>JALAZF010000574.1:0-2400000 GCA_022829125.1 Lathyrus tuberosus | reverse complement strand
ACTTGATGATTGGATCCATGAGGTCCCTTTGAGCTTCTTGGATCATGTTTTGAGGTATTGGCTCATGCCCAGATGAAAATTTTCATCTAGAGGCCTTGGTCGACCAAAACCCTAATTTGGTGGCACTGTCGATCTTGAGGCTTGATCAGCTTGAGATGTTGCACTCTTGTGCTTGATTCTTGATATGGGAGACCTCTTTATACTTCATGGATGTTTGGGAGGTTTAGACAAGTTGAAGATCATGTCATTTCTTGATTGTTCTTTTGTCTAAGTGTTCTGAGAGGGCTCAAAACCCTAATTCTTGATTATAGTGAAGGCTCAACAATCCTTGAGGAGATTGATGAGGTATGAAGGTACATCCATATTGTGGTAATGATCTTCACAATGATGGGAAATCTTGTGGTCAAAATTTGGGGTATGACACACTCTATTAGAGGCCCAAAAGTGTTTGAAAAGAATAAAGATGGGACTTACAACACAAGGGGAGGCCCAGATGAAAGTTGTTTGAAAATGGCGATCGCGGCGAGATTTTTTTAAAACGTAACGGGACTTATACAATGACTGATGCCCAAATTATTTTTGTACAAAGGGATGGGACTTACACTCTATCAAGAGGCCCAAAATTGTTTTGAAAAATGTTTGTGAGAGTGAAAACAATAAAAACCCTAATTTTGATTAAAAATACATTTTAATTTAAAATAAAATCAATTAAAATATTCAAAATTATCAAACATGTGTGAAGAACAAGTTGTGATCTTGGATTAATGTTTGAAAAATCATGTTTTATCCATATAATGATTTGAAAATCATTTGAATTTGAAAAATCAAGAGAAAGAAATATTTTTAAATGTTTAAAAACAAATAAAAATAAATTCTTTACAAAAATATCAATATAATATTTTTGTGAAATTCTTGTAAAATAAAATATTTTAACATTTTTGTAAATTTTGAAAAAAAGAATCAATTCAAAAACATTAAAATTCAGAGAGAAGTTAATTTTTGAAACAATTAAATAAAATATCAAAATATTCAAAAATTCAAAAATTCAAAAATGGCGCCAAGAACAAGGGGAATAACATGCGCGCACTCTGTTTTCCCAGATTTGCAAAAGCTATGATATCTCACGGATTAGGTAATGAAATTGGATGAAACCAGCCCCAAACTTGTTAGATTTTAACCCACGAACATGATGGTGGTGTTTAATTTTATTTATTTTAAGTGTGGAATGAGAAATTCGTGATGAACACTGAAACCCTAGAATTTTACATAAAGCTCATGAAATCTTAAACATGTAATAGATGAAGCAATTAATTGAGGGTTATCACCCTATATGCTACCAGAAACATGTTGGTAACTTGCAAATGAATTTATGATGCATGCAATAGAGAGCTTGATAGGTTCAGGCTTACTTGAACTTGCTTGTGCAAGAGACTTTCGAATTTGGAGTTGGAGGTGTTCCAGATGTATTGTGATGACTTGAACAACTTCACTATACCTTATGGAGTGTGTTGGGAAGCTTGGACTTGATTGGAGATGTTTGGATCACTTCATGGCATCTCAGTTGCATATGAGCTACAAGTGGATTTGGAGCTTTGAGATTTTGGTGTTACAGGTAAGTTTTTAGGTCATGGATCACTTATATATGATATATGTGAGGTGTTGGCATGATTGGTTTTGATAGATTTTCTCTCAATTTGAAAACTCGATAGTGACTTCAAGAAGAAGCAAAATCTGGTTTTTGGAATGTGATTTTGAGGAAAGCATCAGTTGTGGTGATTTGGTGTACTCAAACTGATCACAAATGAGCTCTATTTATAGTAGATCAAGTTTTTTTGCAAGGAATAGTGAATGACAACTAGTACATCTCATTGTCCAATGGTTTCATAAAGGAATCTAAGTCTTCCCTAGCCATTGACTTGGGTCAGTCTTGCAGGCCTATGGTCTTCTGATGCTTGAGTTCATCTTGACTCATTTCCAATGTTGTGGACTGATACACGCCAGCTCTATGCACTCATTGAATGCTTCATGACAAATTTGAAAGTTTTGGATTTGCAACATTGAATTTCACATGCCTACATGATGATCTTTTGTATTGGGAGGCTTGTGGCTCAGAGATCTTTTGCTTTGATCTGATCTTCAATGTTTCTAGAAGGATTACAAGACTTGTAAATGCACAAATTAACCAATTCGAGCAAATGACCTATAATCTGCCTTGGGAAGAAACCAGTCTTTGATGCCATGTTCCAAGGGTTGTAACTCCCTACTCAAATTGAATTTGGAGATGATCTGGTACTTGTTGGAAAGCTCTCATGACATACTTTAACTTTGATGTCCACCAATGGACCTGGTTCAGCTTGGATCAAGGTGAAAAATGGCCTCAAAGTTGGTAAAAAAATGAAACAGATTCTGACTTGAAAATTTCAATAAGTGTTGGAAAAAGTGGTCATTTTCATTTTTTGTGATTTTGATCAATCCATAACTCAAAATCGATGAGGATTTGGAATATTTTGTAGTCGACACTTTTGAAGTATGTCATGTGAACTTTCATTTGAGATTTGGATGGAAGCAAAAGGCCTTAGGGTTTGGGAGTTATGACCTTGCAAAGTTGGTACGAAATCCATTTTGTTCCATAACTTAGAAAATTTTAAGTTTCTTATGGCTGCCCCTTTTGCAAGAAACCTCACTTTTCATGATTTTTCTTGATGAATGATGATCAAAACCATACATTAACATTGTTTTTGACTTAGGGGAGCCACATTTGTGAAATAATCCAAAAAGTCAAACTTAATTTTGGGCACAGTTGACTTTTTGTCAGATGAATTTCAAACTATGTAATCCTCTATGAAATCAAGTTCTTGGCCTAATTCAAACCTAATAGATGGATTCCATAGGTGTTTTAGGGTGTCTTGAATCATGTCCCAAGGTTTGGGAGCATGTCTTGGTCCATAGTCAAAGGTACAGTTGACTTTTTCTTCAAAACCCTAATTGGGGTCCAGATGAAATTGAAACTTGTGAATCAAGCTTCTGGGATCAATCCATTGTTTCAAATGGATCAATGTGGTGTATTTGAGGTCCTTAAATCATGTCTTGAGGTCTTGGCTCATGTCTTGCCTCAAAAGTCAAGTTAGGGGTGAATTAGGTCAAGAAACCCTAATTCCTGATTTTTTATGAATGCTCCCGCTGAGGTTGTTTTGACTTGATGATTGGATCCATGAGGTCCCTTTGAGCTTCTTGGATCATGTTTTGAGGTATTGGCTCATGCCCAGATGAAAATTTTCATCTAGAGGCCTTGGTCGACCAAAACCCTAATTTGGTGGCACTGTCGATCTTGAGGCTTGATCAGCTTGAGATGTTGCACTCTTGTGCTTGATTCTTGATATGGGAGACCTCTTTATCCTTCATGGATGTTTGGGAGGTTTAGACAAGTTGAAGATCATGTCATTTCTTGATTGTTCTTTTGTCTAAGTGTTCTGAGAGGGCTCAAAACCCTAATTCTTGATTATAGTGAAGGCTCAACAATCCTTGAGGAGATTGATGAGGTATGAAGGTACATCCATATTGTGGTAATGATCTTCACAATGATGGGAAATCTTGTGGTCAAAATTTGGGGTATGACACACTCTATTAGAGGCCCAAAAGTGTTTGAAAAGAATAAAGATGGGACTTACAACACAAGGGGAGGCCCAGATGAAAGTTGTTTGAAAATGGCGATCGCGGCGAGATTTTTTTAAAACGTAACGGGACTTATACAATGACTGATGCCCAAATTATTTTTGTACAAAGGGATGGGACTTACACTCTATCAAGAGGCCCAAAATTGTTTTGAAAAATGTTTGTGAGAGTGAAAACAATAAAAACCCTAATTTTGATTAAAAATACATTTTAATTTAAAATAAAATCAATTAAAATATTCAAAATTATCAAACATGTGTGAAGAACAAGTTGTGATCTTGGATTAATGTTTGAAAAATCATGTTTTATCCATATAATGATTTGAAAATCATTTGAATTTGAAAAATCAAGAGAAAGAAATATTTTTAAATGTTTAAAAACAAATAAAAATAAATTCTTTACAAAAATATCAATATAATATTTTTGTGAAATTCTTGTAAAATAAAATATTTTAACATTTTTGTAAATTTTGAAAAAAAGAATCAATTCAAAAACATTAAAATTCAGAGAGAAGTTAATTTTTGAAACAATTAAATAAAATATCAAAATATTCAAAAATTCAAAAATTCAAAAATGGCGCCAAGAACAAGGGGAATAACATGCGCGCACTCTGTTTTCCCAGATTTGCAAAAGCTATGATATCTCACGGATTAGGTAATGAAATTGGATGAAACCAGCCCCAAACTTGTTAGATTTTAACCCACGAACATGATGGTGGTGTTTAATTTTATTTATTTTAAGTGTGGAATGAGAAATTCGTGATGAACACTGAAACCCTAGAATTTTACATAAAGCTCATGAAATCTTAAACATGTAATAGATGAAGCAATTAATTGAGGGTTATCACCCTATATGCTACCAGAAACATGTTGGTAACTTGCAAATGAATTTATGATGCATGCAATAGAGAGCTTGATAGGTTCAGGCTTACTTGAACTTGCTTGTGCAAGAGACTTTCGAATTTGGAGTTGGAGGTGTTCCAGATGTATTGTGATGACTTGAACAACTTCACTATACCTTATGGAGTGTGTTGGGAAGCTTGGACTTGATTGGAGATGTTTGGATCACTTCATGGCATCTCAGTTGCATATGAGCTACAAGTGGATTTGGAGCTTTGAGATTTTGGTGTTACAGGTAAGTTTTTAGGTCATGGATCACTTATATATGATATATGTGAGGTGTTGGCATGATTGGTTTTGATAGATTTTCTCTCAATTTGAAAACTCGATAGTGACTTCAAGAAGAAGCAAAATCTGGTTTTTGGAATGTGATTTTGAGGAAAGCATCAGTTGTGGTGATTTGGTGTACTCAAACTGATCACAAATGAGCTCTATTTATAGTAGATCAAGTTTTTTTGCAAGGAATAGTGAATGACAACTAGTACATCTCATTGTCCAATGGTTTCATAAAGGAATCTAAGTCTTCCCTAGCCATTGACTTGGGTCAGTCTTGCAGGCCTATGGTCTTCTGATGCTTGAGTTCATCTTGACTCATTTCCAATGTTGTGGACTGATACACGCCAGCTCTATGCACTCATTGAATGCTTCATGACAAATTTGAAAGTTTTGGATTTGCAACATTGAATTTCACATGCCTACATGATGATCTTTTGTATTGGGAGGCTTGTGGCTCAGAGATCTTTTGCTTTGATCTGATCTTCAATGTTTCTAGAAGGATTACAAGACTTGTAAATGCACAAATTAACCAATTCGAG
This sequence comes from Lathyrus tuberosus, assembly GCA_022829125.1. NCBI lineage: Eukaryota > Viridiplantae > Streptophyta > Magnoliopsida > Fabales > Fabaceae > Lathyrus > Lathyrus tuberosus. Next base: position 2,394,614 of record JALAZF010000574.1, on the reverse strand, counting down.
CAAATGACCTATAATCTGCCTTGGGAAGAAACCAGTCTTTGATGCCATGTTCCAAGGGTTGTAACTCCCTACTCAAATTGAATTTGGAGATGATCTGGTACTTGTTGGAAAGCTCTCATGACATACTTTAACTTTGATGTCCACCAATGGACCTGGTTCAGCTTGGATCAAGGTGAAAAATGGCCTCAAAGTTGGTAAAAAAATGAAACAGATTCTGACTTGAAAATTTCAATAAGTGTTGGAAAAAGTGGTCATTTTCATTTTTTGTGATTTTGATCAATCCATAACTCAAAATCGATGAGGATTTGGAATATTTTGTAGTCGACACTTTTGAAGTATGTCATGTGAACTTTCATTTGAGATTTGGATGGAAGCAAAAGGCCTTAGGGTTTGGGAGTTATGACCTTGCAAAGTTGGTACGAAATCCATTTTGTTCCATAACTTAGAAAATTTTAAGTTTCTTATGGCTGCCCCTTTTGCAAGAAACCTCACTTTTCATGATTTTTCTTGATGAATGATGATCAAAACCATACATTAACATTGTTTTTGACTTAGGGGAGCCACATTTGTGAAATAATCCAAAAAGTCAAACTTAATTTTGGGCACAGTTGACTTTTTGTCAGATGAATTTCAAACTATGTAATCCTCTATGAAATCAAGTTCTTGGCCTAATTCAAACCTAATAGATGGATTCCATAGGTGTTTTAGGGTGTCTTGAATCATGTCCCAAGGTTTGGGAGCATGTCTTGGTCCATAGTCAAAGGTACAGTTGACTTTTTCTTCAAAACCCTAATTGGGGTCCAGATGAAATTGAAACTTGTGAATCAAGCTTCTGGGATCAATCCATTGTTTCAAATGGATCAATGTGGTGTATTTGAGGTCCTTAAATCATGTCTTGAGGTCTTGGCTCATGTCTTGCCTCAAAAGTCAAGTTAGGGGTGAATTAGGTCAAGAAACCCTAATTCCTGATTTTTTATGAATGCTCCCGCTGAGGTTGTTTTGACTTGATGATTGGATCCATGAGGTCCCTTTGAGCTTCTTGGATCATGTTTTGAGGTATTGGCTCATGCCCAGATGAAAATTTTCATCTAGAGGCCTTGGTCGACCAAAACCCTAATTTGGTGGCACTGTCGATCTTGAGGCTTGATCAGCTTGAGATGTTGCACTCTTGTGCTTGATTCTTGATATGGGAGACCTCTTTATCCTTCATGGATGTTTGGGAGGTTTAGACAAGTTGAAGATCATGTCATTTCTTGATTGTTCTTTTGTCTAAGTGTTCTGAGAGGGCTCAAAACCCTAATTCTTGATTATAGTGAAGGCTCAACAATCCTTGAGGAGATTGATGAGGTATGAAGGTACATCCATATTGTGGTAATGATCTTCACAATGATGGGAAATCTTGTGGTCAAAATTTGGGGTATGACACACTCTATTAGAGGCCCAAAAGTGTTTGAAAAGAATAAAGATGGGACTTACAACACAAGGGGAGGCCCAGATGAAAGTTGTTTGAAAATGGCGATCGCGGCGAGATTTTTTTAAAACGTAATGGGACTTATACAATGACTGATGCCCAAATTATTTTTATACAAAGGGATGGGACTTACACTCTATCAAGAGGCCCAAAATTGTTTTGAAAAATGTTTGTGAGAGTGAAAACAATAAAAACCCTAATTTTGATTAAAAATACATTTTAATTTAAAATAAAATCAATTAAAATATTCAAAATTATCAAACATGTGTGAAGAACAAGTTGTGATCTTGGATTAATGTTTGAAAAATCATGTTTTATCCATATAATGATTTGAAAATCATTTGAATTTGAAAAATCAAGAGAAAGAAATATTTTTAAATGTTTAAAAAAAAATAAAAATAAATTCTTTACAAAAATATCAATATAATATTTTTGTGAAATTCTTGTAAAATAAAATATTTTAACATTTTTGTAAATTTTGAAAAAAAGAATCAATTCAAAAACATTAAAATTCAGAGAGAAGTTAATTTTTGAAACAATTAAATAAAATATCAAAATATTCAAATATTCAAAAATTCAAAAATGGCGCCAAGAACAAGGGGAATAACATGCGCGCACTCTGTTTTCCCAGATTTGCAAAAGCTATGATATCTCACGGATTAGGTAATGAAATTGGATGAAACCAGCCCCAAACTTGTTAGATTTTAACCCACGAACATGATGGTGGTGTTTAATTTTATTTATTTTAAGTGTGGAATGAGAAATTCGTGATGAACACTGAAACCCTAGAATTTTACATAAAGCTCATGAAATCTTAAACATGTAATAGATGAAGCAATTAATTGAGGGTTATCACCCTATATGCTACCAAAAACATGTTGGTAACTTGCAAATGAATTTATGATGCATGCAATAGAGAGCTTGATAGGTTCAGGCTTACTTGAACTTGCTTGTGCAAGAGACTTTCGAATTTGGAGTTGGAGGTGTTCCAGATGTATTGTGATGACTTGAACAACTTCACTATACCTTATGGAGTGTGTTGGGAAGCTTGGACTTGATTGGAGATGTTTGGATCACTTCATGGCATCTCAGTTGCATATGAGCTACAAGTGGATTTGGAGCTTTGAGATTTTGGTGTTACAGGTAAGTTTTTAGGTCATGGATCACTTATATATGATATATGTGAGGTGTTGGCATGATTGGTTTTGATAGATTTTCTCTCAATTTGAAAACTCGATAGTGACTTCAAGAAGAAGCAAAATCTGGTTTTTGGAATGTGATTTTGAGGAAAGCATCAGTTGTGGTGATTTGGTGTACTCAAACTGATCACAAATGAGCTCTATTTATAGTAGATCAAGTTTTTTTGCAAGGAATAGTGAATGACAACTAGTACATCTCATTGTCCAATGGTTTCATAAAGGAATCTAAGTCTTCCCTAGCCATTGACTTGGGTCAGTCTTGCAGGCCTATGGTCTTCTGATGCTTGAGTTCATCTTGACTCATTTCCAATGTTGTGGACTGATACACGCCAGCTCTATGCACTCATTGAATGCTTCATGACAAATTTGAAAGTTTTGGATTTGCAACATTGAATTTCACATGCCTACATGATGATCTTTTGTATTGGGAGGCTTGTGGCTCAGAGATCTTTTGCTTTGATCTGATCTTCAATGTTTCTAGAAGGATTACAAGACTTGTAAATGCACAAATTAACCAATTCGAGCAAATGACCTATAATCTGCCTTGGGAAGAAACCAGTCTTTGATGCCATGTTCCAAGGGTTGTAACTCCCTACTCAAATTGAATTTGGAGATGATCTGGTACTTGTTGGAAAGCTCTCATGACATACTTTAACTTTGATGTCCACCAATGGACCTGGTTCAGCTTGGATCAAGGTGAAAAATGGCCTCAAAGTTGGTAAAAAAATGAAACAGATTCTGACTTGAAAATTTCAATAAGTGTTGGAAAAAGTGGTCATTTTCATTTTTTGTGATTTTGATCAATCCATAACTCAAAATCGATGAGGATTTGGAATATTTTGTAGTCGACACTTTTGAAGTATGTCATGTGAACTTTCATTTGAGATTTGGATGGAAGCAAAAGGCCTTAGGGTTTGGGAGTTATGACCTTGCAAAGTTGGTACAAAATCCATTTTGTTCCATAACTTAGAAAATTTTAAGTTTCTTATGGCTGCCCCTTTTGCAAGAAACCTCACTTTTCATGATTTTTCTTGATGAATGATGATCAAAACCATACATTAACATTGTTTTTGACTTAGGGGAGCCACATTTGTGAAATAATCCAAAAAGTCAAACTTAATTTTGGGCACAGTTGACTTTTTGTCAGATGAATTTCAAACTATGTAATCCTCTATGAAATCAAGTTCTTGGCCTAATTCAAACCTAATACATGGATTCCATAGGTGTTTTAGGGTGTCTTGAATCATGTCCCAAGGTTTGGGAGCATGTCTTGGTCCATAGTCAAAGGTACAGTTGACTTTTTCTTCAAAACCCTAATTGGGGTCCAGATGAAATTGAAACTTGTGAATCAAGCTTCTGGGATCAATCCATTGTTTCAAATGGATCAATGTGGTGTATTTGAGGTCCTTAAATCATGTCTTGAGGTCTTGGCTCATGTCTTGCCTCAAAAGTCAAGTTAGGGGTGAATTAGGTCAAGAAACCCTAATTCCTGATTTTTTATGAATGCTCCCGCTGAGGTTGTTTTGACTTGATGATTGGATCCATGAGGTCCCTTTGAGCTTCTTGGATCATGTTTTGAGGTATTGGCTCATGCCCAGATGAAAATTTTCATCTAGAGGCCTTGGTCGACCAAAACCCTAATTTGGTGGCACTGTCGATCTTGAGGCTTGATCAGCTTGAGATGTTGCACTCTTGTGCTTGATTCTTGATATGGGAGACCTCTTTATCCTTCATGGATGTTTGGGAGGTTTAGACAAGTTGAAGATCATGTCATTTCTTGATTGTTCTTTTGTCTAAGTGTTCTGAGAGGGCTCAAAACCCTAATTCTTGATTATAGTGAAGGCTCAACAATCCTTGAGGAGATTGATGAGGTATGAAGGTACATCCATATTGTGGTAATGATCTTCACAATGATGGGAAATCTTGTGGTCAAAATTTGGGGTATGACACACTCTATTAGAGGCCCAAAAGTGTTTGAAAAGAATAAAGATGGGACTTACAACACAAGGGGAGGCCCAGATGAAAGTTGTTTGAAAATGGCGATCGCGGCGAGATTTTTTTAAAACGTAACGGGACTTATACAATGACTGATGCCCAAATTATTTTTGTACAAAGGGATGGGACTTACACTCTATCAAGAGGCCCAAAATTGTTTTGAAAAATGTTTGTGAGAGTGAAAACAATAAAAACCCTAATTTTGATTAAAAATACATTTTAATTTAAAATAAAATCAATTAAAATATTCAAAATTATCAAACATGTGTGAAGAACAAGTTGTGATCTTGGATTAATGTTTGAAAAATCATGTTTTATCCATATAATGATTTGAAAATCATTTGAATTTGAAAAATCAAGAGAAAGAAATATTTTTAAATGTTTAAAAACAAATAAAAATAAATTCTTTACAAAAATATCAATATAATATTTTTGTGAAATTCTTGTAAAATAAAATATTTTAACATTTTTGTAAATTTTGAAAAAAAGAATCAATTCAAAAACATTAAAATTCAGAGAGAAGTTAATTTTTGAAACAATTAAATAAAATATCAAAATATTCAAATATTCAAAAATTCAAAAATGGCGCCAAGAACAAGGGGAATAACATGCGCGCACTCTGTTTTCCCAGATTTGCAAAAGCTGTGATATCTCACGGATTAGGCAATGAAATTGGATGAAACCAGCCCCAAACTTGTTAGATTTTAACCCACGAACATGATGGTGGTGTTTAATTTTATTTATTTTAAGTGTGTTATGAGAAATTCGTGATGAACACTGAAACCCTAGAATTTTACATAAAGCTCATGAAATCTTAAACATGTAATAGATGAAGCAATTAATTGAGGGTTATCACCCTATATGCTACCAAAAACATGTTGGTAACTTGCAAATGAATTTATGATGCATGCAATAGAGAGCTTGATAGGTTCAGGCTTACTTGAACTTGCTTGTGCAAGAGACTTTCGAATTTGGAGTTGGAGGTGTTCCAGATGTATTGTGATGACTTGAACAACTTCACTATACCTTATGGAGTGTGTTGGGAAGCTTGGACTTGATTGGAGATGTTTGGATCACTTCATGGCATCTCAGTTGCATATGAGCTACAAGTGGATTTGGAGCTTTGAGATTTTGGTGTTACAGGTAAGTTTTTAGGTCATGGATCACTTATATATGATATATGTGAGGTGTTGGCATGATTGGTTTTGATAGATTTTCTCTCAATTTGAAAACTCGATAGTGACTTCAAGAAGAAGCAAAATCTGGTTTTTGGAATGTGATTTTGACGAAAGCATCAGTTGTGGTGATTTGGTGTACTCAAACTGATCACAAATGAGCTCTATTTATAGTAGATCAAGTTTTTTTGCAAGGAATAGTGAATGACAACTAGTACATCTCATTGTCCAATGGTTTCATAAAGGAATCTAAGTCTTCCCTAGCCATTGACTTGGGTCAGTCTTGCAGGCCTATGGTCTTCTGATGCTTGAGTTCATCTTGACTCATTTCCAATGTTGTGGACTGATACACGCCAGCTCTATGCACTCATTGAATGCTTCATGACAAATTTGAAAGTTTTGGATTTGCAACATTGAATTTCACATGCCTACATGATGATCTTTTGTATTGGGAGGCTTGTGGCTCAGAGATCTTTTGCTTTGATCTGATCTTCAATGTTTCTAGAAGGATTACAAGACTTGTAAATGCACAAATTAACCAATTCGAGCAAATGACCTATAATCTGCCTTGGGAAGAAACCAGTCTTTGATGCCATGTTCCAAGGGTTGTAACTCCCTACTCAAATTGAATTTGGAGATGATCTGGTACTTGTTGGAAAGCTCTCATGACATACTTTAACTTTGATGTCCACCAATGGACCTGGTTCAGCTTAGATCAAGGTGAAAAATGGCCTCAAAGTTGGTAAAAAAATGAAACAGATTCTGACTTGAAAATTTCAATAAGTGTTGGAAAAAGTGGTCATTTTCATTTTTTGTGATTTTGATCAATCCATAACTCAAAATCGATGAGGATTTGGAATATTTTGTAGTCGACACTTTTGAAGTATGTCATGTGAACTTTCATTTGAGATTTGGATGGAAGCAAAAGGCCTTAGGGTTTGGGAGTTATGACCTTGCAAAGTTGGTACGAAATCCATTTTGTTCCATAACTTAGAAAATTTTAAGTTTCTTATGGCTGCCCCTTTTGCAAGAAACCTCACTTTTCATGATTTTTCTTGATGAATGATGATCAAAACCATACATTAACATTGTTTTTGACTTAGGGGAGCCACATTTGTGAAATAATCCAAAAAGTCAAACTTAATTTTGGGCACAGTTGACTTTTTGTCAGATGAATTTCAAACTATGTAATCCTCTATGAAATCAAGTTCTTGGCCTAATTCAAACCTAATAGATGGATTCCATAGGTGTTTTAGGGTGTCTTGAATCATGTCCCAAGGTTTGGGAGCATGTCTTGGTCCATAGTCAAAGGTACAGTTGACTTTTTCTTCAAAACCCTAATTGGGGTCCAGATGAAATTGAAACTTGTGAATCAAGCTTCTGGGATCAATCCATTGTTTCAAATGGATCAATGTGGTGTATTTGAGGTCCTTAAATCATGTCTTGAGGTCTTGGCTCATGTCTTGCCTCAAAAGTCAAGTTAGGGGTGAATTAGGTCAAGAAACCCTAATTCCTGATTTTTTATGAATGCTCCCGCTGAGGTTGTTTTGACTTGATGATTGGATCCATGAGGTACCTTTGAGCTTCTTGGATCATGTTTTGAGGTATTGGCTCATGCCCAGATGAAAATTTTCATCTAGAGGCCTTGGTCGACCAAAACCCTAATTTGGTGGCACTGTCGATCTTGAGGCTTGATCAGCTTGAGATGTTGCACTCTTGTGCTTGATTCTTGATATGGGAGACCTCTTTATCCTTCATGGATGTTTGGGAGGTTTAGACAAGTTGAAGATCATGTCATTTCTTGATTGTTCTTTTGTCTAAGTGTTCTGAGAGGGCTCAAAACCCTAATTCTTGATTATAGTGAAGGCTCAACAATCCTTGAGGAGATTGATGAGGTATGAAGGTACATCCATATTGTGGTAATGATCTTCACAATGATGGGAAATCTTGTGGTCAAAATTTGGGGTATGACACACTCTATTAGAGGCCCAAAAGTGTTTGAAAAGAATAAAGATGGGACTTACAACACAAGGGGAGGCCCAGATGAAAGTTGTTTGAAAATGGCGATCGCGGCGAGATTTTTTTAAAACGTAACGGGACTTATACAATGACTGATGCCCAAATTATTTTTGTACAAAGGGATGGGACTTACACTCTATCAAGAGGCCCAAAATTGTTTTGAAAAATGTTTGTGAGAGTGAAAACAATAAAAACCCTAATTTTGATTAAAAATACATTTTAATTTAAAATAAAATCAATTAAAATATTCAAAATTATCAAACATGTGTGAAGAACAAGTTGTGATCTTGGATTAATGTTTGAAAAATCATGTTTTATCCATATAATGATTTGAAAATCATTTGAATTTGAAAAATCAAGAGAAAGAAATATTTTTAAATGTTTAAAAACAAATAAAAATAAATTCTTTACAAAAATATCAATATAATATTTTTGTGAAATTCTTGTAAAATAAAATATTTTAACATTTTTGTAAATTTTGAAAAAAAGAATCAATTCAAAAACATTAAAATTCAGAGAGAAGTTAATTTTTGAAACAATTAAATAAAATATCAAAATATTCAAATATTCAAAAATTCAAAAATGGCGCCAAGAACAAGGGGAATAACATGCGCGCACTCTGTTTTCCCAGATTTGCAAAAGCTATGATATCTCACGGATTAGGCAATGAAATTGGATGAAACCAGCCCCAAACTTGTTAGATTTTAACCCACGAACATGATGGTGGTGTTTAATTTTATTTATTTTAAGTGTGGAATGAGAAATTCGTGATGAACACTGAAACCCTAGAATTTTACATAAAGCTCATGAAATCTTAAACATGTAATAGATGAAGCAATTAATTGAGGGTTATCACCCTATATGCTACCAGAAACATGTTGGTAACTTGCAAATGAATTTATGATGCATGCAATAGAGAGCTTGATAGGTTCAGGCTTACTTGAACTTGCTTGTGCAAGAGACTTTCGAATTTGGAGTTGGAGGTGTTCCAGATGTATTGTGATGACTTGAACAACTTCACTATACCTTATGGAGTGTGTTGGGAAGCTTGGACTTGATTGGAGATGTTTGGATCACTTCATGGCATCTCAGTTGCATATGAGCTACAAGTGGATTTGGAGCTTTGAGATTTTGGTGTTACAGGTAAGTTTTTAGGTCATGGATCACTTATATATGATATATGTGAGGTGTTGGCATGATTGGTTTTGATAGATTTTCTCTCAATTTGAAAACTCGATAGTGACTTCAAGAAGAAGCAAAATCTAGTTTTTGGAATGTGATTTTAAGGAAAGCATCAGTTGTGGTGATTTGGTGTACTCAAACTGATCACAAATGAGCTCTATTTATAGTAGATCAAGTTTTTTTGCAAGGAATAGTGAATGACAACTAGTACATCTCATTGTCCAATGGTTTCATAAAGGAATCTAAGTCTTCCCTAGCCATTGACTTGGGTCAGTCTTGCAGGCCTATGGTCTTCTGATGCTTGAGTTCATCTTGACTCATTTCCAATGTTGTGGACTGATACACGCCAGCTCTATGCACTCATTGAATGCTTCATGACAAATTTGAAAGTTTTGGATTTGCAACATTGAATTTCACATGCCTACATGATGATCTTTTGTATTGGGAGGCTTGTGGCTCATAGATCTTTTGCTTTGATCTGATCTTCAATGTTTCTAGAAGGATTACAAGACTTGTAAATGCACAAATTAACCAATTCGAGCAAATGACCTATAATCTGCCTTGGGAAGAAACCAGTCTTTGATGCCATGTTCCAAGGGTTGTAACTCCCTACTCAAATTGAATTTGGAGATGATCTGGTACTTGTTGGAAAGCTCTCATGACATACTTTAACTTTGATGTCCACCAATGGACCTGGTTCAGCTTGGATCAAGGTGAAAAATGGCCTCAAAGTTGGTAAAAAAATGAAACAGATTCTGACTTGAAAATTTCAATAAGTGTTGGAAAAAGTGGTCATTTTCATTTTTTGTGATTTTGATCAATCCATAACTCAAAATCGATGAGGATTTGGAATATTTTGTAGTCGACACTTTTGAAGTATGTCATGTGAACTTTCATTTGAGATTTGGATGGAAGCAAAAGGCCTTAGGGTTTGGGAGTTATGACCTTGCAAAGTTGGTACGAAATCCATTTTGTTCCATAACTTAGAAAATTTTAAGTTTCTTATGGCTGCCCCTTTTGCAAGAAACCTCACTTTTCATGATTTTTCTTGATGAATGATGATCAAAACCATACATTAACATTGTTTTTGACTTAGGGGAGCCACATTTGTGAAATAATCCAAAAAGTCAAACTTAATTTTGGGCACAGTTGACTTTTTGTCAGATGAATTTCAAACTATGTAATCCTCTATGAAATCAAGTTCTTGGCCTAATTCAAACCTAATAGATGGATTCCATAGGTGTTTTAGGGTGTCTTGAATCATGTCCCAAGGTTTGGGAGCATGTCTTGGTCCATAGTCAAAGGTACAGTTGACTTTTTCTTCAAAACCCTAATTGGGGTCCAGATGAAATTGAAACTTGTGAATCAAGCTTCTGGGATCAATCCATTGTTTCAAATGGATCAATGTGGTGTATTTGAGGTCCTTAAATCATGTCTTGAGGTCTTGGCTCATGTCTTGCCTCAAAAGTCAAGTTAGGGGTGAATTAGGTCAAGAAACCCTAATTCCTGATTTTTTATGAATGCTCCCGCTGAGGTTGTTTTGACTTGATGATTGGATCCATGAGGTACCTTTGAGCTTCTTGGATCATGTTTTGAGGTATTGGCTCATGCCCAGATGAAAATTTTCATCTAGAGGCCTTGGTCGACCAAAACCCTAATTTGGTGGCACTGTCGATCTTGAGGCTTGATCAGCTTGAGATGTTGCACTCTTGTGCTTGATTCTTGATATGGGAGACCTCTTTATCCTTCATGGATGTTTGGGAGGTTTAGACAAGTTGAAGATCATGTCATTTCTTGATTGTTCTTTTGTCTAAGTGTTCTGAGAGGGCTCAAAACCCTAATTCTTGATTATAGTGAAGGCTCAACAATCCTTGAGGAGATTGATGAGGTATGAAGGTACATCCATATTGTGGTAATGATCTTCACAATGATGGGAAATCTTGTGGTCAAAATTTGGGGTATGACACACTCTATTAGAGGCCCAAAAGTGTTTGAAAAGAATAAAGATGGGACTTACAACACAAGGGGAGGCCCAGATGAAAGTTGTTTGAAAATGGCGATCGCGGCGAGATTTTTTTAAAACGTAACGGGACTTATACAATGACTGATGCCCAAATTATTTTTGTACAAAGGGATGGGACTTACACTCTATCAAGAGGCCCAAAATTGTTTTGAAAAATGTTTGTGAGAGTGAAAACAATAAAAACCCTAATTTTGATTAAAAATACATTTTAATTTAAAATAAAATCAATTAAAATATTCAAAATTATCAAACATGTGTGAAGAACAAGTTGTGATCTTGGATTAATGTTTGAAAAATCATGTTTTATCCATATAATGATTTGAAAATCATTTGAATTTGAAAAATCAAGAGAAAGAAATATTTTTAAATGTTTAAAAACAAATAAAAATAAATTCTTTACAAAAATATCAATATAATATTTTTGTGAAATTCTTGTAAAATAAAATATTTTAACATTTTTGTAAATTTTGAAAAAAAGAATCAATTCAAAAACATTAAAATTCAGAGAGAAGTTAATTTTTGAAACAATTAAATAAAATATCAAAATATTCAAATATTCAAAAATTCAAAAATGGCGCCAAGAACAAGGGGAATAACATGCGCGCACTCTGTTTTCCCAGATTTGCAAAAGCTATGATATCTCACGGATTAGGTAATGAAATTGGATGAAACCAGCCCCAAACTTGTTAGATTTTAACCCACGAACATGATGGTGGTGTTTAATTTTATTTATTTTAAGTGTGGAATGAGAAATTCGTGATGAACACTGAAACCCTAGAATTTTACATAAAGCTCATGAAATCTTAAACATGTAATAGATGAAGCAATTAATTGAGGGTTATCACCCTATATGCTACCAGAAACATGTTGGTAACTTGCAAATGAATTTATGATGCATGCAATAGAGAGCTTGATAGGTTCAGGCTTACTTGAACTTGCTTGTGCAAGAGACTTTCGAATTTGTAGTTGGAGGTGTTCCAGATGTATTGTGATGACTTGAACAACTTCACTATACCTTATGGAGTGTGTTGGGAAGCTTGGACTTGATTGGAGATGTTTGGATCACTTCATGGCATCTCAGTTGCATATGAGCTACAAGTGGATTTGGAGCTTTGAGATTTTGGTGTTACAGGTAAGTTTTTAGGTCATGGATCACTTATATATGATATATGTCAGGTGTTGGCATGATTGGTTTTGATAGATTTTCTCTCAATTTGAAAACTCGATAGTGACTTCAAGAAGAAGCAAAATCTGGTTTTTGGAATGTGATTTTGAGGAAAGCATCAGTTGTGGTGATTTGGTGTACTCAAACTGATCACAAATGAGCTCTATTTATAGTAGATCAAGTTTTTTTGCAAGGAATAGTGAATGACAACTAGTACATCTCATTGTCCAATGGTTTCATAAAGGAATCTAAGTCTTCCCTAGCCATTGACTTGGGTCAGTCTTGCAGGCCTATGGTCTTCTGATGCTTGAGTTCATCTTGACTCATTTCCAATGTTGTGGACTGATACACGCCAGCTCTATGCACTCATTGAATGCTTCATGACAAATTTGAAAGTTTTGGATTTGCAACATTGAATTTCACATGCCTACATGATGATCTTTTGTATTGGGAGGCTTGTGGCTCAGAGATCTTTTGCTTTGATCTGATCTTCAATGTTTCTAGAAGGATTACAAGACTTGTAAATGCACAAATTAACCAATTCGAGCAAATGACCTATAATCTGCCTTGGGAAGAAACCAGTCTTTGATGCCATGTTCCAAGGGTTGTAACTCCCTACTCAAATTGAATTTGGAGATGATCTGGTACTTGTTGGAAAGCTCTCATGACATACTTTAACTTTGATGTCCACCAATGGACCTGGTCCAGCTTGGATCAAGGTGAAAAATGGCCTCAAAGTTGGTAAAAAAATGAAACAGATTCTGACTTGAAAATTTCAATAAGTGTTGGAAAAAGTGGTCATTTTCATTTTTTGTGATTTTGATCAATCCATAACTCAAAATCGATGAGGATTTGGAATATTTTGTAGTCGACACTTTTGAAGTATGTCATGTGAACTTTCATTTGAGATTTGGATGGAAGCAAAAGGCCTTAGGGTTTGGGAGTTATGACCTTGCAAAGTTGGTACGAAATCCATTTTGTTCCATAACTTAGAAAATTTTAAGTTTCTTATGGCTGCCCCTTTTGCAAGAAACCTCACTTTTCATGATTTTTCTTGATGAATGATGATCAAAACCATACATTAACATTGTTTTTGACTTAGGGGAGCCACATTTGTGAAATAATCCAAAAAGTCAAACTTAATTTTGGGCACAGTTGACTTTTTGTCAGATGAATTTCAAACTATGTAATCCTCTATGAAATCAAGTTCTTGGCCTAATTCAAACCTAATAGATGGATTCCATAGGTGTTTTAGGGTGTCTTGAATCATGTCCCAAGGTTTGGGAGCATGTCTTGGTCCATAGTCAAAGGTACAGTTGACTTTTTCTTCAAAACCCTAATTGGGGTCCAGATGAAATTGAAACTTGTGAATCAAGCTTCTGGGATCAATCCATTGTTTCAAATGGATCAATGTGGTGTATTTGAGGTCCTTAAATCATGTCTTGAGGTCTTGGCTCATGTCTTGCCTCAAAAGTCAAGTTAGGGGTGAATTAGGTCAAGAAACCCTAATTCCTGATTTTTTATGAATGCTCCCGCTGAGGTTGTTTTGACTTGATGATTGGATCCATGAGGTCCCTTTGAGCTTCTTGGATCATGTTTTGAGGTATTGGCTCATGCCCAGATGAAAATTTTCATCTAGAGGCCTTGGTCGACCAAAACCCTAATTTGGTGGCACTGTCGATCTTGAGGCTTGATCAGCTTGAGATGTTGCACTCTTGTGCTTGATTCTTGATATGGGAGACCTCTTTATCCTTCATGGATGTTTGGGAGGTTTAGACAAGTTGAAGATCATGTCATTTCTTGATTGTTCTTTTGTCTAAGTGTTCTGAGAGGGCTCAAAACCCTAATTCTTAATTATAGTGAAGGCTCAACAATCCATGAGGAGATTGATGAGGTATGAAGGTACATCCATATTGTGGTAATGATCTTCACAATGATGGGAAATCTTGTGGTCAAAATTTGGGGTATGACACACTCTATTAGAGGCCCAAAAGTGTTTGAAAAGAATAAAGATGGGACTTACAACACAAGGGGAGGCCCAGATGAAAGTTGTTTGAAAATGGCGATCGCGGCGAGATTTTTTTAAAACGTAACGGGACTTATACAATGACTGATGCCCAAATTATTTTTGTACAAAGGGATGGGACTTACACTCTATCAAGAGGCCCAAAATTGTTTTGAAAAATGTTTGTGAGAGTGAAAACAATAAAAACCCTAATTTTGATTAAAAATACATTTTAATTTAAAATAAAATCAATTAAAATATTCAAAATTATCAAACATGTGTGAAGAACAAGTTGTGATCTTGGATTAATGTTTGAAAAATCATGTTTTATCCATATAATGATTTGAAAATCATTTGAATTTGAAAAATCAAGAGAAAGAAATATTTTTAAATGCTTAAAAACAAATAAAAATAAATTCTTTACAAAAATATCAATATAATATTTTTGTGAAATTCTTGTAAAATAAAATATTTTAACATTTTTGTAAATTTTGAAAAAAAGAATCAATTCAAAAACATTAAAATTCAGAGAGAAGTTAATTTTTGAAACAATTAAATAAAATATCAAAATATTCAAATATTCAAAAATTCAAAAATGGCGCCAAGAACAAGGGGAATAACATGCGCGCACTCTGTTTTCCCAGATTTGCAAAAGCTATGATATCTCACGGATTAGGTAATGAAATTGGATGAAACCAGCCCCAAACTTGTTAGATTTTAACCCACGAACATGATGGTGGTGTTTAATTTTATTTATTTTAAGTGTGGAATGAGAAATTCGTGATGAACACTGAAACCCTAGAATTTTACATAAAGCTCATGAAATCTTAAACATGTAATAGATGAAGCAATTAATTGAGGGTTATCACCCTATATGCTACCAGAAACATGTTGGTAACTTGCAAATGAATTTATGATGCATGCAATAGAGAGCTTGATAGGTTCAGGCTTACTTGAACTTGCTTGTGCAAGAGACTTTCGAATTTGGAGTTGGAGGTGTTCCAGATGTATTGTGATGACTTGAACAACTTCACTATACCTTATGGAGTGTGTTGGGAAGCTTGGACTTGATTGGAGATGTTTGGATCACTTCATGGCATCTCAGTTGCATATGAGCTACAAGTGGATTTGGAGCTTTGAGATTTTGGTGTTACAGGTAAGTTTTTAGGTCATGGATCACTTATATATGATATATGTGAGGTGTTGGCATGATTGGTTTTGATAGATTTTCTCTCAATTTGAAAACTCGATAGTGACTTCAAGAAGAAGCAAAATCTGGTTTTTGGAATGTGATTTTGAGGAAAGCATCAGTTGTGGTGATTTGGTGTACTCAAACTGATCACAAATGAGCTCTATTTATAGTAGATCAAGTTTTTTTGCAAGGAATAGTGAATGACAACTAGTACATCTCATTTTCCAATGGTTTCATAAAGGAATCTAAGTCTTCCCTAGCCATTGACTTGGGTCAGTCTTGCAGGCCTATGGTCTTCTGATGCTTGAGTTCATCTTGACTCATTTCCAATGTTGTGGACTGATACACGCCAGCTCTATGCACTCATTGAATGCTTCATGACAAATTTGAAAGTTTTGGATTTGCAACATTGAATTTCACATGCCTACATGATGATCTTTTGTATTGGGAGGCTTGTGGCTCAGAGATCTTTTGCTTTGATCTGATCTTCAATGTTTCTAGAAGGATTACAAGACTTGTAAATGCACAAATTAACCAATTCGAGCAAATGACCTATAATCTGCCTTGGGAAGAAACCAGTCTTTGATGCCATGTTCCAAGGGTTGTAACTCCCTACTCAAATTGAATTTGGAGATGATCTGGTACTTGTTGGAAAGCTCTCATGACATACTTTAACTTTGATGTCCACCAATGGACCTGGTTCAGCTTGGATCAAGGTGAAAAATGGCCTCAAAGTTGGTAAAAAAATGAAACAGATTCTGACTTGAAAATTTCAATAAGTGTTGGAAAAAGTGGTCATTTTCATTTTTTGTGATTTTGATCAATCCATAACTCAAAATCGATGAGGATTTGGAATATTTTGTAGTCGACACTTTTGAAGTATGTCATGTGAACTTTCATTTGAGATTTGGATGGAAGCAAAAGGCCTTAGGGTTTGGGAGTTATGACCTTGCAAAGTTGGTACGAAATCCATTTTGTTCCATAACTTAGAAAATTTTAAGTTTCTTATGGCTGCCCCTTTTGCAAGAAACCTCACTTTTCATGATTTTTCTTGATGAATGATGATCAAAACCATACATTAACATTGTTTTTGACTTAGGGGAGCCACATTTGTGAAATAATCCAAAAAGTCAAACTTAATTTTGGGCACAGTTGACTTTTTGTCAGATGAATTTCAAACTATGTAATCCTCTATGAAATCAAGTTCTTGGCCTAATTCAAACCTAATAGATGGATTCCATAGGTGTTTTAGGGTGTCTTGAATCATGTCCCAAGGTTTGGGAGCATGTCTTGGTCCATAGTCAAAGGTACAGTTGACTTTTTCTTCAAAACCCTAATTGGGGTCCAGATGAAATTGAAACTTGTGAATCAAGCTTCTGGGATCAATCCATTGTTTCAAATGGATCAATGTGGTGTATTTGAGGTCCTTAAATCATGTCTTGAGGTCTTGGCTCATGTCTTGCCTCAAAAGTCAAGTTAGGGGTGAATTAGGTCAAGAAACCCTAATTCCTGATTTTTTATGAATGCTCCCGCTGAGGTTGTTTTGACTTGATGATTGGATCCATGAGGTCCCTTTGAGCTTCTTGGATCATGTTTTGAGGTATTGGCTCATGCCCAGATGAAAATTTTCATCTAGAGGCCTTGGTCGACCAAAACCCTAATTTGGTGGCACTGTCGATCTTGAGGCTTGATCAGCTTGAGATGTTGCACTCTTGTGCTTGATTCTTGATATGGGAGACCTCTTTATCCTTCATGGATGTTTGGGAGGTTTAGACAAGTTGAAGATCATGTCATTTCTTGATTGTTCTTTTGTCTAAGTGTTCTGAGAGGGCTCAAAACCCTAATTCTTAATTATAGTGAAGGCTCAACAATCCATGAGGAGATTGATGAGGTATGAAGGTACATCCATATTGTGGTAATGATCTTCACAATGATGGGAAATCTTGTGGTCAAAATTTGGGGTATGACACACTCTATTAGAGGCCCAAAAGTGTTTGAAAAGAATAAAGATGGGACTTACAACACAAGGGGAGGCCCAGATGAAAGTTGTTTGAAAATGGCGATCGCGGCGAGATTTTTTTAAAACGTAACGGGACTTATACAATGACTGATGCCCAAATTATTTTTGTACAAAGGGATGGGACTTACACTCTATCAAGAGGCCCAAAATTGTTTTGAAAAATGTTTGTGAGAGTGAAAACAATAAAAACCCTAATTTTGATTAAAAATACATTTTAATTTAAAATAAAATCAATTAAAATATTCAAAATTATCAAACATGTGTGAAGAACAAGTTGTGATCTTGGATTAATGTTTGAAAAATCATGTTTTATCCATATAATGATTTGAAAATCATTTGAATTTGAAAAATCAAGAGAAAGAAATATTTTTAAATGCTTAAAAACAAATAAAAATAAATTCTTTACAAAAATATCAATATAATATTTTTGTGAAATTCTTGTAAAATAAAATATTTTAACATTTTTGTAAATTTTGAAAAAAAGAATCAATTCAAAAACATTAAAATTCAGAGAGAAGTTAATTTTTGAAACAATTAAATAAAATATCAAAATATTCAAATATTCAAAAATTCAAAAATGGCGCCAAGAACAAGGGGAATAACATGCGCGCACTCTGTTTTCCCAGATTTGCAAAAGCTATGATATCTCACGGATTAGGTAATGAAATTGGATGAAACCAGCCCCAAACTTGTTAGATTTTAACCCACGAACATGATGGTGGTGTTTAATTTTATTTATTTTAAGTGTGGAATGAGAAATTCGTGATGAACACTGAAACCCTAGAATTTTACATAAAGCTCATGAAATCTTAAACATGTAATAGATGAAGCAATTAATTGAGGGTTATCACCCTATATGCTACCAGAAACATGTTGGTAACTTGCAAATGAATTTATGATGCATGCAATAGAGAGCTTGATAGGTTCAGGCTTACTTGAACTTGCTTGTGCAAGAGACTTTCGAATTTGGAGTTGGAGGTGTTCCAGATGTATTGTGATGACTTGAACAACTTCACTATACCTTATGGAGTGTGTTGGGAAGCTTGGACTTGATTGGAGATGTTTGGATCACTTCATGGCATCTCAGTTGCATATGAGCTACAAGTGGATTTGGAGCTTTGAGATTTTGGTGTTACAGGTAAGTTTTTAGGTCATGGATCACTTATATATGATATATGTGAGGTGTTGGCATGATTGGTTTTGATAGATTTTCTCTCAATTTGAAAACTCGATAGTGACTTCAAGAAGAAGCAAAATCTGGTTTTTGGAATGTGATTTTGAGGAAAGCATCAGTTGTGGTGATTTGGTGTACTCAAACTGATCACAAATGAGCTCTATTTATAGTAGATCAAGTTTTTTTTGCAAGGAATAGTGAATGACAACTAGTACATCTCATTTTCCAATGGTTTCATAAAGGAATCTAAGTCTTCCCTAGCCATTGACTTGGGTCAGTCTTGCAGGCCTATGGTCTTCTGATGCTTGAGTTCATCTTGACTCATTTCCAATGTTGTGGACTGATACACGCCAGCTCTATGCACTCATTGAATGCTTCATGACAAATTTGAAAGTTTTGGATTTGCAACATTGAATTTCACATGCCTACATGATGATCTTTTGTATTGGGAGGCTTGTGGCTCAGAGATCTTTTGCTTTGATCTGATCTTCAATGTTTCTAGAAGGATTACAAGACTTGTAAATGCACAAATTAACCAATTCGAGCAAATGACCTATAATCTGCCTTGGGAAGAAACCAGTCTTTGATGCCATGTTCCAAGGGTTGTAACTCCCTACTCAAATTGAATTTGGAGATGATCTGGTACTTGTTGGAAAGCTCTCATGACATACTTTAACTTTGATGTCCACCAATGGACCTGGTTCAGCTTGGATCAAGGTGAAAAATGGCCTCAAAGTTGGTAAAAAAATGAAACAGATTCTGACTTGAAAATTTCAATAAGTGTTGGAAAAAGTGGTCATTTTCATTTTTTGTGATTTTGATCAATCCATAACTCAAAATCGATGAGGATTTGGAATATTTTGTAGTCGACACTTTTGAAGTATGTCATGTGAACTTTCATTTGAGATTTGGATGGAAGCAAAAGGCCTTAGGGTTTGGGAGTTATGACCTTGCAAAGTTGGTACGAAATCCATTTTGTTCCATAACTTAGAAAATTTTAAGTTTCTTATGGCTGCCCCTTTTGCAAGAAACCTCACTTTTCATGATTTTTCTTGATGAATGATGATCAAAACCATACATTAACATTGTTTTTGACTTAGGGGAGCCACATTTGTGAAATAATCCAAAAAGTCAAACTTAATTTTGGGCACAGTTGACTTTTTGTCAGATGAATTTCAAACTATGTAATCCTCTATGAAATCAAGTTCTTGGCCTAATTCAAACCTAATAGATGGATTCCATAGGTGTTTTAGGGTGTCTTGAATCATGTCCCAAGGTTTGGGAGCATGTCTTGGTCCATAGTCAAAGGTACAGTTGACTTTTTCTTCAAAACCCTAATTGGGGTCCAGATGAAATTGAAACTTGTGAATCAAGCTTCTGGGATCAATCCATTGTTTCAAATGGATCAATGTGGTGTATTTGAGGTCCTTAAATCATGTCTTGAGGTCTTGGCTCATGTCTTGCCTCAAAAGTCAAGTTAGGGGTGAATTAGGTCAAGAAACCCTAATTCCTGATTTTTTATGAATGCTCCCGCTGAGGTTGTTTTGACTTGATGATTGGATCCATGAGGTCCCTTTGAGCTTCTTGGATCATGTTTTGAGGTATTGGCTCATGCCCAGATGAAAATTTTCATCTAGAGGCCTTGGTCGACCAAAACCCTAATTTGGTGGCACTGTCGATCTTGAGGCTTGATCAGCTTGAGATGTTGCACTCTTGTGCTTGATTCTTGATATGGGAGACCTCTTTATCCTTCATGGATGTTTGGGAGGTTTAGACAAGTTGAAGATCATGTCATTTCTTGATTGTTCTTTTGTCTAAGTGTTCTGAGAGGGCTCAAAACCCTAATTCTTAATTATAGTGAAGGCTCAACAATCCTTGAGGAGATTGATGAGGTATGAAGGTACATCCATATTGTGGTAATGATCTTCACAATGATGGGAAATCTTGTGGTCAAAATTTGGGGTATGACACACTCTATTAGAGGCCCAAAAGTGTTTGAAAAGAATAAAGATGGGACTTACAACACAAGGGGAGGCCCAGATGAAAGTTGTTTGAAAATGGCGATCGCGGCGAGATTTTTTTAAAACGTAACGGGACTTATACAATGACTGATGCCCAAATTATTTTTGTACAAAGGGATGGGACTTACACTCTATCAAGAGGCCCAAAATTGTTTTGAAAAATGTTTGTGAGAGTGAAAACAATAAAAACCCTAATTTTGATTAAAAATACATTTTAATTTAAAATAAAATCAATTAAAATATTCAAAATTATCAAACATGTGTGAAGAACAAGTTGTGATCTTGGATTAATGTTTGAAAAATCATGTTTTATCCATATAATGATTTGAAAATCATTTGAATTTGAAAAATCAAGAGAAAGAAATATTTTTAAATGTTTAAAAACAAATAAAAATAAATTCTTTACAAAAATATCAATATAATATTTTTGTGAAATTCTTGTAAAATAAAATATTTTAACATTTTTGTAAATTTTGAAAAAAAGAATCAATTCAAAAACATTAAAATTCAGAGAGAAGTTAATTTTTGAAACAATTAAATAAAATATCAAAATATTCAAATATTCAAAAATTCAAAAATGGCGCCAAGAACAAGGGGAATAACATGCGCGCACTCTGTTTTCCCAGATTTGCAAAAGCTATGATATCTCACGGATTAGGCAATGAAATTGGATGAAACCAGCCCCAAACTTGTTAGATTTTAACCCACGAACATGATGGTGGTGTTTAATTTTATTTATTTTAAGTGTGGAATGAGAAATTCGTGATGAACACTGAAACCCTAGAATTTTACATAAAGCTCATGAAATCTTAAACATGTAATAGATGAAGCAATTAATTGAGGGTTATCACCCTATATGCTACCAGAAACATGTTGGTAACTTGCAAATGAATTTATGATGCATGCAATAGAGAGCTTGATAGGTTCAGGCTTACTTGAACTTGCTTGTGCAAGAGACTTTCGAATTTGGAGTTGGAGGTGTTCCAGATGTATTGTGATGACTTGAACAACTTCACTATACCTTATGGAGTGTGTTGGGAAGCTTGGACTTGATTGGAGATGTTTGGATCACTTCATGGCATCTCAGTTGCATATGAGCTACAAGTGGATTTGGAGCTTTGAGATTTTGGTGTTACAGGTAAGTTTTTAGGTCATGGATCACTTATATATGATATATGTGAGGTGTTGGCATGATTGGTTTTGATAGATTTTCTCTCAATTTGAAAACTCGATAGTGACTTCAAGAAGAAGCAAAATCTGGTTTTTGGAATGTGATTTTGAGGAAAGCATCAGTTGTGGTGATTTGGTGTACTCAAACTGATCACAAATGAGCTCTATTTATAGTAGATCAAGTTTTTTTGCAAGGAATAGTGAATGACAACTAGTACATCTCATTGTCCAATGGTTTCATAAAGGAATCTAAGTCTTCCCTAGCCATTGACTTGGGTCAGTCTTGCAGGCCTATGGTCTTCTGATGCTTGAGTTCATCTTGACTCATTTCCAATGTTGTGGACTGATACACGCCAGCTCTATGCACTCATTGAATGCTTCATGACAAATTTGAAAGTTTTGGATTTGCAACATTGAATTTCACATGCCTACATGATGATCTTTTGTATTGGGAGGCTTGTGGCTCAGAGATCTTTTGCTTTGATCTGATCTTCAATGTTTCTAGAAGGATTACAAGACTTGTAAATGCACAAATTAACCAATTCGAGCAAATGACCTATAATCTGCCTTGGGAAGAAACCAGTCTTTGATGCCATGTTCCAAGGGTTGTAACTCCCTACTCAAATTGAATTTGGAGATGATCTGGTACTTGTTGGAAAGCTCTCATGACATACTTTAACTTTGATGTCCACCAATGGACCTGGTTCAGCTTGGATCAAGGTGAAAAATGGCCTCAAAGTTGGTAAAAAAATGAAACAGATTCTGACTTGAAAATTTCAATAAGTGTTGGAAAAAGTGGTCATTTTCATTTTTTGTGATTTTGATCAATCCATAACTCAAAATCGATGAGGATTTGGAATATTTTGTAGTCGACACTTTTGAAGTATGTCATGTGAACTTTCATTTGAGATTTGGATGGAAGCAAAAGGCCTTAGGGTTTGGGAGTTATGACCTTGCAAAGTTGGTACGAAATCCATTTTGTTCCATAACTTAGAAAATTTTAAGTTTCTTATGGCTGCCCCTTTTGCAAGAAACCTCACTTTTCATGATTTTTCTTGATGAATGATGATCAAAACCATACATTAACATTGTTTTTGACTTAGGGGAGCCACATTTGTGAAATAATCCAAAAAGTCAAACTTAATTTTGGGCACAGTTGACTTTTTGTCAGATGAATTTCAAACTATGTAATCCTCTATGAAATCAAGTTCTTGGCCTAATTCAAACCTAATAGATGGATTCCATAAGTGTTTTAGGGTGTCTTGAATCATGTCCCAAGGTTTGGGAGCATGTCTTGGTCCATAGTCAAAGGTACAGTTGACTTTTTCTTCAAAACCCTAATTGGGGTCCAGATGAAATTGAAACTTGTGAATCAAGCTTCTGGGATCAATCCATTGTTTCAAATGGATCAATGTGGTGTATTTGAGGTCCTTAAATCATGTCTTGAGGTCTTGGCTCATGTCTTGCCTCAAAAGTCAAGTTAGGGGTGAATTAGGTCAAGAAACCCTAATTCCTGATTTTTTATGAATGCTTCCGCTGAGGTTGTTTTGACTTGATGATTGGATCCATGAGGTCCCTTTGAGCTTCTTGGATCATGTTTTGAGGTATTGGCTCATGCCCAGATGAAAATTTTCATCTAGAGGCCTTGGTCGACCAAAACCCTAATTTGGTGGCACTGTCGATCTTGAGGCTTGATCAGCTTGAGATGTTGCACTCTTGTGCTTGATTCTTGATATGGGAGACCTCTTTATCCTTCATGGATGTTTGGGAGGTTTAGACAAGTTGAAGATCATGTCATTTCTTGATTGTTCTTTTGTCTAAGTGTTCTGAGAGGGCTCAAAACCCTAATTCTTGATTATAGTGAAGGCTCAACAATCCTTGAGAAGATTGATGAGGTATGAAGGTACATCCATATTGTGGTAATGATCTTCACAATGATGGGAAATCTTGTGGTCAAAATTTGGGGTATGACACACTCTATTAGAGGCCCAAAAGTGTTTGAAAAGAATAAAGATGGGACTTACAACACAAGGGGAGGCCCAGATGAAAGTTGTTTGAAAATGGCGATCGCGGCGAGATTTTTTTAAAACGTAACGGGACTTATACAATGACTGATGCCCAAATTATTTTTGTACAAAGGGATGGGACTTACACTCTATCAAGAGGCCCAAAATTGTTTTGAAAAATGTTTGTGAGAGTGAAAACAATAAAAACCCTAATTTTGATTAAAAATACATTTTAATTTAAAATAAAATCAATTAAAATATTCAAAATTATCAAACATGTGTGAAGAACAAGTTGTGATCTTGGATTAATGTTTGAAAAATCATGTTTTATCCATATAATGATTTGAAAATCATTTGAATTTGAAAAATCAAGAGAAAGAAATATTTTTAAATGTTTAAAAACAAATAAAAATAAATTCTTTACAAAAATATCAATATAATATTTTTGTGAAATTCTTGTAAAATAAAATATTTTAACATTTTTGTAAATTTTGAAAAAAAGAATCAATTCAAAAACATTAAAATTCAGAGAGAAGTTAATTTTTGAAACAATTAAATAAAATATCAAAATATTCAAATATTCAAAAATTCAAAAATGGCGCCAAGAACAAGGGGAATAACATGCGCGCACTCTGTTTTCCCAGATTTGCAAAAGCTATGATATCTCACGGATTAGGCAATGAAATTGGATGAAACCAGCCCCAAACTTGTTAGATTTTAACCCACGAACATGATGGTGGTGTTTAATTTTATTTATTTTAAGTGTGGAATGAGAAATTCGTGATGAACACTAAAACCCTAGAATTTTACATAAAGCTCATGAAATCTTAAACATGTAATAGATGAAGCAATTAATTGAGGGTTATCACCCTATATGCTACCAGAAACATGTTGGTAACTTGCAAATGAATTTATGATGCATGCAATAGAGAGCTTGATAGGTTCAGGCTTACTTGAACTTGCTTGTGCAAGAGACTTTCGAATTTGGAGTTGGAGGTGTTCCAGATGTATTGTGATGACTTGAACAACTTCACTATACCTTATGGAGTGTGTTGGGAAGCTTGGACTTGATTGGAGATGTTTGGATCACTTCATGGCATCTCAGTTGCATATGAGCTACAAGTGGATTTGGAGCTTTGAGATTTTGGTGTTACAGGTAAGTTTTTAGGTCATGGATCACTTATATATGATATATGTGAGGTGTTGGCATGATTGGTTTTGATAGATTTTCTCTCAATTTGAAAACTCGATAGTGACTTCAAGAAGAAGCAAAATCTGGTTTTTGGAATGTGATTTTGAGGAAAGCATCAGTTGTGGTGATTTGGTGTACTCAAACTGATCACAAATGAGCTCTATTTATAGTAGATCAAGTTTTTTTGCAAGGAATAGTGAATGACAACTAGTACATCTCATTGTCCAATGGTTTCATAAAGGAATCTAAGTCTTCCCTAGCCATTGACTTGGGTCAGTCTTGCAGGCCTATGGTCTTCTGATGCTTGAGTTCATCTTGACTCATTTCCAATGTTGTGGACTGATACACGCCAGCTCTATGCACTCATTGAATGCTTCATGACAAATTTGAAAGTTTTGGATTTGCAACATTGAATTTCACATGCCTACATGATGATCTTTTGTATTGGGAGGCTTGTGGCTCAGAGATCTTTTGCTTTGATCTGATCTTCAATGTTTCTAGAAGGATTACAAGACTTGTAAATGCACAAATTAACCAATTCGAGCAAATGACCTATAATCTGCCTTGGGAAGAAACCAGTCTTTGATGCCATGTTCCAAGGGTTGTAACTCCCTACTCAAATTGAATTTGGAGATGATCTGGTACTTGTTGGAAAGCTCTCATGACATACTTTAACTTTGATGTCCACCAATGGACCTGGTTCAGCTTGGATCAAGGTGAAAAATGGCCTCAAAGTTGGTAAAAAAATGAAACAGATTCTGACTTGAAAATTTCAATAAGTGTTGGAAAAAGTGGTCATTTTCATTTTTTGTGATTTTGATCAATCCATAACTCAAAATCGATGAGGATTTGGAATATTTTGTAGTCGACACTTTTGAAGTATGTCATGTGAACTTTCATTTGAGATTTGGATGGAAGCAAAAGGCCTTAGGGTTTGGGAGTTATGACCTTGCAAAGTTGGTACGAAATCCATTTTGTTCCATAACTTAGAAAATTTTAAGTTTCTTATGGCTGCCCCTTTTGCAAGAAACCTCACTTTTCATGATTTTTCTTGATGAATGATGATCAAAACCATACATTAACATTGTTTTTGACTTAGGGGAGCCACATTTGTGAAATAATCCAAAAAGTCAAACTTAATTTTGGGCACAGTTGACTTTTTGTCAGATGAATTTCAAACTATGTAATCCTCTATGAAATCAAGTTCTTGGCCTAATTCAAACCTAATACATGGATTCCATAGGTGTTTTAGGGTGTCTTGAATCATGTCCCAAGGTTTGGGAGCATGTCTTGGTCCATAGTCAAAGGTACAGTTGACTTTTTCTTCAAAACCCTAATTGGGGTCCAGATGAAATTGAAACTTGTGAATCAAGCTTCTGGGATCAATCCATTGTTTCAAATGGATCAATGTGGTGTATTTGAGGTCCTTAAATCATGTCTTGAGGTCTTGGCTCATGTCTTGCCTCAAAAGTCAAGTTAGGGGTGAATTAGGTCAAGAAACCCTAATTCCTGATTTTTTATGAATGCTCCCGCTGAGGTTGTTTTGACTTGATGATTGGATCCATGAGGTCCCTTTGAGCTTCTTGGATCATGTTTTGAGGTATTGGCTCATGCCCAGATGAAAATTTTCATCTAGAGGCCTTGGTCGACCAAAACCCTAATTTGGTGGCACTGTCGATCTTGAGGCTTGATCAGCTTGAGATGTTGCACTCTTGTGCTTGATTCTTGATATGGGAGACCTATTTATCCTTCATGGATCTTTGGGAGGTTTAGACAAGTTGAAGATCGTGTCATTTCTTGATTGATCTTTTGTCTAAGTGTTCTGAGAGGGCTCAAAACCCTAATTCTTGATTGTAGTGAAGGCTCAACAATCCTTGAGGAGATTGATGAGGTATGAAGGTACATCCATATTGTGGTAATGATTTTCACAATGATGGGAAATCTTGTGGTCAAAATTTGGGGTATGACACACTCTATTAGAGGCCCAAAAGTGTTTGAAAAGAATAAAGATGGGACTTACAACACAAGGGGAGGCCCAGATGAAAGTTGTTTGAAAATGGCGATCGCGGCGAGATTTTTTTAAAACGTAACGGGACTTATACAATGACTGATGCCCAAATTATTTTTGTACAAAGGGATGGGACTTACACTCTATCAAGAGGCCCAAAATTGTTTTGAAAAATGTTTGTGAGAGTGAAAACAATAAAAACCCTAATTTTGATTAAAAATACATTTTAATTTAAAATAAAATCAATTAAAATATTCAAAATTATCAAACATGTGTGAAGAACAAGTTGTGATCTTGGATTAATGTTTGAAAAATCATGTTTTATCCATATAATGATTTGAAAATCATTTGAATTTGAAAAATCAAGAGAAAGAAATATTTTTAAATGTTTAAAAACAAATAAAAATAAATTCTTTACAAAAATATCAATATAATATTTTTGTGAAATTCTTGTAAAATAAAATATTTTAACATTTTTGTAAATTTTGAAAAAAAGAATCAATTCAAAAACATTAAAATTCAGAGAGAAGTTAATTTTTGAAACAATTTAATAAAATATCAAAATATTCAAATATTCAAAAATTCAAAAATGGCGCCAAGAACAAGGGGAAGAACACGCGCGCACTCTATTTTCCCAGATTTGCAAAAGCTATGATATCTCAGGGATTAGGCAATGAAATTGGATGAAACCAGCCCCAAACTTGTTAGATTTTAACCCACGAACATGATGGTGGTGTTTAATTTGATTTATTTTAAGTGTGGAATGAGAAATTCGTGATGAACAGTGAAACCCTAGAATTTTACATAAAGCTCATGAAATCTTAAACATGTAATTGATGAAGCAATTAATTGAGGGTTATCACCCTATATGCTACTAGAAACATGTTGGTAACTTGCAAATGAATTTATGATGCATGCAATAGAGAGCTTGATAGGTTCAGGCTTACTTGAACTTGCTTGTGCAAGAGACTTTCGAATTTGGAGTTGGAGGTGTTCCAGATGTATTGTGATGACTTGAACAACTTCACTATACCTTATGGAGTGTGTTGGGAAGCTTGGACTTGATTGGAGATGTTTGGATCACTTCATGGCATCTCAGTTGCATATGAGCTACAAGTGGATTTGGAGCTTTGAGATTTTGGTGTTACAGGTAAGTTTTTAGGTCATGGATCACTTATATATGATATATGTGAGGTGTTGGCATGATTGGTTTTGTTATATTTTCTCTCAATTTGAAAACTCGATAGTGACTTCAAGAAGAAGCAAAATCTGGTTTTTGGAATGTGATTTTGAGGAAAGCATCAGTTGTGGTGATTTGGTGTACTCAAACTGATCACAAATGAGCTCTATTTATAGTAGATCAAGTTTTTTTGCAAGGAATAGTGAATGACAACTAGTACATCTCATTGTCCAATGGTTTCATAAAGGAATCTAAGTCTTCCCTAGCCATTGACTTGGGTCAGTCTTGCAGGCCTATGGTCTTCTGATGCTTGAGTTCATCTTGACTCATTTCCAATGTTGTGGACTGATACACGCCAGCTCTATGCACTCATTGAATGCTTCATGACAAATTTGAAAGTTTTGGATTTGCAACATTGAATTTCACATGCCTACATGATGATCTTTTGTATTGGGAGGCTTGTGGCTCAGAGATCTTTTGCTTTGATCTGATCTTCAATGTTTCTAGAAGGATTACAAGACTTGTAAATGCACAAATTAACCAATTCGAGCAAATGACCTATAATCTGCCTTGGGAAGAAACCAGTCTTTGATGCCATGTTCCAAGGGTTGTAACTCCCTACTCAAATTGAATTTGGAGATGATCTGGTACTTGTTGGAAAGCTCTCATGACATACTTTAACTTTGATGTCCACCAATGGACCTGGTTCAGCTTGGATCAAGGTGAAAAATGGCCTCAAAGTTGGTAAAAAAATGAAACAGATTCTGACTTGAAAATTTCAATAAGTGTTGGAAAAAGTGGTCATTTTCATTTTTTGTGATTTTGATCAATCCATAACTCAAAATCGATGAGGATTTGGAATATTTTGTAGTCGACACTTTTGAAGTATGTCATGTGAACTTTCATTTGAGATTTGGATGGAAGCAAAAGGCCTTAGGGTTTGGGAGTTATGACCTTGCAAAGTTGGTACGAAATCCATTTTGTTCCATAACTTAGAAAATTTTAAGTTTCTTATGGCTGCCCCTTTTGCAAGAAACCTCACTTTTCATGATTTTTCTTGATGAATGATGATCAAAACCATACATTAACATTGTTTTTGACTTAGGGGAGCCACATTTGTGAAATAATCCAAAAAGTCAAACTTAATTTTGGGCACAGTTGACTTTTTGTCAGATGAATTTCAAACTATGTAATCCTCTATGAAATCAAGTTCTTGGCCTAATTCAAACCTAATACATGGATTCCATAGGTGTTTTAGGGTGTCTTGAATCATGTCCCAAGGTTTGGGAGCATGTCTTGGTCCATAGTCAAAGGTACAGTTGACTTTTTCTTCAAAACCCTAATTGGGGTCCAGATGAAATTGAAACTTGTGAATCAAGCTTCTGGGATCAATCCATTGTTTCAAATGGATCAATGTGGTGTATTTGAGGTCCTTAAATCATGTCTTGAGGTCTTGGCTCATGTCTTGCCTCAAAAGTCAAGTTAGGGGTGAATTAGGTCAAGAAACCCTAATTCCTGATTTTTTATGAATGCTCCCGCTGAGGTTGTTTTGACTTGATGATTGGATCCATGAGGTCCCTTTGAGCTTCTTGGATCATGTTTTGAGGTATTGGCTCATGCCCAGATGAAAATTTTCATCTAGAGGCCTTGGTCGACCAAAACCCTAATTTGGTGGCACTGTCGATCTTGAGGCTTGATCAGCTTGAGATGTTGCACTCTTGTGCTTGATTCTTGATATGGGAGACCTATTTATCCTTCATGGATCTTTGGGAGGTTTAGACAAGTTGAAGATCGTGTCATTTCTTGATTGATCTTTTGTCTAAGTGTTCTGAGAGGGCTCAAAACCCTAATTCTTGATTGTAGTGAAGGCTCAACAATCCTTGAGGAGATTGATGAGGTATGAAGGTACATCCATATTGTGGTAATGATTTTCACAATGATGGGAAATCTTGTGGTCAAAATTTGGGGTATGACACACTCTATTAGAGGCCCAAAAGTGTTTGAAAAGAATAAAGATGGGACTTACAACACAAGGGGAGGCCCAGATGAAAGTTGTTTGAAAATGGCGATCGCGGCGAGATTTTTTTAAAACGTAACGGGACTTATACAATGACTGATGCCCAAATTATTTTTGTACAAAGGGATGGGACTTACACTCTATCAAGAGGCCCAAAATTGTTTTGAAAAATGTTTGTGAGAGTGAAAACAATAAAAACCCTAATTTTGATTAAAAATACATTTTAATTTAAAATAAAATCAATTAAAATATTCAAAATTATCAAACATGTGTGAAGAACAAGTTGTGATCTTGGATTAATGTTTGAAAAATCATGTTTTATCCATATAATGATTTGAAAATCATTTGAATTTGAAAAATCAAGAGAAAGAAATATTTTTAAATGTTTAAAAACAAATAAAAATAAATTCTTTACAAAAATATCAATATAATATTTTTGTGAAATTCTTGTAAAATAAAATATTTTAACATTTTTGTAAATTTTGAAAAAAAGAATCAATTCAAAAACATTAAAATTCAGAGAGAAGTTAATTTTTGAAACAATTAAATAAAATATCAAAATATTCAAATATTCAAAAATTCAAAAATGGCGCCAAGAACAAGGGGAAGAACACGCGCGCACTCTATTTTCCCAGATTTGCAAAAGCTATGATATCTCAGGGATTAGGCAATGAAATTGGATGAAACCAGCCCCAAACTTGTTAGATTTTAACCCACGAACATGATGGTGGTGTTTAATTTGATTTATTTTAAGTGTGGAATGAGAAATTCGCGATGAACAGTGAAACCCTAGAATTTTACATAAAGCTCATGAAATCTTAAACATGTAATAGATGAAGCAATTAATTGAGGGTTATCACCCTATATGCTACGAGAAACATGTTGGTAACTTGCAAATGAATTTATGATGCATGCAATAGAGTGCTTGATAGGTTCAGGCTTACTTGAACTTGCTTGTGCAAGAGACTTTCGAATTTGGAGTTGGAGGTGTTCCAGATGTATTGTGATGACTTGAACAACTTCACTATACCTTATGGAGTGTGTTGGGAAGCTTGGACTTGATTGGAGATGTTTGGATCACTTCATGGCATCTCAGTTGCATATGAGCTACAAGTGGATTTGGAGCCTTGAGATTTTGGTGTTACAGGTAAGTTTTTAGGTCATGGATCACTTAGATATGATATATGTGAGGTGTTGGCATGATTGGTTTTGTTATATTTTCTCTCAATTTGAAAACTCGATAGTGACTTCAAGAAGAAGCAAAATCTGGTTTTTGGAATGTGATTTTGAGGAAAGCATCAGTTGTGGTGATTTGGTGTACTCAAACTGATC
Source organism: Lathyrus tuberosus (assembly GCA_022829125.1). Classification (NCBI taxonomy): domain Eukaryota; kingdom Viridiplantae; phylum Streptophyta; class Magnoliopsida; order Fabales; family Fabaceae; genus Lathyrus; species Lathyrus tuberosus. The sequence goes on along the minus strand of JALAZF010000574.1, from coordinate 2,363,068 downwards.
ACAAATGAGCTCTATTTATAGTAGATCAAGTTTTTTTTGCAAGGAATAGTGAATGACAACTAGTACATCTCATTGTCCAATGGTTTCATAAAGGAATCTAAGTCTTCCCTAGCCATTGACTTGGGTCAGTCTTGCAGGCCTATGGTCTTCTGATGCTTGAGTTCATCTTGACTCATTTCCAATGTTGTGGACTGATACACGCCAGCTCTATGCACTCATTGAATGCTTCATGACAAATTTGAAAGTTTTGGATTTGCAACATTGAATTTCACATGCCTACATGATGATCTTTTGTATTGGGAGGCTTGTGGCTCAGAGATATTTTGCTTTGATCTGATCTTCAATGTTTCTAGAAGGATTACAAGACTTGTAAATGCACAAATTAACCAATTCGAGCAAATGACCTATAATCTGCCTTGGGAAGAAACCAGTCTTTGATGCCATGTTCCAAGGGTTGTAACTCCCTACTCAAATTGAATTTGGAGATGATCTGGTACTTGTTGGAAAGCTCTCATGACATACTTTAACTTTGATGTCCACCAATGGACCTGGTTCAGCTTGGATCAAGGTGAAAAATGGCCTCAAAGTTGGTAAAAAAATGAAACAGATTCTGACTTGAAAATTTCAATAAGTGTTGGAAAAAGTGGTCATTTTCATTTTTTGTGATTTTGATCAATCCATAACTCAAAATCGATGAGGATTTGGAATATTTTGTAGTCGACACTTTTGAAGTATGTCATGTGAACTTTCATTTGAGATTTGGATGGAAGCAAAAGGCCTTAGGGTTTGGGAGTTATGACCTTGCAAAGTTGGTACGAAATCCATTTTGTTCCATAACTTAGAAAATTTTAAGTTTCTTATGGCTGCCCCTTTTGCAAGAAACCTCACTTTTCATGATTTTTCTTGATGAATGATGATCAAAACCATACATTAACATTGTTTTTGACTTAGGGGAGCCACATTTGTGAAATAATCCAAAAAGTCAAACTTAATTTTGGGCACAGTTGACTTTTTGTCAGATGAATTTCAAACTATGTAATCCTCTATGAAATCAAGTTCTTGGCCTAATTCAAACCTAATACATGGATTCCATAGGTGTTTTAGGGTGTCTTGAATCATGTCCCAAGGTTTGGGAGCATGTCTTGGTCCATAGTCAAAGGTACAGTTGACTTTTTCTTCAAAACCCTAATTGGGGTCCAGATGAAATTGAAACTTGTGAATCAAGCTTCTGGGATCAATCCATTGTTTCAAATGGATCAATGTGGTGTATTTGAGGTCCTTAAATCATGTCTTGAGGTCTTGGCTCATGTCTTGCCTCAAAAGTCAAGTTAGGGGTGAATTAGGTCAAGAAACCCTAATTCCTGATTTTTTATGAATGCTCCCGCTGAGGTTGTTTTGACTTGATGATTGGATCCATGAGGTCCCTTTGAGCTTCTTGGATCATGTTTTGAGGTATTGGCTCATGCCCAGATGAAAATTTTCATCTAGAGGCCTTGGTCGACCAAAACCCTAATTTGGTGGCACTGTCGATCTTGAGGCTTGATCAGCTTGAGATGTTGCACTCTTGTGCTTGATTCTTGATATGGGAGACCTCTTTATCCTTCATGGATGTTTGGGAGGTTTAGACAAGTTGAAGATCATGTCATTTCTTGATTGTTCTTTTGTCTAAGTGTTCTGAGAGGGCTCAAAACCCTAATTCTTGATTATAGTGAAGGCTCAACAATCCTTGAGGAGATTGATGAGGTATGAAGGTACATCCATATTGTGGTAATGATCTTCACAATGATGGGAAATCTTGTGGTCAAAATTTGGGGTATGACACACTCTATTAGAGGCCCAAAAGTGTTTGAAAAGAATAAAGATGGGACTTACAACACAAGGGGAGGCCCAGATGAAAGTTGTTTGAAAATGGCGATCGCGGCGAGATTTTTTTAAAACGTAACGGGACTTATACAATGACTGATGCCCAAATTATTTTTGTACAAAGGGATGGGACTTACACTCTATCAAGAGGCCCAAAATTGTTTTGAAAAATGTTTGTGAGAGTGAAAACAATAAAAACCCTAATTTTGATTAAAAATACATTTTAATTTAAAATAAAATCAATTAAAATATTCAAAATTATCAAACATGTGTGAAGAACAAGTTGTGATCTTGGATTAATGTTTGAAAAATCATGTTTTATCCATATAATGATTTGAAAATCATTTGAATTTGAAAAATCAAGAGAAAGAAATATTTTTAAATGTTTAAAAACAAATAAAAATAAATTCTTTACAAAAATATCAATATAATATTTTTGTGAAATTCTTGTAAAATAAAATATTTTAACATTTTTGTAAATTTTAAAAAAAAGAATCAATTCAAAAACATTAAAATTCAGAGAGAAGTTAATTTTTGAAACAATTAAATAAAATATCAAAATATTCAAATATTCAAAAATTCAAAAATGGCGCCAAGAACAAGGGGAATAACATGCGCGCACTCTGTTTTCCCAGATTTGCAAAAGCTATGATATCTCACGGATTAGGCAATGAAATTGGATGAAACCAGCCCCAAACTTGTTAGATTTTAACCCACGAACATGATGGTGGTGTTTAATTTGATTTATTTTAAGTGTGGAATGAGAAATTCGTGATGAACACTGAAACCCTAGAATTTTACATAAAGCTCATGAAATCTTAAACATGTAATAGATGAAGCAATTAATTGAGGGTTATCACCCTATATGCTACCAGAAACATGTTGGTAACTTGCAAATGAATTTATGATGTATGCAATAGAGAGCTTGATAGGTTCAGGCTTACTTGAACTTGCTTGTGCAAGAGACTTTCGAATTTGGAGTTGGAGGTGTTCCAGATGTATTGTGATGACTGGAACAACTTCACTATACCTTATGGAGTGTGTTGGGAAGCTTGGACTTGATTGGAGATGTTTGGATCACTTCATGGCATCTCAGTTGCATATGAGCTACAAGTGGATTTGGAGCTTTGAGATTTTGGTGTTACAGGTAAGTTTTTAGGTCATGGATCACTTATATATGATATATGTGAGGTGTTGGCATGATTGGTTTTGATAGATTTGCTCTCAATTTGAAAACTCGATAGTGACTTCAAGAAGAAGCAAGATCTGGTTTTTGGAATGTGATTTTGAGGAAAGCATCAGTTGTGGTACTTTGGTGTACTCAAACTGATCACAAATGAGCTCTCTTTATAGTAGAGCAAGTTTTTTTTACAAGGAATAGTGAATGGAAACTGGTACAGCTCATTGTCCAATGGTTTCATAAAGGAATCTAAGTCTTCTCTAGCCATTGACTTGGGTCAGTCTTGCAGGCCTATGGTCTTCTGATGCTTGAGTTCATCTTGACTCATTTCAAATGTTGTGGACTGATACATGCCAGCTCTATGCACTCATTGAATGCTTCATGACAAATTTGAAAGTTTTGGATTTGCAACATTGAATTTCACATGCCTACATGATGATCTTTTGTCTTGGGAGGCTTGTGGCTCAAAGATCTTTTGCTTTGATCTGATCTTCAATGTTTCTAGAAGGATTACAAGACTTGTAATTGCACAAATTAACCAATTCGAGCAAATGACCTATAATCTGCCTTGGGAAGAAACCAGTCTTTGATGCCATGTTCTAAGGGTTGTAACTCCCTACTCAAATTGAATTTGGAGATGATCTGGTACTTGTTGGAAAGCTATCATGACATACTTTAACTTTGATGTCCACCAATGGACCTGGTTCAGCTTGGATCATGGTGAAAAATGGCCTCAAAGTTGGTAAAAAATGAAACAGATTATGACTTGAAAATTTCAATAAGTGTTGGAAAAAGTGGTCATTTTCATTTTTTGTGATTTTGATCAATCCATAACTCAAAATCCATGAGGATTTGGAATCTTTTGTAGTTGAAACTTTTGAAGTATGTCATGTGAACTTTCATTTGAGCTTTGGATGTAAGAAAAAGGCCTTAGGGTTTGGGAGTTATGACCTTGCCAAGTTGGTACCAAATCCATTTTGTTCCATAACATAGAAAAATTTAAGTTTCTTATGGTTGCCCCTTTTGCAATAAACCTCACTTTTCTTGATTTTTCTTGATGAATGATGATCAAAACCATACATTAACATTTTTTTTACTTAGGGGAACCACATTTGTGAAAAAATCCAAAACGTCAAACTTGATTTTGGGCACAGTTGACTTTTTGTCAGATGAATTTCAAACTATGTAATCCTCTATGTAAACAAGTTCTTGACCTAATTCAAACCTAATGAATGGATTCCATAGGTGTTTTAGGGTGTCTTGAATCATTTCCCAAGGTTTAGGAGCATGTCTTTGTCCAAAGTCAAAGGTACAGTTGACTTTTTCTTCAAAACCCTAATTGTGGTCCAGATGAAATTGAAACTTATGAATCAAGCTTCTGGGATCAATCCATTGTTGCAATTGGATCAATGTGGTGTAGCTCATGTCTTGCCTCAAAAGTCAACTTAGGGGTGAATTAGGTCAAGAAACCCTAATTCCTGATTTTTGATGAATGCTCCCCCTAAGGTTATTTTGACTTGATTATTGGATCCATGAGGTCCCTTTGAACTTCTTGGATCATGTTTTGAGGTATTGGCTCATGCCCAGATGAAAATTTTCATCTGGAGGTCTTGGTCGACCAAAACCCTAATTTGGTTACACTGTCAATCTTGAGGCTTAATCAGCTTGAGATGTTGCACTCTTGTGCTTGATTCTTGATATAGGAGACCTCTTGATCCTTCATGGATGTTTGAGAGGTTTAGACAAGTTGAAGATCATGTCATTTCTTGATTGATCTTTTGTCTAAGTGTTCTGAGAGGGCTCAAAACCCTAATTCTTGATTGTAGTGAAGGCTCAACAATCCTTAAGGAGATTGATGAGGTATGAAGGTACATCCATATTGTGGTGATGATTTGCACAATGATGGGAAATCTTGTGGTCAAAATTTGGGGTATGACAGATTCCCCTATTTAATCTTCTTGGACCCTAAGGTGTGAATGGCGAAGGTATTCGGACATTCAGGGTGCAAGAGGATTAAATATCGGAATACCTGAAATTTTGACTGTGGTTATGAATAGGAGTTTGCTCTTCCATCTTCTTTTGCTAAGCAATGTTACTTAGAAAATGGTAAAACTTCCCCTCGATCCTGGTCTTCAACCATGGAACTAGTCTCAGTTTCTTTTGAACTAAACACCCCCTCGATCCTGGTCTTCAGCCACGGAACTGGTTTCAGTTTCTTTTGAAATAAACTTCCCCTCGATCCTTGTCTTCAGCCATGGAATTGGCCTCAGTTTCTTCTTGTCGAGTTTCTTTTCTTGACAAGGAACGCTATGTGTAGCAGTCTTCATCAAACTTCTCGCCGAGCTATACTGAGGAGACGCCATTTGATGGAAAAATTTGATGTCAGACTTGCTGAGGAGACCCATTTGTATGAGCTGTAGAGGTGTGCAAACTTCTTTGTTGGAGATGCCATTTGTTGACTCTACTGGGGAAAATGAGTCTCTTGAGAGACTTCTTTTTGCTTGGGGATATTACATCGTACTTTTCTTCGAGATCTTTTCGTAGAAATGCCATGTGATGTGATCTAATTTTGAGGTGCTGATGACTTTATTAACATCGAATTTCTTGGGGGAAAAACCGATGTATTGCCGAGAGTATTCGGTTAAACGGCTTTCTCTGGGGATTTTCCTTAATCCGGGAAAGCGAAAAATATCATCTCCAATGGTGAAGAGTGGTGTTCCAAAGGTGTTTGTCGAATGTCTTCTTGCCTTTCAGAGATTCAAGTTATCAAAGTGGTCAAGGATAGTCTCCAATTCAAAAATAAACTAGGGAAAGATTGCTTAGGCAGCACTTTTCGGACGGGGACAGAACTGACAACTCTATCGGTGAGGGGACTTTCATCACTTGGGGATGAGAATGACCAGAGTGATATTAATGCAACATATGTATGAATATGAATCAATTATGCATGATGTATGTATGTTTATGCTGACAAAACAGACGTGACATACGGACTAGTGAATGAATACGACTAGATACTCGGCCACTGCGGGGGATAAGAAGTATCATTGGTTCAATGATATCAATCCTTTCCTGTTTAGGAGGGGTAGACCCTTCTTGGGAGAAAAACCATCAATAGGTCTTAAGAGGTAAGAACTCTGTCGGGGATATCAGATGGGACATTACATCTAAAACAGTTGATCCTTCATTCAGGCGTACTAGTTAAAAGGAGTACTTTGATTCTGTATTTTGAGGTTTGATCACTTCCGGAGAAGCCATCGATGTTCCTTTTTATGTTCAGTAATCAAAGAAATTGTCATCTTTATTTTAAAAGCAGAAGAAAATTTGACAAGTAAATTCATTTTTTTTTGTTTCAAGAATCGTTGATCATATTAAAATGTCATTCTGTAAAGCAAAATAAAACGAGAATTACAAACAAAAGCACTAGGGCTCAAATTTTATTGATAGAATGGTAATCATCCGAGCGCGTGATCCCATAGAGCATTACAAAGTTTAGAAAAATGGTAATTTAAGGGAAAAGGGGCTACATTGAAACATAACGACCATTTTCCTTCTACCAACTTTGAATTCTGGACATTCTGGGCTTCTGTCAAAGGTGACCTTGACTGAAAATTTCCTTACAAATGACATTACCGCTGGGGAGTCAACCTTGTCAGATGTAGTTACTTGCCATGAATCACTAACTTTTTCCTGGATCGCCCTTTCGGGTTTTCAATCCACCGAGACGTTTTTTTTATTTAGGCGAAGTATTTATTGACTACATCGACATTCGTGGGGTAGGTAAACTCCTCTCCATCCATGGTTGTGAGTCTCAAGGCACCGCCTGAAAAGGCTTTCTTGACCACATAAGGGTCGTCATAATTCGGGGCCCATTTGCCCCTAGAATCAGTGAGAAATGATTGTATCTTCTTGAGCACGAGGTCTCCTTTTCTGAAGACACGGGGTCGGACTTTTTTGTCGAACGCTTTCTTCATCCTTTGTTGATATAACTGACCGTGGCATAAAGCTGTCATTCTTTTTTCTTCAATTAGGTTCAGTTCATCATGTCGACATTGACACCATTCAGCTTCTGTTAGCTTGGCTTCCATCAATACCCTGATTGATGGTATCTCTACTTCTATGGGGAGTACTGCTTCCATGCCATATACTAGAGAGAAAGGGGTTGCCCCTTTTGAGGTGCGGGCAGATGTGCAATAACCGTGAAGAGCGAAAGGTAGCATCTCATGGCAATCTTTGTAGGTTACAACCATCTTTTGAACGATTTTCTTAATATTCTTGTTAGCCGCTTCTACCGCTCCGTTCATCTTAGGCCGGTAGGGAGACGAGTTATGGTGTCCGATCTTGAACTCAGCACACAACTTTGTCATCATCTTGTTGTTCAAGTTGGATCCATTGTCAGTAATGATCAGGCTTGGAACACCATAATGGCAGATGACATGGTTTTTGATAAATTGGACCACGAATTGTCTGGTTACATTTGTGTATGACGCTGCTTTGACCCATTTGGTGAAATAGTCAATGGCTACTAGAATGAACCGATGTCCGTTTGAAGCTTTGCGTTTAATCATGTGAATCATGTCGATTCCCCATATAGAAAAAGGCCATGGAGAAGAAAGTACTTTGAGATGCGTTGGCGGTACATGGATTTTGTCTGCGTATATCTGACACTTGTGACATCTCCTCATGTACTTGTAGCAATCAGATTCCATTGTCAGCCAGTAATATCCTACTCTCAGAATTTTTCTTGCCATTGTGTATCCATTGGCATGTGTACCAAAGGATCCTTCGTGAATCTCTTTCATCAACATGTTTGCTTCTTGTCTTTCTACGCATCTGAGCAAAACCATATCAAAGTTTTTCTTATAGAGTGTATCACCGTTCAGGAAGAAGTTGCCAGCCAGTCTTCTGAGAGTCTTCTTGTCTTTTCTTGATGCCCCAGGTGGGTACTCTTGTCTTTGAAGGAAGCACTTGATATCGTGATACCAAGGTTTGTCGTCTATGATTGCTTCAATTGTGAATATGTGGGCGGGCCTTTCAAGGCGCATTATGTCAATCTTAGGTACGTCGTTCCATTGACCTACACTAATCATGGAAGAGAGAGTGGCTAGTGCATCAGCCATGTGATTTTCTTCACGAGGGATATGATGAAACTCAATTCTGTTGAAGAATGGTAACAACCTTCTTACATAATCTTTGTAAGGAATCAATACTGATTGATATGTGTTCCACTCTCCTTTGATCTAATTGATAACCTGGGTTGAGTCTCCATACACATCCAAGTTCTTTATCCTTAAGTCAATTGCTTCTTCGAGACCCGTGATACAACCTTCGTATTCGGCCTCGTTGTTTGTGCATTTGAATGTCAGTTGGGCGGTGAAAGCAATATGGGTACCCTAAGGTGTTACGATGATTGCCCCAATTCTATTCCCATAAGTGTTGACGGTTCTATCGAATATTAGTCCCCATTGGGATCCTGGTTTTGGCCCTTCACTGGGTAACGGCTCATCGCAATCTTTCATTTTCAAGTACATGACATCTTCGTCTGGGAAGTCAAATCCGACTGATTCCTGATCGTCAATTGGTTGATGAGCAAAATGATCGTCTAAAATACTCCCTTTGACAGCTTTCTGAGCATGGTACTCAATGTCATATTCCGATTACAACATCTGCCAACGGGCAATCCTTCCCGTGAGAGTAGGCTTTTCAAAGACGTACTTGATCGGATCCATTTTGGAGATTAACCAAGTAGTATGGAAAATCATGTACTGGCGAAGACGTTTGGCTGCCCAAGCCAGAGCACAGCAAGTTTTCTCGAGCATAGTGTACCGAGTTTCACGGTCCTTGAACTTCTTGCTTAAGTAGTAAATGGCAGACTCTTTTCTTTTTGTCTCGTCTTGTTAGCCAAGAACACAACCCATGGAGTCTTCCAAGACTGTTAAGTAGATGATCATTGGTCTTCCCTCCACTAGAGGATACATAATTGGTGGATTCAACAGATATTCTTTGATACTGTCGAAAGCTTTTTGGCAATCTTCTGTCCATACACAGCTTTGATTCTTTCTGAGTAGTTTGAAGATTGGCGCGCATGTCGCGTTCATAAGGGATATGAATCTGGAGATGTAATTCAGACGTCCCAAAAATCCTCTAACCTGTTTTTCAGTCTTCGGCGAAGGCATTTATTGAATGGCCTTGACCTTGTCAGGGTCAACCTCGATTCCTTTTTGGCTAACGATGAATCCTAAGAGCTTTCTTGAGCGAACACCGAACGTGCACTTATTGGGATTTAAGCGGAGTTTGTATTTTCTCAAACGCTCGAATAACTTTGATAGGTGTGTCACATGCTCTTCTTCTGTTTCAGATTTGGAAATCATGTCATCGAAGTACTGAAATTCTAGCCTATGCAGACAGCAGATATCCTAACACATGTCAAGACATTGTGCTACATAATCATTTAAACTTAGAGGCGCAACAGCAGACTGATACCTTGAATATCAGAACTGCACAATCACAGATGTCACGACATCTGATCCAACATGTTTATCATGAACCCTAACAGAAAACGTAAATCTGCAGAATGATAAAGAACACAATAATTGTTAACCCAGTTCGGTGCAACTCACCTACATCTGGGGGATACCAATCCAGGAAGAAGACTTCATTATTTGTAGAACTGCTACAAAGCTAAACTCCCTCGTTTACAACTTTATCCTAGCATCTACCCAATGAAGATCTTTACCAAAGCTAAACTCAAACGTTTACAACTCTGATATGAGATACCCCACTCACTTCCCTTAATCACCAACTGAGATATCTGCGTCATCCCTGTCAATACAGAATTCTGTCAAACTTTCTTAACAACCAAACTAACTCGGATTTGCTTAAAAGCTTCATCCAAGAACAATACACAATCCAATACCTCAAGGCTTATGGATCTGTGCAACACCTATATCTGCCACAATGCATCAACTGATACAAAGAGAGACTTACAACCTAAAGAGCCAACGACTCTCAAAACCATAAACCCTTGTTTCTTACGCAAGAGAACTAGGTTACAAAAGGCATACAAAGGCGTATCAAATCCTAGGTCTAAGTCTTCTATTTATAGGCTTCTGCTTCCTTGGGCTTTCTATCTTTGGTCCTTGATCCATGCACATTAACTCTTGGCAGATTTGTTACAGATTTAACACTTGCTAAATCAGTGCAGTACTTCAGGATGTCATGTCTTCAGGTTAAGACATCTTCTTCGACATCTTTGTTCAGGCCAGATTTCTTCATCTTTAACATTAGAATTGTTTTACCAAAATTCTGTCAAACCAAAGGTGCTTTCAATCTCCCCCTTTTGATAATTTTTGGCTAAAACACCTTTTAGTTTGAATGGCGGTTATGATTGGAATACTGAGCATGTTGGATTCATGTTGGTGTACAAGAGGAGGAAGATAACACAACCTTCCTCTTCCCAGGGTGAGTGAAGTTGAGAAAGGTCCAGTAGTTGAGACTCCTAAAGAGACAAGAAGAAAGTCTGAAACACCAGAAACCTCGACACTCCTTTCAAACACACTCCCCCTCCAGAGATCAGTTGTAGTCTTCGTGAATCTGAGTACTTAAAGCATGTAACTCAGGTCACATGACACAACTTGATTCTTAACTCAAGTCACAAGGCACAAGAGAAACATATACCAGATGATAATACAGCCGCCTTGTTCAATGTTCTTGCAAAAAAACTGCAAGAACAACACACACATTCCCTGTACCCAAGACTCACACTCCCCATTTTTAGCCAAAAATTAGCAAAGGTAGCCAAGACATTCCCATACCCAACCAATACTAATCCAGACTTAAACAAAAGACATTTTGAACATACCACAAAGAAAACACTGTCTGAGACAAACTGCTCCAAGAGCTCCCTTAAATACCCAAGAGTTTTCCTTCGAATGTAACAACCTATTGAAAATAACAATGGTCAATTCAATGAGGTTATTAATCTCAGGTTGTAACTTCACCAGAAACCAATTCGCACCGACCAGTAGTGCTTTGACTGTTTCTTCTTTAGAGGAAACCGTCCAGTAGTAATACATAAGCGCGCATGTTATCTACCGACCACAATACTAGTTACTTTTACCACTTGTCCTGACATCATGTCAGACATTGTCCATCAAAGAAAGCTTTTGTATTGACCAATAACTACATAGTCTTCAGATCAAAGTCTGCAGAGAAAAATAAATTCCCCCAGACTCAACCAATGATTCTTAAGCATCCAATAAGAATCATGTTACTTGCACTGCCAAGTCTCCCCCAACTTGCAACAATACAAATATGTTAAGACATCCTTCTTGACATCTCATCCTCCCAGGATGAACACATAATCACAGCTTGCTTGACGCACAATACAAACTGGAACTCCAACTGCACCCTCGCAGTAATACATCTTAGATCAAGGAGCAACTCCCCCTACCTAAGATAACCAGTGCTCCTCCACAGAACACTAAGCTGATGAATGGAAAACATAAGGCGCATCTTCATGTCTTCAAGAGCGCACCCTCAGTCTAACCTACCTGCTGAACATAATCATCAACCCTCTTATTGCTTCTTCTGACAAGAACCAATAATCACTCACACATGATCACCATCATGCTACCCGTGAGGAAATAACAGGATCACCATCCTACCATAACAAACTCTTGGATTAAGATCAAAGTCCCATTGATCCCCCTCTTCCTGCAACCATCTACACACCATACAAACTCCTCTTGAATTCTCATGTATAGACCTCCAGCTGCTTGAGGCACAAACTAATTGAATCAGAATGCTTCACATTCCTCAAAGAGACGCACAGAGCCCCTTAGTTTGTTATAACGATGTCAGATATCGTATGCATGCTCCAGAACTTCACAGCTGCCAAACTGATCCACTACTAGCATGAATTGCAGCCAGGGGCAGTATCCCCTTCGCAAGATTTTCCACTAACCTTACCAAATCCAGCAACTGAGATAGACACCCCATAATCCAAGACAGGCATTCCTTATCATTCTCCCGTATGATAACCTGGAATACCTTTGATCTTCTGGTGAATATCCACTTCTGAACGCATCAGAATCCAGACCTTCATGCAATCAACATATGATCCACTCCAGTCTTCTCCACACCATCCTCCCAAGGCAGTTCTTCTACTTCACCATTCTCCCGTATGACAAGATAGATACTCCTTAGACATGATGTAGCCAATAAGTTCCTAGACCAGAACTTAAGAATCCTCCACCAAGGATAACCAATCCAGAAAATGTTCTAACATCAGTTAGGACATCCTTCACACATCATAGACACCATACACCATGGTTCTTGATATGCTCCACCACTGGACTTACTATCAGCATAGTAATCCAAATTGAAGATCTTCCCACAACACTGCGCCACCAGCTTGAACAAAGAAAACTTCAGAAACTCAGAGAGAAATAAACTCTCATCCACCAAAAGAAGGTATACTTCCATCCTTAACCCAGAACTTCTGCCACAAGCTCCAAGAGAACTAGAACCTCCTTACGTTTTCAACTAACTACTCTTCTGCACAAGAGCAATCAATTTCAAGCATCCTGCTTGAATGCACACTGTGAAACCAACCAAATGCCACCTTTTTATTGATATCACTCTTCTTCAGAACTCCCACAAGATACACTGATCTACCAATGAAATCAGATCTTCAAGTCACATGAACTACTTGCTCCATAGCAAGACATCTTGGATTCACCAAGCCTCTTAGACATGTAACATCTTCCCATCCACAGCTCCCGCAAACTGCATGAGATGGACCTTTTTGAAGCATCTATAACTTCCATTTTCCTGTAGATCACCTTATCTTAAGCTGATGTGCCACATCACCAGCGCAGACTCTGATGTTAAGCTAGATATCAGAACATTCTGATACGACATCCAACTACTGAATTCAGCTCCTCCTTCTGCCACTTAGAAAAACCTCCTCCCTATTACAAAACAAGAGTTCCATACTCTCATAGACTTGATTCAATAACCAAGTTTGAGTAGACAACCTCCATCCTGCTTTAAAACTCCAAAGACTTCACACCTGTCACGTCTGAATCTTCAGAAAATAAGTAGTCCTAGACTACACTATAGCCATACCAAAGAATGCCATTTTCCTTAGTAGAGCAGTCTGTAGAAAGTCAGAGATAACTGCCACTTAACTTTGACTTCCAAGAAGAGCAAGATCCATGCTGCAAAGTACCTAGATCAGAAATAAACTGATTCAAGTTGTAACCATCAAGATTATGATGTCTTCATCTTCATCTTCAACCGCATCAAAGTCCAGACCAGTTTCTTGCCAGTAAACTCTCCAGATAACACATGCTTCTGTCACACCCGACTGAAGCCCATTCTTAGGTCACCACCTAAGACTAAAATAGATGCTAAAGCGTATGAAGTACCCCTCCCATGATTCTGCACAAACTCTGATGATGAGATGTTCCAACATTTTGTTGAACATCAGTAATCTTGATTTTCAAGGATAATCAATTAAATACTTGTGAAATCTACAAATAGAAATTGATCTTAAATCCTTGTCCAATAACCCTTCTTCACTGTTGTAGCTAAGCTCCACCAGATCACTTCATGAACACTTATCAAGTATTCAATCTTTTGCAAGTATCTTCTTTGACAAACAATGTTGAGATACCAAGGCTGCCACCCATGACTCAAGTAACTAAGATTCTCTCTGAACGAACCTTATTTACCTCAACAATTCCTCAATCAGATTGGATCCACTCTTAGGGTTAAGAGAGATGAATCCTTCCTTGCTGTTTTTGGATGGTGAAAATAAATCACCTCCACTTTCAGATTGTGTTTCAAAGAAACACCTTCTAGTCAGAAGAATAACTAGAAGACTCCAGATGCACGACATAGATGCCTTTATGAGTGGACTTGAAAGAATTCTCAAGTATCTTTGACAACCTAGCCGATCAATAATTTATCAAACTCCCAGAGCAAGAACTTGATAAACTTAAACTCAACTCCTCTCCTCTTCAATAGACTTCAACTGCACCAAGAAACCAAGCTTCCAAGTACCAAGTCACCATACTAGATACCTTCCAACAACTCCATTCATTCAATCGCTCCCGACTTTGGAATAAGAGAAAACAGATATCTTCACATATAGAGGCCGACGATTGAGATCTTTCACCAACTGTCTTTAGTAACAACTCCAGAATCCCATAATTCTAGAGCTCTTCCATCAGAAACACATGTAGCGGAACCACCAAGGAACAGATCCTGCTTGCCCTAATAAGATGTCAGAACATCCTATAAGACACCCCAATAAGAGAACTAGCCACTTCTCCTGCAGTAGTTGTAGAATCTCCTTAGCAACATAAACAACCTTCGGGTTGTTACCTTCGATCAAGAACATCCATCTCATCTATTAATACTCTTGAGTATGTCTGAGTTGATTGATCTGATCTTTAAAACACCTCCTTGTTTAAACGCCAGAAAGTATCTCCCAAAGATCTCATCCAGAACCAGACAGGATGCATGCTCTGATACCAATTGAAATTTTGGCCTATGCAGACAGCAGATGTCATAACACATGTCAAGACATTGTGCTACATAATCATTTAAACTCAGAGGCGCAACAGCAGACTAATACCTTGAATATCAGAACTGCATAATCACAGATGTCACGACATCTGATCCAACATGTTTATCATGAACCCTAACAGAAAACGTAAATCTGCAGAATGATAAAGAACACATCAATTGTTAACCTAGTTCGGTGCAACTCACCTACATCTGGGGGATACCAATCCAGGAAGAAGACTTTACTATCTGTTGAACTATTACAAAGCTAAACTCCCCCGTTTATAACTTTATCCTAACATCTACCCAATGAACATCTTTACCAAAGCTAAACTCAAATGTTTACAACTCTGATATGAGATACCCCACTCACTTCCCTTAATCACCAACTGTGATATCTACATCATCCCTGTCAATACAGAATTCTGTCAAGCTTTCTTGACAACCAAGCTAACTCGGATTTGCTTAAAAGCTTCATCTAAGAACAATACATAATCCAATACCTCAAGGCTTATGGATCTGTGCGACACCTATATCTGCCACAATGCATCAACTGATACAAAGGGAGACTTACAACCTAAAAAGCCAACGACTCTCAAAACCCTAAACCCTTGTTTCTTACGCAACAGAACTGGGTTACAAAAGGCATACAAAGGCGTATCAAATCCTAGGTCTAAGTCTTTTATTTATAGGCTTCTGCTTCCTTGGGCTTTCTATCTTTGGTCCTTGATCCATGTGCATTAACTCTTGGCAGATTTGTTACAGATTTAACACTTGCTAAATCAGTGCACTACTTCAGGATGTCATGTCTTCAGGTTAAGACATCTTCTTCGACATCTTTGTTCAGGCCAAATTTCTTCATCTTTAGCATTAGAATTGTTTTACCAAAATTCTGTCAAACCAAAGGTGCTTTCACGTACACTTCAATCTCTTTATGCATCATGTCGTGAAACAGAGTTGTCATGGCCCTTTGATAGGTTGCCTCCACATTCTTTAGACCGAACGACATTACCTTGTAACAAAAGGTGCCCCATGGGGTGATGAATGAAGTTTTCTCCATATCTTCCGGCGCAATTTTGATTTGATTATAGCCTGAGAATCCATCCATGAAGGAGAAGACTTTGAACTTTATTGTGCTGTCTACCAGCATGTCAATGTGTGGCAGGGGGAAGTCATCCTTTGGATTTGCTTTGTTCAGATCCCTGTAGTCTACACACATTTAGACTTTTCCGTCTTTTTTCGGAACTGGCACTATGTTGGCTAACCATTGAGGATATTCTGAGGTGGCGAGGAAACCTGCGTCGATCTGTTTCTGCACTTCCTCCTTGATTTTGATGGTCACATCTGGATGAGTCCTTCTCAGTCTTTGTTTTACTAGTGGACATTCCGTTTTCAGCAGTAAGTGATGTTCCACAATGCTGGTATCCAACCCTGGCATGTCCTGGTAGGACCAATCAAATACATCTGGAAACTCCTTGAGAAGTTTTATCAAGTCTTCTCTGACAGTTGGACTGAGCAGTGATCTAATCTTAACTTCCTTCTTTTCTTCTTCTGAACCCAAATTGACCGTTTCCAACGGCTTTTTGTAAGGCTCAATGGACCTTTCCTCTCGCCTGAGTAATCGGGAGATCTCTTCTGGAATTTCTTCGTCCTCTTCTTCTTTAGCTTCAAATACCGGGAATTCAAAGTTGGGAGAAGGCATTGGATCGTATGCTTCAATGGGGTTTAAAACAAGCAATCTGCATGACGTGATGATTCGTTTTTTAGCAAAGACAAAGAGAATGCAAGAGTGTGTGCAGTGTATTTTCTGAAAAATGCTTGTTTTTATTTTGGGTTGTTTTTAGGATTACCATTTTCTGAAAAAACTAAAAGTGAAAACAGCAATAAATGCAGGAATTCAGAATGATGTTATTTATTTATGATTTGTCGATTCTTGAAATACAGCCCTATAAAACAAAACTCTATCGCTTTGGGCGAAGCGAAGAGGGAAATTTACAGGAAAGTGAGCCCTATAAAAACATCCATTTCACCTGGGCAAGGTGAAAGGTTAAAACAAATATGGTAATTACTTAGACTTATGGACGACTTTCGGGACATCGATAGCAACCCAGTGGCGATGAACTCCTCGGTGAATCACAAAGTCCGGTATCTTCCTTCTTGGTTTGTTCTCAGAAATAACGCTTATTTTCGGCGGAGTAGGATCATTGGAGTCTTCTTCCCATGGACAGTTGTCATAAGAGAATTCTTTTGTCGCATCTTCCATAGGGTTTTCACTTTCAAGAGGATCTCCCCATCCAGTTGGCTGGATGTCCTCGTATCGGATGCGAGAGCTTTCGGGAGCGGTGTATTTGACTAGGAAGTCATACTTGCCACTTGGCTGTCCCAAGGTGTCCCATGTTTCTATGGGAATGGATGAATCATCTTCCTCAATGACGTTGATTTCAGGAAATGCATAGTTAATGAATTCTTGCCCTACAATCTTTACGAACTCATCACCGTGGTGCTGGACATCCTTGTAATGTCTTGAGTAATGATTCCAAGACTCTATGGGGACATGGGTATTCTTTTCAATATTGCTCAGCTGACAGGCATCGTCCGGCTGACTCTTCTGCCCCAAGTTTTATGTGTACGGCTTCCAGATAGGCAAGTCATCCAGGGATTATAATACTCGTAGTCAAATTTGTCTTTGATTAGAGTGTCTTCCTCTAATGAATTGGGTGGAGCACGACATCCTTCAGGATCACAATCTTCATAGATCATCCTGACGTCTGACCTCGATATATATCTTGGGCTCTGCTTGGGTAAATAAAATGGTGTGTACGCCTCTCCCTGAGACATATAACCGTCATCATTGAGATAAGACTTCCACTCCTCATCATCATCGGAGGAGTCTCTCTCATTGATGGTGTGTACTTCATGAGACACTGGGTGGAGGAATCCTCCGCTATGGAAGAAATCCTGAATGGGACGAAAACTTTTGTCCTTCTTTGTAGTCTGGGTACAGGTTGAAGAGAAACCAAGACCTTTCTTTGTCTTGTTATCCGTATGAGTTATGATCTCTCCCCATCCTTTTACGTCATTACTCTTGATCACTTCGAGAGCATCCTTGTATGAGGAAATCGATGTCCCTCTTTCTGATTGATTCTTATTGCTCATCGAGAGTGCTTGGAACTGGGTTCCAACAACCTCCTCTAGTTCTACACAGGACAATGATGATAAGTTGCTCATGATTAAGGCCCGCTCTCTGCATACTATGACTAATTTGTCATTTTTGACAAACTTCAGCTTTTGGTGAAGTCTCGAAGTGACTGCCCTAGCTTCGTGTATCCAAGGTCTTCCTAATAAACAATTGTATGCTACCCGGATGTCCATGACCTGAAAAGTGACTTGGAAAGTGTGAGGACCGATGGTTATAGGGAGATCGACTTCGCCGATAGCTGTTTTTCTAGATCCGTCAAAGGCTTTGCAATGATCTTACTGCCTCTCATCGGGGCTCCTTGAAATGATAGTCATATCAAAGTCGATTTTGGCATAACATTCAAAGATGATCATGTGTCCACCAGTACGCTGGCTAAAGCATCGTCTTCGCAGTTGACTGTAATGTTAAGCGCCATATTATGATTCTTTCCTTCCTCCGACAGTTCTTCATCACTGAATCCTAAGTTGTTGCAGGAAGAGATGTTGCAAATGATGTTGTCAAATTATTCTACTGTCACATCTTGGTCCACAAAGGCTTGCTCTAAGACTTTCTATAGAGCTTCCCTGTGAGCTTTTGAACTAAGCAGAAGAGAAAGTACAAAGATTCGAAACGGAGTTTGCAACAATTGGTCCACAATGTTGTACTCACTTTTCTGGCTGAGCTTTAGCATCTCATCGTTGTTCTTTCCAGGTTACGTATTACTGGATTGACCGACTTGTTGGTTAGGAATTTTCGTTTGAGGTTCCTTTTCTTTGGCAGGTTCTCCAACTCCTCTGTTGAAGATTCGACCGCTCCAGGTAACTCGACTGATATTGGCAATGTTCACAACGGAGGGTAATGCAGTTTCTTTTCCATTTTCTATGGTCATCACACCATACTTGTAAGGGATAACCTTTTCTGACTTGTACGGTATTATACCTGGTAGGTAGATAACCACATGAGCTTTTTGATTTATCTGACCATCGTAGGCAGCCTCAATTGGTTCGAGGTTGGGAACTTTTCTACTATCAAGAGGGATCTTTGATTCATTGAGTAGAGGGATTATGGTGCAAACGTTTTTGGTTATTCCATGATCGGAGATTATGACAGCGTCTTTGTTTTGACCAGGGAGGTATTCTTATATCATGTTGATCGACCCAAAACTCGAACATGGTCGAATCTCTTTCCGATCCAACTGATTTTGGAGGGCTGCTAGTACAAGATAACATCCTTGGTTATTTTCTGAGCATACTCTACAGCGCTCATAATTGTGCGGTGGTACCCGACCACACACGCTTTGCATGCAGTGCATCTTTACTAGATCTGTTTCCATTGAGCGGATATCACGACTTTGATGTCTATCCGAATTCCCATCAATTATGTTAATCTATTGTGTAGCTTCATCCAGGTAGATCGGAAACTACCAGTGGTCCAACAGATGTTGAAGGGTTCTTTGTACATGCGCACATCCTTGGTCATCTTCGCAGCATTCTTTACAGTCTTGATAATCATGTGAAGCCAGAAAACCAAGCCTGACCTGCTTAGCATGGAATTCCACTAGACTGGTATTCATCAAGCGTATGTCAAAGATCTGAACCATATTGACTTGATGGTCATTTCTTTCATGGTATTCTTGGATCCATCCGAGATCCATCTGACGTTTGAGGGCCTCTTGTATAAAAGAGTATCACTGACTGTCTATTGAGCAGATTGGACAAGTGTTGTAATCGTGCCACGACAGATTATAATATTGACTTTATCTCGAATGCATCACCACTAAGTTGACATTCATTGTACGGATGTCGTGGTTCTGAACAATGTTGGGATATGCATGGGCCATGTTAACTTCACGAACTATGTGATCCTGAATCCAGCCTAGATCCATTTGTTCTTGCAGAGCTGCTTGTACTACGGAACACCCTTGATTGTCCTTGGAGCAGAAATCACACTGGTGATAGTTGTGAGATGGCACATGGTCGTACCCGCTCTGTTTGCAATGCATCTTCACCAGATTTGTTCCTAATAAGAGTACATTGTGAATTTGATAACTGTTGCCAGATTCCTATTCTATTAAATTCACTGCAGTCTTCTCATGTTATGGCAACGGGTTCGTTTGAACATACAGATTAGTATCTTTGAAAGATAAGATCCCATTCCTGATAAGCTTCTGTACATCAGACTTGAAGCTGAGATAATTCTCAATGTTGTGCCCCGATCCTCCTTGATGGTAAGGGCAAGTTTGTTCCACTTTGAACCAAAAAGGAGGATTTTCCGGTACTGTAAGAGGAGTCCGGGTTTGGACGTTCCCCTTGGCCAGTAGAAGTGGAAATAGTTCTACGTACAACATTGGTATAGGGTCGAACCCTGATGGTCGTGTAGTACGATTGTTGTTGTACTGTGGACGAGCCTGCTGAAAAGGCTGTTGCGGCCTTTGCCGATACTGTTGTTGATTTGGTTAGTTCTGAGCAACCTGAGGTTGATACATCGGAGTTGGCACTGGGTTGATAGCGGGAGTTACCGCCGCTACTGGTTGATACCTTCGCCTTTGCTTTCCCAAAGAGATATTACTGATATCCTGCTTTTTCTTCTTTTGGAAAGCACTACCGTATCTTTTGGTACTACTAGATGGCTCTGCATCTTTGACCAATCGTCCTTCTCGGACTGCTTCTTCAAGGCGTACTCCCATGTTCATCATTTCAGTGAAGTCACTGGGTGCACTGGCGACCATTCGGTCGTAATAAAACAAGCTCAATGTTTTCAGGAAAATCTTTGTCATTTCTTTGCTCATGATTAAGGCCCGCTCTCTGCATACTATGACTAATTTGTCATTTTTGACAAACTTCAGCTTTTGGTGAAGTCTCGAAGTGACTGCCCCAGCTTCGTGTATCCAAGGTCTTCCTAATAAACAATTGTATGCTACCCGGATGCCCATGACCTGGAAAGTGACTTGGAAAGTGTGAGGACCGATGGTTATAGGGAGATCGACTTCGCCGATAGCTATTTTTCTAGATCCGTCAAAGGCTTTGACAATGATCTTACTGCCTCTCATCGGGGCTCCTTGAAATGATAGTCGTATCAAAGTCGATTTTGGCATAACATTCAAAGATGATCATGTGTCCACCGGTACGCTGGCTAAAGCATCGTCTTCGCAGTTGACTGTAATGTTAAGCGCCATTTAATGATTCTTGCCTTCCTCCGGCAGTTCTTCATCACTGAATCCTAAGTTGTTGCAGGAAGAGATGTTGCAAATGATGTTGTCAAATTGTTCTACTGTCACATCTTGTTCCACAAAGGCTTGCTCTAAGACTTTCTATAGAGCTCCCTGTGAGCTTTTGAACTAAGCAGAAGAGAAAGTACAGAGATTCGAGACGGAGTTTGCAACAATTGGTCCACAATGTTGTACTCACTTTTCTGGATGAGCTTTAGCATCTCATCGTTGTTCTTTCCAGGTTACGTATTACTGGATTGACCGACTTGTTGGTTAGGAATTTTCGTTTGAGGTTCCTTTTCTTTGGCAGGTTCTCCAACTCCTCTGTTGAAGATTCGACCGCTCCAAGTAACTCGACTGATATTGGAAATGTTCACAATGGAGGGTAATGGAGTTTCTTTTCCATTTTCTATGGTCATCGCACCATACTTGTAAGGGATAACCTTTTCTGACTTGTACGGTATTATACCTGGTAGGTAGATAACCACATGAGCTTTTTGATTTATCTGACCATCGTAGGCAGCCTCAATTGGTTCGAGGTTGGGAACTTTTCTACTATCAAGAGGGATCTTTGATTCATTGAGTAGAGGGATTATGGTGCAAACGTTTTTGGTTATTCCATGATCGGAGATTATGACAGCGTCTTTGTTTTGACCAGGGAGGTATTCTTATATCATGTTAATCGACCCAAAACTCGAACATGGTCGAATCTCTTTCCGGACCAACTGATTTTGGAGGGCTGCTAGTACAAGATAACATCCTTGGTTATTTTCTGAGCATACTCTACAGCGCTCATAATTGTGCGGTGGTACCCGACCACACACGCTTTGTATGCAGTGCATCTTTACTAGATCTGTTTCCATTGAGCGAATATCACGACTTTGATGTCTATCCGAATTCCCATCAATTATGTTAATCTATTGTGTAGCTTCATCCAGGTAGATCGGAAACTACCAGTGGTCCAACAGATGTTGAAGGGTTCTTTGTACATGCGCACACCCTTGGTCATCTTCGCAGCATTCCTTACAGTCTTGATAATCATGTGAAGCCAGAAAACCAAGCCTGACCTGCTTAGCATGGAATTCCACTAGACTGGTATTCATCAAGCGTATGTCAAAGATCTGAACCATATTGACTTGATGGTCATTTCTTTCATGGTATTCTTGGATCCATCCGAGATCCATCTGACGTTGGAGGGCCTCTTGTATAAAAGAGTATCACTGACTGTCTATTGAGCAGATTGGACAAGTGTTGTAATCGTGCCACGACAGATTATAATATTGACTTTATCTCGAATGCATCACCACTAAGTTGACGTTCATTGTACGGATGTCGTGGTTCTGAACAATGTTGGGATGTGCATGGGCCATGTTAACTTCACGAACTATGTGATCCTGAATCCAGCCTAGATCCATTTGTTCTTGCAGATCTGCTTATACTACGGAACACCCTTGATTGTCCTTGGAGCAGAAATCACACTGGTGATAGTTGTGAGATGGCACATGGTCGTACCCGCTTTGTTTGCAATGCATCTTCACCAGATTTGTTCCTAATAAGAGTACATTGTGAATTTGATAACTGTTGCCAGATTCCTATTCTATTAAATTCACTACAGTCTTCTCATGTTGTGGCAACGGGTTCGTCTGAACATTCGAATTAGTATCTTTGAAAGATAAGATCCCATTCCTGACAAGCTTCTGTACATCATACTTGAAGCTCAGAAGATTCTCAATGTTGTGCCCTGATCCTCCTTGATGGTAAGGGCAAGTTTGATCCACTTTGAACCAAAAAGGAGGATTTTCCGGTACTGTAAGAGGAGTCCGGGTTTGGACGTTCCCCTTGGCCAGTAGAAGTGGAAATAGTTCTACGTACAACATTGGTATAGGGTCGAACCCTGATGGTCGTGTAGTACGATTGTTGTTGTACTGTGGACGAGCCTGCTGAAAAGGCTGTTGCGGCCTTTGCCAATACTATTATTGATTTGGTTAGTTCTGAGCAACCTGAGGTTGATACATCGGAGTTGGCACTGGGTTGATAGCGGGAATTACCGCCGCTACTGGTTGATACCTTCGCCTTTTCTTTCCCAAAGAGATATTATTGATATCTTACTCTTTCTTCTTTTGGAAAGCACTACCGTATCTTTTGGTACTACTAGATGGCTCTGCATCTTTGACCAATCGTTCTTCTCGAACTGCTTCTTCAAGGCGTACTCCCATGTTCATCATTTCAGTGAAGTCACTGGGTGCACTAGAGACCATTCGGTCGTAATAAAACGAGCTCAATGTTTTCAGGAAAATCTTTGTCATTTCCTTTTCTTCGAGAGGGGGACATATCTGGGCGGCAATTTCACGCCATCTCTGAGCATATTCTTTGAAGGTTTCTTTATCATTTTGTGACATTGCTCTGAGCTGATCCTTATCCGGTGCCATGTCCAAATTGTATTTATACTACTGAACGAAGGCTGCCCCGAGATCTCTGAAAGTACTGATCTTGGTGTGGTTTAAACCCATGTACCATTTGAGTGCGGCACCGGTTATACTGTCTTAGAAGTAATGGATCAGTAGTTGTTGATTGTCTGTCTGGGTAGACATTTTCGAGCGTACATCACCAAATGACTTTGAGGGCAGGAGTTGCCTTTGTATTTTTCAAAGTCAGGCACATTGAATTTGTGAGGTATCTTTACATTAGGGACCAGACAGAGGTCTACGGCGTTCTTTTCGAATAAGTCTTGACCGCGAATGGCATGCAGTTCCCTTTGTATTTCCAAGAATTGTTCCTGGAACTCATTCATCCTTTCGTACATGTCTTTGTTTCAACTAGAAATCGCTTGCGGAATCTGTCCTTCCGGGACAGTGTGTACCACTGATTGTGGTATAGACATTACAGTAGTGATTCTTGGCGCTTCAGTGCCCTGAAGTTTGTAACCTTCAGGAGTTGATGTCGTAACCCTTGCATCTTCACTTTCCCGATGTTTGTAACCTTCAGGTCCAGTCGTTCCTGCTACGAATTCTGGGTCTTCAGTGACCGGTGGGATATATCCTTCAGGTATAAAGTTGAGAGGCATGCCCCAGGGGCACCCTTTAGGCATGTTGTACCGAGGATGATTCTCATGTGTCTCCGTCATGGGCGTAGATGTAATCTCTGAGATCACAGTTCTTTGATGTTGTTGCTCCTGAGCTGCTGCCAGGGATTGCATGTTGCTGTGAAGTTTTTCCAAACTTTCCTTCAAAGTGTCGATTTCTTCTCTCGGCTCTCTGTTCTCTTCCTCGAGATGGTCCATTTTCTTTTGTCGATTGGCCCGAGTATTGTATGAGTGAGACAGTTTGACTCTAGAATTATGACACATACGTGAGACTCAAAGATAAGAAAAATGTGTTATGTAAGAATGATGAATGATATGCAAAGACATATTTTTTAGATTTTGTTTTCAAAAGAAACTTCAACAAATAGATTGCAAATATCACACAGTGGGGGAGACCCCTTTTATTGAATTTGAAAGATTGTAGTATTTTGCAAAGAAAAAGTATAGTATTTTACAAAGTGTTGTAAGAAAAATGTCTAAGCTCATGGATCTTGAGTCCTCTATGAGGAGAGCTCAGATGCTGGTTCCTGTATTTTCCTCTTCTTTGACCGGGGCTCTTCAGCCGTTGTCGGCTCGACGACCCTTTGCCAAGTGAAAGGAGCGAGCAAATTTCTTCGGTCTTCCTGACTCTCTAAAGCATGCTGCTCTAATATCTCAATCAGAGCATCCTTCTCCTTTAACAGTTCCTGAATCTTGGTACATTCCAAATTAAGGATTTGGTATTTGTTTTTTAAGACCTTTTCTCACGTTGAACTTTGTTGAGAGTGACCTGGAGTTTTTCCGCATCAGACATGAAATAAAGGACAGATTCCTTTAATGGAAAAATTTCATGACGAGGGTAAGGCATCCTCAGCTTGAGGGCTCTGGTTTGTACCCAGTCGAGATAAGGCTCCATGGAGTATTCAGAGGAACGTTGTGTGGAATATTCTTCATCGGGTATCTGAGTTAACAGCGAGCTAAAATTGGATGATAGTTGATTCCTCCTTTAGTTCTAATGAGGGGTACGTTAGAGAAATTTCCACATCTGTCTATGATCTCTATCCCTTCGTAAATTCGATTGTACCAATCTATTTCAGAGTTGGTAAGAGACATAATCCTTTGTGACCAACGTAGAGTACTCTTGTGATCCCAAAATACAACAGACTTAGGCAAATGGGAAATAAACCATTTGTAGAGTAAGGGTATGCAGCATGTGATCATTCCTCCGCTGTACAAATTCCTTAAATGTACAGAATGATAAGCATCTATGAGCAAGGCTGACACGGGGTTTCCTATCAAGAACATCTTAACAGCATTGGTATCAATGAAGTTGTCGATGTTTGGAAAGAGGAATAACCCATATATGAGCAGAACAGAGACGTCTTCGAAGGCAGTTATGTTTCCTACACTAGCAAAGTATAGAACTTTCTCCACCAGGAATTTAGCTAGTAAACCCTGGATTCCTCCTTTAGTGGTTATGTGAGTCCTAACTTCTGACTCATCCAAAGAGATTGCTCTTGCAATGGCCTGATCCTTTGGAATTTCTTCTAGTCCAGAAAATGGAGCTTGATCAGTGATAGGTAAACCAATCAGGTGGGAGTACTATTCCAGTGTTGGTGCAAGTTGGTAATCCAGGAAAGTGAAGCAGTGGTAATCCGAATCGTAGAACTATACCAGCGTAGACAAGATCCCTTCAACTACGTTGACCCTTAACAGAGACAATAGTCCCCCGTGCTTAGCTCTGAAAGCTTCGGGATTGGTAATCATCCTTGCTAATTTCCTTAAGTCTTCTAGTTTCAGAGCCTTGAAGGTGTACTTGTACGTCTTTCTTCTACCGAAATCCATAACGCAACCTCTGATATTTGCAATTATTATTTTAGTTCTTTTGAATTTTAGATGAATGCATGAATGCAGCATACAAAAACATTTGAAAACATGGGTTCAAGGGTTCAACGTCACGAGCATGGAGTCATGGCTCTACCCATCCCCAAAGGTTGTACTATTTTGGTCAATTTTTGTACTTGTAGAACGGTTTCTAAGGTTCCCAAAGTCATTGACCCCTCCTAGGGATATCAACAGCAAGTTAATTCACTCGAGTGAGCTGTAATATCCTAGGATGAATCTCATTTGAGTGTAGTATCACATATCAACTATTCCCGATAGTCACCGCACTACCAAATGGTCATATGGTTAATGTCTACTAAATCCTCAGGGTCATGGGTACCACACTGGGAAAGACAATTCTTTCACGACAATCGGTCGTTCAACAATGATACTTCCGCACGGGTACCTCGACTGATTCGGTGGACTGCCAAGTTAGATTGGTCGGGATTCACTCCCTTTAAGCGTTTCCTGGATATGCCACCACTTATATTAATGTTCTCTCAAACTTTCTACATGCGTATTAATGGCATTCCCAGTTGACAGAAAATTACACACGAATATCAAGTAGTACAAGAGTAAATGATATATATATATATATATTAGAAAGTAGAAAATGCCAAACAAAACCTAGACCTCTTAGGAACTCTAATCCTAAAGAGTCCTCAGCAAAGTTGCCATTTTTCTGTAGCGTGCGATTTTTGTCGGTGACGCGACCACCTTACCGTAATGGTTGGAATTGGGTGCTACTTTCTCATTTCTTATTTATCATATGAAGCTGGAAAGGAAAGGGAAGCTATCTAAAACTAACCTTGCATGCAAATGTTTTCTTTAACAAATGCTAAGAGATTGGGGGGTCCGGGGTCAGGTTATACGAAGGGAAGTTGTCAATTACCCAGTGTATATATGGTTATCCATAGACTTTCTTTGGCATATTCAAATACTTTCTAGTGTTTACTGTTATAGGTTGGGAATGTTGAGAGAGTGTTTTTGTTATTTTTGGGTTTTCTGTTGTTTTTGGTAAGGTACTGGACCTAAAGTTTTTTATTTGTATGCTCGCTAAGATTTTGCAATCTTATGCCTACATATTCTCGTAAAGATAACAGGGAAATCAGAGCAATCGTAGTTCCTCCTATTCTATGGGAGGAAAGATGTTTGGTGTCTTGTTTAAAGCCCAATTATTGAAGCTAAAAGTTATTTGTGTCTTGTTCAAAGCCCAAGATTGAAGTTAAATGTTTGACTGAGAGAGAGAATTTGTCATCTCTAAAGGGAGATATCTCACCTGTTTATCACAGTTGTTGGGTAACTGATTATAAAGGAGAATTACTTTAACTGGAATGTATGGAATCCAGCAATGCCATAATTTCCTTTATAAGGGAGGTGTTCTGAAGGAGGAAACTTTGACTCAGTGTAGAGCAATGTCATTTTTCCTTAGGAATCTTCCATGCTAAGAGAGGGACATTGGCTTGGATGTAAATAATCCAGAGGCTTGCCACTTACACAAATTAGATGAAAGAGGAAGTTTACCAGGATAAAAGAGGGACCACAGCTTGGATTTCTGAATCAACAAGTGTGCCACTTACAACAGTTATCTGGGATTGGGTTTGTTTGTTTATTTTGATATGTGATATACAGAGAAATATCTTCCTTCAGAGAGAACTTTTGATTTCCTCTGAGGGGATGTTAATTTTTGTGTGCCTTGATCAAAGCCCAAGGTTGAAGCTAAAAGGTTGATTCTGTTTAGGGAGTTTTATATTTGTCTTATACAAAGCCCAAGATTGAGGCTGAAAAGAATTAACTCTTCCGGGGAAAGTTTTGTCTGTCTTGCACAAAGCCCAAGATTGAGGCTAAAAGAATTAACTCCACTGGGGAGCGGTTTTATCTGTCTTGTACAAAGCCCAAGATTGAGGCTAAAAGAATTTACTCAGCTAGAGAATATGATATGTCTTGTACAAAGCCCAAGATTGAGGCTAAATCTGTTGAGGAAAGATCATTATAAAAAGTCTAAGAGGAGGCTGGCTTCTACTGAGGATTATTGAAATCCAGAGACAGGTCTAATGTGTATTGGGGAATCAACTCTTGCTAGGGATTGAAGAAGAGTTGAAATATCAGATGGCCTGAGGTTCTGATTCTGTTAGGGTTTTATTGATGGTAAATTGACCCTGGTTGGGTTTTTTAAGGTGAAGGTTTAAAGATTGAGTTTTAAAACCTATGGGGGTTTTAACTCTGCTGGAGATTGATGAAGTAATCAGGGTTTTTCCTGTGCTTTTAGGAAACTTGAGGGTTTCTTTGAGATCCAAGAGAAGATGAGACTTTCTAAGTCTACTGGTATGAAGAGGTTTACTCTTAGTTTGAGAATGATCTTTGTATGATGCCCAAGAGGAGGCTGAGACTTGTCCAAGTCTACTTGTATGAAGCTCAAGAGGAGGCTGATGTTTTAAGGGATGAGAAACAACCCTAGAATGGTCTGATGTTTTGGAATTCTGACTCTCTAGAGGATTGAACTAGCAAAAGATAACTAGGTTTTGTCCTATACCTGTAAGAGGTCTTTGGGTCCTTGTACTAAGCCCAAGAGGAGACTGAGAACTTCTAAGAAGCCTGAGGGTCCTTGTACAAAGCCCAAGAGGAGGCTGGGGATGCTTTTAGGAAGCCTGTGGGTCCAAACCTAAGAAAAATTTCAAGAAAGGTTTTACCGGGAATAATCCTTTCTTTAGTGAATAGTTCTAGGGTTTGAAGAAATTCAAAAGAGGTTTCACCGGGAATTAATCCTCTTTGGGGAAATAAATTTCTTGTACACACATTTCTAAGTTGTGACAGTCTTGAGAAAAGTTTCACTGGGAATAATGCCTTTCTCTGTTCCATATTGTATAAGCCCAAGAGGAGGCAAGACTATATCTGGAATTTCCTATGGGGAACTAGTTTTGACTGTGTTAAAAGAGTAACCACTGGTTTGATCTAAACCTAGACCTAATTGCTGGGGAAAACTCTAAGCAAGTATATACAAGCATGTATATATATACAGATGAAATATATAAACAAGTATTGTTGAGAAGAGATAGGGGAACTTACAGTTGTGCAAGCCCAAGCATAGCAATTACAAATGTATGGTTAGTTATTCAAGAAATTGAAGAAAGTTTTGATAAAACTTAGGATTTGAATCTAAATCAAAAGGAATGTTTGTTGTTAAAAGGAAGTTTGGGGCTTATACTTAAATAGAGGCCCAGATAAACTCTTTTGAAAAGGCGACGATCGCGTCGTAGTTTTGAAAATTACAGAGGGACTTATACAATGTCTGAGGCCCAAATTATTGTATGCACAAAGAGGATGGGTCTTACACTCTATTAGAGGCCCAAAAGTTTATTTTTATACAAGGTATGGGGCTTACAACTCAAGGAGAGGCCCAGAAGAAAAACAACGATCGCACCGTTATTTTGAAAATTGTATCAGGATTTAAACAATGATTGATGCCCAAAAAGTTTGTGTGTTATAAGAGATGGGTCTTACACTCTATTAGAGACCCAAAAGTGTTTGAAAAGAATAAAGATATGACTTACAACACAAGGGGAGACCCAGATGAAAGTTGTTTGAAAATGGCGATCGCGTCGAGATTTTTTTAAAACGTAATGGGACTTATACAATGATTGAGGCCCATATTACTTTTGTACAAAGGGATGAGACTTACACTCTATCAAGAGGCCCAAAATTGTTTTAAAAAATGTTTGTGAGAGTGAAAACAATAAAAACCCTAATTTTGATTAAAAATACATATTAATTTAAAGTAAAATCAATTAAAATGATCAAAATTATCAAACATGTGTGAAAAACAAGTTGTGATCTTGGATTAATGTTTGAAAAATCATGTTTTATCCATAGAATGATTTGAAAATCATTTGAATTTGAAAAATCAAGAGAAAGAAATATTTTTAAATGTTTAAAAACAAATAAAAATAAATTCTTTACAAAAATATCAAAATAATATTTTTGTGAAATTCTTATAAAATAAAATATTTTAACATTTTTGTGAATTTTGAAAAAAATAATAAATTAAAAAACATTAAAATTCAGAGAGAAATTAATTGTTGAATCAATTAAATAAAATATCAAAATATTCAAAAATTCAAATATGGCGCCAAGAACAAAGGGGAGAACATGCACGCACTCTGTTTTCCTAGATTTGCAAAAGCTATGATATCTCACGGATTAGGCAATGAAATTGGATGAAACCAGCCCCAAACTTGTTAGATTTTAACCCACGAACATGATGGTGGTGTTTAATTTCATTTATTTTAAGTGTGGAATGAGAAATTCGTGATGAACACTGAAACCCTAGATTTTGCATAAAGCTCACGAAATCTTAAACATGTAATAGATGAAGCAATTAATTGAGGGTTATCACCCTATATACTACCAGAAACATGTTGGTAACTTGCAAATGAATTTATGATGCATGCAATAGAGAGTTTGATAGGTTCAGGCTTACTTGAACTTGCTTGTGGAAGAGAATTTTGAATTTGGAGTTGGAGGTGTTCCAGATGTGTTGTGATGACTTGAACAACTTCACTATACCTTATGGAGTGTGTTGGGAAGCTTGGACTTGATTGGAGATGTTTGAATCACTTCATGACATCTCAGCTGCATATAAGCTTCAAGTGGATTTGGAGCTTATAGATTTTGGTGTTACAGGTGAGTTTTCAGGTCATGGATCACTCATATATGATATATGTGAGGTGTTGGCATGATTGGTTTTGATAGATTTGCTCTCAAATTGAAAACTCGATAGTGACTTCAAGAAGAAGCAAAATCTGGTTTTTGGAATGTGATTTTGAGGAAAGCATCAGTTGTGGTGCTTTGGTGTACTCAAACTGATCACAAATGATCTCTATTTATAGTAGAGCAAGTTTGTTTTGAAAGGAATAGTAAATGGGAATTGGTACAACTCATTGTCCAATGGTTGCATAAAGGAATCTATGTTTTCTCTAGCCATTGACTTGGGTCAGTCTTGCAGGCCTATGGTCTTCTGATGCTTGAGTTCATCTTGACTCATTTCCAATGTTGTGGACTGATACATGCCAACTCTATGAACTCCTTGAATGTTTCATGACAAATTTGAAAGTTTTGGATGTGCAACATTGAATTTCACATGCCTACATGATGATCTTTTGTCTTGGGAGGCTTGTGGCTCAGAGATCTTTTGCTTTGATCTGATCTTCAATGTTTCTAGAAGGATTACAAAACTTGTAATTGCACAAATTAGCCGATTCGAGCAAATGACCTATAATCTGCCTTAGGAAGAAACCAGTCTTTGATGCCATGTTCCAAGGGTTTAAATACCTACTCAAATTGAATTTGGAGATGATCGGGTACTTGTTGGAAAGCTCTCATGACATACTTTAACTTTGATGTCCACTGTCATACCCCAAATTTTGACCACCAAGATTTCCCATCATTATGCAAATCATTACCACAATATGGATGTGCCATTATACCTCATCAAGCTCCTCAAGGATTGTTGAGCATTCACTACAATCAAGAATTAGGGTTTTGAGCCCTCTCAGAGCACTTAGACAAATGATCACACAAGAAATGACATGATCTTCAACTTGTCTAACCTCTCAAACATCCATGAAGGATCAAGAGGTCTCCCATATCAAGAATTGAGCACAAGGGTGTCACATCTCAAGCTGATCAAGCCTCAAGATCGCCAGTGTCACCAAATTAGGGTTTTGGTCGACCAAGGCCTCCTGATGAAAATTTTCATCTGGGCATGAGCCAATACCTCTAAACATGATCCAAGAAGCTTAAAGTGGCCTCATGGATCCAATCACCAAGTCAGAACAACATCAGGGGGAGCATTCATCAAAAATTAAGAATAAGGGTTTCTTGACCTAATTCACCCCTAAGTTGACTTTTGAAGCAAGACATGAACCAAGACCTCAAGACATGATTTGAGGGCCTCAAATACACCACATTGATCCATTTACAACAATGGATTGATCCAAGAAGCTTGACTCACAAGTTTCAATTTCATCTGGACCACAATTAGGGTTTTGAAGAAAAAGTCAACTGTATCTTTGAATTTGGACCAAGACATGTTCCCAAACCTTGGGACATGGTTCAAGACACCCTAAAACACCTATGGAATCCATCCATTAGGTTTGAATTAGGTCAGGAACTTGATTTCATAGAGGATCACACAGTTTGAAATTCATCTGACAAAAAGTCAACTGTGCCTAAAATCAAGTTTGACTTTTTGGAATTTTTCACAAATATGGCTCCCCTAAGTCAAAAACAATGTTAATGTATGGTTTTGATCATCATTCATCAAGAAAAATCAAGAAAAGTGAGGTTTCTTGCAAAAGGGGCAACCATAAGAAACTTAAATTTCTCTAAGTTATGGAACAAAATGGATTTGGTACCAACTTTGCAAGGTCATAACTCCTAAACAACAAGTCCTTTTTCTCCCATCCAAAGCTCAAATGAAAACTCATCTTACATACTTCAAATATGCCAACTACGTCTCATTCCAAATCATCATAGATTCTGAGTTATGGTTGAATCAAAATCACTAAAACGTGAAAATGCTTCTTTTTCTAAACACTTAGACAAAATTCTGTCCAAGACAGATTTTAGGTAAAACACCAAAACTTGGGAGATGTTTACACCTAGTTACAAGAAGAATCAATCTCAAATGTGAACATCAAAGTTATTATACATGTTGCCAACAATCCAAAGAGTTCATTAGCATGAAATAACTTAACTTGAGCCAAGAGTTATGGCTGCCACAAGAGGCATGGTTGCAACTGTTTTCATAACAGTTTGGGTAGTAACTTGCCATACACGATTTTGAGTCAAGGGGCAATGATCAGAAGAGCCAAATACATTCAATATGATCATCACAACTCAGATCAAACCTGCAAAATTAGGCTGAGATGCCAAGAAATTTCTCATTTTTGAATTGATTAGTTTTGGCATATATGCCTTAAATTCAAAGGGTAATAATGTGAAATAGTGCATAGTCAAGATTCACACTCCTTGTACAAGACAGACTAAACTTTTCCCAGAAGAGTCAATTCTCTTTAGCCTCAATCTTGGGCTTTGTACAAGACATAAATAAAACTCCCTAAACAGAGTCAACCTTTTAGCTTCAACCTTTGGCTTTGATCAAGGCACACAAAAATCAACACCCCTCAGAGGAAATCAAGATTTCTCTGTAGGAAGACATTTCTCTGTACATCACACATCAAAACAGACAATAAAAAAACCCTAATCCCAGATAATTGTTGTAAGTGGCACACTTGTTGATTCAAAAATCCAAGTTGTAGTCCCTCTTTATCCTGGTAAATCCCTTATTTCATCTAATTGCTGTAAGTGGCAAGTCTCTGGATTATTTACATCCAAGCCAATGTCCCTCTCTTAGCATGGAAGACTCCTAAGGAAAATGGCATTGCTCTACACTGAGTTAAAGTTTCTTCCTTCAGGACACGTCCCTTATAAAGGAAATTATGGAATTGCTGGATTCCATACATTCCAGTTAAAGTAATTCCCCTTTAAACCAATTACCCAACATCTGTGATGAATATGAGAGATATCTCCCTTAAGAGATGACAAATTCTCTCTCAGTCAAACCTTTAGCTTTAATCTTGGGATTTGAACAAGACAGGAATACTCATCTAGCTTCAATCTTGGGCTTTGAACAAGACACCAAACATCTTTCCTCCCATAGAATAGGAGGAACTATGATTGCTCTGATTTCCCTGTTATCTTTACGGGAATACGTAGGCATAAGATTGCAAAATCTTAGCGAGCACACCAATCAAAAACCTTAGGTCCAGTACCTTACCAAAAACATTGAAAAAACCGAAAAAAACAAAAATACTCTCTCAACATTCTCAAAGGAGAAACTTTCCCAACCCATAACAGTAAACACCATAAAGTATAGAAAAACATGCCAAAGAAAATCTATGGATAACCATATATACACTGGGTAATTAACAACTCCCCTTTGTATAATCTGACCCCGGATCTCTTAGCATTTATTAAAGAAAACATTTGCGTGCAAGGTTAGTTTTAGATATCTTCCGTTTCCTTTCCAGCTTCATAGGATAAATAAGAAATCAGAAAGTAGCACCCAATTCCAACCATTGCGGTAAGGTGGTCGCGTCACCGAAAAAAATCGCACGCTACATCCACCAATGGACCTGGTTCAGCTTGGATCAAGGTGAAAAATGGCCTCAAAGTTGGTAAACAATGAAACAGATTCTGACTTGAAAATTTCACTAAGTGTTGGAAAAAGTGGTCATTTTCATTTTTTGTGATTTTGATCAATCCATAACTCAAAATCCATGAGGATTTGGAATCTTTTGTAGTTGACACTTTTGAAGTATGTCATGTGAACTTTCATTTGAGCTTTGGATGAAAGAAAAATGCCTTAGCGTTTGGGAGCTATGACCTTGCAAAGTTGGTACCAAATCCATTTTGTTCCATAACTTAGAAAAATTTAAGTTTCTTATGGTTGCCCCTTTTGTAAGAAACCTCACTTTTCTTGATTTTTCTTGATGAATGATGATCAAAACCGTACATTAACATTATTTTTGACTTAGGCGAGCCACATTTGTGAAAAAATCCAAAAAAGTCAAACTTGATTTTGGGCACAGTTGACTTTTTATCAGATGAATTTCAAACTGTGTAATCCTCTATGCAATCAAGTTCTTGACCTAATTCAAACCTAATGGATGGATTCCATAGGTGTTTTAGGGTGTCTTGAATCATGTCCCAAGTTTTGGGAGCATGTCTTGATCCAAAGTCAAAGGTACAGTTGACTTTTTCTTCAAAGCCCTAATTGTGGTCCAGATGAAATTGAAACTTGTGAATCAAGCTTTTAGGATAAATCCATTGTTGCAAATGGATCAATGTGGTGTATTTTAGGTCCTTAAATCATGTCTTGAGGTCTTGGCTCATGTCTTGCCTCGAAAGTCAACTTAGGGGTAAATTAGGTCAAGAAACCCTAATTCCTGATTTTTGATGAATGCTTCCCCTGAGGTTGTTTTGACTTGATATTGGATCCATGAGGTCCCTTTGAGCTTCTTGGATCATGTTTTGAGGTATTGGCTCATGCCCAGATGAAAATTTTCATCCGGAGGCCTTGGTCGACCAAAACCCTAATTTGGTGACACTGTCGACCTTGAGGCTTGATCAGCTTGAGATGTTGCACTCTTGTGCTTGATTCTTGATATGGGAGACCTCTTGATCCTTCATGGATGTTTGAGAGGTTTAGACAAGTTGAAGATCATGTCATTTCTTGATTGATCTTTTGTCTAAGTGTTCTGAGAGGGTTGAGAACCCTAATTCTTGATTGTAGTGAAGGCTCAACAATCCTTGAGGAGATTGATGAGGTATGAAGGTACATCTATATTGTGGTGATGATTTGCACAATGATGGGAAATCTTATGGTCAAAATTTGGGGTATGACAGGTCTACGTGGCGTAGGGAAGACCAACATGTGGTCTTCTCCCTGAGTCAACTGCCTTGTGATATTCGAAAGGTGGGTGGCCTGTTCTTTCGAATGCAGAAGTTGCCTGATGATGTGTCCCTGCGTGGAGGCACGTGGAGTCCATGGGAGAGACGTGTGAGCGCTCCCCGTGTGATTTGATGAACAGGGCCTTCAGTGGGCCCTCCACGACAAAGAGATGGGTTGGACCGTGCCCGACAGTGGGGCAACCTCTGGCCCATTCCAGAACAAGTATGTTTGTGATGATGACAAATACTTTGAGTTGTGTTCATTGGTGGAGATGAGTACTTAGAAAATGGAGAAGTCCTTTGAGTCTCAAATTTTTTTAGTTTAATTTATGTTTAAATTCTACTATTTGATTTGATTTATAAAATTAATCTTCATATTTTATACTCAAATAATTTTAATTAATTTTTTATATTTTTGTATTTAAAATTAATAATATTTTTATTTTAAACTGATGTGTCACTTGCACAATGTGACAAATCATTATATAAAAAAAATTTTGAAACCTTTTTAAAAAAAATACCAATTAAAAAAGAAACATTTCATGCAAATAAATAAAAAGAAATTAAAACTATTTAGGAAGAACAAAATTGTAATTAGACCAAATTTTAAAATAAATAAAGTTAACAAATTATTACATATATTTTGTTTTGTTGAGTTGTTCAATTTTAAAAAGAAAAATGATTACTTATTAAATATTTGTTTTTTTCTTCCATAAAATGTCATGAAAGAATTTAATTTTATATTTCTAAATATAAAATACCAAAGTCCTAAAAAGACATGGTAAAATTGTCATTAATATTGTTTCGTTAGGGACTTAGAATTAATCGGAGATCCAAGGTTGCACAATGGACTTGAGGAGAGAGAGAGAGAGAGAGAGAGAGAGAGAGAGAGAGAGAGAGAGAGAGAGAGAGAGAGAGAGAGAGAGAGAGAGAGAGAGAGAGAGAGAGAGAGAGTTGCAAGGTTAGCACTCCAATATTCAAATTAGTATGTGAATAAAATATGAGAGAGATAGAGAGAGAGAGAGAGAGAGAGAGAAAGAGAGAGAGAGAGAGAGAGAGAGAGATAGATAGATAGATAGATAGATAGATAGAGAGAGAGAGAGAGAGAGAGAGAGAGAGAGAGAGAGAGATAAATAGAGAGAGAGAGGGAGGGAGTTGCAAGGTTGGCACTCCAATATTCAAATTAGTATGTGAATAAAATATGAGAGAGATAGAGAGAGAGAGAGAGAGAGAGAGAGATAGATAGATAGATAGAGAGTGAGAGAGAGAGAGAGAGAGACCTGCAAGGTTAGCACTCTAATATTCAAGCCACACTGATTTCGCCGATCTCTTGCCTCGTCCAAGGGAACACAGGAAACTCGCTTAACGCGATACAAAAATCAATATACTACAACAAACACTAAATACAATGAGCAAGTGCAACAATAAAAAATGGTAGCTAACATCATTCAAAGAACTAAGTTACAATTCACAAAAGCAAGAAAATTCAAGAGGCACATCAGCCACTTCATTACAATAAAATGCAATGTTTCTTTCATAAAGCAAACAATTAGGGTTTTCACACCCAAAAACAGATATCCCTCAGTAGTCGATGGACACTGGTGGTTTGATCTAAACAAACAAACTATGCAGGGAAGAAGAGCAAGCCCTGATGTTATAGAAATTTGTAAACAACGACAATGATAAAGTAAAGACAAGAGCAAAGCTCTAAAGTGAATAACACACGAATCATCAAGGTAAAAATATTTCCATTAAACAATAAATATTGTTACACCCAAGTCATAATAGTATGGGAAGCATTGTAGGAAATAAAATAATACAAGGAAAAGGAAAAAAAATTAAGTTGAAGTTCCTGGAGGTAGAGTTAATTCCTCCACAGTTAAAGTGGCCTCAGCATCCACAAGTTAATCCACCTCGGGAGAAAAATCAGAAGTCTCTGTGGTCGGGATAGGAGAAGGGGTCGGAGAAGGAACATTGGTTGCCTGAGGAGTTTAGGCAGAGGTAGAAGTATTAGTATTCACCATGGACTGAATACCTTTAGCATTTGCAAGGTTGTAGAACAACTTCAGATTGTTCACCTTTTCCATGCTATCTACAAAACTCAATCATGCATGTAAAAAAAGGCATGAAGACTCTGCTCTCACCAAAAATAGTCATCCTCTCCTTCTGGATAACTGCACTCAAAATAGCATGAATGGCCACCTCACTAGGGGCAAACCCTTCCTCATAGCCAAGCCCTTGAAACCAAGACTACATTTCCTCCTTTATTGTCACCTCTCCAGAGAAAGAGAACTCGGCTTGGTATAATAGGAGTGAGTGTCATGATTAAAGTGGCTCTTAGACCAGTACTTCCGATACAAAGTCTAGAAGAAGCGAGGAGAATAGGTAGGGATATAGCAGAAAATGAGATGAGTCGTGGGTGTGAGGGGTTTTACTAGCAAGAAACGCCAGAGGAAGTCGCCCCAGTCCAGAGCAAATGAGTTGAACCAAGGAATGACCTGATAAAAGCAAATAAGCCCAAGATTATGAAAACTATACTGAGAAGTGCACCTCAGATGGAAAAGATCAAAGAATAATCTAAGGGGAGGCTTCAGAGACTTGTGCTCGGCACCCTAGATGAAGTTGGAAAGGAGCAACTTTTAATATTTTAGGAAGGCTACCTCAAAGTTATAAAAGGGTAGCCGTAATCCTATTCTTGTGAATATGCATTCATAAAACGACCACTGGAAGAGATGCATTCACGCAATCCTATTCTTGTGAATAGGCATTCACGCAATCGTCAAAAGAAATGCATATCCTTTTCCGGCTCCAATGTAAAAGCTAATCATTCCATGGGATCGCCTACCACAATGCCAACTACATCTATAGCAGCCTCAGTGCTCATAGCCGATGAAATGCCCACTATCTTTGTGTCCACCCAGTCGTACTCCACTGCATCAGATTGATCTCAAAGATCCAAGTGGGCTTTCACATCGGAATCATTGGGCTCACAACCATCAGTCTTCAGATGAAGCTAAATATAATTTCTAGCGCATTCTCTCCTTTGCATATTGGCTTGTATTGCTTCTTCTAATAAGATGCGAGGGGGCGTACGAACCTCGACGCGATTTATTCCTCTGCAAAAATTTGATATAAGGGCATCTAATGAACCAAACGAAGAAGTTTCTTCCTCCAAGGAGTTCTCAGATACCCTTTTTGAGTCAAAATCGTCAAATAGGGGTATGATTTCTAGTTCTAGGTGATCACTATTAAGAGAATGGATATGAGAATCAGGGGATAACCCCATTATAGAGGCAAATGAAGTTTCAAATTGAGAATCGCTCTCTAGGTCAACCGTAATATCACTCATCCTAACTAGAAAACAGGAAATGTTAAAGATAAAAGCTTAAGATAGAATGATACCTGGTTATGTTGGAGGGATGAAGTAGGAGAAGAAGAAAAAGGAAAAAGTTTTAAGCAAAACACTGAAATCACTTTTAGTAATACTCTTGAGGGAGAGGAAACAAATATGTTTTCTAGGAAAGTAAGTGTAAGTTTGAATGCTAAGGATTGCAAAAACTTCCAAAAATTCAATTCACCTTATTTATAAGCAATAGAAAGTGAATGGTTCAGACCAATGCTAAAGAAAGAAGTCACAAGATCAACGACTAGATTTCCACTCATGAATACACGCCAACTCGAGTGCACTCAAGTACTCTGTAAATGCGTCATCCCCTAGTTAGTCACTCGCTGCACGTGTTAGAAAAAGGTGATGACGCGTTTCAATGATGGGACCGCTTTTAATGGGTCTTTTCGCCATAACTTTTCAGCTAATTCCAAGCCTTTATGTTCTATATATTGTCAGACAATGTAAAGGCTTTATGTTCTATATATTCCATTTTTGGTTATCGGAAGGAACAAAACCAACTTTCAAGATCATCAGTTCTTCAACTGCATCTATTTTTTATTCTCGAACGAAACACACACAATTACACGCACGTGCATGTGTGTGCATATATATATATATATATATATATATATATATATATATCAAATAAGTAGGTTTTAAAATAAGAGTTAAATGGATTAAATGCTAACCATTGGATTCAATAAATGGTGTTGATGAAAATTTATAGCTATGCTTGCACGTGACTTCATCAATACCATTTATCAAATCCAATGATTAATATTTAATCATGTTATCTTTTATTTTTAAGACTCTCTTGATACATCCTATATAAAGTTAACCAAACATTCACAAAGTATGAAATAAAATCTTCAATTTACGCTTCTTTTCATCTCAAAGATAACCTTAATTTAAATTAAACAAACGATGATGGTCAATTGGTTTTAGATATACTTGAGATTGATATTTTAAAGCTTCTGCCGCGGGTGTTGACCCAAAATAGTAACCTAGACAACTTAAAGTTCACACAATTGAAATTGCTTATCCTCTTCCTTTCCATCTTTTCTAATTCTTCTGAAAGGTTTCCCCTATTGTTTTCTTTTCTTCCATTTTTTATCCAACTAAACGGATAAAATTAAGATGGAGGATACAAAGCCTTCCTCATCTTCATCAAAGTTGGGATTTCTAACCACTGAACAAGGTGAAGAATTGCTTATTTTATTTAATTTTACATTACATGAATTTAGTTTGAAGCCATACATTTATTCTCTCTCTCTCTCTCTCTCTCTCTCTCTTATAATTTATTTTAGTGGTTGATCATTTTAATTCAAAACGAGTACAGATCCATGACGTGTTTTTAAGTTTTAAAGGAGAAGATACTTGTGCTTCCTTCACTTCACATCTATATACAGCTCTTCAAAATGCCAGAATTAAGTTTTTCATTGACGATAATGACCTTCAAATATGAGATCACATTTCAACATCTTTATCACTAGCAATCGAGTAATCTCAGATTTTTATAATTGTTTTCTTAATAAATTATCCCTATTCAAGATGGTGACTCGATGAGTTGATGAAGATAATGGAGTGTTGCAGAACCCTAGGGCGGATGGTTGTGCCAGTGTTCTACCATTTAGATCCTTCTTATGTGTGTCATCAGAGAGGTTAGTTTGGAATTTGAAGCAACTGAGTCGGTGCAAATGGGTGTACTTGAAGCTAGCGGGATTATACCTGAGTGAATCGTACACTCAAAGATACAACATAGTTGCCACCGAACTTTATTTAGTCCCAAAGGACAGGGAAGATATTGATAAAACTCAAGGAGAAGAGAGACAGGTATGGGGGTCGGTTATGCGAGAGGAAGGTACTAGCACCTCACGCATTTGTCGTACTCGACGGGAACCATTCTGCTTGTTTCTAGGCTTGGGGCCCTCGTGCCTACGTATCCTCATAGTGCAATGAGGAATTCAGAGCTTCGTAGTTTATTGAACCAGGAAAAAGAAAGGGGAATGATAGGAAGGAGTTGGAAGAAGGGTGAAAACGAAGGAAGGTTGCTCGCCAATATCTCGTGATCTCGTGCCTACGTATCCTCACAGTGCAATGAGGAAGTCAGAGCTCCATAGTTCAAGGATTAAAAACGGAGAAAGAAAGGAAAAAAATGGTGTCTGAACCAAAAGCGGGAGTAGAGGGAAACCGACTCTACTAGGGAAAATGAAAGAATGATGTTAAAACCAAGAAAGAAAGTCAAAGGAAAGGTGACGACTCCACTAGGGAGAAAAACAACTAGAATGGTGTTAAAACCAAAAGAATAAAAAAGCAAGGAAGTTGAATAGAGACAAGGTAAGACCCACCGGGGATTAGGTATTTTAACAAACGGACTGTGGATAACCGAAGCAAGAGAAGATATTGACTATGCAGGGAAAGAATGAAATTGGTTTTAACAGACAGACTGTGCTCAACCAGAAAAGGAGAGTATTGAACCAAGAGAAGGTGTTTGACTCTCTAGGGACTCAGTGTGTTAACTGATAAACAGTGGTTAATTGATAAACAGTGGTTAACTGAAAAGAGAAGGGAATTGGTCTCTAACCGACGGATAGTGATTAACCAGAAGAATGACTATTAACCAAGAGGTGATTAACTCAACAAGGAGAGGAGAAATTAGCTTTAACAGACGGACTGTAATCAACTAGAAGGACGGGTGTAGAGCCAAGCGAAGGTTGTGACCCAAGAGAACGGGTGTGGAACCAAGCAAAGGTTGTGACCCAAAAGGACGGGTGTGGAACTAAGCAAAGGTTGTGACCCAAAAGGACGGGTGGAACCAAGCGAAGGATGTGACCCAAAGGATGGGTGTGGAACCAAGTAAAGGTTGTGACCCAAAAGGACGAGTGTGGAACCAAGTAAAGGTTGTGACCCAAAAAGACGGGTGTGGAACCAAGCAAAGGTTGTGACCCAAAGGGATTCGATACACCAACTGACAAGCAGTACTTGACCGAGGAAAGGGTATTTGAACCAAAGAAGGTTACAAACCCAAAGGCGAGAGTATTTGAACCAAAAGAAGGTTACTAACTCACAGGGGTATTAGTTTTAACAGATAGACTGTGATCAACCAAAAGAACGGGTGATGAACCAAGAGAAGGTGATTAACCCAAAGAAGATTGGTTTTAACAGGCGGACTGTGATTAACCAAAGAACAGGTGATGAACCAAGAGAAGATGATTAAGCTAAGAAAGATTGGTTTTAACAGGCATACTGTGATTAACCAAAGAATGGGTGATGAACCAAAAGGTGATTAACCCAAGAGAAACTCAGTATGTTAACAGATAGACTGTGGTTAACTGAGAAAAGGAGCAAATTGGTGTTTTAACTAACAGGCAGTGATTGACCAACGAAAAAGGGAGAGAGAACCAAGAAAAGGTTGCGAACTCCGTTAGGGATTCGGTTTTTAACAGGCAGACTGTGATTAACCGAAGAAAAGGATTACGACTTCGCTGGGGAAGAAGAGAATTGGTTTTAATAGACGGACTGTGATCAACCAAAAGGACGGGTGATGAACCAAGTGAAGGTGATTAACCCTAATAAAGAATAGTTTTAACAAACGGACTGGGATCAACCACAGAATATGTGATTAACCAAGAGAAGGTGATTAACCCAAGAAGACATTGATCTTGAACCAAGGAAATGGTGAATGATCGAAGGAAATATTGAAAAGGGATGCGAATGATCAAGGATCAAACTCAAGAGACACTAGAGTTTGGGAATAAAGGAGACTATTCTAGGTTTAAAAACAAGACGACCTTACCAAAAATAGTCAGAATAGGGTTAGGAGGGACTTCATCCTCATTCCTTCTCTAACACCTAAAGTGTAGTGCAGGAATTGAAACCGACAGAGCAACGCCGCAAGTTGTACAGTGCTCCAACGCGTTGTGCAGACCTCCGACTCCACAGGGGATCAGGAAAGAAAGGTTCTCAAGAGATCCTAAAGAAGAGAGCGGGGGAAGATTAATCAATTGAAACAAAGTTTCGATCAATCGATCAAAGGGAAGGGACAAGCCAACAATATTTCAAACGAGTCGAAAGATCATCAAAGCAAACATGCAAAGTAATGATCGTACAAAATTAAATTTGCTCGAGAAAGAACAAATCTAATGCATCCCATTGAAATTACAAAGCATTAAAAAGGCCAAGCTAAGCATGCATCACTAAGCATAATCATGTTAACACATAAGCAAAAGTATGCAAAAACTGTCTCAAGTCATGTGATAAATTTGCAAAGCAACATGATTACCCAATATTAATGTCGCGGTTAAAATCGGATACCAAAGCTATCGGATCAACTTGGCTCACAAAACAATGATATCACCACCGAACTTTTATTTTATCTAAGGGAAAAGGGAAAAATATTGATCAAAAACCCTAATTAAAATGCAAATCAAAAACGCAGGGCCTAAAGCTAGGCAAACAGAGATCAAAGGTACGGGGGTTGGTTATACTAAGGGAAGGTACTAGCACCCTAAGTATCTGCAGTACTATACAGGAACCTCTTGTTAGTATTTGTGTTTTGGCTAAAATTGTTTGCTAAGGATAAAGATGGGCAAAAAGGTGGAAAAAGAAAAAAAAGGTAGAAAAATAAAAAGGTGGCTCGCTAGGATCATCACAATCCTATGCCTACATATCCTTAATAGGAAGTCAGAGCAATCGTAGTTCAAAACTACGATGTAAAATGGTGTGAAAGAAAAGAGTGAAAAAAGAAAAGTGTGAAAAAAGAAAAGGTTGCTCGCCAAGGATTAGGGCCATTGTGCCTACATATTCTCAAAAGGAACTTGAGAAATCAGAGCGTTCGTAGTTCGTGGAACTACGAGTTGCCAGGTTCTAAGAACCAAGAACAACAAAGACTGGTAAAGAACAAATGAGGGACATGCACAATGACAATAAGTCAACATGCAATCCCTCCCCTTGGATTAGGTCAACAAGGAATAGAAAGCAGCATAAATATATGAAAACATCATGTAATCAGCAAGCATGAAAGACACAAACAAACGCATTACATGGCAAGAACGTCATGTGTGGTCAAACAGACAAGATATCACATGATACACATGGAAAAACATCATGGTAATCAGACAGTGAAAAGTCAACAAAAATACACGGAAAAGCATCATGTAATCAGTAGAGAAAAATACGCGGTAAAACATCGCGAATGAAATCTACAAACAATCACGACAAAGCATCGTGAATAACAAATAACAGGTACGCGGAAGAGCATCACATAGTAAATAAACAGAGATACGCGGTAAAGCATCGCA
This sequence comes from Lathyrus tuberosus, assembly GCA_022829125.1. Taxonomy (NCBI): domain Eukaryota; kingdom Viridiplantae; phylum Streptophyta; class Magnoliopsida; order Fabales; family Fabaceae; genus Lathyrus; species Lathyrus tuberosus. Next base: position 2,318,916 of record JALAZF010000574.1, on the reverse strand, counting down.
AATACAATCCACAAACAATGAACACATACACGGAAATGCATCGTGTAATATAAACACAAAGTGCACGGCAAAGCATCGTGAGACAAGATCAATCACGGAAAAGCATCGTGAGAAAATCCACAGACAAAGAAAACATACACGGAAAACCATCGTGTAAAAACAAATAACATCATCAATTAATCAAGACAGAACATCAAGGATTAATCGAGGAAACAAGCAAGTTACGAAATAAAAATTGGGCAACAAGAAGAATTATTAATTAATTTAAATATTAATATTTAATAAGATGAATCAATAATTTAATTAACCAATATTAAATAAAAATATTTAAATTAATTAATAATTAAACAATTTGTTTGCATACTTTTTTAATATTACAAAACTTAAATAGGCCTTAAACCAAATGTCATGACTAAACCTAAAAAGTTTGTTTAATCAATACATCAAACATTGTTTATTTTAAAATAAAAAACAAATATGTTACACTTAAAGAACCAATATTACATTATTAAAATAGACCAAAATTCACATAACAACATTCTAACAATGGAATACTAGTAACATCAAAGAGCTGAACATAAAAGGATAGAAATGAAAAAATTTACATGGCAAACTCCATACAAAACTTTATGCAAAAAGAAACTCCTCATATAAAAAAACGGAGGACTTCAATGTGACAATACAAACTTATAAATAAAATAATAAGTGATTCTAACAAGAACATGAATAATCAAGTTTAAGCCAAAAATATTTTTCTGCAATAAAGAAAGGCATTCAACAAAACAATCTCACTAATATAACTAATTACAGTATTATAATTAAAGTAAAATTTAAAATAAGAATGATAAAGTTGAACCAAAACATATTAATTCAAAAAAGTAAAACTGAACGTAAACTTATTTAAATCAACAAAAAGAACTAATCAATATATCTTTGTTTTAAAAGAAAAACAAAATCGATGCATAGAAATACAATAGTCTATAGAATCTAGCAGGAAGTAAACAAACAATATTCACATATAAACAGTAACAAAAATTTTGAAAAGAAAAGCAAAGAGCAACGGAAGTAAACAACTTACACGAGCGATATTTCGTTACGTGTTGAAATGTGTGCTTAGAAAGCGCTTCGCGGTCGAGGTGCCTTGAGTTATTGTTGCGTTATTGATGTTATGCGCACGATTATCGGTGGAAAAATGGTGGCTAACGGTGTCGTGGTGTATGGTGCGGTTTTGACAGAAAATGGAGGAAAGTGAGTTTCAAACTTGCGTGAATCGTGTAGAAGAGGAAGTGTTCCAGCAGGATGAAGAAAGGTTCTTTGGTTTAGTATAAAATGAAGTTTTTTCGTGGGTGAAAATGTTCAATAGCAGTGAATTCTGGTTTGTAATATGGTGATGGTTTTTGTAAGAATGAAGATGAATATGTTGCAAGTAGTGTAATGATACACCTTATAATATTCAAACCATAAAATGTTAAAGTGTGTATGTGGTGTAGTATATGTGCTGTCATGTAGAAAATCATGTTTTTTTTATGAAAAAGTTATGTGTTGGGAGTAATAAAGTATGTTAGACCACCTCCAGCGGAGGTTCTTAGCTTGGGTTTGCCAGCGTGGCACCTATACGTTGTGCTTTTGCTTCTGCCATGTTGGCCAACGATGCAACCACAAGCAACGATATAATCCTTTTTTTTTTTTTTTTTAAATTGAAAACTAGCTGTTCAACGGCTAGTTACTTTTTTTTCCAACTTCTTTTTTATTATAAATATAGTTTTGGTTTCAAAAAATTTACCAACACAAATTTCTCTCACTTTTATTTTCTCTTCAATTTGAAATTTCTCTCTCACAATTTCATCATTTTATTCCTAAACTTTTAATTTTTTTCAACAATTTTTTCTTATTAGCATTTTTTTCACAAAATATTTAACTCAAAATTTCATCTTTTTACTTCAAATTACAATTGTTTAGGCCAAATGGATCCTAATCATTTTCATTATCAACAAGCTTTTTTCAATTACATGCAAAATTATCAAAATCTTAATCCTCAAAATTCTCAAATTCCATCGGTGCCAACAAACCCCGCCATATTTCTTCCGTCACCAAACAATCCAAATATGTATCTTATACCTCAAATGAATTCTAATAATATGGAATTCTCTACTCAAGTTCCACCATTTTCTACTCAAGTTCCACCATTTTCTACTCAAGTTGGTACTGAAAAAGAAGAAAGGGTTGTCGTTAAAAAAAGATCTCGAGAGAAATTTACAAGGGAGGAGGATATACTACTTATCCAATCATGGCTCAATGTTTCAAAGGATCCAATTGTGGGAGTTGATCAAAAGGCTGAGAGTTTTTGGTTAAGAATTGCTGCTAGTTATAACCAATATCGTGGGCAATCCCGGGAAAAGTTAGGGGGAAAATTAAAATGTCGATGGCATCGAATAAATGGCATGGTTCAAAAATTTGTTGGGTGTTACAAAAATGCTGTTAAAGGAAAGAAAAGTGGGACATCGGAGAGCGATATCATGGCAGATGCACATGCTATTTTTGCTCAGGATCAAGGTACAACATTCAACCTTGAGTATGCATGGCGATTGTTAAAAGATGAAGATAAATGGTGCATCGTCGGAGAATCGATTGGAAGTTCTTCAAAAATAACAAAGACTTCTGCTAGTGGGGCATCATCGGAGAACCCAGATACAACTTCAAGTTATGAGTTTAACTCATCATCACCAATGGAGCGTCTAATGGGACAAAAAGCAGCAAAAAGGAAGGGTAAGGCATCCAAATGCAACGCAAGAAGCAAGGAATAAAAGAGCAGAATCAATGGAAAGACTTGCACAATGTAAGGAGGACGAGATAGAATTAAAGATAATACAAATCATGATGAAAGACACTTCTACTATGAGCGATAGTCAACGAGATATTCATGAAAAATATTGTAATAAGATGAAAAAAAAATATGGAATGTAGTTAGTATCACTTATGCAAAATGGTCATTAGTACCACTTTATTTTATCAACGCCTATGTAAAATGGTCATTAGTACCACTTTAAATTAAACTAGCTGTTATTCAAACTAGCCGTTATTCAAACCATTATATATACTACCACTTATGTCATTGTTTTCTCATTCTCATATTTGCCATATCTCTCATTTTTCTCTCATTCTTTACTAACTAAAATGGATTCAGACAACTCAGATAATTACGATCAAGAATTTTTGGAGTTGGTTGAAGAAGAATTTATGGACGACAGTGATGAAGAACAACAGCTTCAGAATTCTGGGAGTTCCTCTAGGCCAAAGAGACGAACAATGGTAGATCGAGGTCGTGAAGAAGGGCACAATCGAATATTCAATGACTACTTCTCGAAAAACCCAGTATACACAGATGTTCAATTCCGAAGAAGGTTCAGAATGCATAGGCATGTATTTCTTTGAATTGTAGATGCCCTTGGAAATCATGATGAATATTTCCAAATGAGGGTCGATGCAACTGGTAAAATGGGTCTTTCACCATTGCAGAAATGTACATCTGCTATTCGTATGCTGGCGTATGGGTCTCCTGCTGACCTTGTAGACAAATATGTTCAAATCGGTGAAAGCACTTCAATTGAGTGCTTACAAAGATTCGTTAAGGGTGTGAATGTTGTATTTGGGGCTGAGTATTTGAGAAAACCTAACAACAATGATGTTGAACATCTTTTATAAATGGGAGAGTCACGTGGCTTTCCAGGTATGTTGGGTTCCATTGATTGTATGCATTGGGTATGGAAAAATTGTCCTGTTGCATGGAAAGGACAATTTTGTCGAGGTGATCATGGTAAGCCCACAATCATGCTTGAAGCAGTGGCATCACAAGACTTATGGATTTCGCATGCTTTTTTTGGTATTGCAGGTTCAAACAATGACATTAATGTGCTAAACCAATCCAACGTGTTTAACGATATTTTGGAAGGACATGCTCCCAATGTGCAATATACAATCAATGGGACACCATATAATATGGGATATCATTTAGTAGATAGTATATATCCTGAGTGGGCTACATTTGTCAAGACCATTTCAATGCCACAGGGAGAAAAGAAAAAAATATTTGCTCAACATCAAGAATCGGCTAGAAAAGATGTGGAGCGGGCATTTGGAGTGCTTCAATCTCGATTTGCAATTATACATGGCCCAGCGCGTGCCTGGCACATGGACACCATCAAGCATACCATATATGTCTGCATCATATTGCACAACATGATTGTCGAAGACGAACGACATACATATGGAGGTAATTTTGATTACTCTTATGATAATGTGGATATCAACAACTAAAACATTTAGCGGTCCTCAGCCGAATCTTGCAACAATACTACAAAGAAGAGCAAGTATTCGTGAAAAACAAGTTCATCGTCAACTTCAAGGAGACCTAGTCGAGTATATTTGGGAACGTTTTGGACATGAAGATGATGAAATTTAAGTTTGATTAATTATGTGATGTTATTTATTTTTATTGTTTTTAATTATATATCATGTATTTGAGATTAATTTTAATTATCATTTTAGATTATAAGTTTAATTTGAATTTTATTTATTTTATATCAATTTTAATTTAAATAATTATAATTATTATCTTAATTAATATAAAATTTAATATGAATAAAATATTAATATATAAAGTAAAGTTGTTGGACCCAATATGAGTTCTTCAGAGTTGCACCATTGGAGTGAAAAACTAGTTGAGTTGCTTCAAGCTGACGTGGCTTAATAGGTCCCACAAAAAATCCAAAAATGGGTTCATGGTTGGAGGTGCTCTTAGACCAACTCCAACGGGAGTTTTTCAAAAAGTTCTCCAACGTGGCAAACGGATTTTTTAATTTTTGTGCCATTGGAGTTGGCCACTCTGGCCATCCGTAATAAAGCATTGCTACGTTGCTTTAGAATAAAATAATAATAAAATTTATGATGGTAGAAAAACATTATTTTATTTTTTACTGAAGCATTATTTTACTGAAGCATTTGCTTTAGAATAAAAAAATAAAATAATTACATTATTTTAATTATCATTTTAAATTATAAATTTAATTTGAATTTTATTTATTTTATATCAATTTTAATTTAAATAATTAAAATTATTATTTTAAGTGATATAAAATTTAATAGAAATAAAATATTAATATATAAAGTAAAGTTGTGGGACCCAATATGAGTTCTTCAGAGTTGCATCATTGAGAAGAAAAACTAATTGAGTTGCTTCAAGCTGACATGGCTTAATAGGTCCCGCAAAGAACCCAAAAATGGGTTCACGGTTGGAGATGCTCTTAGAAAAAGTAGCATTGTGTTCTCCCTTTCATACGTAAGAGGGTACAAGTATTTTCACAAATAAAGTAAAAAAACAAAACCTCTCCTCCAAACTTAATTACTAAGTGTTACTACAAAAGAAATAAAAATAAAAATTCAAAATATTAAATAAAGAAATATTAAATAGAAATACATATTAACTAATTAAAAATAAAAATTTTAAAAATAAAAATCTAATTAATTAAAATGATTATTAATTAAAAATTGAAATAAAAACAGTAAAAAAATGAATAATTGGACTGACATCGAAGTGCTCAGAAAAATAAAGTGAATACACCAAAATGATCAGCAAAAAATATACGATTTGGAAAATACAGTGTTTTGTCAAATTTTGAAATAAATTTTACGCGGTTAAAAGGTTTAAATTGGTCAGAATGCGACTGAAAAGTGGTCGAATAATTTAAATGAGCAGGTCGGATTAAACTACGCGAAACATAGATTAATATGACTGACGTTTGCAGGCTCGATTTTAAAAATTTCCGTCCACTGATTTTACGCACAGTTGACTTTTAGTTTGACTGATTCGGCTGTAAATCTAACAAGTTTATTCCAGCTGATAAATTGGGTATTATGCGAGATTCAAGAGATGATAGGCTATGCAGATGATGCAAAACAAGGTGATATTTTTGGATAAAAAATTAGGGTATGACAATAAAAAAATGCAAACAATTACGTAATCGACAAATCGTGCATCAAAGACTTGCATACGTACTGCAACGGAGGCTAAACAACTCATGAAAAATCCACAAATATCAAATATATCGAGCCATGGAAGTTAAATGTGGAAAGAAATCCAAACAAGCATGAAAAAACACAAAAAAGCTTTTGCAAGAGTGTTAATCGATTAGCCATTTTTGCCTTCAAACTGGTTAATCGATTAACACATTCAAAACAACAAAAATTCACGCAGCAACAATGTTAATCGATTAACCAGCTTTGCCTGTAAACTGGTTAATTTGTTAACACTGTAAAAAAAACAACATGAAATTCAGCAAAAAAGCACTTTTCAGCAACTTATTTCAAGTAATTGCAGTTGATCAATGCATGGAAGAAGATGCAAAATTCATGTTAATTCATAGCAAATAAAAGCTAGAAGCATATTGATCATGCAAGACAAGAATTCAAGCAACAAAACATCAATTAAGAGCTACAGTGTGAAAACGCAAAAATGATCGAAAATAGCGAATTAAGCAAGAATCACCAACCTACAAGGCGGAGGCTTGCCTTGGTAATTGTTGTAAGCAAAATGTGATGCGAAGAAGCAAAGAAAACCAGAGAATTCCAAGCTTTAGAGCAATTCATAGCGAAACCGAAGAAAACGCGATAAATGCTCCAAATATGAGTTTGCACCAAAACTCTTATCACTTCCAAAGCTTGAATTGAAGTAGAATTTGCTGTAATTACAAAAATCAAATAAGAAATGTAATGGAATGGAGGTTAAGCTCAAGAGAAAAGCAATTTCAATGTGAAATTTTCTACTCTTCAATGGTGGAAATTGAGCTCTAGTGTGGTTTCGTGAAGAAGATGAAGATGAATGAGAGAGGGAGAATTGCAGAAAATTCAGAGAGAATTGGGAGTGGAGAGTGAAAATTGAGAGTGAGAGTTAAAATTATCAAGGTCATTTGCAATAAAGTGAATGTTTCTTTATATAGAGTGGGGGTTTGGAGTGAAGTAGGTTTGGAACTTGGTTTGGAGCTAGCTAAGGGTGGTTTGGCATTTTGTTTGGAGTTAGTTACATCTAACTCACTGAGTTGGAAGTTGACTCGGTTAGTTATTTGTTAACTTGGTTGGAGCATCCCAATGCAAGTTCAAAATCCAATGGTTCACATGCTTGGAAATGTAGGTGTATGGTGAGCATAATTAAAAATGATGTATTGTAGCAAATGCAAGTGGATTCTTGAAGTGTCTAGAATATTCCACATGATACTATAACAAAATAGACTAAAAGAGTGAATGAGAAGCTGTTGCAGCGCTGTAAAATGCTGAAATTCTGCAGAACTTGCATGTGTTAATCGATTAACAGCTATTCAAAAGCTGAAAACGGCATTGTAAAAGTGTGTTAATAGATTTACCAATTTTGCCTGTATTTTGGTTAATCGATTACCACGGGCAATATTTGCCCAATTTGGCTAGAAACAATGTGCTATGGTCGTGGCTCTGAACTTCGACTTTTTGCTTTGATAAATAGGCATGGAAACCATCGTATTTTGCTTGTATTGATGTTGTGATGACTTTGTAAGGATGTGATTAATCATGCTTCGAAACTTTCTAAAATTTTGAATGTTCCTGAAACAAAACCATAGAGAAAAAAATGCTAATGCGTATGCCGGCAATGCGAATGCACATGCTTATGCAAAAATGCAAAAAGGGGGGGGTCAAATTTCGGGTTACGACAGCTGCCCATATTTAATCCTCTTGGACCTGAATGTACGAATTATGACAGCTTTTCGATCATTCGAGGTGGAAGGGGATTAAATAAAAGTGTAGCTCGAAAATTTGGTTGAAGTCGACGGTAGCGTTTAGAGAGGTGAATGTGTAGAGAGTTTGATCAAATGAAACTAGGTTGAATATCTGCTAGGGAGATGAATCAGTCAACAGAGAGTATGCTTGATGCATATGACGAATGCAATGTATGCTTAGTCTTACATGATGCATGAGATTATGCAATGCAACGATGCAGGTTAAGGTACAGCGCGACAGGCAAGTAACAAGGACAAACTTCGACTCGACATCCTCAGCTGGGGAAATAAATAAGTCTTTAGACAAAGAAAATATTCTGGATAGACCAGAGATAAAGAAGATATTCCGGATGGAACAGAAGAAACTGGGAATGTTTGGGACGGACCTGAGAGAGTGAAAAGGTTCTCGATGGACCAGAGAGAGTGAAAAGGTTCTGGATGGACCAGAGAATTGAAAAGGTTCTCGACGGACCAGAGAATGAAAAAGGTTCTGGACGGACCAGAGAGCATTGAAAGGGTTCTGGACAGACTAGAGAATTGAAATAACTTTGGATGGACCAAAGAATTACAAAGGTTCTGGACGGACCAGAGAGCACTGAAAGGGTTCTGGACGGACCAGAGAATTGAAAGAACTTTGGATGGACCAAAGAATTGCAAAGGTTTTGGACGGACCAGAGAATTGAAAAGGTTCTTGACGGACTAGAGGATTGAAAAGGTTCTGGAAGGACCAGAGAGCATTGAAAGGGTTCTGGATGGACCAGAGAATTGAAAGAACTTTGGTTGGACCAAATAATTGTAAAGGTTATGGATGAACCAGAGAATTGAAAAGGTTATGGACAGACCAGAGGATTGAAAAGGTTCTGGAAGGACCGGAGAGTATTGAAAGGGTTTTGGACGGACCAAAGAAAAGAAATACTTTGGGCGGACCAAAATAAATGCTTTGGGTGGACCAAAGATAAGGAATAGATTTTGGACGGACCAAAGGTAAAGAGAAAACTTTGGACGGACCAAAGATAAAGAGAAAAATTTGGAAAGACCAAAGATAAGGAAAGAACTTTGGACGGACCAAAGATAAGGAAAGAACTTTGGACGAACCAAAGATAAGGAAAAGGGCTTTGGATGGACCAAAGATAAAGAAAGAACGTTGGACGGACCAAAGATAAAGAAATAACTTTGGACGGACCAAAGATAAAGAAAGAACTTTGGACGGACCAAAGATATAGAAAAGACTTTAGACGAACCAAAGATAAGGAAAGGGCTTTGGACGGACCAAAGACAAGGAAAGAACTTTAGACTGACCAAAGATAAGGAAAAGGGCTTTGGACGGACCAAAGATAAGGAAAGAACTTTGGACATACCAAAGATAACGAAAAGGGCTTTGAAAAAGTTTGCTAGACGAGAACTGGACTTTGAATAAGATAAGCCAGATGGGAACTAACTACCAGACGGGAACTGGATTTTGTTTGGGATTCATCTTTGAACTTGTATGGCGTAATGCTCCATCTTGATGGATATGCTACGTGTTTGAGGATGCAATGATATATGATGATGATTACTATATGCAGAATGTCAGTAATTGGGTTTAGAAGAGACGTCAAGTATGATTGGGCTGATGCCTTTCTTGTTTGACAAGGCTTTATGTTATGCTAGATAAATGATATGCATGAGTGAAGCGACATGATTAATGTATGAGAATGGTATATGCAATGGTTCTTGAGAATCTATCAAGTGCTTTCGTTATGGGAGGTGGAAGAGTTGAGGTTAGGGTGTAGGTCATAAAGACCTAATTCCCCAACACCTACTTCAGGTTCAGTAGTTATTAATGCACCATTGCTCCTGCCTTAAAATAGGGAGAGAACTTGTACTTTGGTAGCCTGTCTCTGCCCAGTCTGTTGGGTATCTGCATGGATTACCCCAGTCACATGTCATGGAGTAGCTTTGTCATAGAATGATTTTGATTTGACTTTCCCCAGTGCCTCGGAACAGTATGCCCCTGATTAATCTTCTCTTGGAGAGGTTTACTTTTTGTGCTCTTGAGGTGGCCTACCCCAATGTAAGCCTCAAAGTGATTTTTCCCCTGGTTGATTGATCTTTTGGAGGAATGCCCCTGACTGACTAATCTTTGAGAGATTTGTCGAGTCTCGTCGTGATTGGTCTAGATTGACTGAATCTTGAGGTGGCTTGCCCTTTTTCTCAATGTAGTGTTCAGGAATTTTGCCCCTGTGCGTGATCAAACTTCCCATTGTGAAAACTTTATTGATGTCAAGTGCTTGTTCGCAAGTGAAAAGTGTGTGTTTTGAAAATGATGATGCTAATGCTATGCATATGTCAGTTTTGAAATCCAGGTATGTTCACTAAGATTATTACATATAGTGACGGATCACTAGTTAAGATTCCATGTCAATACCAGCACAAATGATAAGCAAATCTTTAGGAGTCATCTTTGACGTGATCTCACTATAACATGCTTTTGAAATAAACTCTGCTTCAATTAGGTCTTTTGAGGGTTGTAATGTGGCCTGGTTCACGATTTCATAAAGAAAGGATATAAGGCTCAAAATTTATTTTAACCCACCCATTCTCCTTGATGTTATCCAGTCCTACATTCAGCTAGTTTGACACAAGCGTTCACCTTTCAGCAAAGGCTTTGAATGGTAGTTGTGATGGTAGAGGAACCAATGAGGTTTTTTGGAACGACAGTCACTTACCTTTTGTTTTATTTGTAATCACACGGAATTATTATTGGGAAGGATTTTTCCTTTTGATTCTCTTTTTGTTCTTTTTGTTTCCCCCAATTTTTGCGTAGACTGATATTTTGAATTTGCAGTCTACCGGGATGCCTTAATTTTTGCCTAAGTCACTTGTTCTCAAGTTTTTGACTTAGTGGGATTTTATTTGTTGTTTCTCGCTTTTTTTTAGAACAAATCGTATGACACTTGTTTGATTTGGTTTGTGACTGCCTCAACCATTGTGGATTTATGATTTTTCGACCTCTTGCAAGGGATAGAATATGGTTGATCCGCAGATGGGGTACTCCTCTTTTGAAATTTGAACGCATGGTCAAATAACTGAAGACTACCTTGCCCCTGGTTAAGATTGAGGGTTTTATATACAGAAAGAAACTCCTACTCCAAGGCCTAAAGGGGTTGACTAGGGATTATCTTCCTTATACCCCCGGTGTTTGGGAATAGAACCAATGCCTTAAATCGTCAGCATGGTTTTATTCAAAGTATACAGACTGTGATCTCGTGTCTTTTTTATTTCATCATTCTCTTTTGATTTTGCTTGATCAAATGTGTGATACTGATAAAAAGTATGAGTGAACACAAATGAATTTATTCAAAACGTGCATATTCATTTCATTATCATTATCATCTAAAAATAAACAAGTTTAACAAATGAACAGTGCTTGACAAACAAGAAGAAATACAAATGAAAAGATTGAAATGCAAAATAATTATTGGCATGATTAGCCTTTGTATCCACCACAGGCTAGTGTCCTCTGTTTCTGTCTTTGATTTCTATTTCATTGGGCCGCTTGTTGACTTTGCAGACTCTAAGCTTGAGGAAGCCGTTGATATTGGGTTGCATCAACATACGAAAATGAGCAGTATGGCGTGGGAGCTAGAGGTGTTTAAGGATGCATTTGAGTAGTAGCATATTGTGGGAACACTTGAGTAGGGTACATTAAGCCAGGATTAACCATCTGATTAGCAGTCTGACCAAATCAGATCACATGCGGAGAGTGGGGTGCCCCAGGATAAGCAAGTGGAGACACAGCAGCGAAAGGTGCCCCAGAATAAGCGAAAGACATTCTTGAGTTAGCAGACTGGAAACCTTGGTAGGGGCATTGCCCCACAGATTGAATGGCTAGAGGAATCAACACATGAGTAGGAGGACCTCTATTCTTTACCTCAATAGATGTTTCAGCAATCACAGGTGCAAAATTCTGGCAAGGCTTCTTTGTAAAGTATAACAACTTCTGATCAAGGAGCTCTTGAACTTTGTTCTTGAAGATGATACATGCTTCTATAGAATGCCCCACATATCCAGCATGGTATCCACATATGGCATTAGGATCATGCTTAGGATGGTAGGGAAACTTGGCTGGCTTGATCTCTTTGGGAGCAATTGCCCTAGTACGAATCAGATTAGGCAATAATTATGTGTAAGACATGGGAATTGGCTCAAAGCGAGGACTTCTCCTCCCTTGATTATCATTCCCTTTGTTGATTTGCTTCTGCTTCTCATTACCTTGAGTGGACTTCTGATCAGATATGGGGTAAACCGGCAGGTTGCTTGCAGTTGCAATCGTGATTTTACCCGCCTTTTGTATGTTAGCTTGTTCATCAATCACAACCTAATCATAGAAGTTCATTGTCATACTGTCCATGAGTAGTTCTACAACCATGTAAACCTTGCCTTCTTTGCACATTATACTCTTATACCCAACTTGTTCCATGATTCTTTGGCTTTCAGCGTCGGAGAATTGTTGTCTTTAGGCTGATGAAGGAATGGAGGTGATATTTTTCTAGTTTGTGTGCATACAATGCAAATGTATGTATGTGTATGTTGTTTATGCGGATGGAATGCAAATGAGATATGCAACACCCATTGATTCAATGACTTGATGATGCAATAGTTTAGGCTCAAAAATTCAGCATACATATAATGATGCAATAACTCAGGTTCAAAAGTTCGACATACATGATGATGCAATAACAGTATGCAATAATGTAGGTTAGAGATGCAACATCTTTCGGATAGTCTGCACATGTAACTCTGTGTAGGTGCAAAGGTATGACGTGTACGAGAGAACAAAAGGTATGAAGAGTCTTGGTTTCCTGCAGAAAACCCCAATATCCCCCTCACAGGTGTGATATAGTCTTGAACAAGGGTTCCTAATGGTCCCCAACTTCTCAGGCTCTCAGGTCGAGAAGTAATAATACGTTCACCATTTCTGGTTTGGCATTATTACCCCTCAATGAGGCCTCCACTGATTTCCCATGAATGGTCTCCAGAGTTATAAGCTCTCTATGGGAATACCCTATCAGTTGTATAAGACACGCAGGACATACTATCTCCCACGAAAACCTCTTCTGAATGTGGGTCTCGTGTAAACTAAACGTAACAAGACGCTACGCAAGCCACACGACTATACACTCTAAGCCTGTGTGTATGCTCAAGCCTGGGTAGTGGGCTTATCTCTCAAGTAACACCATCCCAACAACATAAGAGAATAGTAGATATCCAGAGTATGTAGCATATGAATTTTTAAAGCAGTAAAGAAATACAGTAAATAAACATAAAGAGAAAGCAAGTAAAGTGTAAAGATAAACACCTAAACAAGCAAGAAAAAAAACAAAACTAGGAGAGACCCCAACTTGCAAGAGCAAGGACTCCCCAACAGAGTCGCCAGCTGAAGCTAGGGAGTCCTAGCCAGCCAGGAAACAAGCAAAACTAGGCGAGACTCCAACTTGCAAGAGCAAGGACTCCCCAGCAGAGTCGCCAGTTGAAGCTAGCGGGATTATACCTGAGTGAATCGCACACTCAAAGATACAACAGAGTCGCCACCGAACTTTATTTAGTCCCAAAGGACAGGAAAAATATCGATAAAACCCAAGAGGAAGAGAAACGGGTAAGGGGGTCGGTCATGCGAGAGGAAGGTAATAGCACCTCACGCATCCGCCGTACTCGACGGGAACCATTCTGCTTGCTTCTAGGCTCGAATGGGTTATCTATCTAAAGACAACTAGCTAAAGAGGGAAGGAAAAGGGACAAAGAAAATGCTCGCGGAGGATTGGGGCCCTTGTAACACCCTTTTACCCCCAAAGAACAATCACGATAATTATAACAATTCTATCAGAAAACATCACCACAAGGGTGCCACATTTCATCATAAAACGTCAAAATAAAAAAACCTGCTCCTTAACATGGGTTATGTCATCATAATATCAATTAAATACTATGCAACAGAAAATCAAAACTCCAAACAAATTATAATTCAAAAACGTCTTAAAATGAGAACTCATAACATCATAATGTCAACAAAGAAAAGAACATAATCGTTCGACTCAAACGTCCTGACCCGATGTTACATATCAAAGCAAGACCCTTTAATTGACGGTAATGACCAAAAATGCTTCAAAGCTAAGTCTTCATGCACCAAACGAGCTATTCCTGATCACTTGCACGTTACCATGTGGAGGCAACATTCAAATAGGAAGGGTGAGTAATCACAACTCATTATATAAGATATAAAGTAAAAGATATAGTAGCCACATATATCATCATTAATTCATCCATAATATCATCAAACCATCCAATCACAATCATCACCAAACATCGATCAATTCACAACATCATCAACACGTCAATTTATTAAGTAGTTATGCAATGTCACATAATATGGAATGCAAAAACATAGACTCATGAATGTGGTACCAATTCGTCATATTGATGGACACTGGGCCATCACCCTCCAAAGATCCCTACCAAGAGATCGATTATACACAAGAACCGGAGCACGTCACAAAACACTTTAATCCACACAATAGGATCAAATCCACCACTGGACCAGAGTCCTAAATATGCCATGAATGCATGATGCAAACGTCATAATAATCATCATCACAAAATCGTCAAAATTGCATCATCATTCATGAGTATTCATCAAACATCATCATATATCATTAATCACATTCATCACAATTCACCACGAGTACGTCACAACTCATCATGTTATATTCGTCATGACACATATCCTCTATTTTATCCCATTTAGCCTCATTACTAGTTTCCTTATGTTCAATTATGTCATATTAGTCTTACGGTTCAAGCAAAATTTGCATCACACGCGAAATCGGGACAGAAATCGTAAAAACGGACAATTTTGGCAACAATTATGCCCATACGCGTATGGTCATGCCCCATATGTGTATAGCCCTCTTCCTCGCCCCCTGGCCTGCGTATCATACGCGTAGGGCCATCTGCCCAGGCCATCCATACGCGTATCACCCTGAGTCTTACGCGTATGACGAGAAAGGATTTTCCTCTTTAAATCCCTTCAACTTCCCATACGCGTAATGGCTAGTCCATACGCGTATGCCCTTTTCCACAGGATTCTCCTACGCGTAATGGCCATGCCATACGCGTATGGCCACTCTACCATACGCGTATCCTACACGTATGAGCAGAGGGTCGTACTGGCTCTAGGGACGGGTGCGTACCATACGCGTATTACCTTGGGAAGTCCCCTTCATACGCGTAAGGCCCCCTCCCTTACGCGTATGGCCAGACGCACTCAAAAACCCATATTTTCGCATCAGAACGAAAATTCCCCCATTACAGCACCTTCAAACTCCTAAATCAGCTCCAAAACTACTTCGACTCATCACAGATTCAATGTTCTAATCTTCTTCATTGTTATCATCAATTTCTATCATTAGAATCTAAATTCGTTAACCCTAAACCCAAAAATCTCAAATCTGGTTTTTTATGTTCATCACAACAACAACAAAACTCATAGAAATTCAACATCAATGACAACATTCAACATAAAATTCATAGCAGACATCATATACACACAGATTCACGAAAATTCATCATGCAATTCGTCGTAATTTCACCAATTTACACACAGCACACAGAATCTACGTCTACCTTAAACCTGCATCAAATATAATAACCCAGATTAACCCCCATACCTTGAATCCTTAGCAAATTTGGTTCTTTCTCTGTGTTACGGTTAATTCTTCCTCGATTCTCTGTGCCCTAGCGTCTCCCTTCTCAGTGTTGTTCACTATCACGATCGTACAGAATAACTTCCCTAATTCCCTCTTTTCCTTTTGTCATTCTTACCCCTTGGACCCCAATTATGACTTTCATATCTTACCCTCACTTATTCCTCCTAACATTACCATCTTACCCTTAATTTTCATCTCTTTTTATTTTAAATAATAATATTAATCTAAATAATATATTTCACGTTATTCTATTATTATTACTACTAAAATAATCTTAATAATTCACTTAAAATCTAATATGTCCTAATTATTCCCTTAACTTAATAATACCCCACAACACAGCACAAATCACTATGCGTCACAATATTTCGTCAAAATTCACAAAAAACACCGAATAATCATAATAAGTCAATTAAATAAATATTATAATTATTTTGGGGAGTTACAACTCTCCCCCACTTAAAGAATTTTTGCCCTCGAAAACTACCTGAAGGGAACAGAGTTGGATACGAGTCCTTCATCTGATCTTCGCGCTCCCAAGTCTAACTCTCGCCAGCTGGTCCGGCCCATAACACCTTCACCAAAGCTATGTCTTTACCCCGCAATTATTTCATTTCTCATCCATCAATCCGCACAGGTAATGCTTCAACAGTCAGGTTATCTCTCACATGTACATCATCCATCTGGATCACATGCAACGAATCTGGAATGTATTTTCTCAACTGAGACACATGAAACACATAATGTAAATTCGCAAGCGACGGTGAAAAAGCAATCTGATAAGCTACTTCTCATATCCTCTGCAAAATCTGATACGGCCCAACAAAACGTGGAGTGAGCTTCCTAGACTTCAAAGCTCGTCCCACACCAGTCACCGGCGTAACCCTCAAAAACACGTGATCTCCCTCTTAGAATTTAAGTGCTTTCCTTCTCTTATTGTGATAGCTCTTCTGAAGACTCTGCGAAGCTCTCATCCTTTCTTAGATCATCTTAATTTTCTCAGTCGTCTCGTGCACAATCTCAGGTCCGAGTACACCACTCTCGCCTGATTCATACTAACACAATGAAGTTCTACACCTTCTTCCATACAAAGCTTCATACGACGCCATCCCAATACTAGCATGAAAACTGTTGTTGTATGTGAACTCAATTAATGGTAAATAGTTATCCCAAGATCTTCCTTGATCCAACACACAAGCTCTCAGCAAATCCTATAAATATTAGATAGTCCTCTCCGTCTAACCGTCCGTCTGTGGATGATATGCATAACTCATCCTCAATTTAGTACCCAAAGGATCTTGTAAACTCTTCCAGAACCTCGACGTAAATCTCGAGTCTCTATCTGACACAATACTCAAAGGTATCCCATGTAACTTCACAATTTCCTCAATATACATCTCAGCTAGCTTCTGCATAGAATTATTAATCTTCATCGGTAAGAAATGAGACGATTTAGTTAATCTATCCACAATCACCCAAATCGAATCATTCCCCTTCGCAGTCTTCGGCAACCCCAACACAAAATCCATGGAAATATTATCCCATTTCCACTCTGGAATATTCAACGGCTACATCATACCCAAAGGCTTCTGATGCTCAATCTTTGACTTCTGGCAAGTCAAACACACGTAGACAAATCCTGCAATATCCTTCTTCATGCCCAGCAGCCAAAATAATTTCTACAAATCCCGGTACATCTTCGTAGCACCGAGATGAATACTCAACCTGCTTCGATGCCCTACCTCGAGAATGCTCTTCTTGATTTCTGGAACATCTGGAACACACACTCTGTCTCTGAACCTCATCACATCATTCTCATCAATCCGGAATTCACCCCCGTTACCTTGGTTAATCGAGGTCAACTGATCAACCAACCTCAAGTCAGATTTTTGGCCCACTCTGATTTCTTCCAGAATGCCAATAGTCAGTTTCAACATACCCAACCTCACACTGTCAGGAGTCTCTTCACATACTAAACTCAGGTCTCAAAACTGTTTGATTAATTCCAATTCCCTCACCATAAGCATCGACAAATGCAATGACTTCTTACCCAATGCATCAGCCACCGCATTTGCTTTACCAGGATGGTAATTCAGATCAAAGTCATAATCCTTCAACCATTCCAACCACCTTCTCTGCCTCATATTCAACTCCTTCTGGTCAAATAAGTACTTCAAACTCTTGTGATCGCTGAACACTTCAAATTTAGAGCCAAACATATAATGTCTCCAAATTTTTAACAAAAACACTAGAGCTGCTAACTCCAAGTCATGTGTATGATAATTCATTTCATGAACCCTCAATTATCTCGAAGCATAAGCAACCACCTGACCATTCTGCATCAAAACTCCACCAAGACCCATCTTCGACGCATCACAATATACCACAAAAGATTCATTTGGATTAGGCAAGATCGACACCAGTGTGGTCGTCAATCTCTTCTTTAATTCCACAAAACTCTCTTCACATGCAACGTCCCACACATAGGCTTGACCCTTTCAAGTCAACTGAGTCAAAGGTAACGCCAACTTAGAAAAGCCTTCGATAAACTTGTGATAATAACCTGCCAACCCAAGAAAACTTAGTATCTCAGTAGCAGACTTCAGAGTCGCCACTGCAACACAACGTTAATCTTAGAAGGATCAACAGCAATCCCACCACTTGAAATCACATGGCCAAGGAAACTCACTTCCTTCAACCAGAATTCGCACTTCGACAGTTTTTCATACAACTTCTTCTCTTTCAATACATGCAACACGGTTCTCAAATGCTCAGCATGCTCTTCTTCAAATATAGAGTATATCAGAATATCATCAATGAAAACCACAACAAACTTGTCCAAATACTCATGAAAAATCTGATTCATATACTCCATGAAAACACCAGGTGCATTGGACACACCAAATGGCATCACAGTGTATTCATAGTGACCATACCTCGTCCTGAAAGTTGTCTTTGGAATATCATCAGGCTTAACATGAATCTGATGATAACCAGACCTCAAATTAATCTTGCTAAACACATAGGCGCCTACCAATTGATCCATCAAATTGACAATTCTCGAAAGTGGATATTTATTCTTGATAGTCACTTTATTCAATTGCCTGTAATCAACACAACCTCGTGCTACCGTCTTTCTTCTTAACTAACAGCACAGGAGCACCCCACGGAGAAACACTCGGTCGAGCAAACTTCTTCTCAAGCAATTATTCCAATTGTTTCTTCAATTCACTTAACTCAGAAATAGACATCCGGTAAGGAGCCATTGACACTAGACTCGTACCTGGTATCAAGTCCACTGCAAACTCCACTTCACGCTCTGGAGGCAAATCACTTATGTCATCCGGAAACACATCTGGAAATTCATAGACAACGGGTAATTCGACACTCACAGCTTCACGATCAACTTGCAACGATGCAAACAATGCAAACACTAAGGATTTGTCTTCTAGAAGTTCGTCTACTTGCTTAGCAGACAAGAACATCAACTCCCCATTATTACCAAACTCAGGAAACTCTACGGTTTTATTATAACAATTGATATGAACATAGTTGAACTCCAACCAGTTCATTTCAAGGATTACATTGATTTGGTGCAAGGGTAAACACACCAAATCCATCACAAAACTCTTCCTAAAAATCATCAAAGGACATCTCGAACACACAAATGTAGTAGTAACAGAACCATTAGCAGGAGTTTCTATTAACATACTACCATTCACATCAGACAATTTCAAACCCAATCTAGTAACACATTCAAACGAAATAAACGAATGAGTAGAACCAGTATCAATAATAGCGACCAACTCAACATTATTAATAAAACAAGTACCTCGAATCAAGTTATCTTTCTTGGGAACTTCTGAACCACTCAAGGCAAACACTCTGCCATTAGTCTGAGCAGCCGTAACAGTCTTATTCGGCTTCTGACACTGGGTATTGATGTGACCTTTCTCACCACAGTTGAAATAGGTTGGACCTTCATCCTTGCAATCGTTAGCTCTATGGCCTTTCTTACCACATCTGTAACACCTCAACACATTATTGGTGCAAACCTCAGCACGGTGGCCTTACTCGCCACACCTGTAGCACTTAACTGAAGCGAGAGATGCTCCCCCACTTATTTTTTTCCCATCTGAAGCCTTCTGCTTCCCCTTGTCAGCTGGAGTCACATAAGGCTTTCCTCTGAACTGCCCTTTCTCTTTCCTTTCACTAAGATGCTTGTAGTGAGCAGATCGAGCTCGGCTATCCTCATCATAGATCCTGCTCTTATCTACATGCTCAGTATACATGTGAATCTGTTGGTACCTAATACCCTGCTTGATTTCTGGCCTCAGCCCATTCTCGAACTTGAGACATTTAGACATCTTAGCATCAGCACAGTTGTAGTGAGGACAGAACTTCACCAGCGCTTCAAACTTTGCAGCATATTCAGCCACAGTCATGTTTCCTTGCTTCAACTCAAGGAATTCCACCTCCTTCTTACCGCGAACATCTTCCAGAAAATACTTCCCCAAAAATTCTCGCTTGAACACAGCCCAAGTTATTTCAGTACCAACGTCTTCCAGTCTCTGACGGGTATTATCCCACCAATCCTTAGCTTCTTCTGACAGCATATGAGTACCAAATTGACCTTGTTGAGCGTCATTACACCCCATCACTCGGAAGATCTTCTCAATCTCCTTGAGCCACTTTTGTGCACTCTCTAGATCATGAGTACCCACAAAAGTTTGAGGATTATTCCTCTAGAACTTCCTCAAATCACGAAACTCGTCAGGAGCTTCACCATTCAGATTATTCTGAGTCATCACTTAAGCAAGTGATTCCAAATCATCATCGATAACACGATCGTTTCTTCCAGCCATCATGCGCACCATCAACAACGTTAGAAGAAACAAATCATTGACAGTGTACACACACTCGTCGACTGACAGAGGACTGACATCTTACAAAACCTGGCCGGACAGACCGACCTGCTCTGATACCACTAATGTAACACCCTTCTACCCCTAAATAATAATCACGATAATTATAACAATTCTATCATAGTACATCACCACAATGGTGCCACATTTTGTCATAAAACGTCAAAATAACTAAACCTGCTCCGTAACACGGGTTATGTCATCATAATATCAATTAAATACTACGCAACAGAAAATCAAAACTCCAAACAAATTATAATTAAAAAATGTCTTAAAATGAGAACTCATAACATCATAATGTCAACAAAGAAAAGAACATAATCGTTCGACTCAAACGTCCCGACCCGATGTTACATATCAGAGCAAGACCCTCTAATCGACGATAATAACCAAAAATGTGTCAAAGCTAAGTCTTCATGCACCAAACGAGTTATTCCTTATCACCTGCACATTACCCACGTGGAGGTAACATTCAAACAGGCAGGGTGAGTAATCACGAATCATTATATAAGATATAAAGTAAAAGATATAGTAGCCACACATATCATCATTAATTCATCCATAATATCATCATACCATCCAATCACAATCATCACCAAACATCGATCAATTCACAACATCATCAACACGTCAATTTATTAAGTAGTTATGCAATGTCACATAATATGGAATGCAACAACATAGACTCATGCATGTGGTACCAATTCGTCATATTGATGGACACTGGGCCATCACCCTCCAAAGATCCCCATCAATAGGATCGATTCTACTCAAGAACCGGAGCACATCACAAAACACTTTAATCCACACAATGGGATTAAATCCACCACTAGACTGGAGTCCTAAATATGCCATGAATGCATGATGCAAACGCCATAATAATCATCATCACAGAATCGTCAAAATTGCATCATCATTCATGAGTATTCATCAAACATCATCATATATCATTAATCACATTCATCACAATTCACCACGAGTACGTCACAATTCATCATGTTATATTCGTCACGACACAAATCCCCTATTTTATCCCATTTAGCTTCTTTACTAGTTTCCTTATGTTCAATTACGTCGTATTAGTCTTACGGTTCAAGCAAAATTTGCATCACACACGAAATCGGGATAGAAATCGCAAAAACGGACAATTTTGGAAACAACTCTGCCTATACGCGTATGGTCATGCCCCATACGCGTATGGCCCTCTTCCTCGCCCCCTGGCCTGCGTATCATACGTGTAACGCCATCTGCCCAGGCCATCCATACGTTTATCACCCTGAGTCTTATGAGTATGACCAAAGAGGATTTTCCCCTCTAAATCCTGATGAGTCCAAGCCCTTGAGGTTGGCATCAATTTTGGTAAAACTAACTTAGCCGAAAGATGTTGGACAAGATGTCCTGACATAATGAACTAACTACAAGTTTAAGGTGTTAGACAAGATGTCCTATCATGTTGATTCGACATCTTTGTCTGTTACAGTTTGGAATAATTGTGTCTGTTTTCCAGGTGTGATTGGAATATGATTTGGTCCTAGGTGGCATCTGAGATTGTGGAATCAGAGATTCTGATTCTAAAAGGAATATGCTGTTTTCGAGTATGGAGACATTTTTGGAAACTTAGGATTGAAGAAACTATTCTAGAGATAAATAGGTCGTAGATAGGGCTGGCAATGAACCAAACCAACTCGAAAATAGTTCGAAATTCGATTTGAAAAATAAATCGTTGAACTAGGTTCATGAACCAAATGAGCTGAATATGAGCTAAAAACTAAGTTCGTTAACTAAATGATCTGAACTTGAACTATACATAGTTCGACTCGTTAGGTTCATGAGTCAATTCGATTATATATGAGATAGATTATATTGTCTTTAAGAGTAGGTTTAAAGATTTGTTCTAAATCTTAGTCTCATATTTTCTTTTAATCTAACGGTTTTAATTGATAATTTATATTCTCAAGTGAGTAAAATATTTCTACGAATAATTATACAAATAAAATTAACATCGTATAAATTCCAATCTTATAACTTTTATTTTATTTCTATATTTTTTATTTAAAAAATATTAATTTAAAATTATCAAATATATTTATAAAAAATAGACTTTAAAAAATTACTTTTAAGTCTGTGAAATAAGCGAGTTAAACCTAACAAGATAAACCTAACGAGTTGAACCGAGATATTCGTGAACTTCTAACAAGTCGAGTTTGACCTGAAAAAAAAGTTCGTGATGAACTCGAACTCGAACTCGGAACTCGAACTCATCCAATTCTTAACGAGTCGAGTTTGATCTGAAAAAAAAGTTCGTGATGAACTCGAACTCGGCTAATTCTTAACGAGTCGAACTGAGCTAAGGCGAGTTCGACTCGACTCGACTCATTTCCAGCCCTAGTCGCAGATTATGTGGAGGTGAATTACTGCGATTCTGAAGCCCAAATCCAGTTCTGTTTAGTAATATAAATAGAATGGATTTAACCTAGAATAGTCACTGAAGATATACAGTTGTTATTGAGTACTAGGGTTTGTACTTTTGTGAGCCTCTCTTGTATTGTGTGAATACTTGAGTTGGACAGTTTATTGAGTTATAATTTTTCAGTCACTGCTGTGATTGAAAGGGAATAGAGAAGGGTCTCATACTTAGGAGAGTCTTAGGTAGAAATATAGTACGGGTAGTTTTCTAGGTGTCAAGTTGTAAATGTTGGAGTTTCGCTTAGAACCAATTTTACTTAGTGGATTTCATTCCTGGCTTGGTAGCCCCCAGACGTAGGTGTTGTTGATCACCGAACTGGGTTAACAATTCTGGTGTGTTGTTTTCTTTCTGCTATTTGCATTCTGTTCCTCATTATCCTTATGTGAGAAGCAGAGATCAAGTGTCACGACATTCTGTCTGACATCTTAGTGATCTACTTAACCCGAATTTCAATTGGTAACAGAGCAGGCATTCTGCTCTGTATTTGGGTGAGATTCAGGGACGATACTTTCTGGTTCGATGGATAAAGAAGGAGGAACTTTAAATAGACCTTCAATACTTGATGGTTCCAATTATGAAAATTGGAAAGTGCGCATGGTGGCGTTCATCAAGTCCATGGATGGTAAAGCTTGGAAGTCAGTGGTTAAAGACTGGGATCCACCAAAGACCAAAGACAAAGATGGTAAGGCTACTGATGAGTTGAAACCTGAAGAAGATTGGGATGATGAAGATGATAAGCTTGCTCAAGGTAACTCTAAAGCTTTAAATGCATTGTTTAATGGTGTGGATACGAACATCTTCAGGCTCATCAAGAACTGCACTGTTGCAAAGGATGCCTGGGAAATCTTGAAGACTGCTCATGAAGGAACTTCTCGTGTTAAATCCTCAAGACTTCAACTTCTCACCTCCAAGTTTGAGAACTTGAGAATGAAGGAGGATGAGAGTATTTAGGAATTTCATATGAATATGGTGGACATTGGCAATACTTCAAGTGATCTTGGAGAAAAGATTCCAGAAGCAAAGCTTGTCCAGAAAATTTTGAGGTCTCTTCCTAAGAAGTTCGACATGAAGGTGACAACCATTGAAGAAGCTCATGATATAAACACCTTGAAGGTGGATGAACTCATGGGTTCCCTACAAACTTTTGAAATGGCACTAAATGAAAAGACTGAGAAAAAGAAAAACTTAGCCTTGGTGTCGGATCATGATGAAGGAAAGACAAACTCCAAAGAGGAGATGTTTAAGGCTGTTGTGTTTCTGGGAAAACAGTATAGTCAATTGCTGAAGAAGATAAAGGGGGAATCAAGATCGAATGCCAAGCCTCAGCCATTTGACAACCATAAAAGAAATAATCCTGGAAGAAACTCTAAGTATGAAGAAAAAGATGACAAAGGAAAAGGGATCAAGTGTTATGAGTGTGAAGGATATGGACACATCAAATATGAGTGTCCTACCTTTCTCAAGAAAGAAAAGATGGCCTCATTACATCTTGGTCTGAAGATGATTCTGCAAGTGATGAAGAATCACCTAAACAAGTTTCTACTCTTACAAGAATATTTGATTCTAATATAGAATCAGAAATTGGAGATCTATCATATAATGATCTAATCAAATCCTTCAAGGAGCTTTGCAAGAGATGTGCTGAAGTCTGCCAGCTAGGAGAAGGTCAACATAAGATTATTATGCTCCTTGAGGCTGAAAGAGTAAAATATCTTGGTGTTATCTCTGATCTTGAGGAGGAAGTCGTTGTGCTCAACTCCAAACTTGACAATGTAACCAAAAATGTTAGGATGCTCAACAACAGTTCTGGTATACTAGATGAGATACTTCAAGTTGGAAGGAATGTTGGAGATGTCAGAGCACTTGGCTACAATGATCAAGAAATGTCAAGCAAGAAAATAAATCCAGAATGCAACCTCAATCAGACCAAAAGAAGACAGAAGATGTCTAACAGAATGTCTCAACATCATTACAGACATCAGAGGAGACAAGATTGGAAATGTCATTATTGTGGCAAGTATGGCCACATTAAACGTTATTGCTACAAGCTACATGGATATCCTAAGTGTAGGATTATTGGAAAGAAAAGGAGTTCCAAGAATGAGTTTATGGCCCTGATAGCTCATTCCACTCAAAAGGGGTACACTGAAGAGAAGTGGTACTTTGATAGTGGATGTTCAAGACACATGACTGGTGTCAAGAACTATCTGGTGAATATAGTGCCTCATTACTCCAACTATGTCACCTTTGGAGATGGATCCAAGGGAAATATTAAAGGAGTCCGGAGATTGGATCAAGCTAGGAATCCTAGACTTGACAATGTGCTGCTTGTCAAGGGATTAACTGTAAATTTGATTAGCATCAGTCAACTTTGCGATCAAGGTCTAAAGGTCAACTTCACCAGATCTGAATGTCTAGTTGTGGATGATAAAGATAGGGTTATCATGAAAGGTGTCAGATCAAAGAACAATTGTTATGTATGGATAACCTTGTAGTTGGAGAAACATCAGAAACACTCCTCAGAACTGAACATGGGTGAATTATAAATTGAAAGGTTAACCAAGATGACACATAGGAGGTTGCAACATCAGACTATAGCAAGGATAGAGAATTTTCTTCAAAAGGCCTCTATGATTAATGAAATTGTTGGAAATAGATGTTCTTATGCTTTCACAAAGGACTCAATCATAGAAACCAATGAAATAAATGCAAAGAATGGTTGCCTTTAGACCACTGGAATTGGAATTGTTTCGTTATGGTATAATGTCATCCTAGATGTTATGACATCCTGCTGGGACGTCTTGAACCTCTCCAGTGAAAAAAATTCAAAGAAATTTTTTGAAGCACAAATTAGGGTTTTACTTGGATTGTGAGAACACTATTCAAGGGTACGCATGGTTTGAAAATCAAATCAACCAAAACCATTTCAGCAATAGATACCCTCACTCTACACTAATCTTCTCTAACTTCTTCACCCTCCAGATTAAAGAGGACGCAAATCTTGTTCACGTTATGATGTCGTAACAATAATCACCAACAAGAGCAACTAAGAAGGATACTACAACGGCATCCGCTTCTAGGTCAAAACCTGAAGAGTTGTATGCTGAAGATGCAATTGATGTTGTTCCCCTTGCTATCGTGCCATGCAAAACGGACAAACTTCCTGTAAGAAGAACAAAAAACTTTCCACCAGGTAATCCTTCAAACACTTATGGTGCTTTCTCTAGTCCTAGAAAGGGAATAGAAAAGTTTAACATGAATGAAAGGATTGACAAAATAGTGAATAGACTCATAAATCAGGGGGATAGAATGAGTGTTGCTGGAATCACTAGACCACTGGCTCAGATTATGCCAACAAACTCAGCCCTTGATAAGGGTGAGACTAAGAGAAATGCTGATAAAGGTGGAGATGATGATAAAGTGTCAGAAGGGAATCTGCACACCCTTGCTGACTCCGTGGTGAGAAATGTTGAGACAGATAATGGAACATCCTCATCTACAAAAATGTCTCTAGAACATGCATCTAGGGGGTTTGCTGAAGAAGTAACTGACAAAGTTGTCAACTTAGATGACTTACCCTCTGATGATGAAGTCATTACAACAAGTCTAAATCCTAGTGTGGCTGAAAGATTGAAGAATAGAAAGGATGAGGGTGTGAACACTAAAAACACCTCTAACAAGCAAAATAAGAAATCTGTAGTTGGTCCTCATAGGCCTTGGAGCAAGGTTGTTGTTGTGTCCAAAAAGAGAAAGGCAGAGTCTGATAATGAATTAGACTATGATGGTGCAAAATATGCTCAGAACATCATGCCCATTAAGAAACCAGCCTCTAAGAAAAAGGTTGTTACTCTGCCTAAAGCTCCCATGGACAACATCTCATTCCATGATGTTGTAAATGTTAACAGGTGGAGGTACGTATATCACATAAGAATTGCTCTATAGAGGGAATTAGGAAAGAATGAAACTTGATGTGTCTGCAAGTGCACGGATTTATCGAAGTAATATAAAAGATTGTCGAACCCACAGAGACCAATGTCAACCTACCGTAATCTATTGTCGCTTTGTAAAGCTAAGGCTAATGATAATTGATAAAAGGGAAACTAAAACTAAAACTAAAATAAAACTAAGAAAATATGATAATAAAGAGAGGCCGGAATATGGATTCCGCGTTCCTAAAGGACTTTGTAGAATTCGGGTACTAATTACAACTATAACTTAGTTCCGTAGAATATACCGACTTAAAAACTCCGCCTCACGCTCTCGCGGTATTAACTAAAGTCATGTTCCCTAATCCCAAGATTTTTCTCTCGCTCGCCCGGTAACTAGGAAATATATTTTGAAAGCCAATAATATCCTAAACGTATCTAAAGCGCTCTCGCTGTATTTAAATATGTTGCCTAATTTCCACTATCCAGTTTGACCCCACGCTCTCGCAGTGCCGGCTCTAACCTTAATTAATTTCTCACTCTCGTGACAAAATCGTGTTAAATAACCTCTCACTCTCGTGACAAAGCGATTTAAATTAGACTTGGAAATTAAAACCAAAACAGAATTTTAATCATAAGTTCGCACATATTACTTTCTACCGAGTCCCGTCGGTAACGACGGTCCTCATACCCCAGACTCAAGACTATTTAGAAATACATAGATAGGAAAGCAAACATGTAGTTATGATAAATAAACTTAATACTAAACATGATCTAGCAAATAAAATAAGAAAGTAATAACAGTAAAATAAACGATAAAGGGAACCTGGAATTAAATAGATGTTGAATTATAATATGCATGAAAGCTTCGAATCAAAGTACAGAAATCGACTGACAAAAATAAATCCTAAAACTATATTAATAATAGTCCCCCGATGTGGAGAACTATTACTTTTACATGGTGAAAGAAAACTGCCTAAAAACTAAACAAGGAAAATTCTGGCAAAGAAAAGTCGACCCCCCCCCCATTACGAGGATGAACTGGTTAATTTATACTCCACTCCTCGCGTAAAAATCTCCAACCAATCCGTAACACTTGGACAGTGGTTGAACAAAATGTATGGAGAATGTGACTGGCTGAACGAGAAAATGCAGGAGAGGTGGAGACTGGGTTGAAATGTGGGTTGAAACGTGA
This sequence comes from Lathyrus tuberosus, assembly GCA_022829125.1. NCBI lineage: Eukaryota > Viridiplantae > Streptophyta > Magnoliopsida > Fabales > Fabaceae > Lathyrus > Lathyrus tuberosus. Next base: position 2,290,859 of record JALAZF010000574.1, on the reverse strand, counting down.
TGCTGATGATGTTGAGTGGTCCACGTAATTGAAATTATATCCTGAGAAAACAAGCCGTGTCGGTCGCCATACTCTTTGTGACGAGGGTCACACTTAAGAATGCATTTCGGTCGCCGCACTCCTTGTGACGGTCGCCACAAGCCTTGAGTGTAGCTTCCTAATTTTGCTGTCAACTGTCTTCTTTTCTTCTCCTTTCTTCCCTATTTTTTTCTTCTTTTCTCATGCAGGTTAATTGAGATAAAATACCTGAAAATGAACTTGAACACTTGCAAATAAAACGTAAATAAACGAAAATGATGAAATAATTTAATGTAATTAAAGCCAAATATGTAATGTAATATCGTATTATCAAATGTCGTTAATTGTAAGGAGGTAATGGACTTGATTAAAGATGTTGGCTTGTTAAAAACTGTCTCTCAATTTGACTCATGCTATGAGAGGCTGGTCAAAGAGTTTGTAGTAAATATTCCAGAAGGATGCAATGATAGAAAAAGCGAGGACTACTTGAAGGTATATGTCAGGGGAAATGTTGTGACATTTTCTCCTGCTGAGATTAACAAGTTTCTTGGTAGACCTGAAGGTCCTCAGGGTGAAATTGAAGACACTGATGATCAAATTTGTAGGGAAATTACTGGCAATACTGTGAGGAATTTATCCCAGCAAAGAGAAACTGTCAGCTGGAAAGCTGAGTGTTAAATATGTCATTCTTCATAGAATTGGAACGGTGAACTGGGTCCCTACCAATCAACTTCAACCATTTCAATTGGACTTGGAAGATTTATCTATGCTGTTGGAAAAAGAAAAGCATTTGACTTTGGGGAATACATCTTCAAACAAATTCTGAAACAGGCTATCTCTTTAGCTGTAAAGCTGCCCATCTGCTTTCCTTCACTCATCTGTGGAGTGATTCTGCAACAACATCCTGGGATAATTCTACCTGTTGATAACATCATGAGAAGGGAGTCCCCTCTGACTCTGCACTATAAACTGTTTGTTGGAAGGTATGCTCCAGATATTTCTTTAACATTTACCCCAACATCTGCTACAACTACCTCAGAAGAGGACATTATTACTCAGCTAAAGGAAACCTGTAGGGAGCTTGATGACATTATCAAGACCAGTACAACCAGGAAGGAAAAACTGGAACAACTGATTTAAGCTTTGTCTGCTGGACAGAACAAGGACATTGGAGCAAACCCTTGAGATGCTGAGAAGCCTGCTGAAGAAAATAGTGAGAACGTTGATGTTGCTGCTGAAGATAGCTCTGGTGAGAGTGCAGAAGAAGAGGATGATGAGGAAACAAAAGATGACTACTGAGAGTTGTCTTTTCTTTATTTTATGTTTTTGCTTTTGGTTTTGTAAGGGCTTAATGCCCAGGATAATTTAATTTTGTTTAGGTGTGTAATTTAATTACTATATACTGGTTAATTGGTTCTTGAGTTAGTCTTTCTGCCTTTGTCATATTATGGCTAAAAGGGGGAGTAATACTAACATCACTAACCACTGCTGACTGCTACTAACCATTGAGGGGGAGTAGTGTCGGTGCTGCTTGTAGAAGGAGGTATTGGTTGAGGGGGAGACAAAAGTTTTGTGTTCCGCTACTGCTCTGATGATGGTCTCCCTGTTCTGATTTTTTTTTGTCTGAAGGTTAATTGAAGTTAGTTTTAGCCAAAATCAGCCAAAGGGGGAGATTGATGAGTCCAAGCCCTTGAGGTTGGCATCAATTTTGGTAAAACTAAGTTAGTAGAAAGATGTTGGACAAGATGTCTTGACATGATGAACTAACTGCAAGTTAAGGTGTTAGACAAGATGTCCTATCATGTTGATTTGACATCTTTGTTTGTTACAGTTTGGAATAACTGTGTATGTTTTCCAGGTGTGATTGGAATATGATTTGGTCCTAGGTGGCATCTAAGATTGAGGAATCAGAGATTCTGATTCTAAAAGGAATATGTTGTTTCCGAGTATGGAGACATTTTTGGAAACTTAGGATTGAAGAAACTATTCTAGAGAAGAATAAGTTGCAGATTTTGTGGAGGTGAATTGCTGCGATTCTGAAGCCCAAATCCAGTTCTGTTTAGTAATTTAAATAGAATGGATTTAACCTAGAATAGTCACTGAAGATATACGACTGTTATTGAGTACTAGGGTTTGTACTTTTGTGAGCCTCTCTTGTATTGTGTGAATACCTGAGTTGGACAGTTAATTGAGTTGTAATTTTTCAGTCACTGCTGTGATTGAAAGGGAATTGAGAAGGGTCTCATACCTAGGAGAGTCTTAGGTAGAAATCTAGTACGGGTAGTTTTCTAGGTGTCAAGTTGTAAACATTGGAGTTTAGCTTAGAACTAATTCTACTTAGTGGATTTCATTCCTGGCTTGGTAGCCCCCAGACGTAGGTGTTGTTGATCACCGAACTGGGTTAACAATTATGGTGTGTTGTTTTATTTCTACTGTTTGCATTCTGTTCTTCATTATCCTTGTGAGAGAAGCAGAGATCAAGTGTCATGACATTCTGTCCAACATCTTAGTGATCTGCTTAACCAGAATTTCAATTGGTATCAGAGCAGGCATCCTTCTCTGTATTTGGGTGAGATTCAGGGACGATGCTTTCTAGTTCGATGGATAAAGAAGGAGGAATTTTAAATAGACCTCCCATACTTGATGGTTCCAATTATGAAAATTGGAAAGTGTGCATAGTGGCGTTCATCAATTCCATGGATGGTAAAGCTTGGAAGTCAGTGGTTAAAGGGCGGGATCCACCAAAGACCAAAGACAAAGATGGTAAGGCTACTGATGAGCTAAAACTTGAAGAAGATTGGGATGATGAAGATGATAAGCTTGCTCAAGGTAACTCTAAAGCCTTGAATGTATTGTTCAATGGTGTGGATACGAACATCTTCAGGCTCATCAAGAACTGCACTATTGCAAAGGATGCCTGGGAAATCTTGAAGACTGCTCATGAAGGAACTTCTCATGTTAAATCCTCAAGACTTCAACTTCTCACCTCTAAGTTTAAGAACTTGAGAATGAAGGAGGATGAGAGTATTCAGGAATTTCATATGAATATTGTGGACATTGTCAATACTTTAAGTGATCTTGGAGAAAAGATTCCAGAAGCAAAGCTTGTCCAGAAAATTTTGAGGTTTCTTCCTAAGAAGTTCGACATGAAGTTGACATCCATTGAAGAAGCTCATGATTTAAACACCTTGAAGGTGGATGAACTCATGGGTTCCCTACAAACTTTGAAATGGCAGTGAATGAAAAGACCGAGAAAAAGAAAAGTGTATGCCCCTTTCCACAGGCTTCTCCTATGCGTATTGGCCTTGCCCTACGCGTATGGTCACTCTACCATACACGTACCCTACGCGTATGAGCAGAGGGTCGTACTAGCTCTAGGGACGGGTGCGTACCATACACGTATTACCCTGGGAAGTCCCCTTCATATGCGTAAGGCCCCCTCCCTTACGCATATGTCCATACACACTCAAAAACACAGATTTTCGCATCAGAACAAAAATTCCCTCATTACAGCACCTTCAAACTCCTAAATCAGCTCCAAAACTAATTCGACTCATCACAGATTCGATGTTCTAATCTACTTCATTGTTCTCATCAATTTCTATCATTAGAACCTAAATTCGTTAACCCTAAACCCACAAATCTCATATCTGATTTTTATGTTCATCATAGCAACAACAAAACTCGTACGAATTCAACATCAATGACAACATTCAACACGAAATTCATAGCAGACATCATAGACACACAAATTCACGAAAATTCACCATGCAATTCTTCATAGTTTCACCAATTTACACACAGCACACAGAACCTACGTCTACCTTAAACCCGCATCAAATATAATAACCCGGATTAACCCCCCATACCTTGAATCCTTAGCAAATTTGGTTCTTTCTCTGTGTTCTACAGTTGATTCTTCCTCGGTTCTCTGTGCCCTAGCATCTCCCTTCTCAGTTCTATTCACTATCACGATCGTACAGAATAACTTCCCTAATTCCCTCTTTTCCTTTTGTCATTCTTACCCCTTGGACCCCAATTATGACTTTCCTATCTTACCCTCACTTATTCCTCATAAAATTACCATCTTACCCTTAGTGTTCCTCTCCTTTTATTTTAAATAATAATATTCATCTAAATAATATATTTCACATTATTCTATTATTATTATTACTACTAAAATAATCTTAATAATTCACTTAATTTCTAATATGTCCTCATTATTCCCTTAACTCAATAATTCCCCACAACACATCACAAATCACTACGCGTCACAATATTTCGTCAAAATTCACCGAAAACACCGAATAATCATAATAAGTCAATTAAATAAATATTATAATTATTTTGGGGTGTTGCAGACCTCGTGCCTACGTATCCTCATAGTGCAATGAGGAATTCAGAGCTCCGTAGTTCATGGAACCAGAGAAAAGAAAGGGGAATGATAGGAAGGAGATTGGAAGAAGGGTGAAAACGAAGGAAGTTTGCTCGCCAAGATCTCGCGATCTCGTGCCTACGTATCCTCACAGTGCAATGAGGAAGTCAGAGCTCCATAGTTCAGGGAACAAAGACGGAGAAAGAAAGGAAAAAAACGGTGTTTGGACCATAAGCGAGAGTAGAGGGAAAATGACTCTACTGGGGAAAACGAAAGAATGGTGTTAAAACCAAGAAAGAAAGGCAAAGGAAAGGTGAAAACTCCACTAGGGAGAAAAACAACTAGAATGGTGTTAAAACCAAAAGAACAAAAAAGCAAGGAAGTTGAATAGAGACAGGGTAAGACCCATCGGGGATTCGGTATTTTAACAGACGGACTATGGGTAACCGAAGCAAGAGAAGATATTGACTATGTGGGGAAAGAAGGAAACTGGTTTTAACAGACAGATTGTGATCAACCAGAAAAGGAGAGTATTGAACCAAGAGAAGGTGTTTGACTCTCTGGGGACTCGGTGTGTTAACTGATAAATAATGGTTAACCGAAAAGAGAAGGGAATTGGTCTCTAATCGACGAACAGTAATTTACCAAAAGAATCAGTATTAACCAAGATGTGATTAACTTAACAAGAAGAGGAGAAATTGGTTTTAACAGACGGACTGTGATCAACCAAAAGGACGGGTGTAGAACCAAGCGAAGGTTGTGACCCAAGAGAACGGGTGTGGAACCAAGCAAAGGTTGTGACCCAAAAGGACGGATGTGGAACCAAGCAAAGGTTGTGACCTAAAAGGACGGGTGTGGAACCAAGCGAAGGTTGTAACCCAAAAGGACGAGTGTGGAACCAAGCGAAGGTTGTGACCCAAAGGACGGGTGTGGAACCAAGCAAATTTTGTGACCCAAAAGGACGGATGTGGAACCAAGCAAAGGTTGTGAACCAAAAGGACGGGTGTGGAACCAAGCAAAGGTTATGACCTAAAGGGGTTCAGTACACCAATTGACAAGCAGTACTTGACCGAGGAAAGGGTATTTGAACCAAAGAAGGTTACAAACCCAAAGGCGTGAGTATTTGAATCAAAAGAAGGTTACTAACTCGCAGGGGTAATGGTTTTAATAGATAGAATGTGATCAACCAAAAGAATGGGTGATGAACCAAGAGAAGGTGATTAACCCAAGGAAGATTGGTTTTAACGAGCGGGCTGTGATTAACCAAAGAACGGGTGATGAATCAAGAGAAGGTGATTAACCCAAGGAAGGTTGGTTTTAACAGGCGGACTGTGATTAACCAAAGAACGGGTAATGAACCAAGAGGTGATTAACCCAAGAGAAACTCAATATGTTAACAGACAGACTGTGGTTAACTGAGAAAAAGAGCAAATTAGTGTTTTAACTGACAGGCAGTGATTGACCAACGAAAAAGGGGGAGAGAACCAAGAAAAGGTTGCGAACTCCGCTAGGGATTTGGTATTTAACAGGCAACCTATGATTAACTGAAGAAAAGGATTGCGACTTCGCTGGGGAAGAAGAGAATTGGTTTTCACAGATGGACTATGATCAACCAAAAGGACGGGTGATGAACCAAGAGAAGGTGATTAACCCAAATAAATAATGGTTTTAAAAGACAGACTGTGATCAACCAGAGAATGAGTGATTAACCAAGAGAAGGTGATTAACCCAAGAAGACATTGATCTTGAACCAAGGAAATGGTGATTGATCATAGGAAATATTGAAAAGGGATGCGAATGATCAAGGATCAAACTCAAGAGACACTACAGTTTGGGAATAGAGGAGACTATTCTAGGTTTAAGGACAAGACGCCCTTACCAAAAATAGTCAGAATGGGGATATGAGGGACTCCATCCTCATTCCTTCTCTAACACCCAAAGTGTAGTGTGGGAATTGAAACCGACAGAGCAACGCCGCAAGTTGTACAGTGCTCTAACGTGTTGTGTAGACCTCCGACTCCGCAGGGGATCAGAAAAGAAAGGTTCTAAAGAGATCCTAAAGAAGAAAGTGGGGGAAGATTAATCAATCGAAACAAAGTTTCGATCAATCGATCAAAGGGAAGGGACAAGCCAACAATCTTTCAAACGAGTCAAAAGATCATCAAAGCAAACGTGCGAAGTAATGATTTTACAAAATTAAATTTGCTCAAGGAAGAACAAATCTAATGCATCCCATTAAAATTACAAAGCATTAACAAGGCCAAGCTAAGCATGCATCACTAAGCATAATCATGTTAACACATAAGCAAAGGTATACAAAAAGTGTCTCAAGTCATGTGATAAATTTGCAAAGCAACATGATTACACAATATCAAGAATGCAAGCAATTACGTAATCGACAAATCGTGCATCAAAGACTCACATAATTACTGCAACTGGAGGCTAAACAACTCAAGAAAAATCCAGAAATATCAAATATATCAAGCCATGGAAGTTAAATGTGGAAAGAAATCCAAACAAGTATGAAAAAACACAAAAAACAACTTCTACAACAGTGTTAATCGATTAACCATTTTTGCATTCAAACTGGTTAATCGATTAACACATTCAAAACAACAAAAATTCACGCAACAACAATGTTAATCGATTAACCAGTTTTGCCTGCAAACTGGTTAATCTGTTAACACTGTAAAAAATAGCAACATGAAATTCAGCAAAATAGCACTTTTCAGAAATTTATTTCATGTAATTGTAGTGGATCAAAGCATGGAAGAAGATGTAAAATTCATGTTAATTCATAGCGAAAAAAAGCTAGAAGCATTGATCATGCAAAACAAGAATTCAAGCAACAAAACCTCAATTAAGGGCTACTTTGTGAAAACGTAAAAATGATTGAAAATAGCGAATTAAGCAAGAATCACCAACCTACAAGGCAGAGGCTTGCCTTGGTAATTGTTGTAAGCAAAAAGTGACGCGAAAAAGCAAAGAAAACCAGAGAATTCCAAGCTTTAGAGCAATTCGTAGCGAAACTGAAGCAAACGCGATAAATGCTCCAAATATGAGTTTGCACCAAAACTCTTGAAATGATCACTTCCAAAGCTTGAATTGAAGTAGAAGTTGTTGTAATTACAAAAATCAAAGAAGAAATGTAATGGAATGGAGGTTAAGCTCAAGAGTAAAGCAAATTCAATGTGAAATTTGCTACTCTTCATCAATGGTGGAAATTGAGCTCTAGTGTAGTTTGGTGAAGAAGATGAAGATGAATGAGAGATAATTGCAGAAAATTCAGAGAGAATTGGGAGTGAAGAGTGAAAATTAAGAGTGAGAGTGAAAATGATCAAGGTCCTTTGCAACAAAGTGAAGGTTTCTTTATATAGAGTGGAGGTTTGGAGTGAATTAGGTTTGGAACTTGGTTTGGAGCTAGCTAAGAATGGATTGGTATTTGGTTTGGAGTTAGTTACATATAACTCACCAAGTTGGAAGTTAACTCAGTTAGTTATTTGTTAACTCGGTGGGAGCATCCCAATGCACGTTCAAAATCCAATGGTTCACATGCTTGGTAATGTAGGTGTATGGTGAGCATAATTAAAAATGATGTATTGTAGCAAATGCAAGTGGATTCTTGATGTGTCTTGAAGTGTCTAGAATATTCCACATGATACTTGAACCAAATAGACCAAAAGAGTGAAGGAGAAGCTGCTGCAGCGCTGTAAAATGCTGAAATTCTGCAGAAATTGCAGGTGTTAATCGATTAACAGATGTTCAAAAGCTGAAAACAACGTTCTAAAAAGGTGTTAATAGATTAACCAATTTTTCCTGTATTTTGGTTAATCGATTAACACAAGCAAAATTTGCCCAATTTGGCTTGAAACAATGTGTTATGGCTATGGCTCTGAACTTCGACTCTTTGTTTTGATAAATAGGCATGGAAACCCTTGTATTTTGTTTGTATTGATGTTGTGATGACTTTGTGAAGATGCGATAATCAGGCTTCAAAACTTTCTGAAATTCTGAATGTTCCTGCAGTAAAACCACAGAGAAAAAAATGTTATTGCGTATGCCGGTAATGCAAATGCACATGCTTATGCAAAAATGCAAAGAGGGGAGGTCAAATTTTGGGTTACGATAGTACCGACACTACTTGCGATTGTAAAAATAATGTTGGTTCTATTACTCATGTGCCAGACGAAATAGCCTAATCCATACTTGGGAATTTGAAGATTTTTACATATGAAGGTTGAAGTCTTTGGTCCACGGTAGAAGCTTGAGGGTGCCCTACGACATGTTCTAACCACCATTGGACATGGCTCTTTTCACATCTTCCAGGGAGGAGAAAGATAGCTCATAAAACCCTTTCCCTAGGGAAGTTATCAACCAGCGGCCAAGGTTTTTCCATAGTTCAGAAAGCTTTTGCTTCAACACTGCTACTGTCAATGGCATCGTCCCCTTGGGCCAGATTACACGACCATGAAGGTTGTGTTTGTAGGCCTCAATACCTGCTAAGTACTCCTCCTCCTAAATGGAAATGGCAAGTTTGTCTCCTTTGTCTCCTTTGAGACATAACTACGACAATTGGGAGGTGGGACTATGACAGACATTTAAAGTATTACTAAGAGCTTGTGTGAAAGATTTCATTTTAGGAGCTAAGGTTTGAGGATTTGTGTTCGAAGATGAAGGCGGAGGCATAACTCTTTGATTTTCATAGTTTGTTTCTGGAAAAGGAAAAGGGCTTCCATGGTGAGAGGACCAAATCGAAGAGAATGAAAAAATAGATGAAAAGAAGGGGAAAACTGACGGCAACGTAGATCACGATTGGGGAAAATCGCGAGAGGGTTGGAGGAGAATGAGAAACTAGGTTACTGATTAGGGAAAATCGAAATTTCCATTGCCAACAGTATCAATTTTTTTTATATATATTTTTGTTTCTATTTGAGGCTAATCAGCTATTTCTTTCCGGTCTTTCTACTGAATGGATATGAAGGTGGAGATGAAAACAATGGTGATTAAGATTAGTCTGTAATTAAATTTAAATATGTATTACCATATAAACAATTTTGATATCCTCATTTAAATTTATTCTATTTTGATCATTTACTCTATAAATTCTTAAGCTTTGGTTTCTATATCATAAACCTATTCTTTGACATCTCAATTTCAATTTTTTTATATCTCATTTCCATTCCAATTTAGCATAACACAATTATTTTTATTAGTAAAAGGCAACATACTAAAAGAATAAGAATAATCTATAATCTATAATCTATAATCTATATGAAATCGAATGCATTTTTCTAATTCTATGTGTAATACAACATACTAAAAGAATGAGAATAATCTATAATCTATAACTATATATAAAGGGGATACACCCTTTTGTATTTGCCTAATATTTTTCTTAAATTGCCCTTACAGATTGTAACTGCTTCTAACATTCTTAACTGCTGAAAACTTAAACTGCCTAACTCTACCATTTCAGATGCACGACATTTGTTTTCGTGTCTTTCATTTCCAAACCTGTGATAATAGTAACTTAATGCCACTGTAAATCATGTTTGGATGCTATATTTTTTTTTAATTTCACATCAACTGAAGGCATAGATTATATATTCTGCATTGTTCAAATTATTTGTGCTTTCCTTCTCCACACATGTAACCTTCTCCACACATGTAAGTCATGTTTGTTTATCTATAGATTAGGTGTGGTCTGTGTCAATTTGGATGCTATATTCACCAAATTATGATATGAGAACTAACCATTTACATTGATGTCTATGAGGTGAATTAAACTTAATTGAATTGAATTGTAGAAAATAGTTTTGATTTGATATTACTGGAAGTGATTGAAGAAGAAAATTTATGAGAAATCATCTTCTGATGATATATCGGTTTTCGATGAATTATTTCTGCAGAGGATTCTGTATAATTCTCAGTTTGCGTTATTTTGATATCTACGGCTTGAAGATTACAGGTAGATACATTATGTTATTCTCTTTACGTCATTCTTTGATGTATTTCTTGCATTGTAGATTATGTTTCAATACTTTGTACATATTTTAATTCTTTTTACAATTCGAACAATGTATGAGAAGAATCTTGCATCAGATTTGTACACTATTTGTTACATCAATAGAATTTACTATTTTGGGAAATTGCGATGATTCTTTTATTGATATGTTATGGCTCTTTATTGTTCATCAGTTTTTATTACTTGCAACTAAAAATGAGGTTAGGATAGGATTGTTGATCTATCATCTATAACTATATATCTATAACTATATATCTATAACTATTTATAATCTCCCTGCACTATTTTCTTTCCTATTTTATCCTTCGGATACAACTATTATCTCAAAAAGCTCCCCGCATTACACATCATAAGACGAGTTTTTAACGGTTTTAGAAAAAGAGTGGCACAACACCTTTATGAGAGAGACTTAAATTGGTTACTAAAATTTAAAAAGCTAAAATGTAAAAAAATTAACTAAGCAACAATGATACAGAGAACGAGAAAAGTTGATATCTTCTTCTTCTTTCTTTATAAAACATCATTCCTTATAATGTTGCCTTTAATTCTCTCATTTTTTTGTTTATATTTACTTCTTATTTTGGTATTTGTGTTATCACTACTACGGAAAACCCATTTAACAACGGTTGGGAAAGATATATAATCACGCGGGCACAGGCGTTGTTATGTAGAGTGTCGTTGTATATATGACACTTATTATCACGACCCAGAAACCGTTGTAATAAACTAGAAAGCGCACGCTCTATCACAACGGGTTTTCCAAATGACCGTTGTGATAAAATTAATGGTCCTAGGTTTGATTCCCAGCTGCGCCGTTTTGATATTTTTTTTGGACAGCGCGCGAGATATTATAACGGTTATGATGTATAACCGTTGTTATATTTTCTGCAGGATTAACAAATATTATCCTGCTTTTATAAATAATCCCATTTTTTTAACCAGTATTATTGTTCACCATATCACAGCAGAAAATACAACTCACATTTGTGATAAAGTTATCATAATAATATTAATTGTATCATATTCATAATATCACATAATTGTATCATATTCAATTGTAACGCAACAAACATCCTATAATTTATCAGAACAAACAACCTACAGTTTACACATTACATAACATCACATAATTGTAACTTGGTGTTTTGGTTTCTTGTCTCTTGGTGTCTTATCTCTTGGTGTCTTGTCTCTTGGTGTCTTGACTCTAAAGACCTATGATTTCAATTAATTATACTTGTTAGTAAAAATACTTAGAAACTATAACGCACAATTAATATATTATGAATAAAGAATAAATTATGTACTTGTTAATTTTCCCATATGCCTTCTTCATGATCAATTCGAATAGCATGCACGACATCTCCATCAACTTCATCATATGAGGTAGGAACTTGTGTTGGGTAAGAAGGTGTGGATGGAATATAAAGACTTCCATCACTAAGAGGAATGTGTTTTCCTTGGAGAACGATTGACCATTTCTCTGATATGTCCGATGGGTCGGTAACATAGAAAACTTATTTTTCTTGAAAAGCCATGATGAATGGTTCGGTCATAAAAGATGCCTTGCCAAGGCCGACCCGGGTGAATCCTAAGTCATCAATATGTACACCATTACTATTATTTGGAACCCACTTGCATTTAAATAAAGCCACTTTGAAAATAACATAATCAATCTCCCAAATCTCATCAATGACACTATAAAATGTGTCAGTTGCCAATACAAGATTCTTATCTTTTGCACTAGAGAAATACATCGATTCGGCTTCAACCATAACCCCACTATTTTGCATTGTACGACGATCATCTTTTGATTTTGTATAAAAGGTATAAGGACCAATGTCGTATGCATTCCAAGTAATGGCACAAACTTTTGGCTCGTACGAAAACCATTTAAGTATCTCGGATGCACTATGATCATTAGATACACTTCGACCAATCTATGAATCTCTTGTTATGCTCTATCAACAACAACTTGTCACTCATTCGGGGATTTTTTTCCTCAAAAGTCTTTTGTGAGTATCTATGAAAGGTTGAAATTCATCTATATTATTCAATATATAGAAATGTGCTTGAATAACTACATCCCGAGCCATTGACTTAACATTTAGACCTTGAATACCTCTTTCGTCTGTGACAGCATGACGAGACTTTGGAATTCCTATAGAATCTGCATCTGACAAATAGTTTTTACAAAACTCAACAGCTCATTATGTGATGTACCTTTCAACAATTGAAGCTTCCGGTCGGTGATGATTCTTCGTATATCCTTTAAAGATCTTCATATATCATTCTATTGGATACACCCACCTTAAATAAACTGGACCACAAATTCTGATTTCTCTGACTAGATGAACAAGTGAACCATAATGTCAAAAAATGATGGAGGAAAATACATCTCCAATTGACACAAGATTATGGCAGCCTCACCTTCTAATTCATCTAATTTTTTGAAATCAAGAACTTTATTACATATGACATTGAAGAATAAGCACAATCTCGTTATAGTTACTCTCACATTTTTTGGTAGGATCCCACGGATAGCCACTGGTAGAAGTTGTTGCATCAATACATGACAATCATGAGATTTTAAACCAATTAACTTGAGATCTTTCATCGATATAAGTCTCTTTATGTTTGATGAGTAACCTTGCGGAACTATAATACCTTGCAAACACTCGCAAAAAAAATTCTTTTCCTTTTTAGATAGAGTATGACATGCTGGAGGCAGATAAGTTCTTTTTCCTTTCTCTATTGGAGCCAACTGTTTTCGAATACCCATCTTTTCCATATCAAGACGGGAAATCTTACTATCTTTAGTCGTTCCTGGAATGTTTAGAAGTGTGCTAATCAAACTATCACACACATTTTTCTCCACGTGCATCACATCAAGACAATGTCTAACATCAAGACTTGACCAATATGGAAGATCAAAGAAGATGAACCTCTTTTTCCATATATTTTTTGCAACTGTCCCTTTTTCTTTTTCTCTCTTCCCAAAGACAACATTAATGTGTTCCTCCCGTTGATAAACTTCATCCCCAGTTAAAGGTTCAAGAGCCTTATCAAACTCTTGCTCTCCATTAAAAGCCTTCCGCAATCTACAATAAGGATGATCGGGTTTTAGAAATTTTTGATACCCAAGGTAAACGGTCTTTTTTCCAAACTGAAGTTGGTGATAACAAGTATCATCTTCATATATAGGACATGCTCTATGTCCTTTGACACTATATCCAGCCAAGTTACCGTAAGCAGGAAAGTCGTTGATTGTGCAAAATAATATTGCACGCATCTTAAACTTTTCCCCCGAATATGCATCATTAACTTCAATGCCTTCATTACACAAGAGTCGTAAATCATAAATTAATGGACTTAGATAAACATCTATGTTGTTAGCAGGTTGTTGTGGTCCAGAAATCATCATACTTAACACTATATACTTACGCTTCATGCACAACCAAGGAGATAGGTTGTAAATAGTGAGAAGAACATGCCACGAAGTATGATTAGTGCTCAGATTACCAAAGGGGTTCATTCCATTGGTGGCAATCCCAAGCCTAAGGTTTCTTGGCTCAACTCCAAAATTCAGAAACAACGAATCAATTTTCTTCCATTGCAACGAATCAGCTACATGGAGAATGTTTCCATCACGAGTCCTTTCATCTGCATGCCATCTAAGATTCTTTGCGTCATTTGAATTAGCAAAAAGTATCTTAAATCGTGAAATTATTGGCAAGTACCATAACACTTTAGCAGGAGGATGCTTCCTACTAACATTGTCATAGTCATTGTCATCACCATTGTTGGCCTTCAACTTGTAACGTAACACACCACATTTCGGACATTGATACAAGTATTCATACTCTTTCCAGTATAATATGCAATCATTAGGGCAAGCATGTATTTTGATATACTCCAGACCCATTAGACACAATATCTTCTTGGCCTCATAGCAACGATCCGACAAATTGTTATCTTCTGGTAACATTTGCTTTAGCAATTCAAGTAATTCCGTGAAACTTTTATCCGACCATCCATTTTTTGCCTTCAGATTAAACAACTTTAACACCACCGACAATCGTGTAAAATCTGTGCATCTCTTATATAAAGGGGTGTCTTTATCACTACATAAAGTATCATAAATATGAGCATTCTTAAAAGAAGACTCCCCAATATCACGAAACATATCCTCTAGTTGATCTTCCATATATTCATCTTCATCCACTCTTTGACTTTGTGACGCCTGGCTTTCCTCTTTATCCACCTCACCATGCCACGTCCATATTATATAATTTTGACATATACCATCACAACAAAGGTGATGGAATATTTCTTTCTTTGTACACTTTTTGATATTCGCGCAAACAACACAAGGACAATAAAAGATACCATTATTATCAGGAAGATGTTTATCAGCGTATTCAAGGAATTCAAGAACTCCGTTCTCATAAACCGGACCTAATCTACCGGCTTTCATCCAACTACGATCCATAACAACTTCTGAAATTTATACACGTATAATAATGTGAATGACACAACAAAATCTAATCCAAAAACTTAAGCATATGCATATGCAAATCTAAACCTAAAGCATATGAAACATGTACTCTCATACTGACTTGAGCATATACAACATAAACAAAGAAAAAAAAATGAAGATGTTGAAGAATACCATACTTCGAAGCTGAAGAATCGTATGCACGTAAGGAATGAAGATGTTGAAGAGTACCATACTTCAAAGCTGGGGAATCAAATGAACGAAGAGGGTGAATATTTGAGCATATACAACATAAACCAAGAAAAAAGGAATGAAGATGTTGAAGAGTACCGTACTTCGAAGTTGAAGAATCAAATGAACGAAGAGGGTGAAGATTTGAGCTCCAAATGAATGGATATGAAGAGGGTAAAGATTACGCCACCGTTGTCGTCTTTGGCTCACTTGTTCGCCTAGGGCGTCTTATGAAAGAAATACATAATAAGTTTTGTTTTAATTTATCAGTAAACCATTTAATCTCGGTTGGATAAAACTACTGTAGTGGAATTGTAAGATCTCTAACAACAGTTGACTTCCATCACCGTTGTAAAATCATTTACAATTTATTTTTTAAATAATGGACTTAAGTGACACACGCTTCTAATAACGGTTGATTTACTTCACCGTTGTAAAATCATTTACATTTTATTTTTTAAATAATGGACTTAAGTGACACACGCTTTATGTACTCTAAAAAATAGAAAAAATATAGTTGCTGGGAATCGAAGCTTGCTACACTTCATTTATTACTACGGAGTTTTAAGACAACCGTCATTAAATTACTGTTTATAAATCCAGCTACTCACTGGGCGCGGAAATTTTAGCCTATTACAACGG
Organism: Lathyrus tuberosus; assembly: GCA_022829125.1. Taxonomy (NCBI): domain Eukaryota; kingdom Viridiplantae; phylum Streptophyta; class Magnoliopsida; order Fabales; family Fabaceae; genus Lathyrus; species Lathyrus tuberosus. The sequence continues at coordinate 2,275,073 of JALAZF010000574.1, read as the reverse complement.
TGTATATGAATCCGTTGTAAACCTGGCGTTGTTGTTTGCGCGTTTTGTAGTAGTGTATGCGTTGTAGTAGTTCAAGTTCGATTTGATCTTTATACTGATTATTTTCAAATAGTATTTGTTTGACAATAAAGTTCAATTTAGTTTCTATTTTTTTCATTTTAAATCAACATGATTTTTTCCATCATGTAAAAGTTTTTTCTTTTTGTTTGTAAAGGTTATTACAATGATAGTTCATGGATACCCAGCTTAACCACAATACCACTGGGAAAATGTAAGAAAATGTAATATAGAGATAGTTGATTATATTTGTTGCATTAAATTATGTATCTACAATATACACAAAATGAAAGGAGCTGTATTGTGTCTTCTCATATAGTTTTCCTTTTAATTATAGGGGTTGCTACAACTATTTATTAAAACCAGGCATGCAATTTACCAATATCAAAGGTTATGAAGGGAAAAAAAGTATGCTTTTGTTACCCTTAGCAGTAATTATTAAGAAAAAAAGGTAAGCTTTTGCTTGCTACCCTTAGCAATAATAATTATTGTTGGAAATCAACCACATCCTATGGAGAATTTCTATTCAATCTTGATCTCAAGATTGTTATCACTCAAGTAATGACAATGAAAAGAAAAGAAATTGAGAAAGAAAAGAAAGAAAAAACGTTGGAGAAGAAGAGGATGAGTATGAACTGCAGAGTAACTCTCTGCTCACAACTGTGAAATTTTATTATCACTATGCAACTGCAAAACCGTGATTATCAAACTTGATGATTACAATGATAAGGGTTCCTCCCTATTTATAGATTTAGGTTAACTTGCATATCAAGCTAAAACCCATACTATAAAAACCCAAAAATATCTAATCTAATCTTTCTAAATAATATCTGATTTTTCTAAATCAAATCTAATCTTTCTAAAAATAATGAATTACATATTTAACACGCCACCTAATTCATTGTGTTTAAACTATCTACATTCATCATAGACCTTAGCTTCTTGAACACTTCGACTTGCACTCCCTTTGTCATGATGTCAACAATCTGATTCTCAGTTCTGTAGTGTTCCAAGTTTATCTTCCCTTCTGCTACCTGCTCTCGAAGATAATGGAACCACATTTTGATGTGCTTGCTTCGTCCATGTGCCATTGGATTGTTCGCTAGGTTGATAGCTGACATGTTGTCGATCTTCATGGTAATTGCTCCATGATTCTTCCCTATAATCTCTTCGACCAGGTTCACCATCCTGTCGCTCCCAGGATTTTCATCCAGGTACCAACGCGAAAGTGGCGCAGAAAACAGAGTCGCCAGCCGTGTAAATTTATCCCAAGAGAGGGAAAGGGAACACCGCATAAACCTGAGGAAAAGGGAAAGGAATGGTCATTGCAACCATAACCTGGGTTCGGGAGTCGGTTACGCGAGGGGAAGGTGCTAGCACCCCACGCGTCCATCGTACTCGATGGGATCCACGCTTGTTGTCTATTCTAAGGGTGAGTTATCCTATCATCTAGGGCTGTGCTAAAACGGGGAGGGGAAAACAAGGACAGACTCGGTAGGACATCGACGTCCTAGGCCTACGTACCCCCTTTGTGCAATGGGGAATTCAGAGTCAATGTAGTTCGGACCAAGTTCTTTTTGTGTTTTTTATGAGCGACGTTAAGTTCACGTCCAGCAGTTAGGGTCGATGCCTGTTTGCGACTCAGACGGAAAGTAACGTGCCCTTTTTGAAAATAGCCTTAAGTTTGACAATCCCGAAGGACAAAAAGGTTTGAAGTTTGTTTGTATTTTTTAAGACAGAAGTGACTTGAGTTAGTTCATAAGTTGCATTGCACCAAAGTCTAGGGCACAGGGGCGAATACTTAACGCATCGTCCCAAGACAGGACGCTCGCTAAGCACTCTAGAAAGATGAGAGGAAGCCCCTCATTTCTCATTCCCCACGCTTAAGGCTCGTGCGCAATACACTTTATCTTTATTAAGTGTTTTCAAGAAGTTTTGAGATGAGAAGAGAGAAGACACAAAGGGAAACTCTAAAGGGAAACTAAGAGTCCTAATGTTATCATGCATAGGTGACCTACGGTTAGTGAGGTTTGACAACAACCTAAGCCTAAAGGAGAGAAAAGATGAGAGAAAGAAAGAATAAAGGTGAACATGGATATTTATCCATACCCTCAAATAACTTACCTTAGTCCCTGCATAAAAGGTTAGTACGAAACAGACATAAGTAAAAGAAATGAGATAGATGAAACCCAAGCAACGACATATAATGGCAATCAAGTGACCAATAACAACCAAACATGAATTAAGAAACCAAAGGAACAAACCCCCAAGCAATGACACAAGTGCCTTTTCAAACAAATGACCAGACATGATTAAGGTTGCATACAAGAAAGACCCCAAACAAAGAGCAATCACATAATTAGAGAAACAACTCCTAAAATTTCCAAATTAAATATCAACATTGCTCAGCCAGAAACAAACAACATATCAAAAACTCCTGCAAAAATTCAAGATGTTAGTCACTCAAACAATTATGCAACTCCAGATGAGAAATATGGTTCAATATGCAAGAAAGGAGAACTAAAATGCAATATGAAATAATTTTATAAATGAGAGAAAAATACTTTAATGCAGTTCAATGTGTTGATGAATGAATGCAAAAAGAGTGGATTGAAAATGTTTCATGGATGCAGAGAAATAAAATAAATAATTTTAAGCATGCAAGATATGAGTAATTCCAAAAGAAAATAAGCAAATATTTCATTTAGATGATAAAAAATAAAATAAAATAATAAAATAAAATTTGTGAAAATTTTATAAAATTATAAAAAGTATGCATGAATTTTCTTGGGATTTTTTAATGCAATTATGTATTTTTAAAAAATGAAAATGAAATGTAATGAATTAAATAAAATAAATCGAAAGAAAATGCAAAATGGGGGGTGCGTTAAGTAACCATTGCACATTGGAATAAGGAAGTGGGCTTAAAGGGGGGCGCGAATAGCAGGGCCCAATCCATCAGAAAAAAGAAATAAAATAAAAAAAAGATATACAAGGACCTTAGTCAACGAATTGACTCAACACAGTCCCTTGGATTGATCATGCGCTCTGCAGTTAGTCAACAAGGTCAAAAGTATTGAAGATCAGTGGTCAGGATTAATACGCACACCACACTTATCAAACACGCACGCACACGTATTCACCCAGTATACCATACGACCCCATGTGCACGGCACATGTTTTTTTTAATGCGCTGGCGCTATCCTGTCTGTCTGGTTCATCCAACACACCTGATTAAGTCAACTAAAATAAAAGTAAATAAAATGAAATAAACTGATTGGATGTACACGGTAGGAATGGTAGGGTAATGTACACAAGATTATGTAAAATAAAAACAAAAAAAAATAAAACGTGGCACACCAAGGGCCGTCAGATCTCTAGATCCAACGGCCAACACATCATCATCTACCTCCAGCCACCTTCGTCGGACTGGTTCGACCGCCGCCGCCGGAGCTAGGGTTCCGCTCCCTTCTCCGGTCACCTGCAACTCAGACTTACCCAGAAATTTCATGCGAATACACCATTTTGATCAGAAAAATGTGAGGATTCCAAATATGCAATCAAAAATCACCAATAACCAACGCATAATGAAAAATTAAGAGAAAGAGCTTAGGGCTCAAAACTTTAAACTCAAAGTATGATCAATCCACACGTCCAAACACAACAAAAACTACATCAGATTCATCAGTGACAATCACACAACATTATGCATACTTAAAAACTGAGTTTTATGATGATCAAAAGAATGGCTAACCTGAGATGGCACATCCCTTATCCTTACTCTTAGCTGCGAATGGGGGATGGTTTGCACTCTATTGATCACAAGGGTTCTGATGGTGGAAGAATTTTGTGAAAACTCCTTGTAGATTGAGAGATACGAATGTGAGAAGCTTTAGGGTTCAAGCTTGAATTCTCCATAAAGGCTCGTGTAATCTCCCCTAACCCTAGCATGAGTAAGCTTAAATACACTAGGGTTTTTCACTGATAATGATTTGGGCCTTGGTAATTCCTTGTTTAGTGAGTTTTGGGCAATTTTGGAAAATTACATAATGTTAAGTACACCCTCTTCCATGCATGGATATTCAAACATTCCATGATGGATTACTTATATCTGAATTGCTAATCACACCCAAATTGGAATTGGGCCTTGAAACAATTTGATTCATGAGTTTTGAACATCTTGAATAATGGAAAATAAGTGAAGAATAAACCATGGAATTTCTTGGTTCTAAGGCCCAAAATGATCCTTAAGGAGTATTCTTTGATATTAAAAAGTGACATGAAGCAATGGAATTAATTATAGGTCACTATGCCCAAAGTTGTGAAAATGGAATCATGAGAAACCCTAAAAACCACTTTGCCTTCTTTTGATCATATCTTGAGTTTCACAAATGATATGGAGACCCACTAGTACTTGTTGGAAAGAGGAGAAAAAGATCTTCAACTTTCATGTTTAAGGAAAATTCATCTGAAGCTTCCTTGATGGTGTAAAGTCAGGTTGAAGATAGTGTAGAAACTTGCCAAAAATGGAAACTTTTCATTATAGGTCACTTTCCAAATTTAGAAACTTTTGTACAAACTCCTGATTCTTGATATATGGCATGAAACTTGACTCTTGAAGACCATCAGAGGATGTGAGACCTTGAAAACCTTGAAGGGAACCTCAAAATTCCACAGTTGACTTTTCTCCTTTCACTGTTGACTTTTCCCCAAATTCTCCTGATTCCCAATCCATTGACCAATTGAATCTCTCCTGAACCAAACGGATGGACAATCTTCCATTCCTAGATACTTAGGGACCCAAGGAATACCATGGAATCAATTTTTGCCCAAAAAATCAGAAATAAAATGACTTTATAGCAAACCCTAGTTTTGGTACCCTCAGTCTAGGAGGAAATAACACAGTCTCCAAATCCAAATTTCTCTGAATATGATGTGTATCCTCTCCAACAAAGATAAGATATGCCATTTTGTGATGATAAAAACCCAAGGAGCTTTCCCATTGGAGCAATAAACCCAAGAATCTCAAAACCCTAATTCCTGCACTGGTTAGGAAAGAGTGATCCACTTGAGATCCCTTGCCACTTGTGAACTCTTGATGATGTGATAGACCAAATAGGATTTTCCTGAACTGCCTCAAGCACCTTGACCCCATGCTAATGATATGCATACATGATAATGCAAAAAATGAAATGAAACATAAGCCAGTTAGAAATAAAGTAAGGAGGATAAATTTTGGGGTGCAACAGCTGCCCCTATTCAATCGACTTGGTCCTGAGGGTGTGATAGCGACGGCTCTCAGACAATCAGGATGCACGAAGATTGAATACCAAAGAACCCGAAAATTTTCCATCCTCAAAAGGGGGACGACTCCACTAGAGAATCAGCCATAAATGCTGTTATGCTGGGTATAAAGTGAAACAAACTCTCCCAGGTTATGTCATCTCTGCTGATAAAGAGAATTGACAAAATAAATCTTCAAAAGATTGCTATCTCTGCTGATAAAGAGGAACTAGCAAAATAAATGCCATCCCTGCTGATAAAGGGAAACTGACGAAAGAAAATCTTCAAAAGATTGTTATCTCTGTTGATAAAGAGAAACTAGCAAAATAAGTGCCATCCCTGCTGATAAAGGGAAACTGACGAAAGAAAATCTTCAAAAGATTGCTATCTCTGCTGATAAAGAGAAACTAGCAAAATAAATTCCATCCCTGCTGAGAAAGGGAAACTGACGGACGAAAATCTTCAAAAGATTGCTATCTCTGCTGATAAAGAGAAACTAGCAAAATAAATGCCATCCCTGCTAAGAAAGGGAAACTGACGAAAGAAAATCTTCAAAAGATTGCTATCTCTGCTGATAAAGAGAAACTAGCAAAATAAATGCCATCCCTGCTGATAAAGGGAGACTGACAAAAGAAAATCTTCAAAAGATTGCTATCTCTGCTGATAAAGAGAAACTAGCAAAATAAATGCCATCCCTGCTGATAAAGGGAAATTGACAAAAGAAATCTTCAAAAGATTGCTATCTCTGCTGATAAAGAGAAACTAGCCAAATAAATGACATCCCTGCTGATAAAGGGAAGCTGACAAAGGAAAATATCCAAAAGCTTGCTATCTCTGCTGATAAAGAGAAACTAGCAAAATAATGCCATCCCTGCTGATAAAGGGAAACTGACAAAAGAAATCTTCAAAAGATTGCTATCTCTGCTGATAAAGAGAAACTAGCAAAACAAATGTCATCCCTGCTGATAAAGGGAACTTGGCCAGCAAAATATGTCAAGCAAGAACTGCCTACCAGGTGAGAACGGGGTTTCACAAAAGAGAAGGGCCAAACAAAGGCAAACCCCCAACCGTCTCAAAATCCATAGGCAAGATGACTCCGCTTGGGAAAGGAGAAGTCTAAATAAAAGACTCTGCCGGGGAGCACAAGTATGAGGAACGCCTCCCTCCAAAATCTCCTGAGTTATGCCATCTCTATTGGAAAAGAGAACTGGCAAAGAAACTATCAAACCTGGCTTATGCTTCGAATGCAAATGTTTGAATTTTGCCGTAATGCTCCACACGAAGTGGAAATGCTACGCGTTTGAGGATGCAATGCAAATGCTTATGATATGCAAAAGGGGTCCCTCCAGCAAAATAAATGCTGGAGAGAAAAGACCAATTCAGTTGGGGATGACAAAAATAAATTGTCTTTTGAATCCAAGAACTCTGCTGAGAAGGATCATGCTGACCGACCCTTTGGATCAACAACTTCTGCTGGGGATGAAGTCCCAAAAGAACATTCGCTCTACTGGGGATTTGAAAAAGGAGGCCACGGCCTGAATCAGAAGAGTGTCGAATATCACTTGGATTTAAAACCTGCTGGGGATGTCAACCACCGTTGAACAAACTGCTGTGAGGATTACCACCAAACTCTGCTTGGGGGAACGGTAGATGCTGACATCCACCCTGCTAGCGGATAACGTCAAGCTTACTCATCTATTGGGGATCAGATCGCACTGTTGCTGCTGAGAAAAACATTTCCTGACTGGCTAAGGAAAATAAGTGTTCAGACTCTGTGGGGAAATAATGTCTTGATCCAGAGAAAATACTTTCCAAGTCTCCTGCTGGGGGAGGTCTGCTCTGCTGAGGAAAGTGCAATCTCAATGCTGGGGAGAACAAACTGCTGGGGAAATACAATCATGTTGCTTTGCAGCCTGACTTGTCTTTATGATCACAAGCGGCTCTTTGAACTTTTCACTTGCCCCAGACCACCGGGTCTAAAGGAAGAAATCATCTCAGGAGGATTTTATAGAAGATCAGGCATTCGCACTGCCCCAGGGTCTTCAAACTCTTGGAGAGACTTATCATATCTCGACATAACTGCCCCGGTCTTTGTAACGACTTGAAGATACTCTGCTCCAGCATTCTGAACTTTGAAGAGGTGTTTTCAATTAACCATTTTGCCCCTGATTTTAGAATGACTGCCCCAGAATAACTGAATTTCGGAGAGATTTCTCGACGTGACTGCCCCAGATTGGCTGCATCTTAACACGACTTACTGGGGAGAGCCCACTCTACCCTGAGCCTCTTGGCAGCAGGCCCTCTGATATGATTGTCCTTCAGAATTTTCAAGCATCCTACCTAGGCAGGATCAAGCTTCTCGACAGATGTTCATTGTGTAAGCTGCATTGATGCTTAGGCACGTGTATGCAAGCAGAATAAGTTATTTACGAGACCGATAATTCTAATGCAACACATATGTTAACCTTGAAGTTTTTATTGAAAATGCGTCGCCAAGCCTTGTGAACGAATCACCAGCTGGGGTGCGACCTTGATTTTTGAATGGAAAAGCAATGCGCACATGCAATACCAACAAAAATCTTATTAGCATAACTCATGGGAGTCAGGAACGCCATCCTGTTGAAGTACGTTTTCGGAATAAACCCTGTTTCAATCAGGACTTTTAAGGGTTGTAACGTGGTCTGGTTCACGGTTTCAAAAAAAAAAGGATTTATGGCTCAAAATTTATCGGTGCCCACCCAACTCTTCGTGATGTTCTCCAGTCCTATGTTCAGCTAATCTGACCCAAACGCCCATCTCTCAAAAGGTTTATGATTTTTTAAGGAACCCGTGCAACTGATGGTCTGACACCTAGGGAGGTTTTAGAGTAACAGTCACCCCTTCTTATCTTATGTGTCTGTAATCACACAAATTTGTTTTTATCGAGGATTCTCTTTTGTACTCCTTTTCGCCGTTCGCTTTTTTCTTTCTTTTGCTTTTTTGATCCCTAATTTTTGCCTGGACTGACTTCTTGAATTTTCAATTTTGAAGTCCAGCGGGATGCCCTAACTTTTTCCTAAGTCGCTTGTTTTCAAGTTTCGACTCAGCGGGCTTTTCCTTTTTTATTTTTCTTATTCCCCTTTTGAACAAAGCACGTGACACTGGTTGTCTTACTTGCTTGACAGGGTTGTGACTGCCTCACCCCTTGATTGTTGAAGGATAACCATTATGGTTTCACATCTCTTGACCTCTTGACGGTGGGATAGAAGGTAATGGTTCCTCAGATGCACACTCTCCTTGAAATTTGAACGCTCTGTCAAACTAACTGATGCCTACCCTGCCCCTGGGTTAAGTATGAGGGTTTTTTCGTACGAAAGGAACTCCTACTTCAAGGCTCAAAGGGGTTAACGAGGGTCTATCTCCCTTATATCTCCAGTGTTTAGGGATTTGAAACAATGCCTGTACATCCTTAACAGGGTTTTATCCAAATGCGCACCATTAGAAATCTGCGCTCTTGTTTCGTCATCCTCCCTCAAAGAGTTCTAGACAAGAAAATTGGTATTACAGTGCATATAAACATTTAGGAGTGAACACGAATGGATTACTTCAAGAAAAACATACTTATTGCATTAATATCATCATAAAAAACAAATAACTCTTGCATGCATACGATGCTTTAACAAGAAATGAAAAACTATAAATGAAAATGCAGTAAAGAAGCTGAAGATTGCCATTGCTGAGGAAGCTTAATTCTGTCTGGACTGGTGGCTTTAGGAGACGACCCTTGAAGTCTTCAAACAGATGAGAGGTCGACATGCACAACCAAGTCTCCTTCTGGAAATGATATGTACCCTTTGTCAATCAATTGTTGCACTCTGGCTTGGAAGGGTTTGCAATCTTCGGTTGAGTGCCCCATAGATCCTCCATGATATCCACATTGCACATGGGGATTGTACCCCGGAGGGTATGGTTCTGGAACAGGCTTCAAAGTCTTGGGCTCCACCAATGAATTTTGAACCAGGTGTGGCAAGAGTTGACTGTACGACATGGGAACTGGATGAAGAGGAGCATTCCTTCTTTCCAAGTTATTGCGAGGCCCATGCCGATTTTGACCTGTTGTTGAAGCTGATTTGGGCGCCTCGCCTGCGCTTGCACTTTCCTTTCCACGTTTGGCCGAGGCACAAACAAAGGTGGCTGACGTGGAGCTTCTGCAGCAAAAGGTTGTGGAGGGGATTCACGAGGAAATCCATAATCTAGAGCCAATCCCACAGGAATGGGAGGATTAAGGACTTCTGTTATGGAAGCGAGCACATGGTTGTTTTCCTTCTTTAACACTGTTCTCAAAATGTCCATGACCAAACCCATCTGAGTCTTTATCTGATTGACCTCCTCCCTCAGCATCTTTTGGTCTTGCATGAGAGTTTGCATGTTCCCCATAAACTGCCCCACCTGGCCTCGCATTTCCCTCAACTCAGCTTGAATTCGTTCCATGATCAACTCTTGAATGGCCTGAGGAGTTGAGTCTGCAATTCTGAAGAAAACCGGATCAGAATAAGAATACCCAGCCTTGAACACCTGTTATGCAAATGATTATGCAAAATGATTATGAATATGCAAATGCAAATGAACATGTTTGAATATTCACAAGGCGATCCACCCCCTTGATTCCAGTTTAACAACAATATATAATGGAATTTCTGCTCATATATTAAGAAAACCAGAGGAAAACCAAACGTCAACAATCAAAACCCAAAATAAATGAGTCTGAACACAAATCATAGATCCCGACCAACAAGTCTGGTGGTGATCCAAATACAATAAAGGAAAATAGAAACTACGGCATGTCATCAAAGTCCACAAGTGTCAATCCCCCCATCCATTATGCTTTTTGGTCCAGTCTTGAATTTCCTTGAACAGCTTTTTGGTGTCGGGATGCTTCGGTCTCTGAATTAACTCTTGAATGAGAACATCTCTCCTATGCATGATCCCTTCCAAGTATCGGCAATGCAACTCCCAAGCATCTTCTCCAGAAACACCATTCATACTAGGACTCTCATGTCTAGGTCTCTTCACTCCAGCTTGGATCTTCAGTTCCTCTATGGAGGCTATGGCTTCATTGAGTCGACCCTCGACTGCTTGTCTCTGGAATACCCCTGATAAGATCTCGGTGTCTTTCTTCTTGAGCTTCGACTTCAACTGATCAATCTGAGCTAGATAACCGTCTTCCTTTTGCTTATTCTCGGCCATTACAGTTTCTCGGTGAGCATTGAACCTGTGAATTTTTAACAAAGCCTTGTCCAACTCTTCCTTCTTAGACTCGAGAACCTTACTGATACCGTCTAGAGCTTGTTTCATACTTTGTCTGGACGATACCACGTCAGCTAGCTCTTTTTCTGCCTTAGCAAGAAGCTCTGTCTTCAACTTGGCGGTATGAACAGCTTCACCCCTCTCATGTTTCAACTGATAAATCTCTCTTTGTAGCTCACTGTTTTCTTCTCGCAGCCTTTCCTTTTCAGCCCACAACTTGTCAAACTTCCCTATCTCAACTGTGGTAGGAGGCTCAATCAGCACGGGGTAATATGGTGGTTCTACCGGGAAGGGAAGAAGCTCCTCTTCTGCTCTCTTCTTGATCCACTCTTTATAGGAAGGGAAAGCCCGGTTGTTACATTTCCCGAATGAAGCTTTTCCCCTCTTGGTCACCTGCTTCCAAGCATTCACAATCTTCCTTATCAACTCTTGGTCCTCAGTACCATTGAAGAATAAGGACTCTTTGACATCTCGCTCTTCAGGTGGACCCTTCAAAGGATAACCAAACTGCCTGATAACAAGGGAAGGATTATAGTTAATTCCACCTCTTCTCCCTAACAAGGGTACATTAGGGAATTCTCCGCACTTGCAAATAATCTCCATTCCTAGCAAATCACGGTTGAACCAAACAATGTTGTCAGCAGTCAAGCCCATTAACCTCTTTGACCACTTCAGAGAATCTTTCGTATCAACGAAAGCACCAGCTTCGGGGAGATGACTCAGAAACCAAGTAGATAAGAGTGGTGCACAACAACTCACAGTTTTCCCACGCCTATTTTCATTCTTGTAATGGACTGAGTGATACACATCACCTAGCAAGGTAGGTATAGGATTCTTTGAAATAAAGATTCTGACAGCATGCATATCCACCAGATCAGGAACATTGGGAAACAGGACAATCCCATAGATGCACATAGCCAGAATAGCTTGGAAAGCAGTCCAATTCTTCTCTTTAACACGCAGGCAAGCTTGATCAAACAAGAACTTCAATAAGAAACCCTCAGCTCCTTGTTTCTCCACAATATTGTTGCTCAGAATATATTCACCAATATGAAGAGCAGCAGCCATTTCTTTTATCTCGGGGTGTTCTTCAGAAAAGAAAACTATGTCATGCCCGATGGAGATTCCCAAAATAAATGAGAACTCCTCCAACGCTGGAGCCAAGATGTAGTCTGGGAAAGTGAAGCAGCGCAAAGACGGATCATAGAACTGAAGGAGTGTATGAATGGCATCCTTCTCATACTTGGAGATATTATAGACAAACTTCAGAAGTCTCCCATTTCCACTGAACTCTGTACGAACTCCCAGGCCAACCATACTAATCAGCTTGTGAATCAATGTCAAGGTCGGATCTGGGAACGAATAAGAAACAGTCTTCTTTCTCTGGACATCCATGCTAAGGCAACCTCAGAAAACCGGAATCAAGAGTAAGATGCAAGCCCTGAAAAATGTCAAACATGTTAGAATGCAAGAAAAATGATATGCACATGCAAACATGGGGTCAAAGCACCACTGTTGGATGTACTGTGCTGTTAACTGAACGATAACCACGACCCAGAAAACCAGAATTCCAGAATACCAAACCACTGAGATAACCAGAAACCCATATAATCAAGCGCTGATGAGAAAACCAGAAAACTGGGTAGGTTAAAGGTCTCGGTTTTCTGCAAACCTGTAAACACCCATCCCCTCTCACGTATGGGTACTAGGATGTTCAGTATCCCGGGCTCTCAGGTCGAGAAATGATGATACGTTCACCATTTCTGGTTTGGCATCATCATCAATCGAGGAGGCCTCAACTGATTCTCCAAAACGGAAGGTCCTCAGCTTTGGCACTAAGGTCGAGAAACAATAGTACATTCATCCCTCGGGGTACAGTACTATCATCAATCGAGGAGTGCCTCCACTGATTCTCTTTAAAAGATAGGGGCCATCCTATGCGAGTTCCAAAGCGGGCCCTCGGGTGCGAATGGGTTTGCCATAGAATGTGGTCTGCCACTGTCACCGCTAAAGAGGGATGTTTCCACTAAGGTCCTCGATGATCGGTCACCAGAGTCGACAACTCTCTAGATCAACACCCCAACATGCGCAAGACACTCACGTTAGAATGCGTCCCAAGATAGCCTCGTCTGGTTGTGAATTTCGTGAACACACAAACGTACCAAGCGGGCACGTAGGTCCCACTACTTTCCACTCTAGTCCTAGGGTGTACTCAAGCCTGGGTATTGGGCTTATCTCTCAGAACAACCCAACCTGCAAAACAGAAACAGCCAGCACAACACAGTAGTATGACAGTAATAACAATGAAATGCAATGCAGAAAATGCGGTAAAAATAAAATACAACAAATAAAGCAAAACAAAAACAAAAGCACCCAAAGAGAACAAAGACAAGCAAGCGCTAGCATTGACTCGCTTAGGGATGGACCAGCATAAGTCAACCACATCCCCAGCAGAGTCGCCAGCTGTCGCTCCCAGGATTTTCATCTAGGTACCAACGCGAAAGTGGCGCGGAAAACAGAGTCGCCAGCCGTGTAAATTTATCCCAAGAGAGGGAAAGGGAACACCGCATAAACCTGAGGAAAAGGGAAAGGAATGGTCATCGCAACCATAACCTGGGTTCGGGAGTCGGTTACGCGAGGGGAAGGTGCTAGCACCCCACGCGTCCATCGTACTCGATGGGATCCACGCTTGTTGTCTATTCTAAGGGTGAGTTATCCTATCATCAAGGGCTGTGCTAAAACGGGGAGGGGAAAACAAGGACAGACTCGGTAGGACGTCGACGTCCTAGGCCTACGTACCCCCTTCGTGCAATGGGGAATTCAGAGTCAACGTAGTTCGGACCAAGTTCTTTTTGTGTTTTTTATGAGTAACGTTAAGTTTGCATCCGGCAGTTAGGGTCGATGCCTGTTTGCGACTCAGACGGAAAGTAACGTGCCCTTTTTGAAAATAGCCTTAAGTTTGACAATCCCGAAGGACAAAAAGTTTTGAAGTTTGTTTGTATTTTTTAAGACAGAAGTGACTTGAGTTAGTTCATAAGTTGCATTGCACCAAAGTCTAGGGCACAGGGGCGAATACTTAACGCATCGTCCCAAGACAGGACGCTCGCTAAGCACTCTAGAAAGATGAGAGGAAGCCCCTCATTTCTCATTCCCCACGCTTAAGGCTCGTGCGCAATACACTTTATCTTTATTAAGTGTTTTCGAGAAGTTTTGAGATGAGAAGAGAGAAGACACAAAGGAAAACTCTAAAGGGAAACTAAGAGTCCTAATGTTATCATGCATAGGTGACCTACGGTTAGTGAGGTTTGACAACAACCTAAGCCTAAAGGAGAGAAAAGATGAGAGAAAGAAAGAATAAAGGTGAACATGGATATTTATCCATACCCTCAAATAACTTACCTTAGTCCCTGCATAAAAGGTTAGTACGAAACAGACATAAGTAAAAGAAATGAGATAGATGAAACCCAAGCAACGACATATAATGGCAATCAAGTGACCAATAACAACCAAACATGAATTAAGAAACCAAAGGAGCAAACCCCCAAGCAATGGCACAAGTGCCTTTTCAAACAAATGACCAGACATGATTAAGGATGCATACAAGAAAGACCCCAAACAAAGAGCAATCACATAATTAGAGAAACAACTCCTAAAATTGCCAAATTAAATATCAACATTGCTCAGCCAGAAACAAACAACATATCAAAAACTCCTGCAAAAATTCAAGATGTTAGTCACTCAAACAATTATGCAACTTCAGATGAGAAATATGGTTCAATATGCAAGAAAGGAGGACTAAAATGCAATATGAAATAATTTTATAAATGAGAGAAAAATACTTTAATGCAGTTCAATGAATGCAAAAAGAGTGGATTGAAAATGTTTTATGGATGCAGAGAAATAAAATAAATAATTTTAAGCATGCAAGATATGAGTAATTCCAAAAGAAAATAAGCAAATATTTCATTTAGATGATAAAAAATAAAATAAAATAATAAAATAAAATTTGTGAAAATTTTATAAAATTATAAAAAGTATGCATGAATTTTCTTGGGATTTTTTAATGCAATTATGTATTTTTAAAAAATGAAAATGAAATGTAATGAATTAAATAAAATAAATCGAAAGAAAATGCAAAAGCGGGGGGGGGGGGGGGGGGGGGGTGCGTTAAGTAACCATTGCACATTGGAATAAGGAAGTGGGCTTAAAGGGGAGCGCGAATAGCAGGGCCCAATCCATCAGAAAAAAGAAATAAAATAAAAAAAGGAATACAAGGACCTTAGTCAACGAATTGACTCAACACGGTCCCTTGGATTGATCATGCGCTGTGCAGTTAGTCAACAAGGTCAAAAGTATTGAAGATCAGTGGTCAGGATTAATACGCACACCACACTTATCAAACACGCACGCACACGTAATCACCCAGTATACCATACGACCCCATGTGCACGGCACATGTTTTTTTTAATGCGCTGGCGCTATCCTGTCCGTCTGGTTCATCCAACACACCTGATTAAGTCAACTAAAATAAAAGTAAATAAAATGAAATAAACTGATTGGGTGTACACGGTAGGAATGGTGGGGTAATGTACACAAGATTACGTAAAATAAAAACCAAAAAAAATAAAACGTGGCACACCAAGGGCCGTCAGATCTCTAGATCCAACGGCCAACACATCATCATCTACCTCTAGCCACCTTCGTCGGACTGGTTCGACCACCGCCGCCGGAGCTAGGGTTCCGCTCCCTTCTCCGGTCACCTGCAACTCAGACTTACCCAGAAATTTCATGCGAATACACCATTTTGATCAGAAAAATGTGAGGATTCCAAATATGCAATCAAAAATCACCAATAACCAACGCATAATGAAAAACGAAGAGAAAGAGCTTAGGGCTCAAAACTTTAAACTCAAAGTATGATCAATCCACACGTCCAAACACAACAAAAACTACATCAGATTCATCAGTGACAATCACACAACATTATGCATACTTAAAAACTGAGTTTTATGATGATCAAAAGAATGGCTAACCTGAGATGGCACATCCCTTATCCTTACTCTTAGCTGCGAATGGGGGATGGTTTGCACTCTATTGATCACAAGGGTTTTGATGGTGGAAGAATTTTGTGAAAACTCCTTGTAGATTGAGAGATACGAATGTGAGAAGCTTTAGGGTTCAAGCTTGAATTCTCCATAAAGGCTCGTGTAATCTCCCCTAACCCTAGCATGAGTAAGCTTAAATACACTAGGGTTTTTCACTGATAATGATTTGGGCCTTGGTAATTCTTTGTTTAGTGAGTTTTGGGCAATTTTGGAAAATTACATAATGTTAAGTACACCCTCTTCCATGCATGGATATTTAAACATTCCATGATGGATTACTTATATCTGAATTGCTAATCACACCCAAATTGGAATTGGGCCTTGAAACAATTTGATTCATGAGTTTTGAACATCTTGAATAATGGAAAATAAGTGAAGAATAAACCATGGAATTTCTTGGTTCTAAGGCCCAAAATGATCCTTAAGGAGTATTCTTTGATATTAAAAAGTGACATGAAGCAATGGAATTAATTATAGGTCACTATGCCCAAAGTTGTGAAAATGGAATCATGAGAAACCCTAAAAACCACTTTGCCTTCTTTTGATCATATCTTGAGTTTCACAAATGATATGGAGACCCACTAGTACTTGTTGGAAAGAGGAGAAAAAGATCTTCAACTTTCATGTTTAAGGAAAATTCATCTGAAGCTTCCTTGATGGTGTAAATTCAGGTTGAAGATAGTGTAGAAACTTGCCAAAAATGGAAACTTTTCATTATAGGTCACTTTCCAAATTTAGAAACTTTTGTACAAACTCCTGATTCTTGATATATGGCATGAAACTTGACTCTTGAAGACCATCAGAGGATGTGAGACCTTGAAAACCTTGAAGGGAACCTCAAAATTCCACAGTTGACTTTTCTCCTTTCACTGTTGACTTTTCCCCAAATTCTCCTGATTCCCAATCCATTGACCAATTGAATCTCTCCTGAACCAAACGGATGGACAATCTTCCATTCCTAGATACTTAGGGACCCAAGGAATACCATGGAATCAATTCTTGCCCAAAAAATCAGAAATAAACTGACTTTATAGCAAACCCTAGTTTTGGTACCCTCAGTCTAGGAGGAAATAACACAGTCTCCAAATCCAAATTCCTCTGAATATGATGTGTATCCTCTCCAACAAAGATAAGATATGCCATTTTGTGATGATAAAAACCCAAGGAGCTTTCCCATTGGAGCAATAAACCCAAGAATCTCAAAACCCTAATTCCTGCACTGGTTAGGAAAGAGTGATCCACTTGAGATCCCTTGCCACTTGTGAACTCTTGATGATGTGATAGACCAAATAGGATTTTCCTGAACTGCCTCAAGCACCTTGACCCCATGCTAATGATATGCATACATGATAATGCAAAAAATGAAATGAAACATAAGCCAGTTAGAAATAAAGTAAGGAGGGCAAATTTTGGGGTGCAACACATCCATGTTGCTTTACATGCACAAAGAGAAGCAGCTATGTATTCTGCTTCGCATGATGACAATGCCATTACTGGCTCCTTTCTCGAACTCCAAGCAACTGGTGCACCACCTAACATAAACACATAGCCAACTGTGGATTTTCTATCCTCAACATCACTACACCAACTTGAGTCAGTGTGTTACATTCTTTTCCTTCATCAGCTGCAGGAAACAAAATGCCGTAGTCGAGATTTCCTTTCAGATACCTCAGTATCCTATTTGTCGCTGCTAGGTGTGATACCTTTGGCTTCTGCATGAATCTACTTACCATATCCACACTTTATGCTAAGTCAAGCCTTGTGTGACAAAGGTATCGAAGTGACCCAATAAGTCTTTTATATTAAGTTGGATCGACATTATCTTTATCTGAATCCTTCGATAGTTACAATCTGGTCTCAGCTGGAGTCGAAGTTGGGTTGCAATCTTGCATCTCAAATCTCTTGAGTATTTCGTCTGCATATCTTCTTTAGTGCATCATCAAACCTCTATCAGTCTTGTAGAATTCGATGCCAAGGAAATATGAGAGATTTCCCAAGTCTAACATTTCAAACTCCTTACTTAGGTCATGTTTGAAATCTTTGATCTCCTTTTTTCAACTTCCTGTTATCAACAGGTCATCGACATAGAGACATAGTATAAGAAATTCACTATTGCTTCTCCTTACATATACTCCATGCTCAGTTGTGCACTTCACAATTTTTTTCTCCCTTAAGAAGTTGTCGATTTTCTTATTCCAAGCTCTTGGAGCTTGCTTAAGTCCATACAGGGCTTTATGCAGCCTGTACACCTTTATTTCTTCGCCTTGTTTCACAAACCCAACTGATTGTGCAACATAAGCCTCTTCGTCTAAGGGTCCATTCATGAATCCACATTTCACATCCATCTGACATGTGTGCCAATTGTTCATGTTTGCTAGACCAACAACCAACCTGATTGTTTCGATCCTAGCAATAGGTGCAAAAACTTCGTCGAAGTCGATTCCTTCCTTCTGAAGAAATCCTTTCGCCACAAGTCTCGCCTTGTGTCAAGTTACCTCTCCTTTAGGATTCACTTTCACCTTGTAAACCCATTTCACATCAATTGCCTTCTTGCCTTGAGACAATTCGATAAGTGACCAGGTGTTGTTGACTTCGATGGAGTCTATTTCCTCATTCATTGCTTTCACCCACTTCGAATCTTTCAATGCCTCATTTGCATTGACTGGTTCGACATCTGCATATAAAGCATAATGTACCAGCTCACCCTCTTCATCGACCACATCATCTGATGTAATCACACATTCTTGCAACCTTTCAGGAATGTGTCTTGTTCGTCGAGGTCTGCTTGGGCCTGCTTCATCTTTGACTTCTTCTTGTCGAACTTCTCTTTTGACTTTACTTGTTGGTTCTTCACATAAGATTCTCACTGAATCCTTCTTGACATTCTCACTCCAATCCCATTATTTAAGCTTATCTATGATCACATCCCTGCTGATCACTACTTGTTTGTTCACTGGGTCGAACATCTTGTATCCTCCAGTCGAATGATATCCTATCAGGATCATCTGACTTGACTTGTCATCAAGCTTTCTTCTCAACTGATCTGGCACATGTCTATGTGCTATAGATCCAAACACCTTAAAATGACTTAGGCTAGGCTTGACACCAGGCCAACATTCTTCTGGCGTAATTCCTTCTAGCTTCTTCGTCGGACATCTATTCAAGATGTATGTTACCGTCGACACAGCTTCTCCCCATAATTCTTTGGGTAGATGCTTTCCTTTCAACTTACTTCTCACCATGTTCATGATGGTTCTATTATTCCTTTCTACAGTTCCATTTTGCTGTGGAGTGTAGGGTGGCACCACCTCATGCACAATCTATTCTTTCGTACATAATGCATCGAAATCTTTCGACACATACTCTCCACCACCATCAATCCTCAGAATCTTTAGCTTTCGACCACTCTGTCTTTCGACCGTAGATTTGAATTTGGCAAATACCTCGATCACTTCACTTTTCTTCTTGATGAGGTAAGTCCACAGTTTTCGACTGAAATCATCTATGAACGTGACAAAGTATCTGTTACCTCCAATTGAATCCACCTAGATAGAACTACATACATCAGAGTATATGACTTCAAGAATTGCCTTTGACTTGCTTCCTGCATCCATGTCGAAGCTATTCTTGTGCTGTTTCGCTTGAACACATTCTTCACACGCTTCACTTGGAATGTCGATTTCTGGTAATCTTGAAACCATATTTATTCTCTTCAACTCTCTGATGTCTTTGAAGTTGAGATGGCCAAGTAGATAATTCCATATCCATTTATCTCTACTGGATGCAGTTGCAAGGCACTTATGCTCCATCAAATTAAGTTCAATCTTGAAGGTCCTATTCTGAAACATTAGAGCCTTCAAGATCAACCTACCACCTGCGTCGAGAACTCTTATCATCTTGTCTTTTATCGACACCTTGTAGTTTTTTTTTACCAACTGCCCTATACTGAGCAAATTGCTCTTCATGCCTGGTATGTACAACACATTGGAAATCATTGACCTCTTGCCATCTTTCCTCATAATCAGAACATCACCAATATCTTCAGCTGCTAGAGTATTTTCATTTGCAAATTTCACCATGTTCTTCGTCGAGGGATTTATGTTGACAAACCAATCTTTCCTTCCAGTCATGTGTGATGAGCATCCTAAGTCCAAGTACCACTGATCCTGGAATCTTTCTTCATCTCTTGTTGTGACCTTCAGCAACATCTCTTCTTCTTCATGTTTCGCCAACTTTGCATCAGTTTCTTGATTCCTTTTTCTTTTCTGGACAATCACTAAAATAGTGACCGTACTTCTGACAATTGAAACATTGAATGTGACTTTTGTCAGGCTTTCGACCGCCACCTCTTCCTCTACCTGCAGCACCACCTCTTTGGTTGCCTTGGTTTTAGGGTTTTCTCTGATTCGACCAGTTTCCTTCATACTGATTTCGACCAGTCGAATTAGTGTAGTCTTCTCTACCTTTGCTTCCATTCCAGCTTCCTTTGCCTTTCCTTTCTTTTTCTGACTGAGTCTGCTAATCCATATCACTCTTCGACTTTCCTGCAGCTCTTTCAGCCATCCTTTGTTCATGAGACTCAAGCGTCCCTTGAAGCTCTTCTTTCGTCAATACTAACAAGTCTTTCAACTCTTCTATGGCTACTACCACGTGGTCAAATTTTGGAGCCAATGACCTCAAGATCTTTGACACAATTGATCTTGATGTCAACACTTCTCCACATACCTTGATTTGATTCACCAGCTTTGTAACTCTGGTGAAGAAATCTATTATACTTTCATTCTCTTCCATCTGAAGCAATTCATAAGTCCTTTTATGAGTTTGTAACCTCACCTCTTTCACCTTCTCTGCACCTCCAAACGATTTTTCAAGAATCTCCCAAGCTTCTTTTGCTGATTCTACATCACTAACATTTTCAAAGTTATCTGGATCAACATATTGATGGATTATAAAGAGAACTTTATAATTTTTCTTCTTCAATTCTTTATATGCTGCTTTCTCCTGATCTGTCGCAGTTTCTGCAAGCGGTGATAATCCCCCCTTCACAAGATCCCAAAGATCTTGGTAACAGAAAACCACCTTAATCTGCTTGCACCAATTCTCATAATTATCTTTCTTGAGAATTGGAAGATTTGCTGGAAAGTGACCGTTCGGGTGATTTATCGCCATCACAGTTGTTCTTCCCTTGAATCAAAACCAAAACTCTAGATAGCAGATGTTGAAAATCAACCACAACCTATGGAAAATTCCTATTCAATCTTGATCTCAAGATTGTTATCACTCACGTAATGACAATGAAAAGAAAAGAAATTGAGAAAGAAAAGAAAGAAAAAACGTTGGAGAAGAAGAGGATGAGTATGAACTGCAGAGTAACTCTCTGCGCACAACTGTGGAATTTTATTATCACTTTGCAACTGCAAAACCGTGATTATCAAACTTGATGATTACAATGATAAGGGTTTCTTCCTATTTATAGATTTAGGTTAACATGCATCTCAAGGTAAAACTCAAACTATAAAAGCCCAAAAATATCTAATCTAATCTTTCTAAAGCAAATCTGATCTTTCTAAATCAAATCTAATCTTTCTAAAAACAATGAATTACATATTTAACAGTTACTACCTCCGGTCCTTTTTATAAGGAACATTTCACTTTTTTAGATTTATTAAATAATTAATATATCTGGTCTATAATGCAGATCAAATACATTAATTATTTAATAAATCTTAAAAAGTGAAATGTTCCTTATAAAAATAATCGGAGGGAGTATTACATAAGACGCTCACTATTTTTCCCTATAAGTACAAGTAGTAGTTGCAATAACTTCTCTCTTCTTTACTCTCTAAATTATTCTTGAGTAAATTTGTTGAATAAAGAATAAGCAATAAGTATGTTGTGTATTATATCAAAAAGACAAAGATAAAATGGTTCATTTTGTCCTTTTATATCTATTAATCATCTTAGAAGAGAGCGAAAACGTAGAAAATGTTTGAAACTTTCTAATTCTTGCTCTGTAGACAATAGTCTTTTCATAGTTTAATTATCATCACTTGTTTTTATGGTATATTGCCATTAGTTTTTAAAACTTCTATTATTCCTACTGTACTTTTTATTCTATTAATTATTATTATTTTGGTTTTTTTTTTAATTCTTTTCTATTCCCTTCTTATTTCCTTTTTTCCTGAATTTTTAATATAGTTTGATCTTTTTTTTTTTCTTTTTTTTTCTTTATATGTTGTGAAGGAGTTGCTCATATTGTTGAGGTATTTTTCAATACATTTTTTTATTTTACCCTCTGTCTATTATATATATTTTTAAAAACTTTTTTACTATTGTGTGTTTCAATTTTTTTGTTTTGTCTTTTTTGTTAATTATATATTTTTATAGTTTATACGATGATGAAGAAGAGAGGGAAATTTCCAAATTCTTTAGGAATTTAAGAATTGTGATGCAATTTTCATGAAGTTGAGTTTTAAATTTGGGATTTCCTTTCATTTATGAGATTAAAATTAGTTTAATTATGTTAGAATAGAAAAAGAAGTTTAAGATATGAGGTGATCATTAGTACAAAATAATAACAGTCATCATATAATAAAGATTAAAAAACATGTCATTTATGTGTTAATCATAACTACAAAATAATAACAATGATTCATTGTAGTAATATTTTTTTGATAACAATCCTTTTTTTTTTCTTTAACAATTAAATTAAAGTTTTAATTAATAAGATTGAAATATTAGAAAGATAAAGACTAGGATTTTTTAACCAAATCTTCTTTCACTAAAGATTTTGTATATTTAATGTGTAGAGTCAATGTTAATCTAATATTTTCATGTCTAAAACAATCTTTTTTAGAAATATTTCCTTTTACAAATACATATAAATGAATATTTATCTTAGAGAGAAACATATATGAGTATTTATATGTGGGAGAGATAAGAGATAGAGATAGAGTCTAAATAATATTAGTATTTTTAGAAAACATCAAGTATTAGGGATACCCTAACCCATTTACAAAGTTCACCACATACTATATCTTCCTAGATACAAAATGATTTTGTAACATATGTTTATTTTATTTAATTTTAAAAAAGGTATTTTTGTATTGGATTGTCAAAATAACTTAAGGTTGTTGAAGGTTATAATGTTATTATGTAAGGATGAGAGTGAAGGAAGACTTTGTTGTTCTCCAAGATGAAGAGAAAAGGTTGAGACATGGAAGGAAAAGGTCAGGGAAGGGAGGAGAATGGATACAAAGGATGAGAAAGAGGCCGGTTGATAAAAAGGGGTATACAGAGGGTAGAGAACATTTATGGAAGGTCAACCTAGAGATCTAATACTTTAGTTTTGGATAAAGGTCGACCTTCCTCTTAAAGAACATTATTGATTACACTATATAAATAGTATTTTGTATGCTTGAGTTATTGAATATAAATTCGATTATCTTTGTTTACCATTTTCAAATTGTAATAATATTATTAGCTTGTTTAGACAACATACCCTTTTTATCTAAATTTTATTTAATTCTAATAATCGTGTCTGAGTAGAATTAGTTTTAGTATGATGCATACCAAAAACTTCATAAAAGACTTATACGAGTTAACGCAAAAAAACTGATATCTTTAAAATAATAATATATAGTTAAATATAGTTAATTCACTAAAGTATTTTTAAAACATACATTTATTATATTGATTTTAAGTTTACTTGAAGGTGTGTAAATGATATTATTTTTAATGTGAAGTACAATAAAAACCTCATAAAAAACATACACACGTTTATTTTTCACTGTTGTGAGTATTAAAAAAAAGCGGACAGACGGACACGAGAGTAGGGGTGGCAAAACGGGCCGTGACACGCCGGGCCGGCCCGCGCACCCGCCAAAAAATGGCGGGTTGGGTTGGAATTTTGGGCCCGCCGCCCACCCCGCAAAAACCCGCCGTCCACCCCGCAAAAGCCCGCCACACCTATTCGTTTAGCTTGTTCCGCTTTAAACCCACTATTTTTAAGTTAATTCTAGTAATTCTAATTCTTGATGGTTTTATTTTGTACATTTATTTGAGAATATATGCAATATTTTTGGAAGTAAAATTTGTTAAAAAGATGCTTTGTAAAAATTGTTCTAAAAAACAAGTGAAAAATCTATTTAAAATATAAAAACAAATTTATTATTCTATTAAAAAATTAAAAAATAAATAAATAAATAAGTTCCGCCAACCTGCTACTCCCTCCGTCTCATAAAAAAATGTCATATTTGAGCAATGCGCGGTTCTTAAGAAAATGATTAGATGTATTGGTTGTAGTGAAAAAGTTAATGTCATTTACTAAAACACTTCTATTAAATGTAGTTGATAAAGTAGTTGAATAAAGTGAAATTTAATTAATAGAGATATAGTAGTGGAAAAATAATAATAATTACAACATTGATAATATAAATGGACAATTATTTTAAGACAAAAAAAAAATACAAATAAGACACTTTTTTTGAGACGGAGTAAATACCTTAATGGAGCGAGCTAAATTTTTAAACCCATTTCCATTAAACGGATTTGCCCGTTCCTTTTTTTTTTTTTTTTCTTTTTCGAACTTAAGGCCGGACAGGACGGACTTAAAGTTAAAGAATAGATAAAAATAGAATAAAACCAAATGATGCCAATTATTTTGGACCCACTGATTAAAATTATTGGTAGAATTTTTATGATCTCTGCCGCCAGTGTTGACTCAAAGACAGTAACCCCGACGACTTGAAGTTCACACATTTCTTATCCTCTTCCTTTCCATCTTATTTTCACTTGTTCTGAAAGTTGGGGTTTTAAACTTGTTCTTAGAAAGGTTTCACCTTCACCGTTTCTTTTCCGTCATTTTCTGATCCAACCAAATGATGAATGAAAATCCTTCCTCATCCTCATCAAAATCGCAACTTCGAACTGCGGCACAAGGTGATGAGTTGATTATTATTTTTTAATTATAGATTACATGAATTTAGTTTGAAGCAATACATTTGTTGATTATTTTTCTCTCTCTTTATTATTATTATTACAGTTTATGATCCGGAACCTGAACCTGAACCTGAACCAGAATGGATCCATGACGTGTTTTTAAGTTTTAGAGGAGAAGATACTCGTGCTTCCTTCATTTCACATCTCTGTACAGCTCTACTGAATGCTGGAATTAAGTTTTTTATTGACGATAATGGCCTTCAAAGAGGAGATCGCATTTCACTATCATTATCACTAGCAATCAAACAGTCTCAGATTGCTATAATTATGCCGATTCACGATGGTGTATAGATGAGTTGGTAAATATAATGGAGTGTCGTAGAACCATAGGGCAGGTGGTTGTTCCAGTGTTCTACCATTTAGATCCGTCTGAAGTGCGTCATCAGAGGGGTGAGTTTGGAGTTGCTTTTCAACGTCTTTTGAACAAAATGAAAAAGGAGGTTGGTTTTAATTTAGGTCCTGCAAGGGAAGAGAGGTGGAAAAGGACACTTTGTCTGGCAGCTGACCTCGCAGGATTCGTAATACTAAACTCTAGGTAATTTCATTCAACATTTTTGGTTAATATGAGCATATATTTGTGTATACATATCTATACATTCTATTTGTGTAGGAATGAAAGCGAGGATATCAAAAGAATTGTTGACAAAGTTTCAGATTTGCTCAACAAGACAGACTTGTTTATTGTGCATAATCCCGTGGGAGTTGAATCTCGAGTGCAAGATGTCATTCAACTTCTACCCATTCAATCAAATGAAGTTATACTACTAGGGATGTGGGGCATGGGGGGAATTGGAAAAACAACCATTGCAAAAGCCATCTACAATGAGATTGGCCGCAAATTTAAAAATAGGAGCTTCCTTGCAAATATTAGGGAAGTTGAGGAGAAAATGATGGGACTAGTGGGATTTCAAGAGCAACTTCTATTGGATATTTGCAAAAACAAAATGGCAATCAAGATACCAAACATTGAATCAGGAATAAAAACATTACAGGATATACTCTGCCATCAAAAAGTACTCATCGTACTTGATGATGTGAATACCTTAGATCAGTTGTATACTTTGTGTGGAAGTCGCGAATGGTTTGGTCCAGGGAGTATAATAATCATTACGACAAGAGACATGCATTTGCTTGAAGGGAGAGTTGACAAAATATACAAAATGACAATAATGAATGAAAGTGAATCAATTGAGCTTTTTAGTTGGAATGCATTTAAGCAAGCAAGTCCTATCGAAGATTTTGATAGAATTTCAAGAAATGTAGTTGAATATTCGGAGGGATTGCCGCTAGCTCTTGAAGTCCTTGGGTCTTATTTGTATAATAAGACCAAGTCAAAGTGGGAACTTGTATTAGAGAAACTCAACAGAATTCCTAATAACCAATTGCAGAAGAAGTTAAGAATAAGTTATGATGGTTTAAATGATGACGATGAGCAAGAAATATTCCTTGACATAGCTTGTTTCTTTATTGGGATGGACCGAAATGATGTCATACATATATTAAATGATTGTGGACTTTCTGCTGAAATTGGAATAAGTGTCCTTGTTGAGCGAAGCCTTGTGATTGTTGATGATAAGAACATTCTTGGAATGCATGGTCTGATGCGAGATATGGGAAGAGAAATCATTCGTGAGAAATCACCAAGGAAGCCTGAGGAACGTAGCAGGTTGTGGTTTCATAAGGATGTGATTGATGTATTATCTAGAGAAAATGTAAGAACTTCATATACTATTTCAGTAAAACTATAGATTCAAAATAAATAACGCTGAAGAAATTAAAAGGAACATTTATAGTTTAGTTGTCAAGATCCATATGTTTGTTGATTATCAATGGATCATTGGAAATTATTTTGGTGGTGAATTTTTTTATCCATCCTGACTTATAGTTAGTAATAGGATTGGTTTCATGGCAAGTTTTATATTCATCTTGTTGCTTTAATTTGTGATTTTATTTTTTTGCTTTTTGTTTCTTTGTTCTTCATAGGGAAAAGAAGGTGTTTTGGGACTGGCTTTGAAGCTTCCTAAAGCTAATGCAAAATGTTTTAACACTAAAGCATTTGAGAAGATGGAGAGACTTAGATTCCTTCAACTTGATGAGGTAAAACTTATTGGAGATTTTGAATACATTTCTAGAGATCTGAGATGGCTGTCATGGAATGGATTAAGTCAAGTGCCTACAAACTTCCATAGAGAAAATTTAGTTTCCATTGAACTAGAGAACAACAAAGTCAAACTTCTATGGAAGAAGATTCCGGTATGCCTAAATTTTGTGTAAAAACTTTGATAGCATTTTTTACTATTTTGATTAAAGAAACTTTAGATTTAAATTTCAAATTTATGAACTCTCAATAGAATTCTAAGACCCTGGGTTATATGCAGGGTATTTCAAATTTACTATGGAAGAAGATTCCGGTATGCCTAAATTTCAAATTTTCCACTGATATTTTAAAATAATAACTCTGCACTAATGTAAGCGTTTTACTTTCCATTCTCATGGTTAGTGATGCATTGTAATCCTTTCTCATGTTTTATTTAATATTTATGTTCTTGCAGACAATGGAGAAGCTGAAAATTCTCAATCTTAGTCATTCTCACTTTCTCACGCGAAGCCCTGACTTTTCAAACATGCCTAATCTTGAAAAGATAGTACTCAAAGACTGTCCATTCTTGTCTGAGGTTTCTCCTACCATTGGAGATCTCAATAAAATTCTTCTGATAAATTTGGAAGATTGTATTAGGCTACGTAGCCTCCCAAGAAGCATCTATAAGTTGAAATCTCTGAAAACTCTTCTTCTTTCGGGTTGTTTAAACATTGACAAGTTGGAAGAAGAAAAAGTAGAATTTTCAACCACTCTACTTGCATATTATACTGCAATAACAAGAGTACTCTTTTCTGTAGTAAGTTCAAAAAGCATTGGATATATTTCTAGGTGCTGCTACGAAGGATTTTCACTTGATGTCTCTCCATCTATCATTTGGCCGTGGATGTTGAGATATGCACTGATTTGTATATAATTACGTATTCATTAGAATTGATTGTGTATTGATTAATTTTCTAAATTAAGGGATACTCGTTGTACTGTTTCTAAGGAATTGGAATCAACTGGTAATGAATTAATTCAACAGTGCAGTCAAGTCACAAGTATTTTCGAAGAGAAAATTTTATGGGTATGACATACTGTCTCTTTCCCCCTCTTTTATGTTTGTCTGTGTTATGTGTATCACCTCATGCATTAAAATTCTTTAGTCTATATATGTTGAAATATTTAACCATTATTAGTCTAAATACTATTTAGTTTTATGTTTGTTTTTATTCAAAATATATAACAATACATGTAAGGCTATCCGTTTATTCTCTTTGGAATTCACGTCCTGCTAAATCTTAACTGATGCATAAGTGTCAGTATTAAGAGTAGAAAGAACATTTGTACATGAAATTCTTGCATAGATTGGTTAGTAACTAGTCATGATCATATCTCCAATACTAGTCTCGCAATAATAATACATGTTAAAGGTTTTTCTAGACTGGTTTTATAACGGTTCGATCGTTAAAAATATTGAACTTTGCTCATAACTGCCTTAAAAGCCATACAAAAGATGAGTTATGATTTTTTGACTGAAAAATGTTTTATTCTTATAAAAGCCTTTACAAGATAAACTTCTTACCCATAAGAAGAACATGAGTATGCATCTTCCAGCTAGTTATATATTGGATTTTCAACTAATCCATGAACATGACTTTTGCTTTTGGTGGCATGTAGAGTTGTGACCAATTGTGACATCATTTGCATGAACTTTGATTTTATGAAAAGAAACTGTTACACACTTATAGTTTTCAAAATTTTAGAGAGTGATTCAATTTGTCATTACCATTAATTATGTGAAGAAGGCATCAGTTTATCTTGTCTATGATGAACTAATTGGCGAAAAAATTGGAGCTATATCATGTACCAGATTAATGAATAATGGAGAAAGGTTTAATGATAGAAACCTTAGTAAAGAAGTGGGCCTTGAGCTGAATAATAATAGGCCCAACATTTGGAGAGTTTACGAAAGGAAATGTGGAAAGGCAATGAAGGATGCTGAGCTAGCAGAGACTTGAGGAAAAAGAATAAGCTAGTTAGTATATAGTAAGGTGTGGGGAGAGAGAGGAAAAAAAGGAGGATCCTTGATTCCTGTTCTGGAAAGAGAAAAGTAGATCACCTTTTTGTGAGGGAAGCCATTAGTGTTTTTAGGGTTGATAGTTGTCACTATCAATACATATTTTTATCTTAAATCTGTAATTTGTCTTATTCATCAATACAAATACAGATTTACATTCAATTATCTGCAGCTATTCATTCTTAGTTTTTATGATCCATTAATTGGTCCGACCTACCGGATAAAAAAATGCACACTGTGACAAAGATAGTTCATGACAAGGATGGGTGACAGAATTAAAGCTTTGGAAATGCATGTTGAGAGTGTGACAATGACGCTGCAAGAGCTTGCTTTACAAATGCAACAACACGCTCAACAAATGCAACAACAGAGCGTGATCCTGCCGAATTAAGCAAGTAGCTGGGAAAGAAGATAGTGAACCAGAAAGAGAACTCTACGGGTGATTCATCTCAAAGTGAATCTCGTATTGCAGGGAAGAAGATAAAACTCCCACTGTTTGAAGGAGAAGATCCGGTGGCGTGGATCACATGAGCTAAGATTTACTTCGATGTGCAGAACACTCTGGATGAGATGCATGTAAAGTTGTCACGTTTGAGCATGGGGGGCTCAACAATACATTGGTTTAACTTGTTGATGGAAACAGAGGATGACCTCTCTTAGGAAAAACTAAAGAAGGCTCTGATTGTGAGATATGGAGGTAGGAGATTGGAGAATCCGTTTGAGGAGTTGTCTATGCTCCGTCAAACCGGAGGGGTGAAAGAGTTTGTGGAAGCTTTTGAGTTGTTATTATCGCAAGTGAGATGTTTACCAGAGGAGCAATATCTAGGGTATTTCATGAGTGGCTTGAAGCAAAACATACGACGACGCGTAAGACCTCTTAACCCACATAATCGAATGCAACTTATGAGAATGGCTAATGATGTAGAAGATGAGTTGAAGGAAGAAGACGATAAAGGAGAACGACACTATGGAAAAATCCGTTTGGGCCGTAACGAGACACATGGCATTCTGTCTAAATCTTGAAATGGGTCAAACTCGACCTATAAAGATGTTACCCGATTTAACTCTAGTTGGAGCAACCCAACCCAAAGAACGGGTTCCACTGGGTCAAATTCAATTTTCACATCATCAATGAATTCTAAGGGACGAAAAGGGAATAATGATCAGCGTACAACGTTGTCTGAACGGTGGAAAGAAGTTCGAAGCATTCAGAATGATGAAATGGCGGAACGAAGAGCGAAGGGGTTGTGTTTTAAGTGTGGAGGGAAATTTCATCCCACTCTCTACAAGTGTCCTGAACGTTCGATGTGTGTCCTTATCTTAGGTGAAGGTGAAGGATTGAACGATGAGGATGATATTATATCTCTAGAGGCCAATGAGACCGAGGAAGATGAAGAAGAGATAGAGGTCGAGTGCAAGCTGATTGGAGTCTTGGGGAGTATGGGAGAGTACCACACGATGAAGATTTGTAGGAAGATTGCTAGCATTGATGTGGTGGTTTTAATTGATAGTGGAGCGAGTCATAACTTCATATCACAAAAAATTAATACAGTGCTAGGGTTACTTGTTACTCCTTTGACATCGAAGAACATTAAGTTGGGCGATGGTCATAGGGTTCTTTCTAAAGGAATCTGTGAAGGGCTTAGAATTAATTTAGGGCCTCAAGTTTTCGATGTGGATGTTGTGGTGTTGGAGTTGGGAGGACTAGATGTAGTGTTGGGAGTGTCATGGTTGAGCATGTTGGGAAAGGTGGTGATGGATTGGAATGACCTCTCAATGCAATTTCTGCATGGAGGGAGGATGATTAATTTGCAAGCTCAGAGTAACTCTTTCTTAGAGGATAAGCATAGAAGGGGAGGTGGAGGATGGTGGTGGAAAAATCATGAAGATGTGGATAGTGCTCAAGCAGCTGAGCAAAAGGAACTGACCAAGTTAATAAGCCAATTTTCTGGAGTCTGAAAGAAGTCAAGCACATCAAATTAAGTTACTTCCAGAGCATGGTCTGGTTAATGTAAGGCCATATAGGTACCCTCATTACCAGAAAGAGAACATTGAAAAGCAAGTTGCAGAGTTGTCAGTTGCAGGAGTTATTAGGCCCAACATGAGTGTTTTTTCTAGCTCTGTTATCTTAGTAAAAAAGAAAGATGGTTCTTGGAGAATGTGTGTGGACTATAGAGCTTTGAACAAATCCACAATCCCAGATAAGTATTCTATCCCCATTGTTGATGAATTGTTGGATGAATTGCATGGAGCAACTATTTTTTCTAAAATTGATTTGAAGTCCAGATACCATCAAATTCGTGTTCATGAAGATGCTATTCAAAAGACTGCCTTTAGAACTCATAATGGGCACTATGAGCATCTTGTGATGCCTTTTGGTTTGATGAATTCACCCGCTACTTTTCAGGCCACAATGAATGACATTTTCAGACCTTTTCTTAGAAGTTTTGTGCTGGTAATTTTTTATGATATTTTAGTTTATAGCAAAACCGAAATTGAACACTTGGAGCACTTAAAAAGGGTTTTGTCAGTTCTAGAGTCACACTGTTTTGTGGCGAACAAGACGAAATGTAAGTTTGGCTGTAAACAGGTAGATTATCTGGGACATGTCATAACTGGAAATGGTGTGGCAGTAGATCCAGACAAGATTAAATGTGTGTTACAATGGACTGAGCTAAAAAATGTTAAGGGAGTTCCTGGATTTTTAGAGCTTACAGGATATTACAGAAATTTTGTTAAGGATTATGGCAAGATTGCCAAACCGTTAACTGAATTGACTAAGAAAGATAATTTTGTGTGGGGAAAAGAAGCTTTAGATGCTTTCAATTTACTCAAGAAGATTATGACTACACCTCCAGTGTTAGTGTTGCCAAATTTTTCTGTGGCTTTCGAAGTGGAATGTGATGCTGCAGGGAGAGGGATTGGTGTTGTTCTGATGCAGAAGAGGAAACCAATAGCTCTCTTCAGCAAGGCTGTGTCAGAAGGAAACTTGAGTAAATCTGTGTATGAGAAAAAGCTTATGGCCTTGGTGTTTTCTATTCAACATTGGAGGCATTATCTCTTAGACAAACCTTTTGTGGTCTATACAGATCATAAGAGTTTGAAATATTTTTTTCCAACAGAGAGTGACTTTTCCTGATCAACAGTGTTGATTGGCTAAGCTTTTGGGATATTAATTTGAGATTAAATATAAGCCTGGTTTAGAGAATAAGGCATCTGATGCTTTGTCAAGGTGCCATGGTGATGTGGAACTGACTACTATAATATCCTATCCCACTTGGTTGGATGGAGAAAAGCTGTTACAAGAAGTTAGACAAGACAATATGCTGCAGAAGACAGTAGAGGCAGTCAAAATGAATCCTAGGGCTAAGGAAAGGTTTACTGCGCAAAAAGACATCCTGTTTTACCAAGGTTGTTTGGTGTTGTCACCTAATTCATCTTCCATTTCTTTACTCTTGAAAGAATTTCATGAAACACCGATGGGAGGACACTCAGGTTATTTAAGAACTTATAGAAGATTAGCAGCCAACCTGTATTGGCCAGGAATGCAAAAAGGGGTCAGAGATTTTGTAAGGGCATGTGATATATGCCAAAGACATAAATATTCAGCAACTTCAACCGGAGGTCTTCTTTAACCTTTGCCTATTCCAAATGCCATTTGGGAGGACCTTTCATTGGATTTTATCACCGATTTACCTAAATCTAAAGGATTTGAGGTTGTATTGGTAGTAGTGGACAGACTATCTAAATATAGTCATTTCCTATTGTTGAAGCACCCTTACACTGCCAAGTCTGTGGCAAAGTTGTTTGTTAGGGAATTTGTCAGATTGCATGGTGTTCCCGTGACTACCATTAGTGATAGGGACCCTCTATTCGTGAGCCATTTCTAGATGGAGTTATTCAAGTTGCAGGGTACTTAGCTGAAGATGAGTTCAGCCTATCACCCAGAGACCGATGGGCAAGTCGAGGTCACTAACAAATGTTTAGAGAGTTATTTATGTTGTTTTGATTTTGAGCAACCCAAAACATAGTCGTATTGGATACCATGGGCAGAATTCTGGTTCAATACCACTTTTCATGTGACCATTGGTAAGACACTTTTTGAGGTGGTATATGGTAGGCAACCACAAAAATCATGTTAGTTCTGTTATTGGCAGCAATTTTGGTAAAACAATGTGTTTGTTCAAGATGTCATGACTGATGTCTTAACATGTGCTTCTATCATTCTGCATGTGCTACAGTTGTTTTGTGTTTGTGATGTCAAGGCAGATGTTCTAACATTTGATGACAGAACATTATACATTCTGTTCAGAATGTGTTGTTTTGTGTGGTGCGCTATTTTAGCAATCTGCAGTGTGATTTGTGTTCTGATTGTTGCGAAAATCATGGAGTATTTTATTTATGTGAAGCAATCTTTTTCTACTGTTTTGAAGAATCAATTTGTTACTAATTTAGGGGAAAGAGATTTGGAGAATAAATCTGCTTTATTGTTAATTCAAATCTGAGATTTTATTCTGCCCAAGCCCATGAAGATTGTTCTATTTAAAGGCGTATCAACCCTACTTGCAAAGTGAGAAGTGTGATTCTAAGAGTTGCGTTACTTGTGTTAGGGTTTAAGTATCTCTTCGTGTTTTATTAATTGTGAGCCATTCACTCATCTCTTTGATGTTTGGAATTGGACTGTTTATTTGAGTTGTAATTTATCCACTCTAAGCTTTTAAGCTCGAGTGTATTGTTCTTGATTGAAGCTTTTAAGCAAGATCAAGGTGTGTCTTTGAAGAGTGTTCTTCTCTATTTTGTAATCATTCAATTATTGTCACTGTTGTGATTGAGGGGGAGTGAGAAGTGTCTTATATCTAAGAGTTTCTTAGGTAGAAGTGTCATTGGGTAGTGATTAAGTGAGTAGATTGTCAACTGGTGTGTTGATTGTAGTGTCTATGAATTAATACTACTGATAGTGAATTTCCTCCCTGGCTTGGTAGCCCCCAGATGTAGGTTGTTAGACCGAACTGGGTGAATAATTCTCTGTGTTTATTTATTACTTTCAAGTGTTGTTACTTTTATTGTCTTGTTCATATAGCAGATATTGATGTTGTGACATCTCGCTTAACATCACATATCTGATACCAGAATTTCATATCATTCGCTTCTTGAGCAACGAGACAAAAGTTGCTGTTATGGCTATGGAGTTGAGCGAAAGAGACGAAGCCTTGAATCAACTGAAATCTCATTTGTTGAGGGCACAACAACAAATGAAAAAATATGCAGGCAAAAGAAGAAGAGAGGTACAATTTCAGGTTGGTGAATGGGTCTTCCTCAAACTAAGACCTCACAGGAAGTAATCAGTGGCAAAGAGAATTAATTTGAAACTAATAGTAAGGTTTTATGGACCTTTCAAGGTTATAGAGAAACTTGGGGAGATTGCCTACAAGCTTCAGTTACCGACGCAATCAAGGATACATCCTGTCTTTCATGTCTCCTTGTTGAAGAAAGATATTGGTGATTACTCTGTGCAAGGAAAACTTCCTAAGGAGCTAGAAATCAATCCTGTTGAAGAAATATATCCTGAGAAGATTATTGGTTCCAGAATTATCACTCAAGGAGGAGTCTCAGTGCCTCAAAGTCTTATTCAATGGAAGAACAAGTCCAGTGAAGATGTTACATGGGAAGATGATGCTTTCATTAGGGGACAGTTCCCAAATTTTAGCCTTGAGGACAAGGCTGTTGCTAATGAGGGTGGAATTGATAGAAACCTTAGTAAAGAAGTGAGCCTTGAGACGAATAATAATAGGCCCAACATTTGGAGAGTTTATAAGATGAAACGTGGAAAGGCGTTGAAGGATGCTGAGCTGGCAGAGAATTGAGGAAAAAGAATATGCTAGTTAGTATATAGTGATGTGTGGGGAGAAAGAGGAAAAAAGGAGGATCCTTGATTCCTATTGTGGAAAGAGAAAAGTAGATCACCTTTTTGTGAGAGAAGCCATTAGTTCTTTTAGGGTTGATAGTCGTCACTATCAATACACCCTTCTATCTTAAATCGGTAATGTCTTATTCATCAATACAAATACAGATTTCCATTCCATTATTTGCAGTTATTCATTCTTAGTTTCTATAATCCATCATTTATTGATAACTTCAAAAAAAAAAAAGAATGTTGTGTAATGAATATATGAAAGATGGTAATACAGTGGTGAAAAGGCTAAATTGTTCATTTTATTGATTCATTGTGCATTTGTGTACTTATATACAATACTATACATGAAGTAGTTCACATAACTTGGGAAAGAAACAATTTTTAACTAACTCCTAACAGCTTCACATCTAACTACCAACTATCCTAACTGAATACTAAGCAAATCTCCCCTTACTTTGACTTCTATCACAAGAAATAAAGTAATACAATATAACTCTTTTATTCCTAATCCCTCCCTAAACTTAACAAAGGATTCAAGCTTCAAAGACTTTGTAAGTATGCTAGCCAACTGATCATGAGTGTTGCAATACTTCAACTCAATTATTCCTTCATTAGTCAGGTTTCTAAGAAAGTGAAATCTGACATCAATGTGTTTACACCTTCTATGCATGATAAGATTCTTCAATAGCTTGGTTGAGGAACTGTTTTCGCAAAAAATGATTGAGCCATGCTTTTGTGGAATCTTCAGATGAGCCAACATATTTCTCAACAATACACATTGGCAAGCACATGAGGGTGCAAATTCAGCTCCTGTTGATGACAGTGTGAAAATTGGTTGTTTCTTTGATGACCATGAAACTGCCCCCAAGCCTTTCTTAAACACATGTCATGATGTACTCTTCCTATCATCTCCATCTCTTTTATAATCAGAATCTGTCCACCATAGAAATTGTAAGTTATAGGTACTTCCATGCTGGTACAAAATGCCAAACTCCAATGTGCCTTGCAAGATATATGGAGAGGCATACAAAGATGCATGTAGCAGCAGTCAAAAGAATTATGAGATGCTTGCAACCTTGAACAATGGGACTACACACCTTAGTGCACTCTTCCATGCCAAATCTATTTAGAACTTCTACTGCATACTTTTGTAGATGGATGAAGAGTCTATCACTACTCTGCTTCACCTCAATTCCCAAGAAGTACCTCATTCTTCCCAAATATGTCATTGCAAATTCTACCTTCATTGACTGCTTAAACTCATTCCTCATTTGCAAGTCATTACTTATGTAGATAAGATCATCAACATAGAGACTGACAATGAGAATGCTTCCCTGAGTTTCATGTTTAACAAATAGGGTATGCTCATAAGAACACTTCACGAACTTGTAAACACAGAAATAATACTCTATCATGCTATACCAAGCTCTTAGAGCTTGTGTTAGACCATAAAGTGCTTTCATCAGCTTATACACTATTTCAGGCTTGCCTTTCTAATATCCTGTAGGTTGGATTATATACACATCTTTATTGAGCTTACAATGTAGGAATGCACTCTTTCAATCTAGCTTAAATACACACCATTTCTGATTTGATGCAACTGCAAATATTGTTCTAATTGTGTCCCATATGGCCACAGGTACAAAAATCTCATTAAAATAAATTTCATGCCTTTTAGAGTACCTTTTTGCTACCAATGTACCTTTGTGTTTGTATACCTCTCCTTTATCATTGTACTTGGTTTTGTAAATCCACTTCACTCCAATGGTTTTTGAACCTTTGGTAAGTGTGATCAAGTTCCAAGTGTCATTTTTCTCCATATATCAATCTTGACAGCTTCCTCATAGCTGGTAGGATCATTATTTGAATTGAAAATTGCAAGATTGTGTAGTTGATTCCCCTCTTCATTTTCTAAGCCAGTGACATAGTCATTCAGATACCTTGGTGGTATCCTATTTCTATGACTTGGCTTAGGCTCTTCAGTTGCTTCTGTTCTTCCATTATTCCCTTCATCACTATGACCATTTGTGGATTCTCCATCTATATCTTCTTCTACTCTTGCATTTGTCACATCTGCAATTTCTTGCTACTCAACTTCACTTTCTAATTCCACTTGGGCTTGTGAATCTACTATACTCACTTGATATTTCTTGCCTCAATTCCATCCTTTTCCTTCTTCAAACACCACATCCTTGCTAATGATGGCTTTTCATGCATTTGGTTCATACAACTTGTAGGCTTTAGACTCTTCACTCACACTAAGATTGACACATTGTACACTTTTTCCATCCAACTTCTTCCTCTGTGCATCACGAACATGAGCACGAGCCATACAACCAAACACTCTAAAATGATGAACTAATGGCTTTGTTCCACTCCAACATTCTTCAGGTTTCATATTTTTAACTGCAAGTGCATGCCTCTTATTCATGGCATAAGTGACCCATCTTGTTGCATCGGGCTAGAAATGCTTAGGAACACTTCTACTAGATAACATAGTTCTGACTATATTCATAAGATTCCTATTTTCCCTTTCAGATACTCCATTATGTTGTGGAGTATATGCAGTAGTCAACTACCTTTTGATCCATTCCAAGCTACAAAATTCATTGAAGGAGTTTGATGTGAATTCTCCTCATCTGTTAGTTCTGAGGCACTGAATCAAAAAACTATATTCCTTCTCTACCAATACTTTGAATATTTTGAACACACAAAAAGCACTAGATTTTTATTTCAAAAGATAGACCTAAGTATTTCTACTGAAATCATATGTGGAGTGATGAAGTACCTATTTCCTCCAAGTAACTCAGGCTTGATAGGTCCACAGATGTCAGAGTGGACAAACTCCAGCTTAGCATTAGCTCTCCAATTTGCTTATTTAGGAATTGGTTTTCTGTGTTGCATGCCTATCAAGCAATCAATGCACTTTTCTTCCGTGTTCACCAGGCTTGGTAAACCTCTCACCATATCCTTCTTAGAAAGCATATATATCCCCTTAACACTCGAATGTGCATACCTGATATGCCACAATTGAGATTCCTTATGTTCAATGGTTTGACTCTGAAAGCATCTTGGCATGATAACAGATTCATGGATCACA
Organism: Lathyrus tuberosus; assembly: GCA_022829125.1. NCBI lineage: Eukaryota > Viridiplantae > Streptophyta > Magnoliopsida > Fabales > Fabaceae > Lathyrus > Lathyrus tuberosus. The sequence continues at coordinate 2,237,168 of JALAZF010000574.1, read as the reverse complement.
TACATCCTATTATGAGACACATGAGTAGTCAAGATTATGCCCTTCTCTTCATGAAATATTTGACAAGAGTCATGCTTGAAAACCACACTCAACCTCTTTTGTTGAAGTTTTCTAATGCTGAGAAGATTGTCCCTCAACCATGGAATGTAATAGACATCAGTTATCACATGTAATCTATTACCCATACACGGCCTCACATTTCATTTTCCCATGACAGACATTGTTGAGTTATCACCAAGCTTCACTGTTTCTATGAAGCTTTCATCAAAATCAAATATCCAAGTGTTTACCCCCAACATATTGTCATACCCTAATTTTTACCCCTAAGATCCCGCCTCATTTGCATTTGTATTGCAGTTAAGATCACAAACATGGGGTTCTCCTAACCCTCATTTCTTTGGGTTTGTCATAGAAGAGATCTCCAGGCACCTTTGTGTTTCTTTATTATTTCTTGTTTACTAACCAAAATACAAAAATATGTTGCAGTTTGTTTGTTTCCTTTCTCTGTGTGATTATGGTTTAGCAGGGATGTCAAAGGCAACGCCATAGTTTTAAGTCAAGTGTTTTGATTCATTTATGATCAAAATCAGATGGAAGTTTGACCTCATCTTGGTCAAACCATTATAAGTTTGCTTCAATTGCAAGTTATTTGTGGCAGTGGGCTATTTCTTAGGCAAGGTGTATCCAAGGACAAGTTGTCTTGTGTAGAAATCATCAGGTTATCATGCAGTGATTCATAAGAAGTTTGGTTCAAAAACAGATTCATCAAGCCACAAGGTTATCTTCGTCAAATATTTCTCAAGAACAAGTGCATTAGGATTTTCACTTGTGTATGTTTAAGGTTTCCTCGTTTTCAACTAAGAATGCTATTGAGCTAGGGTGTTAATTCTTCTCACCATGTCAAGTCATTTCCTCATCAATGTGCATTCAAAGGTAAAGGGAATTAAAGTTTCTATTCATTGTGCTGGAGCATTGATATTGGCTCCTCAACTAAAGTTCATTGTGCCAGGGTTTCACCTCAAGGCTACATTGAGAACTATTCCTTCTCTATTGCAAGTTCATCATCATCTCAAGGTTTCTCCTAGTTATTTGCTTCACCAGTCAATATCTTTAATGAGGTTTAGAGGATTTCTCAAGGAATTACTTCTGTGATAAAATCATCAATGGAAGAAGAATTTTTTTTAAGCCAACATATTTTGTTGATTGAAATGCAAGTATGAATCATGGCACAAAAGATGAGGTTGTGAACTCTTTGTGATCAAGGTCTTAATGTCTATTCAATTACTTGTTGGTTACAAGGTGATTTGGATTCTTTATGGTGTCAAAGATTTCAAAGCATATGTTTTGACCATCATCCAAGAATTGATTCAAGCATATAAATTGGAAGGTCTATTCATTACATATGGCTTGCTTGGAATTCAAGTTCAAGGCATGTTTTCAAATATCATTCAAGACATGGTTTTCAATCAAAGTCCAAACATTAAACACAATGTTCAAGTTCATATACATCATGATTCCAAGTATTGTTCAAGTCCATTACAAAAAGCCAAGAAAATAAAAAATCACAAAATTAGCCCCATGGTACATTACATCAACCAAATTGCAAAAAATAATTAGGCACAACCAAGCTACATGAATTCACGTCCAAGCTACAATTACCAGCTATATACATGAGCCTCACGCAGCCATCAAACCGACTTCACAAGACCAAAATGTTACACAAGCTTCAACGTATACCAAGCCTCCAAGCCATGACCATACAAACCCCAAAGCACGGCTGAAGATGCTACCCCACACGAGCTTCACGCAAAAACTGCCAGCTGATGCGAAACAACGTACAAACACTTCATAAGCTGCAACAATAAAGGTCAAAACGACCTGCACCAGGTGAAAAACAAAATGAAATGCAAGCATAAGCACTTCAAAATGCAGCTACGTAAAGCAATGACAATTCACGTTGCAAATCACAAAACGACCTCAATACGCAAACAAAACGACTTGCAAAAATGACTTCACGCAATGTGCAACGAACAAAACGCAGAGAAAAAGCAAAAATGACAATTTCAATTTTCAGCTCAATCCACTTCATTCGTTCTATAAATAGAGAGCTTCACACCTTCATTTGCTCAAGTTTTTAAGCCAGAATTACTCTGCAAAATTTTCTCCTCAACCTTCAAAACGCAAAACCGAATCACTCTCCTTCTTCAATTCAAAACACATTTTCAATTCAAAAAAACAATCACAACTAATCCAAAGAAGAGAAGAAGAAGAGTTGAATTGTTTCTCACCTGAATTCGAAGGTATTTTGGTGGTTTTTGACGAACTTTCGCGTTTTAGATTTGAACTTGTTATTGAGTGATTCTTGAAATTGGAAGTAGAATTGTGTAGTGCTTTGGATTTCGTTTGAATTCATATAGGTTTCGAGCTCCGCCGCTGCCGACATGGAGCTCCTTTCTTTCTTTGTTAATCATTATATTTTGTTTTGTTTCAATTTTCTTTTAAAATCATTTGAAAATATTTTATGCTTGATTTTATGTTCTTGTTGCTTTTTGTATATTAATTGTTGGTTGTTGCCTTGGATCATAGCTTGTTGATCTAATTTCTCTTAAATTTCAATGGACTTTGGGTGTTGATGAGGTTGGATGAACCTTCATCAATATAAATCTATCATTAAGTGAATCATTTGACTAATTTTTGATGCTTTGAGTTGATGATAGATTTAGTGCCTTAATCCACCAAGAAAGGTGATTAAAATTGATGATGAAGTGATCTTTGTCGCGGTGAGAATCAGATATCAAGCTATTATATTAACTTGAATCACAAAATATTGAATGTTCACCACCGAACTTTAATTTATCCAAAGGAAAGGGAAAAGATTGAATAAAACCCTAATTGTGCTATGTAATAATAATACAAAGAGATATAAAGGTTTGGGGGTTGGTTATACTAAGGGAAGGTACTAGCACCTTAAGTATCTATAGTATCCTATAGGAACCTCTTGAAAGTATTTGTGTTATGATAATTTGCTTGCTAATGTTTGTAAATGTTCTATTTTTGAGTTTTATAGGGGACCTAAGGAGGTTTATTGCTAGTGTCCTCGCCAAGACTTCGCAGTCTTATGCCTACGTATCCTAACAATGATGGAATTAGAGCAATCGTAGTTCACCTAACTACGGGTGAAGAACACTTGATAGTGATCAAGGTTCCAAAGGGAAAGTAAGTGTTTATAACAATAACACTTACATGACTTAACAAAGTCAAAGAGTTTACAAACTCTAACCTAAGACTATGTTGAAAGGTTAATGACTTAACAAAGTCAAAATGGGTAGTTGAGACAATGTTATACTACCTATGACATGAAATCAATAAAAGAAATCTTCCCTATGGATATAGGTAACAAAGAAAAAGAGATGAAATGGAGCTAACAAGATAACATCACTAAGGGATGACTTAACAAAGTCAAAATAAACATGAGTGTATGGGTGATAATGGATGAGATGAACAAGAAATGATATTCAAACATGATATCAAAGTAAACATAACAAAAGATGAAATTCAAACATGATATCAACTAAAGTGGATAAAGAGTGATAAAGATGATGATCAAACATGACATCAATTAAATCAAATATCAAGTGATAAAGATGTCGTTCAAACAAAAACACACAACTCATGGCAAAGATGACATTCAAACAAGATATCAACTAAAGGATGAGATGAAATGAGATATAACAAAGTCAAATGAACATGGTAACAACCAACACATGAAGGTAGATATGACAACATCTAAGACAAAAGTTAAAAAAGTCATAAATAATCATGGTAAGAACCAAGGCAAACAACACATAAACATAGATGTGACAACACCTAAGATAAGAATTAACAAAGTCATAAATAATCATGGTAACAACCAAGGATGAACATCTAAACGTGGATGATGCATAGTCAAAGCATACATGAGACATGGTTCTAACAAGACCAAAGTAATAACACAAGTATGGCATATCATAGCATGTTCATAACAATAACACGTGAGCATGGAATATAAACACATAAGTAACAACATATGAGCATGGACATAAGTGTAACAACATCAACAATATCATCATGGACATGAAGGATACACAAAGGTTAAAATCAACATGTGAATTATGGATATAACAATATCAAACATACATGAACTAAGGTCAAGATTGTGACATGGTTTAGGGTTGACACTAACACCACTTAATCATGAATACAAGTTAAGATTTCAATAATCATGGACAAGTTTAAGATACCACTTAATAATGAAAACAAACTAGACATGATTCAAGACATAGGGTAACAACCAAGGATTCATGTCAAGGGTTCATTGTGATTACAACAAGTCTAAGCATTTCAAAAGGGTTGAATATAATGAACATGAAGTCAAGCAAATACATGATATCAAAGCTTTAAACAATATGGACATGTTATCAAAGATATATCAATCATGCATCAAATGTTCATCAAAGGTTCAATGTGGTATGAAAAAGTAAGCAAGTGTATTTACATCACAAATCAAAAGCGAGGAAAATGTTCATGGTTTAAACATTAAAAGTTCAAGGCATATACACATAGAAAATCAAGTATCAAAGTGGGCCAAAATTAGGCAAAAACTAAATGAAAGACATTAACAACATCAAACAAGGTTCAAACAAGGTGTATCATATTCACAACAATCATCAAGATCAAGAGGAACCAAGAAATAAGCCAAAGAAAATTGATTAAAGACCTAAACACACATTAAAAAGTCACCCACTTTGGCTAAATAAAAATGATAGAAAATAAAATATTTTTTAGAATTTTTTCACTTATTCATAAAATAGATATAACAAATAATGGGTGTGACAAAAATCAGTCCAAAATGATAAATAGTTTGAGAGATATGATTTAAACAACATTGAAAAAAAAACATGAAACATAACAAGTGATAAAAAGAAAGGTTTTGCCACATATGAGGCTTGAACACACGCACCCTAGATTGCAGCTTAAAACTTAACCGCTGGGTCATTTACCTGGCCTTGAAATGAAACGCGCTTTGTAAATAATATATGAAGTTAACAGTTGAAAAATGGTTTAAAAAATAATGCAAAAGGTCTGGGGCGAGGGGGATTCGAACCCCATACCTTATGCACATAACACACACCAACCACATGCTCTCTCCAGCATGGCGCAATGCCCAAGTCATGAACAAAACGGAAACAAAAAATCAAATAATAAAACAAGTTCAAAGATCAGAAAATGCGCGCCATCTCCTTCATCATCTTCAACCTCCATTTTTGAAAAATTGAACATGCTATCTCACTCAATACTTAATAAAATGCTAAGGTGTAAACATGAAAGTTGATTGATTTTTCACAAGGAATCTGATGGTATTGCTTGGTTTTATTAATTTTCAACACATAGTAAGTAATCATGCACGGATCAGAATGAACCCTAATGTGGAAATTCAAAACGAAATCATGTATTGTGATGATCAGGACCAATTGATATGGGGTTTATGATGTCTACATGATGGAAAACAATTTGGTAATTCAAATGGATGCAAATGGTTTCAGTATCACATGGTTCCAAATGAGGATGCACTTACCTATTGGAGCAAGGTCCAATGTCTCTTCATGTAGTTACAGAAACAAGATAATGATCCTATAAGCTCCCTTGATCCTCTAGAAAGCTAATGATGTCTTTAGTTTTCCTTAAAACACTCTGAAGCTTCCTATCCAATTCAACTTGCAATTTGATCAAGTGAAGTTTTGATTTCTGGTTAGAGGTGTTATAGTTGTGAAATGGCACTTGGAACATTTCAAGACATGTTTATGGATAATGTTTGAATGTTTGGATGGATTAAAAATGGATTATATGGAGAGTTGTGATGTTTTGTGCAAAAAGTCAACCAAATGAAAGTTGAAGGTTGACTTTCTGAACCTGGGGTTTTTTTTATGAATATGATAGTTTAGACAACTTGGTTATGTATTTTATGATGTGTGTGGATGATGGTTTGATGATTTTGTGAATGGAGAAGGTTTTGGACAAATTTGTGAAAATGGAGGTTTTTTGGCACAATGAAGGCTTTGATGCAAATTCTGGTGTGAGCAAGTGTTTCTCAATGTTTCTGCTATGTTTCTTGTGTGTTTTGGACTGAGGATGTTCCCTCTATTTATAGGTAAATATTGAGGGAGATTCATAATCCAAGTTTGGTACAAATGGTTTGGTTGGATTCAAAATGGTAGTTTCATGAGTTCTTGTGGTTTCAAGGCATAGTACAATGCCTTTCTAGAGTGGTTGAAAGCTACTGAGGTGTTGCTTCTGTGCCAAGAGGAGTTTATATGCAGAAGAAACAATGTAGAGGCTCAAGACAAGTTGACTTTTTTAATAAAGTCGCTTTATGCAAATGGAATTATGACATTTCTTGCAAAACAATCCATAAATGGCATTACAACTTGGTTAATGGCTCAAATCTTTGGATAATGCATCACAAACTTATGTAAACTTTTGATTAGAGGGAGATTTACGAGTAATGTGGTATGGAAATCAAGATTGCATTGCTTTGGCTAGGATTTGCAACAAGAACTTGCCATGACATGAACCAAAATTCAAGTTTTGAGGGCTAACTTCCTCTCTTCGAAACTCCTAGCTCACATATGATAAAAGTGTGTTCTTGGACTCTTTGGAAAGCTTAAAATATCTTCTATAACTTTCATGTTGACAACTTTTCTTGAATCAAAAGGGATCATGGTGAAAAATGGCCAACAAGTGAGTCACTTGACAAGGTAGATTTTGTTGAAAAATTTTCTAAGTGTTTTTGTTCAAAAAGTATTGAACCCTCCACTTCATGGCCTCATATATCTCAATCCATGCATTTTTTTTGGGGAAATCATCCTCTAGGACAAAGTTGTAGTATGGAACAAACTCTTCAATTTGGTCTTTGGAGCAAAGAAAATGGTTACTTGATGAGGAAGTTATGAGCTTGGAAAGTTGAGTAAAAATCATAGAATTTCATAACTTAGAAAAAATCATGAAACCCTAATTTTCCCAAATCTTTATCCTTTGATGTTTTCCTTGATTTCCTTGATTGATCATGATCCAAATCACATGTTTTCATGATCTTTGACTTGAGAAGTCCATGTTTGACCAAAAATTCAAAAGTCAAACTTGACTTTGATCAGTGGTTGTCTTTTGTATCAGATGAAATCCAAATTGCATACTTCAATGAAATCAAACCCTTAAGCTATTTGAACACTATAGATGGACTTCAAAGGTGTTTTTGAGTTTATTGCATCATGCCCCAAGGCTTGAGATCATGTCTTGGTCAAAAGTCAAAGGTGCAGTTGACTTTGGCTAAAAAACCCTAATTTGTGGACCAGATGAATTTGAAACTTGATAAACTTGTAATGAGACCATAATACACTTTATTGCCGATGTATGGAAACTCTTGATCATGAGAACTTGATATATTGATGATCAAATCTCCTTGATGCAAACCCTAATTCACAAACAAAGCAAAGCAAGACAATATTTTGATGATTTAGAGGGTTAGCTATGCATGAATGACACACCTAAAATGTGTCCGATTCTATGCAAATGATGATGAAATCTAGGGGTAAAATTTGGGGTATGACAATCTTGAATAGTGATTTAGTTTGGTCTTTTCTTCATCTTTCCTTCTCTTTATTTTGCTTTTGATTTTCTCTTGATCAATTGGGTGATGTGTATTCCATCTTGTTCATGAGATTTGGATTGATGCTTGATGAACTTTCATCATTTCAAATCTACCATTTGATTGATTATTGATCATTGTAGGTACTTTGGATTGATGCATAAGTTTGAAGGTGTGTGAAAAACACAAGAAATGGGGGGTTTGAATTGAGTTTACAAAATGAAAGCTTTTTGTGAAACTCAAACAAAGATCACAAATAGACTAACAATAGAGAAAGACACATGATATATCCTGGTTCACTTGAAAACTATCAAGTTAATCAAGTCCACCCGCCAAGGTGATTTTGCCTTATATACAAGGACTTAATCCACTATAACCAAACTGATTACAACTGCACTAGCAACTGCTGGTGACTAACAATACACAGACTAACCGTCTCTTCTTAAGGATTCTAACCCAACTGGTCCCTTAAGGAATTCAAACAACAGTTTGATCAAATAAAATGTTTACAATGAAACGCTTCTTACATAAGCTGATATAAACACAATTTCTAGCTCAATCTAACTTAGAGAGAATCTATAGAGCAAGAACAATCATCTTCTTTGTATTATGGTGCTTTACTGTTCACTCATGGATTTCTCTATTTCTTGAGTTCTTTCTCGTATGAATCAGTGTTTTTGTATATCTCTCTTTTTCACACTTGGTGTCACACATGATTGTTTGAATGATCAAGTCTTTATATAGCCAGAAAAAGATCCGTTAAAGGGCATATCAGGAATATCAGTAAAATACTGGCGACTTGAAGTAATGTCGTTATGCTGGGATGAAAATCCCACACTGAAATTGTCCTTTGTATCACCAAATCAGGGTAGTGGAATGGTAGTGGAAAAGAACGTGTTTGATCTGTACTATGTACTATTTTCCCTCGCAAATGTTTCATCTTCTTCTATCCATCAGAGGCTTCTGAATTGATATGATTGAAGTATGCTCATAAGAATGAATCATTGGGTCTTCAGAGTCTTGAATCTTCAGAACTTGTTCAGCAGAACCTTGTCTTCAGAGTCTTCTGCACTCCTTTTTCAGAACCCTTAGTTATCAGAAACATAAGTCTTCAGAGTCTTCAGGACTTATTCAGCAGAACCTTGTCTTTAGAGTCTTCAGAACTTGGTCTTCAGAAACTTAAGTCTTCATAGTCTTCAGAACGTTGTTCATAAGAACCTTGTCTTCAGAGTCGTTAGCACTTAGTCTTCAGAAGATAAGTATCAGAGTTATATTCAGAGCCAGAATCCAAGAGAACATTGCAGCAACAACATACTGTCTTCTTAGAGTCTTTATGAAGCACATTAGATCAGAAGCAATCTTACTTCTTTGACGCAGAAACAACTTTTAAGAATCTGAGAGTGATGTTTTACATGATCTCTATCAGAGTCAGAGCTATCTTTATCAGAGTCAGAATTATCTTTATCAGTGTCAGCACCTGTTTGTCAATACTTAAGAAAACAAATATTAGAGTACCAAAATTGTTCTCACACAAATACAACTTTGTTATTATCAAAACAAAGATATATCTTACAGAACCAAATCTTATTCTCACAAAGTTTGTCATAAGTGTCATGAAAGATTGATTGATGTAATTGACCAATCTTATTGCCTTAGTGCTTGATCCCTCCTTGGTTTTGACTTGTGCTACATGTTTCAGGAATATGATTTCTTTCATATCTCTAACATGTATGATACATAAAGTGTTATTGATCGTTCTATCATAGTATGATCTTCCTTATAGATTGTGCTATGATTGCTTAACATAGCGCTAAATTTTGTCCTGAATCAGATTATTAACTCTAATACTAACACTAACAATATAATTGTGCTAACATTTACCTTTATGTCATTTAATTTTATGCACATTTATCTTTACGTCATTTACTTTCTTGCTCCTTATATATATTGTTATATTCTTATCATTTACATATCATATTGCTATTGTTTATGTTTATGCATTTTTTCTTTGTCCACTTGGACTTTTCTTTTTCTTTTTCTTAAGACATTAATAAAGGCTAAACACTAAAAGACTTAATATTCCATTGGAATATTTGGTTACTATCCCTTGCTTGGATGTTGGACTTATGGACTTAGATTTAGGTTCTTGATCCTCTGCTTTGAAGTGGTGACTTGAGACCTTGGAATTCATTTGGTACTTTGACCTTGGGTTGATCTCTTTGAAGACTTAGTTTATTCTTTGTTTGCTGCTTGAATCCAAAGGAATGGAGTATTGAATCGTGTCAAAGCTTACTCTTGGTTAGATATTTCCTTCCTTAGCTTTTACTTTGTGCATTAGGGTAGCCTCTTCATCTCCTCCCCTTCTTAAATTTTCAAAATCTTCTTGTTTTCAAACTTGAACCACTTTCACAATAAACCTTGACCTTTGTCAAGTGATGTTCAAACTCTTTTTCTTGAATAAAGTGTTAATCAATCTTAAGCATGTCAAGACCACTTTCAAATGACTTAAAAAAATACTTAAATCATTTAAACCATTTTGTGCCCTTTGTGCACTTTTCTTTTAAAACTTTTCTTAAGGTTTAGACATAAGTCATTTTTATAGTTGAGATGTAATTCTCCTATCCCCATAGTGATGTTTGATGTTGCTTCTTTTCCACCTGAGAGAGTTAGTGGCATACTTGTTGATCTCTATCCAAGTTGGAGCCCTTCTCAATAGTGATTCAAAGGTACATTTTCATACACTTGTGGACAAAATGACAACTTGTCTTGCCATTTAAAATCAATCACAACAAACCACTTTTGTTATTTTTACCATGAACTACGAGGTTTTGATCCTTCATTGCACTTCGTGGGTACGTAGGCACACGGCTCGGGAAGTCTTGTCAAACAAAAAAATCTTAGAAAATATTTATCTTCTCATCTCCACCATCTTTTGCAAACAACACCTTTTAAGACAAACATAGATTTTCATGAGGTTCCTATAGAGTACTATAGATGTTTTGGGTGCTAACACCTTCCCATTGTATAACCAACCCTCTTACCCTTGTCTCTGTTTTTATTAGTTTTGTTTTAAAACTTCTTTGGGTTTATTCATTCTTTTCCCCATTCCTTTGGAAAAATAAAAGTGTGGTGGCGACTCTTTCTTTATGAGTTAAGTTAATCAATAACTTAATCTCAAAATTTCCCGCTACACATATGATTGCTACATTTAGAATCCAGGTACCAAATATCTTCCTTGGTCCAATTTCTTGATTCCCTCTTGGCCATCAAGATCATTTCCTCTTCCTCATCAAACTCAACATAGTTTGCACTTTCCTCTCAGCTAGGACACTCACTTTGATATTAACCTAGCTTATTACATTTGTAGAACTCCACAAACTCTTTACTTTGTCTTCCTCTACCACGACCTCTTCTAGAGAATCTTCCTCTCCCTCACCCAAAACCTATTCTTGCATTTGACACCTTCAGAGCTTGTTCTTAAGCATTCTTCTTGACCTTTCCTTCTTTGCTCATGAAAAAGGAAACTGCTTTTTAATTCATCAATAGAAAGATTACATACATAATTGGACTCCTCAATTGAGCACACAATATAGTTGAACTTTGTTGGCATTGATCTCAAGAGTTTCTCAAATTCATTACCTACTCCATTTTCTCTCCTTGTGCAATCATTCGATTGACAATGATGTGTGTTCTTTCAAAGTATTCATCAACATTTTTATTCTCTCCCATAATAATAATTTCAAATACTCTGTGTAGATATTACAAATGAGCTCTCTTGCCTTCGAAGAAGCATGACACTTTCAGCGCATAGCATTCCAAATATCTTTGGTTGTGTTGGGCACAAGAATGGTTTCCAAGATTAACCTATCAATGGCTCGGAACAAATAATTCTTGGATTTCAAATATTTCAATTTTCTTTCCCACACAACCTTTAATTGTTCTTGAGTAACATCTGTATATGCAACAGTGATACCATTTTTGATCAGACCCCAATACTCATTTGATCTAAGAGGATTCTCCATTAACATGGACCAATGATTGTAAAAACCATCAAATTTTGGAATAATAGGTTGTATGAATATATCTTGTGTGGGTTCAATCATGATTGGAAAGAAGAACAAACAATGTTCAAGAGGAGAGGGAGAAGGAAACACGAAGAAGAAGAAGAGCAATGATGGTGAAAGTGGTTGTAATTGAAACACTATGATATTCAATTAGAGGACAAGAACCAGGGTGATGATACCACTTGAAAATTATAAATTGTTCATCTTATTGATTCATTGTGCATTTGTGTACTTATATACAATACTATACATGGACTATTTCATATAGTTTGGGAAACTAATAACTTATAACTAACTCCTAACAACTTCACATCTAACTACCAACTACACTAACATAATGTAGTGTAATGAATATATGAAAAATGGTAATACAATGGTTGAGTAAAAATAATTTCTCCGGTGCCTACAAACCTTTCTACCGGCAATAAATTGTTTTAAAAAAGCGTCCGTTGTGAAAACGGATGCGACAAAATGGTATTGGTAAGTGTCGATACCGATATTGTTATTCACTGTTTTTTTGTTAAAGAACAAATTGTGGTTAATTCACACCGCGATAATCGCAATTAGTGTCGGAACACTTTACTGACTAAATTTGTGAAAACCTTTATGCGACTGCTATCGATATTTAAAACTTTGGCAACAATTGTCTTCCATTTTGGCAGAAATTTCTAGATTTTCTGTGAAATCTTTTTAAAATCCTAAAGAGGGAGAGAAAAAAGAAAGATTATAACTTGTTAATTTTTGCACCATTAGTTTTTGGTTTGTTTACAATATATTATAATTTGTTAATTCTTGTGCCATAAGTTTTTGATTTGTATACAAAAATATAAACATGTCCAAGATAATTGCAATTTTACAATATATCTTGTAGTTGTTTTGTTTAGATGTAATTGGATAAAAAAGATAAGGAACAATAGTGAAAAATTACCCTTGTTTCTTTTCTGTTTTTCTTCTTTCAATTCCCTTGAATAACCCCCCAACAACTTGTATTGTATCAATTTGTAGTAAAATAGTGAAGAAGTTTTTGATGAGGATTTCTTAATTAATCATTTATGTTTCTTAACCACCACGCAAAATTATTTAAATGTCCTTAGTTTTCGGAGATGTAACTTCGGACGCATCAAATTCTGAATGAACGTTGAAATATTTCAAAGATGCATCTCCATAATAATTTAAAACATACAATACATCACACTTAGAGGCCAGTATAAACTTGAATTGGACCGGAGATGTATCTCCGTGAATATTCTGGAGATACATCTCCGTAACATATCAAAACTTGGTCTTTCATGTTATATATTTTGTTTATCTATATTTAGATAAAGATTTAAATCATACCATACAATCGAAAATAAAAAATAGACGTACATAATTCCATATGGTCCAAAAATACCATGTATAAATAAAATACCAACAAATATTAAAAATGTCAAACGAATGAGAACAATACAGTAGCATGATGTCAAAATAAAATATAGAACATAACACTACTACTATATACTAAGACACTAGTGTGTATGTATGACTACCTATCCTTTACCTCCTTTGCCTCGTTTACCTCCTCGATCATCAATCCCCCTGTCCTCCGACGCTGTCTCTGGCACAACAATGCTCCTTGTGCCTCTCTCATGATGGCACCTAGGTGCCTCACATCAAACCCATCAGGGAAGATACTTTTGTCAATGTTTATCGGTGCAATCTCTGCTATGCGACGACATCTAGGCAAGACATCCTCAACATGATCTAATTGTCTAAGTGATAATAGAGTGTCTGGGAATGGTCTAAGTGTAAACAAACTGCCACATGACATGCTCGGGAAAATGAGGAGCAGTGAGATACGATCTGCATGCCAACCATCCAGAGTACAACACTATCTCGTCAAATGGGCACGTCTTACAGTGATTAATATAGTTGTTGAAGTGCATGTCCTTTGCAACCAAACGGTCAAGAAAGACTCTATAAGGCTCGATCGCCTGGTTCCCTCTGAGGGGTAAAAAAGCAGTAGCACGCAACATATCCTCAGTGTAAGATGGTACACTCTGTAACACCCCCTCTCTATACCCCCAAATAATCACATCTAATCATTTAGGCACATATTAAAAATTTCGCCAGAGTATAATTGTAAACATGGTATAAAAAGAGGTACGTCACATTATACAGTAAAGTAAAGCATACAACACCTGCTCAACAGTTGATATGCAACAGTGGGGTAACTTGCAACAGAGGAACTTAGTCCTTACACCCACATCTCAATATTTAGAATAAAAGCGGAAAATCTAAACATTGAATAACAACAAACATATATACATATATACATGAATCATCAAATATCCTCCACCAACGTCATACATGTTTACAAAAACATTCATCAACAAGATACATATACGGATGTATCACAAAAGAATCATATGCATCCTAGCTACCCGGTGCTACATATCAGAGCCAACCGACCAAAAGAATGAAGACACGCTCCACAAAAAGACCTCCAACATACCTACTCTGCAATGCCTCATAGAGCATTATAAAACAGCAGAAGGGTGAGAAATATTATCATAATAACAATGCATATGATTATATATATATATATAAACATAAAAATACACATATTACACCTTCTCACCACAATTCATCACATTTTCATCCATACACATCACAATATATATATATATATATATATATATATATATATATACATCCACCAAGCATATTCATCATGCACGCTTTCACAATTCTCAATCATTCCGTATAAACATAACCAATTATGTTCATTCAACAACACATCATTATAAAGATGATAAATGCAAATCATAGAGACCGACTCACGACTCTATGCAAATGCAATGCGGTACCGACTCAATCATCACTAGTTCACTCAGGAACTCTGCTGGAACCATCGCTCGTTACCGAAGTAACTCCCCGTCGGGCCTACGATGTTCACCCATTGCTCACACCCCACATGGGCACACAATGTTTATGGATCGCTCACACCCCACCTGGGCACACGACCCGATCGCTCACACCCCACACGCGGGCACACGATCTGATTGCTCACACCTCACCTAGGCACACAATCTGATTGCTCACACCTCACATAGGCACATAATCGTTCGTAATCATCGCTCACACCTCACATAGGCACACAATGTTACCACGGATTCTCATTAGAATCGCTCAACACAAGAATGTACTTCATTATGCTTCACATGCAAAATGACTCAAGACATTCTTGAAATGCATACATATTCACAAGATATTCATGCATTCATCTCATACAATCACATACAATCTATATACATTCACATCAATGCACTATTGTATGATTCATATTCAAACACACCGTCAAAATGGTAAAAGTCGCTAAAAAGCACTATTCCCGACTTTGCGACATAATAAAATCGGCCAACAGTTTCCACACCATCATAATCACAAATTACAGCTCAATAGCTTTCTAACGATATAAAGAACGCCTAAATCGGAGTTACGGTTCGAGAATTACGAATCTTTAAAAGAAACGAAAATTATAAAAAAAAACGAAAGCGCCCGGCGACAGGAAAGTTTCGCCCGGCGACGCTTCCCTTTCGCCTTCGCTTCGCCCGGCGAAGAAGGGGTGAAGGAAAATCCCCCCAAATGTGAACCAAACCAGTAGCTTGACACCCTCGCGCCTCCCAATTTCGCCCGGCAAAGGCACGCACCGCCCGGCGCTCAGGGCCTTTCGCCCGGCGCTCTGCACCAGAAGCAGAATTTCTGCTTCGCTTTCACTGTTCCAAAACCCCCAAAATCTCCATTTTCTCCCCCAATTCACTTCCAACAGCAAAACAATGGATAGCAATGATTCATAAACTTATGGAGATTATACAACACAAATTATATCAATTTCTATCCGCAAAAACATCGATTTCTACCATTTTCTACACCAATGGGTTTATACCCCAAAACTCATGAAAATCAACAATATCAACAATACAATCATACATAATCATACACATTGCTAAGATAACAATATTTCACACCCTTACCCGGATTCCAAACTTGCTAATTGATTGTTCTTGATGATTTTCCTAGTTCTCCTCTTTTTTCCTCTTCTTTTCTCTTCTTCCTTTTTCTTTCTCTTCTTCTTCTCTAATTCTCTTTTCTATCTCTTTTCTTTCTATTTCTTTTCTCTCATTTTCCAAACAATCAATTAATTCATTTTTCTCACAAATTCTAATTCCACTTAATTTCTAATTTATCATTAATTGAGAAAAGTCTTAAATACTCTCCATTCTAATTTCCCCGAAAACTCTCAAAACGGTAAAAATAACATTTAACACACCAAATTCACAATTAAAATAATTTATCATCCAATTAAAATAAAAGACTCCACATAATTGGGAAATAATCAAAATCGGGGCGTTACAACTCTCCCCCACTTTAGAAATTTTCGTCCTCGAAAATAATACCTGATTCAAACAATTCCGGATACGACTCTCGCATCCTACTCTCTAGCTCCCAAGTCATATCGCCTTCTGCAGCGCCTCCCCACGCTACTTTCACGAGCGCAATATCCTTGCCTCTTAGCTTCTTAACTTCACAATCCAAAATCCTAATCGGTAAAGCTTCAACCGTAAGGTTATCTCTCACTTCAACCTCGTCCATAGGAATAACATGTGACGGATCCGGAACATACTTCCGAAGTTGCGAAACATGGAATACATCATGCAAATTGGAAAGATTCGGAGGCAATGCCACACGGTAAGCCACATCACCAACTCGTGCAGAAATCTGATACGGACCAATAAAATGAGAAGTCAACTTCTTTGACTTCAAAGCACGACCCACACCCATAATCGGCGTAACTCTTAAAAACACATGGTCGCCTTCTTGAAACTCAAGATCTTTTCTTCTCTTGTCATGATAGCTCTTCTGTCTACTTTGAGAAGCTTTCATCTTCTCACGGATAAACTTCACTTTCTCCGTCGTTTGTTGTACCATCTCCGGTCCAACTACCGTTCTCTCACCTGTTTCATGCTAACACAAAGGTGTTCGACATCTCCGACCATATAAAGCCTCAAATGGTGCCATACCTATACTTGAATGAAAACTATTATTGTAGGTGAACTCAATCAATGCCAAATAACTATCCCAAGCACCACCTTGCTCGAGCACACAAGCACGTAACAAATCCTCCAACGATTGAATTGTCCTCTCGGTTTGACCATCCGTTTGCGGATGATAAGCCGAACTCAATCTTAGCTTAGAACCCAAAGCCTTTTGTAGACTCTCCCAAAACCTTGACGTGAATCTAGGATATCTATCCGATACAATACTCTTAGGAACCCCATGCAACTTCACAACCACAAGAACATAAATCTCGGCTAACCTCTCCAAAGGATAACTAATATCAATTGGAATGAAGTGAGCAGATTTAGTAAGCCTATCAACAATTACCCAAATAGCATTATGACCTCTTTGCGTATTCGGCAATCCCGTAACAAAATCCATCGATATACTATCCCATTTCCATTCCGGAATGTCCAACGGTTGCAAAAATCCACTAGGTTTTTGATGTTCCACCTTAGATTTTTGACAAGTTAAGCACGCATACACAAATTGAGCAACATCTCTCTTTAATCCGGACCACCAAAAGATTCTCTTCAAATCTTGATACATTTTGTTCGCTCCCGGATGAATACTTAAGTTACTTCGGTGCCCTTCATCCAATCTCATCTTTTTCAACTCTACATCATCGGGAATACAAATACGACCACGGAATCTCAAAACTCCAAAATTATCAACCTTGAAATCCTCATTCTCATTCAACATCAAATCAACGAATTTCAAGTCCAACTTTTGCTTTTCACCTACCGTTGCAAGAAAATCATTCGTAACATGTAGCATACCAAGTTTCACACTTCTCGGCGTCATTTCACAAACTAAACTCAAGTCTCTAAAATTCTCCAAAAGTTCCCATTCTCTCATCATCAATGAGGACATATGTAACGACTTCCTACTCAAAGCATCGGCCACCACGTTTGCCTTACCCGGATGGTAATTCAAACCAAAATCATAATCCTTCAAAAGCTCTAACCACCTCCTTTGTCTCATGTTCAATTCTTTTTGATCAAATAAATATTTCAAGCTCTTGTGATCACTAAAAACTTCGAATCTCGCACCATAAAGATAGTACCTCCAAATTTTCAAAACAAACACCATGGCCGCCAACTCCAAGTCATGCGTAGGGTAATTCTTTTCATGCACTCTCAATTGTCTTGAAGCATAAGCCACAACTTTTCCATCTTGCATCAAAACACCACCTAAACCAACCAATGAAGCATCACAATACACAACAAATGGTTCCGTAGGATTTGGCAAAGTCAAGATCGGAGCCGTTGTCAACCTTCTTTTTAACTCATTGAAACTCTCTTCACAATGAATATCCCAAATGAAAGCCTTTTCCTTACAAGTCAATTGCGTTAACGGAAGTTCCAACTTTGAAAATCCCTCAATAAACCTCCGATAATAACCCGCCAAGCCTAAAAAGCTTCGAATCTCCGTAACCGATCTAGGAGCCTCCCATTGCATTACTGCATCAATCTTGGATGGATCAACACTAATACCACTACCGGAAATGACATGTCCAAGGAAACTTACTTCCGACAACCAAAATTCACATTTCGACAACTTAGCATATAATTGTTTCTCTTTCAAAATTTGCAACACAACTCTCAAATGCTCTTCATGCTCCTCTTGAGACTTAGAGTAAATCAAAATGTCGTCGATGAACACAACCACAAAACGATCTAGTTGCTCATGAAAAATACGATTCATGTATTCCATGAACACACCCGGCGCATTAGAAACCCCGAATGGCATCACGGAATATTCGTAATGGCCATACCGTGTCCTAAAGGCAGTCTTTTGAATATCCTCTTCTTTCACACGAATCTGGTGATACCCCGATCTCAAATCAATCTTGCTAAAAACACGCGCACCAACCAATTGGTCCATCAAATCATCGATCCTTGGAAGCGGATACTTGTTCTTAATTGTCACCTTGTTCAATTGTCGATAATCAATGCATAACCGCATACTCCCATCTTTTTTCTTTACCAACAATACCGGAGCACCCCAAGGAGAAACACTTGGTCTTACAAATCTCTTGTCCAACAAGTCATTCAATTGCTTCTTCAATTCTACCAACTCCGATGCCGACATACGATACGGTGCCATCGAAACCGGTCTAGTACCCGGAACTAGATCAATAGAAAACTCAACCTCTCTTTCCGGCGGTACATCCTTAATGTCCTCAGTAAACACCTCAGGAAAATCACAAACAACAGGAAACACATCAAGGGACACTTGACTATCCACAGACAATGATGCAAACAAGCCGAATAATTGAGCTTCGTTCGCTAAAAGTTTCTTCAATTCTTTAGTGGATAGGAAACTCTCATCTTCATCATCTGCCAAAGAAGGAAACCTTACTAACTTGTGATAGCAATCTATATGAACTCGATTAAATCGCAACCAGTTCATACCCAAGATTACGTCTAAACCTTCCAACGGCAAACACACTAAATCCATCTCGGAGTCTTTACCATAAATGGTCAAAGGACAACTCACACAAACCAAAGAAGTAGTTACTGACCCCATTGCTGGAGTATCAATAACCATCTTACCATCCATCACCGACAACACAAGATTCAAATGCTTCGCGCACTCAGACGAAACAAACGAATGAGTCGCTCCCGTATCAATAATAGCAACTAAAGGCGTACTATTAATAAAGCATATACCTTTTATCAAACGGTCTGCACTAGTAGTTTGAGTCCCCGCCAATGCAAACACCTTTCCGCCCGCTTGAGCTTGTTTCGGCTTAGTACACTTAGTACTAATGTGACCAACTTCTCCACAATTATAGCACTTCACCATATTCCTTCTACAATCTGTAGCAGCATGCCCAAGGCCTCCACAGTTAGAGCATTTCACCACATTCTTCCCACACTCAAATGACTTATGACCTATTTCACCACACTTATAACATTTAATGGGACCAGAACCTCCTCCTCTAGATCTCTTCTCGAAGTTTCCCCTATGCTTGCCCTTATCAACAGGTGTCACATAAGGTCCACTTCTAGCTTGTTGCTTCCCCTTCCTCTCATTCAAACTTTTGTAATGTGTAGAACGAGCCTTGCTATCTTCCTCGAAGATTCTACAACATTCCGTCAAATCCGAAAACCTTCTTATCCTTTGATATCCCATAGCTTGTTTAATCTCAGGACGCAACCCATTCTCATATTTAATACACTTTGAGAACTCAGCAGTAATCGCAGCATAATGAGGATGGAATTGAACCAACTCCACAAACTTAGCAGTATAGTCCACCACGGACATACTACCTTGCTTCAATTCAAGGAACTCCATCTCCTTCTTCCCTTTCACACTTTCAGGGTAATACTTCCTTAAGAACTCAGTACGAAATAAATCCCAAGTTACTTCTTCATCATCCACCTCAAGAATTTGACGCATACCGACCCACCAATCGTCGGCTTCCTCCTTCAACATGTGAGACCCAAGCCTCACCTTATTCTCTTCCGCACAGTCCATGACTCTGAAGATTCTTTCAATCTCTTTCAACCAAAGTTGAGCACCATCGGGATCAAATCTTCCTTTGAAAACCGGTGGTTGATTCTTCCTGAACTCGTCATTAGCATTCACATTTGGCGCACCTTGCACCACCCTAGCCATTGCTTCCAAAGCAGCAGCCATCGCATTTTCGTTTCTACCAGCCATATTCTAATCATTCCCAAAAATAACAACAAAGTTAAACAACAATTCAAACAATACGACAACAAGACAGACACAACTGACTCAACTCTGGCTCTGATACCACTTAATGTAACACCCCCTCTCTATACCCCCAAATAATCACATCTAATCATTTAGGCACATATTAAAAATTTCGTCAGAGTATAATTGTAAACATGGTATAAAAAGAGGTACGTCACATTATACAGTAAAGTAAAGCATACAACACCTGCTCAACAGTTGATATGCAACAGTGGGGTAACTTGCAACAGAGGAACTTAGTCCTTACACCCACATCTCAATATTTAGAATAAAAGCGGAAAATCTAAACATTGAATAACAACAAACATATATACATATATACATGAATCATCAAATATCCTCCACCAACGTCATACATGTTTACAAAAACATTCATCAACAAGATACATATACAGATGTATCACAAAAGAATCATATGCATCCTAGCTACCCGGTGCTACATATCAGAGCCAACCGACCAAAAGAATGAAGACACGCTCCACAAAAAGACCTCCAACATACCTACTCTGCAATGCCTCATAGAGCATTATAAAACAGCAGAAGGGTGAGAAATATTATCATAATAACAATGCATATGATTATATATATATAAACATAAAAATACACATATTACACCTTCTCACCACAATTCATCACATTTTCATCCATACACATCACAATATATATATATATATATATATATATATATATATATATATATATATATATATATATATATATATATATATATATATCCACCAAGCATATTCATCATGCACGCTTTCACAATTCTCAATCATTCCGTATAAACATAACCAATTATGTTCATTCAACAACACATCATTATAAAGATGATAAATGCAAATCATAGAGACCGACTCACGACTCTATGCAAATGCAATGCGGGTACCGACTCAATCATCACTAGTTCACTCAGGAACTCTGCTGGAACCATCACTCGTTACCGAAGTAACTCTCCGTCGGGCCTACGATGTTCACCCATTACTCACACCCCACATGGGCACACAATGTTTATGGATCGCTCACACCCCACCTGGGCACACGACCCGATCGCTCACACCCCACACGCGGGCACACGATCTGATTGCTCACACCTCACCTAGGCACACAATCTGATTGCTCACACCTCACATAGGCACATAATCGTTCATAATCATCGCTCACACCTCACATAGGCACACAATGTTACCACGGATTCTCATTAGAATCGCTCAACACAAGAATGTACTTCATTATGCTTCACATGCAAAATGACTCAAGACATTCTTGAAATGCATACATATTCACAAGATATTCATGCATTCATCTCATACAATCACATACAATCTATATACATTCACATCAATGCACTATTGTATGATTCATATTCAAACACACCGTCAAAACAGTAAAAGTCGCTAAAAAGCACTATTCCCGACTTTCCGACATAATAAAATCGGCCAACAGTTTCCACACCATCATAATCACAAAGTACAGCTCAATAGCTTTCTAACGATATAAAGAACGCCTAAATCGGAGTTACGGTTCGAGAATTACGAATCTTTAAAAGAAACGAAAATTATAAAAAAAAAACGAAAGCGCCCGGCGACAGGAAAGTTTCGCCCGGCGACGCTTCCCTTTCGCCTTCGCTTCGCCCGGCGAAGAAGGGGCGAAGGAAAATCCCCCCAAATGTGAACCAAACCAGTAGCTTGACACCCTCGCGCCTCCCAATTTCGCCCGGCGAAGGCACGCACCGCCCGACGCTCAGGGCCTTTCGCCCGGCGCTCTGCACCAGAAGCAGAATTTCTGCTTCGCTTTCACTGTTCCAAAACCCCCAAAATCTCCATTTTCTCCCCCAATTCACTTCCAACAGCAAAACAATGGATAGCAATGATTCATAAACATATGGAGATTATACAACACATATTATATCGATTTCTATCCGCGAAAACATCGATTTCTACCATTTTCTACATCAATGGGTTTATACCCCAAAACTCATGAAAATCAACAATATCAACAATACAATCATACATAATCATACACATTGCTAAGATAACAAGATTTCACACCCTTACCCGGATTCCAAACTTGCTAATTGATTGTTCTTGATGATTTTCCTAGTTCTCCTCTTTTTTCCTCTTCTTTTCTCTTCTTCCTTTTTCTTTCTCTTCTTCTTCTCTAATTCTCTTTTCTATCTCTTTTCTTTCTATTTCTTTTCTCTCATTTTCCAAACAATCAATTAATTCATTTTTCTCACAAATTCTAATTCCACTTAATTTCTAATTTATCATTAATTGAGAAAAGTCTTAAATACTCTCCATTCTAATTTCCCCGAAAACTCTCAAAACAGTAAAAATAACATTTAACACACCAAATTCACAATTAAAATAATTTATCATCCAATTAAAATAAAAGACTCCACATAATTGGGAAATAATCAAAATCGGGGCGTTACACACTCGCCTAGACAGCGATGCACAGGAAGTGCTGGAGGATCCAAGTGTGAAATGAAAATTTTTGAACATACAAATCATTAGTAATAACTTTGCAAAGATGAAATGAAAATGACAAAGAAACATTCAAAGACCAATAATTATTAGCGTTAGTAGTCTGACCTTTCCTGTGACCTGCTTCGCCTTCCACATACAACCCTCTATCAACTTTGAGTACAGGTACACCAAACAAGCGCCCCCCACTTGTACTCATGGATTCACTCAAAGTCCACAAAGTACTGACACGCCGTAAGTGCACGACTTATGTTAGAGTAGTAAAAAGTATCGAACCACAAAGACCAATGGTTATGTACCGATTTCTATCCTATCGGTGTAAAGCTAGAGTGACCGAATAATAGGTTTTGAAAACAACTTAAACAAAAAAGCAATTATAGTGGAACAACTTAAAAAATGGTAAAAAAATTATATAAAGCAAGCAGGATATGTAACGCCCCCGTTTTGGTTAGTTTTATTTAATCGAGTTGTTTTGATTATTTTATTATTATATTATTTTATTTTTGACTTTTATTTGGAAATATGTTATTTTTCATTGTTGTTATGTTTTATCGCGTTTTGGGAGCGTTTGCGAGATATTTGAGTGTAGGGGTAATTTGGTCATTTTGCTTTATTTTCCTTAAGTTAGAAATAGAAAGAAAAGAGAGAAAAATAGTAAGGAAAGAAAAAGAGAAGAAGAAAAAGAGAAAGAAGGAAAAGAAGAGAAGAAAAAGAGAGAAAACTCGTGGATTAAGAAATTGATCAACCGACTTTCAAAAACACGATTAAATCGGGTAAGGGTACGAATATATATATTTGTGTTGGTGATAATTGTATTATGCATGATTGATATGCATTGGTGATGGATATATGAGATATGCCTTGTGTTGTTTTGTATTTGAATTCTGGTGTAAGTTGTGGTGAGAATATTTTACGTGAGTATTTTTGTGTTATTATATAATTATATGCAATTATATTATGATTGTGTTTCTCACCCTTCTGCTGTTTTAAATGCTCTATGAGGCATTGCAGATTAGACTGTTGGAGGTCTTTTTGTGAAGCTTAGGTCTTCATTCTTTTGTCGGTCGGCTCTGATATGTAGCACCGAGTAGTCGGGGAGATCGAGTGTGATTATTATGTATATATATCTTTTGGATTATGCATGTATAGATCTGTGTATGACAGACAAACTCTTTATGTGATATATATATATATATGAGATTCAGTTGCAGATTTTCCGCTTTTATTCTGTATCTGAATTGTGGGTAGTAGGAACTAAGTTCCTCTGTTATTTGCTACCTGATTGTTGCATATCTTTATGAACAGGTTTATTGTGTATTGAGTTTCAATTGATGTGGCGCCTCCGTCTATGCCGTGAATTTTTCATTATAATCTGATTAATTGTTATCGCTTTATTTAATTGGGGGTATAGATTGGGGGTGTTACATGATATAGGGTTATGACTCCTATCCTAGACTTCTCTACATAACCTAAGCACTTACATTACGGGAATTCCAACTCAGTTTATAGAAAAATAGTTAAAATGGCAACACCTGCTCTCGCCAGCGTATTGCCCTACCTCTAACGAATGAGACGCTTGTCAGCTCTCGCTCGCACAAAAACGTTCGTTAGCGATCATTACTTTTGCACATATATTAAAGATGGGGCCTTTCTCAATTTCATACGATCACTCTCGTGACTCGAATTTAAATGTTTAAAAATCTTATTTCTGGTATTGCCTATACCCTTTAGGTGCAAGTCAAATACCTAAACGCAATACTCTTACTCTCATATCAAGTTTTGAAAAACACTCAGAATTTTAAAATAACGAGTACGAAATTCATGCAACTAGCCTAGTCCATGCAAATAATAAGACGATAGTGATCATAACCCTTAGTCCCTAGAGGACTACTCACTCATATTCAGGAACAAACTAATCAAAACAATAATTATGAATACAGACATAATCGATAAACAAGTAATTAAAGCTATAATTGGGAACTTGATTTATGAAAAAATAATGGTTAAATTATAAACTTGATCCAGCTACTCCAATGGAGACTTTTACAAAATGCAAAAAAAGAAGCGTGAAAACAAAACGAAAAGTAGAAAACTGGATAAAAACTCAAGATTACCTATAAGTTTTTATACTAAATTCTAAACATGGTAAGAATATCCTAGAAATCAATGTCAATTACACACAATGAGGATCAAATCCAAGCTATTAAGGAGCCTTGAAGTGGAGGGAATCAGGCTAAATAGGAAACAAATCGGGAAAACTCGCCCTCCTGTTACGGGTCGTAACAGTTTTTACGGGCACCCGTAACATGCCTCTGGATTCTTGTATGGGGCGCAATGTCTTTAGGGCTTGAAGTGCATCTCCTGTTATGGGTCCTAATGGCTATTACAGGCACCCGTAACAGGTCTCTGGTTTTTGTATTGGAATTTTCCGATTTTTGCCTTTTCCTTGTTTTGCCCACTCTTCGTCCCTTTTTCACTTAGACTGCATATCATGATATGAAAACAAGGGGAAAACCATACCAAAGCATAAAACATAGAAAAACGAAGGGAAAACAAACAAAAGCGATGTAAAAACGACTAATAAAAGCAACATAAAAACCACTTACCAAGTACCGTAGGTAGACGACGTATGTATAAGTGGCACTCTTGTCGACACAAATCACAGTGCCAACAAAAAATAGCAGGTACGCTCTCATAACATGCGATCTGTGAAGCGCTGCCTGCTCATCATCACCTTCATCCTGCTATGCTCTCAGGATCTCAGCCTCATATATCTTCTTCAAGTACTCAAATCTAGCATGAGCACCCCTGGTCTTATCCAACTCCTCCTTCGCCTCCTCTGGATCAGCCCCCAGATACACTACCATCATCTCGAGTGCCTCGTCTTTGGCCATCCTTCCATGATCTAGGAATCTCTCCATGATCAAAAGATGTAGCAAACACGAGACATCGTCGAATGTGATAGACATCTCACCATGCGGGAGATAAAATGACAAGGTCCCTGAGTGCCACTTATAAAAGTCAGAGGAAAGGAAGTTAGAAACTTTGCTCCCCATTTGATTAATCTTATTAGAATCTGAAACATTTCTTGAATTGGTCCCACTACTACTAAAAACATCATCCTCATCATTATCTTGTTCTCTAGCACTCGTGTTTATTTTGGGCTGGATTTTTCTGTTACTCATGCCCATTTTGAGAAAATTATGGGGAGATGATGATATGATGATATGTAAGAAAGGTTTTGCTTTTGTCTAGTGTTCATAAGAAGATTGTGTGTTGTTGCCTTGATGTGTTTCTGCACTATGAAAATTAAAATATGGTATACAGATCCATATATGTTGTTTTTCTTTCGATGTTGTTTGGTATTTCTTTGGTTTTCATTTTCAAACCTTTACCAAATTGTGGCAAAAAGGGGGAGTGTGATGTTGTGTCTGATGTGATGTGATTATGTGTCTGATGTGAGCTCATGTTTGGTGTTTGGAATGATGTGAGCTGCTATTTGGTGTTTAATATGGTTTACATACATGTTTTGATGTTGTTGTGTATACTCTGATATGGTATATTATGATATAGTGTGTTACTTTCGTGCTACTTCTTGAAGATCACATCTTGTAGACATTATAAGCTGTTTTAGCTAAACAAATTTCAAAGGGGGAGATTGTTGTTTCTTTGATTGACTGCTTTAGGTAAAACATCATGGGCAATACAAGATGTAATTTGTGACATGGCATCATGTGGATAAAATGTTCCAGCATGTGCGCATCATCCATCCTCATGTTATTAGTCATATTTTGTGAGTAAATCTGACTGTGATTTTGTTTGATTTCAATAAGTTTGTTAATCCAAATTAGTTTGGAAAATGATTTAATTGGATATGATCTAGTTGAAAGATTTGGGTTTGGTTTAAATTAAAAGATTTTGATTTGAGTTAGTCAAAGAAGATTTAATTGGATAACCCTTGAAGAAAGATTTGGTTCAGTTTTATCCAAGATTGTGCAGAAGATTTAATTAAACAAATATTCCATTAAGATTTTGATTGAATTTCTTTTAATTACAAGATATGGATTTGAATTTAATGAGAAGATCTCCAATTCCAGATTTAAAATGTGGTTTATTTTTTTGCAAAGATATTGATTGAAGATCTAGATTCCATGAAGAAATTTATTCTGATTCCTTTACTTGAGAAGTTAGAATTGTGATTTATATCAAGTAAAGATTTTAATTGATTTGTTCAAGATTCAAAATTTTGTTACAAATGTCAAGCGAAATGCTGAAGCGATCTGTAAGGCATCTAACTCTGACTGATTTGTATCAATCAAGGATCACAATCTTCCTGATTAAGATTTGATTGATTATGTGAGATTTTGGAGGATGTAATTTGAATCAAATACAACAAGAATAACCAAGAGATTCAGATTTATTCAAGGAGATTAATCAAGATTGATAATCATCATTATTAAAGATTGATCTCATATGATTTTTAGAAGCCAAACCAAATTTTATTACCTAAACTCATATGGGATTTTGGAGCTGGAGTTGTGGCTATATAAGAAGTTCATCTCCTTTATAAAGACTCAAAGCTTTAGAGAAAAATCTACTCTATAGGAGAGTTTTAGTTGAGTCTTGTCTTTGAGTTTTTGTTGTAATACTTTGTTCCTAGATACTAATTATATAAGCTTAAGAACAAAGTATTTATGTGCGTTTAGTTGTTCCATCTTTTCAATCATGTTGTAATTTTCCAAACACAGGGAGAATGTTTGAGTGAAAGTAAGAGGTATATCTTATTCAGGTAGAGCCTGAATGAAACTTCACAAGTAGTATTAGGAAAGTGACCTTGAACTAGGTAATTCAGAGTAAGCCCATTTGTCCTTCTAATTATTGTAAGTGGAGTCATTCTATAGAGAGTCCTGAATAGAAATTCACGGATAATATTAGGAAGAGAGACATTGAACAAGATTTGTTCATCTAAGACTATTTGTACTTTTACTATTGATAGTGAATTTCTTTTCTTGGGTCGAATGCCCTCTAGACGTAGGTGATGTTGCATCGAATTAGGTTACCAATTCCTTTGTGTTCTTTATTGTTTTATAATTTGTTTTATAGTATTTGTTGATCTGGTGTAAGAAGTCATATATATTGTCCAAGACATTGTGTCCAATATCTATTGTGCAAAGAACAAAATTTTAATTGGCATCAGAGCAGACCCTCTATTCTATTTGGGTGTGTTTCAAGGTTCTTATTTTGTTCAAGATGGAGAATTTCAATGAAGGAGGAGTAGTTCATCGACCAAAGATTCTTTATGGTATTAAATATCCTCCAAAGATAAGAGCAGAAGACAAAGTAGGTTATGATACTGAAGAAAATCTCAGGTTTGCTAAGATATTTAGTAAAGTCATGAGAAAACTAGATATGAGATCCGAGAATGTCTCTACAAATGTTCATGACAATCAACAATATAATTTCAAGAGGTGTAACTTTCAACGTAAAAGAATAGGTGGTGAAAATCTCAACTAGATCCAATGTCTTAAATGCAAAGATTTTGTACATACTCAAACTGAATGCTCAGGTTTTCCAAGGATACAAAGAAAAATCTACAATGCCACTAATGATGAAGAAGGCGGGTGTAATCAAACAAACAATGTTGTAACGTTAACTACACACATCAAAGAAATGAAAGGTGATATATACTGGTGGGCCATCAAATTCAAAGAATATGTTTGTTACTCCTATTCAGAAAACAAAATCCACAATGTCAAATAACAGTCTCAACATCCTATCACACATGATTACCAAAGCATTAATTTTATCTCATTTATTTTATTCTACTATTGTAAATAGTATGTGAGTCAACTACATCATGTTGACTCGCAAGGGAGACACAATTTAACTCTTATACAAGTTTAATCCATTCGTCTCAAAATAAAAGTCTTTTAAAGTTGTTGCACATAAATTAAGAAAAGTAATGATTAAATGATTAAATGTAACAATCTTACAAAACTACCCTTAATTACTACCCCATCCGTTCCACAATGAGTGACCCGGTTGACCATTTCACACAGATTAAGAAAAAAGAATAAATGAAAGAGAGATAATGATATTTTTACTAAAGTACCCTTATCATGTATTGAGAATGATCGAAGTAATATTAATTAGAGGATAAAATTAGAAAATATGCATTGGAAATTGAAATGAGTCATTCATTTTGTTTTATTCTAAACTAGCGGGATACCCGTGCCTACGCACGGGTACCCGTCGGTGTGACGCGCATATGTCTACATTTAAAATATGAAAAAAATTATTAGAATTAATAAGAGTTAATAAGTATAAAAAATAAAATTTGCATCATTGATGAACTTGACCCGTTAACATTTATGTTTATAAAAGTTGTACATTTAATAGATTTTATAATTAGAATGGTTGTATATTTACGTTAAAGTATATATATTTTTTGAATTATATAGATAAATATATTGATCAATGATAAACTTGACCCGTTAACATTGTCTTTTTTTTTTTAAATATTGTTATGTTTTGTCTTAAGATTGTTTCATGTTATTTGTTGAAGACAAATATTTGTACAATATTTGTAAAATTTATCAATGAAAAGAAAATTTATTAGAGTAAATAATTTATAAATTTTGTAATGTATTGTTATTGACTAAAAATTTGTAATGTCTAAATAATTAACTTAAAATTGAAGAAGACAATGTAAAAAGTAAATTTAATAAAGCACACGAAGATGTAGAAGTCTAAAAGTTGATATCCAGAAACATTGGAAATACAGAAAACATAGTCAAGGACCGACTTGAAATTGAAATCTAAGTAAGAGATTTAATCAGTAAATTTAAATCTCCTTGCAGACATATAGTTCTCCCACGTGTAGTCCCGCTCATCGTCATCATCCGAATCAAGTGGTTCGTCGTCCCATTCTTCGTCTCCATCTGAATCAAAAAATTTCAGTTTCCTCACTTTTTTTGCTGATTTCGTATTTCTTTTCCTCTTTCTTCTTTATTGCAGTGCATGACCGTCACATACCTTAAGAAGAAGAAAACCAGTTAATTATAATTGACAACATGAAAAAATAAGCCACTGTAAAGATCAACAGAATACATAAACATTAGTCTTTTATTAACTTTAAAAAAAGAAGTGGGATGTTGTTGATGTAACCCAACCGCAGGCTAAATGTACTTATACACGGGCTACAACATGCATGTAAAACAAAATTCTACCGGGGGGTGCTGCAACATTGGTTGAAACCGAGCAGCTTGTTCGTGAGGTTCAGCGAGGTCAAAAACCGTAGGTGGTTGCACGACCGTAGGTGGTTGGTTGTCAGCAACGGGTTGATTGGGGACAGAAGGTAGTTGTTGTTGTTGGGTCTGTTGATGTTATGAAGATTACAAATGTTAATCACAATGAAACAGTAAAGCAGACAAATATTAAGTGAATAACAAAAGCAACATTAATTGTAAATGGCAAACCTTTTGAAGTACCTGCCCGTCGACAGGGTGACGTTGACCGGCTGGTAGTTGCAATTCCGCGTGATGTTGCATGTCAGGCGATGTGTGGACTTCAGTAGGTGCTGCAACATTGGTATTTTCGTTGGATGCCATAGAAAATATTTTCTGTGATTCAAGTTTGGTGTGTCTTGTAGAGAATATGAGGCATGAAT
Source organism: Lathyrus tuberosus (assembly GCA_022829125.1). Taxonomy (NCBI): domain Eukaryota; kingdom Viridiplantae; phylum Streptophyta; class Magnoliopsida; order Fabales; family Fabaceae; genus Lathyrus; species Lathyrus tuberosus. Next base: position 2,206,436 of record JALAZF010000574.1, on the reverse strand, counting down.
AAATAATGAGGGTTGTGGCTTTGTAGCTTCCCCCTACATTGGAATTGGAAATGCAATCAAACTTTAGAAAGCATAAAGTTGGAATATTGACAGGAAAAATTATAAATACTGGTGATGGTTAAGTGTATTGTATTAGTTGCAAATACAATGTATGAACTTATTGCTCATTAAAGGTAATGAAAAGTATGCATGAGACATAATTTGGATAAAAAATATGAGATATAGATAACAATTGAGAAAAAAAACATTTCCCTGCACTTACATGTATAACATAAGTTTCGAGTACTATAATCAAAGTGGAATTGAATGCATTTTGACTATTGTAGGTCTAGTATCTGAAAGAAAAAGCTGCGGATTATATAAAATAGGTGTCAACATTAGACATACAAATAAAATAAAAAGACTGAAGGAAAGAGGTCTTACAATATCCTGAGAAAAATGAAGCATTCCCTGGCAGGTTTGGAATTTTTCGAAATTGTAAGGGTATTAGACCTGTATGTTGGTCATGATATGTCTGGACTCAGAAATAAAAATTGAAATGCAAGAAATCGGAACAACACTAAAAATCACTCTAAAGAAGAAGTCTACACCTGATTATACGACGTTGAATGTGAATCAACATGAACAAATTATCCTCAGAGGATCATTGAATGTGACAGCTGTAAATTGAGACATATAGTATGTGTGATGATATGCAGACATAAAAAGTCAAAGTCTAAAATGCAGACAAATATGAAATGTACCATGAATGAAACATTTCAGTGTGTCAAGATCATCTGATAAGAAGGTCATCTGCCATCCCTCTGTTAATATGCAGTGGATGTGTTCCATCACGCACTTTGTAATGATCCGTCTGTCAACATCTAAAAGTAACTGCAATTACAGTTGCATATTAACGAAACAGATATTCAAATCCATCAAAACACTAAAATTTGAATATATCAAAAGGGCAAACTGCAAAAACCAGGTAATGTCACTCATACTTGTGGAAAATCCATCAAAACACGAACAATGTAAAAGGAACCCAAAGAAATCTATAAAATTTCCACATTTAATTTCAAAACCTTCAGGCTTCATAGCTGAGAAATGGAAACGACCAAAGACGGTTCCTTATTGCTTCTTCATGAATCTGTAACTTCCCATTGTAGTTAAAAGAATTTTAGAATCACAATAAAAATGTTAGGACTTAAAATTAGTGTACTTGTCTGAGATATGAAAACCATAAGAATCAGTGGTCAAAGTCCAAAAACAACACCCAATGCCAGCTGCAATGGTCATTGAAGAAATTAGAAGTAAGAAATGTATAGAAAACCTATTAAACATAAACAAAGTTTGTAATGCAACTGCTACACCTGCTGATACAGAGCCAAACCAAAAACCTGCATCAAAGGCAAAACACACTGAAATGGTTTAGAGAAAATGAGTGTATGCTAATATATTGAGCTAAAAAATTTAGGATTTAAAACTACTGTACTTGCTTGAGATATGAAAACCATAACAATCAATGGTCAAAGTTCAAATACAACACCCAATGCCAGCTGCAATGGTCATTGAACAAATTAGAAGTAAGAAATGTATAGAAATAAATCTATTAAACAGAAACAAAGTTTGTAATGCAACTGCTACACCTGCTGATACAGAGCGCAACCAAAAACCTGCATCAAAGGCAAAACACACTCAAATGGTTTAGAAATAAACCTATTAAACAGAAACAAAAAATGGGCCATATGAATAACAATAAAAAATGGTTTCAGAAAAGCATTAAAAAATGAGAAATCATTTGGTTATTTCAAAACCCTAATAAAAATCTAACATTTCATCATGAGCAAATGAACAAACAAAATGTAAAACATGAAAAACTCGGCTGTTCATGTCAAAGCTCCAAGCCTGCGAAATCAGGGAAGAAACTTAGGGATTTTGACATTCCAGACAATTGCAAGAGAGACACGATGAGAGTCGTTACCTTCAAACACAACAGATCAGTGCCACATGATGAGAGTGCGAAAGTCAAGAAATCGTTGCTTCAAACCCAACAGCTGAGACAGAGACGATGAGAGTGAGATGAAGGATGATTCAGAAAGTGAGAGAGACGTAGAAAACCGACATAGTGAAAAGGGGAAAGGATACATAGTGAAAAGGGGAAAGGTTGGAGATTAATTTTTTATGTCTGAATGATATAGAGAGAGACATCAAAAGAAAAGATATAATAATACTTTGGAAATTTGAAGATCTGAATACAGGAAGGTTAAACCATCCACGTGGCACTGTGAGGGAAAAGAAGGGTAGATGCGTCTTTTCCAGAGCATCTACCTTTCTTATATGGTAGATAGGTCACTCATTGTGGAAATGAGAGAGTATTGATTGTTATAAAAGTATAATATGATGTAATATCTTAAAAGTAGTGTTGACAATATTTATTAGGGGTAAAATTAATAATAATTAATTAATGTTGCATTTTTTTAAAAGCCAATGGATTAAAAGGAATACTAAAAGTATTCAAATCAGTACAAAAACCAAAGGGAAATTCCCAACCAACACTCCAATCCTAAGGATTCATACAAAAATCATAAAAAGAAGAGTTGGAGTAAGAAATCTCATCAATACAACCCAATTTCCAAGTGAAGAATTTTACATTCCAACAGATATTGTTAATACTAACTAAAACTGAATTAAATATGAAGTTGTTTCGCTCCTTCCAAATCGACCAAAGAACAGTCAACTAAATCGCTCCTTTAATGCAAGAATGATCTTTAGAAGAAAGACTTCCACACCAATCCAACCAAAATATTGTCACCTCCCAAATTAATGTTACATTGAAAATTAAAAAAAAAAAAAACTCTTATTTTAAAACAAATTTCTTTTACTAAAAAAACTTTTATTTAAAAAAATAAAAGAGAATATTATTACAATCTCAAACAAACAAAACAAAAATAAACACACATATTTTAAAATTTAATTACTAACATGTTTTTTAACTTCTAGGCTTCTAGCCATGACAGTAATCACACTCACTTAATTCTAAAGCAAACACTGTCCCCAGTCTAAACTCACTGCAACACTCTTACTATTAAAATCCGAAACATTTTCTGAATAGGTTGCGCTCTTATCACTAAACACATCATCCTCGTCTTTTTTCCGATCAACCTCCACGTCATCATTCTCAACAGCAACATTTTCACGCTGTTCCGCAGTCTCTTGTAACTGCAATGCAAACTCCAACGTCCAAACGACGTCGTTCATCGACGGTCTCATCCTTCCATCTTCTAACAAACAACTAACCGCAATTTCACCGAATTTTTTCAAACACGCAGGCGCTATACTCCCCTTCACAGAAGGGTCCACGATACTCTCGAGGGTCCCACTTTTATAGCAATCTCTCCCCCAATCAGCGAGTGACATCTGATTCCTCTCCGCGGTTCTAATCAGAGGCGGCCGTGCGCAGAGTATCTCAAATAAAACAACCCCAAAAGAATACACGTCAGATTTCTCAGTTAAACGCTGTCGTTTGTAATACTCAGGATCTAAATAACCAACGCTACCTTTCACAACAGTGCTAACATAGGACTTTGATACACCACTAGGCCCAATTCGAGAAAGCCCAAAATCAGAAACCTTCGCTATCCATTTCTCATCCAACAGAATATTTGTTGTTTTCACGTCACGGTGAATGATCGTTCGTTTCGCACCTGTATGAAGGTAGTGTAAACCACGCGCCGCCCCTATTGATATCTTCAGCCGTTGTTTCCATGATAATACTGGATTATCCGTGTTGTATAGATGATCTTGTAAAGTTCCACGTGTCATGAAATCGTAGACGATTATCATTTCGTTGTTATCGATGCAGTAACCAATTAAAGAAACAAGGTGAACATGACGGAGGTTTGAGAGCAAGTCGATCTCGTTGAGGAACTCGTTTTCTCCTTGCTGTGAACCCGGTTTGAGTCTTTTGATTGCGACCGGTGTTAAACCGTTGTCGATGTAGCCTTTGTACACGTGGCCGAATCCTCCGACGCCGATGATGAAGAGTTCGTCGAAGTTGTTCGTGGCGGCGCGTATCTGGCGGAAGGAAAACCTGCGGCAGAGTCCTGAAGGTAGAGGTGAAATTTGAGTGTTGGTTGTAGCCTTTTTCGCATTGGTTTCTCTTTTTTGCCTAAAATAAAATAAAACAACAAAAGAAAGAAAAACGACACCGAATAAAACTCCCAAAACGACGTGGAATATTGTCGTTCCACTTATACTTTTGCTTTCCTTATTGATTCTAACCGGAGACTGAACCGGATCCGGGTTGGGTCCAGCTAGATTCTTCAAACGATTATCACTGATTTTGAAAATCTCAAGTCCGTTTAAAAATGGGTCACTGTATATGGTGTCTGTACTATCAGCATATGGATGCATTTGAATAGAGAGGTTAACTTTCTTGTTATTATTACTTTTCGGAACGAAAACGGCGTAGTTTCTTTGCACAGCAAGACCTCGTTGATCTAGGGTCCATTTCATAACATCAGCGTGATCTTCCGCCACGTTTCCTTGTAAATAGACGATGAAGACTCTATCGCCTACGGTAGTTATGCTTTGGTCGAGTTCACAGAAGTGGAGCCTGATCAAGTAATAGAAACCAGAATCAAGTGGAAACTCCCAAGTTAGGTTTAAGAGTTTGTTGAGAGTGGCATTGGTGCCCAAGTCACGTGCTGATCTGTAGAGATCTTTGGGTGCCACGTAATCAGGGTTTACGGTGATATTTATTGTACCTGTTAAGTCTTCAGAGATAAAATCGAATGATGTTGGTGTTTTTAAATAGTCGTTGTCGTTTTTGTTCCAGATTCTCAGCATGCCTATGTCTAGAATACTTAGTGAGCTTGATAGCAATCCAACTTTGATCCTGTAATCTGCAATAGTGTTCCCATAAATTAACAAGTTTTTTAAGACGTTAATTGATAAAATTTGAGTATTGTTTTTTTTCTGAATGCAGACAAAAGAAAAACAAGGGAAACAAATTTAAATAATGGTATTTACAATTTTTAAGAAGAGATAAAATCTGATTGAAACTTCTTTGTAGTATCCCGTTGATTTATTTCAACTATAATAAATTATTTAAAATATTTGTACATATCAACTAATATAATATATAACACCCGTATGTTTGAATTGTTTGATTTAAGTTAATTTTTTAAAAAGAATTATTGAAAGTAAAAATGTTAAATTTGCCACATGAAGAATTTTACTCATAGAATTCGTACTATATATACTTGTAAATAATTGCAAGTTTATATATGATAATAAATTCAAAGCTAATTTAATTGTTGTTACCTGTCTCTAGCGCAACGTTGGTTGAAATACTATATCCTGGTATGATAGTGGACCCCACAAGTGAAAAACCAGGGTCAGTGGTTGGTGTATAATAGAGATCATCAGGCATGGATAAGACTTCAATTCCATTAATGAAAGCATAGTTATTAGAATTTCCACTACTTGGAATAAAACTCAAATCAAGCCTTTGATCATCACCAACGTTGATAACATATTCGTTGACTATAGTATCAACACCTTCATTATCAGCGTTTAGTGAGGCATTAAAATCCTTAAGAAGTGTGAATCCGTTAGATATAACAGTGAAGGAAGCATCGTAACGGTTGAAACCGTTGGAATAGGTAGAAGGGTAGAAAAAAAGACGGAGGAATTTAGGACCTTTAGTAACTGGGAAAGAGTAGTTGAATATTGAGTGTGATAAACGAGCTGTTGAATAAGGGATTTTGTTGATGGAAGGTTTTTGTGGTGTTGTTGGAACAGAAATTGTTGTTGGGTTGTTGTTTTGTGATGATAACAAAAGTTTTGAGTTTGTGTCTCCTGTCCATGTTCTCCATGTTCTTTCTCCGTCGGTAGAGTTTCCTGTTGTGCCACAATTGAGGGTATAACGGTCAATTGGGTCGTAGGCTTGAAGGGGAAAGAGGGAGATGGAAAAGTAGAAGAGGGCGGTGAATATGGTTTTGAAGTTCATCAATGGTTTCATGTTTTTTTAGGGTTGAGAATGTGTGTGTTGTGTGTGGAATTGAAGAACAAGAGTTTATAGAATTGCGAAGAGTATGTTTGAGATGATGACAAATATTTTGAGTTGTGTTCATTGGTGGAGATGAGTATTTAGAAAATGGAAAAGTCATTTGAGTCTCCGTTTATTTTAACTTAAATTTTTTTTTTTTTTTGTATTTTTTAAAATTAATTTTACAAAAACTTTTTTTTTATAAAATGATGAAATATATAAAATGATATTTTAAAAATAACTATTCAAATAAAATTTTCATTTAAAATTTTTATAAAAAGTTTTTTTTTTATATTTTTTTTACACTAAAATATATTACACTATAAAAATTATTTAAAAAAAAAATTAAAACAAACGGGTCTTAATTTATGTTTAAGTTCTCCTATTTGATTTGATTATAAAATTAATTTCATATTTTAAATTTAAATACTTTTAGTTATTTTTTATATTTTTATATTTAAAATTAATAATATTTTTATTTTTAACTAATGTGTCACTTGTATAATGTAATAAATCATTATATAATTTTTTAAACTTTCTAAATAAAAAATATCAATTTAAAAAGGAATATTGCATCAGAATTTCAATGCGAAAAAATAAAAAGAGATTAAAACTATTGTTCTTGACTGGGCAAGCGTTTGACCCGCAGTAGGACACGCACTACTAGAAAACTGCGTTTTAGTTGCCCAGATTTAGAGCCAGCCCCGACACCGACGCTATTAGCGTCGGCCAAACCAACGTTAACAGACTCTATTTAGGCCCTTTTTTGAACTAATTATTATTTTTAGTTAGAGTCGGCCATACCGACTCTAAATGTGTTGGTATTTTAAATAATGTTTAATTAATTCATTTAGAGTCAGTCTGACCGACACTAGTTAGTAACATTATTTATTAATTATTATTTAGAGTCGGTGTGGCTGATTCTATTAAGTCACATACTTCTTTTAATTCTACTTTTTTATTTAAATAAACTGTTTAGAGTCGGCTAGACCGACTCTATTTAAAAACATACACTTTTTTATTTATTTATTCATTTAGTTAGAGTCTATATAACATTTTTAAATATTTTATTTATCATTTAGAGTCGGCTTGACCGACGCTATTTAATAACGCTAATGAAATTCGATTGAAGCGTCAATCCTTTTCATTTCCCTCTGAATTTTCTTTTTCCCCTTTTCTCTTTCAGTTTCCCTTCGATAACCCTAACCGAACAAACCCTCTGATAACCCTAACCATGAACCCCCTCCATGAAACCCCTCCATGTTTCCTTTCTTCTTAATCAATTTCACGTTTCCAGATTTTGAATCATTTTCACATTTCCAACCTCAATCAATCGTTTCAGGTAAGTTAAGAAATTTCTTGTGAATCATTTTTCGTTTTCTACTTCAAGCTTTGTTTCATGTTTTCAACTTCTAAATGATTTTTCGTTTCCAGCTTCAATCAATCATTTCTTGTGAAATCGTTTCAGGTAAGCTCAGAAATTACTTCAAGAAGGAAATACATTGACCTCAGAAATCACTTCAAGTTCTGTTTTGATTGACCGCATAAATCGTTTGAAACCGCATAAATCATCAAAAATCTTTTTAGTTAAGCTATTCATCAATCATTTCTTGTGACCTCTTTCTTGAGTCAGAAATTGATTTTCATCTTTTGTCTCAGGTAAGCTCAAAAATCATTTCAAGAAGGAAACCAATTGAGCTCAAGTTTCGGTTTTCTTCATCACTGCCTTCTTCAACTCAGGTACTACTTGAATGTATTCATTCATTCGATTCTTCACTTTCCAGGATTTGTTTACTAGGGTTTTAGTGTTGTAGCTTTTTCGAACGTTTCTGTTTTGATCTCGCGAGTTTTCGTTTCAAGTTTGATTCATTATTATTGTTGTTGTAACTTATGTGGCTGAATTTCTTTGAGAAAACGTAACGTTTTGCTTTCGATTAGCCACATAGGTGAACGATATGATTCACGGTATCAACCTTGTTTTTGTATTTTTGCGACATGCTAGCGGTTCTGTTTCGATTATGAGTATTATGATTAGAATTTTCTTTTGAGTATATTTAGGACGGTGGTGATTTTGGACCTATATTTAGGATTAAAAGGTGTTCATGTCCAGAATTTTCTATTCCAGATGGGTCAACCATCCTTTCAATGCAAAGTCATTGTCAATTTATAAGTGAAACCAATGAAGGTCAGAGAGAGACTAATGATAGTATGGATTTTAATGGTGACAAGAGTATCCAAATGATCCTTTTAGAACCTTGTGTCCCAACAGAAAACGACATCTTAAGTTGTGTTTCCAGTTGCTCAAATGAAGCATATGCATCAGAAGGATTAACGCCAATTGCTGGTGAAGTTCAAGATAATACTGGAAATTCATTTGCTGATATGGATTTTGGTGATGAAATTGGTGAAGTTTTGGTTGAAGAGCGGTCCCTATTCTCAGCATGGCAACTTATTTCTCAAAAGTTAGTAAGTGCTTGCAAGGATATTTGCAAGAAAAGAGGAACTCATACAGAATTTATTCAAAAAATTCACAACAAAAGCTTAACAGAATTCCTTCTTTTTTTATTTACTGATAACAAGGATCCTAACTCACTCTAACTGATAAGTTACACCAGAAAATTCCCCTAACGAATTGGCTAACAGAAGCCTAATAGAAATTTCACTAATCCACCCTAACAGAACTCAATAACAGTTACAGGAAACTAACAGAAAAAAACCTAAGAGCTAACAGATTTTCTCAACAGAAACTAACACCATTGGCTAACGGAAACCTCTCTCGAGCCATTCTCCCCCCTTTGATTTCTCTTGTCTAATATAAAGTGGACATTTAAAAGATGCAGTTTAGAAATCCATACAAATATGATTTATTTTTTTGAAATGCTCATGATTTGTTGATAGACTTTATCTAACATATGTATTCTTGTAATCTTATTCTGCAGCACTTCGATCTGCAGTTCACAACTCTCGCTCCGCGTTATACGATCCATAACACTCACATTCTTTGCCTCTTGTCCTCTCCTTCGTTCATCAGGTTCTTTTAGTTGTCTCATCTATTTTTTTAACATGTTGTGTTGTCTCATCTATGCAGCACCTAATGGGTAGATGAGAAAGAATTGCATGCTAGTTAATTGATTTTTGATTGGAGGGCATATTAACAATTGAATAAATTATGTGTTACTTAAGGCCAGTCAAGTCATAAAAGTTGGCAGGATCTTGAACACATTTCCAGTTATATTATTGTTGTTATTTTTTTGGGTCAAATAGTAGTTATCTCTCATTTTTTTAACTTGGCAGGATCTTGAACACATTTCCAGGATCTTGAACACATTCTCCAACTTTGAGAGTTATCTCTCATTTTTTAACTTGAGAATTTCTATTTTGTTCCAAAATGATTTAATCAACTATAACTCTATATATATCTTTCTTGTTTTCCTAATATACATAAATAAATCAAAGTAGTTTTATTATAAAGTGTGTGTATGCTTATTCTTTTATTATTAAACTTAAAACTTTAATAATGTTAATTATTTATAATTTTTTTTTAATTATGTGTTTTAATGTTCAGTGGCTGACGAGTTAATTGTTTGCCTTATAGAAAATGAATCGCAGTTAGATGTACGATAGAGTATATTCCAATAGACACGGATTGAAAGAAGAGTATGTTCGTGGGGTTAAAGACTTCGTAAAGAGGGCTTTGAAACAACCTATTTGTAAATCCGAGGGAGAGATAAGGTGTCCGTGTATAAATTACAAGTGTCTCAAGATAAGAACACCAATTGATGTTAGACTTTACTTGTATCGAGATGGGTTTCAACCAAACTATTGGGTTTGGACTCAACATGGAGAAGTAGAGCTCAATGTTAATATAAGGGATGATTCAAATAGTAGTGAGCATGTACGTCATGATGACCAATTTGAGGCAATGAATCAGATGGTGTATGATGCTTTTAGGCCTTATGGAGGATTCTCTCACGTGAATGATAACACGGAAGATGAGGAATTTACGGAGGATGAGTTTCCCAACGAACATGCTAAACGGTTTTATGACAAGTTGATATCTTTCAACAAGCCCATTTATGAGGGAGCTACCCAATCAATATTATCAATATCTACTCAACTTCTTGAAATTAGGTCTAATTGGCATGTTCCACAAAAAGGTTTAGATTTTGTTGCAAAGATGCTTAAAAGTGTATGTCCAGTTCAAAAATGCTTGCCCGAGAACTATTACCAAGCAACACAGTTGGTATCTAAGTTAGGGCTAAAGGTTGAGAAGATCGATTGTTGTACGAATGGTTGTATGTTATATTACAAGGATGATAGCAAGTTGTTAGAGTGCAAATTTTGTAATGCTCCTAGGTTCATTCCTCGCAAGACTGACATGGGAAAATACAAAGATATCCCAGTGAAGAGAATGTTCTACTTCCCAATCATTCCCAGATTACAAAGATTGTATGCATCAACTGAGTCGGCAACTGAAATGAGATGGCATCATATAAACAAAAATAGTTCCAACATCCTTCGCCACCCGTCAGATGGAAAAGCGTGGAAACAGTTTGATTGTGTATATCTTGACTTTGCTAGGGAACCCAGAAATGTAAGGCTTGGGTTTGTGTTCAGATGGATTTACTCCTTACATTCAAGCGTCTGTTTCTCCATACTCATGTTGGCCAATAAGAGTTACTCCGTACAATCTGCCCCCTGAAATGTGCATGACCAAACCATATTTGTTTTTGGCATGTCTCATACCCGGACCTAAAAATCCTAAGTTGAAGATAGATGTCTACTTGCAACCTTTGATTGATGATCTACGTCGATTGTGGTCCAATGGAATATTGACCTATGATATATCTACAAAACAAAACTTCATCATGAAAGCCTACTTGATGTGGACAATTAATGATTTTCCATCCTATGGTATGTTATCTGGATGGGGAACACAGGGTAAATTGGCATGCCCTCATTGTGAAGACCATAGAGTCGGCAGACCAATTCTAAACATATCCATTGACTTTTTTTGTTGACTTTAGAGTCGGCTAGATCAACGCTATGGTTTTTTAATTGACTTTTATAAGTTGACCTTAATGTCGGCTGACCGACGCTATTATAAATTATTGACTTTTGTTTGTTGACTTTAGAGTCGGCTAGTTCAACGCTAAGCATAATCGTTGACTTTTCATGCTTTTGAAACAATATAGTGTCAGAAAGTTTAGTGTCCATTTAGCCTTGGTTTGGCCGACGCTATATAGCCTCGGTGTAGTTAAGTCGACACTACCCAGTAGCTTCGCACCTTTTATCCTAGGCCCAACAGCGACTCTAAACCGACGCTAAACACATGTTAGTGTCCGTTTTTTAGCCTTTAGCGTTTGCAAATGGCCGACTCTAATAACTATTTTTCTAGTGGTGAAGGCCCAATCCAGTCCTGCTCTTGGCAGACCCAATAGCTGGATTCTGCCAAATTAGTCGTTGGGCAAAATCTAGCCGTTGGACACAATCTAGTCGTTGGGCACAATATGACCGTTAGAAGCGTCCCCCTCATTCGCTTGTCAGCTCACGCGACCAACTGCCTCCCCGATTCTCACGGAAGCAATTGGACCATGTCAAAGGGTCACGCGTCTGACCTTCCACCTGGCAGTCTCCCATTGGTCGACCAGATATTTCGGCCACATGGGAGACCTTGGCCCCACGCTGGGGGTTACTTCTATAAATACCCTCTCACCTGAGAGGGTCAAGTTTGATCACTATTCAATACTCGAAATCATACCTTAACGTTTTTCTACTTGCTTTCTCTTTAGCCCAAACTTACTTTGGCATCGGAGTACCTTGCAGGTACACCCCCTCCTCTCCTACCTCCATCATCTCTGCCCTACACGGAAGATCACGACGATCCAGTCTGATCATCCCAGATCAGTGGCGCTGTCTGTGGGAACCATTGTTTCCCCGTATTTTTGATTCAAGATACCATCTTTTCACCCAAAAGACCAAAGCTCTCTCAAAATTTCATTTGATCATCATGGCCTCCAACAAGAACGATGATGCCTGTCAAGAACCTGTTATCGCCGTTATCGCAGATAACATCGATCACCTCATCCCCGGAGCTACCATCCCAGAGACAGACCATCGGGATGGGAGGATTGCGTCTCCTACTCCCGACGACGTGAAGCCGCGCACACAGGCTGCTGGTCACATTTTTGAGCATATACCCGTCCCTTAAAATCCTGACCCCGACACTGCTACCCTCATTGCCTCTCTCAATAGGTCCAACTTCTTAATCTTCCAACAAGGTGAAAAGATCAACATGCTAGAGCACGTCCTTCAGGAGCGCCTTCCTTCACAGAAGCCTAGCAGCCCATCTCCGCGTCCGCAGTCTCCTCCTCAGAAACGTCGGCGAGACAGATCAAGGAACATTTCTCCCATCAGGGGACGATCAAGATCGGAAGAACCTGAGTCATAAATCGCCAAAAGACGACACTGTTCTCCCCCGAGGAAATCCAGACGCTCCCCTGCCCTAAAGAGGTCCAGGCCTTCAGAGAAACATCAGGAGCACAGTCGGTCGCGCATGCATTCTCCTCGACGCAGCAGAAACCGCGGGCGCAGCCTCTCCCTGGCAGTTCTTCGAGCGCGAGCAGTGAGGACGATGTCCATGGGACCCTAGCTCAGGAGATCATGGACACTCGTATTCCCCGCGGATTAGAGAAGCCTCCTCCTCTGGCAACTTATGATGGGACCACTGACCCAAGCGAGCATATAGAAAATATTGAAGCCATGCTCCACTACCACAATGTGAGCGGGGCTATTAAGTGCAGGTTATTCCCCATCACCCTCAGGAAAGAGGCCATGACTGGGTTTCAATCAAATTTCCTAGGGTTCGGTCACGTCCTGGAGAGATTTGAAGAACCAGTTTGCCCGGAACTTTACTGCCTCTCGACGTCATCCCAAGTCGGAGGCCACTCTCAAAGCCATTATACAGGGCAAGGATGAGCCCTTGCATGCATACATCGAGCATTTAAACAAGGAGGTTATGGAGGTCCGAACAACATACCATATGAAGAAATATCTCCTTGAAAAGGGGTTGATACCGAAGAGCGAATTTTGCAAAGCTGTGGGCATCAAGACCCCTCGTACCTTGGCTGAACTCCTCTGTAAGGCTCAAGCGTATATATAGTACTAGGATAAAGAGCCCGCGTACAAGGCACGAGACTCAAGGGATCAGGAGAGTTCCCGGGCAACAAAAAAAGACGACTCAGAGGCTCCTAAGCGCGATAGGGAGAGACGACGAGATGATCGTCCGCAGGAAGGCAAAGGACCTGCTGGTCGCTTCACGGAATACACCCTGCTAATAGCTCCCCACGAGCGCATTGTTTCTGAATGCATCAATGCGTAATTCAAGCAGGGGGTGTCCGGTTCCCCAAACCAACATCGTCTAAGGACAACACGGACAAGAGTAAATACTGTCGCTTCCATCGCAGCCAAGGCCACGTGACCAAACACTGCGTACACCTGAAGGACGCTATTGAAATCCTCATCAAGGAGGGTCACCTAAAGAAGTATACGAAAAAGGGTGAATCCTCCCGATGAGAGACTTCAGAGACCAAGAAGAAAACAGAGTCTTCACCGCCCAGTCCTCCCTCGCAGGTCGCCATGTCAATCACGCGGCCAGAGGACTTTGTCTTCCCCGAATACCTCGAGGATCCTCCCCAGATATCTGCGCACAACACCTGGGAGACTTTCCCCACGGTAATGGTCATTTCGTGTGGAGGATACAATGAGCTCACAGTGGGGTCAGTCAAGAGAAAATTAGATCAGCTCATCAATTGCAGTCCCGATCGGCTATCCACACTCGAGAAAGTTTGGGGGTGTTCTTAGCCAATCACATTCTACCACGAGGATTTTCCTGGGGGCTCCCGAACTCACACATTCCCTTGCTCATCAAGGCTAGACTTGCTAGCACTGATGTCTGACGGATCCTAGTCGACCAGGGTAGTTCGGTGGACATCATGTACACTGGTTTGTTCAGAGCCTTGAAGCTGGACCAGAAGAATCTGCCCCCGTATGTAGTTCGGTGGACATCATGTACACTGGTTTGTTCAGACTATGGGGATACGTGGAGCTTCCAGTTACATTCGGGGAAGAGGAGGCATCAAAGTCTATCAAAACTCAATTTCTGGTAATTGACTATCCATCGTTGTACCAATGTATTCTGGGTAGACCAACCCTAGCGGAGTTGATCGTCGTCCCTTCAACCGTTCATCTCAAGATGAAGTATTATACGGAGAAGGGCCATGTTGCGACCTTACACGGGGACATAGAAGCTGTGAGGAGATGCTTTGAAGTAGCTACCCGAGGACAAAGCTCAATTGGTGCAGCATCCAAGGCCGCCAAGCGGGCAAGGGAGGAAGACCAACCCAGCGAAGAAAGTTAGCCTAACAAGAAGTCAGCTCTCCCAGTGCACACGATCGACCTTGACAGTTGGATTTCTGAAGGCGAGGAAGACGGGAACGAAGGCACGTCGACAACATCAAGCAGCTCCCCTGCGTCGGCCATCATGTGTCCGATACCTGACTGGGAATTCGAGGTCATCACCTTCAGAGATAACCCCAACAGAGGGGTAAAGATAGGCGTTGGGCTGCTCGACGAGGTAAAGCAGCAATCGAAGGCATGCCTCGAGGACAACGCGGATCTATTTGCTTGGAGCACCGCAGACATGCCCGACCTTGACCCTGAGACTGCGTGCCACCAACTGACCATCGACCCCGCAGCCCGAGCCGTCGCGCACCGCAGGCGAAAGCAATCCGATGAAAAGGCACAGGCTGCCGAAAAACTTGTACAAGACCTCTTAGAGGCAAAATTTATTTCGGAGGCCAGGTATACAACCCGGTTGTCCAATATTGTACTTGTCAAGAAACATAGTGGAAAATGGTGCATGTGCATTGATTATACTGATCTTAACCGGGCTTGCCCGAAGGATGCTTATCCTCTGCCCAGCATAGATAAGCTCGTAGATGATTCTGCTGATTTTAAGTTATTGTCCTTCATGGACACCTATTCGGGATACAACCAAATTCCCATGGCCGAAAAGGACAAGAAGTATACCGCGTTCATGACCGCGTCGGGGAACTATTACTACAACGTAATGCCCTTCGGTCTAAAAAACGCTGGGGCCACGTACCAGCGTATGATGAACAAGGTCTTCCGATCAGAAATCGAAGACATGCTCGAAGTATACATGGACGATTTGATCGTGAAGTCCCAAGAGGAATCTGATCACGCGGTCCACTTATAAAAGGTCTTCGACCAAGCGAGAAAATGCAAAATACGTTTTAACCCAGAAAAGTGCACCTTCGGCGTGCAGGCAGGAAAATTCCTCGGCTTCAACCTCACCGAGAGGGGGATAGAGGCCAACCCTGACAAATGTCGGGCATTCGTAAAATTTCCCATGCCTACATCGAAGAAATCCATACAGTCCCTCAACGGGATGCTCACTTCATTTTCTCGCTTCGTGGCCAAGTCTGCCCAGCACACTCTGACATTTTTCAAACTTCTGCGAAAAGAAGCAACATTTGAATGGACAGAGGAATGTGAGCATGCCCTGCTCCACCTCAAGTGAGCCTTATCTGAACCCCTTGTTCTGTCGTGACCAAATAGTGGGGAGGCGTTGTACTTGTACCTCTCTGTCACCAGCGAAGCCATTAATGCCGCCTTCATTCGTGAAACAACCGACGAGCAAAACCCATATTTTCATGAGCAAGACCTTGCAAGGGACAGAACTCAGGTACCAGCAAATTGAGAAGGTCGCCCTCGCCCTCATCATCGCAGTGATGAGATTAAGACATTACTTTCTAGCCCACAGAATAGTGGTGCGAACAGACCAGCCCATAAGACAGTTGCTTAGCCGGCCATACATGGCCGGCAGAATGCTCAAATGGTCTTTAGAACTGTCAGAGTTTGATATCCACTACGAGGGCAAGAAGGCCTTCAAGGTGTAAGTCCTGGCCGATTTTATGGCTAAAATGACGCCTCCAGCGTCCCCGCCTAGCGAGGCACATAACTGGACCATCTTCGTCGATGGAGCATCCAGCTCCACTGGCAGTGGCGTCGGTATCATCCTCGAGAACAAGGAAGGAATCCTAATTGAGGTATCTCTAGTCTTGTCCTTCCCACGTCGAACAACCAAGCCGAGTACAAGGCATTCCTCGCAGGCTTACGGTTGGCCGAAGACTTGGGTGCCAAGGAAGTGAAGATCTTCACAGATTCCCAACTCGTGGCTTCCCAAGTACGAGGAGATTACCAAGCCAAAAATGATCACCTGGTCGAGTACCTGACGCTGGTGAAAGAAAGGATAGCTAAGTTCGACGCGTGGGAAGTCCATCACATCCCTCGCAAACGAAACACTCGAGGAGATGTCCTATCGAAGCTGGCTAGCACCAGAAAGAAGGGGGTGAAGGTGCGATAAAGACACAAGAAATGGGGGTTTGAATTGTGTTTTAACTTTTAACAACTTTTCGACTCTTATCGTTAACGCGCTAAGAGAATACTAGAGTTGCATTGAGAGCTCTGACTTGCGATGCGTCATTCAAATTGTGTGATGCATGAAGCATAAGCAACTGGGAGAATCTTAATAAGCGATGCTTGAATCAGACTTGCAATGCGGAAGCTTATCAGAGTTGGGTTGCAAGGTTCTGATTGTTATGCAAGGTTCTGATAACAGATACAGAAACATAAACAATAATTCAAAGCATAAGCAAGAGTAAAGAACACATAATATATCCTAGTTCACTTGAGTCATTCCCAAGCTAGTCCAGTCCACCCTTCCAAGGTATTTTCGCCTTGAACACAAGGACTTAATCCACTATAATCAAACACCGATTACAGATGCACGGGCTAACGCCGGTGACTAACAACCTGCACAACCACAGCTGTGACTAGCCCACAATGAACCGTTCAGGGATCCAAGTTAATGGATATAACAAACATTGACCTAATAGGTTCCAATATCGCAAGATCTACTATCAGGATTTCACAGCTAAACGTTCAGGGATCCGAGTTAACTGATATAACATTTACTGACCATTCTTCCAGGATTTTCAATGAGTTCCATCAGTGATCTCACAAGAGTCTGACCCATAATTGGTCCTCTTTGAGATATGACTATCATTGACCATATTTCAGGATTTCCACAATGACACCAAGCCATTGTCTTCTCAAGTCTCCGATCACACTAATCACTTGAGGAATCCTAATTCACATAGAATTAGTTGCCGGAGGTTACATTAATTGCTTCTAAATAAGCTTATAGACTCCTAAGTTTAAGTACATATGAACACACAAGTGTTCTAGCAAGATATGAGTAACAGCTCCTTGCTATCTTCAGATTCTACAAAGATGTATGTTGATTTGACAGTTGATGACATCTTGTAGATCTTCTTCATCTTCTTTGTTGAGCAAGCTTCGAGCAACAACTCCTTGCTTCAGATCTGCAATATAGCCTAGATGATGAAGTTGGTTGATGACTTAACTGATTTGCAATGTTATTTTGTTCATCAACAACTTCTATTCCAATTGATTGTTGTTGTGTTTAATGATGATCTTTGAGCTTCAGAAATAATGGTTGTGTGTTAATGGTGATATCTTTTTATGTTAAGTGTAACAACGATAACTGATCGTTGCGACTATCATCACGTCGACGCATTCAAAAGTGCATACTCCTTTCCTTTAAATAGCCAAGTAAAATATAGTCGTTGGAGAGCTGTTGGCTGTTTGAAAAGAGTCGTTATGCAATGCTGAAAGTTGTACTGCCATATCTTCTTTTTACTGTAGAAGAAGTGATGGGATAGATCTTTTTAGTACGGTGTACAGTCATTACTAACGGTAACATTTGTCTTCAAATCTCCAGAGGCTTCTGATGGTAATTAATTAAAGTATGAGTATAGACTTTATAACTGGGTCTTCAGAATCTTCAAGTCTTCAGTCTTCAGAACTTGTCCCTTAGGAATCTGTCTTCAAAACTTCAGCACTTATCTTGAAACCCTTTATCTTCATAGCTTCAAGTCTTCAGAATCTTCAGAACATTGTTCACTCAGAATGTTGTCTTCAGAGTCTTCAACACTTGATCATTTGAATCTTAATCTTCAGAACACTTCAGTCTTCAGAGTCTTTCTGTACTTGTTCTTCAGAGCCTTCAGCCTTCAGAACTTCAAGCCATGAGAATCTTCAGCACTTCGGTTCTCCAGAAGATTATCTCTTCAGAAGCATCGCTATCTTCAGAATCATAACCACTTTCAGAGTAGCATCCACATGAGCATTGCAACAGCAATATCAGCATCCTTGGATCTTTCTGATTATGATCAGATACAGAAGCATACTTGCTTCTTGCGACTTGTGTTACACATAGTAAGTCGCATATGATCATTTACGCACATCTTACTGGTGTTTGTTGGATCTGATATCTTCTATGATTATGATCTGTACATAACACACATTAGAACATAAAATAGTTCTTTCACAAATACTTATTGTTATCATCAAAACATAGAGATGACTTGTAGTGACAACTCTTGCTCTTACAATCTCCCCCTTTTTGATGATGACAAAACCATGTATTTTGATTGAACATTTTATACAAGGTAATCACCAAACATAACATATTCGGAGTCCGGAACAACAACTCCCCCTGAATGAGTTAACCCAAAAATTTTATTTGTGATTTTTTAGAATCTTATATGATCCAAAGACTCACAAAATAACAATTTGAGTTGTCAGAACATAGAATAGAGAAGGACTACTTCCCTATCTGTCTTAAGGAGACAAAAGTCTTCAGCATCTGGACTTGTTCATCAGAACTTCTGTCTTCAGATCTTTAGAACTTTGTTCCTTTGGTCGTCGTATCAGAGCTCATAATCTTCAGAGTCTTCTGAAGCAATTTCTAATTTTTAGCAGAATCATTTTAGCACACAGATAGAACTATTATCTTCTAATAACTTATCCACGCTATTTATCAGAATTGAACTTGTCTTTTGACGTAAGAAACCCCCCTGAGTTTTAGACTTGATGATCTTTAAATTCTTGATTTGGTCATACCGGTTCTGATCATCAATTAAGATCTTGACTTTTCAGAGTTTGACTTGAACACAGGCCTTCATCTCAGAACCTTGTTACTGTCACAACTCAGTGGTTCATCAAAGCTTGTTTCTTGATCTGATTGATAGATATTTTGTGATCAATCAAAGCTTGATTTGAAGTCTTGATACCCCTGTAGGCTGGGTTCTTGATTCTTAGTCTGCTGAGTTTGATACCAATGAAGGTATTTGAGAACAATTCACAGCTTGATTCTGATTGGTACTATTGTAGACTGAGTCTGATGCCAATTGTTGATTTAGTCTGATACCAATTCATTTTCTACTGAGTTAAATTCTTGGTTTATTAGAACTTCTTCTTCTTGGATCTTCTATCCAGTTCTTCAGACAGTCTTCGACTTCTTATTTGCTCAATTCTTTTGAAAAGCATCTTGGATTGTAGACTTTGTCTTGACTGCTTTCAGGAAGATTTCTTCTTCTGATTCTTATGTTCTGAATATCATATTCTCAGACAGCTTACAGCTTCTGAACAATATGAAACGAGAATCACGATGACTTTGACTTTCAGAACGTTCTCAACTTCTGAACAATACTGGGTCAATATGATTCTGAACATATGTTCATGAAGTGTACAACTTCGATTATATGAACAAACAGTTCATAAGAACTTTAACATAGTTCTTTCTATTTAACCTGTCTTAAGAATGCCTAGTGAACTTGTTCAGAGTTCCTCGGTTAAACATCAAACATCAAACATTAGTGGTAAAACGCATTTTATATCAGAGTTAATGTTTAGCATTCGTTTAACATATATCAAAATCATATTCTATTTCTCCCCTGACCGGTAAATAGCAAGTGTACTATTTAACGATGTAGTAATAATTGGGGTTTTCCCCAGAGTCGGTCTCTCGAGGACTGCATATAATATGTAGTGTAGATGTTATTTCAATTAAACAAAAGTTTCCTTGGGTTTTAGAATTTGGTTGTAAAAATGTAAAAAATTGCAAATGTAAAGCAATCGTAAAAATTAAAGATTTAATAACACTAAGAAAAATGCTAGGGGAGATGGTTGAATTGCTCTGCAAGAACCCTAAATAATTATTCAAAAAGACATTCCTCAAACCTTATATTACCGGATCTTAATAAAAGTTTTTCTTAATTCCTTAATAAAAAAACCCTTTGATATTCTCCCTAGACCCTAATTCCTCAGTTGCCTAGGAATAATATCAAGCAATAGTTCTGACAAAGATTTTACCGGTTACTACGGGGTATCCCCATTCCTAAGTAATATCTACCGCAGTATGATTATGCAAAAGGCGTTAGGTTGGTTTTTTCAGACCTAATCCCTAACCGTGAATCAAATCCAATTTTCCAATAAAGATAAGCATTAAGCATATTGCATAATAAAAGATTAAGGTAAAAGGCATGATCTAATAAAATAATGTAAAAAGGTTCATTACATTGCAATTCAGGACCACCCCCTAGCAATGGGGGGTTTAGCCGATCATGTTCAAACTAAAAATAATAACGATAATAAAAAGGAAAATCGACATTACAATGGTTGTGGATTACTTTGATCCTCAATTGCTTCCGCCAATTGTTGATCTCCGTTCTCCGTGAACTCTCTCAAGCATAAAGTTTGTAAACTTGATCGTCAAAGTTTTCTCCGTAAAAAAGTGTCCCCTCTCCTTTTAAAACCTTGCCTAAGTAATTCCAAATCAACTAAACAGCATGAAATTCCCATAATACCCCTCGGAGCACTTAAACTCAGAAAATAAAAAAAAATCAGAAAATTTTAACTCCCAGGCTTGCTGACACGGGCACCCGTGTCAGCCCTCTGTTTCCTCTGCGCAACCATTTTCCTTCCAGGCCTGCTGACATGGGCCATGTCAGTTGACACGGGCACCCGTGTCAGCCCTCTGACTCTTTGCCCCATTTCTTCTCTTCCTTGCTTCTCCTGACACGGCCCGTGTCAGGTAACACGGGGGCCCGTGTCAGGCTTCTGGCTCATTCCAATATCGCATTCGAAATGCTCCGAACTCTTCCTTTCTTCGCGTAATTCTCCGGGCTTCCACACTATGACCTGAAAACAACAGAACTACCAGACCAAGACTTCAAAAGTACTTTATTAATCATAAAATTAAACTAAAGTGCGACAAGCAAACAAAATGCTAAAAGCTTAAATACTTAAAGGAAAACAATAAAAACAAACCAAAGTGTTACCGATAGAATGAAATTCTTGCCGAATGACTGACGAAAACTAAGTAGAATAGGTGACCGATCACAACCCCAAACTTAGCTCGTTGCTTGTCCTCAAGCAATGTATGAGCCCAAACGAGGTCACCCCAAAATTCTTTCTTACCACAATACAACCAATGTCTTTCGCAGCTCGCTTTTCACCATCTGATCAAGTTTTAAGTTTTCCCGGTACAAACTGTCCGCTGCACTTCCATATCAAAGTACTTCTTCACCTGCAGGCTTTTTCACACTTCTCACCAAATCTCTCGGGGTTAAAATGTTTTTCACTCATACTTCAGCATATGCAATATCAACTCTTAAATTTGAATCAATTCTACCTACATTACACAGACAGATTACACACACTTTTTGAGGTCTTTTGGGTTGTAACAGGGCTGGGGTACGGTGGGGTAAACAAGGAACAGTATACACAAGGGTTCTGAGGCTCAGCATTTGTAATGTTTTTTTCCATCTGTGCTTATTGCCATGGGGATTCAATCACGCCTTTATTTGTGAGACGCTTAGGCAAGTGCTTTTTATTCTCACTTTTTTTTAAGACATGTTATTGTCTCCACATTTTTCTTTATGATATTTTTTTTTTTCGCACTTGTCTTTCTCAATGTAGGTGAATTACCCCAAACTTAGAATTTTGCACAAATTCAAAAATTACAACACGTATGCCGAGCAGTGTAGGGAGTGTTTGGCCAGGGGTTACATTGGTGGTTATAACAAACAAATGGACTCAGGCTCAACAGGGGGTAGCAATGGATAAACATCATTCAGGGAAGGCTTGAAAGGCGCAGGGAGATAATGAAAAAAATGTACCTCAGTGTGTGTTCTCATGTAGTGCCATGTGGGTAGAACGTACGCAAATTCAAAGCGATAAAGTCATACCTGATTCAACTCTCATGATGATGTAATCTTTGGCTTATTGTGCGCTCACCATGTTGGGTAAAACTTACAGGCTACAAAGTACTTCTCATGTAATGCAGCTTCTTTTCTGGTCTAGGTCAACCTTCCACTCTCGGTCCGGTGTCATCAAGTTGCGTCCAATAATTCTTGGTTGTATCAACTTTCGGGGTGCCTTGGTAGCCCTTTTTGACATCATAAAAAAGTTAGAGCATTTTAAGCATTTTAAATGTGATCAATATGATAATGAACAATCTATCAAAATTAGTAATAATACTTGTAAGCCACTCAGGAATAGAACTAAGGAAATTTCATTGATTGATTTATTGAGAAACATACAACAAGTAGAGAATAAAGTAAAAACATCAACACCAAAACTTAGATCTAAACAACAGGAGATGGCAAAGACTAGTAAGACACCTATAGTTAAGACTTTTAATCATCAAGGTCTTCAATATTGTCTACTCTAACACATCTTGTTTCAATCACTGAAGGTTCTGGTCCAAATCTGCTTAACAATCCACAGAACCTTTCTTTCAGTATTATCTCAGATATTATCCTTCCGTAAGGAACGTAAGAATGCATCTGAGTTCTTGAAACTTTAATAGAGTGTTTCAAGTGGTTGAAGATGGTTTTGGGAAGGTTGTTCCTAAAGTGATGCGTCAGGAGGAAGACAAAGACTCTGTCATCATGGGACAAAGTGCTTCTTGCAGTTGCACGAGGACGAAGGTTGGTTAGAGAGAATCTTAACCATGTTCTGGGAGAAGGAAGAAGCTTCTCAGGGTTGTTTGGTTCATAAGGAACCGAATCATCAAACAAAATCTTGCATCTCTCCACCATTCCCAAGTCAGATTGATAGTCATCAACAGTGACTCCAGAAGCGGCACATTTTGTGATCTTCTCTATTGAGGAAATAGAGATAGCAATTGGGAGGTGATAAACTTCTGACCAGATGGTATTGCCGTCATTACTAATCTTGGCATATTTCCAGAATTCCTTAACAAGAGCCGGATAGACAGGACCGTTTAGCAATGAGTAGTAACTATGCCAAGATTTGATCTGCATGCTCTTTACAATTTCCAGACCATCATGTTTGAGTCGAGCTAGGTTTGGTCATTTTTCAGATATGACTTCTAGAGTTTCTATGTTTCCAGTAAAAGTTGGAGCAGACATAGTTGAAGTTCAAATAAGGATTTAGGAAGATGATAGTTAAGGTTGAGAATGGAATAAAGTGAAAGGGGAATTCCTATTATAAATGAATGAGAGTGAAGGAAGTTAAATGGGAGTAACGACTGAATCGATACAAAAGATTTGCATTTACTATTCCAAGGTAAGTTATGATTGCCTAGGGTATGCTATAGGTACATGGGAAACGAAAAGGAGCAGTTAATCTTTTAATGGGAGAATATCAATCGATCGTGGGTGATAACTGCTCTCCTATGAGTGGTAGAGGTGACAGACTCATTTTAATGATGGCGGTTTCTCGAGGCACTCAAAATCTTTTCATATGTCTTTCAAAAGATACATGCATATAAGACATATTTTTAGATTCAACTAAATCCACTTTTCTCTTAATATTATATCAGATTCATATTTAATTTTGATCAGTGCAAGGTGATATAATAAATGTGAGAAATAAGCATTCTTAAGAATATAAACCGTCTACTAACAGAAAAGGAAGTACTTCATTAATTAGAAAGGGTTTACAGATTTAACTATTGATCACTCCTAAATAAATTAAGGGCAAACCTACACGAGTACAATAACTAGAACAGATACAATTTAGACAAACACAAGAAGAAAATGCAAAGGCAGACACTGTTAGACAGAGATAAGTCTTGTTTTTCTAATCACTAAAGACTTCACAATTTGTCTTCAACAAGCAGTTCTCTGGAAAGTTTTCAGGACCATCCTCGCTATTGTTTCTTTGATTAAGTTCATTATTCCGTCTCTGAAGAAAATCTCAGACAAAACTCTTCCATAAGGAATGTAAGACTTTGTGCGATTTTGGACTCAGAGATGGATTTCTAGAGACAGTTGAAGATTGTGTGTGGTAGGTTTATCTGAATATTATTCATCAGAAAATAAATGAATTCATGGTCATGATATCGCAGTATGTCATGGTTTTCTCCTCTGTGAAGGAAATTTGACAGCACAAGCTTGTACTAGGCTTTGGGAATGGGTAGGAGATTTTCAGGATTGGAAGGTTTATATCCTGATGATAGGTCATGAAGAAAGGCAAACCTATTAGCAACAAAGAACTTATTTCTATCAAAATCAACAGTGATTCCAACATTTTCACATCCAGTTACTAGAGTGACTGAGAAGGGAGTGATGGTGATGGGGACTTCAAAAACATAAGAAGTGATATGTCTAGTTTCATGATCAAGGTAAGCATGCTTCCAGAAATTCTTAACTAAATTCACGTATATGGGTTTTTCCATCATGGTGGAGTATCTAGTCCACTGTTGAGTATATAACACATCTACCAGACTGTTAGCAATGTTACTCGTAAGAGGAGGAACATCAATCACAAATTGTTTCTCAGAAATGATTTCAAGAAGATCTTTGTTTCCTAGAAAGGTTAGTGGAGGCATGATGGTAATTTGAAGACAGAACTTGACACCAATGGTTTTATGTTGGAGGGACTCGAGTGTGAGGAGGCGATTTATATACATCTAAATAGGTGAGATGAGTTGTGCCTAACCTAGGGATGACGTAGATCAAGTACACATCATGTGACAAGAATTTTGATGTCGTGAACAGTTTTTGTACAAAGGAAAGTACTATTTAGATTTCAGATAAGATTTCGAAAATAATGTACGGTTAGAGATAGCAAAATAGAAACTGACATAAGGATATTGAATAGAGTGACTTAGGTCATACGAAATATTTTTAGCTCATTTGTGAGAGATCTTATGTTTTCAGGGATATATCATGATTAATCAAGATTCACAATTATGACTGAGGTACGTTGAGTGCACACATTGTCAAGAAATTTGATCAAAAGATTTTTCTTGGAGAGAGAGAGAGAGAGAGAGAGAGAGAATATTTCAGATCATTAATATTTTTACTTACCAGACAGTTTTCAGTTTGGACTTATTTAATCATTCATTGATAAGGAGAGTCATACCTTAGAGAATTTGAAATCTTCACCGTGATACTTTATCTGAGTGCTTTCCATTCTGATTCCGAGCCTCTGATCATCATCTTTCAGTTTTTGCTTCCTTCAGAGTGATCTTCAATTACTAACCATGAGGTTAGACTCTTCCTGAGAGACCGATAGTTTTAAGCGATTGCTCTTTCTTTCCAATCAATCCTCTTCCAATGCAGGGGTTCAGTCCTCATACAAAAGGATTGAGACAACAGAAGTTGGTTCGATTTTTGTTAGCAAATCCAGATGTATTTCTTCAGAGGACTTAAATAGCTGATCTTGTTCTGATGAGAGCGTCCTTGATGGAGCCATTGATCAGTTCCATTCTGCTTTTGCTTTCTTCTGAGTGGTCTATTGAATATTTGTTGATTCCCACATTCTTCAAAAATTCTCTGTATTCTGTCGTTGAAGAATATTGATGTCTTATGAACTCAGATCTCTAGTCTGAGAACTAGAATCAATCTTCTCTTCAGATGATCTTTTCCCTTTTTCCATTTAGAAACATTCATCTGACTTCTGAGATCAACCTTCAGAGATTCTGATCTTTATTATCAGAACGTCTGTCTTTCATCAAGCTTCCTTGCTTTCAGAAGGTCATTAATTTCTTAACTTAAACATAAACTGCTGAGAGGTTATGTGCTTGAGAGAATTGATTGACATTTCATAACATCTTCTGACTCTGTTTCTTCTAACAGATGCAGAGCTTGTTCAGAAACAAGTATCATCAAACATGTGTGTTACACATGACATAGTTTGCATGACAATCTTGCAATGCTAATCTAACTGGTTTAGATTTAGTCCATCAAAGGATTGACAACATATCTGTTTCTGAAAAGAATATCTACTGATTTCTTCATTCTGAAAAACATCAGTGACTTAGATCCTTTTTGGCTTCGAGTAGATGACTTCTGTCTTTGCATCTAGTCGAGCATCTTCTGATTCCAGGATTTGTGCAACATGAATTTTTTGAGAGAAATATCAGATAACATCCTGACCGATTACAGTTGGTTCAACTGAGATAGAATCTCAAGTTAACAGAACTCAATTGTCTATGTTATTTCAACCAAGACTCATAATTTTTTCTTAATCAGATTCCTGATGAATCACTAGATTTCCTCTTTCTGAATGTTCTTCAGTTCTCTGCAAGGATTCTCAAGAAAACAGTATTAAATTATTCGTTGAGTCTTTTAACTGCTTGATCAGTTAAGATTCAGATGTTGAATCACTTCTAAGAGTTTGAATTCTTCAGTTTTCTGGCTTCTTCTGCAGACTTCATTCTGAAGTTCAAAATCATAGAACAACAATCTTTCTTCTTTACATGAAGAAATTCTTAATGAGCTCTAAATGAGAAAGTCAAGGGTGGACTAATTCGTTTCTTGAAAACATCTCAAAAACTCATAAAGAAATAATCTTCAGCAAACAAGATTTCTTGTTTTCTGATGATTCAATCTTGAGCAAATACGTTGTTTATTCAAACGTATCTTCTAAGATAAGCATTCAACAGATACTACTACTTATCTGATGAATATATCTTGTCAGCTGATTCTTCAATCTTCTCCCAAGTTTTAGTGAGGAAGATTCTGTTGTTGACAACTACAAAACTTCAAGAATCAATGACTTGCTTAGGTAATCCGTTTGATTACAATTTAGTACTCAGTCATCTTCTGAACTGATACTGAAATTGTAAGTGGATCGAAATCTCACCCAGAGTATTTCTACACACCATATCTGGATCTTTTTCTGACACTGTTAAGTCTTTGATATCCATCAATAACAGAACCGGAGCTCTGATACCAATTAAATATGCGAGAAAGACACAAGAAAGGGAGGGGGGTTTGAATTGTGTTTTAACTCTTAACAACTTTTCGACTCTTATCGTTAACGCACTAAGAGAATATCAGAGTTGCATTGAGAGACTCTGACTTGCGATGCATCATTCAGATTGTGCGATGCATGAAGCATAAGCAACAGGGAGAATCTTAATAAGTGATGCTTGAATCAGACTTGCAATGCGGAAGCTTATCAGAGTTGGGTTGCAAGGTTCTGACTTGCTATTCAAGGTTCTGATAACAGATACAGAAACATAAACAATAATTCAAAGCATAAGTAAGAGTAAAGAACACCGATATATCCTGGTTCACTTGAGCCATTCCCAAGCTAGTCCAGTTCACCCTTCCAAGGTGATTTCACCTTGAACACAAGGACTTAATCCACTATAATCAAACACCGATTACAGATGCACGGGCTAATGTCGGTGACTAACAACCTGCACAAACTCAGCTGTGACTAGACCACAATGAACCGTTCAGGGATCCAAGTTAATGGATATAACAAACATTGACCTAATAGGTTCCAATCTTGCAAGATCTACTATCAGGATTTTACAGCTAAACGTTTAGGGATCCGAGTTAACTGATATAATGTTTACTGACCATTCTTCCAGGATTTTCAATGAGTTCAATCAGTGATCTCACAAGAGTCTGACCCACAATTGGTCCTCTTTGAGATATGACTATCATTGACCATATTTCAGGATTTCCATAATGACACCAAGCCATTGTCTTCTCAAGTCTCCGATCACACTGATCACTTGAGGAATCCTAATTCACATAGAATTAGTTGCTGGAGGTTACATTAATTGCTTCTAAATAAGCTGATAAACTCCTAAGTTTAAGTACATATGAACACATAAGTATTCTAGCAAGATATGAGCAACAACTTCTTGTTATCTTCAGATTCTACAAAGATGTATGTTGATTTGACAGTTGATGACATCTTGTAGATCTTCTTCATCTTCTTTGTTGAGCAAGCTTCGAGCAACAACTCCTTGCTTCAAATCTTCAATATAGCCCAGATGATGAAGTTGGTTGACGACTTAACTGATTTGCAATGTTGTTTTGTTCATCAACAGCTTCTGTTCCAATTGATTGTTGTTGTGTTGAATAATGATCTTTGAGCTTCAACAACAATGGTCGTGTGTTAATGGTGATAGTTTTTTATGTTAAGTGTAACAACGATAACTGATCGTTGTGACTATCATCACGTCGACGCATTCATAAGCGCATACTCCTTTCCTTTAAATAACCAAGTAAAATATAGTCGTTAGAGAGCTGTTGGCTGTTTGAAAAGAGTCGTTATGCAATGATGAAAGTTGTACTGCCATATCTTCTTTTTACTGTAGAAGAAGTGATGGGATATATATTTTTAGTACGGTGTACAGTCATTGCTAACGGTAACATTTGTCTTCAAATCTTCAGAGGCTTCTGATGGTAATTAATTGAAGCATGAGTAGAGACTTTATAACTGGGTCTTCAGAATCTTCAAGTCTTCAGTCTTCAGAACTTGTCCATTAGGAATCTGTCTTCAGAGCTTCAACACTTGTCTTGAAACCCTTTATCTTCATAGCTTCAAGTCTTCAGAATCTTCAGAACCTTGTTCACTCAGAACGCTGTCTTCAGAGTCTTCAACACTTGATCATTTGAATCTTAATCTCCAGAACACTTCAGTCTTCAGAGTCTTTCTGCACTTGGTCTTCAGAGCCTTCAGCCTTCAGAACTTTAAGTCATGAGAATCTTCAGCACTTCGGTTCTCCAGAAGATTATCTCTTCAGAAGCTTCGCTATCTTCAGAATCATAACCACTTTTAGAGTAGCATCCACAAGAGCATTGCACCAGCAATATCGGCATCCTTGGATCTTTCTGATTATGATCAGATACAGAAGCATACTTGCTTCTTGCGACTTGTGTTACACATAGTAACTCGCATATGATCATTTACGCACATCTTGCTGGTGTTTGTTGGATCTGATATTTCTATGATTATGATCTGCACACAACACACATTAGAACATAAAATATTTCTTTCACAAATACTCATTGTTATCATCAAAACATAGAGATGACGTGCAGAGACAACTTTTGCTCTTACAGGAGGGCAATAAATCTGTCATACAGGAGGTACTCTCCCGCCTAAGTATCGAAAAGCCATCGGGGCTTCTCGAAGTCAACGCCATTGGCGACAACAACAGCTGGATGACTTTGGTGTATAAATACCTCACTACGGGGGGAGCTTCCCGAGGACAACAAGGAGGCTAGCGTGACCAAACGAAGGGCCTGATCCTACGTCCTAGTCGATTACAAACTCTACTGTCGAGGATTTTCTATTCCCCTCCTGAAATGTGTTGGGGAGGACAAGGTCCCCGAAGTTCTCCAGGAAATTCACGAGGGTATCAACATACAACACTTGGGAGGGAGATCATTGGCTCGAAAAGCCTTGCGAGCAGGGTACTATTGGCCGACCATGCAACACGACGCTAAAGAGCATGTCCAAAAATGTGGATGGTGCCAGCGCCACAGGGACATGCACTTGGTACCCCTGAACGAGTTGAAGACTCTGTCCTCGCCTTGGCCCTTCGCATGGTGGGGGATAGATATCCTCGGCCCCTTCACGATGGGGTCATACCAAAACAAGTTCCTGATTGTGGCTGTCGATTACTTTACAAAGTGGATCAAAACCGAAGCTCTCGTCAAGATCACAACCTTCAACATACTTCGTTTCTACAAAAGAAACATCCTCACGTGATTCGGGGTACCCCAGGCCCTTGTGACCGACAATGGAACTCAATTCACGGACAGGAAGTTCCAAGACTTCGTCGCCAAACTAGGCACGAAGCAACACTTCACTTCCGTCGAGCACCCTCAGACTAACGGGCAAGCAGAGGCCGCGAACAGGGTAATCCTTCGAGGTCTAAAATGGAGGTTAGGCGAAGCCAAGAAGAGATAGGTCAAGGAGCTACACAGCATGCTCTGGGCCTATAAAACAACCCCACACTCCATCACCGGGGAAACTCCTTTCCGACTAGCCTACGGAACCGACGCAGTGATACCGTTGGAGATCAAGGAACCTTCCAGAAAAACGAAAGCTCATATCGACAAGGAGATGAACGACGAGGCTCTAAGAGAAGAGCTCGACCTGGTTGAAGAGATACGATCAGTGGCAGCTCTCAGTGAAGTTTCGCTGAAACAAAAAATAACCATGCGCCATGATGCCAAAGTCGTAAAGCGCGACTTCCCAGTTGGTAGCCTGGTCCTACGTAGAAACCAAAAGGATTCACGCAAGGGAAAGCTGGCCGCAAATTGGGAAGGGCCTTACAGAGTTAAATCAAAAATAGGCACGGGAGCCTACTACTTAGAAACGTTGGACGAAGAACCATTTGCTCGGCCATGAAATGCCGAAAAGCTCAAACAATACTATAGCTAGAACTAGCCGCTAGTCTAGACTTATTGCCGACGAGATCGCCCCATGGCAGGGAGACGGATCGGTCACAGGAGCATGCCCAGGTGCAAGCATAATCCTCAACTTGACAACGTCGGCCAGTTTCTGTTCATGGGACGAGCAGATTATGTGCCCAACGGGGATACCTCGACCGAGCTCCGCCGTTGCCGCACCAAGAGGGCAGGACACCCAGCTCGCGATGGGAACAGTCCAAGCCCGTGGGATTAGGACCTCGGTGTCCTAGTTCCACCTCCGGCGAAAACGCTTCGCGTCCTCGACGAGTCCCCCAAACTGTTGAGCATAACAATACGACCCGAGCAAAACGCCCATACTTAACATTCAATGTTAAAAGCATACACAAATAAATACAACATACAGTGTAAACAAGATATTTATATAAATATGGCCACAAGTCCAGAATAAGTTAATATTATAAAAGGAGAGCTATGCTCGACAAACAGGTCATAGACTGAAAGGCACACAGGCCAACAAAATACAAAGTACAAATTCAAAAAAGTAAACAGCATCGCCGGGAACCTCCGGGGGAACCACTTCGCCGTTGACGACCATGTTGAGAATGCCCATCCCTTCGGTCAGCAGCATGACATTAGAGTTGAGGGCTTTCATCTACTCCACGACAACATTGAAACCAAACTCAGCTGCCCCCAAATTATCCTGCTCAAGAAGACGGATCCTCTCGATCAGGTCCCTCCGGGTCTTCAGGGCCTTCTCGTCGTCGGTCTCGTCCTGACCAACCGCCGACAAACCCTCCAGCTCGGCTATCCTCTTCTTTAGATGGGCATTCTCTTCGTTCACCTTGGTCACCTTCCCCTTCATCTGGGTCACCTCCTTCTGGAGTTCGATCTTGGCCTCCAGGTTGCCTTGAAGCTTCTTCAAATCATTGTAAATCCCCGTGTTCTCCAGCTCCATGTCGGTGATCTTAGCTTGTGCCCTCTTAAGGTCTGTTAGCGAAACTGTCTCCGCATCCCCAAGGTCCAACGCCACTTCCAGCACTCTGATCATAGCGGCTGCGTCCTGACAGAGGAGCTTCCTCCGCACTTGAGGGTATGTGGACAGGATGGCCATCGCTTCGAGTTCAGGGACAACGACAGAGCTTTCCCCATCAAAAATTCTTCCTTGGAGATAGCACGGAGGCAGTACAAATTTTCCCCCGACGAAGTTGCTCGAACAACCAGTCGGCGAAGAGCCAACATCGTCCTGCTTCCTCTTGTGGGTTGTGTCCGGGGTTGGAGGGGTCAAGGTGGTCCCCAGGATGGAGCCGGCGCCGCACACAAACTTTTCTAGTGTTACTTGCTGCTTGGCGGCACCAGCCTTCAGCACTGGGGGTACCTTTTTCAAGTTTTTGACCACCGCGGACCTCATCAGACGCTCCCTTATGTCCGTCATTTTCCCTGCAAATGTAAAAGAGGAGGTCAACACAATTGAACGAGAATTAAAAACACGGGTAAGTAAACAATCTATACCGACGAGCTCAAACATGACATCGTCGTTTTCGCATTCGAGGAGAGCCCTAGTGTTAACATAACGAGCCGCCCGAGCAGGCTCTCCATCCTTCCTGAGCAACTCTTTTTCGTCCCTGTCCACCACGAAGGCATGACTGAAACTCTCCACATAGGCATGTAAGACCCGGAAAGACTCCTTGTCCCCGTCACAGAGCTGCTCATGCTTGACGAGGAACTGGTCGGTCCTATATCTAAAATTGGCATACACCCATTCCAGCAGAAATTTGGACACCGCCTTCAGCACCTGCCGATCATCAACTTCCACGGTCTCCATGGTGGAAATAGACTTCTTAGTCGCCTCCGAGACCGGTTTCACGACTAGGAATCTATCCATGAAGTTTTGGACAGATTCCGAGTACGGCCATAAAAGCCTGCTCTGCTGCTTGAAGGACACCCAACTTTGCTTCGGCCCTGCTATGCTTCTTTGGATTTGAAAAATGCAGAAGAAAAGATCCACGGTTGCCCCGACCTTCAAGTAACGACATACCAGCTCAAAGGCCCTGATAAACGCCAACGCGTTCGGATGGAGTTGAGCCGGGCACAGTTCCATATGGCAAAAGACGGCCTCTTGGAAGTCGGTGAAAGGCAGACGGTACCTCGCCTTCACAAAGGCAAATTCATACATAGGGAATCGTATCCCCGAATACACCGAGCATATCCGGTCATTCTTCGTGGGGCAGATAGCCCTCCAATGCACGGGCGCACCCTCAGCCCAGTCTTCAAGGTAGGGAAACTCTCGAGCTTCCTCTTCAGTAAATGTCGACCTCGTCGACATGGGTTCTTGGGCGATCCACTTGAGGTCCCCCAGAGTTATTTGGACATTGACATGTTCTACAGGTTGCTCCGCCTCTTCGTGTGCAGCCCCGACGTCAGGGACAACCCCCTCGTGTCTGTCAGCCATTTCACCCGAAAAATAGAGGAAGAAAAAGTGAATTCGACGACAAAGATCAAATTCACCTTTCCACCACTAATCAAGTGAAGGGGCGAGGAATAAGTCGAGGATAACCTCGAGCCCTAGTTGACCATGGCAGAATACGGTGACTTCATTTCCCCATACAACGGGGATGAGCCACCACGACTATACGAGAAGACTCCACGAGGAAGAGCTTACTCGACGAAATAAACTTGTCGCGCGAAAGCCATAGTTTTGCGTCGAACAGGCCTAATGCCCGACTACAAACCTAAAACTAATCCTAACCAAAATCTAGGAAGATCTACATAATCCTACGCTATATTCATGAACATTCATCCCATGTTCTTCATATTCTTCATAAATTTTCCAGAAATTCATGTGTTCATTGAAGAACATATGAACATTCAACCGGGAAGTTCACGAATCGCCGGAAAATTCATGCAAATTTCCAGAAATGAAGAACGCCATAGAAATTACAAAGAAAGATGAAAACTTACTTGGTATGTAGAGAGGTAGAAGATGAAGATCACGACGTGGACTTTGAAGATCGACGATGGCGAAGAAACTCCGGCGAGAGTACAAGTTGCAGAGCAAAGGGATTTGGGGAGAAGAATTTGCGTGAAGTATGCAAATGAATCCTCTCTCCCCCCTTTTTATAAGCAGTTGCTCGCATGGGGAAGCGCAAAGGCCATCATAGCCTAGACCCCTAGGCCTAACAGAAATTAAATGCACCACCACGTGTCAAAAAGGGAATCTTCGTTTGGCATTCCCAAAGCCGGACGTTACATTCACCAAGTCTTCTACAGCCCCCGCGAGCATATCTTCCTCGACAATACACTCAAGTCACGTCCTCGTCAGGACCTGGTCGACAGAAAAACTCCTCTTTCACTGGCACACTTCCTAAACCTGGTCGACATAGAAACGCCATTTCTGCGAGCATGTCCTCGCGTATGAAAGGCTTGTCGGGTTAGACATCAACCATTGTCGACCACATTAACCACCAAACAGGCGAAGGGAATGTCCCCGAACATTGTCATTCAAAGGTAGCAGTCCACGAGGCTATCTCAAGTCATTACTCTTCCTCAGAGCAAAGACTTGGGGGGCTCCTGTTCTAGACTGGGCAGGCGTTTGGCCCACAGTAGGGCAAGGCCCAATCCAGTCATGCTCTTGGCAGGCCCAATAGATGGATTCTACCAAACTAGCCGTTGGGCAGAATCTAGCTGTTGGGCACAATCTAGCTGTTGGGCAAAATATGACAGTTGGGAGCGCCCCCCTCACTCGCTTATCAGTTCACCCGACCAACTGCCTCCCCGATTCTCATGGAAGTAGTTGGACTAGGTCAAAGGGTCACGCGCCTGACCCTCCACCTGGCAGTCTCCTATTGGACGACCAGATATTTTGCCACATGGAAGACCATGGCCCCGCGCCGGGGGTTACTTCTATAAATACCCTATCACCTGAGAGGGTCAGGTTTGATCACTATTCAATATTCGAAATCACACCTTAACGTTTTTGTACTTAGTTTCTCTCTAGCTCAAACTTACTTTGGCATCGGAGTACCTTGCAGGTACACCCCCTACTCTCCTACCTCCATCATCTCTGCCCTACACGGAAGGCCACGACGATCCAGTCTGATAATCCCAGATCAACTATTTAGGAGGAAAAAAATTATAATTAGACCAAATTTTAAAATAAATCAAGTTAACAAATTATTACATATATTTTGTTTTTGTTGACTTGTTCAATTTTAAAAAGAAATATGATTACTTATTAAATATTTGTATTTTTCTTCCATAAAATGTCATGAAAGAGTTTATTTTTATAATTTCTAAATATAAAATACCAATGTCTTAAAAAACATGGTAAAATTGTCATTAGTATTGTTTTGCTAGGGAATTAGAATGTGTGTGTGTGAGAGAGAGAGAGAGAGAGAGAGAGAGAGAGAGAGAGAGAGAGAGAGAGAGAGAGAGAGAGAGAGAGAGAGAGAGAGAGAGAGAGAGAGAGATTTGAATTTGAATTGTATATAGAAAATGAGTAAAATGACTTGAACTAATTATAATGCTTACGAAAACGGTTACATTTCTTTGAGCTTTGACTCATTAGTGGAATGATCGGAATGAGTCATCATTTAATGCATGAGGTGTGGTCAATCTTCGGGACCAATAAATAATTCACTTATTGAGAGAATCTCGTTAAACTCGTTTAACACTTGTCTTGATAGATTTTACTATAAAACACATCATTAAAGGGGTGAGACGAGCTTGACCACGTGCTCGCCACGTGATCTTGCGAATTATTTATTCAAGGGTTAATAGCCATTTTGCCCCCTGCCATATAGGCGCTTTTCGAAAAACTCCCCTGTAAAAAAAACTTGCAAAAAAACCCTAACATTTGAAGATTCTCTCAATTTTGACCTTCATCACATTCAGTCGCCAAAAATCTGCCATTTTGACCCCTGCCATTTTGGCAGCGTTTTTATTTTGACCCCTGCCATTTTGGCAGCGTTTTCATTTTGACCCCTGCCATTTTGGCAGCGTTTTTATTTTGACCCCTGCCATTTTTGCATTTTTGGTGACTGGATGTGATGAAGGTCAAAACTGAGAGATCTTCAAATATTAGGGTTTTTTTTGCAAGTTTTTTCGAAAAGTGCCTATATGGCAGGGGGCAAAATGACTATTAACCCTTTATTCAAATATTATTTATTTTGTTTAAAAGTTTCAGAATTGATGAGCCGAGCTCTTAGATCTTATCAAAGATATTTCATGTCACAGTCCTTCAAGCATAAAGTATGTAAGGTCGAAGTCCAAAAATAATGCTTATAAAAAAAATCCCAAAATAAAATATAACTTAAAATTGAGTGAAATCTATTTTAATATGAATCTAATAATTTCTATGTGAAAGTGTAAATATTATTTTCTCGAGTTTTTAGGATCAGGATAAACTACAAAAAATCTATTTGAGATAAATAAAAAAGTAATTTTTAAAATATTAAAATAAAAACATAAATAAAAAATATTATTAAATGAATACTAAATAGATGAAATTATTAAACTATTAAAATTACAAAAGTAAATTGAGGGTAAAATTAAGAGGAAAGAAATAAAATTATGTAAGTAAAATTGAGTGAAATATTTTTAAATGATCATAGTTTATACATAAAATAAAATTGCTATGGAGACGGAGTGGAAGAGGGTCAATAGAAAGGGCGGTAGAAAGAACACGGCAAACAAATGGGATTCCTTCCATGCAAATTGAGGCGCAGTTAGGAATAATAGGGTTGATGTTGAAGAGATTCAGTCCTTCTATTTTTCGGAATTCCCAGACTCGGTGAAGGTAGAGGGAATTTTTGAGCTTTTCAGCAACCACGGTAAAGTGAAGGAAGTGGTCATCCCTCCCAAGAGGAACAAATTTGGGAAGCGATTCAGGTTCGCAAGGTTTGTGGAAGTTGAAGACGCTAGGGTTCTAGCAGTGAAACTGGATAACATTTTCATTGAGAGTAACAAAATACATGCAAACATTCCAAGATTTTCAAGAGGAGTTGCGTTTCATGGAAATGAAGGAAAAGCTGCAAGTTACAAGCTTCACTATGGAGGTAGAGGAGAGACGACTAGAAGATACGGTGGAGAGGCGGAAGGAAGGAGGAATAATAGAACCTTTGCTGAAATGGTAAACAACATCGGAGACTCATCAGAAACTTTTCATTTTAGAAAACATCCTGTGCTACTGAAGTTTAAACCTCCGGATGAGGAATTAAACAGGTTAAGGAAGGCTTATGTGGGGGTGGTTATCAACTCAGGTTCGACTTATAACATCCAAACTATCTTTGAAACAGAAGGATATTTTTCCATTAAGATAACACCCCTTAGTGCGAATCTTTGCTTATTGGAGGAAAGTGAACCGGGTGAAATTCATGATTTAATTAGGGAGGGAGAAACCTGGTGGAGACAATGGTTCTTGGATATCAGAAAATGGTCTGAAGATGCAATAGATAAAGAAAGAGTTATTTGGTTAAGATGCTACGGCATCCCTTGCCAAGCATGGAACGTTCCTTTCTTTGAAATGATAGCCAAAACCGTTGGTCATTTTGTCTGTGTTGACGAAAATACGTTGAAGGGAGAATGTTTGGATGTTGCGAGAATTATGGTCAGGTCGCACTGTGCAGTCGTGTTAAACGAAACCTTCAAGGTTCAAATCAATGAGGAAATTTTCAGCATTAAGATGATGGAAGATTTTCAGGGTCCTTTGCGTATTTCAATCAAGAAACCACAGGTGATGAAGACGGCAGAAGGTTCCTATTCAGGTTCTGAAAGAGCTTGGCACTTGCTTGAAGAAGATGTTGGCTTTGTTGAATTTAGGGAACAGGAAGACTATGCTGGTCACAGGGGGGATGGAATATCATCAGTCTCGTCACCGGTGAAGTCAACGACGGAGGAATGAATTCATAAAGTTTTTGGTAGTTCTGAGAATAAGTCCAATTCAAACCTTTTGTCAGTTGATAGGGTAGCTGACTCTACTAATAGGGTTATTGATTTTGATGCTGCTATCGAGGTGGTCAGGTCTACTCATAAGGCTGCTCTGGAGAAAGAGAACAGGTCGAAAAGTGAGAACTTAGCTTCTAACTTTTCTCTTCCTTGTCAGAATATGGGACCCAGTTTTAAGGAAGGGAGATCCGTCCAGCTGGATCAGCGTAAATCACAGAAAGGTACGAGAAATAAATTAAGGAAATTGTCTGAGGTTATTGGGCCTATTCGTAGAAAGGCCAATGGTAAGGTTAGGAGGCATTTGGGCTTAAACACTTTAGTTGGGCCAGAAGAGGCGGAGGATCAGATTGAAGATTTCTCTCAACCTTCGTATTTTGAAGCCTTGGACAAATCCAAAAGGCCTTCGAATGTTTCTATTTCGCTTCCTCATTCTACAGAGTCTTTAGAAGATTCATAGAAATACTCTGCGGGGGCAATACTCTGTTATGAACAGACATCTGATAATGATGTCATCAGTTGCAACAATAAATTTTGGGATAACTTGAATTCTAAGGTAGGAGAAAGGATCTGCAATGCGATTTCAGAGTTGGGAGTGGTGGCGGTGGACAAAAACAAG
Source organism: Lathyrus tuberosus (assembly GCA_022829125.1). Taxonomy (NCBI): domain Eukaryota; kingdom Viridiplantae; phylum Streptophyta; class Magnoliopsida; order Fabales; family Fabaceae; genus Lathyrus; species Lathyrus tuberosus. The sequence continues at coordinate 2,168,224 of JALAZF010000574.1, read as the reverse complement.
AGTTTCCAGAAGAGAATAGGAGATTTGGAGGACCAAGACAAAGCTAGATTTAATGGACAGTTGGCGCTGAAGAAAGTTTCTCAATGATTATTGGGTCTCTAAACATTAGAGGGGGAGGTTCTTTAACCAAAAGAAGAAGAATCAACAAACTTATTTCTTGCAAAGGGGCAGATCTATTCTTTTTACAAGAATCAAAATTAAAGATTGTTAATGATGCAGTTATTAATAGTTTCTGGAGTCATAGTGCTGTTGGTTGGTCTTTCAGGGAATCCCAAGGTCAGTCAGGGCTTGCAGGAGGCATAATCACTATGTGGAATAAGGACTCTGTCAAATCGTTATGTTCTTTCACAGGGGAGGGGTATCTTGGTGTTAAGATCATCTGGAAAGAGGAAATTTATTACGCGGTGAATGTTTACTCTGCTTGTGATATAGTTGGAAAGAGGAAGTTATGGAGCTCTCTTCTCAAACTAAAACAGGTTTTCTGCGACGGAATGTGGATTTTGGGAGGAGATTTTAACGCTGTTTTGGATCCGGATGAGAGAAAAGGACTGAACTCATCTGCTAGGAACTCTGAAATTAGAAGCTTTGTAAGTTTTGTGGCTGACATAAATCTTTTTGATCCTCCTGTCGTAGGCAAAAGATTTTCTTGGTTTAGTGGCGATGGCTCTTCCATGAGCAGATTGGACAGATTTTTGGTGGACGATAAATTTATTCAAAAATGGGGAGTGATTAACCAATCCATAGGAGTTAGAGATGTTTCGGATCATATCGCGATTTGGATGACCATTCGTTCGACCAACTGGGGATTTAAACCGTTCAAATTCAACAACTGCTGGTTTGAAAACTCAGAATTTGTAAAGTTCATAAGCAAGGAATGGTCTGGTATGAACATTCAAGGTAGAAGCGACTTCGTTATAAAAGAGAAATTCAAAGTTTTGAAGGAGAAAATAAAAAATTGGAACGTTGACGTGTTTGGATGGATTGACCTCGTTATCGAAAATGAGGTAGACGCGATTAATAAGGCGGACCAGGCCCTAGTGTCTTGCATTAATCAGGAGGTGTCTCAAATTGTAGAGGAAAGAGCAGTTGCCAACAGGAATTTTTGGAGGAACCTTTACACGAAAGACAAGATGCTACTGCAAAAATCTAGGTTGAAGTGGAGGTCAGATGGTGACATTAATTCTAAATACTTCCATTGCTGGGTGAAAGGCAGAAACAGAAGAAGATTTATAGGATCGGTGGATTCGGGGCATGGCATGGTGGAAACAGTTGAGGGAGTGAAGAAGGCAGTCAGGGAATTCTTTTTGGAAAGATATTCTGAACCTGATCAACAGAGACCTGTGTTGGAAGGATCTGAATTTTCAAAACTGAATGAAGCAGATTTGGAGTTCTTAGAAGCTCAGTTTACAGAAGTTGAAATTAAAAGTGCAGTGTGGAGTTGCGACGGTGCAAAAAGTCCGGGGCCAGACGGATTTAACTCCGTGTTCATCAAAACCTGTTGGGAAATTATTAAGGATGATGTCGTTCGTTTTGTGAAAGATTTCTATACTCATACCTTTTTTCCAAAAGCGATTTCCTCCTCTTTCTTAGCCCTCATTCCTAAAGTTACAAACCCCCCTGAACTTAAGTGAATATAGACCCATTTGCCTTGTGGGTATTTTGTATAAGATTGTGTCGAAACTCTTGGCGAACAGATTAAAAGCGGTCATTGGAAGCCTCATTTCTCCTTGCCAATTGGCCTTTATACCTGGTAGACAAATTATGGATGCAGCTGTTATGGCAAACGAAGTAGTGGACAAGGCGACAAGGGATAACAAGGATTGTATTCTCTTTAAAGTGGATTTTGAAAAAGCCTACGACTGTGTCAGCTGGAATTTCCTCCGATTTATGATGTTGAAGATGGGTTTCGGGAGGAGATGGATGAGATGGATGGAAGCTACCGTATTCAACAGCTACATTTCTATTTTGGTTAACGGAAGTCCGACTAAGGATTTCAAAGTTCAGAGGGGTTTAAGACAAGGCGATCCTATATCCCCCTTCCTTTATGTTATCGTTGCTGAAGGTCTCAGCTGCTTGGTAAAGAAGGCGGTTTCTTTGGAGAACTTCAAAGGTTTCAAGGTTGGCAATGATGTTTCGGTCGATTTAATCCCGTTTGCAGATGATAAGCTAATAATAGGAGAGGGACCCTGGAAGAACCTTTGGAGCATCAAAGTTGTTTTAAGAGGATTCGAGGTAATATCTGGTCTGAAGGTGAATTTTAATAAAAGTAGGATTATCGGCATAAATGTGAGTAGTCATTTCCTGGAGGCTGCTTCCTATTTTCTTGCGTGTAGGATACAAAATTCCTCCTTTGTTTTCCTCGGGATTCCTATTGGTGTCAACCCCAGAAGAGTTTCGACATGGAAGTCGATTCTTGTCAAAATTGAAAAGAAGTTAGATCTTTGGAAGAGCAGAATGTTGACGATGGCGGAACGAGTCACTCTTATAAATTCGGTCCTTTCAAGTTTTCCTATCTTTTGGCTTTCTATGTATAAAGCTCCGAAGTCGATCATTTCTACCATAGATACGTTAAGAAGCAAGTTCCTTTGGGGAGAAACGGAAAATAATCGGAAGATTCATTGGATTAAGTGGAGGCGAGTTTGTAATTCTAAGGAAAACGGGGGTCTTGGAGTCAAGAGCATGGAGGAATTCAATCTCGCTCTCTTATCTAAGTGGAGATGGAGGGTTTTGGAGAAGTCGAAAACTCTTTGGAAAGATGTTCTCAGGGCCAGATATGGAAACTTAGAACAACAACTGATGTCGGACGAGATTACTACGAGTTCTTCCACTTCTTTTTGGTGGAAAAATATCATTAAAAGTGGAATGCTTACTTCTAACCGTGGTTTCTATTTTGCAGATTCGATTAAATTTACTTTGGGAAACGGTTTTAACATTCTGTTTTGGTCGTCTGTTTGGATTCAAAATTCCTCCCTGCGTGAGAAATTCCAAGACCTGTTCTGGTGCAGCAACAATAAACAGGCCTATGTATATAAAATGGGAATGTGGCAGCAGGGAGAATGGAGATGGAATGATTTTGGTATCAGTCCGCAGCACCAAAGTGAACTAGTGACTAGCTTTGATAATCTCAAAAGGCTGCTAGCTGACATGAGGCCATCTGTGGGGATTCCGGGTGGTGTATTATGGACCGGCAGCAACGACAAAATTTTCTCGGTTAAATCTGTCTACAGCATAATGCGGACTGCATTCTTTGAAGATAATTTGTTGGAGATGGATCAGAAGTTATTCAAAGATTTGTGGAAGATTAAGTTACTGGCGAAAATCCTTTGTTTTGGGTGGAAACTTTTGTGGAAAAGATTACCGACGAAGGACCAATTAGAGAAGAGAAGAATTCCTATAACTGATGTAACTTGTGTTTTTTGTAGAATTAATGCTGAAGATATCTGTCACTCTCTCTTTAGTTGCAATTTTACGTTATCGGTTTGGAATAACATAGGGGACTGGTGTGGCAACAGGAGCAAATTCTCCGGAGACATTGGGCTGTTTTTTTCAGACTGGTGCAGCTCTAGAAGCCCAAAGGTGGGTAGACGTAAGTCGGATTCGATTTGGCTAACGGTGGTTTGGAGCCTTTGGAAGGCTAGAAACTCTATAATTTTTCGACACGAAGGAAGTAATGTTGACGATACTAGTTGGAATATTAAAATACTCGCTTGGAAGTGGGCGTATACGGGAGAAATTCCTTACTCCAACACTGACTTTCTTTCCTTCTGTTGTGATCCTTTTGAGAGAGTTAAGTAGTTGATGTTGGGTAGGAAATTTTGTTAATTTTCTTCTTTGAACTGTTGTATTGGTTGATCACCCTTTGTGATCCTTTTAATAGATCGATTGCTTTAAGAAAAAAAACATAAAATAATTTTTAAAATTATATAACAAAAGGGTAAAAAGTTTAAGTAACTATGTTCTGAGCTAACTTTTTATTATCACATCACATATATTTTAATAGTCAAAGTGCAGTCAATGTTTGTTGCTTTAGTCACTACCAGTTTGACGGAGTCCAATAAACACGCTTTCTAAAAGCACGCGTTAAGAACTAAGAATTCCAACTGAAAAAAAATAATTATTAGAAAAGTTTAATACTATGATTTTTAATATATTACATATATAACATTTTATAAAAACTAATTTATATTAAATAGTACATATAAAACTCTAGTTAACATTTACCCTTTTTTTTTTATAAGAGTCCAAGACTTAAATAATGAGAATATGTTCCTCTAAAAGTTTATTATTTCAATTATGATAAATACAAATAAGTTTTGTGTTTCACTGAGTCTATATCGAATTTTGTTTTGGTTTTAAGTAGAACTTTTATAAATAAATGGTAAAATTGATTCTTTTAAATTAATTGTTCACAAAATCAAATATCAAGAATTAAAAAAAAATATTGATCTCTCATATTCGTGAATAGTGTAAATTATTTTGAGAGAGATTTCTATTGCAGCTGCTAGTATTTTGGAGTATTATGTACACTAGGATAAATTTGAGTGTTAAGAGCTTCTCAAACTATTAAACAAACAGAAAGTATTTTTTTAATTAAAAAAACGCTTTTAAAAGGAGAACACTTTTAAAAAAAAAAAAAATTCTCCTTTTTGTTCGCATGTTATATTAAAATTGCATTTGCTAAAAAATTTAATGAGGATAATTCTGTATTTAGTATTTAGTGGTTTTTTTATGGTGTTTAGAGTTATTGATGGTGTTGAGAAATAGTTCACGCAGAGTGAAAAGAAGTTTTGTAAGAAGGTGAAAAAAACATAAGAAGAAGGGTTGAATTGTGTTGGCTTTTTCTCTTTTAAGTTTTTTTTTTTTTACTTCTGATGGATCTCAATCAGATTCTAAACACTTAGTTAAAAGTCTGACTCAGATTTACTATGTTTACTTCTGAAAGACCTTATCACATTTTGAACCAAAATCCGACTCAGAGTTGCAAAGATGATAGCAACCGAGTGATAAGTACAAAAGTAATGAAAGTAAAAGCAAAGACACAACAAATTATCCTGGTTCCTCTCACAAATTAAGAGTAGTTCAGTCCTTTTGCACTTCCAAGGGATTTCCAAGATAACCAAACTGATTACAAATGCTTAAGCACCAAGTAAGAGACTTCCAATGCTCAAACCTACAAGTAAGAGACTTCTATGCTCAAGCACACAAGCAAGAGACTTCTAATGCTCAAACCCTCAAGTAAGAGACTTCTATGCTCAAGTACACAGGCAAGAAACTTCGAATGCTCAAGCACTAAAGTAAAATACTTTTGACTCTATAACAAACTGTTAAGAGATTTGGGTAACAACAACACTTCATATACAATCATAGGTGTAGACAAAATACAACTTAGAAATAATTTAAGACTTAAGAACTTCTAAAATATACAAAGTGTTAAGAGGTTCTAAATCTAGAAAATTTGACAGAGTGACTTTTCTTTGAAATGTCAAGATTCAGAGTCTTGTTATGCAGTGTGTTGTATTGTATTAGTCTTCTTCTTCGGGTTTTCTGCTCCTTATATAGAGAGGAAAAAAAGAAACGTTGAAGACTTTCACCAAAAAGTTTGGCTAGCTTTGTACTTGATTAGACACATCAAGAAAGCACCTTTTTAGAAGAGGGATTATCTGTTGAAGCTCATACAACAAAGAAGAGATTTTTCCATAAGTCTTCACGTGAGCCAAAAGGTCTCTTAGTCTGTCAGAGTTTCCTCGATTGAAGAGATCATGCTTCAGAGGCTAACTTTATTCAGACTTCACTCTTTAAATGCTGATCTCTTCAGGGTCTACTTCTTGGTTTCTGAAGCTTTAGAGTTTGGATCATCAGAGGCTGACTTCCTTCAAAGCTGACTTCTTCAGAGTTTGGATCTTCCATCAAATCTAAAGTTTTCAGAAGTGATCTTCAGAGCCAGAGTCTAGACATCAGATTCAGAATCGTTAAGCTTCTCTTCATATATTCTCTATCTTATAACCCTGCATACTTGAACAAATGTTAGAATACCCAAATATTATTTAAATACTTTGTTGTCATCAAAACCCAATGGATGTGGTATCAACCATTTTTGTTCCAACATTGTATATCTAATTCTGAGTGAAAATAATTTCACCCCCCCCCCCCTCAACCTTAAAATTGAGATATTTAGAGAGATCTCTTGAGTCTGGGCTAAATAGCAGTTATCTCCACTCCTTCTTCAGAAATGTGGGGAATAAGAGATTTATTCTTCCTTAAGTCACGGGGGTGATGATTATCCTCTTTGACTGTCCATTCTAGTCATGTTATGATGAGACACGTCAACTCCTTTATTTACTGGACAAGTGGATAATGTGAGTGAATTAAGGTGGACTAAACCAACCGATAAACTGCCATCAAGATCTAGGTGACCTCATGGTCCATTTCAAGTGGCCTCTAGCCTCGTAGGGAAACTCACTCCCTACCCGTGTGTTTTGTCTTTCTTACATGATTTCTTCCTTCATAGAATGCAATATAATTATAACAGTGCAAAAATCACGTGAAAAAATGGAGAGTGTTAATGGAATTTTTTACGTAAATACCCCTAAATTTGGAAAAAATTCCCTAAATAACCCATGTTTCAAAAATATTCCCAAAATGCCCCCATTAGGGTTTTGGTTTGAACTATGTCGCCAATTGCACTGGAGACTCCCTTGTAGAGGTTGAACCATGTCGTCAATTGCACTGGAGACACCCAACCAAGTCTCCAGTGCAATTGGCGACACAGTGTAATGCTTGAACTATGTCGCCAATCCAATTGGAGACACAGTGTAAAGCTTAAATCAAGTCGCCAATTCAATTGGAGACACCCTTCAAACTGAAATTTTTCACTATAAATAGGGGTGTTAAGCTTGGTTTGTTCCACATCTCTTCTCACAACTTTGTTTTACTCATAAAATGTATCGTCGTCGTTGTGTTTCTAGTGACAACGAATTGGACAAACGTCGTGTTTCGAAAACCAAAACCAGATACATCAGAGACATATGTTTCTCCGTTGTAATGTACCTTAACAACGTAGCTCATTGCAGATGACATTTTTAATTGTTTTGGGACAGACTAAGAACTTGCTTTGTTTTGAAAATAATTTGTTTTGGGACAGACTAAGAACTTGTTTGTGTTGGAAATAATTTGTTTTGGGACACACTAAAAATATGCATGCAACCAAGCTTAACAAAGTTGTGAGAAGAGATGTGGAACAAACCAAGCTTAACACCCCTATTTATAGTGAAAAATTTCAGTTTGAACGGTGTCTCCAATTGAATTGGCGACTTGATTTAAGCTTTACACTGTGTCTCTAATTGGATTGGCGACATAGTTCAAGCATTACACTGTGTCGCCAATTGCACTGGAGACTTGGTTGGGTGTCTCCAGTGTAATTGGCGACATGGTTCAACCTCTACAAGGGAGTCTCCAGTGCAATTGGCGACATAGTTCAAACCAAAACCCTAATGGGGGTATTTTGGGAATATTTTTGAAACATGGGTTATTTAGGAAATTTTTTTCCAAATTTAGAGGTATTTACGTAAAAAATTCGTGTTAATGCTCTCAATTTTTTTTTGCATAAAGTCTTATATTTAACTCAAATAATTATTTCACGAATAAAATTAGAAGGCATGCAGTGGCGAAAACACACAATAATTTAGCCAAATAGTTATTTCAATGATGCTTTTAATTGATGGATCTCAAATTCTAATTTTTGTTGCATATTTAGTTTCTTTTCAACTCTAATTTTCTGCCTCAATTGACTTTAGAACTCTATACTATCGTAAATACCTAATTTAGCCAAATAGAAATATCATGACTCTCTATTATCTTATTCACTATCACGTAACACAATATAACATTCACCGTTTAAGATAACCTTAATATTATGGGTGATTGTAATGTCTTGTTACATCATAAAACTTATAAGTATAATGTGAGCTACTACAATGAAAAATAAATATTTTTTCACTAGAGTTTTATATATACTTGTTAGCTAAGACAAATTTTCATGAGTTAAAATAAGACACTACATTCACTAAATGTGTTAAAGTTACTTTTAACGATGGATATTATTATGTTAAATGATCCGAGAGTAGAAAATAAGTGCAGAGAGTTCTAAAGTCAATACAGTGGAAAGAAAGTGAGTGGAAAGTCTTGATATTTCTATTTAGCTCGGTTCATATATTTATAGTAAGTGATAATCCTAAAGTCACTGAAGATTGGAGAGTGAAATTTTGGTATAACAGATCCCAGATGTCCTACATGATGTCGAGACATCTGGTCTGACATAAACAACAAGGTAACTATAGACAATTAAATAAGTTGCTGAAAAGTAAAGTGCACACAGAATTTGTTCACCCAGTTCGGTCTAACAACCTACATCTGGGGGCATACCAAGTCAGGAAGGAAGTCCACTATTAACAGTATTAAATAACAGACTCAACAATACCAGTTGACAATCTACTCACTCAATCCCTACCCAATAACCCTTCTACCTAAGTTCTCACTAGGTAAGAGACTCCATCTCACTTCCAATCATCGCAATGATGTCTAGCAGTCAACATCTCAGTTACTGCATCAACAACTTGATTTCCAAAAACTCTCCAAACACGTAGAAGACATACTCCTATAACAATACCTAGACATGACCCTCATGACTAAGAACAATACTTAGAGTTGCTTAACAACTTCCTCTAAGAACAATGACCATCTCACAATCCGAGTGGTTCACACATACTAACTCTCCTAGAGAGTGGTTCACAAACTCAGCCCTTAGAATTTACATGATGGTTGGCTTACTAAAACTAGGTTACAATGCTTCTATTTATAACCTATTTCCCAACTGGAGTTGGGCCTTCAAATCACAACAAATCAGCTGCTCCAAATATGCAAAAGATTCTGCTACTAAATAGACCTTCAATCAAATCTTCAATTAAATCTAATTATTCTCCATATCTTTTTGCATGAAAATAGTAACAAAATTTGCTCAATATAAGATTGCAACAGAATATATTTGTCCCATGATATTCGCCTGCAATCTCTCCACCAGATCTTCTCAAAACACACTTAAACAAATGCAGCCCTAATAAAACACATCAGACTGATGTTCTGATGTTCTGTCAACTGATGTCAAGACATCAGGTTTAACATCAGCATACAAAACTGCAACCCTTCTGAACTTAACATCAACTCAATGTTAAGAACTCATGTTAAGACATGAGACATATGACATCATTAACAACACAATTGTTTTACCAAAATTCCAGCCAATACAAGAACTAACAATCTCCCCATTTGGCTAATTTTGGCTAAAACAATCTCAAGCTACACCAGAGATACCAGCTGCGGAAAAACACCATACAAACTAACATTAGCACACAACTAGCAGCAACAACTCCCCCTCAAAACTACAACCATCAAAACAGTTGCACAAACTACACACTCCCCCTCAAGCCTAGAACCACAACAGACAACTAGGCAATAGCTAGGCTAACTCTCCCCCTTTTTAGCCACAATTGGACAAACTCTGAATCTGCCAACCAACATACTCAGAACAAAATCTTGACTCAACAGCTACTACTGTACATTCTCTCCCCCTTTTTGGCCAAAAATTGACAAACATTGGTGTAAATGTATACTTCTGATTCAACCCATTGACACACAAATCTATAGAACCAGGTCTAAACTGTCAAGTACAACATGAACTTCACCAGTAACACAATGTCACGACATCTTGTCTGACATTACAATCTGGATAAACAACTTCTTCAACAAAAGATCAACTCTCCCTATCTAAGATAACCAGTGCTCCTTTGCAAGAAGAACAACATAAGACTCATCTTCATATCTTCAAGAGCGCACCCTCTGTTCAACACACCTGCTGAACGCATTCACAAAATGCTTAATCCTAAAACAATCCAAGTACCACACTAGTACAGATAGAAGTTCTCCCCTTATATTTCACAACTGATGCTCCTTGACCAGTACATCATAGCATTTGGAAAATCCAGACACAGTCTTCATCCATCCAGTCAGGAATGCTTCACACAATCATCCACAAGTTCTGAAGCACACTCACAATGCCTTCCACCGAACTCTAAGTAAACTCCTCTTACTTAGAATTAATAACACACATCAAGACAAGTGTGACATCTCCCATCAACAAAGACCCTCACAAAGTTTTTCCAAAACTGCATAAAATTGTCTTCAGACTTCTCCTCAGAAGCATGTGCGCACAGGATACAAACAATTAGCTTCACATGGCTAGAACCATTCATGTCCACACCAACATGCCATCCAACAACCTAATGTCATAACATGTTATCTGACATTATCTCCTCATAAGAGGTAACCAATCTCCACAAGCTTGATCAGCATGTGTAACACCCCAAAATTTGCCCTTTTGTTTTGAAGCTAACTGGCTTATGTTTCTTTGCATTTCTTGCATTAGCATTTGTGCATAGTATTGGTTCTTAGCATGGGATCAAGGTACTTGGTTCATCTCAAAGGAGTCTCAAGCCTCAAGGTGTTTTGTGGAGGTCATCATATCTTCATAAGATCAAGAATGGCAAAGGGGTTCAAGTGAATCTTTCCCTCCTAACCAGAGGGACCAAATTAGGGTTCTTGGGTTCAAAGAGATTCTTGAGAAAACTTTGCGGATTCAAGCATGCTCTCATGGGTTCCAAATGCTCACAAACACTCATAGAGGAAGGCTTGGCTAGTGGTTCATCGTGGAAGATGTTCAGTGGATCAGTTGCTTGTGAACCAAGAAAAGTCAACTGTAAGGGGGAAAGTCAACCATGGAATTTTGAGGTCCTCTTCATGTATTTTTCAAGTCATATTGCAACATCCAAGTACACATCCTAAGGACCATTTTTGACCCTTGAATCAAGTGAATCCGTGCCATGTACCTCATGTATTTTTCAAATGGCCAAATTGCAAGATGGATTGAATCTCATAAATCAAGCCACTACAAAGCCCAAACCCAATTCAGTTGTGATCAGCAAGGGAAATGGAGATGAATCATGCTTTTCATATGACCAATGCACGTGTGGATTAAGAGGTACCATCCAACTTGCAAATTTGCAAAACACTTCCATTAGCCTTAACCAAGGGTTTAGAAAAACCCTGATTATGATTAAAGTGTTAACCAAGTGTATATAAGAAGGTTCACACATTCATTCAGACCTCATGCACTCTCATTTGCTCAGATTCAAAATTCTTGCTCACACTTTCTTCTCTTCGAATCTCTCTTCTCACAAGGGTTTTTGGAATTCTCTTTGCATATTCTTGATCAGTGAGGTGAAAGGAGTAAGAATCCACCATTGATTCAAGCTGAGAGTGAAGTTTTCATCAGATTCGATTTTGAGTTGCTCTTCATCAAATCTCAAGATCCAGCCTGATTCAAGCTTCTATTTGCATTTATTTTGCAAATAGAGCTCAAAAGAGGAAGATCTGCACTCTTACACTGGGTTTCTAGGAGTATTTTGCTTGTTTCAAGTTTCAGGTTAGTGTGAATTTCATGATCTTATAACTTGTTTTTATGGTGTGCATAATGTTCCTCATGCTTTGATGATCATCCTGATGTGATTTTTTTTGATTTTGGACGTGTATCATGGCTGTATTGTGGATCTAAAGTTTTTAGATCTAAACTTTTCTTCTTCGATTTGGTTTATACATGTATGATCCGTTGAAACTAATTGCATATCTGAAATCCTTGTGAAATTCTGAGTTGAATGATGGTGGAGTTTTTGATTTCTGGGAATTTTTTGAGTTTGTGTTCGCCGGAGAAGGTGACCAGAGCTAGGGCTCCGGCACCTGGTTATTTTTCAGGCAGATCGGTGTTTGGAGGTTGAAGACGTAATCCTGGCCGTTGGTTGTCCAGATCTGATGGCTCTTGTGTTGCCAACACATCTAATTTTCACATGTTTTCTTTTAATATGTGTGTGCGTATCTCCTTGATTGTTACCATGTGCATCAAATCTGAGCCACACGTCTTGCATACTTTGTGTTTTGCTGACTGATTCACGTGTGTTGGATTCATTTGAGGGTTACCAATTTGCCAGCGCTTTAAAATTCCCACATGCTTCCCACGTGAGTTTTATTTAGTCCAGATCATGATTTTTGTGTGTCTCCCCACATTAATTACCATGCGCGTGTGATTTGAGCCATTGACCATGATTACTTATTGATTTTGTTGACTGAATGTGGCATGTTGGATCAATCTTGTGGCTTGTGTGAGTCAATCATGTTGACTGAGTCCATGTTATTTGTTTGGTATGCGCTGACCATCTGTGTGGACTGGGCTTGCTTTTCCCACCCCCTGTTAAGCTCATTTGGCTTTTATAATGTGTGAATTGCTTATGTTGCACCCCCTGGCTTCTTCATTTTCTTTTTATTTTATTTAATTGTTTCATTCTCATTTTTATTTTTTAAAATTAGTTTAATGCATCAGAAAATTATGAAAAAAATTCATGGATCATCTTTAGGATTTTATAAAATTTTGTCAAATTTTATTTTCCATTTTTATTTTATTTTTGTGCACCTGAATTAATTGTTTGATGAATTTCTTTGTGAATTTCTTCACTTGTGCACACTTGATCTTGTTGATTTTATTTCTCATCATTGGTACATAGTTTGCATCCCATTCTTTTTGCATACTTCAGAGGACTCTTTGAGGTTCCTAAAAACATTTTTCTCATATTTTTAAACTCATTTCATATTCAATTTTAGTCCCTCTATTTGTGCATTGTTCTTCTTTGTTATTATGCAACTTTGAAGCATTGTTTGAGGTACTTAACCTGTGAATTTTTGTGTGATATTTTGGCATGTTGCTAGCTTATGACTTAGGTCACTTGGGCTTTAATTCCAAAATTTTTGAATGTCATTTGATATATGTTTGATTATTTGTGCTTAAGTGAATTATGCATGATCATCTCTTGACATCTCTTAACCCTAATTGTTTTGCCATGCCTAATTGTTTGAATTTCTTCTGGATTCTTTGCATGAGTATTTGATATGATGTTTACCCCTGATTGAGGTCCCTTGTGACCAAATTTTGCAATTTGTGGATCATGTTTGGGTATGCTTTAAGTGCTTGAACTTTGGCTTCCTTTTGTGGACTTTCTTTGGTGCATAATGTTTCATGTTTTAATCTTCTCTTGCACATGAGAATTGTTGATGATGGTATGATATTGATTCTGATTTGCTTTCATCTTCATCTTATTTTTTCTCATTTCATCTTGATATGATGTTCATTGGTGCTTAATTGTGCATTTCATATAAGTATGCTTGCATTCTTTCATGATTACCTTTGCATGCTTACTTGAGATGTTTTGCATGATCTTCAAGACTTGTTTATTGATGTAAGTTGGATATACTTGATATGATGTGCTTGCTGCCCTATCTTGTTTCTTATCTCATCATTCTCTTTCTCATCCTTCTCTTTCACTCTCTTTCTCCCATGAATCTCAAGACTTGTTTAAGTCTTGGATTCTCTCCCTTTAGAGCTACCTAGTCCAACTTAATTTTTGATTAAGCTTGGAGTAGGATTAGCATTAGGTTTTAGGTAGTTGTCCCTCCTAAGCCTCACTAACCATAGGTCACCCATGCATGATAACATTAGGACTCTTAGTTTCCCTTTAGAGTTTCCTTTGGGTCTTCTCTCTTCTCATCTCAAAACTTCTTGAAAACACTTAATAAAGATAAAGTGTATTGCGCACGAGCCTTAATCGTGGGGAATGAGAAATGAGGGGCTTCCTCTCATCTTTCTAGAGTCCTTAGCGGGCGTCCTGTCTTGGGACGATTCGTTAAGTATTCGTCCCTGTGCCCTAGACTTTGGTGCAATGCAAGTTATGAACTAACTTAAAAAAAACACTTCTGTCTAAAAAACACAAAAACAAATTCAAATCTTGTTATCCTTCGGGATTGTTGGGTTTCAAATTTCATTGTCATAAAAGAGCTCGTCGCTCACGTAAAAAACACTTACCCATCCGTGGTCGTACCCACGAACTACATTAGCTCTGATTCCTCTCTCTCTCGTCTGATTGAGGATATGTAGACACAAGACAGCGATTGTCTTGGCGAGCAACCTTCCCCCACAGTTCCCGTCCAAACTACGTTGACTCTGACTTTCCCATTGCACTGAGGGAGTACGTAGGCCTAGGGCATCGAATATGTCCTACCGAGTCCGTCTTAGTCACCCCCATCCCCGTTTTCTTTTGTTCAGCCACAGATAGTAGGACTGCTTACCCTCCGTTTAGACAACAAGCGTGGATCCCATCGAGTACGATGGATGTGTGGGGTGTTAACACCTTCCCCTTGCATAACTGACTCCCGAACCTGGACTATGGTTGCGATGACCATGTCTTTCCCCCTTTCTCTTCAGGTTTATGCAGTGTTTCCTTTCCCTCTCTCGGGATAAATACACATTGCTGGCGACTCTGTGTTTTTTGCGCCACTCTCGCGTTTGTACCGTTGGATGCGAATCTTTCGGGAGCGACAGCATGCAAGCTTCACAATATATGCACCTTTGCTGCAGAATCCATAGACAAGTACTCCCCCTGTCATGGTTAACTAATGCTTTAGATGGAGATGAACATTTGAGCACACTTGCTGAGCATATTCACATACTGTACTTTCACTTTTCGAGAACACAACCAAGTATCCTGACTTGTTTGACACTGCTCACAGACTCCACAAATTCTCTGCTTTACTGAGATCTAATCTCTTCAAGAGATACTTGTAGCAGAAGAAGGAACAACTCTCTAAAAAAATGTTCTGATCAGATCACATCACAATCCCTCTACCATTACATCCACCAGTAGTTGTTGATACTAGTGAAGTCTTCAAAATTAGTAGTCATGCTTTGTCAGAACAAACTACTAAAAACAAGACCAAAATCTCCACATTCTAATTCACATAGTCAGAAACATCTCTTCTGACAAAAATGCTTGAGCATCCAACTCCACACGCACACTTTCTCTGAAGCAAAGAGTTCAGACTGCAAATTAGTATACTCACATAATTCCCTCTTGGTTTATTATCTTCACATGCTCCAAAACTCCACATCTTGCCAGGCTGATGACTTGACAATAGGGCTATGTCCCCTTCACAGGCTTTTCTTCTGCCTTTAGCGATACACATCCAATCATCTATCTTTGACATTTGGATCAATTGATGAATATCCACATTCAGACTTTCAAGCAATCAATACCCGATCTACTTTAGTCTTCTCTACATTCTCCTTCCAAAGCAGACGTTCTACTTCATCATTCTCCCATATGATTATGTAGATTCTCTTTAGATACAATGTAGGTAATCATCCCAGATAATGTCCTATCACAAGTTAGAACATCTTCCACACATCAACACCATGATTCTTGATATGCTCCACCAACTGGACTTACTCTAGCATAACAATCCAAAGAACCAGAGAGATAAACTCTCATCCACCTTCAAGAAAAATACTCTCCTTAAGTCTTCAACTCATAACCCTTCTGCCCAAGAGTAACTTGTTCCAAGACAATCCTCAATAATAACCAGCTGCCACACTCTGATTATCTTGATTCTTCGAATTCACTTTTGAGATCAACCAAATGCCACAGTTTGATCACCTCAAGCATGAATCCTCATATGAAAACAGCCAAATGCCACATTTTGACCTTTTTCACGTTTGTCAGAACTCTCTCAAAGATATCTTGATCCACCAAGGAAACCAGATCTTCAAGTCACAAGTTCCAACTGCTCAATAGCAAACACACTTAGACTCCCTAAGCCATGGTCATGTAACATCTTCTCCTTCCTGCAGCTCCTGCAAACTACCATGAGAACGATCTTTTTGAAGCATCCTATTGTTCATTCCTGTAGATCACCCTATCAAAAGCTGATGTGCCACATCACCAGTTGAGACTTCTGATGTTAAGCTAGATGTCAGAACATTATGTCACCCAACTGTTGAATTCAGCTCTACCTTCTGCCACTCAGAAGAACCTCCTCCCTTTGCAGAAACAGATTTCCATGCTCTCATAGACTTGATTCAACAATCAAGTTTGAGTACACAACCTCCTGCTTAGAAACTCCAAAGACTTCAAACCTACCACATCTGAATCTTCAGAAAATAAGTAGTCCAAGACTACCCCATAGCAATACTAAAGAAAGTCACTTCCCTTAGTAGAGCCGTCAGTAGAAAGCCAGAGATAACTGCCACTTATCCTCGACCTTCACAACCAGAGCAAACACCATGCTCCAAACCACTTAGATCAGAAATAAACTGATCCAAGCTGTAACCAACAAGATTATGATGTCTTCATAGTCTTCCGTCTTCATCTTCAACAGCACCACCATCTGGACAAGTCATTCACAATACTTTCTAGGAACATATGCTAAGCAATAATCCCAGGTCAACACCTAGGCGACTTGTGAGCGAATGTAGAACCCCTCCCATGATTCGCCAAACCTCTGATGAAAAGATGTTAAAATAATTGACATAACATCCTTAATCTTGTCTTTCAAGGATAATCAATTAAATACTTATGAATATCAGAAATAGCAATTGATCTTAAATCCCTGTGGTTTAACCCATCTTTAGATTCTAACATCTTCTGAATCTTCTTCATGACAACCATTCATACCACAAAAGCCTTCCAGGTTAGGTCAGTGTCTTGATCTTTCACTCCACCCTGAGCAAAGAACTGAAGTGATGTTTCAACATCAGTTCCGACATCAGTCTAAATCACATTAAACATCTACTAGGATTTGGAGACTACAACCATAGTAATCCACACATATCTCTTGCAGCGAACACACGTGAACATATCAACATCTGATCAACTTCCAAGATCAGACCAACAAAACTGCAGTAACTTGCATAACACACTCTTCCATAAGCTTCTTCTTATAAGCACAAGGTTCAGACCTCTCGTCTAACTTAAGAGTGATAACATACCATAGACAATCTGCTACTTCCAATCCTTCAAGCCACAAAATTGAAAGAGCTCATGCATACACCAATTGACCACAGGCTGATTTACACTGCTACTGCACACAAACTCTTGGATGCATTTTCCCTATAAAATTGTCCTCGGACATTTTAGCTTAAACAAGGATCATCTCCTTCTCGTCTGCTATCAAGATTACTACCTTTTCTTCAACCAGCACAGCTGAGATGCTATGACATTATGAACAACATCTCAAAAATTGTTCAACTTCACAGCTTCAGTGATCCTTCAAAACAACTACAATCTAATAGGACTTTGACTTAGCATTTACCATAAACTGCTGATGTGTAGCGCGATGTCGAGACATTAGGATTGACATATCAAGCTCAGTTTCTTTCTTGATGAAACTTCCTCCAGTTCATGATTTTGAAAATCAGAAACATGTATCTTCACAAGAGAATTCATCTTCAGATATACCAGAACTACATTGGACACCATAACCAGGAAGATCTCCTAATTAGGTCACCATAAATACGCTTAAGAGATAACTTATCAAGATCTTCACTCCCACATGAAAGATTTGACAGTGATACTCTTTTGCTTTGGCTCCACCCTCTTCTTTCATCATCAATGTTCTGGACAGATTGGTCTTCAATACCTGATTTGAAATATATTCTTCTTCTGCTGAGGAGACCAAACTCTAAAGTCTTTCCAAGAAAATACCTTCCTAAAGTCTCACCACCAGAGACACAAGAAACAACCAGGGTTACACAACAACTCCTCAACACCCTTCAGGCACTACTCAATAATCCTTGCACACCATCACCATAATCCAAGTGCCCACAAAAAGGTTTGAAAATAAATCAAACTCACAACAGCAGTTCTCCACCAAAGCTACACACCTGATAACAACAGACAGGTTCAATACATACCCTGTCATGAATAGTCCATCCTTCACTTCAAGGGATCAAACAAACAACTATATGAACTGACCAAGTCCATAACTCAGCAAAACTATCTTCCTTGCTCATGAACCAGAAAGTATCTTCCCTAGATCTCATCCAGAAACAGACAAGATGCCTGCTCTGATACCAATTGAAATTCTGGTATAACAGATCCCAGATGTCCTACATGATGTCGAGACATCTGGTCTGACATAAACAGCAAGGCAATTATAGACAATTAAATAAGTTGCTGAAAAGTAAAGTGCACACAGAATTTGTTCACCCAGTTCGGTCTAACAACCTACATCTGGGGGCATACCAAGCCAGGAAGGAAGTCCACTATTAGCAGTATTAAATAACAGACTCAACAATACCAGTTGACAATCTACTCACTTAATCCCTACCCAATGACCCTTCTACCTAAGTTCTCCCTAGGTAAGAGACTCCATCTCATTTCCAATCATTGCAATGATGTCTAGCAGTCAACATCTCAGTTACTGCATCAACAACTTGATTTCCAAAAACTCTCCAAATACGTAGAAGACACACTCCTATAACAATACCTAGACATGACCCTCATGACTAAGAACAATACTTAGAGTTGCTTAACAGCTTCCTCTAAGAACAATGACCATCTCACAATCCGAGTGGTTCACACATACTAACTCTCCTAGAGAGTGGTTCACAAACTCAACCCTTAGAATTTACATGATGGCTGGCTTACTAAAACTAGGTTACAATGCTTCTATTTATAACCTATTTCCCAACTGGAGTTGGGCCTTCAAATCACAACAAATCAGCTGCTCCAAATCTGCAAAAGATTCTGCTACTAAATAGATCTTCAATCAAATCTTCAATTAAATCTTCAATTAAATCTAATAATTCTCCATATCTTTTTGCATGAAAATAGTAACAAAATCTGCTCAATATAAGATTGCAACAGAATATATTTGTCTTATGATATTCGCCTGCAATCTCTCCACCAGATCTTCTCAAAACACACTTAAATAAATGCAGCCCTAACAAAACACATCAGACTGATGTTCTGTCAACTGATGTCAAGACATCAGGTTTAACATCAGCATACAAAACTGCAACCCTTCTGAACTTAACATCAACTCAATGTTAAGAACTCATGTTAAGACATCAGACATATGAGATCATTAACAACACCATTGTTTTACCAAAATTCCAGCCAATACAAGAACTAACAGAGAGTTAAAGTTGAAAAGCATCATGTGTATGAAACAAAGATGATATTTAAGATCCAACAACTAAATACATCTCTACATGTGTTAAAGCGCGTTAAAGATTGGAAAGATTAAAAATTTATCAATAAGTATGGTATTGTACAAAATTATTTAGTTGAGAAGAAAGTGTTACTTAAAGACTTTAAATTTTCCAACTAGTTGTTTAGGATTTATAACTTCATTTTTTTACTTATTTTTTTTGTGATATACCTATGTATTTATGAATTGTATTATGACTGCATTATTTTATGAATTGTATTATAAATGCATTATTTTATATTATATGATGAATGTGTATATTATATAAAAATTGATTTTTTATATGTTTGATTATTCGTTGATATTATTAACAAAAAAAAAACAAGAAAAACACTTTATTATAAAAGCGATCTTAATAATTTTAAAGGAGATCAATTTTATAAGAAAATGATCTTATTTTTCGCTCTACTACGATAATTTATTAATAAAACGTTGTCTTTTTCTAGCAAAAACAAAAACTTAAAAGTGATTTTTTTTGTGAAATTGAAAGGTTCAATCGCTCCAAAAAACTTGATGTTTGAAGACAAAGAACAATCAATCAAAATAAATGGTCTTCAGTAAAAATAACTCTATGAAACAAGACAATGATTTAACTTGGCAAAAGAAGTTAAAGTATAAGAAACATAATAACTTGTGTATTCAATTCTATCAAATGACCTACTCTAGGGAAAGATCAACTCTCTGTAGTAATGGAAATTAGACTCATCTTTGGTGGGTACCCTGAAAAATTACCCACAACGGGTAGGGTAAAAACTCATAAAATGGACATGGGCACAGACAATTATCCATTGAAATAAGTGGGTATGATGCACGGGTACGGATACCTTAGTACTCACACGCCCCATATCTGCACAATATGCATTTAGATATTTTAATTTTTATTATTATATACATATTTATGTTTATCAATTTTATTAAATAGATCAATATTGAACTTATACACATTTTAGATATAAGTAATTTTTATTTCTTAACTCAACAATAACATCCTTGAATTTTTGTTAATGTTGTTAAAAACTTAAAATAATATGCTAAATTATAATTGATCAATACTTTATTTATTAGAAATGTGGGTAAACGGACATGAGTATGGGTATCTAGGTACCCACAAGGTACATGTACGGGTTCAAACATTGATGCCTAAACGAGTATGGGCTTGGGTACAAAGATTTTTTCAAATCGCGGGTATGGGGATGAGTACTTTAGTACCCTGCCCAAACCCTATCCACTGTCATTCCTAACTCTCTGATTTACTATACTTTTAAAAGTTGTTACAAAAGATTACAAATGAGTTACAAGAAAATAGTTACTCATGTTCCCAAGAAACAACCATATTTTCTACTCAGGTGTTTCCCAATCTCTCTAGCTCCTATATATATATATATATATATATATATATATATATATATATATATGAATCATACAAGCCCAAGATGTTTAGAAGTGTTTCCCAATTTCCTTAGATACGCCCAAAGGTTTCTTTCAACTTTTTCCTCACTAAATTTTTCCTTACTAGGATTGCCACCTCTTCCCTTGTAAAGTTCTAAAGCTTGTGATAACAAGAATACAAGGGATACATATTTATAACTATTAAATCCCAACAAATCCATAACAAACCCAAAACACAATCCATTAAGTAACAAATCCATATAACGAAATGAAGAATCCTGAAACCCATGAAGTGAGAAAACCATATGGGAAGACCAAAAACCTAAACTGCCCACAGACCGGCCCGAACTGTTGCTTAAATATCGGCCACTACGGTGATTTCCAATTTTTAACGGTCGTCTCCCACCACCGTCGACCACCTTTGTCTGACCGTATACATGCGGTTCAGATGCCTTCTGTCGACGCCGCGTTGCCTTTATGAGTTTTTTTTTAGTTTCTGCAATCACGAAATATGTTTTCTTTATCTTTGTCACTTAAGGTTTTATGTCATACTTACGTTTTTCCACCTTGATTTGAAATCGTAGTAATGCCAATTTAACCATATACCACCTTAATTCTCTCTAACATGTTGACTCACTATTTAATAACATTTATCAAGTTTAAGCCACACTCGAACCGTGATCTTGCCATTTGCATAAACTTGCTTCCAATCACCTTTTCATGCTTTAGTAGTTTAACAAACCCACAATTATGATTATTCAACCATCTTTGACTCCACCTGCTTTCAAATGGCTCTCTAAAGGTCCATGTTTTAAATTTTCGCAATCCTCCAGCCACATTCAAAGCATTACACTCAATACCAGCATATTTGTCCCTTTGAGATGGTATAACTTCCCTCCTTAGCTTATCATAAGTCAAATGATAATTAGAGGCCTCCATAAATGTTCCCTCACTACAACTAGTATCTATATTAGGAGCCTACATATCAAATTGAGTCTTTTCTGCCATAGTTTCTAAAAAATTCTTCCCCGGTGTTAGCCAGAGAATTTTTGCTTAGCATTTTGACATAAAGGTGTGTAGTATAAAGGTATAAAAATGTTGAGTGTAAGGTGACCAAGCTATGGTTTCGACATATTAATTGTTTCGGCATAAGTGATGAATTCGACCTACTTATCTGAAGCGATGAGTTCAACTTGCCTATTAGGTGTTGTAGGACTTAGCATATTATTGAATCCAAAAATTGAATGACTTAGAAGAATTTTCGACACTAGACCATAAGATTTAGTCTCTAGGACAAGGGTTCACATTTTCATTCCATGGTCCTTAAAATTCACATATCTGAATAAAAGAGATCAAGAATTTGTGAGAAATGTATGAACATGTGTCCCACTTTTGATTCAAACATTTTTATCCAATTGTTTTGTTGTTTTTTTCATTTACTTTATACTTTTTAAATAATTATGCATTTTACTTCTTAGAATTTATATCCAATTACTCTATATTCAAACTCTAAACCTCTAAGCACGAATACACTTTATTATACTTTTCACACAAATGTCCTTAGGATTTTTTAAAGTTTAATCCTTGAAGTGAACTAAAACTTGTGATTTGTTTACTAAAAACACCAGTAAACAAACTGTCACGCCTTGTGGGGCCCTTTTGTGCAAAATTAAAATTTTGCATAAAGTATATGTGTTTTACGTTGTTCCGTTCTTCACGCATCTAAATGTTTATGCATATGAGGAGTGGTAAGTTTATTAGTATGTATATACCATAAGGAAATTCATCCCCTCAAGGGGTTCATCCTCCCTAGAATATTGCTCCAAAGGTAGAAGAATAACCAATCGAAATAACGGTTAATGGTAGAGGCACTTCAACAACCGTTGGAGTAACCACTCGTATTGTGAGTCCGACATTGGGTTTGACTGCAACACTAGAAACAGTAATACCACCACCAACCAGTTTTCCCATTAATCCAGTGGTTACACAAACCACTGTAAGAGGTTCTAGGCCTCCATTTCTTCCAATTTTTTACTTCTTCCTGGTGGTAGGGAGTATAATATGGCATGCCAACTGCAATGATCGCAGGCTTGCAGAAGAGAGCGTCGATTTACGCAAATAATGAAATGGTTATTGCCTTATCTTTAAATTCATACTTGGCATCAGGGTCTGCTATAATAGCCCTGGTCGAGTGGGATAATCCCAGGGAGGATTGGGATACATCCCTCATGTTATCCTATCTTTAACTAACGATTCTCTAATGGTTGTAAGGCAAAAAATGGATGATAGTAACCATGATATGGTTAATAAGCTTACTTAACAAATTGGTACGATGTTCAATACTTTGATTCAAATTGCTTACTCCTTTGGTGCTTGATCAGAAAAATAACAAGTGTACTATTTTTGTCGATTGTAGTTAAAATAGGGTTTTTTTTTCCAGTATCGATCTCGAGGACTACGTAGGAAATACAAGCTCTATAATAATTCAATTGAACAAAAGTACTTGGGATTTTTGGATTTTGTTTTGAAAATAGTAATTTCGCAAAGGGAAAATAAAACAGAGTAATAAAATTGAGTTTTTGAAACAGATATAAGAAGCATGCTAGGGTACAGTGTATGAATTGCCTTGTAACAACCTTAATCCTTATTTCAGAGACATGGCTTAGATTTATCAATTTCTTGACTGTAAGTTGTTTACTCCTAAGTCCTTAGTGAGAAAACCTTTGATTTCATAACCTAATTACTATGTCCATAAGTAATTACGTTTGAAATCAAGCATTATATATAATGTCAATAGTGTTCCAAGTGCAATAGGGTATTCCTAGTCCTAGGTAATATCTACTGATGCATTATCGTACAAAAGCGTTAACAATGGTTTGTCCGACCTAAGGTTAACCATAAATTAAATTCTATTTGTCCGATAGAAAAAGCATTAAAAACATCGAGCGATAAAAATGATTATGAAAATAAACACTTATGTCATTGAACCAAGAAAACCAAGATCATTGCAACATCAATTCGGGGACACCCCTAGCATTGGAGGGTTTAGCTACTCATAGTATTTAGAGACAAAACAAAAATAATCAGATTAAACATTACAAGATATGTGGTTACTTTGATCTTCAATTGCGAAGGCGCATGAAAATCTTCCGTTCCCGACTTCTCTTGATCGCTCCAATCTTGATCGTAATATTTTTGTCCTTGTCCAAAAGTCCAATTTTCCTTCTAAAAAAGTATCTAAAATACTCCTAGGTCCAATACAGCAATAGGGAAATACCCAAAATACCCTCACGGATCACAAAGGTAAAAAATCCAAGAAAATTAGAAGGTTACACGACTCAGCCAACACGGGCCATGTCAGCTGACACGGGTGACCGTGTTAGCCCCTGGCTCTCTGATAAAACATCTTTATGCCCCAAACTTGCTGACACGGGCCATGTCAGGTGACATGGGCACCCGTGTCAGCCCACTGCCTCTCTTCAAAAATCACTTTTCTTGGTTTCCTCCTGACACGGCGCGTGTCAGGTGACATAAGTGGCCATGTCAGGTCACTGTTTCCCTTCCAAAAACTCTTCTGAATTTCTGGAAATTCCATTTTCTTCGCATGAGTCCTTTGACCTTTTTCGCATAGACCTGAAATCATCAAAACTAACAAACCAACGCATAAAATGCAACAAAATTGAAATAAAACTAGAAATCATAAAATGAGAGAATGAAATAAGAAAAGTAAAATTCAGTCGAAAAATAATAAAAAGACTAAACAAAATATTAGCGATTCATGGATAAAATGGCGAATAAGTGACGGAAACATAGTAGAAATGATGACCGATCACAACCCCAAACTTAGCTCATTGCTTGTCCTCAAGAAATGCTCGAGACAGCAGAAAGGTCACCCCAAATTACAAACAATCGACTTACCACAATACCACTGATATCTTTCGCAACTCTCTTTTCACTTTACCAGCAAAGTTTCCTGCTTCTCCGATTTGAACATTCCGCTACACTTCCACATTAAAGCACCTCTTTACCTGTTAGCTCTTTACACTCTCACCACAATCTCTCTGGGTTAAAGTGTTTACACTCAACAATCAGAGCATGCAAAATCAACTCGTAAACTTGAATACCATCTATTTTCATCTCACACACACACACACACACCACACACACTTTTGAGGTCTTTTAAGGTTGTAACGGGGATTAGTGTTAAGGCGGGATAAACAAGAAAAACGGGAAAACAAGTGGTTTTGGGCTCAGAGTCGGTGTCGTCATTCTTTTCACTGTGTTATTTGCACTGTTCATAATCAGGGGTATCAGACACATTTTCATATGGATTCATTAGCTTCTACTCAATTATTTCTCTTGAGCATGTCTTCTTAATTTTCAAACTAAATCTCTCTATTAGGTAAGTGCGCTATTTTTCTTCTCATATTTTTCTTCTTTTTTTTTTTTCTATCACAAATCTCTTTTTCTTTTTCATATTTTTTTTTCTTTTTTTTTCATTTCACTTACCTATTTATTATAGGTGTCCCAACCCCAAACTTAAAATTTTTCACAGATCAAATACTAACATCACCTATCTGAGCAGGGTAGGAAGTGTTTAGGCTTATGGTTTAACGATGTGGTAATAAAACAAACAAAGGGTAAATGGCTCAAATCGGGTTAACAAAGGATAATATACAAAGGGTGGCTAGAAAGGCTCAGGGTTAAAAGAAAACAAGTGCCTCGGTGTGTATAAGTGTGCAGTGAAATTCCAACAGAAGATACGCAAGCTCGGAGTGATCAAGACATACCTGAACAAACTCTCATGACGACTATGTGTTTGGCTTTTTATGACTCACCATGTTTGGTATAGCTTGACAGGTTCCGAAGCACTCCTAGTATGGTGCAGCTTCATATCTGGCTCGGGTGCACAGTACTCCAATGTTAGTCCAGTGTCATAAAGTCGCGTCCAATCATCACCTTCAGCAGTATCAACTTTTGGGGGCTTCCGGGAGAGCAAGTAAGAGTTGAATCTTTCATCCACTGGTACACGTCTCACCACTCACCCGACACAAAATCCACAAATTTGTAATATAAGAAACACAAAACACACCAACAACGAAATAAAAGTAAAACGGAAAGGAAAATTACAGAAATACTAACAAAAAAAATAAACCCCCCACCCCCAAACACTTGAACCAAACATTGACCTCAATGTTTAAGTACAAGATAGAGAGGGGACTCACAGAGCTCTACTGCGAAGGCGGAGGCAGATAGTGCAACATCAACTATTGCATCATCAGGTGCATCTCATCAAGCACATCCCCTTGGCGAGCTTTCTCCTCCCCCTGTCTAGTTTGCTCCATACAAATGTCTCCTAATTCGCTCTGTACCCATGTCCATTGATCGGGAGTCATGGATGATGACCCCGCGCCTGATGGGTGTGACATCGAGGGCGGAGGAACAAACTGCTCCTGCTCCTGAGCATCTTCCTCATTTCCTACAAAAACATCGTCAAAATTATACTTGTCCTCTATATCGGGGATGATACTCTCGTATAACCAATTAGCACAGTCAGAGATACACATTTTATCAGGATTGGGGAGAGAAATCACAAACTTGTTATGGTTTTCAACAGAATAATAGTTAGCAGCAATAACGATCATGCCCTGCTGAATCATGGCACTCATATTAATCTTATTTTTACCCGCTACCGGGGTCTCATTCTCCAAAATTGGACCATAGCCAAAGTTCTTAGCATTCTGGGTAATCATACCCCCTACAGAGATGCCACCTTGGGTAGCTCGTCCCACTCTACCTAAATAATCAGCCGCAAACGTGGCAACATTAACACACACCAAATTTGCCATAACATAAAGAAAGAACAATTCCCTTGGGTAGCCACCCCGGTACTGTCTCCCCTACCGAACAGACTATAAGCGAAGCCCTTTTGGGCATATTTGAAGCCGGTATTTTTGGATCCCCGAGGCCTTTGCCGCTTTCGCGACATACTCTGTTCTGCTGGTGATAGCAGTCCAAAAAATGCCAGCATCAAAATCATCTGGAACAGCTCCGGGACTATACAAAGGGAGTCGGAGGATACCTCATAACTCTTCTACAAAGAGCTCATGATTAGTGTTAAACATGCGGAATTGTAAGGTACCATAATAGTACTTTGTTGTACCTGTCCATCGCTTCTTTAGCTGAAACTCAACAGTGCTTAAAAATTCAAGAGTTATGTGCTCGAAGGTCGGCGCTTCAAATTGCATGAACTCTAACATACCCACAACATGAAACATGCGATGAATTTCAACTATTAAACTGAGTTCAGTGAGAGTTTCATTACAAATATACCTCGTCGGAGTGATCTTACGCTTAACATGAAACGAGTAGCGCATTTCATGCTTCGGACTGTCGAAGATGATGTCGCGAGCGTTTGGGGTACGAGTGCTCATTTTTCTTGTCCTGGAGGTCTCAGCAGCGGGTTGTTTGCCTTTTACGATTCTATTCGGGGGCATTTTGGGTACCTGCAAAATAGAGAAAAACGAAATATGAGATTAAGAGAAAAAAAAACTCCGGAATGTGGTAGAGGGTGGAAAATGGGACAAGTTTTGTGAAGACGGATAATGGTTTGGGTTAGTGGAGAGGTTGAAAATCGAAGCTTTGTGTGGTGGTGGCTATGGAGTTTCTAGAGAAAGATGGAGAATAATGAGGATGGAAGATGAAAAGTGAGAGAGAGAGAGATAGAAGAAATCTGAGTTTAGAAGGGTTAAATGAGGGTTATTGGGTAATAATTGGGTTTAGGATTGGGTGGGGTCCACCAAAAAGGAAATAAGAATTCAAAAATGTGAAATTTTGCATGCCTGACACGGTCCGTGTCCGGTGACACGGGCGGCCGTGTCAGGTTTCTGTCCCTTGTTTCCACGTCCAATTTTTTCCACCTTGTCCCAGTACAGCTGACACGGGCCGTGTCAGCCTACCGGTAACCTATAATTTTTTCACTTTTTATCACCATCCTGACACGGGCCGTGTCCGGTGACACGGGCAGCCGTGTCAGCCTACTGGTAACCCACACTTTTTCACTTTTTACCACCATCCTGACACGGGCGGCCGTGTCATGCCCCTGTTTTTCCATACTTTTGCCAATTTTCCAACTTTATTCCGTATTTTCACTAGTACACTATATTCCGCTGATGCCTGCTCAAATATCTCATTCTTTGTGATGCCTCCACTCTCCTGTGAAGGACTCTGTGCTTACCTAAACAAAACCTAAAAAACAACAAAAACAACTGAAATGATTAGAAATAAAACGTGTGGGTTGCCTCCCACATAGAACTTCGTTTAATGTCACATGGCTTGACGACCATCCATCTTATCCTGTAAGACGAACATCATATATCCAACCACTCCCTTGTCCTTGGTGCTCTTTTTTCTTTCCCTTCCTGGCTTCTTGAATGCACTTTGGAGTTTTGCTCAGAGCCATAGATGACTGAGATATTACAACCTGAAAGCTTATGCCTGAGACTTTTTTAGGATGTGGTTTTGAACTTTTACTTTTTTTCCACTGTTTTAATCATTCCAACTGATGGTTGGTTATCTTCACCTTCCTCTCGCTTCTTAATATCCAACTGTTAGGTCTTTGATTGGATACATTTTGGCTAAAACAAGTTTACAACAAGATGTTGAGTAAGATGTTGAAGCATCTTCATCAACTGTCATGATAGGTGTTGCTGTTATGTGTTTCAGACAGATGTCATGACATCTTAGTCTGGTACAGCAGGTGTTGCTGTTTTGCTGTTATGTGATTTTTAATCAAGATGCCGAAGGAGATGTCACGACGTCTTTGTCTGGTACAGCAGGTGCTGCTGTTGTATATCTCTTGACAGATTTGTTTTGTTTTGATGATAATATTTTGGATATGTCTCATCATTATACGCATGTCAAGGATATTTATTAGGAACAAATTGCAGATTTAATTGTATTTCATAAAAAGGATCTTGGAGACTTTTTAGGAAACTATTTGGAGATTTGTTCATATTTTTGTGGAGAAGATCTTGCAGCTGAATTAAATTGTGAACATTGGACCTGATTGAAGAGTCCAAGCCCATACTGCAAGAGTCTATAAATAAGGACTTGTTAGACCTAAAATAGCAAGCATTCACACAACAACAAGTCGTCGCTGCAACATAAGGGATTAGGGTTTTGAGAGTCTCTTGTGTAGTTTTTAAGTCACCCATGTATATTTTGATACTATGTGGTCGACATAGGTTGTTGTAAATTGTTCTCACTTGAAGCTTTTAAGCAAGAGTTGAGTATTGTTCTTGGATGAAGCTTTTAAGCAAATCCGAGATACCTTGTTGGTCAAGAAAGCTTGACAGAATTCTATATTGACAAGGATGATGTCGATATCACATGTTGTGATTAAGGAAGTGAGCATGTCTCTTATATCAGAGTTTTTGGTAAAGATGTTCATTAAGGGTAGTGATTAGGATAAAGTTGTAAACGGGGGAGTTTAGCTTTAGGGTAATACTACAAGATAGTGAAGTCTTCTTCCTGGATTGGTATCTCCCAGATGTAGGTGAGTTGCACCGAACTGGGTTAACAATTACTGTGTTATTTTATCATTCTGCATATTTACTTTTCTGTTAGGGTTCATGATAAACATGTTGGAACAGATGTCGTAACATCTGTGTGTATGCAGTTCTGATATTCAAGGTATCAGTATGCTATTTCTATTCCTTGTTTAAATGATTATGCAGAACAATGTCTTAACATGTGTTATGACATCTGCTGTCTGCAATGCCAGAATTTCAATTGGTATCAGAGCAGGCATCCTGTCTATTTCTGGATGAGATCTTTGGGAGATACTTTCTGGCGTTTAAACAAGGAGGAGTTTTGAAGATCAGATCAATCAACTCAGATATACTCAAGGGTATTAATGGATGGGATGTATGTTCTGGATCGAAGGTAACAACCCAGAGGTTGTTCTTGTTGCTGAGGAGGTTCTACAACAACTGTAGGAGAAGTGACTAGTTCTCTTGTTGGAGTGTCTTATAAGATGTTTTGACATCTTATTAGGGCAAGTTGATTTTGTTCCTTGGTGGTTCCGCTGCATGTGTTTCTAATGGAAGAGCTCTAGAATTATGGGATTCTGGAGTTGTTGCAGAAGACAGATGGTGGAAGGTCTCAATCGTCGGCCTCTATAGTTGAAGATATCTGCATCTTTTTATTCCAAAGTTGGGAGCGATGGAATGGAAGGAGTTGTTGGGAGATGTCTGTTATGGTGACTTGGTACTTGGAAGATTGGTTCCATGGTACAGTTTGAAGTCAGTTGAAGAGGAGAGGAGTTGAGTTTAGGTTTATCAAGTTCTTGCTTTGGGAGTTTGATAAATTATTGATCGGCTAGGTTGTCAAAGATACTTGAGAATTCTCTCAAGTCCACTCATAAAGGCGTCTCAGTCGTGCATCTGGAGTCTTCTAGTTATTCTTCTGACTAGAAGGTGTTTCTATGAAACACAACCTGAAGAAAGTGGAGGTGATTTCTTTTCACCATAAAAAACAGCAAGGAAGGATTCATCTCTCTTAACCCTAAGGGTGGATCTAATCTGATTGAAGTTCTCAGAATTGTTGAGGTAAATAGGATTCGTTCAGAGATAATCTTAGTTACTTGAGTCAAGGGTGGCAACCTTGGTATCTCAACACTGTGTGTCAAAGAAGATACTTGCAAAAGATTAAATGCTTGATAAGTGTTCATGAAGTGATATAGTGGAGCTTAGCTACAATAGTGAAGAAGGTTTATTGGACAAGGATTTAAGATCAATTGCTATTGGTGGAATTCACAAGTATTTAATTTATTATCCTTGAAAGTCAAGATTGCTGATGTTCAACAAGATGTTGGAACATCTCATCATCAGAGTTTGTGCAGAATCATGGGAGGGGTACTGCATACGCTTTAACATCTGTTTTAGTCTTGGGTGTCGACCTAAGAATGGGCTTCAGTCTGGTATGACAGAAGCATGCGATCTCTGGAGAGTTTCCTGGCAAGAAACTAGTCTGGACTTTGATGACGTTGAAGATGAAGATGAAGACATCATAATCTTGATGATTATTTCTTGGATCAGTTTATTTCTGATTTGGGTACAGAGGAGCATGGGATCTTGCTCATCTTGAAGGTCAAGGCTAAGTGGCAGTTATCTCTGACTTTCTACAGTCTGCTGTACTAAGGAAAGTGGAATTCTTTGGTATGGCTATGGTGTAGTCTAGGACTACTTTATCTTCTGAAGATTTAGACGTGGCAGGTGTGAAGTCTTTGGAGTTTCAAAGCAGTTATTCATTAAGGTGTGAGCTTGAAGGGAATATATGTGATATGATTAAGCAGGATGGAGGTTGTCTACTCAAACTTGGTTGCTGAATCAAGTCTATGAGAGTATGGAACTCTTGTTCTGTAAAATGAAGGAGGTTCTTCTAAGTGGCAGAAGGAGGAGCTGAATTCAGCAGCTGGATGTCGTATCAGAATGTTCTGACATCTAGCTTAACATCAGGATCTCAGCTGATGATGTGGCACATCAGTTTAAGATAAGGTGATCTACAGGATAATGGAAGTTATGGATGCTTCAAAAAGGTCCATCTCATGCAGTTTGAGGGAGCTGTGGTTTGAGAAGATGTTACATGACTAGAGGCTTGGTGAATCCAAGATGTCTTGCTATGGAGCAAGTAGTTCATGTGACTTGAAGATCAGATTTCGTTGGTGGATCAGTGTATCTTATGGGAGTTCTGAAGAAGAGTGAGATCAATCAAAAAGTGGCATTTGGTTGGTTTCATAATGTGCATTCAAGCAGGGTGCTTGGAACTAATTACTCTTGGGAAGAAGGGTAGTTGGTTGAAAACGTAAGGAGGATCTGGTTCATCTTGGAGCTTGTGGTAGAAGTTCTAGGTTAAGGATGAAAGATTACCTTCTTTTGGTGGATGAGAGTTTATTTCTCTCTTGGTTACTGGAGTTCTTATTGATCAAGCTGGTGGCACAGTGTTGTTTGAAGATCTTCAGTTGGATTACTATACAGATAGTAAGTCCAGTGGTGGAGCATATCTAGAACTATGTTGATTAGTGTCTATGATATGTGAAGGATATCCTAACTGATGTTAGAACATTTTCTGGGTTGGTTATCCTTGGAGTAGGATACTAAGTTCTGAGTGTGGAACTTGACATTCACATCTTGTCTAAGAAGTATATATCTTATCATACGGGAGAATGATGGGTAACAAATTGTCTTGGAAGTCTGATGTGAATGGGACATGCTAGAAGTTGATCAGTTGGTGCTTGCGGAGCAACTGGGCTAAAGATTTATGGAGCATGTGTACGACGTTCTTCAAGTGCGAAGAATATCTGGGTGAGCTAGCAAACTAAGGGGCCCTGTGCGTCTCTTTGAGGAATGTGAAGCACTTTGATTCAATTGGGTTGTATCTCAAGAAACAAAGAGATTCATACATGGGAATTCAGGAGGAGTTCGTGTGGTGTATGAATGGTTTCTGGATGAGAGGGATCAATGGAGCTTTGATCTCAATCCAAGAGTTTGTTGGTTGTGGTACATGGATGCGTTCTGGGTATTCACACACTATATGATCATGAGGTTGTCATGGGATATCATGTAGTGGCGTTGTGTGGTTCTTGATGAAGAAGCGTCTGTTGAGAAAGATATGGGGAGAACTTCTATCTGAGATATGTACTGGTGTGGAACATGGTTTGCTTGAGGGTTAAGCAGTAGGTGAATGTGTTCAGTAGGTGTGTTGAACTGAGGGTGCGCTCTTGAAGACATGAAGATGCGTCTTATGTTTTCCATTCATTTAAGGTGTTCTTCTTGCAAAGGAGCACTGGTTATCTATGACAGGGGGAGTACTGTAACCTGCCAGATTATACAAGCTTCTGAGTTAGATGTGTTCTGCTACTGACTTGATTGCTTTTGGTTGATTGCCCTTAAAAGCATAGTTGCTTGGTTTGGTATATTATGGCTAAAAAGGGGGAGAAGTAAGTAGTAGTAGTGTTCTTTGGTTGTTTCCATAAGGGGGAGCTGGATGTGTTATCCAAAGGTTGTTTTAGCCAAAATTTGCCAAAGGGGGAGATTGTTAGGTCTTTGATTGGCTATATTTTGGCTAAAACAAGTTTACAACAAGATGTTGAGTAAGATGTTGAAGCATCTTCATCAACTGTCATGACATGTGTTGCTGTTATGTGTTTCAGACAGATGTCATGACATCTTAGTCTGGTACAGCAGGTGTTGCTGTTTTGCTGTCATGTGATTTTTAATCAAGATGTTGAAAGAGATGTCATGACATCTTTGTCTGGTACAACAGGTGCTACTGTTGTATATCTCTTGACAGATTTGTTTTGTTTTGATGAGAATATTTTGGATATGTCTCATCATTATACGCAGGTTAAGGAGATTTATTAGGAACAAAGTGCATATTTAATTAGATTTTATAAAAAGGATCTTGGAGACTTTTTAGGAAACTATTTGGAGATTTGTTCATATTTTTGTGGAGAAGATATTGTAGCTGAATTAAAACGTGAACATTGGACCTGATTGAAGAGTCCAAGCCCATACTGCAAGAGTCTATAAATAAGGACTTGCTTGATCTAAAATAACAAGCATTCACACAACAACAAGCCGTCTGTGCAACATAATGGATTAGGGTTTTGAGAGTCTCTTGTGTAGTTTATAAGTCACCCATGTATCTTTTGATACTATGTGGTCGACATAGGTTGTTGTAAATTGTTCTCACTCGAAGCTTTTAGGCAAGAGTTGAGTATTGTTCTTGGGTGAAGCTTTTAAGAAAATCCGAGATACCTTGTTGGTCAAGAAAGCTTGACATAATTCTGTATTGACAAGGATGATGTCGATATCATAGGTTGTGATTAAGGAAGCGAGTAGGTCTCTCATATCAGAGTTGTAAACGATGGAGTTTAACTTTGGTAAAGATGTTCATTAAGGGTAGTGATTAGGATAAAGTTGTAAACGAGGGAGTTTAGCTTTAGGGTAATACTACAAGATAGTGAAGTCTTCTTCCTGGATTGGTATCCCCCAGATGTAGGTGAGTTGTACCAAAATGGGTTAACAATTACTGTGTTCTTTTATCATTCTGCAGATTTACTTTTCTGTCAGGGTTCATGATAAACATGTTAGAATAGATGTTGTAACATCTGTGTGCATGCAGTTCTGATATTCAAGGTATCAGTCTGCTGTTTCTGTTCCTTGTTTAAATGATTATGCAGAACAATGTCTTAACATGTGTTAGGACATCTGCTGTCTGCAATGCCAGAATTTCACCAACACTTTCAAAGTTATTTCCTCATCAAAATATTTTAAAGTTAAAGTACCCTTTTCAATATCAACATTGCATCGACTGGTAAGCAAGAATGGTCGACCAAGAATGATATGAGTCTCTTCATCTTCAGGAATATCCATGATCTCAAAATCAACTGGAAAGATAAATTTATCAATCTTCACCGACACATCTTCAGCTAACCCATATGATCGCTTAGTCGTGTGGTCAGCAAATTCTAAATCTGTTCCTGTATCGCTCACCTTTCCAATTCCCATGTTTTTATAAATGGATAGTGGCATGAGACTAACACTAGCACCTGAATCAATGAGAACCTTCTTGAACTTTCTATCTTAGATGGTACAAGGAATTGCGACCGATCCAGGATCCTTCTGCTTGACTGGAATTCTCCTCTTTGGTGAGATTGCACTACATTTTTCTGTGAGAACAACCGGCTCATCTCCAATAGGTCTCTTTTTATTGATAACATCTTTCATGAATTTTTGATACACTGGAATTTTATTAAGTGCTTCAAAGAACAACATATTAACCTCTAGCTTTTAGAATATTGTGCTGAATCTCTCAAAGTCCTTATCTTTCTGATCCTTCTTTGTCATTCTCAGAGGGTAAGGTAACTTAATCACTGGTTTAGCTTTCTTTTCAATTTTTTCTTCAGTGGGCTTTACAGGTGACATGACTTCTTCCTATTTTTCCTGATGATCTTTGATTTCCAATTCCACCTCCAACAAGCCTTCCTCTTCTTCAAAGAATTTTTCTTCAGAATCCCCACTTGACTTACCACTTCTGGTCATAATGGCATTCACATTCTAATGCTCTCTTAGGTTTGTCACAGTTGTAATCAGTAGGGCACCTGGTGCTTGAACATTGGTAAGTTGCTGTGCTATTTGACTCATCTGAACTTCAAGATTTTTGATGGAAGTTGTAGTGTTCCTTTGATGATTTTGGGTCTCTTCTTTGAATTGCATATTGTGAGCTGCCATCTTTTCAATGGCTATCTCCCACTCTGCTTTCTGAGGGACCTGCTGCTGTTGTGGTTGATTCTGGCCTTTCCAGGAGAAGTTAGGATGATTCTTCCACCCTAGATTATAAGTCCGAGAATATGGATTATTTTGCTTCAGAAACTTACTCTCTTCAATTTGTTGCGCACTCGCAACGCAATGTGCAGTAAAGTGTGGTCCACTACAAGTCTCACAATTAACTGCTTGGACAGGTTGGACTCGGGCTACTTGTTGAGTACTTACAATCACCGCTTTCAGGCTTCTTTCTACCTCAACAGTAATTTGATCTTCCATCTTCACCACTTGGTTAGCCAACTTTAGATCAATTATCCCTTCGGGTTTACTCACACTACGATCATACAGTTCCAAATGCTTGTTTGCTACTATGTCTTCTATAATCTTTTTAATTCCAGTGGCTATTGTAAAGTTTGACGAGCAATCGACAGGTATCAATAAGTTGTTTGGTCTTCATCCTCAACCCATTCACAAACATCTGCATCTGTTCAGTTTGATCCATATTGTGAGTGGGACGCGCCACCAATAACCTCTTAAACCTCTTGTAAGCATCACCAAGAGATTCTCCTTCCTTCTGTTTAAAGTTCACAATGTCATATCGTTTGGGAATGTAAACAGAAGCAGGAAAATACTCATTCAGGAATGTCGTCTCCATGTTTTCCCAAGTAGTGATACTTCCCGCAGGTAGGGAGTAAAACCACTCTTCTGCATCTTCCGCTAAGGTGAATGGAAACATTCTTAACTTCTTTTCCTCTTCAGAGTTCCCCTCGATCTTCAAAGTAGTGCTCATTGTAAGAAACTGTTGCAAATGTTTGTTTGCATCTTCATTTATTTTTCCTGTGAACGGTCTCTTTTCGAGCTGTCGGATCGTCGTCGGGTGCAACTGAAAGTGTGTTACATTGACCGGTTGATTCACTATGGTCAACCGCCCAGTTGGAGCATTTGCTTCTTCATAGTCACCTAGAAGTCTCTCTGCTGATGGATTTCCAGCCATGATCACAATCTCTGGTTGTGTCTCTGTGTCTGTATCGGCTCTTGAGTCAGTATTCTCAGAATAGACAGAAACTTCTTCCTCTTTTTCCTGTTCTAAAATTACCGGTTATGAACCTGAAGCTGCCAGTCTTTCTCGTTTAGCTTTTAGGAGTCTAGAGTGCAACGATCTTTCTGGTTCTGCGTCAAAAAGAAATTCAGCTGAGGACTTTCCTTGCATACACAGATTAGACAATTATTAGTAATAATAAAAAAAATATAAAAATAACAGAAAATAAAATTTTGGTCTCAGACCAACAAAATTTCAATTGAACTAAAATTAAAACTCTATATTTTGGCAATCCCCAGCAACGGCGCAAAAAACTTGATCGAAAAAATAGCAAGTGTACTATTTATTCTGATTGTAGTTAAAATAGGGTTTTTTTTTCCAGTATCGATCTCGGGGACTGCGTAGGAAATACAAGCTCTATAATAATTCAATTGAACAAAAGTACTTGGGGTTTTTGGATTTTGTTTTGAAAATAGTAATTTCGCAAAGGGAAAATAAAACAGAGTAATAAAATTGAATTTTTGAAACAGATATAAGAAGTATGCTAGGGTATAGTATATGAATTGCCTTGTAACAACCTTAATCCTTATTTCAAGGACATGGATTAGATTTATCAATTTCTTGACTTTGTTTACTCCTAAGTCCTTAGTGAGAAAACCTTTGATTTAATAATCTAATTACTATGTCCATAGGTAATTATGTTTGAAATCAAGCATTATATATAATGTCAACGATGTTCCAAGTGCAATAGGGTATTCCTAGTCCTAGGTAATATCTACTGATGCATTATCGTATAAAAGCGTTAACAATGATTTGTCCGACCTAAGGTTAACCATAAATCAAATTCTATTTGTCCGATAGAAAAAGCATTAAGAACATCAAACGATAAAAATGATTATGAAAATAAGCACATATGTCATTGAACCAAGAAAACCAAGATCATTACAACAGCAATTCAGGGACACCCCCTAGCATTGGAGGGGGGGGGGTTTAGCTACTCATAGTATTCAGAGACAAAACAATAATAATCAGATTAAACATTACAAGATATGTGGTTATTTTGATCTTTAATTGCGAAGGCGCATGAAAATCTTCCATTCCCGACTTCTCTTAATTGCTCCAATCTTGATTGTAATATTTTTCTCCTGGTCTAAAAGTTCCTTTTTCCTTCTAAAAAAGAATCTAAAATACTCCCAGGTCCAACACAGTAGTACGGAAATACCCAAAATACCCTCACGGATCACAAAGGTAAAAAATCCAAGAAAATTAGAAGGTGACATGACTCAGCCAACACGGGTCATGTCAGCTGACACGGGCGGGCGTGTTGGCCTCCTGGCTCTCTGATAAAATATCTTTATGCCCTAGACTTGCTGACACGGGCCATGTCAGGTGACACGGGCATCTGTGTCAGCCCACTGCCTCTCTTCAAAAATCACTTTTCTTGATTTCCTCATGACACGGCCCGTGTCAAATGACACGGGCGGCTGTATCAAGCCACTGTTTCACTTCCAAAAACACTTTCGAATTCCCGGAACTTACATTTTCTTCGCATGATTCCTTTGGGCTTTTCCGCATAGACTGCAAATCATCAAAACTAACAAACCAACGCATAAAATGCAACAAAATTGAAATAAAACTAGAAATCATAAAATGCGAGAATGAAATAAGAAAAGTAAAATTCACTCAAAAAATAATAAAAAGACTAAACAAAATATTACCGATTCATGGATAAAATGCCGAATAAGTGACAGAAACATAGTAGAAATGGTGACCGATCAGTGCTCCCCCCAACACCTATTTAACCAGTTCCTAATAACCAAGTGCATCAACTAGTTGCGCCCCAAATAGTTGAACAACATACACCCAGGTTAGTTGAAAATGTGGTGTTGGTAAGCATAAATGAGGATGCAGACCTAGTAGATGAGAGAGTCCAACAAAACAATTTTGGCGGTAAAAATAATATAACTAATCTTAACTCAAAATGGTATTAATATTAATCTTCATATGCCAAATTTCTTTTATCTATTATCTGAATATGTTTTGAAAACTAAACTTCCCAGGGGTTGGAAAATCCATAAGTTTACTAAATTTGTAGGCAACGCTAGTGAGTCTACTATCAAACACATCGCTCTATACCAGACAGAGGCAGGTTATATGGCCAATAATGAAAACTTAAAGATGAAATACTTCCCTAATTATTTGACTAAGAATTCCTTCACTTGGTTTACTACTCTCCCCCCGTATTCCATCCATAATTGGAATCTACTATAGAGAGTGTTCCATTATCACTTTTATATGAGACTGTAAAAAATTAGCCTGAAAGATATAGCCAGTGTGAAATGAAAATCGTTTAAACCAATAGATGATTACCTCAATAGGCTCAGATATAGGCTCAGATTGATGAAGTCAATGTGCTTTACTCAAGTTCCTGAACTTGAGTTAGTCGAAATGGATGCAGGAGTTTTAGATTATTCCATTAGGAAGAAGTTAGATACACAATACCTAAAGTGAAATTTTGTTTCTGAGGGGATAGATGTTGGAAACAATGTTGGGACAATTGGTCCAACTTGTTAAACTAGTATGGAAACAACATAACACTAGCAATAACACAATGGAGAAAGGAATAAATAACACAATATAATTGTTAACCCAGTTCGGTTAAACCACCCCTACGTTTGGGGGGCACTCTAACCAAGAAAGGAAATCCACTATCTTGAATTATTACAATTAGTCTTATAGGAACACCAACCCCATGATGTTCAATGTCTCTTCCTAATCCTAGTGAATTTCTATTTAGGTCTCTCCCTAAATATGAGAACCCCTCTCACTTACTTTTAATCACTAATCTCGAGTGACACATTTCACTAAACAACTTAAAGAATATTGAATTTCAACTCAATTAAACAAACCAACACTAAGCCATGTGACTGAAGGAATAACGTGGTGTACAAGCAACACAACCACTTTGTTATCAAGCTTATAGAATTATTGTCTTGGAACAAAGCTTTATGACTAAACTAACAAACCAAACTCTATGCCTTCAGATATGAATGGAGGCGCTAGAGTGGTGCATAAAAATAACACAAACAAAGACTCAAAAGATAAACCCTAACACAAGGAATCTTCAAAATATGCACACCTCAAACTTGAGGTTTGAGTCTCCTTAAATAACAATCCAATTTTGGGCTTTTCCAATAGGTATTAGCAACTTTTGATCTTGTCCAGAATTAAAGGAGATTTGGTTGTGATTTGTTTTTCCATAAAAATCTCCATAAGATATGATTTGTTATGATTCAAATTCAAGTTTAAATCTCCAATTTAAATTGAATGAATTACATCCAATCTAAATAAACACTCAACATAAATGCCTTGCTAAAATATGACAACAAATCTGAGAGAAACAACCAGAAAATCCCACGTAGAATTACATCCATCATGGCATGCTGACAAGGGCCAAATGTTGTACTGCACACATGCTGGAACATTGTGTTCCACATGTTGCATAAGAACATCCAAAATTACTCTCTTCATATAAATCTTATTTGTAGAGTAAGTCTTGGATTAAAAAGATCTAAACCAAAACTTCCTTTAAAGGAAATCCAACTCTTTTAATTAAATAATATCATCTATATTCATGATTTAATAAAATATATTCCAAATTGATTTGGATTAACAAACTTCTTCCAACAACCAAATTTTGTATCTTTTAAAGAAGTTAACACCACAACAAATTTGAAGGAAACCTGAAGATAATCAGAACCCAATCCTTACACATGGATGTCACTCAACATGTGTAGAAACTTTGGACTGAGCAAATATTTTTAGAAATAAACATAATCATGCTCATATTTCTTCATGAAATCTAGCTTACAGAATAGAACAGATGTTGGAACACATACTGGATCATCTTGATCCACATGTTTCCTCTGCAAAAAAATCCATCTTGTACATATGTTCTTTTACCTAATGCATCCAATCGAAAGTAACAACAATCTCCCCCTTTGGCAAATTTTGTCTAAAAAAACTTACGAGATGTGATCTTCAAGAAGTTGCACATGCAGAACAACATATCAAATAGTAGAATAAATCGAGCAAACAACATCAGTAGAAGTAGCACATAAGTAAAGTGGTTATTATACATCAAGAGATCATATGAACTCATTCACAGAACATCATGCTGGAATATCTTGTCCCACATAAATATTACCCCCCCTTTTTTCCATAATTTGGAAAAGGTATGGAAAGAACAATAAGAAGCTTTTGGATCCAAAACAAAAGCTTGATAGGAACAACAGCCAACCAAACCAGGAAGCAGGGTAGCAGTAGCACAAGTTAGTAGCTTAGTAAGAAGTCAGATGGTTTGCTACACACATCAATGTTTCATAACAGTTAGTCATGTAATCACAATGTCAATCATGCATGAATACAAATTAGTAGATAATTAAGAATCAGCAACCACTACTAATACACATAGATCAACACACACAATTGAGGGCCATGTACTAGGTCAAATGCTTTAGCATGTGTGTACACATAACACCAAAATAGTTAGTACCAAACACATCGGTTAGTACCATTCACACCAGAGTAAGAAACATATATCAACACCACATCACATAGTTAGTAGAGTTAGTGGTTAGAACATACTATCATATACACCAAAATAGTAGTGGCAACAACACTGGTTTGAGGTGAAAAAGCTTCAACATTTATTCATAAAAAAGCCAGATCAGATTCACCAAGTGGTACACAAATGTTGAACACAATGTCTGATACATCTTTCCCAACATTTAGCTTGTAACTAAAACACAATAACCCATGAAGAATACCATCATCCTTAACCTCAATCTCCTTCATCAACTTAGAATAAAAATCTCCTTCATACAAAAATTTCTTTAACAACTGAGCATCACTATGAAGCTCCATAAATACATTATACTTCAATGCTTCAACAAAAATTCTTCTGCATCTTCATTTGTAGTTTCTTTTCCTTCCTCAGCTCTTTTTTCTTTGGTTATAATTTTGTCTATATAGGGAACCTTTCTTCTGCCTAAACAATCATTGTTAAGTCAAAGTGAAAGCTTCAAACAATTTCCTCTATCATACACCATTCTATACTCCTTGTTGCCTTCAATATTACACACAACAGTAATGTTCACAATACACTAATTGACCAGCTTTATATAGCAAGGAACAATCTTTATTAGCTCAATAAATTCCATGACTTCTTTGCTATCAAGAGTTTCTTTACCTAGCTCTCTCTCAGCTACTTTCCATCTTTGAAAAACATACTTCCGCTTCTGAGCACTTGTTTCATAATGGAATGACACATTATCCATGTGAGTAGAGGAGACATTCATGGGAATTCCATTCCCACCAACCTTTCTCCTTATGATGGATACAATGTTTTGGACATATGCTTCAACATTTGTCTCAGATTCCCTTGTTTGAACAAGATTTCTATTCACTTCAGAAATAACAAGGGCAATTAGCTCATCCTTACTCTGAGTTAGAAACACAGTTACCAACATGTTGTTAGAACAAGATTTGTTCATGGCATATATTCCTTGGGTTTTGATGATAACCAAGTATTAAAAGAACAATGGTTATATTTGATGTGTGTTTCATGTATGCAGGTTCTAATACTTATAGATATATATTCAGAATCTGATATACAAAGGCACACTTGAGAGAAGCTGAATTGCTAGCTTCTGGTGGTGTAGAATCTGAAGAACACTCTCTAAGCTTGGCGTAGGCTCTAAAGCTGAAGGTCTCAGCATTAGAAGAAGACACATAATTTTCTCTACACTTGGTGAATGTAAATTGGCTTCTGGTGAACATTCAGAGTTAGTGATATAGCTGAAGCTATCCGTACTGCAGAAAGCAAGTTGCATTGTCAAATCAGTTTATCAGCTAGAATCTTAATTCATAAGGCTCAAGAAAGGTTGTCATGCTTTATGGATATCTACTCTCAATGACTCTACAGTACATGATCTCTTTGAAGACTCAATGTTTAAACACAAAACACAATGGATCAAGATCTTTTGGGGTATCTATCTTCAACGTCTCTTGTACTATGGAGAAAGCAAAGACACTTGATAAAGTTATCTCTCCAACGGCTAGTCTTCTACAAATGCTATATAAGCAGCTGAAGGTTCAAACTGAATCTTCAATAAGGATTAACTTGATGGAGTAGTAAAAAGATCAGCATTTCTCAACACAATTGGTTATGCAGAATTTCTGTTGTAGGTTGTAATTGTAAAAGCCTTAAGATTCTTAAACATTGTATATCTTAGAAATATTAAGAGCTTTAGGTCTCTTTAATGGTGATTTCCCTGTACCTCTGATATTTGTATCAAGTACACCTTGTTCTCTATTCTGCTGAACATGTTGTTTAGCAGTTTAGATTAAGTCTCTTGCCAAGATGCTTGAGCCATGTAAGTCTCCTGGTATGTGCTAGAGCATTGAAAGTCTTAATCAAGTGGATTGATTGAGCAACCAAGTGTTTCGCCAAGAGGCTTGAGCCATGTAAGTCTCTTCCTATGTGCTAGAGCAATAAAAGTCTTAATCAAGTGGATTGATTGAGTAAGGAAGTCTCAGATCGAGGGTCTAAGCAGGAAGTCTTGAGCCGGAGGGGCTTGAGCAGGAAAGTCTTAGGTTACGGTCTAAGCAGGAAGTCTTGAACCCGAGGGGTTTAAGCAAGAAATCTTGGGCCTGAAGGGCTTGAACAGGAAGTTTTGGGTATGAGGGACTTGAGCAGAAAAGTTTTAAGCTGAGGGTCTAAGCAAGGAAGTCTTGAGTCTTTATGCCTTGAGCAAGGAAGTCTTGAGCCTTAGGGGTTTAAGCATGAAGTCTCAGACTTAGGGTTTACGCATTGTAAAAGTCTTATGCAGAATGCATAAGAAATTGTAATCATGTTTTGATTATAGTTAAAATATCTTGTGAAGTATGGGGACTAAACTACTCTCATTTGGGAGGAACCAATATAAATCTTTGTGTCTTTTGCTATTATTTATCTGCTTCTGTTAATATTCCGTAGCTAAGTATAACCAGAATTTGAACACTAGTTTAGATTGTGAACTCTGATCAAACGTAAATTAAGAAAACGAAAACACAATTCAACCCCCTTTCTTGTGTACTTTTTCTCACCTTTAATTGGTATCAGAGTATGGTTTGTACATAACACTTAACAATGGTGTAGATAATGATCCAATGAGCAAAATATGTCTATTAAAGACTTTTCTTCAAGAAGGAATCAAGTGCCACGTGAAAAATATTACATTGCTTTTCCTACCATATTCAAAGGGTGATTTCGCTGAATTTAAATGATGAAAAAGTTAAATATATTTTTAATTCATTGGAATTTATAAAGGGTTTTATGAAGGTCTGTAGAGTATCCTTGAAAAAGGTATTACTATAGAAGTTGATGGTGTAAGGATGATCAAAGTTTGAAAGTCTCTCTCACCAGCTCAGAAGAAGCTTATTAAAAATATCTTCAGTGGTAGATGCATTTTGGTAGGTGCTCTATCTCGATTCTGAGTATATCAACATCATTGATATGTCTAATGCTCATACTATATTTGAATCCTTGTGCTCAGATTTGTGGGAATCAGTTATGAAGATTGTCCAATTACACTTCTTCTAATCTTTCTAAGCAAATTCTGAGAAGATTGTTTTGAATTCAAAACCGAGGTCACAATTATTAAAGAAGTCCTACAACTTTAGTTTACCGTG
Organism: Lathyrus tuberosus; assembly: GCA_022829125.1. Classification (NCBI taxonomy): domain Eukaryota; kingdom Viridiplantae; phylum Streptophyta; class Magnoliopsida; order Fabales; family Fabaceae; genus Lathyrus; species Lathyrus tuberosus. The sequence goes on along the minus strand of JALAZF010000574.1, from coordinate 2,124,535 downwards.
CCTTGTAGGTTTATCTTTCAATCTTCTAAGAAAAGAAATGGAATTATATGATGAAAAGCTATCTAACAGATCATCTTTCCTAAAGCCTGTTGAAGGATACTTCCCATTGAATGTCTGATGATGAGAAATTAACCTTCTTAATCAAAAGATTTTTTAACTGGCTGAATGGAATGTGACATCTGTTGTTAGAAGAGTAACTTTAGAAGCTTCTGAGATAGTATTTCAACCGATTTCCCAAATCCAAGAACAAGGAGAAAAACTACCAGAACCTAATGTTAGAGGTCTTCACTGCATATTCATTTGAAGTTGACATTAGTGCAGGATTCAGAAGAAAGAGTAATCTGGCTCTGCCAGTCATTACTGCTTCTGAAAAAGCATCTGAATCTTGGAATAAAAATTAATTAATGAAGAGAAAGAGATTATGACAAATCTATCTTGATTCAATATTTGATAATAAGGAGTTTGTTCTTTAAGGTGATATCTTAAGTGACTCCATTGTGTTAGAACAAGATTTGTTCATGACATATTTGCCTTGAGTTTTGATGATAACAAAGTATTGAAAGAACAATGTATTATTTGATGTGTGTTACATGTATGCAGGTTCTTATACTTGTAAGTATTATTATCAAAATCTGTTTTACATTTAGAACACTTTAAGAGTTGTTGCATTGCTAGCTTTTGGTGGAAGAATATAAAGAACACTTGCTAAGTGATGTCTCGAAAAGCCACTGAAGCTGAAGACTTCAACATCAGAAGAAGCAACATTATTGTCTCTACACTTAGTGAATGCAAATTGGCTTCTCGTACCATTTTGAGTTGGTGACAAAGCTGAAGTTGCCCGTATTGCAGAAAGCAAGTTGTATTGTCAAATCAGTTTGTCAGCTAAAGTCTACAGATTACAAGGCTCAAGAAAGGCTGAAATGCTTTATGGATATCTACTCTCGACGACTCTAATAGTACAAAGTCTCTTGAAGACTCAAAGGTTAAACATGTTACACATTGGATTAAGATCTTCTGGTGTATCTATATTCAATGGCTCTTGTACTTTGGAGTAACAACAAAGACTCTTGATCAAGTTACCTCCTTAAAGGCTAGTTTCCGAAAAGGCTATAAATATGGCTGAAGGTTCAAACTGAATCTTTAACAAGGATCAACCAGAAGAAGGAGTAACATGATCAGCAATTATCAACTCAATGTATATGCAGATATTTCTGATGTAGGTTGTAATTGTAAAAGCCTTAAGATTTCTTACACATTGTATATCTTAGAAATCTTAAGAGCTTTAGGTCTTTGTTATGGTGATTTCTCGTACCTCTGATACTTGTATCATGTACACCTTGTTCTCTATTCTACTGAGCTTGTTTGGCAGTTTAGATAAAAGTCTTGTGTCATTGGGATACAAGTAAGGAAGTCTCGAGCCCAAATGCTTGAGCCACATAAGTCTCTTGCTATGTGCTTGAGCAGTGAAAGTATTAATCAAGTAGATTGATTGAGCAGGAAAGCCTTTACCCAGTGTGGCTTGAGCAGGATAGCTCGGTTCATGGAATTAGGAGCAATAAGTCTTGGCCAGGGGTGATGCAAGCGGAGGCTCGTTTCATGGAACCTTGAGTATAAGTCTTGGGCCTGAGGGGCTTGAGCAGTAATGCTCAGTACATGAAAGTGTAATGGTAAGTCTTAACCTGAGGGGTGCAAGCACATAGGCTCGTTTCATGGGACTAGGAGCAAAAGTCAGGGGCTGAGGGCCTGAGCAAAGAATTCTTGGGTTTGTGGAACCTTAGTGTCGCTCCCGGGATTTTCATCCAGGTACAAACGCGAAAGTGGCGCAGAAACAGAGTCGCCAACAATGTGTATTTATCCCAAGAGAGGGAAAGGAAACACTGCGTAAACCTTAGGGGAGGCAAAAAAGCATGGTCTCGCGACCAAGAGAAATGGGTAAGGGAGTCGGTTACGCGAAGGGAAGGTATTAGCACCCCCACGCATCCATTGTACTCGATGGGATCCACGCTTGCTGTCTCGATCAAAGGGTGTCATCGTCTGGAGCTCCGCTGCTACTGGAAAGGAGAAGAAACGGGAACGGAAAAGAACGAAGAAACAAGGAAGAAAAGAAAAAAAAAGTGACTCGATAGGACATCACTCGTCCTATGCCTACGTATTCCCTCGTGCAATGAGAAAGTCAGAGTCAACGTAGTTCAGACAACTACGGGGGGAGGTTGCTCGCCAAGACATCGTCGTCTCGTGCCTACGTATCCTCAATCTAACCAGAAGGAGGAAGTCAGAGCAGTCGTAGTTCGACCTAACGAGGTCGGTTAAGTTCGCGTCCGGCAATTAGGGTTGATGCCTGTTTGCGACGAGACGGAAGTGACGTGCCCTTTTCTGAAAATGGTTTGAAACTTAACAATCCTGAAGGATAAAAAGGTTTGAATTTGGTTTGTGTTTTTTAGACAGAAGTGTATTGAAGTTAGTTCGTAACTTACATTGCACCAAAGTCTACCATGCGGGAACGAGTGAGTCGCATGGTCGCCCCCAAATGGGACGTATGCTAAACACTCTAGAAGAGGAGGGGAGACCCCTCGTTCTTCATTTCCTACACTTAAGGCTCGAGCACAATATTCGTTATATTTATTAAATGTTTTAGAAGCGTTATGAGATGAGGAGAGAAGACTCAAGGAAAAAGAAAACACTAAGGGGAAACTAAATTGCTCCTAATGTTATCATGCAAAGGTGGCCCTATAGTTGAGGTAAGAAGGGAACATCTACCTGAGTTAGCATGCAAAATGAAAGCCTAATGCTAATCCTACTCCAAGCTTAATCGAAAATTAAGTTGGACTAGGTAGCTCTAAGGGAGCAAATCCAAGACTTAAACAAGTCTTGAGATTCAAGGGAAGGGAAGGAGTGAAAGAAAAGAAACAAACAGCGACTACAGCAGCACTCCAGCACCTGCACAATGGTGAAAGGGCAGCACACAAGCAAGACAGCTTATAACAGCACTCAATTCAGCACAAGAAGAGGTGCAAAAGGCCAAACAGCAGCATATATAACAACATGTATGCACATAGACAGCTGTAGAAAAATCAGGGCAGCATACATTCAAAAATGATTCACCCATGGAAAAGCAAACATGCATCAAGCATTACATATTGATCATGATCACAAACACATCATACATCATGTTGAATGACTTTGAAAACATCATGGAAGAAATGCATATCATTTGGCATATGAACAAGTCGTAACAAGCATGCACCTCAATGAAAGGAAAATTAACAAGCATGCACATAACAATTCCAGCAACACAAGCATCAATCAACAATTAACATGCTCAAGGAGTGTGTGCTATGTGTTCATCGCATCAAGAACGCAACAACGCAAACACGATCATAAACGATAAAAATCCAAGAGTTGCGTGTCGGAAAATTGTGTGCATACAATGGTGTGAGGTGCAACAGCATCAAAACAGTCCTTAAACATGTATCATATCAATCCATGAAGATTAAAAATGAAACGGGATTGAAACATGCTAAAAATACACAAAAAACACACTCTGCAACAGTGTTAATCGGTTAACCAAGTGTGTTAACCGATTAACAACTCAAAAATTAGAAAACATCAAAATACACTGGTTAACCGATTAACCAGTTTGCACTGCAATTGGTTAATCGGTTAACCCTGTTACAGCAGCAAAAATTAATTTGAAAAATCACTTCCAGCAGCAAAAATCACTTATGAAAACATCTCCCATGATCATGTAATCAACAATGCACGAAAATTAAACTCAAACACAGTAATCAAACATCAATTAGATCCAATAATCACCAACATCAAGAATCACATTCAAGAAAAATGGATCAAAATCAAGAACAACCAAAGATCTACATTGTATAAATTGCAAATAAGCTAAATCAAGTATAGATCTAAGGAAAACCAACCTACAAAGCTGAGATTTGCTTTGGTATGATTTGTGAACGAAAATTGGTGGATCCAAACAAGAAAACCAGAGATCCTATGAGCCCCTTGCAAGCAAAAGCTGAAAATCCAAGAAATAAGCTAACAATGCTCCAAAATCACTTCTAATAAGCACTTCTGAAATTCCAGATCTAGATCCAAACGAAAATCACCAATGAAAAGCAAGAATGGAGTGATGATGAGAGGCTTAATCTCAAGAATTAACAAGTTCCAATGAAGAACTTGTTAATATCTATGGAGGAGCTTTGAGTGTGGTTGAAAATGGAGGTTGAGAGTGAAAAGTGAGAGAGAATTGAGAGAATTATGAAAATTTGGAGTGAAAAATGATCTTGGGTCCCTTGAGGTTTGGAATGAAATGATTTAAATAACCCCTAGGTTAGGAGTTAAGTTTGGGTTTGGAGTGAGGTTAAGGGGGTGGAATTTGGGGTGAAAAATGAATTAGGAAAGGAAAATATGGAATTATAGTGGAGAGAATTTAAATTTGGATGGAAAATCAACTCTCTCTAGATCCTTCTACTGGTGTGAAATGAGATTTGGTGATTAAAATTTGGATTAAAAAGATGCAGTGCTGAAAATGAAGCATTTGGGCAATTTTTGCCTTGGTTAACCGGTTAACCAAATTGCACTGCAATTAGTTAATCGATTAACCCATTCAAATTTTCCAATTTTGCGCCAAAAGGAGGGAAACTTGGAGAATCGCCTGATTCCACCTGTTCTGAACCACGTTAGACCTCTAAAACTTGTAATTGAATATCACCACCGAAACATTCTCGAAATATGCTGTGAAATATGTTTCGCACTCGGAATAAACTGCTGAAACAACTGTCTGGTGCTGAATAATTGATCAAAAATTGACTGCAGGAGTTTCTGATCATCAAATCATCTATTGAGCAAAATAAATGCTCAAAAAGATTTTGAAAGCTATCTGCTTGGCTCTGAACACTATTGAGAATCATACTGGAACTTATGACACCTTGAGCTGCTGGAAAATACCTTGATCCCATGCCCAAAAGAAAAATGCAAATGCAGAAATGACGATGCAAAAATGAAAATGAACCATAAGCCAGTTAGAGCTAAAAACAAGGGGGCAAATTTGAGGTGCTACAGCTGCCCCTATTCAAACTTCTTGGATCCGAGGGAATGATAGCAACGACTTTCAGACAATCAGGATTCACGGGGTTTGAATACAAAAATAACCTGGAAATTTGCAACCTGTGGGGGTAAATAGAGCAATTACGAGGGCGGCCAAAGGAGAACTCGAAAAGATAGACCAGCCGAAGGCGGATTCTGCGGGGGACAAGATAATACGAAGACGGCCGAAGGCGAACACGAAAAGAAACACCATCCGAGGGAGGAATTTCAAACAAAGGTGGACCGGCCGAAGGCGAGCTACGCTGGGGAGGAAGACAAGACCGGCCGAAGGCGAGCTAATCAACCAAAGGATACGAGAATGACCGAGGGCGAACACAAAAAGAAAGACCAAACCGAAGATGGACTTTCAAAGAAAGACTATGCCGAAGGTAGACTTTCCAACACAACAATACGAGACCAAGCCGGAGGTGGACTCGACAAGAAACACCATCCGAGGGAGGAATTTCAGAGAAAGGCTATGCCGAAGGTAGACTCTCAAACAAAGGGTGCGAGGACGACCAAAGGCGAACTCGAAAAGAAAGGCCAAGCCGAAGGTGAACTTCCAAACCCAACAATACGAGACCAAGCCAAAGGTGGACTCGAAAAAGAAAGACCAAACCGAAGGTGGACTTTCGAAGAAAGACTATGCCGAAGGTAGGATTTCCATCAAAGGAAAACGAGACCAAGCCGAAGGTAGACTCGAACAAGAAAGACCAAACCGAAGGTGGACTTTCAAATAAAGACTATGCCGAAGGTAGGCTTTCCATCAAAGGAAAACGAGACCAAGCCGAAGGTAGACTCGAACAAGAAAGACCAAACCGAAGGTGGACTTTCAAGAAAGACTATGCCGAAGGTAGGCTTTCCATCAAAGGAAAACGAGACCAAGCCGAAGGTAGACTCGAACAAGAAATACCAAACCGAAGGTGGAATTTCAAAGAAAGACTATGTCGAAGGTATGCTTTCCATCAAAGGAAAACGAGACCAAGCCGAAGGTAGACTCAAACAAGAAAGACCAAACCGAAGGTGGACTTTCAAAGAAAGACTATGCCAAAGGTAGGCTTTCCATCAAAGGAAAACGAGACCAAGCCGAAGGTATACTCGAACAAGAAAGACCAGACCGAAGATGGACTTTCAAAGAAAGACTATGCCGAAGATAGGCTTTCCATCAAAGGAAAACGAGACCAAGCCAAAGGTAAACTCGAACAAGAAAGACCAAACCGAAGGTGGACTTTCAAAGAAAGACTATGCCGAAGGTAGGCTTTCCATCAAAGGAAAACGAGACCAAGCCGAAGGTAGACTCGAACAAGAAAGACCAAACCGAAGGTGGAATTTCAAAGAAAGACTATGTCGAAGGTATGCTTTCCATCAAAGGAAAACGAGACCAAGCCGAAGGTAGACTCAAACAAGAAAGACCAAACCGAAGGTGCAATTTCAAAGAAAGACTATGTCGAAGGTATGCTTTCCATCAAAGGAAAACGAGACCAAGCCGAAGGTAGACTCAAACAAGAAAGACCAAACCGAAGGCGGACTTTCAAAGAAAGACTATGCCGAAGGTAGGCTTTCCATCAAAGGAAAACGAGACCAAGCCGAAGGTAGACTCGAACAAGAAAGACCAAACTGAAGGTGGACTTTCAAGAAAGACTATGCCGAAGGTAGGCTTTCCATCAAAGGAAAACGAGACCAAGCCGAAGGTAGACTCGAACAAGAAAGACCAAACCGAAGGTGGACTTTCAAGAAAGACTATGCCGAAGGTAGGCTTTCCATCAAAGGAAAACGAGACCAAGCCGAAGGTAGACTCGAACAAGAAAGACCAAACCGAAGGTGGAATTTCAAAGAAAGACTATGTCGAAGGTATGCTTTCCATCAAAGGAAAACGAGACCAAGCCGAAGGTAGACTCAAACAAGAAAGACCAAACCGAAGGTGGAATTTCAAAGAAAGACTATGTCGAAGGTATGCTTTCCATCAAAGGAAAACGAGACCAAGCCGAAGGTAGACTCAAACAAGAAAGACCAAACCGAAGGTGGACTTTCAAAGAAAGACTATGCCGAAGGTAGGCTTTCCATCAAAGGAAAACGAGACCAAGCCGAAGGTAGACTCGAACAAGAAAGACCAAACTGAAGGTGGACTTTCAAAGAAAGACTATGCCGAAGGTAGGCTTTCCATCAAAGGAAAACGAGACCAAGCCGAAGGTAGACTCGAACAAGAAAGACCAAACCGAAGGTGGAATTTCAAAGAAAGACTATGTCGAAGGTATGCTTTCCATCAAAGGAAAACGAGACCAAGCCGAAGGTAGACTCAAACAAGAAAGACCAAACCGAGGGTGGACTTTCAAAGAAAGACTATGCCGAAGGTAGGCTTTCCATCAAAGGAAAACGAGACCAAGCCGAAGGTAGACTCGAACAAGAAAGACCAGACCGAAGGTGGACTTTCAAAGAAAGACTATGCCGAAGATAGGCTTTCCATCAAAGGAAAACGAGACCAAGCCAAAGGTAAACTCGAACAAGAAAGACCAAACCGAAGGTGGACTTTCAAAGAAAGACTATGCCGAAGGTAGGCTTTCCATCAAAGGAAAACAAGACCAAGCCGAAGGTAGACTCGAATAAGAAAGACCAAACCAAAGGTGGACTTTCAAAGAAAGACTATTCCGAGGGAAAGCTTTCCATTAAAGGAAAACGAGACCAAGCTGAAGGTAGACTCGAATAAGAAAGACCAAACCGAAGGTGGACTTTCAAAGAAAGACTATGCCGAAGGTAGGCTTTCCATCAAAGGAAAACGAGACCAAGCCGAAGGTAGACTCGAACAAGAAAGACCAAACCGAAGGTGGACTTTCAAAGAAAGACTATGCCGAAGGTAGGCTCTCCATCAAAGGCAAACGAGACCAAGCCGAAGGTAGACTCGAACAAGAAAGACCAAACCGAAGGTGGACTTTCAAAGAAAGACTATGCCGAAGATAGGCTCTCCATCAAAGGAAAACGAGACCAAGCCGAAGGCAGACTCAAACAAGAAAGACCAAACCGAAGGTGAACTTTCAAAGAAAGACTATGCCGAAGGTAGGCTTTCCATCAAAGGAAAACGAGACCAAGCCGAAGGTAGACTCGAACAAGAAAGACCAAACCAAAGGTGGAATTCAAAGAAAGACTATGCCGAAGGTAGGCTTTCCATCAAAGGCTAAGTAGAATCAACAAATCTACAAAGATGACTCCGCTGGGGAAAAGAGAAATCTAAACAGACAACTCTGTAGGGGAGTATAGGAAGGAACATCAGTGAGAAGGACGAATCCATTGGTTGCGGTGTAATGCTAAACAACATCTCCTGCCTTACATCTTTTTCTGCTGGGAGAAGAAACTGGTAACAGATATCAAACCTGGCTTATGCTTCGAATGCATATGTTTGAATTTTTCTGTGGCGTAATGTTCCATACGAAATGGAAATGCTATGCATTTGGGAGGATGCCATGCAAACGATGCTTATGCAATGTAAAAGAGACGCTCCAGCAAAATAAATGCTGAAGACAAAGGCAACTCCGCCGGGGATGACAAACTAAATTGTCCTCTGAATTAAAAGATCCTGCTGAGGAAGATTTCACTGAACGGCTTCCTGATCACCAACTCTGCTGGAGATGAAAACTCCAAGAGAAATTCCACTCTGTTGGAGATGGATGAATATTGCAGATGGAACCCAAGACATTTCTCTCCGCTGGATTACCACTGACTTCTACCGAAGACAGAACTCAAAACCTGGATCTGAAAGATGCGAATAAAAATTGGACTTAAGTCCTGCTGGGGATGTCAACCGCTGTTGGACAAACCACTGTGAGGATCACCACCAAACTCTGGTTGGGGAGATAAGTCAATAATACCGAACCTGCTTGGGGATATTACTGAACTTACCCTGCTGCTGGGAGATGTCTATACCGTCACCCTGCTGGGGAAAATCAGCCGCTTATTAGCAAACCTGCTTAGGGAATGGTGATTGACGACATCAACTCTGCTAGGGGATACCATTAAGCTTACCCCTCCGATGGGGATTACCCATGACTCCTACCATAGCTAGTGAGAAAAACACTTCCTGGCTGGCTGAGGAAAATGGGTGCCAAGACTCTGTGGGGAAAATAGCGTCCTTGTCCAAAGAAGATATTCCATCAGTCTCTTGATGGGGATGCAGAAGTATCAACTTCTGGCTGCTTGCTAAGAGAGTAATCAAATCAACCACAACTCTAGCTGGGGGAAATAATCCTTTGTACTCTGGCTGGGGAGAGTAACTACCCGATGAGGGGGAAAGAATTTACCCTGCTGGGGATTAGAGCATGCCGTTGCTGACGGAACTACACTTTCTGACTTCTTGAGGAAAGTAATTACCCGGCTCTGTGGGGAAAATAAAGTCTTTTCAAAGACATCCAACACACCTCCTGCTGGAGATACAACCACATTCACCTCAGAGCAATCCACTTTAAACTGCTTGCTGGGGAATAATCAACCAACCATGACTTCGGCTGGGAAACACAATCCTTTGCACTCTTGCTGTGGAGTAATCAACCAACCATAACTTCGGCTGGGGAACACAATCCTCTGCACTCTTGCTGGGGAGCGTAAGCTCTGCTGAGGATGATGAACTTTCAGTGCTGGGGAGAATAGCTCTACTGGGGAGAAATCCTGCTACCCTGCAAACAAAATCAATAGTATATGCAAAATGGCTATCTCGATTACCAATACAATGACCGTTACTTGAGCAATTCCCACTGTTTTCCGATATGCTCCGCAAAGCTTAACATTTTCGCTTGCAATGTTTATAAAAAATATCGGACGTTTTCACAAACAAAAACAGTTAAAGTAAAAACACAAATGGAAGGCTTTTTGAATGAAAATGAAAGTTTTATTGAATGAATTGGCTTGTAAATAGGCATTTACATCCGGAAGCAATTCCTGAAAAGAGGTAATTGCACAAAAGAAGTAAAAGAAAATACACATGTCGGCAATGTGGGGAACAGATATCCACCATGATTCAATTCAGCTATGACCTGATACAGCTCGTTTATCCGCAGATGCTTTAACCTTCGAAAGGACTGACTGGACTGATTCATTCCCTTCAAAATTTCCCAGTATCAAAAGTGTTCACAGATCGAACGCAGATCGTAGTCTCTTCCTTTCAAATCCCTAACTTTTGCCTGGATCGCCCTTTTCAGGTTTTCTATCCACCGGGATACCCATTTTTACCAAAGCTGCCTTTCCAGGTTTTCAACTTTGCAGGTTTATTCTTTTCTTTTCTTTTTATCCCTAATTTTTCCCAAACCTTTTTCTTTTTATGGTTCGTCAGGATGCCCTTTTTTTGCTTGGATTTTATTTTTATGTCCAACGGGTCTCTTTTATGCAAAGTAGTTTTTGACTACGTCTGCGTTCACAGGGGACGTAAAATCTTCGCCATCCATAGTTGAGAGTAATAAGGCTCCACCAGAGAAAACCTGTCTTACTACATATGGCCCTTTGTAGTTTGGAGTCTATTTGCCCCTGTGATCTGCTTGAGGAGGAATAATCCTTTTCAAAACCAATTCACCAGCCTGAAAACACCGAGGACGCACTTTCTGATCAAAGGCTTTCTTCATCCTGCTCTGATACAACCGACCATGTGCAATGGCTGCCAATCTCTTTTCCTCAATAAGGTTCAGCTGATTCAATCTGGAACACACCCATGCAGCTTCATCAAGCTTCACATCTGCCAGAATTCTCAAAGAAGGAACCTCAACCTCTATTGGTAGAACTGCTTCCATTCCATATACCAATGAGAAATGAGTTGCCCCAGTTGATGTGTGCACCGAAGTACGATAACCGTGTAAAGCATAAAGCAACATCTCATGCCAGTCTTTATACGTCACCACCATCTTCTGCATAATCTTCTTGATATTCTTATTTGCTGCTTCAACAGCCCCATTCATCTTCAGACGATAGGGAGAAGAATTGTGATGTTTAATCTTAAAGCTCTGACATAGCTCCTTCATCATCTTGTTATTCAAATTTGAACCATTATCAGTAAAGATTCTCTCTGGGACTCCATACCGGCAGATGATGTCCTTCTTGATAAACCGGGATACCACTTGTCTGGTGACGTTGGCATACGAGGCTGCTTCCACCCACTTCGTGAAGTAATCAATGGCAACCAAAATGAAACGATGCCAATTGGAAGCAGTCGGCTCAATCTTTCCAATCATATCAATGCCCCACATGGTAAAGGGCCAAGGTGATGACAACACATTCAGAGGAGTAGGCGACACGTGCACCTTATCTACATAAATCTGGCATTTATGACATTTTCGGGCGTATTTGAAACAGTCAGACTCCATAGTCATCCAGTAATACCCCGCTCTCAACAGCTTTCTAGCCATAACATGCCCATTGGCATGGGTACTGAAAGATCCCTCATGAACTTCTTCCATTAACAGGCTTGCCTCGTGTTCATCAACACAACGTATCAAGACCATGTCAAAGTTCCTCTTGTACAACACATCGTCTTTATTCAAAAAGAAATTCCCTACCAACCTCCTCAGAGTTTTCTTATCTTTGGTTGACGCACCTTCTGGATACTCTTGACTCTTCAGAAAAACCTTAATATCATGATACCAAGGTTTGCCATTTGATACCCCTTCAACCGTAAACACAAAAGCTGGTCTATCCAGACGCATGATTATGATCGAGGGCGTTTCATTTCAACGATTCACCTGATACATCGAAGACAACGTTGCCAACGCATCTGCCATCTGATTCTCCAACCAGGGTATATGATGAAAATCAATTCTGTCAAAGAAAGGTAACAACCTTCTGGCATAGTTGTTGTAAGGCACCAGATTCACTTGACGAGTTTCCCATTCGCGAAATCACCATACACATCGAGGTTCTTGATTCTCAAATCAATTGCTTCTTCTAACCCCATGATGCGTGCTTCATACTCCACCTCGTTGTTGGTGCATATGAATGCTAACCGGGCAGTGAAGGGTATATGAGAACCCTGTGGAGTCGTAATGATTGCCCCGATTCCGTTACCATACGAGTTAACAGCTCCATCAAAGACCAGCTTCCATTGGGATCCAATTTCAGGTCCTTCATCATGTAGCGGCTCTTCACAGTCTTTCATCTTCAGAAACTTGATATGTTCATCAGGAAATTCAAACTTCATCGGTTGATAATCCTTAATTAGTTGTTCAGCAAGATATTCTGACAAAACACTTCCCTTAATGGCCTTTTGGGAAACATATTGAATATCGTATTCTATCAAAACCATCTGCCAACGGGCTATTCTTCCAGAAAGCACTTGCTTTTCAAACACATACTTGATCAGATCCATCTTCAAAATCAAGAGGGTTGTATGGTTTAACATATACTGCCTCAAACGCTTGGTCGCCCAAGCGAGTGCACAACATGTTTTTTCCAACATTGAGTATCTCGACTCACAATCAGTGAACTTTTTACTCAGGTAGTAGATGACATGCTCTTTTCTACCTGACTCGTCGTGTTAACCGAGCACACACCCCATTGAGTTCTCAAGAACCGTGAGATACATAATCAATGGCCTTCCTGGCACTGACGGCATAAGGACTGGAGGCTCCTGCAAATATTCTTTTATTTTTTCAAACGCCTTTTGACAATTTTCATTCCACCTGACCTCTTGATTTTTTCTTAGCAATTTGAATATTAGTTCACACGTGGCTGTAAGATGAGAGATGAATCTAGCAATGTAGTTCAACCTCCCTAAGAAACCACGAACCTCTTTTTCTGTTCTCGGTTCAGGCACTTCTTGTATGGCTTTTACTTTAGCAGGATCAACCTCGATACCTTTTTCACTGACAATAAACCCTAGTAATTTTCCAGATCTCACCCCGAAGGTGCACTTGTTCGGATTCAATCTCAGTCTGAACTTTATCAACCTTTCAAACAGTTTCTGGAGATTCACCAGATGCTCTTCCTCCGTTTGTGACTTCGCCATCATGTCATCAACATAGACCTCGATCTCTTTGTGAATCATATCATGAAAGAGAGTCACCATTGCCCGCTAATAGGTTGCCCCGGCATTTTTCAATCCAAAGGGCATTACCTTGTAACAGAATGTTCCCCACGGTGTTATGAACGCCGTCTTCTCCATGTCCTCTAGGGCCATTTTGATTTGGTTATACCCAGAGAAGCCATCCATGAAGGAAAATACAGAGTATTGAGCAGTGTTGTCCACTAACACGTCAATGTGACAAAGCGGGAAATCATCTTTTGGGCTTGCTCTATTCAGATCTCTGTAGTCAACACACATCCTGGCCTTTCCGTCCTTCTTAGGTACAGGCACAATGTTAGCAACCCACGGAGGATAATTTGTCACAGCAAGAAACCCACGGAGGATAATTTGTCACAGCAAGAAATCCAGCATTTATCTGTTTCTGAACCTCTTCCTTAATCTTGACAGACCTTTCCGGTTTCGTCCTTCTCAGCTTCTGCTTAACCGGAGTACATCCCACTTTGAGCGGTAGCCGGTGCACCACAATGTCAGTGTCAAGCCCAGGCATGTCTTGGTAAGACCAGGCGAAGATATCAACATACTTTCGAAGCATTTCAATTAATCCTCCCTTTACATTGTCTTCCAAAGCAGCCCCAATCTTTACTTCTTTCTTTGCATCCTCGGTTCCCAAGTTAACAATCTCCAATTCCTCCTGATGAGGCAGAATGACCTTTTCCTCCTGTTTCAACAGTCTGGCCAATTCCTCGGGTAAGTCACAATCTTCATCAGTCTCTTCTTCAGCCTGATAAATGGGATTGTCGAAATCGTACCGAGCCATAACTGAATCATGATTGGTGGTATCTGAACAAGGAAACCTGCATGATTGATGATTTATGTTTATTATGTATGCAACAAACAAGAACACATTGCCATTTTGATGTGATTTAATGAAAAAGGTAAAAACAGAAAAACAGGGATCAAAACATTTGAATGTGAAAAACGTCCTTTATTAATGATAAAGAAAACAAACAAAATATTCAAGCCCTACAAACAAAAATCACTACGTCTTGGGCAGAACGTAGGATTGTCATAACAGGAAAGCAAAGGCAATTACACTAAGCCGGTCACTTGAATGGCTTTCTCTGATGATCAGTTGCAAAGACTTTGACCTGGGATGCAGGGGTGGATCCAATTTTCCATATCGTAATCGCTATCCCCTTCCTCATCTATAGCGTTAACTCTATCAAAGAACACACCAACACTGGTCAAACGAACCAGACCATAAAACTTGGGGGGATCTTCAGGACGATTGGGTGGCTTATATCCATGCCCGTAAGTATTCTGCTTTTTCTGGACTTCAATAACTTGACCCCACTTCTGCGAACTTCCAGTTTCAACCACCGCCCGTGCATCCTTGAAGGAAGACATGGAGACCTCTGGCTGATCCACCACTGGAGGTTGCTTTACCACTTCAGATTGGCTGACTTCCTTGAGAGATTCCTCAGGGATCTTCACTGCTTCAAAAGCCTGACATAAAGTTTCATGTATTTCGCCATCTACCTCCACATACTTGAAAGTAGATAGATGACTTATCATGATATCTTCTTCTCCGCAAACCGTCACTACATGTCCGTCTACCATGTACTTCAGTTTCTGATGCAGAGTCGACATCACTGTCCCAGTACTATGAATCCATGGACGTCCCAATAAACAACTGTAAGCAGGCTGAATGTCCATGATATAGAAGGTAGCATCAAAAACCTCTGGGCCACTTTAATTGGAAGTATAATTTCCCCGAAGACAGATCTCTTGGAACCATCGAATGCACGCACCACCAAATCACTTGGTGTGTAGATTAACCCATGAGTGTCCAACTTCATCAGTGCTTTCTTCGGTAAAACATTCAAAGATGACCCAGTGTCAACAAGCACATGCGACATTAATGATCCTCGGCACTCAACTGAAATGTGCAAAGCATTATTATGATTTCTCCCAGTTGGAGTCAAATCCACATCAGTAAACCCCAAGCCATTTCCTGCATTAACATGGGTCACTACCCCCTTCAGCTGATTAACTGAGATCTCCTGGGGTACATACGCAACATTCAAAACCTTCAACAGCGCATTTTGATGCACCTCCGAACACAATAACAGAGATAAAATGGATATCTTAGACGGTGTTTGTTGCAGATGGTCAACAATTTTGTAGTCACTCTTCCGAATCAGCCTCATAAATTCTTCCACGTTCTCGGAGAAAGAATTATCAACTAGCTTTGCAGCGGAATCGTTCACTACCGGCGTCTGCACAGAATTATCCATGACCTGCTTTCCTTTGTCTGACCTAGAACCACTAGCCTGATCATCATATGGGATAAAGACTCTACCACTCCTCGTGATAGCTCCTGCTTCGTCATTACTTTCAAAACTGGAGTTCATAACTGACGTACCCATCAACTCTTGCTTCTGGCTGTTAACAAACACTTCAGCACCGTAATTCCAAGGAATAGCTTTTGTGCTCTCATACAGAACGGGCCCAGGAGTGGTGATAATGACCGGCGCTAGTCTTGGCGGCGCTGAAATAGTTACTGTCCTTAAAGGGATTATAACAGTGGCAATATCATTCCTTCTTCCAGTAACCTCCTTCTTCTGATCGCACCTATCAAACTGCAATCGACCTTCATTAATCAGATTCTGAACCCCGGATCTCAACAGATCAGAACCATTCGTCTGCATCATACATTCTGAACAACTTTTATCACAAACAGTGAAAACTCCCCCTTCAGTAATCTCTCCTTCACTATCAACAAAGGAGTCCTCAGTTCATTCACGTCCAGAACCAAATTCAAAGATTCACCATCTTCTACGACAGCATTAACCCTTGGCCCATCATGGTTCGGCATTGGGTTTTGAATGACATTTGGCACGTCGCTGGAAAAGT
Source organism: Lathyrus tuberosus (assembly GCA_022829125.1). Taxonomy (NCBI): domain Eukaryota; kingdom Viridiplantae; phylum Streptophyta; class Magnoliopsida; order Fabales; family Fabaceae; genus Lathyrus; species Lathyrus tuberosus. Next base: position 2,108,535 of record JALAZF010000574.1, on the reverse strand, counting down.
TGATGGCCTTAGAATCCACCAAATCTTGGACTTTATGCTTAAAAGCTTTACAATCCTCAATGTGGTGCCCGGGTGCCCCAGAATGGAATTCACAGTGGGCATTGGGATTGTAACCCGGAGGTAAATCGCCAGTAATAGGAGCTAGAGTCCTCTTCTGAATTAACTGTAATTGCATCAAATGCTGAAACAATTGGGAGTAAGGCAACGGTGGAGTATCAAAGTGCCTATTCTGCTTAGGCCTCGGCTGGTATGGGCGTCGAGCCTGATTTTGCTGTTGAGGTGGAAGTGCTGCAGGAATAGTCACCGAGGCTACCTGCTGATTATAGTTCTGATGCTGGTTTCTCTTAATACGGTATGAAGAAACAGAATTCGCTTCCTCCTTCTTCTTATAATTCACATAAGGTTTCTTCCCTCCACTAGAAGAAGACCCATCACTGCCTGACACCTTTCCAGTTTTAATTCCACTTTCCAATATTTCCCCAACCAAGATCAGATCAATAAACCTTCCTGACATGCAAGGCATCAGCTTCTCATAATGATGACCTGGCAATGTAGCCATGAACATGTTCAGCATCTCCTTCTCCAACATGGGAGGATGTACCCTCGCTGCCAGTTCATGCCACCTCTGGGCGTATTCTTTGAAGCTCTCGTTATTCTTCTGAGACATGCTCTACAGCTGAGTCCTATTAGGAGCCATATTAGTGTTATATTGGTAGTGCTTGACAAAGGCCTCTACCAACTCTCTCCAAATATGGACGTGACATCTCTCCAATTGCATATACCATTCCAGCGATGCCCCAGACAGGCTATCTTGGAAGAAATGCATCAGTAATTTCTCGTCCCTAGAGTACGCAGCCATTTTCCTTGCGTATGACCGGACATGAGTCTTTGGGCAAGTGGTACCATTGTACTTCTCAAAGGTGGGAACCTGAAACTTGTGCGGAATTATGACACCGGGGACTAGCCCTAAATCATCCAAATCCATACCCACAGAGTTCTGATTCATAACCCCTTTCAGCTGTTCTTTAATCAACCTGATTCTCTGATCATCAACAACCGGGGGAATACCATCCTCGCCTTGCACAGAAAATATGTCATCCTGTTGGTCATCAAATCGCCGACCATGAACAGCACATACACTATTTCCTCCTTCTACAACAGAAGGAATCACAACCTGCTCTCCTCCGCCCGGAGGGATCACAACAGAAGGACCATGGACACCTCCGCCCAGAGTACCAATAGTAATACCATTACCCCCAACACCTCTACCCGGAGGAATGACATCATTATGAAGGCCGCCATGAAGAACGCCATCCTCGTCAACTCTTGCCACCAAGGGTTGGACAAGGGTCCTCAACTGCTCTTGCCCTTGTGCAACACCTTGCATCAATTCCATGAACTGGGCCATGTGAGTCTGCATGGCAGCCATCTCAGCCTGCATCTATTCCATAGCTCTCTTTTGATTGGATCTGGTAGAATACCGATGAAACTGCTGATCATCAATCCTACCTACAACCAAATAAAGGTTAGAAAATCTCGGGACGAGCACCTGTTATGCAAAACGCCAAAATGATTATTATCATGCAAATGCAAATGCAAACATGTTTGTATATTCGCAGGGCGATCCACCCCTTGATTCCAGTTTTAACAATATAATAGCATGAAAATTCTGGTCATATATAATAGGAGAATCAGAGCATAGTCATCTGTCATCAATTACAACCCAAGATGAAGACATCAGTCTGAATAAGATAAGCTAAGATCCCAACCAACAAGCCTGGTGGTGATCCAAAATACAATGATATAGAAAAAGAAAACTATGGCATATCATCAAAATTCAAACGTGCCAGTCCTCCCCAACCATTATGCTCTTTACACCAGTCTTGCACCTCTTTGAACAGTTTCCTAGTGTTGGGATGCTTCGAATTTTGGATCAACTCTTGGATGAGAACATCTCTCCTATGCATAATCCCCTTCAAGTAGCGACAATGTAACTCCCATACGTCCTCTTCAAAATCACCGTCCATACTTGGACCCTCATTTCTGGACCTTTTTACCTCAGCTTGAAGCCTCAGCTCCTCCATAGTTGCTATGGCCTCATTAATTCTTTCCTCGACTGCTCTTCTCTTGAAAAGTTCTGATAGGATTTCTTCATTTTTCTTATGGAGCTTAGATTTCAAACCCTCGATTTGCTCCAAATACTTATCCTCTTTCTGTTTGTTGGCGGTGATTGCCGTGTTTCGGTGCGCATTAAACCTGTGAATCTTTAATAGAGCTCTGGCCAATTCTTCTTTCTTTGACTTGAGAACCCTGCTAACACTTTTTAGAGCTTGTGCTACCTTCTGTCGGGTCGTGACTTCGTCAGCGAATTCTTTCCCCTTCTTGGCGAGGAGCTCGGTTTTCATCTTGGCAACATGGACAGCTTCACCTTGCTCATGCTTCAGCTGGTAAATTTCTCTATGTAACTCATTATTCTCCTCTCGAAGCTTTTCTTTTTCAGCCCATAACTTGTTGAACTTCCCTATCTCAACCGTGGTCGGAGGCTCAATCAACACGGGGTAAGATGGTGGTTCTCTGGAGAACGGTAGAAGTACCTTCTCTACTCTCTTCTGAATCCAGTCCTCGTAGGCAGTGAATGCTTTGTTGTTGCTCTTTTCGAAAGAAGTTTTCCCCTTCTTGTGACGATCTTCCCAAGTGCTTGCAAATTCTTTTAGCATTTCCAGGTTGGCTTCCCCACTCACATATAGAGACTCTTGAACATCTTCATCCCTTGGCGGCTCTTTCAAAGCATACCCAAATTGCCTAATAGCAAGAATAGGGTTGTAGTTAATTCCCCATTTCCTTCCTATTAAAGGCACATTTGGGTAACCCCCACAACTGATCATGATCTCTTGGCCTAGAAAATCGCGATTGACCCAAGCCAAATTGTCAGCCCTTAATCCCATCAATCTCTTGGACCAATCCAATGTTTCTCTAGAGTCTACGAATACCCCAGATTAGGGAAGGCGATTGGCAAACCACTTGTAGAAAATTGAAGCGCAGAAATTCAGGGGTCCTCCCCTTCTCTTCTCGTTTTTATAATGCATTGAATAATACAAATCCCCTAGCAAGGTAGGTACCGGATTCTTCATGGTGAATATCCGAATGGTGTGCATGTCTATGAAATCCTTCACATTCGGGAACAACGTCATTCCATAAACACACATAGCCAGGATTGCGTTGAACACCGACCAACGCTTATTCTCAGCACAAATAGCAGCCTGCTCTACCAAAAACTTCGTGTGAAAACCATTACATCCTCCTTTGCTAGAAACACTGCTCTTCAACAAAGATGGATCCAAGTGCAAAGCAGCGGAAACCTTTTCCAGATCCGAAAGCTCTTTAGAGGGATAGAAAGGAACTTCTTCTTTGACAGAGACATCTAAAATTAGAGCGAACTCCTCTAATGTCGGAGCCAGGAGATAGTCAGCGAACAGAAAACACTGCAGGCGAGAGTCATAAAATTGCACCAAAGTGTGCAGAGCCCTATACTCATACTGGGTAACGTCACGGGCGAAATTCAGAATTCTCCCATATTCTCCTCTAAAGTCTTCCAGTACCTCTGGCTTCGCCATGGCCAAGATTTTGTGAACAAAATCTAAATGAAGCTCCGGAAACTTATTCATGATGATATTCTTCTTCCTCTCAGTGCTAGTACTCATCTTGGACAGTCTTCAACAAACCGGAATCAAAGTTAGGATGCAAAAAATGCTGAATGGATAAGACCCAAAATATCAGAAACCCAGAAATCCAGAGTAATGGCTCATTAAAACTGCCTGAATATCGGAATGACAACAGTACACCGACCAGAATTCCAGAAAAATAGGTAGGTTGGAGGTTAAGGTCACCTGCAAACCTGCAAACACCTGTCCCCTCTCACATGTGGGTTGTAGAAAACGAAAGGTCCTCAGTTTCAGGCACTGAGGTCGAGAAGCAATAGTACATTCATCCTTCTGGGTACAGTACTATCGCCAATCGAGAAGCGTAATGGATTTGCCATTTCTGGTCTGCCATTATCACGTCTCGGGAGGAGTGCCGCAACTGAGTCCTCGGGAAATGGTCGCCAGAGTCGACAGTTTTCCAGGTTACATTCCATCATCTGCCCCAAATGCGCAGGATATAATATTACCAAAGAAAACCTCGTCTGGATATGGAGTTTTCATGTATACTACGTCTGGCCAAATGCCAAACAAGTCACACTACTTTCCATGCTAATCATAGGTGTATGCTCAAGCCTGGGTATTGGGCTTTTCTCTCATGAATCCAACCCACCCAACAGAACAACAACAGCAAAACAGTACAATATATGATAGTAATGGAATGAAATGCAATAAATGCGGTAAAGTACAGAAATATAGTAATACAGTAATACATAACAAAATAAAGCACAATAGTAAACACCCAATGAAAATAAACAGACAAGCGCTAGGATTGACTCGCATAGGGGATGGACCAGCAAGAGGTCAACCCATCCCCAACAAAGTCGCCAGCTGTCGCTCCTGGGATTTTCATCCAGGTACAAACGCAAAAATGGCGCAGAAACAGAGTCGCCAACAATGTGTATTTATCCCAAGAGAGGGAAAGGAAACAATGCGTAAACCTGAGGGGAGGGAAAAAAGCATGGTCTCGCGACCAAGATAAACAGGTAAGAGAGTCGGTTACGCGAGGGGAAGGTATTAGCACCCCCACGCATCCATCGTACTCGATGGGATCCACGCTTGCTGTCTCGATTAAAGGGTGTCGTCGTCTGGAGCTCCGCTGCTACTGGAAAGGAGAAGAAACAGGAACGGAAAAGAACGAAGAAACGAGGAAGAAAAGAAAAAAGAAGTGACTCGATAGGACATCACTCGTCCTATGCCTACGTATTCCCTCGTGCAATGGGAAAGTCAGAGTCAACGTAGTTTGGACAACTACGGGGGGAGGTTGCTCGCCAAGACATCGCCGTCTCGTGCCTACGTATCCTCAATCTAACCAGAAGGAGGAAGTCAGAGCAGTCGTAGTTCGACCTAACGAGGTTGGTGTTTTTTATGAGCGACGTTAAGTTCGCGTCCGGCAGTTAGGGTCGATGCCTGTTTGCGACGAGACAGAAGTAACGTGCCCTTTTCTGAAAATGGTTTGAAACTTAACAACCCTGAAGCATAAAAAGGTTTGAATTTGTTTTGTGTTTTTTAGACAAAAGTGTATTGAAGTTAGTTTGTAACTTACATTGCACCAAAGTCTACCATGCGGGAACGAGTGATTCGCATGGTCGCCCCCAAATGGGACGTATGCTAAACACTCTAGAAGAGGAGGGGAGACCCCTCGTTCTTTATTTCCTACACTTAAGGCTGGAGCGCAATATTCGTTATATTTATTAAGTGTTTTAGAAGCGTTATGAGATGAGGAGAGAAGACTTAAGGAAAAAGAAAACACTAAGGGGAAACTAAATTGCTCCTAATGTTATCATGCAAAGGTGGCCCTATAGTTGAGGTAAGAAGGGAACATTTACCTGAGTTAGCATGCAAAACGAAAGCCTAATGTTAATCCTACTCCAAGCTTAATTGAAAATTAAGTTAGACTAGGTAGCTCTAAGGGAGCAAATCCAAGACTTAAACAAGTCTTGAGATTCAAGGGAAGGGAAGGAGTGAAAGAAAAGAAACAAACAGCGACTACAGCAGCACTCCAGCACCTGCACAATGGTGAAAGGGCAGCACACAAGCAAGACAGCTTATAACAGCACTCAATTCAGCACAAGAAGAGGTGCAAAAGGCCAAACAGCAGCATATATAACAACATGTATGCACATAGACAGCTGTAGAAAAATCAGGGCAGCATACATTCAAAAATGATTCACCCATGGAAAAGCAAACATGCATCAAGCATTACATATTGATCATGATCACAAACACATCATACATCATGTTGAATGACTTTGAAAACATTATGGAAGAAATGCATATCATTTGGCATATGAACAAGTCGTAATAAGCATGCACCTCAATGAAAGGAAAATGAACAAGCATGCACATAACAATTCCAGCAACACAATCATCAATCAACAATTAACATGCTCAAAGAGTGTGTGCTATGTGTTCATCGCATCAAGAACACAACAATGCAAACACGATCATAAACGATAAAAATCCAAGAGTCGCGTGTCGGAAAATTGTGTGCATACAATGGTGTGAGGTGCAACAGCATCAAAACAGTCCTTAAACATGTATCATATCAATCCATGAAGATTAAAAATGAAACGGGATCGAAACATGCTAAAAAATACACAAAAAACACATTCTGCAACAGTGTTAATCGGTTAACCAAGTGTGTTAACCGATTAACAGCTCAAAAATCAGCAGAAAACAGCAAAATACACTAGTTAACCGATTACCCAGTTTGTACTGCAATTGGTTAATCGGTTAACCTTGTTACAACAGCAAAAATTAATTTGAAAAATCACTTCCAGCAGCAAAAATCACTTATGCAAACATCTCCCTTGATCATGTAATCAACAATGCACGAAAATTAAACTCAAACACAGTAATCAAACATCAATTAGATCCAATAATCACCAACATCAAGAATCACATTCATGCAAAATAGATCAAAATCAAGAACAACCAAAGATCTACATTGTATAAATTGCAAATAAGCTAAATCAAGTATAGATCTAAGGAAAACCAACCTACAAAGCTGAGATTTTCTTTGGTATGATTTGTGAACGAAAATTGGTGGATCCAAACAAGAAAACCAGAGATCCTATGAGCTCCTTGCAAGCAAAAGCTGAAAATCCAAGCAATAAGCTAACAATGCTCCAAAATCACTTCTAATAAGCACTTCTGAAATTCCAGATCTAGATCCAAACGAAAATCACCAATGAAAAGCAAGAATGGAGTGATGATGAGAGGCTTAAGCTCAAGAATTAACAAGTTCCAATGAAGAACTTGTTAATCTCTTTGGAGGAGCTTTGAGCGTGGTTGAAAATGGAGTTTGAGAGTGAAAAAGTGAGAGAGAATTGAGAGAATTCTGAAAATTTGGAGTGAAAAATGATCTTGGGTCCCTTGAGGTTTGGAATAAAATGATTTAAATAACCCCTAGGTTAGGAGTTAAGTTTGGGTTTGGAGTGAGGTTAAGGGGGTGGAATTTGGGGTGAAAAATGAATTAGGAAAGGAAAATGTGGAATTAGAGTGGAGAGAATTTAAATTTGGATGGAAAATCAACTCTCTCTAGATCCTTCTGCTGGTATGAAATGAGATTTGGTAATTAAAATTTGGATTAAAAAGATGCAGTACTGAAAATGAAGCATTTGGGCAATTTTCGCCTTGGTTAACCGGTTAACCAAATTGCACTGCAATTGGTTAATCGGTTAACCCATTCAGATTTTCAAATTTTGCGCCAAAAGGAGGGAAACTTGGAGAATCGCCTGATTCCACCTGTTCTGAACCACGTTAGACCTCTGAAACTTGCAATTGAATATCACCACCGAAACACTCTCGAAATATGCTGTGAAATGTGTTTCGCACTCGGAATAAACTGCTGAAACAACTGTCTAGTGCTGAATAACTGATCAAAAATTGACTGCAGGAGTTTCTAATCATCAAATCATCTAATGATCAAAATAAATGCTCAAAAAGATTTTGAAAGCTATCTGCTTGGCTCTGAACACTATTGAGAATCATACTGGAACTAATGACGCCTTGAGCTGCTGGAAAATACCTTGATCCCATGCCCAAAAGAAAAATGCAAATGCAAAAATGACGATGCAAAAATGAAAATGAACCATAAGCCAGTTAGAGCTAAAAATAAGGGGGCAAATTTGAGGTGCTACACTTAGCAGGAAGTTTCGAGTGAGAAGCTTAAGCAGATGTCTTAGACCTTGGGTCTGAGCAAGTGTAAAAGTCTTGTGCATAATTCATAAGCAATTGTAATAATGTTTTGATTATAGTGAAAATCTCTTGTGAAGCAAGGGGACTGGACTACTCTCAGTTAGGGGAGGAACCAGTATAAATCTTTGTGTCTTCTGCTATTATTTATTTGCTTATGTTAATATTCTGCTGCTAAGAATTAACCAGAATTTGAACACCAGTTTAGATTTTGAACTCTGATTAGATGCAAACTAAGAAAATGGAAAACACAATTTAACCCCCCCATTCTTGTGTACTTTTCTCACCTTAAATTAGTATCAGAGCATGGTCTGTGCATAACACTTAATAGTGGTGCAGATAATGATCCAATAATAAAAGTATGTCTGTCAAAGACTTTCCTTCAAGAAGGAATCAAGCGCCACATAAAAAATATTATACTGCTTTTCCTACCATATTCAATGGGTGATTCCTCTTAATTTAAATGATGGAAAAGTAAAACATATTTTTAACTCATTGGTCTTGATAAAAGGGGTTCTGAAGGTCTATAGAATATCCTTGAAAAAGGTATTACTACAGAAGTTGATGGTGTATAGATAATCTATTTGAAAGTCTCTATCACCAGCTCAGAAGAAGCTTATTGAATATCTTCATAGGTAGTTGCATTCTGGTAGGTTCTCTATTTCACTACTGAGTATGTCAACATCATTGATATGTCTGATGCTCAGACTATCTTTGAATCCTTGTGCTCAGATTTGTGGGATTTAGTTTTTGAATCTTGTCCAGTTACACTTTATCTGATCTTTCAAGCAAATTCTGAGAAGACTTGTTTAGATTCAAACCTTAGTTCAGAGTTAATCAAGGAGTTATACAACTTGAATTTATTGTGGTCTGTTGGTTTGTCTTGCCAATCTTTGAAGAAAAGAAATGGAATTAGATGATGAAAAGCTATTTAACAGATCACATTTTCTTAAGCTTGGTTCCTTGAAGTGTCTGATGATAAGGAAATTATATTTCTTGTCAAAAGTTCTTCTTAACTAGCTCGATAGGTTGTAGTATCTGTTGATAGAAGAATAACTTCAGAAGCTTCTGAAATACTTGTATTTCAACTAATTTCCCATATCTAGAAGCAAGGATAAACACTGCCAGAACCTAATGTTAGTTAATCTCCACTGAAGATGACATTAGTGCATGATTCAGATAAAAGAGTAATTTGGCTCTGCCAGTCATTACTGCTTGTGAAGAAGCATCCGAGTCTTGAAATAAAAATCAAGTATTTAAGAGAAAGAAATTATTCCAAATCTATCTTGCATCTGTAGCACCCCAAAATTTGCCCTCCTTACTTTAGTACTAACTGGCTTATGTTTCATTTCATTTTTTGCACTATCATATATACTTATCATTAGCATGGGGTCAAGGTGTTTAAGAGAGTTCAAGACGGTCCTATCTGGTCTATCACATCATCAAGAGTTCACAAGTGGCAAGGGATCTCAAGTGGATCATTCTCTCCTAACCAGTGCAGGAATTAGGGTTTTGAGATTATTGGGTTTATTGCTCCAATAGGCAAGCTCCTTGGGTTTTTATCATCACCAAATGGCATATCTTATCTTTATTGGAGGGGATACACATCATATTCAGAGGAATTTGGATTTGGAGACTATGTTATTTCCTCCTAGACTGAAGGTACCACAACTAGGGTTTGCTATAAAGTCAGTTTATTTCTGATTTTTTGGGCAAGACTTGATTCCATGGTATTCCTTGAGTCCCTAAGTACCTAGGAATGGAATATTGTCCATCAGTTTGGTTCAGGAGAAGTTCAATTGGCCAATGGATTGGAAATCATGTGAATGGGGTAAAAGTCAACAGTGAAAGGAAAAGTCAACTGTGGAATTTTGAGGTTCTCTCCAAGGTTTTCAAGGTCTCACACCCTCATATGGTCTTCAAGGGTCAAGTTTCTTGCCATATATAAAAAATCAGGAGTTGGTGCAAAAGTTACTAAAAATGGAAATGACCTATAATTTGAAGTTTCCTTTTTGGGCAAGTTCCTGCATTGCATTGAACTTGACTTTTCATCATCAAATAAGCTTAAAATGAATTTTTCTCCAACATGAAAGTTGAAGATATTTTTCTCCTCTTTCCAACAAGTACTAGTGGGTCTTCATATCATTTGTGAAACTCAACTTATGGTCAAAAGAAGGCAAAGTGGTTTTTAGGGTTTCATTTTCACAACTTTTAGATTTTGGGACATATGGACCTATGATTAATTCCATTGCTTCAAGACATGTTCCAACATCCAAGAACAATCCCTGAGAAGCATTTTTGGATTTTTAATCAAGTGGTTTCATGGGTTATTATTCACTTATTTTCCATTATGCCAAAATGCCAAATTATTAAAAACTCATGAATCAATTGTTTTCAAGGCCCAAGTTCAATTGAGGTGTAATTAGAAATTCACATATGGGTGTTCCATCATGGATTTCTTAAGTATACATGCATGGAGGAGGTGTACTTAACATAGTGTGATTTTTCAAAGTTATTCAAAAACTCATTAAACAAGGAATTGCCCAAGCCCAGTTCATATTCAGAGGAAAACCCTAGCCTATTTAAACCTATCCATGCACTGGTTAGAGAGTTTTTACACGTGATATTTTGGAGAAAAAGAAAGTGAACCCTAATTCTTGAATTCATTGGATCTCTCAATCTACAAGGAGTTTCTTCAAAGTTCTTCCACAAACCTTCTCCCGGTGATCTCTAGAGTGCAACCCAACCACCATTTGCAGCCAAAAGCAAGTACACGTGTGGAACCATCTCAGGTTAGTGTTGATTTTGATGATCGTGAAACTCATTTTTTAAGTATGCATATTGTTGTGTGATTGTCACTGATCATGCTGATGTAATTTTTGTGGTGTTTGGACGTGTATATTGCTTGCTATGTGTGTTTAAAGTTTTATGCCCTAACCTTAATCTCTTCGTTTTTTATTATATATTGGTTATTGGCGAATTTGGAGTGCACATTCATAATCCTCGTGAAATTCTGGTTCGAACGGTATAAGGGTCGTGGATTTCTGGCAGGTTTTTGATTGCAGGTGGCGGAGGACGGCGGCCGGAACCCTAGCTCCGGCGGCTGTGAGGGTTCCGGCGAGATTAGGGTTGAGATGGGGAAGACGAAATCCCAGCCCTTCGTTTAGTTCATCCAACGGTCCATAGCACGCCATGTGTTTTTTCTTTTTATTTTTTTTCTGAATTTTAATTAGTAATCCCATGTTTATTCCCCCACGGTAACTACCATGTTCCCCCAATCACATTTGTTATTTTGTTTACTTTTTTTTTTGTTGACCAATTTCCACGCGTCTGATTCATCATACGGTCAATAACCTGCCAGCGAATTAAAAATACCACGTGCCTGGCACATGGTGTGTGTATGGTACTCTGACCATTCGTGTGTGTGCGTGCGTATTATTGCTATGGTGTGTATACAATCCATGCCCTTTATCTTGTTTACTTTTTATTTGGTTTGACTCGTTTGAGACGCAGGATTGATCCAAAGGCAGGTAAGCAGTCAACACGTTGACTGAAGCCCATTGTTCCCTTTTTATTTTATTTTTTTTCGCTGATGGGCTGGGCTGCTATTCGTACCCACCACTCTTCAGCCCATATCATTTTCAATGCAATTCTTTACTCAGCACACCCCCCATACTATTTTCATATTTTATTTTATTAATTCATTATCATTTTCAGATTTTAATTGTTAAAAATGCATAATTACATTAAAAAATCCCAATAAAATTCATGCATCATTTTTGTTATTTTATAAAATTTTAAAAAATTTTATTTTTATTTTTAGTTTATTTTTTATTATCTAAATTAAATATTTATTCAATTTCTTTTTGCATCACACATTTCATGCATACCTGAAATTATTTATTTTATTTCTCTGCATCCGTAAAACATTTTTAATCCGTTCTTTTTGCATTTGTTCACTAACATTCTAAAGTGCATTAAAACATTTTTCTTTCATTTTTAAATTTATTTCATATTGCATTTTGGTCCTTCCCTTTGGCACATTGAACCCTATTTCTCACCTGAGCTTTGCCTGATTATTTGAATGACTAACACTTTGAATTTTTGCAGGAATTTTTGATGTATTGTTTGTCTCTGGTTGAGAAACCTTGATATTTAATTTAGGAATTTTAGGAGTTATTTCTCTAATTATTTGATTTGCTTTCACTTAAGATCTGCTTATATGTGTATTTCTGATCATGCCTAAGTCCTTGTTTGAAAGGCACTTGTGCCATTTGCTTTGGGGTTGTTTCTTTGATTTCTGAATTCATGTTTGGATTATTATCACTATTGTGTGCCATTGTTTGATTTTCACTTGCCTTGATATTATTTACGTCCGTTTCGTACTAACCTTTTATGCAGGGACTAAGGTAAGTTCTTTAAGGGTATGGATAAGTATCCATGGTTACCCTTATTCTTTCTTTCTCTCTTATCTTTCTCCTTTAGGATTTAGGTTGTCGTCAAACCTCACTAACCGTAGGTCACCCATGCATGATAACTTTAGGACTCACAGTCCCCCTTTAGAGTTACCTTTGTGTCTTCTCTCTTCTCATCTCAAATTCCTTGAAAACATTTAATAAGGGTAAATTGTATTGCGCACGAGCCTTAAGCGTGGGGAATGAGAAATGAGGGGCTTCCTCTCATATTTCTAGAGTGCTTAGCGAGCGTCGTGTCTTGGGACGATGCGTTAAGTATTCGCCCCTGTGCCCTAGACTTTGGTGCAATGCAAGTTATGAACTAACTTAAGCCACTTCTGTCCTAAAAAATACAAACCAACCTCAAACCTTTTTGTCCTTCGGGATCTTCAAACTAAAGGTTATTTTCAAAAAGGGCACGTTACTTTCCGTCTAAGACGTAAACAGGCATCGACCCTAACTGCCGGACGCGAACTTAACATCGCTCATAAAAAACACAAAAAGAACTTGGTCCGAACTACGTTGACTCTGAATTCCCCATTGCACAAAGGGGGTACGTAGGCCTAGGACGTTGACGTCCTACCGAGTATGTCTTTGTTTTTTCCTCCCCCGCCTTAGTACAGCCATAGATGATAAGATAACTCACCCTTAGAATAGACAACAAGCGTGGATCCCATCGAGTACGATGGACGCGAGGGGTACTAGCACCTTCCCCTCGCGTAACCGACTCCCGAACCCAGGTTATGGTTGCGATGACCATTCCTTTCCCGCTTCCTCAGGTTTATGCAGTGTTCCCTTTCCCTCTCTTGGGATAAATTTACACGGCTGGCGACTCTATTTTTCCGTGCCACTCTCGCGTTTGTACCTGGATGAAAATCCTGGGAGCGACAGCATCAATATTTTATAATAAGGAGTCTGCTCTTTAAGGTGATATCTTAAAAGACTCCATTGCTCCTTGATTGAGGGTCATCATGGAATTTGTATTAAAGGACAAGTCTATGAGAAACCTTTAATTTTTCTTTGTGCTCTGCATGCAATTAGATGATGGTTCTTTAATTTGTTTTATGCCATTCTTTGTTAGCTAACATCATCTGGTTCTTTGCTTATCAAAGATCTCATTGTCTTAAGCCAAGATATTATTCATATTATGGTTTATTCTAGACTAATACTCTGGAATGAATCATGGTACTGTTATCAAAATGTGGCATAAGGCGAAGGAAATCCTGTCTAAACATTTATGAATGGTCTCATAGAAATATGAGTGTCATAATTTAAATGTAATTACTGCAGATATCAAAGAAAGGAGCAGAGACATCTTCCATGGCATTTATCAAAGGTTATTTACAACATTTGACGGAAGAAGAGCCCACAACCTAGACTCAAGTGCTAGAGGTACTGAGTTTGGTGAGAGTAGTGGAGTCATTGGTTTAACTGGCATTGAATCAGAATCCACTCAAAGCGGTGTTCAGCTCTATGGTCAAGTTTGAATACTGATATGTGTCTGACCGAGAAAATAACAAAAAAAATGTATGCTCGTTCTTTTCTGGCTTATCTTTTGATTCAATGAGATATGTGTGTAGGTGTTAATACCAAGTTTCAGTTAGATTTCTAGAGAAACTCTTTTAAAAAATAATCCTCATAAATCTTTAAGAAGAAACTCTATTGTATTTATCTATACTGAATATTTCATTAAGCTAGATGATGATCATATTTATGGAAACAATTTCATCACTTTTTGTGATGTTGCTGCTGTGTGTTAGCTGTCAAAGGAAATAATTCAATGTTCATCTATCACTCATGACTCTTGAGCTAAGAGGAAGTGTTGGCTCTGAATAGAATCTTAGAGACTTATGACTGATAGAAGATATCTCTCCTTCTCATTCTAGTTCAACTAGACTCTGATGGATGATAGCTTCTAAAAGTTGTCAGGTTCCGAGGTTCAGAAGAGGATTCTTTACTTTTGATAAAGCAGTTTAAGTAAAAGGTCTTTCAAAGACTTTTAAATACTTAAATTTTCATAAAGGTGAAATTCATCTAGTGGATTCAAGAAATCTGCTGGATAAGAACCTTTGGGTAATGATGCTCTCTTTTGGATACTTATTCTCACTATCCCCTGTCTTCTGAAACATCATTTTGTCCTTCTTCTGACAAGATTCTTATACTTTTAGGAATCTTGTTAAGTTCTTTTTATTTTTTATTTTCTCTGTGGTTGTGTGATGATCAAGCCAAACTTGAGATGATTTTCCTAGTCAATTCTTTTTTGAATCAACCAGTAGTCATCAATGAAAAGTTTGTGGATTTTGATGAGTTGCTTAAGCTAGGTTTTAACTTCTAGAAGACTGTGTGTGAACAAGGATGGAATGGATACTTTGAGAAGCTCTATGGTTTCATGATAATGCGATATTACATAACATATTTGCTTTGAATTACATTAATTTATTTCGTCATTTTTGTTTATTCACGTTTTATGTGTGAGTATTCAAGTTCATTTTCAGGTATTTTCTCTAAGTTAACCTGCATGAGGAAAGAAGAAAGAAAAGAGAAGAAAAGAGAAGAAAAGAAGACAGTTGACAGCAAAATGAAGATTCTGCACTCAAAATGCATGGCGATCGTCACAGGTCCATGGTGACCGTAACGCAGCTTTAGTGGTGATCCTCGTCACAACACCATGGCGACCGACACAAGTGTATTTCTCAGAATCCAATTTTAAATTACGAGGACCACTCAATGGGTATCAACTCAACCACAACCACGCTCAACCAGTCAAGGGAATGCTTCAGATAATATCGGCCACTAACATTCACCTGGAGATTTTTTCTCTTTGTTTCACGACAACTACTCAAGGCTATAAAATGAAAGCAGTTTCCTACACAAAACCTCTCTCTGAACCTTACGTGAATTTTTCTGCAGAATTAAATTTCCATAGTTTGCTATTTCCTTTACTTTTTTCAATTCCCCTTTTTCCTTTTTAAACACTTAAATATCAATAGTTTCCTACACCGAGGAGCTACTGCACCTTAGTTAGTAGCTTATTTGGCTTTACGTTTTTATTGTTCGAGCAATCAAATCCTGCCGACCTGTGAAGGATTGTGTTCTCAAGACTAATTGTTTCCAGGTTTTTATTAATTAATAAGAATTTTGTTTTTAGTTTTAAATTACTATGCATGAATTATTATTCTATTGTTTATGTTTGTGTATGGCTGTACTAGTTAGGATGTCTGGCTAAACCATTTATATCGGTATGTAATTAAGTCGATCGAAAAGGGATTCGACCGGTCGTAGGTAACTTTGATAATTTATTTTTTTGGTTCCAATTTCATAAGTTAATTGACCTTTGTTACGAGAGTAAAAAGGTAACGAAGGTTACGATTAATAAAACGAGAGTTTGCGATTTTAACCGGATAGCTGAAACTGGACATTGGTTTTAAACACAACGAGGGCGCTTTAAAATCACTTAGGACTTATTAATTTTCAAAAGTATTTTTAAATTTAAATGGGCTAGCGAGAGCAGACATTCTGATTTAGGAGTATAGTCAGAGTCAATAACACGAGAGTGTGAGGTAAAGACTTTTAAATTGGTATTTTTCTACTGAAAATTATTTTGACTATTAAGCCGACGATTTGTTGAATCCATGATGATTGATGAGTTACGTACCAATATTCTATCATATCTTGTTTAAATCCAAGTTTTAGTTTACTGTTAGTTTCCCGTTTGCACCTTAATCTAAAAATCATCCGCCTTAGCTAAACATAGTAACAACCGGATAGCACTAGTTTTATTATCAGTCCCTGTGGGTTCGATATCTTTTAAAACTACGCGATTAGACTGTACGCTTGCAGTTAGTAACCCCGATAGACTCATAAAGTCGCGATCAAGTTTTTGGCGCCGTTGCCGGGGACTGATTTAGTTAATAGTGCGATTCCTTTGTTGCGCCGTATAGACTAAGGCAACAAATTCCCTAATTTTCCTGTTGTATGCCAAGTACTCGCTCAAAAGGCGAAGACCTAACGCAACCGACAGACGAACCTGAGCGCCTTCTTAACGTAAGACAACGAATTAGAGAATACTGTTTAGAACACAAAATTCCTTTTCCTGACTCAGAATCTGAATCTAAACCTGAAACTAAACCAGACATGGCCGAAGGACCTCAGAACCGTCCTCTTAAGTACTATGCCATTCCTTCGCAGGCTGAACCACATAACATCATCGCTGCCCCTGCCATCGAGGCAAATAACTTTGAGCTAAAACCTTCGTTGTTGTCAGCTGTACAACAGAACCAATTTTCTGGTGGTCCCACGGAAGACCCGAACTTACATTTGTCAGTGTTCTTGCAATATGCAGACACGGTGAAAGCAAATTGTGTCAGCCCCGAAGCAATAAGACTATGTCTTTTCCCTTTCTCATTAAGAGATAGAGCTAGAGCTTGGTTCCAGTCTCTACCATCAAACTCTGTCACTACATGGGATGAGTTGAAGAAGGTATTCTTAGCACGATATTTCCCACCAAGCAAGACGGCTATGCTAAGAGCCCAAATTAATGGATTCAAACAAAAGGACAACGAATCTCTTTTCGAAGCATGGGAAAGATACAAGGACATGATGAGGCTTTGTCCATATCACGGTCTAGAAGAGTGATTGATCATCCATACCTTTTACAATGGTCTCTTGTATAACACAAGAATGACAATAGACGCTGCCGCGGGTGGCGCACTAATGGATAAACCCTACACTGAGGCTCATACACTTATCGAAAGTATGGCTCAAAATCATTATCAGTGGGGAAGTGAAAGAACCTCCAAGGAGTAACCTCCAACGAAAGGCGGGATGTACGAGATAAGTGGCCTTGACCAAGTAAATGCTAAGGTGGATGCTCTTACTCAAAAGGTTGAAAGTTTGACCCTGACACCTACAGCCACCGTGGCTGCCGTAGCTCCAAATTGCGAGTTATCCGGAGTTCCTGGGCATGCTGCCCCTGAATGTCAAATTTTAACAGGAGTTTCCACGGACCAAGTGAATTATGCTCAAGGAAACCCTTACTCAAACACCTACAACCCAGGTTGGAGAAACCATCCGAACCCTTCGTACAAAAACAACAACGCTTTGTATGCGCCTGGACAAGCACCTGCTGTACCACCGGGTTATCAAAAGGCTGCCATAGCTGCTCCTAATGTTCCTAGAAAGTCTAACCTTGAAACAATGATGGAGAACTTCATTGCTGCACAAGCTCAACAAACAAGGAGTTCCTTAACCAAAATGTTCACACTAGTGAGTAAATTAAACAATTAGCCAACAAGGTTGACGCTCTAGCCACTCAAAACAAGATGTTAGAAACACAAATATCACAAGTGGCTCAACAACAAGCAGTTACCGCTGCCCCGACTGGGAATCTTCCAGGACAACCTCAACCTAATCCGAAGGGACATGCAAATGCTATAACACTTCGGAGTGGAACGGAACTAGATGGACCTAGTGACCCAAGGATCGAAAATCCAGCCATGTATCAAAAGCCTAGTAAGGAGTCTGAAAAGGAAAATAAACTAAAGGAAAACGAAAAAGAAGATGATGGTAACGAGGCCGAAGAGAAAGAAGAACCATACGTGCCTCCGCCACCTTATAAACCACCTATCCTATATCCTCAAAGAATAGCTAAATCTAAAAACATAGGGAAATTTAAGAAATTCGTTGAACTTCTGAAACAATTGAATGTTACAATACCTTTTACAGAAGCAATCATGCAAATGCCCTCCTATGCTAAGTTCTTAAAAGAAATTCTATCTAATAAGAAAAAACTTGAGGATACTGAAACCGTTATGCTTACTGCCGAGTGTAGCGCTATAATCCAAAACAACATGCCTCCTAAGCTAAAAGACCCTGGTAGCTTCTCTATATCATGTGTGATTGGAAATTTTGTCATAGACAAAGCCCTGTGCGACTTAGGAGCCAGTATTAGCTTAATGCCCTTATCTATTTGTAAAAGGCTCAACATGGGAGAACTGAGACCAACAAAAATGTCCGTACAACTAGCTGATCGTTCAGTGAAATTTCCTTCAGATATGCTAGAAAACGTTCCAGTACGTATAGGACAATTCTATATCCCTACAGATTTCATAATTATGGACATTAAGGAAGACTCAAACATCCCTATCATTTTAGGAAGACCATTCCTATCCACAGCCGGAGCCATCATAGATGTGAAAAAAGGAAAACTAACTTTTGAGGTTGGTGAAGAAAAGGTAGAATTTATCCTCTCACAATTCTTCAAAGCACCTGCTATAGAGGATTCGTGCTGTTTCTTAGATGTTATTGATGAATGCGTTAAAGAAATAGAGAAACAACAAAATACGTATTCCGAAGTGCTGAAAATTCCAATGCCACGAATTTTTGAAGATGATAATTGGCGTGGGGAGTACCAAGATAATAATCTAAGTGATTGTCTCGCACCCACTCCTGACCCTATGCCTTGCCCAAAGAAACCAGCTGTAGAACTGAAAACACTACCCAAAGATCTAAGGTATGAATTCCTAGATACAGAACTCGAACGACCAGTTATAGTCAACGCAGATTTAGGGCAAATAGAAACTAAAAAATTATTACATGTCTGGAGAAAATACCCAACTGCCTTAGGCTATAACATCTCAGATTTAAGAGGAATAAGTCCCTCCATCTGTATGCATCGCATCATGCTTAAGGAGGACTGTAAAACCTCTAGAGAACATCAAAGGAGAATCAATCCCATTCTGAGTGATGTCGTTAAGAGAGAAGTGCAGAAGTTGTTAGAAGCAGGAATCATATACCCAATATCTGATAGTGAATGGGTAAGCCCATTTCACATTGTACCCAAGAAAGGAGGTGTTACAGTTATCAATAATGAAAAAGGCGAATCTGTAGCACAACGTACTCAAACCGGATGGAGAATGTGTATCGACTATAGGAAACTAAACAAAGCCACTCGTAAAGATCATTTCCCTTTACCCTTCATAGATCAAATGCTTGAACGTCTGGCTAAACACTCCCATTTTTGCTATTTAGATGGATACTCAGGATTATTCTAAATTCCTATCCATCCTGATGACCAAGAAAAGATTACTTTCACATGTCCCTATGGTACCTTTGCCTACCGGCGGATGCCGTTCGGATTATGCAACGCACCTACAACGTTCCAGAGATGCATGATGTCCATCTTCTCTGATTTCTTAGACGGTATAATGGAAGTCTTTATGGACGATTTCTCTGTCTGTGGGGAAAGTTTTGAAGGATGTCTATCGAACCTCGAAATGGTGCTTGAACGATGCGTAAGTTTCAACCTAGTGCTCAATTGGGAAAAATGCCATTTCATGGTCCGACAAGGAATTGTACTCGGACTTATAGTATCCAATAAGGGGATTGAAGTCGATAAAGAAAAAATCGAAGTTATAGAAAACCTCCAACCGCCTAAAACCGTTAGATAAATAAGAAGCTTTCTAGGACACGCCGGTTTTTATCGACGTTTCATTAAAGATTTCTCTAAAATAACCAAGCCTCTAACTGAGCTATTGATGAAAGACACTGAATTCGTCTTTGATGACAAGTGCTTAGACGCATTTCAAACACTTAAGCAAGCATTAATATCAGCGCCCATTATGCAACCCCCAGATTGGAATGAACCATTCAAGATTATGTGCGACGTGAGTGATTACGCTGTAGGTGCAGTCTTAGGACAAAGAAAGGATAAAAAGCTTCATGCAATTTACTACGCTAGTAGAACCTTAGATCATGCACAAATGAACTACGCTACCACGAAAAAGGAACTTTTGGCTGTCGTGTTCGCTTTGAATAAATTTCGTTCCTACCTAGTAGGAGCAAAAATAATTATCTATACCGATCATGCCGTGATTAGGTACCTATTAAGTAAAAAAGATGCCAAACCAAGGCTTCTGAGGTGGATTCTGCTCCTACAAGAATTTGATTTGGAAATCAAAGACAAGAAGGGCACTGAAAATGTAGTAGCTGATCACCTGTCGAGAATGGAAAATATCCAACCTGAACAAGTACCTATTAATGACGATTTCCCTTATGAAAGACTCTTAGCCCAGTTGGAGAGTAATACAATTGGACAATCTCTGATTTATAATGATACAGAAACCAATGAAGTTATAGAATCTGTTTACCCTAAAACCACGCTGCCATGGTATGCTGATTTTGTTAACTATCTAGCAGCTGGAGTACTACCACCTGATCTAACCTATCAACAAAAGAAGAAATTCTTCCATGACCTTAAACACTGTTATTGGGACGAACCACTGCTCTTCAAGAGGGGCGCCGATGGTATTTTCCGTCATTGTGTACCCGAAGATGAGGTAGAAGATATAATTTCTCACTGTCATTCCGCCCCCTATGGTGGGCACGCGAGCACTTCGAAGACTTGTGCTAAGATCTTACAAGCTGGCCTCTTTTGGCCTACTCTATGGAAAGACGTCCATATCACGGTTATAAATTGCGACCGGTGTCAACGCACTGGCAACATATCTAGACGCGATGAAATGCCTCAAAAGGGCATTTTAAAAGTAGAAGTCTTTAACGTGTGGGGAATAGACTTCATGGGACCATTTATGTCCTCTTTTGGTAACAAATACATACTCGTTGCAGTTGATTATGTTTCAAAATGGATCGAGGCTGTAGCCGCCCCAACAAACGATGCACGAGTAGTGAATAAGCTCTTTAAGAATATAATTTTTCCTAGATTCGGTGTTCCGAGACTGGTAATTAGTGAAGGAGGTTCCCACTTTATCTTGAAAATCTTTGAGAAACTTCTATCAAAATATGGAGTCAAACACCGTGTAGCGACACCTTACCACCCCCAAACGAGTGGGCAAGTAGAGGTCTCAAATAGAGAAATTAAACAGATCTTAGAAAAGACCGTTGCCACCTCTAGGAAAGATTGGTCTTCGAAACTGCACGAAGCTTTGTGGGCTTATAGGATAGCTTATAAAACTCCCATAGGAATAACGCCATTTAAGCTAGTTTATGGCAAATCTTGTCACCTGTCGGTAGAAATAGAACATAAGGCCTATTGGGCTATCAAAACTATTAATTTAAATTATACCGCTACGGGAGAAAAGAGAATTCTAGATTTACATGAACTAGAAGAACTTAGATTAAACGCTTACGAGAATGCCCGAATATACAAAGAGAGAACAAAAAAATGGCATGACAAACGTATAGCAAGGAAATAATTTAATGTAAGAGACATTGTGCTTTTGTTTAATTCTAGACTTAAATTCTTCCCAAGAAAACTTCGTTCTAGGTGGTCTGGTCCCTTTGAGATAACTAAAGTCCTGTTAAGCGGTGCAGTTGAAATAAAAGGCAGATCTAGTGAACCGTTTATCGTAAATGGGCAACGTTTGAAACATTATCACTGCGTAGACAATAGAGATTTTTCGACTAGTCTAAAACTGGCAGAAATGCCTGCAATGCCCTTAAGCTGATATTTCTGATAAATTGTGTCGAGCTCCCGACATTAAATGAAGCACTGCGTGGGAGGAAACCCACGAAATTTCTTTTGTTTATTACTTCGTTTTTCTTTATTTTAATCATTTATTTTATTTTCAATTTTTTTTATTTTTTGTTCATTTATTTTATTTTCATTTTTATTTTTATCCAAATTTACTTCACTAACAAATGCGGTATTTTCAATTATTTAAAAAATCAATGCTGATTGTCTTACTTTATGCTTCCAGGACTTTATCTTTTTTCTACCTTCTTCCTTCTCCACTGATTTCATTCTTTCTACTAACTTTAAAGATGGATAATGAAGATACCATGGTCGTGCTCTTCAAGAACGCTGCCCAATGGCACCGTTACGAGGCTCTTTCTCTTAGACCGATGGCTTTAACCAAATTCACCCATGGACCTACCATGACTGCTCTAGGCATAGGTGACAACATATATTTTATGTTTAACCAAATAGGTTGGTAGGGTTTTGCTAGGAAGAAGCACTCAACTTACCATAGGCTAACTCTTGAATTTTTGAGCTCACTGGCCTATGACCCTAATTATGGCATGGGATTTAATAGGGGTAGGATAACCTTCTGGCTGTTTGGATACACTTGCCATTTTAACAACCGAGAAATCGCGGAACTGTTGGGTTTCCCCAATGGCCCTGACGTTTTCTCTATGGCACATGAAGATTTGCTTATGGTAAATGATCCACAAATATCCATAACCCAGCCATACGATATTATCAACGTGTCTTAGGCCACACCATTTTCGGGAGAGTCAACAACCATAAGGTAAATTCCAAGGAGCTTTTCTCCGTGCATTGTGTTTTCACGCCTGTCCCGATCAATGCCATCGCATTTATGCTAGCACACATTCATTTTAGTTGTGCTAGAGGTGCTACTCCTTTCTGTTTTGGAGGAATAGTTACTTCTATAGCACTGGCTTTGAATTGGGAGATAGGCTTACGAACCTACCATCTGTGCCGGCCGTATATCTGGATATAGAGTACTGCCGCAGTGCACATTTGATTAAAGCCAGAGATGATAAGAAGTACAACCTTATGGTGAGGAACAGGGTAGTTCGAAGTATTGTTTTGCCTTGCCCTGCTCGTACAGATCCACAGATGATGGCAAATTGGATCTTTGATTTGGATGCCCCTGAGCCTAATGAGGCTGCACCCGAAGGTTAGCCTGATGATGAGTATGATGAGATGGAACAGGGTGCACTCGAGGAAGACCAACAACAACACACTGTGTAGTTTACAAGCTCATCCTCCCGACACCGTCGAAGAAGTGACTGCGCTCCTGCTCCTAATGATGACATCCTCGCAGTCATTATACAGAGAAATGAGTTGGATGCCCAGCGAAACCAGCGGTACCAGACGCAGCACACTGACATGATGAGTCTCCTGCGACAAATCCAACAAGACCAGCGCGACCAAGGCGAAAGGATGAAGTGAAGAATTTCGAGCATCATCGATGAGATGGGCGCCTTGACTATGCGAGTGGACGACTTGCATGACTACATCTATCATGTGGGTATGCCACCTCAGTTTGGACAGAACGGATGTGGACGAGCACGAGGCAGATCACGTGGACCCCAGTAGCTTACTTATCTTTTTCTTCAGTTATTCCTTTCTCGTCTACATTATCTCGAAACATTGAGGACAATGTCCAATCTAGTGTGGGAGAGGAAGTATTAGTTTTCAGTTATTTTTCTAGTTTTTGTTGTTATTTCCCTTCATCAACGTTAATGTAACAACAAGTTATTATATGCATATGTTTTCCGTACTATTTAATTTCCCCACTTTATTTAGCCTTAACAACGAAAAAAATTTTCTTTCTGGATTCGATACATAACTTGACACGCCCTTAGAGTATATAGGTTGTTTTGCACGCAGGCTACGTTAGAAACCTGAGAAAGATTAAACAAAATTGATACAGTCTTGACACCCTAGACCCCTAGAATACGCGTGATCAGTTTGAATACCTTTTATACCGAGACCTTAAGCTTTAGTTCTAAACTAGCCCCAAGTAGTTTATATTAGCAGTCAGCACCGTCTAAGGACAAGCTACATGGAGAGCCGATGCAAATAAGTGATTGATGCCTAAAGATGCCAAAATTGAAAAATTTCATACCTTCGACTGTGGAAAATAAAAAGAAAATGCACCAAATCTAAAGGATGCAAGATATGCGAAAGTCAAGAGAAACCTGTTGTTAGTTGGTTCAGAGGTACCTGGTACTGAACTCAGTAGGGCAAACTACGGTCCGATCCCCCACAACTTACAATCGATATATATATATATATATATATATATATATATATATATATATATATATATATAAAGGGGTACCACACTTGTGCACCAAACCCCTTGTTCAAAGGGTCAAAATCACTAACAGGCTACTCTACTATGTGCGTGCAAAGGTAATGGGCTTAATGTGATTGCGTCAGAATGAAAACGGGTGAAATAAAAATGAGAAGCATTAGGTTAAGCTATAGTAGAATGATTCGGACCGGTCTGTAAGGGGGGGGGGCTTTATGATCATGTTTCATGTTTTTGTGTCATTAATATATCTTTGATGTTTGATTTGAGTATCTGTCATTTTAACAAATTGCCGCACAACCACGTACGATTTGGAGATGTGTCAGGAATTTATTGGATCAATGTTTTTTAACTAATTATTTGCTTGAGGACAAGCAAAGGTTCAAGTGTAGGGGAGTTTGATAATGCGATATTACATAACATATTTGCTTTGAATTACATTAATTTATTTCGTCATTTTCGTTTATTCACGTTTTATTTGCGAGTATTCAAGTTCATTTTCAGGTATTTTCTCTAAGTTAACCTGCATGAGGAAAGAAGAAAGAAAAGAGAAGAAAAGAGAAGAAAAGAAGACAGTTGACAGCAAAATGAAGATTCTGCACTCAAAATGCACGACGATCGTCACAGGTCCATGGCGACCGTAACGCGGCTTTAGTGGTGACCCTCGTCACAACACCATGGCGACCGGCACAAGTGTATTTCTCAGAATCCAATTTTAAATTACGTGGACCACTCAACGGGTATCAACTCAACCACAATCACGTTCCACCAGTCAAGGGAATGCTTCAGATAGTATCGGCCACTAACATTCACCTGGAGATTTTTTCTCCTTGTTTCACGACAACTACTCAAGGCTATAAAATGAAAGCAGTTTCCTACACAAAACCTCTCTCTGAACCTTACGTGAATTTTTCTGCAGAATTAAATTTCCATAGTTTGCTATTTCCTTTACTTTTTCCAATTCCCCTTTTTCCTTTTTAAACACTTAAATAGCAATAGTTTCCTACACCGGGGAGCTATTGCACCTTAGTTAGTAGCTTATTTGGCTTTACGTTTTTATTGTTCAAGCAAGCAAATCCTGCCGACCTGTGGAGGATTGTGTTCTCAAGACTAATTGTTTCCAGGTTTTTATTAATTAATAAGAATTGTGTTTTTAGTTTTAAATTACTATGCATGAATTATTATTCTATTGTTTCTGTTTGTGTATGGCTGTACTAGTTAGGATGTCTGGCTAAACCGTTTATATCGGTATGTAATTAAGTCGATCGGAAAGGGATTCGACCGGTCGTAGGTAACTTTGACAATTTATTTTTCTAGTTCCAATTTCTTAATTTAATTGACCTTTGTTACGAGAGTAAAAAGGTAACGAAGATTACGATTAAAAAAACGAGAGTTTGCGATTTTAACCGGATAGCTGAAACTGGACATTGGTTTTAAACACAGCGAGAGCACTTTAAAATCACTTAGGACTTATTAATTTTCAAAAATTATTTTTAAATTCAAATGGGCTAGCGAGACAAGACATTCTGATTTAGGAGTATAGTCAGAGTCAATAACACGAGAATGTGAGGTAAAGACTTTTAAATTGGTATTTTTCTACTGAAAATTATTTTGACTATTAAGCCGACGAATTGTTGAATCCCTGATGATTGATGAGTTACGTACCAATATTCCGTCATATCTTGTTTAAATCCAAGTTTTAGTTTCCCGTTTTCCCCTTAATCTAAAAATCATCCGCCTTAGCTAAACATAGTAACAACCCGATAGCACTAGTTTGATTATCAGTCCCTGTGGGTTCGATATCTTTTAAAACTACGCGATTAGACTGTGCGCCTGCTGTTCGTAACCCCTATTTCGAGGAATCGTAAGAATCCCATAATTCCAACCTTGAAATACAAATGGAGAATTTCAATGCATCACTAACTCATTCTCACCCAAATTGCCTCTGCAACTACCAATCCCAACATTTTGAGGAGTCGCAAGAATCTCATAATTCCAACCTAGAAATATTAATGCAGGATTTCAATGCGACACTGACTCACTCCCAATATCTCGAGGAACCGCACCCAAATTTCCTCTACGATCACCATTCCCAATATTTCGAGGAACCACAAGAATCTGTTAATTCCAACCTCAAAACATTAATGGAGGATTTCATTGAAACAACAACTAATTCTAAATTAAAATCTATGATGGAGCACTTTGTGGAGACACAAACTCTCCAGAATGAAGAGCTTAGAAGACAACATCTCGATACTTATGAAACCCTTAGGCAGATAAACACTATGGTCGAGTCCCTGCTTGCACAGACACCCTATAGGACCCTCCCCTGAGGAGCATGTGGATGTTGTAACAACCATTAATGAAAAACAAATTGAGAATCCCGAGGAGAGTGATAGTGAGGTTGAGGAGAGTTCTGGTGAGAAGAGAGTAGAGATTGAGAAAAATCCATCGACACCATCCGAAAGGGAGGTTGTCGAAGAGGTAGCGAAGGAAGCACCTAATGTCGTTCCTCCTCCATATACCCCACCAATTCCTTTCTCACAAAGGTTTGTGGAAGCTAAGGTAGAATCCCAATCCAAAACGTATGCGGAGGTATTGGAAAATATCCACACCGATGCATCTTTGTTTGAGGTCACGCATAAAAAGAGAAAATTCGAGGACCATGAAACTAGGGATATCATTACTGCTAAGAGGGTAAGGTTAAACTTTGAGGTGATGGATGAAATAACTAAGCCCAAACTTGAAAAACTAATAGTTAGGATAGATCCTGAACCACCACCACAAGTTCAAAAGAATGAACCACCCCACAGAAGGAAGAAAAGAAAAGGTGAGGGATATGTGAGATGGCTTGATAAGTGGCCATGGAAACCGAAAATTATTAGCCGTCGAGCTATCGACGTTAAACAAAGCCCTGCATGGGAGGCAACCACAAACTTTTAATCTAATGTTTTCTTTTTATTGTTTGTGTTTGCAGAAAATAAAGAATTGTATCGCTTGTCACGTCTCAACAACATTTAGGCGAACGATCTCTCGATGACAATCCCTTAAGATGAGTTGGTGCCCACGCACATTCCTACGAATGTCGCTACTGGTGGTGACACCGATGATGAGTATGATAGGAGAGGGCATATCTCTCCCATTCGTAACTCACCTTCCCCTTGTCCTTTCGCATGGTCAGGTTCCACCTGCACACACCGCACCGTATTTTTCTAACAATTTTTGCAGGTACTTCCTTCGGAAATAGGCAATATGATGAGCGGCTTCAAGAAAATGAAGTTTCAGCAAATTCAGATAACTCGTAGTACAAGACACTAGAGTAGAAGTGTCCAGCGAAGACAGGTACAACAAGGGAAGAATCAGCGCGAATTTGGAAGTGGTAGCATGCAATGGCATTCATACAGGTTCTATCTTTCCTTTTTCACCTTTTATCAAAACATTGAGGACAATGTTTGGTTTAAGTGTGGGGGAGGAACTTTACTGCTTTCATTTTACCACTTTCTAGTTAAATTTACTGTTTTCTAGCATGATTTTAAAATTTTTTCTGTTTTAATGTTTCGTGCGTCTGTGCATGTGTTGTCGAGTCTTTATGCGTGATTTTATGTTGTCTATCGATTTCCCCATTCTCTTGAGCCATACCAAATATTTTGAAATTTTTTGAGTTAAAAATAGGGTTTCTTTTGAAAATCTTAGGTTACAAACGAAATTGAGGTTGAATTTTAAGACTTGGGAAAATTCCGCAAGATCGGTATCGTTTTAACATCGTGAGCCTCTAAATTATGGAAATCGATTTGAGTACTTGTTATGCCATAGCCTTAAGTTTTCACCCCTTTAGTAGTCCCTAAGTAGTTTATTTAGCAGTCAACACCATCCTAAGCACACACTAAGTAGGAAGCCGATGCAAATAAGTGTACGATCTCAGGCTAAAAAGGTAAATTAAGAAGAAAAAAAGGGGAATGAATGAAAAGAAATGCTCCTTCTAAGTTAGGTGATCCTCACCGATCATTTAGCCCAACGGTGCAAACTTCTTTATTTTATTGATATTTAAGCCAATGTGCCAAAAGTATAAAAAAATGATGACGATAATGAGATCATAGTCACTAAGAGGCTATCCTACCATGAGTGTGAAGGGATAACGGGCTTAATGTGATTGCGCCAGAATGAGAAGGGATAAAAGAAGGATGAGTAAGCTAGGCTTAGGTATAATGACATGATTCAGATTGATTTGTATAGGAGGGAGGTTGATGACCGCAAAAGCGGAATTGTGTTGTTACGATATCCTTAGTGTGTGAGCAAGTACCTATCGACACAAACTTAACTGAAGTAGAGTTGGTAGCCTAAGATGAGTATCCGTATGCACTATTTTTCCTACGAGTCATGGTTTGCTTGAGGACAAGCAAAGGTTTAAGTGTGGGGGAGTTTGATAACTCGAAAATGTATCGTATTTTTTACTTGACTTACATGAATTTTAGTTGCGATTTCTTCTATTTTATTTGATCTACACTTTGATTTACGTCTCGATTTTATATTTTCAGGTAGCTTGGGATTTAATTATAAGAAAATAGAAATGTGAAGAATTGGAGAAAAGAAGAATTAAAAAAAAAAACGGGTGGGGCCCACCACACACTTAAGGTGTGGCGCCCACCACGAAAAGTGTGGCCCTCGCCACGAATGTGTGGCCCTCGCCACAAAGCCAGTTCAAGCAGTTTCAAATAACGTTCCTTATTTCTCTCCACGCATGGTCTTGTAACCACCCACTACACCACTACTGGGAAGGTTTTCTCCCACTTTCTCCATGACTCACACATGATCTTCGGGAGTTACCAGACACATTGTTACTCTATATATAGTAGTTTTCTTTACATTTTGAGGATCCAAGTTTTGTACGCGAAAGCGCTGTTCGTAGTTTTAGGCAGAAAATTACAATTGTAAAAGGAGTATTTTCTCACATCGAGGAATTACTCCCTCATTAGTTTTTAGGCCTGTAATCTGTGTAACTGCTTGGATCAACAATCTTGCCATCATTTTATTGAAGTTATTCCAGTTTTGTTTAATTCAAGTCTCCATTTATTATCCCGTATTTACAGGTTCTTTATTTTATCGCTTTATTATTATTGTGATTGCATTTCATAATTGTTTAAGCATGTTGTCCTTGATTATATTTGACATGTTTATGTCGTTTTCATTTAATTACATGTTCGGCTAAATAGTTTAGAGTCCGGTATGTGAGGACCGTCGTTCTCACGGGGCTCGGTATTGAAATTGGCGTTAACATGTAATAAATTCTGTTTTGGTCTTTGTTTCCAAGTTTAATTTAAATAGCTTTGTCACGAGAGTGAGAGGCTATTTAACACGATTTTGTCACGAGAGTGAGAAATTAATTAAGGTTAGAGTCGGCACTGTGAGAGCGTGGGGACGAACCAGATAGTGGAAATTAGGCAACATATCTAAATACAGCGAGAGCGCTTTAGGTATCGATTAGGATCTAATTGATTTTCAAAATATGTTTTCTAATTAAAACGGGTGAGCGAGAGCAAAATCCCGTGGTTAGGAGATGTGGCTTTAGTCAATAACGCGAGAGTGTGAGGCGGAGTCTTTAGATCAATATATTCTACGGAACATAAGTAAATTAACGCCAACCAATTACAGAGCGCCTGAGGTACACAGAAACCACATTTCGGCCTCTCTTTATTATTATATTTTCTTAGTTTTATTTTAGCTTTAGTCTTAGTTTCCTTTTATCGAATATCATTAGCCTTAACTTTACAAAGCGAAGATAGATTACGGTAGGTTGACATTGGTCTCTGTGGGTTCGACAATCTTTTATATTACTTCGATATTTCCGTGCACTTGCGGACGCATCATTTCACTTATCCATATCTTGTCAAAGAGTTTTGGATTAATGCCTCCATTGTTGAGCTAAATTCTGAGTATGTTATTCTTTCAAAAGTAACTGGTGTTTCTATAACAGTAACCTCTAAAGGGATTGTTTGTTGGGATTTAAGAGGGTTTTTTAAAAATTTTATCCTCTTAACGGAATAATCCCGATGAACGGATCTTGATTAGACCATCAATCACAAATCAAACACAAAATAAGAATTCCGAATTACCTCTTGAAGCGGGCTTTAACTTTGATCATGAACGTGGAAAATACCATTGTCTCTACGAAGTCCACGCGAGTACAAAGTGGAACGCGGTGCTAGCCATCTCTTGTTTTGAGAAAATTGACAATTAGCTTTGGTAGGGGAAAAAGCTTCTCTATTTATAGAGAGCTCCTAAAACCCTAATACTCTTATTTTGGGCATTTCCAAAATAAGCTCAATCTTATTTAATTAAACTATTTAATTAAATAATTATTATTTATATTTAACTAAACTCTTTTAATTAAATAAAATAAAATATTAAATTAAATCATATTTAATTTAATCAACTGCCAATTCTCATTTATTTAATTAAATTATATTTAATCAAATAAGTTATATACGTGCTAATGTACTAAACATTTTAAATACTATTAACACATAATTAAATTAAATCTTATTTAATTTAATCGTCAATTTCATTATCAGTACTCTTTGCGTGTGACCCTATAGGTTCTCGTAACGTTGGCAATAATATTAAATTACCTATTTAATATTATAAACAGTGAGCGGTATCTAGCAACACATCACTGCTACCCAAGTCATGAGAATGTCGTGTGATCTGACATAACCTTTATGTGATAATGATTATATGTATAATTACCCTTTTGCCCTTATATCTATATTGAACACAAGGCATAGAATGGGTCACCCTTGTATAGTCCAATATTTTATTCCTTGATCCCTGAGTATACTTGCTAACAACAAATAAGTCCAATATCTCATATCGACTCATTTGAGCACAGCCATGCATTTTACAGACATACTCTATCAAGGGGCCCACAGATATTACTCCCGTATATGTAGGAGGGACAAATCCCATCTAGGTCACTCATGTCCTTCAGCATGATGTGTAAAGCACCCATAAACTATCTTTATGGTTATCCTGTTACCGACAACGTTTGATTGGCAATAAGTACTCGACACCACATCTAGGGTCATGTTTGCCTTGAAAATTAGCAAACAATCGCTGGTCTCCAAATTTATAAAAATTAGTTTACTTGCAGGATCGACCATACAAATCCTGAGACTATGTGCTTTAATAATTTCGACAACACGCATGAAAATCAAATCCTTTAATTATTGTGTTCATCCTCGTTCTCATAAAATAATATGATTTGGATGAAAAATGATAAAACTTTGTTCTTTAAAGAAGTAATGAAAAACGTAATAAAAATGCAAGAATAAATTGCAGAAATGTAAAATAAACTGTATATGAATAACTTAAAATTTCACTGAAATGTAGAAGATAAAACTGGTGTTTTTCCAAACGTACATTTTCTCAATGATAACTCTTTTCTCTCACACGGGTACTTTGAGCGTTTTTTAGTAACTTGTACAGAATTTGAATACACACACGGAAATCTAACACTATGACTTCCTATTTATATACATAGTCGAAATAACCGTCAATAATGGTCATTGCCCCTAATGAAGACAAATGGCATTCGACATGCTTTCGCCTCGTAGATACACTCCACGCGTCTCGCTTTCAAAAACAAAATTCCCTCCTTTATTTAAATTTCAAAATATCAGTCGAAAAGAGATCTCCGTAGAATTGTGTCGAAATGGTTCTAACACTTAGAAAAATCTCCAACTCTTTTATTCCAAATAATCCTTGTTTTCGACTGATCTTCTTCATAAGAAACAAATTTCTGTCGAAATACTCTAGAAAGACTTAATCTTTCACCTCCTTGACAAATAAAATCCAGGCGTCGAAATTAGGAGCCTACAAATTTCCCCCCAAAAAATGTATATTTCGACAAAGAAGAAAAAGCATTTTTTGACAACATAATTCGACGCCTTGACTGATTCGACAAAACGACTGTTCATATGACTTGACATTCTGTGACGTCAGAATCATCATTACACTTTTTCTGAAACGTCTTCTCAGCCCAAGTTCTGAAATCTTTTCAATCATCACGATCCTAGTCCCTAGGAGATCGTGGGTCGAAAATAACTGCCACCGTCCAATCAGTCCATTCATGGCTAACACGTGTCCTATGATCTCTTCTCATTAAATGGTAACCCCTTTGAATAGTAACCGCTTCAGTCCCCTTTTCCACTTATAAATAAGTAAAATTTCTCCGCAATTCAGTTTTTCCATTCTCTTTTCTGAAAAACCACTTACTTCATACAACTTCATCTTCTTCATTTCCTCTCTGAATTTTCTGCGAGCAACCATGTCTTCTTCCATAGCTCCTCAAGGAACCAACACCAAGAACAAAGACTC
Source organism: Lathyrus tuberosus (assembly GCA_022829125.1). Classification (NCBI taxonomy): domain Eukaryota; kingdom Viridiplantae; phylum Streptophyta; class Magnoliopsida; order Fabales; family Fabaceae; genus Lathyrus; species Lathyrus tuberosus. The sequence continues at coordinate 2,076,006 of JALAZF010000574.1, read as the reverse complement.
CCAGAAATCCAAAAGTTTGCCACCTGTTCACAGAATCCTTGGTCCAAGCATCGTGGGGAATCAACAATACGTACCAGAACCTCCCAATGAAGAAGAAAAAAGACGTATTTATCAATCACATGTATTAATCCTCATCCTCATTTCTGGTAAATCTCATGCAATCCTAGGACCTTTTCCTGACTTAAGTTTAGATCCTTTAAAAGTAAAAGAATTTTTTCCATCTTATCATCGTTATAAACCAATAGCTAATGGCGTTAGGCCTAGGACTGAACAAGAAATAACCATAGATGAAAAATCTAAGGTAGATGGTCAAGGGTCACCTTCAACTGTAGCCTCTAGGGATGCCATAAACCTAGAGTATATGAGAAACAACTTTAGGGTTTTTAGGTCTTGCCCCTTATCGAAAGACCCATCTGACTACTTATCTTGGTTAGCAAAAATAGAAGCAGTCAAATATGAGGATTGGAAATCCATGGGCATTTTCGACCTTATCCAGCTGTCGAAAGTAGGACCTGGATATTGTCCATCCATGCTTATAGCTTCCCTTTACTTTTGGGATAGTACCTACAACAAGTTTCACCTTCCTTATGGAATGGTCACCCCCACCCTCTTTGACATAGCTGCCATAACTGGTCTTAGTCCTCTCGGGGTAGATTAGGATCCCAACCTCTTAGCTGACGATTCCATAGGTCTCGACACTAATAAAGTTTCCTTTACCTCCTACATCGCGTACTATCATGACAAGGAAACTGCTGAAGTCTCTGACCAAGAGCACGTGGCCTTCCTAGCTCTCTGGCATTCGAGGTGCGTCTTCTGCTCCAGGTCTCTCTAGGTGGCGAAAAGATACATCACTATAGCGAATCAACTCCATGCTGGACACAAACTATGCCTTAGCGAAATAATCCTAGCCAACTTGTATGAATCCCTTGGCGAAGGAGTCACTTTATTGAAGAATATTAAGATGAAGGGAAGTCTTCTGTCGTCGGGACCATTCTGGCTGCTACAATTGTGGTTAAATGCCACATTCGTAGCTTCTCTTTCTAGTAAAAACCCTGTAGACGAAGCTGCTCTAAAAGATAGAAGGGTCGAAGGAACTAGGCTGGCACTGCTGATGCCCAGTGATGAAGGTCTGAGCCTCCAGCAAACATTCACTAGTTATGTTATGATGTTTGCCAAATGTCATAACTTCAAACCTAATATGGCCCCTTTGCAAGCAGAAAAATTGGACCAGAATGGTTCACCAGAAAGTTCCCCCTTGAGTCGAAAGGACAAGAGGCAGAATTTCTCAATGTTTGGGAATCCTTTCTAACCCCTAGGCTTTTAGCCTCCAGGATCAACCCATCAAAAATAAGGATCTCACTTGTCAACTACCAACCCAATCCGGTCTCTCGACAGTTTGTATTAATTCAAATAAAACCCAAACCTCTTTTTTCAAGGAGTGGTTCGCTGATACACTACAACATGTTCCACAATGAAGTTGAGTGTACGAAACTGCTAGCGAAATACTCGGATTTGGTTGAGATCCAACCGGTGGCTTTCAAACCCTGCTTCCTCTGTACTAAAGAGTTTGATGACTGGTGGAGGGATTACTACAATTCACAATTCTTCGACGTGCCTTCTTTAAAGTAAATAAAGGTACTTCAAGACACGTCAAAGAAATCCAAGCATTCCATAAGTACTTTGAAACTGCCTATAGACCCAACGAACTTAGTCGAACCATTAGCGAAGCAGCCGTTACTTTGAAAGAAAAATTTACAAGGAGACTGGATGAATTAAAACTACCTTCATACATTCGACCAAATCAACGTTATGAGTTAGCTTTTAATCTCTATCCACCAAAGTTCCCTCCTCTACTGTCTGCTGAATTTGGTGTGGCTTTTAGCCCTCCATTTCCAGACTGGTTCATCTATGGGAATTTTATGAAAAATCTTCGCCAAGACTTCCAAAAACGTGCTAAGCGAGTGGTTCCGACTAAGTACACTTTGGCCAATTTCAAAGGCCACCTTCATATTGGCATAGAACACGTTCGCGTGGAATCTCCTATATATGAAGGTGTGGAATGGGAAGATATTCAACACTATTTCCTTTTCTATGTATATGCTTTCTTCTTCTTAGCTCATATTTAACTTCTTCCTTCTTTTCTCTCTTTTTCTTAGCTACAAAAATTTCTGCCAAGAAATATGCTATCGTCGAAAGGTCAACTGCAGAAGATGAAGAAGACCAACATGACATAATCAAGAAACCCGTGGTGAAGGTATGGTTTCTCCTTTTCCTTTATTGTTATATATTTTTCTCTTTCTCCATTTAAAATATATTAGCGAAATCCATTTTTTCAGGGAAGTCAGAAACCTCCTTCGACACCAAAGAAAAGAAAAGAAGTGGAATCTGAAATTCACATTATTGAATTTGACGATGGTGACAATTCGCCTGACCAAGCTAAACCTTTGAAGAAGAAGAAGAAAACGTCGAAAATCCAACAACCCAAACCTTCTGCTTCCAGAGTATTGGAAACGAATGCTCCTACTCCTCATAAAGAACTTGTCAAACAAACCACTCCAGCCCCAGCAGAAAGTGAAAACTCCAGTCTTAAGACTGAAATTCCAAAGGTATGTTCTTTTTTTCGAATTTCGACATTTACAACCACTTTCACTCATAATAAAATTTTGACTTTTTAACTTTCAGGTTATCGTTGATACTCATGGAAATCCTCTCGTCCAAGTTCTTCCAAAAACAAGCAGTGATCCAACCTACAATCCAACAAGCCTCTCCAAGACTTCCCCAAAGGATTCGACCAAAGAGTCTGCTACTGAAGTGAATAACCCCACCAATGCTTCTGAGAAACTTCCCAAGATCATCACCACACTCCCATCTCTTGACGTGATCAAAGAGAAAATAGGTCCTGAGGAAGATATTTTAGTTAATGTTGGCGGGGACACTGTGATGCCCAATACAGAACTCACCATGGAAGACAATCCTGAAGACAACTCCCCTATCAACCCAAAATATGATACTGAAGAGAAATAGGGGGATGTTGAAGCTGATTACGAAGAGGAAGAAGAAAAAGATGGCGAAAGGCAAACAACTCCAGAGGCTGCTACTGGTGAAGAAAGGAGAAAGGATAAGAAAAACCTTGATGATCGTCCCAAAGATGCCTCAACAAACACTACTTCGACCAGTTTATCTCATGAAGAACTCGAAAGCTTAAAGGTGCAGAAACCACTAGAGTATCTGAAGGTTATGCTTAGTACACGCTATAATTTCTGTGACACCACCACCAGCGGTTCGACCACCTCAGGGACTCTTTCTGGCGAAAAATCCATGGATGAAGTGCTAACCCAGATTCGAGAAAAAATCCTCAACATAGACTTATTTCAACTCCTAGAGAAAGATTCCACTGCCCAATTCAACCTAAAAAAGATCTTAAAATAAATCAATGTTCTGGAAGCTCCCCCTGAAGTGACTGACGTTATTGTAGATCTGACCACACTGATTGACCTTGTGGTGGCAGATTTTAACCGACTTCGAGATTAATCGAAAAAACTTGAAAATAAGTCGGGTACTCAACTTGCTGAATGAGATGCTGCCTCAAATTCTACCATCAAGGTGATTGAACTGGAGAAGACTTCTGAACAAAACAAGAAAGAGGCAACAAGCTGCGATGAAAACATTTGTAAATGGGAGAATCAAATCACAATCCTTCAAGGAAAAATTTCCCAGGATAAAAAGCGCAAAGAAGAACTGCAAAAATTCAACCAAGAAGAGATGGCTAAAGAGCTTGAAGTTGGGATGCATCACGTCGAAAGAAATCAAAAGCTTGGCAAAGAAATCGAAGAACTTTCGACTGGCAAAGCCCTCTGCGAACGTCGCCTTATAATTCAGAGGTCCAAGTTTGAGAAACTGAAGAAGTCTTTCCCTGTTTGAAGCACTTGTAATTTTATTTGGCCCTTTGAGGCCTAATTTTGTAATGACTTTAAGCCATATTTTTGGCAAAAAGAATTTTAATTCACCAAGTCAGTTGTTTCCTTTATTACTTTGCATGATTATTCGACTTCTATCTTTACCTCTTGCAATGCAGGCTTATATTTTCTCAAATATTTCCCATTTATTTTTAGCACTCGCTTATCTTTATCTAATTCTTCAACTTCATATGCGCCGTTTGAAAACACTTTAATAATTTGAAAGGGCCCTTCCCACTTAGGGGACCATTTCCCCATAAATCTGTCTTTTCGATCCATGGGAAGAATAAATTTCCAAACAAGATCACCAATTGAAAATATCTTGCTTTTTACTTTTTTATTATAGGATTTTTCTACACTTTCTTTCTGTCTTTTTAATAATTCTAGCGCATTTAACCTTTCTTCGTCTAAATCCACCAGTTCATCTATCATCATATTCCAATATGAGTCTGGTGGAATCTCATGATGCCTTTGGACTCTTGTCGATTGCAAATATATCTCAACCGGTAGAACTACATCATGACCATATGTTAATCGAAAAGGCGTAGCATTTGTAGCTTCCTTAGGAGAGGTTCGACAGGCCCATAGAATTCGGTCCAAAGTTTTGTGCCAATTCTTTGGCTTCTTTCCCACATGTTTCTTTATCAAACCAATTATAACCTTATTCGCCGCTTCGACTTGTCCATTGGCTTGCGCATAGTAAGGCATCGATGTGAGAAGTTTGAACCCTGTTTCTTTCGCAAAAGCTTGCATATTTTTACCAGTAAAAACAGATCCTTGATCTGTTGTTATAGTCTCTGGGATCCCAAACCTATAAATAATGTGTTTTTGAATAAATTCGATCACAACTTCTTGATCCACATTTACTAAAGGTATGGCTTCGATCCACTTTGTGAAATAATCGACACCCACCAAAATAAATTTCTGATTTTTTTACGATGCTGGTCGAATTTCTCCAATCAAATCTAAAGCCCAACCCCTAAAGGGCCAAGGCTTTACTATAGAATGCAACTCGCTTGTAGGAATGTGTTATATCCCTACGTGCATCTGGCCAATACATTCCTTTTCGAAATAATAACCACTTCATTTTATGGCCTACCTGATGCGCACCGCATGCCCCACTGTGTACATTCGACAGGGCTACGTATGCCTCAGATTCACTCAGGCACTTCAGTAATATCCCCTCAGGAGTTTTCTTAAATAACTCATTACCCAAAATAACATAACTCGAAGCTCGATACCTGATTTTTCGTTCGACTGTTCCTGTTGGATTTTGTAGATACTCTATTATGGGCTTCCTCCAGTCTTCAATTGTCAAACTATTTATGTTAAAAATTTCAAAAATTTCTTCGTCAGCGTATCCTATCTTTATTACTTCCAAATATGATGGGGATAATTTGGCTGACACGACTCTTCCCCTAACCTCAATGGCTTTATGTAGACTTTCCTTTGATATTTTGTAGCCAGAAGCAATTTGTGTTAAGTCATTTGCCTCCTGGTTCTCTATTCGAGGGATATGTCGAATTTTTACCATATCGAATCTTCTCAAGAGTCGATTGGATATCATAAAATACATGATCAAGTTTTCTTTGACACATTTGTACTCTTTTGTTATTTGTTTTATGACTAACTCTGAGTCGCCCATTATTTCGACTCGAGTTGCCCCCAATTCCAATAAAATTTCAAGTCCGGCTATTAAAGCCTTATATTCTGCCTCATTATTTGAACATAGGCCTTTGACTTTATACTTGAATGTTGGAATTTTATTAGGAGAAATAGTTAGAACTCCTATACCAGTTCCATTTTTATGACTAGAGCCGTCGAAGTATAACTTCCATGGTTCTAGTTCAATGTAGTCCAAAGACTTTTCATTTATAGCATGGTCGACTATGAAATCAGTCACCACTTGTCCTTTGACAGCTTTTAGAGGTAAATACGTCAAAGAATACTCAGTTAGGGCTAATGCCCACTTTCCAATTTGACTCTGTAAAATTGGTTTGGATAACATGTATTTTATAACATCGAAATGAGAAGAAACAGAAACATCCACTGGTTTTATAAAGGGCTTCAATTTCATACACGAAAAGTATAAACATAAACACAATTTTTCGACTAAATTATATCTAGTTTCCGCATCGTTCAAGACCCTACTGAGGTAATAAATGGCTCTTTCGACACCATTCTCATCCTCTTGAGCCAACATGCTCCCTAATGTCTTGTCCAACGCATATATATAAAGCCTCATACTCCTACTCCTACAAGGTGCCATCAAAATTTGAGGATGCGTCAGGTATTCCTTGATTTTGTTGAAGGCATCCTGCTGGGCTTGCCCCCATTCGAAGTCTTCTTTTTTCAGTCGAAGTAGAGGGGAGAAGGCTTGCGTCTTGCCACTGAGGTTGGAGATAAACCTCCTAAGAAAGTTAATCTTGCCAAGTAGAGACTGCAATTCCTTCTTTGTAGATGGCACTTTCGCCTCCATTATTGCCTTGGCCTTGTTTTGATTTATTTTGATGCCTTTCTTGTGGACCACAAAGCCTAGGAAATATCCCGCCTGTACACAAAACGAACATTTGAGAGGGTTCATCTTCAAGCCAAACTTCCTCATCCTTTTAAAGGACTGTCGAAGATGGTCTATATGACTTTTTCCTGAAATAGACTTAACAACAATATCGTCAATATAAATCTGCATGAAAGTTTCAATGAAATCGTGGAAGATCGAATTCATTGCTCGCTGGTTTGTTGCCCCAGCATTTTTCAAGCCAAAAGGCATCACCACCCATTCGTAGGTGCCTAAGGCTCTAGGGCATCGAAATGCTATTTTAGGAATATCTTCCTCAGCAATAAAAATTTGATTGTAACCAGAGTACCCATCAATCATACTAAGGTACTCATGGCCTACGGCAGAATCGACAAGCATTTCCGCCACTGGTATAGGATATTCATCCTTCAGGGTAGCAGAGTTCAAGTCTCGAAAATCTATGCATACCCTTAGTTTGCCATTTTTCTTTATAACTGGAACTATATTGGCAATCCATTCGACATACCTGGTCGTGCGGATGAACTTGCATCTGAGGAGCCTTTCGACTTTTTCTTTAATCTTTGAAAGGATCTCTGGTGTGAATCGCCTTGGAGTTTGCTTAACAGGTTTCCTCCCAGGCTTTATTGGTAGCTTTAGTTCGACCAGCTTTCTATCCAGACCGGGCATTTCGTCATAGTCCCACGCGAAACGATCCTTGAATTCCTTTAGCAACTGGACTATTTCGACCTTGAGTTGGGGACTGACTTTTACACTAATGTAAGTTGGTCTTTTTTCTGCCCCGACCCCAAGTCGATTTCTTCGAGTAGATCCTGTGCCATCATCTTGATGTCTGCTACTAATGGATCCTTCTCAAAGCCCAAAGGCTCATCATCATAAATCGTGTCGAGCCTCTGGTTTTGCAATTCTCCTAGATCTTTATCAGGTTACCTGGATCAAAGTCCTTTCCAGGACCTTGTTGATCTGCTTCGATTTCGTTGGCTTCGACAGCCATATACTTTACTTCGGCCTCTAAGGCCGCTATGAGCTTGTTCTCGGCTATATAAGCCGCACTTTTCTCAAGAACCAGTGACTCACTCATTGTCACTAAATTCGCTTCCCCAGCCAGTTGGATGGATGTGTGAGGTTCCAAAAATATAATTCTCTTCGCCAACTACCTCTCTATCCCACTGAAACCCGTGGGTGGGGCGAAGGTATAGGGAGCAAAAGGCGTTGTCTGTTGGCGTCATGTCGAACGTTGCAGGACTACAAGGAGCAATATGAGCCAGATTTATGTCAAAGCTTCACCTGTCGGCCTAATTTATTTCGGCCAGAAAGTAACTCTGGCCTGCCTCGATATTCTCGAAAATCCCGTCGGTACGCCATATTGTTATTCTTTGGTGCATCGACGATGGGACGACTCCTATGCCGTGTATCCATTCCCTGCCTAACAGCAGGTTGTAATTTGCCTTTGAGGAAATTACCATAAACATTGTCGGCCTTGTAATGGTCCCGACTGTTAGATCCACCTGTATTACTCCCATAGTGGTTCCTACCTTACCCTCGTAATTCAAAAACACCATATCATGAGGTTTGGTGTCGGAATCATCCTTTCCAATCTTCTTGAGCATGTAGTGCAGCATCAAATTAACTGCCGTTCCTCCGTCAGCCAGAATCTTGTTTACCCCAATGTTGCCCACCTTTCCTTTAATGAACAGGGGCTTTAAGTGGCTCCTCATCAAACCATCTGGTCTTTCAAAGAATGCGTTTTGTTCTTCCATGCATCTGTTGTTCATAATGTAATTACAAACAAGCATGTGCCTGGCCGTTTCGACTTCCATGGTCTCTTCCTCATCTTCGACCTCCATTATCTGGTCATATTCCTTGGGGAGTACCGACACGACATTGCACATCACGTCGAAAGATGCTTCCGACCCTGAGTTGAAATCATCCTTCATTTCATTATCTCTAGTTACGTCCTCCTTCGAGGACACTTGTTCTGGAGCAACAAACGGCTTTCTATCCTTTGATTCCTCTTTCTGATTAGAGGCTTGAACATTACTGCTGGTTTCTGGTTTAGCCATTCTTACAGCCTCCCTTTCTGCTTTCTTTCGACGATGATACCTTCTCCATTGTGATTTTGTCATAGGGTTCTTACCCTTGTAGTTTTCAAATGGGTAAGTCATCCTCTTAGACTTTTGGAATTCTTTCCTATATGATAAGGAAGATCCCCTTTGTACTTCGAAATCTTTCCACTTCCCTTGGCCCTGAGCTTGCAGGATTGGATTGGCCCATTTGTCATCTTGAGCTTTATTCGTGGGCTTGAATGTGTTAGGGTATCTTCCCCCTAACTTGTGCCTGTTTTGGTATCCTCTTCTAGGGTCGAACCTTTCTCCTCCTCCTGGATGAGAAGGCTTCCAATTTCCCCTTCTTTTTGCCCTATCTACTTCTTCTAAGTTCTGTGCTGCCTTTTTGTCGAAGACGACACTACAATGAGGACAGAGCATTACTTCAGACCTCTTTTTCTGGCATTTGTGGATGAAATTTGCCAAGTTCTTCTCTTCTTTAGGGTATGCTAATTTGTGGTATTCCTCGCGTCGACGCTCTTCGTCGACTCGCATCGAAACATTCTGAGACACCTCCACCATGTTCACATTGGCAGCTGTCTCTGTGGCAATGCTTAATTTATTTAACTTCAAACTGGGGCCTTCATTGACCTCGTGATCTTTATCGACACGGTTGAAACCCTCAGTGGTTTCATTTGTTGGTACCTTTGGACAGAAACCCTTGGTAACCTGTTGGCTGATGAATCCGACAACCCTCTCCTTTAGATCCTCCATGGTTCTCCGGAGGAGGCCAACAACAGCCTATTTGTAAGAACCTTCAGTAGTTCCTTTGATAACTTGGACGAAACCATCAGTGGTCCCGTTATTGACTTGGGCGAAACCATCAATAGTTTCGTTATTGGTTTTAGCGAAACCCTCAGTGGTTTCATTGTTGATTCTAGCAAAACCCTCAGTGGTTTCGTTGTTGATTCTGGCGAAACCCTCAGTGGTTTCGTTGTTGATTCTGGCAAAACCCTCAGTGGTTTCATTGTTGACGCCATCAGTGGCCTCACCAATGTAATCCTCAATAATCTTTCCGTCAAGGTCTTCAGTGACCTTAACCATCACAGCCTGGTTCACGAAGTCATTAGTAACTTCGACCATGTTATTTTTGTCGGCGGGATCCTCAGTAACCTCCACCATGTTCACATTACTGTCGAAACCATGAGCAACATCGATCATATTCATGTTGTTGTCGAAGCCTTCAGCAACTTCGACCATGTTCACCCCAGATGGCTTAGCATAGTGGGCTTCTGCCACTTGCAAAGGGTCTGAATCGATCTTCATCTGGGGCTTCGACTTGTCCCCGAATTTGAGCCTTCCTTCTCTGATTGCATTTTGTACTAGATCCCTGAAAAGGAAACATTGAGACGTTTTATGATCGAAAAAATTATGGTATTTGCAAAAACCTCTCTTTTTCCGCTGTTCTAAAGGAGGTGCTTTAGCACCAGGTGGTACTATCATTTGGCCATCGTTAACTAACACATCAAATATTTCATCACACTTTGTGACATCGAACGTATAAGTTCTTTTGGGGAACTTGTCGCTCTTTTCTGATTCGATTGGGTTTTTCCCATTCGACAGAGCCAAGACTTTGCAAGCATATGGCGAACCCTGTTTTAATTCCTCCAGATCGACCTCATGTTCGTCGAAATTCAATGATTCATTTTCGTCATCGTCCTCACCAACTCTGACATAGGCTACCCTTTCTTTTTTATTCTTGTTAGCCCTAGATTTTTCGGGTTTTAGTCGTTTGACATGTCTAACCCTATCAGCCAATTGGGCCATGTCTCTTAAGTACTGGGTATCTAATTTCTTTCTAATTGAGTAATCGAGGCCACCTGCGGCCATTTCGACTAACTCATGTTCAGGCACCTGTGTAAAACACCGTGCTTTAGGCAACCTAAATCTATTCAGGTAGTCATCAATTGGCTCTGAGAACTTTCTCTTGACGCTAGCCAATTCCTTCAAACTTATCTTTGTTTGCCCCATGTAGAATTGTTCATGGGACAATCTCTCCAACTGGGTCCAGGTGTGTATAGAATTTACAGGTAGTGCGGTAAACCAAGTAAAAGCATTTTTTGTGAGCGAACTTGGGAAATATTCCACTTTTAAATTTTCATTATTTGCAATTTCGTCCGCTTCAATCAAATACCGTGCCACGTGTTCGACAGTCGATTCACTAGTATCCCCTGAAAATTTTGTAAACTTGGGAACCTTCCATCTTGGGTGTAAATCTGCCTGCAAGATATATTTAGATAAATGGGAAGTATAACTGGGCCTCTGCAGGCCCACATTCATTCCATTTCATACCATAATCCTTTCGCCCATGGCTGCTAAATTATTTTCTGCTGGCATATCATTACATTGCATTTGTTGTATAATATTATCATCATTTTGGTTTCTATTAACTAATACTACCCTTGGCTCCTGTTGAATAGGAATTTCGACTCCTGGTTGTTCGAATACTCCTCCTTGGTTCAACACGTTTGCCTAAGGGATGCCTGATTGTCCTTGATTTATGGTAGGTTCTTCTTCGACGGCTACTCCTGGATTATGAATTATACATTCCCTTTGGGGAGGTTGAGGGACACCAAAAAAATCGGCGATACGCATCATTTGCGCTGCCAATTACTGGTTTGTTTGTGTAGTGTTTTGAATCAAGGGGTTAAATATAACCCCCATTTGCTGGGCTAGCATCTGAACCATATCATGGTTGCTTTCGTCGATTTGTTGCCTTATTATTGCTGCAAAATTATTAGTAATGTTTGGCATATATGTTTGATATCCCGTTCCTAAAGGTTGGCTAATCCTACCCATATGGTTTATACCAGAACCAGATCCTTGTAAAGGCGAAGTTATATTTACTGTTGGTTCTGTAAATGCTGATGACGCATTATTTAAACTTGCCATCATTGATTTTGGCATTCTATATGGCTGTTCTCGATTTAGTGGAGGCATGGAAAAGTTGGATATATAAGGCCTGAACATATTCGCTGATGGAGGAGGGGTCATTTGAGAAATTTGGGGTCCTATGGTAGAGAAATTAGGCGCACTCTGGGGAATTGAATGGCTGGTGTCGAACCCGCTATTGATGACATGGCCTCTGATACTAGTATTGAGGCCGTACTGCCCCCAGTCGAAGGAATATGGGTTGGCTCTCCATTATTTGTGGAGTTTTGATTGTTTGGCAGATTTACCATTCTCCTTACTCGTTTTCTTCTAGGTCTTTCTTCGTTATTTATGGCTATCTTACCACTTCTTAATCTCATACAACGAAGTGAAGAAGGTTTTGTAAGAGTAATGTAAAAATAAAGATTTTATGTTGTCAATAGCACAAGGTCCCACTGGGCGTGCCAATTTGTTTTCCTTGAAAATTAGCAAATAATCTCTGGTCTCCTAATTTATAAAAATTAGTTTACTTGCAGGATCGACCATACAAATCCTAGGACGATGTGCTTTAATAATTTCGACAACACGCATGAAAATCAAAACCTTTATTTATTGTGTTCATCCTCATTCTCATAAAATAATATGATTTGGATGAAAAATGATAAAACTTTGTTCTTTAAAGAAGTAATGAAAAATGTAATAAAAATGCAAGAATAAATTGCAGAAATGTAAAATAAACTGTATATGAATAACTTAAAATTTCATTGAAATGTAGAAGATAAATCTGGTATTTTTCCAAACGTACATTTTCTCAATGATAACTTTTTTCTCTCACACGGGTACTTTGAGCGTTTTTGAGTAACTTGTACAGAATTTGAATACACACACGAAAATCTAACACTATGACTCCCTATTTATATACATAGTTGAAATAACCGTCAACAACGGTCATTACCCCTAATGAAGACAAATGGCATTCGACATGTTTTCGCCTCTTAGATACACTCCACGTGTCTCGCTTTCAAAAACAAAATTCCCTCCTTTATTTAAATTTCAAAATATCAGTCAAAAAGAGATCTCTGTAGAATTGTGTCGAAATGGTTCTAACACTTAGAAAAATCTCCAACTCTTATATTCCAAATAATCCTTGTTTTCGACTGATCTTCTTCACAAGAAACAAATTTATGTCGAAATACTCTAAAAAGTCTTAATCTTTCACCTCCTTGACAAATAAAATCCAGGCGTCGAAATTAGGAGCCTACAGGTCCATAGTGGTTTCAAGTCGAAGGGTGGAATACATCACTATTACTATGAGAATAACTTATGACACTTACCTAACAAACTATGTAGTAGTCTCATGGTGGGTCAATCCAATATAAATATTACTCCTAATATTTATACCTATGTGAAGACTTGATATCTCATATCCATGACTTGTGAGATACAGTCATCAGTCTACTAACATAATAGTCTCTATGCATTACTGTTTTCCTATTTGACAGTAAATCTTGACTATGGATACTTTAAGAATAACGTCTTTATGTTTAATGAGGTCTCACGATTAAGTCACACTTAACAGGTCATTAATAGACTAATTATTCTAAGGACTTTATTATGTCATATACAAATAACACAATAAATACAATGCCTAGTAAGTATATATATTAACAAACAATATATATCAAGGTCATGATACAAAAGCATATACAACCAATACTGATTGGCTATTAGGGCTTACTCCAACAATCTCCCACTAGCACTAGAGATAATCAGATATTAACTTAACATCTATCTGCCCATTGTGTGCGTCAAGCATTATTTAAGCATGATACTTTGTTAGGTTATAAGGAACTCTTTCCTATGTTGGTAATATACACCTCTTCGGATTTCAACTTTCGATCTTCTATCGAAATAAAGTGAAGTGTCAAAATATATATACATGAATTACTAGTGAGATCTAGTTTTCTGAGCTTGCAAGATTAACCCATTATCTTCGTGAATGAGATCAACAGGATCTACAATACAAGAAACACAACTTTCTTCCTAAGAATTAGCAAAGCGGTCCAAATCATATATATGACATTTGTACTATAAACGAAAATTGTCTGAAGCCTTTTTTCAACTTATACAGTTGTCATCTAAACATAACATTTATATTGTGATATGAATATATAGTTCATAAAATTTTGGAATAACATCATTGTAACTCCTTTACAATGATTATTACCATCTACTCTCAAGAAAAGGAACACCAGGTCCTTTTAAGATATCCACATACCTTCTTAATAGTGATCTAGTGATGAACACTTAAATTATTTTGGTACTTATTGTTTATGCTCATAGCATATGGTGCATCTAGTGCAGTACATATCATGGTGTCTTTTTTTCTCATCCAATGAGGTAAGACATTGTCTATTAGACAAAAATTCATGCCACACATGCAATAATCTTAATGTGATATTATGCATATTAAGTGTCTCAAAACTTCATCAAAATATGTACTTGTGCTAGGATTGAGATTCATCAACCATCTATCTCTATAGATTCTGATTCCTAACCTTTTAGGAAATCTCGCTTAAGCATTTCATCAAAACCATTTCCTTAACCATGTCCTACATTGGTGTTGTAGGGAATTTGTTTTGATGATTATTATGACGCCTGCATACTATACTAGATTTATGCAAATACTCCCACTAACCTTTTGTGTGCACAAGATTTAAACATGACATTTATTAATCCTAGTTTACATAAAACTTAATTAATAAAAGGATTCAACTCCAAGAAGCTTGCTATAATCCATAATTGGATTTAAATAACTTATACTTCTTTTAGAATCAATATCATTTATGATCTTCTCTAGATATTGTGCTACATGAACCAATGGTCCAACAATAACTACCTTGTTGAATTGGTTCATATTCCATTCTCATAAATATATGTATTTTCTAGATCTTGAATTTCTTCAAGTTCTGTATCACTCCCACTGGTTCCTTTAGATACATAATATCTCTAAAGGAAAACTTCAGTTCCACTGACAAAACAATTTTGTCCCATAATGTGATATAGAATATGTGTCCCTTATTTCTATTGGGATATATCCATAAATACATATTCATCTAGATTGTGATCAAGTTTACTTAATAAACCTTACAACCCAAATGATCATCAAGACATACTAGGTACTCTTACCTCCATGTCAAGTATGGTGCCTCTACGACTAGTTTAAATGGAATTGATTATGGATAGGAATAATTGTATGTAAAATAATTTATAAAGAAGAGTCACAAAGATATAATTGAATTATATTAGATCAAACAATGTCAAACATGATACGATTTAAATGGTCATTATATTCCTTTTATAAGTATTTACCACAACGAACAATTCCTATGGTCTTAATACCTTTTCGAGTTGTTTCCTTCTACTTCATTCTTGAACTCTTCTCAAAAGAATTCTAACTCGTGTCACATACACAAATCCATAATTACTGAGTTTGTCAGTAAGATAAATGAAGTAAGAGAAACAAAATTTATCTAGCAAATATGTTTAGAGGTCCATATACATCACACATGTATATAATTAAGATATATCATATGTCCTTTCACTTAGTCGATGATTTGAGACATTGGATATATCTTCCAAAATCAAGACTTGCATATATCAAATGATACAAAACCAAATGAATCCAACAATCTATTCTCATAGACTTTGAAAATGCATATCTCACTTATTGGACTAAACAATAATGCTATTGATATACATAAGATTCAAATCTTATTTGATCCATCCCATATTTGTTATAGATGAGCTTATCAAGACCGTATAACTCAAATACACTACTTGATTTAGTATTGAAACCACTGTTTTAGATAATCATTACAACACTTGTCCATTATCAAAACATGCACTCCTTATCTTGTCAATACAAGATTTAGAATTAGTGTTTACTACTAAATGAAACTTAATAACAATTATTTGATTTCATTCCAAGCTCTAATTTAAGTCTAATCATAAGCTCTTATAGTCAATGAATCACATTGTTTCATTCTAGACGTAAGCTTACTCAAATTACAATTAATACCCGACTTCTTAAAAGACT
Organism: Lathyrus tuberosus; assembly: GCA_022829125.1. Lineage (NCBI taxonomy): Eukaryota > Viridiplantae > Streptophyta > Magnoliopsida > Fabales > Fabaceae > Lathyrus > Lathyrus tuberosus. The sequence continues at coordinate 2,060,439 of JALAZF010000574.1, read as the reverse complement.
CATCACGTTCTTATAAATGTGAGATCAACATCTAGTATCACATACCCAAGCTGTAGAAGTAGACAATTTGATTTTCTATAACAAATCATATAAAGAAAAAGTCTTACTTCTTTCTTCTACCTTGACTCCTTTTATAACCATTAACAGTTTTCTTCTTTCAACACATGAAATCACTGACTTCCTTTAGAATCATTTTTTTGTTGTTGCTAAAATTCAAAGAAATATAAAATGAACCGCATTCCTTTTATGATTCATCTATTTAGCATCACAAACTACTTCCTTTTCTTTTCAACAAGATGTGGTAGATATATTTAAAATACATTCATAATGAATTTTATCTACCTATCCGAGACAATCTCAAATAGAACTTGTGACCAACTATTTGGTCTATAAGAAATCCAAATTTTAAATCTCAAAACTATTTTAGATTCATTTTGATTCTTAACTTGTATAGAAAAGACCTTGAAAAGTTTTACATTTCTCATATCTTGTATTTCTTATTTAAAAGAAAATCCTCAAGGTTAATGATCATTTTATTCTCTGTGAGGACTACAACTATGAGATATGTTATATCCAGACATTCAAATTGAACCTTCTCATAAGTATCGTTCTTCGAATATAGTTATATTCGGTTGTTAGGAATTGGTTACTTGAGAACATACAATTTTTCTCGTGCTTGAGAACAATTCTCAATTTCCGTACCAACTCAGAAACTCCTTTCTGATCCTTACATCCTTCATAAGGACATTTCACAGTAAATTAAAAAATAAAATGCAAAATATATTCTAAATACAAAACGTGTAAAAAGATTGTATCAAAACCATTTTAATAAGGACTTTTATTAAAATGCTCCCACTATTTTTACTAAAACTAAATGACCCTCAACATTTGATTTGGAAAATCGCGTTGGAAGATTTTCTAGCGGGGCGAGATCCATATTTCACTTGGTTTTAAGTCCGCGTGGGCGGATTACATAAAACTCTGTTATTTAGGTAGGAACTCTTTCCAATTGTATCTAATACAACTCTCGAATTCTATCAGTCGAGTGAATAACTCTTTATTCCAATCCATCTTATGGTTTGTTCTCAACTCTTGCTTCTAAACATATATAATCCTATTATAATTAGTTTAGTTAAGTCAAATCCAAAAATTTATCAGTTGGATATTACATTTATCCCATCACACCATACTAATATAAAACATGCACCTCACGTTAGGCGAAACCTACATTATTCGATACTAGTCTTGATGAGTGTTAAATTTTGGAGACCAATTAACTTAATATTTAATTGAAGGGATTTTAATTAAATTTGATCTCAATGGTTTGTGTGTCTCATACACTCACATAATTGTGTATCTTATACACACGCATATAAACATACATTTCACGCATCACATACATAAAATAAAAGTTGGAAATACGATTATGACCACCTAAAATGCAAGAATTAAATAAACTACTTTATTACAATTCTTTGACCCACGAGCAAGCTTCTCAAGCCTCTCCACCGACGTCATCGTTTGGCGTTGTCTTCTCTTCAACTCTTGAACTCGAAATATATATAAGGTCCCTACAAATATCCCAACTTTCAGGTTTGGTCCCTCCAAAATTTTCCTTCAAACAATGGTCCTCTGAAAGTTTTCCGTCCCTAACTTTAGTCCCTCCCGTTAGTTTCCACTAAAGGTGGCTTATGTGGCATGCCATGTGAAATTTTTTTGATGATGTGGCTTACATGTGGCAATGCCAACGTGACAAAAAATGCTGACATGTATGCCACGTGTCAATTGTTTCAATTTTAATTTTTTATATATTAATATCATATTTAAACTTATAAATGGTAGCTAATCTGCAGTTACTTCTTAGCTAATTTCTAGCTAATCTCTAGCTAATTTAAACACATCATTCTAATAATTTGTAGCTAATTCATAGCTAATCCCTAGCTAATCCCTAGCTAATTTAAACACATAATTATATTAGTAAGACACACAACTCATTGATTCTTCTTTTTTATTCCATAAAATGTTTTATCAATGATCAAAACGTGACATTGAAGATTGAAATCACAAACCAAATTCACTTCTAACTAACTTAATTAACCAACATCCTTCTGAGTTAAGCCGCCACATCATCTGCAAGGCACTTTAATGAGTTAAGCATATTATTTAAGCAAAAAGAGTAGCGAGTCAAGGACATCCAACAGACAACACCACCTGAAAAATATAAGTAAAATAGAAATTGTACTCGGGGTTAAGAAATCTATATTACCTGAGCAAAGCGTGGAAGGATAAAATATTTTCTTATATAATAATAGGAGAAGTTTCCAAACCCAATCATCTAAACATACGCAGCAATGAAAACACGTATTGAATTCTATATCTCCGTTGCAGCAAAATAATGATACATTAGAAAAAGGACCTGAACACGCGGAACAATAACATGAACAAATAGTTAGAAGTACCTGACAAATTCAAAGCCATATTATAAAAAAAGAGCAAGTTTGGATAAATTATGGCATTTTCAAAGTAATACACGCCAACACTACATTGAGCTGCATCAACTTTAGTTTCATTTTTATCACTAAAAGCCTCAGTTTTCATGACATATCATTAAATAGCTTATGTATTCTATAATTTCTTCCTGGTAACGGCTATGAAATAAATCATAATCCATGTAATAAAAAAGTAAAGAAAGAAACAAAGTAAACAAGTAACAGAAGAATGAGAAATCCAAATCGAACTCGGATAATTTTTCACATCAGGCATTTTGCATTTTGCAGCATGGTGGACCTTTATAAGATATCATTCTTTTCAATCACTTGAATAGTTATTTCCAAGGTTAGCAACATTTCTAAAAGAACTCATACATAAGTATTTTAAAGAAAACTCAAAGCATTAATAACAACAAAAAGTGTGACAGCTAAAACAAGAAATCAAACAACTACAAACAAGCATACCAAAATTGAAATTTTCATGGAAAAGTTTCTCTAAGAAAATCACTTTACTATACAAAAGTATTTGAAGTTGCAGATCAGAAACAAGTGGATTTATATCAAGTGGTATTTGTGTACCTTTGTCGAAGCTCCAAGCAAGTCGGTTCGATCACATATGTAGAAATAAAACAGAATCAGCCCAAACTCAGCCCTATAAAAAATTGCCAATATGTTTCAGGATTCAGTAGTGTAACATATAATATTTTAGTTATTAACAAAATAGTGACTTACATTGCCCTCAAAGTTGCCTGATTTTCTAGACAGAAAGAATCATCCATGGTCAAGAACCTAGACATGACAAGTAAATAGGTAAGGATCTTAAAATACAAAAGTAAAACACTTAAAAGAAGCCCTTGACATTGAACTTCATAGAAAATTACCGAATCAAATTCATTTTGACAGATGATGCATGCAATTTTGCTGATGCTGATCTTGTAAGCCCTACTTCCAGCAAAATGGCACGATCATCTTCCTTAATTGTATCCTTCTCCAACTCATCAAGATTAGTATCAGAATGACTGCAGTCCACCATTGAAGATTAGTAATACACACAACTCAACGCTGCAAAAGAATAGGAAATCATGAACCAAATTCACTTCTAACTAACTTAATTAACCAACATCCTTCATGTATCTAACATCCAAAAAATTCGCAAATTAACTCAAACAGATTTTTATTTCATTTGACCTATAAATTAATTCTCACTAACACTCTAACTGTTAACAACAAAAATCATACATCCATGGTAATACATTCAATTCATCATAACAATTCACTCATTTTATTTACTAATAGTTCACTAGCTAATTGCCTACTCAACAATATTTCTACCATGATAACAGAACTCTACAATTTCCATTTTAGCTATTTTAATTTAAAATTCAAATGTCTTTGAAAGTAGCAGCTTATTCAACACAAACTTAACATAATCCAGCTCCAAACTACTAACTCCAATCAAGTTTAACTAACTTCACCAAATTGATTTACTTCTTTCTAATATCACAACTGATGAAATGTTTGACAGAAAAACTAACTATAACAGAAACTCCACTGATCTAAACATTAACACTAACTTCAATCTGTTTTCACAACCAAATTAATGTTGCTAACATTCAATCTTTAAAATTAATTCATAAACAGGTTTTAACAAACTAATAAAACTAACAGAATGTGTGAGTCATTGGGAAAAGCGGGTAACCATCCAAGGTCAAGTTCTTCACCGTCATTTTCATCCAATGGGTGTTTTGCTATTTCCTCTGCAACATTGGGAATGTGTGAGTCGGGATTGTTATCCTTGATGGCTGAAACTATGAGGTTAGAAAGACGAAAGGAGTGAGTAAGAAAGTAAGGTTTGATTTTGATATTGGGTTTTGGTATGGAGAATAAAAGGAGTTTGGGGTTAGAGTGAGTGGAGATGATCGCTGAGGACACAAAATCAATGGTGTTCATCGTTCTTGAAAACTAAAAGCATAGTCGTAAAAACAAAGCAACCCAGTTGATTAATTTGTATGTTAATTAAGAAAGTGAATGTTTTTATGAATTATTTGACACATTAACAATTTAGGGAAAAATTATAAACCCTAGGAGAGAGAGAAAGAGAGGTACAGAATTAGAGAGATCTCCAACTGAGGAAGAAGAGAGATTTACAACATTTCTAACGTGGCAAAACAATAATCCACGCATGGCATGCCACATAAGCCATCGTTAGTGGAAACTAACGGGAGGGGCTAAATTTGGGGACGGAAAACTTTATGAGGACCATTGTTTGAAGGAAAATTTTCGAGGGACCAAACTTGAAAGTTGAGATATTTGTAGGGACTAAAAACGTATTTAACCCTATTTAATTAAATAAAATAATAATTAAATGACACGACACACAAGATATGATTCTGATAACTATCATACATAGTTATTCAAATGGATACATAGAACAATGAATATATACAATTATAAACATTATTATATGTTAAATAAATTTGGATTTAACGATTTAATCTAAACCATGCTCTGATACCACTGTTGGGATTTAAGAGGGTTTTTTAAGAATTTTATCCTCTTAACAGAATAATCCCGATGAACGGATCTTGATTAAACCATCAATCACAAATCAAACACAAAATTAGAATTCTGAATTATCTCTTGAAGCGTGCTTTAACTTTGATCATGAACGTGGAAAATACCATCGTCTCTACGAAGTCCACGCAAATACAAAGTGGAACGCGGTGCTAGCCATCTCTTGTTCTGAGAAAATTGACAATTAGCTTTGGTAGGGAAATAACTTCTCTATTTATAGAGAGCTCCTAAAACCATAATACTCTTATTTTGGGCATTTCCAAAATAAGCTCAATCTTATTTAATTAAACTATTTAATTAAATAATTATTATTTATATTTAACTAAACTCTTTTAATTAAATAAAATAAAATATTAAATTAAATCATATTTAGTTTAATCAACTGTCAACTCTCATTTATTTAATTAAATTATATTTAATCAAATAAATTATATACGTGCTAATGTACTAAACAATTTAAATACTATTAACACATAATTAAATTAAATCTTATTTAATTTAATCGTCAATTCCATTATCAGTACTCTTTGTGTGTGACCCTATAGGTTCTCGTAACGTTGGCAATAATATTAAATTACCTATTTAATATTATAAACAATGAGCGGTATCTAGCAACACATCATTGCTACCCAAGTCACGAGAATGTCGTGTGATCTGGCATAACCTTTATGTGATAATGATTATATGTATAATTACCCTTTTGCCCTTATATCTATATTGAACACAAGGCATAGAATGTGTCACCCTTGTATAGTCCAATGTTTTATTCCTTGATCCCTGAGTATACTTGATAACAAAAAATAAGTCCAATATCTCATATCGACTCATTTGAGCACGACCATGCATTTTACAGACATACTCTATCAAGGGGCCCACAGATATTACTCCCGTATATGTAGGAGGGAAAAATCCCATCTAGGTCACTCATGTCCCTCAGCATGATTTGTAAAGCACCTATAAACCATCTTTATGGTCATCCTGTTACGGACAACATTTGATTGGCAATAAAGTACTCGACTCCACATCTAGGGTCCATAGTGGTTTTAGGTCGAATGGTGGAATACATCACTATTACTATGAGAATAACTTATGACACATACATAAAAAACTATGTAGTATTCTCATGGTGGGTCAATCCAATATAAATATTACTCCTAATATTTATACCTACGTAAAGACTTGATATCTCATATCCATGACTTGTGAGATACAGTCACCAGTCTACTCACATAATAGTCTCTATGCATTACTGTTTTCCTATTTGACATTAAAGCTTGACTATGGATACTTTAAGAATAACGTCTTTATGTTTAATGAGGTCTCACGATTAAGTCACACTTAACAGATCATTAATAGACTAATTATTCTAAGGACTTTATTATGTCATATACAAATAACACAATAAATACAATGCCTAGTAAGTATATATATTAACAAACAATATATATCAAGGTCATGATACAAAAGCATATATAACCAAAACTGATTAGCTATTAGGGCTTACTCCAACATTGTTAATGTGATCAATTGTGAGGAAATTGGAGAAATCCCAGGAACTCTTGTTTGGGAACACTATCTTCCTACTTGGCGTATTTTTATAGATCCATCTAATACATCAGTGGTCTCAAATCTTCGTCCTGATACTGTTGTTTGGAGTCATATTCTGAATTCAAACTTACTTCCTAAGGATAAGGATTTAGACCTTGTGGACCCTATTGAAAAAGATCTGCTTCTACTTCTCACTTTAGACCTGCAGATTGATCTTCCTCAAGTTAAGTTTGACTATTTAAAGAAGACTCTTTATTCCTTTCACAAGGGAAAGATTTTCTTCATTACTTTTGGATGAGTTCTTTTAGAATTACTTGTTTAGAAAGGAGTCATCATAAGTTCGGAGGCTGATTTGTCTAAAATCTGGAGAGACAAGCTTGAAGCTATCTATGAAATATTCTGATGTTAGATTTCTGCATAGTTATGCCTTGTAATTGTTAGAACCCTATATTAAGTTATCTTATTATTAATTCAATGTTTGTTCATGTTGTTGTTCAGTTGATTATTGATTATATTTATTTATGGTTGTTTAAAATAATCAAAAGTATTGGGAGTAAGAACTTAATGCTTGCAACTTTTTTCATTAATAAAAAGGATGGGATTACAAATTATTTAGGCATTCTAGTCTGTTGGATTGGCCCTAAGGTATTCTCTAGGATCATCTAACATGTCCAGATTATCTAAGTAATCTTACCATTCTTCAATGGCAAACTCCAAAGCCTCATTTCTCAGTTGATTTCTGCGTCTGGACCTAGAAGATCTTCTTCTTCTGTGTGTCTTCATAAAGGATGCTTAAGAGGTGAGAGCTTCTGAAGTCATTTGCTTGTTAGTAGATCCTTCAGCGGCTGCTTTGCTTTCACTTGCCTGAGTTGCTGCATTTAGTATGGCTGTCTTTCTGAAATCTCTCTTTGGAACCCAGATTTGCTTCTGTTTGTACATCTTGGTGTTTTGAAGATTAAGTGATTATGAAAGTAAGCTTGCTAAGAGTTCTTATATAGGCGTGTTACATACATTGTTCCAAGTGTCTGTTGTTTTTATATTGATTAAGTCTTATCAATATCTTAAATGATATATCTTGTAAATGTTATTTAACAGTCTAACCTATTAAATATTCTTTAACAACTATGAATTTTATACTTGACTTGTTCAACTGTCATTTATGGTGTCAGTTTTACTTCATTAATGTCTTTCATTCAATCTAAAGGAAGTATTGAAAGTATTTTGCATGCAATAAACAAAATTTGGTCAAAAAGATACTTTTTCATTAATTGAAGCAGAGGATTACAAAACATTGACTCATAAGGAACGGCTAATGCTTAATATAGGTCCCTATCTAAGTCATCTTGAGCCTTATTCTGAAAACAATTGTCATAGCCTATGTCTAGCTCATCTTCATCAATGTCTTCATCTTCTGTCTCTGAGATTGGACGGTAGAACAACTTGTTGGACCGTGTCTTCTTCTTTGATCTCTTTGTTTTCTTTCTTCTGGGCTTCATCATAGCTTCTGATGAACCTATGCTTGTAGGTTGTGTTGGAGTTACTGACGTTGCTTCTTCAGAAGTGAGTCGTGCAGAGGGAAAAGGCCCAGTAGTAGATGTTTCAGAAACAACTCGTTTCTGAACGTCTTAGACATCTTGTCTCGTAGAGCTTTGGGAGATTTCTGTTACCACAAAAGTCTTATGACTCTCAGTTGATGCTTCCATGATTCTGATGGATGTTGTTGAAAATGAACTAGGTTTGGACTGCTTTTATAATGACTTCTGAGCAACTCAAATGTTTGATTTAATCCTGCTTAATTCCTGGAACAGTAACGACCACTAAAAATTTAAGGCATGCACTATACAATCCTTAATGAACCCATGTTACTTGTCATTTTTGAATTCCTTGGAAACTGATCCTGTAATGATGATCTGTGATGCATTTATGACTGTAATTCTTTTCTTTTTCTCTTTTTATTTTTCTTTTTTGATGTGACAAAAGGGGGGAAATAATGGTAAGTATTTAATTAGAAACTGAACCCATTGAGTACCTATTAAATTGTACATATTGGTCATTTATAATTTTGTCATTTATATTTTTGTTTTTATGGTTATCTTGCTCGGGCAACACATTTTAACTTTCTTGTACATAGAACTTAGGAGGAGCTTATAAACCTCAGCTTTAGCCTATCAGATTCAGAAGGAGCTTACAAACCTTGTATTTTGATGTTGCCAAAGGGAGTTAAAATATTATTTTTTGTTTTCTTAAATATGGAACTAAAGGGGAGCTTATAAACCTCAACCTTGGAACTGTTAGACTCAGGGGGAGCATACAAACCTCAGACTCTGATGTTACTAAGAAAACTGACTTACTTTTATCTTGAGAGTAGTACCTAGTATGATGTCTACAAAACTCTTCTTTGGACTATTAGACTCAGAGGGAGCTTACAAACCTCATACCCTGATGTTGCAAAGAAAATTATAACTGCCCAACACTGTCCTTTAAATACTTGTGTTTGTCATCATCAAAAAGGGGGAGATTGTTAGAACAAGATTTGTTTATGACATATTTTCCATGGGTTTTGATGATAACAAAGTATTGAAAGAACAATGGTTTATTTGATGTGTGTTACATGTGTTCAGGCTTTTATACTTGTAAATATTATTATCAGAATCTGTTCTACATTAAGCACACTTTCAGAGTTGCTGCATTGCTAGCTTCTGGTGGAAGAATATAAAGAACACTTGCTAAGTGATTTCTGGAAAAGCCTCTGAAGCTGAAGACCTCAACATCAGAAGAAGCAACGTTATTGTCTCTACACTTAGTGAATGCAAATTGGCTTCTCGTACCATTCAGAGTTGGTGACAAATCTGAAGTTGTCTGCACTGCAGAAAGTAAGTTGTATTGTCAAATCAGTTTATCAGCTAAAGCCTACAGATTTCAAGGCTCAAGAAAGGCTGAGATAATTTATGGATATCTACTCTTAACGACTCTAATAGTACAAATTCTCTTGAAGAGTCAAAGTTTTACACATTGGATTAAGATCTTCTGGTGTATTTATCTTCAACAGCTCTTGTACTATGGAGCAACAACAAAGACTCTTGATCAAGTTACCTCCTCAAAGGCTAGTTTTTGAAAAAGCTATAAATATGGCTGAAGGTTCAAACCGAATCTTTAACAAGGATCAACCAGAAGAAGGAGTAACAATATCAACAATTATCAACTCAATGTATATGCAGATTTTTTTATGTAGGTTGTAATTGTAAAAGCCTTAAGATTTCTTACACATTGTATATCTTAGAAATCTTAAGAGCTTTAGGTCTTTGTTATGGTGATTTCTCGTACCTCTGAAACTTGTATCATGTACACCTTATTCTCTATTCTGCTGAGCTTGTTCAGCAGTTTAGATAAAAGTCTTGTGTCATTGGGATACAAACAAGGAAGTCTCGAGCCAATATGCTTGAGCCACATAAGTCTCTTGCTATGTACTTGAGCAGTGAAAGTATTAATCAAGTAGATTGATTGAGCAGGAAAGTCTTGAGTCAGTGTGGCTTGAGCAGGATAGCTCGGTTCATGGAATTAGGAGCAATAAGTCTTGGCCGGGGGTGATGCAAGTAGAGGCTCATTTCATGGAACCTTGAGCAGAAGTCTTGGGACTGAGGGGCATGAGCAGGAATGCTCAGTACATGAAAACGTAGCAGTAATTCTTGACCTGAGGGGTGCAAGCAGAGAGGCTCGTTTCATGGGACTAGGAGCAGAAGTCTTGGGCTGAGGGCCTGAGCAAGGAAGTCTTGGGTTCATGGAACCTGAGCAGGAAGTCTCGAGTGAGGAGCTTGAGCAGAAGTCTTGGACCTTGGGTCTGAGAAAGTGTAAAGTTCTTATGCAGAATGAATAAGCAATTGTAATCATGTTTAGATTATAGTGAAAATCTCTTGTGAAGCAAGGGGACTGGACTACTCTCAGTTAGGGGAGGAACCAATATAAATCTTTGTGTCTTCATCTATTATTTATTTGTTTCTATTAACATTCCACTACTAAGAATTGACTAGAATCTTAACACCAGTTTAGATTCTGAACTCTGATCAGATGCAAATTGAGAAAACGTTGTGTACTTTTCTCACCTTCACATTGCTCCTTGATTGAGGGTCATCATGGAATTTGTGTTAAAGGACAGTTCTATTAGAAACCTTTAATTCTTCTTCGTGTTCTGCCAGCAATTATATGACAGTGCTTTAATTTGTTTTAGGCCAATCTCTGATAGCTAATACTACCTGGTTTTATGCTTGTCAAAGATTTACAAGTCAAAAGATTTAATCCAAGACAATGAAATCAATGATTTTGCTAAGAACAAGATCTTGTTCATATCATGACTCATCCTAGACTAATACTATGGAATGAATCATGGCACTACTATCAGATTGAGGCATAAGTGTCGCAACGCGAAAAAAACCGGCGGAAAAACAGAGTCACCACCAAATGTAATTTATCCCGACGGGGGAAAGGAAATGATCGAAGAAACCTCAAAAAGGGAAAGGAACATGGTCTCGCAACCAAGTTCCGGGTTCGGGAGTCGATTACGCGAGAGGAAGGTATTAACACCCCCTCGCGTCTGTTGTACTCAACGGGATCCACATTTGTTGTTCTAATGAAAGGGCATGTTCATCTAAAGCCTATCTACTAACAAAAACAAAGAGGGAAAAAACAAAAGGAGACTCGATAGGACTTCGCCGTCCTAGGCCTACGTATTCCCTCGTGCAATGGGAAAGTCAGAGTCAACACAGTTTGAAGGACAACAAGTGAATGAGGGGAAGGTTGCTCGCCAAGACTTCGTCGTCTTGTGCCTACGTATCCTCATTCAGAAGAGAATGAGGAATTTAGAGCGTTCGTAGTTCGTGGATATGACCACAGATTGGTTAAGTTTTTTTAATGAGCGACGTTAAGTTCGCGTTCCAGCAGTTAGGGTCGATGCCTGTTTGCGGTAGAACGGAAATAACGTACTCTTTCTGAAAATGATTTGACAAACAATCCCGAAGGATAAAATGGTTTGCAGTTTGTTTGTGAGTTTTAACAGAAGTGGATTAAATTTTGTTTGGAATGTGCATCGCACTAAAGTCTATGACATATGATCGAATACTTCGCACTAACGATCCAAGCGTCTCACGCACAAAGTACCCTAAGATGAGGTTAGAAATTCATCTGCTCATCTTTTCCCGTGTGCTTAAGGCTCGTGGCGCACAATGCACATCATATTTATTAAGTATTTTGATTTTGGTTTTGAGAAGAGAAAGAAGACTCAAAGGGAAAAAGAAAATCTAGGGGAAACTCACCTAAATGTTGTCATGCAATATGGCCCTATAGTTGAGGATGAACAAGGGAAGTCTACTTAATGTTATCATACAAGTGATGGACCTAAGGTTGAGGTTAAAAGGGACTACCCTAATGTTGCATGCAAAGGATTGAGAGCCTAATGTCTATCCTACTTTGAACCTAATCAAAAATTAAGTTCAAACTAGGAGCCCTAAGGGAGCATGTGATCAAACACAAGTAAACATTATACAACTCAATCTTAAACAACAAATATGAATTTAAAACCCAAAGGAGAAGAAAAGAGATTAAGAGAAGGAAAATGTCAAAGCAACACAATATGAGAGGAATCAACATCAATGCACAAGTGTCACACATCAAGGAAGGATCAAAGTATGCTCATCAAATGAAACAAGACATTATAGATGGATCAAGCACACAATTATTCATACACATTCTCAAACTCTATGTACTATGATCAAAGTGTTCACACTTTTAAGTTCAAGAGAAAAGATGAAGACATTTAAGGAAGTGCACAAGCAAACTTGTTTTAGAATTATAATTGAACACCATTAGGCATCATACCAAAGTAAAATGAGTTTAACAAGAGGAGAAACAAGTAAGGTCAGAACTCACATCACAACAAAGACTATGCATTCATTAATCATCAACTCATACAAACAAGTCATACATGATTCAAATAAATGAAACTAGGCCAAGGAATCAATATGGGGAGTAGAATGAACAAGAATATCATTCCAAACATCAACTCATGGATAGCAAAAAGAAACCTCAAAGATCAAGTTTAAACATGCATCCAAACTAGGCAAGCATACACCATGATCATCTTCAAAGGAAAGCATGTGTTCAAGCAACGTACAAAGATCAAGTACTCAAGTAATGCATACCATAACATGAAGGTCATAAGCAAACTCAAATGATTCAGATCACATTCAATTCCAAGATATCAATAAAGTTCAAGAAGGAACATGTTCAAGATCATGCACAAAAAGCTATTCAAACATCCACTCAAGAAACAAATGGTCATGTGATATAAGTAAGACAAAATCATCACACTATAGACATCTAAACATGAAGAGAAAACCCTCAAACATGTTAATCAAAGCATACAAGAGTCCACAAGCATCAATTAGATCATACAAGAAAGCATCTCAAGAAACTAGGTTAAGAACATCAAAGAAGTAAGGTCAAAACATCATCCACTTGGAAATTCAACCAAAAATAGAAAAAATAGCCAAATGAAAGTGAATCCAAATCTATAATCAAGTAAATACATCATGTAATCACATCCAATAAACATCTCAAACTCCACCACAAGTGGACAAAGTGGTTTAAAACTAGGTTAAACATCATACACACTCAACTCAAACCCAAGTCACATTTAGGCACCAACCAAAAATAGAAAAATGACCTATTAAACTCCATTAAAAGTATCTAACACATTTTATATCCATCAATAATAAATTATCAAAAGATATCAAGAATAATTGCATAAATGCATCACAAATTAAATTAAACAATCTCATGTAGGATGCTAATCGAGCAAGAATCGAGGGCCAAGCAAAACCAATTAAGAAACAACCAAAAGTTTATCAATCAAGAACCAAAACCACATTCAAATATTCATTAATTAAGTGTCTAAACATGTGAGAAAAGTTTGGTCAAGAAGGCATAGCAAAAGCATTAAGAGACCAAACCCTAGTCAAGGACCAAAAAGGAAAACTACTTAACAAATAAATTCAAAATAAAATAGTAAAATAAATTAAAAATAAAATAAAAATAGCCAAAAATATCTCAATATGTGAAAGTGTCAGAAATATATTTTTAACCATTTTTAAAAAGAGTTTATCAATTAAAAATAAAAGTAAATTGAAAAGGAAACAAAAATAAAATAAAGAGAAAATAACAAGGCAAGGGGGGGGGGGGGGGTGAGAAAGTAATAACAGAAACAATGGGGATCAGTTTACACGCGCGTGGGCCACAACTAAGGAGGGTGTGAAAAGCAAAATAGACCAAGCCCAGTCCAAGAATTCAACCTTCATAAATAAAAAAACACGTGTGGATTGCCACATTACCTCATTAATTGAGGAGGCAGCCACGCTGCGCCACATAGCCAGACACGTCAGCAGGTCAGCAAATCAACACAAACCAACACAGTCAGACGCTAGAGCTAGGGCTCTGGTCGTCTTCTCTGGTCACCCTCACTGGAGATGACTATAAATATCATCAAATCTCAGAACTAAGCACATCATTACGCATAGATTTTCAAGGAGAGCATGAATCTACTATCAAAAGCCATTAATGTCCACTTTTAAGCCATGAAAAAGAGCATGAACAAAAGACACGCAAACTGAAAACCTCATCAAATCAACACAAAAACTACCCCAATCTTTCCTACAATGATGTAGGGCTTCAGAAACAACAACAAGGAGAACAATGCACATTTATTATGGCAGAAAAATGGAAGAGAAAGGTACCTAACGTAGACAGTCTGTTGCTTCTTGATCTGCACTCAAACACTTTTAAAAATCTCTCCTACAACTTCACCAACCATCAGGGAGTACAGATCCAAAGAAAAGAAGTGGAAAACTTGAAGGAAAATAGCAACTCGAATTTGAAGATGTTAGGGTGAGTGAGAGCTTTCTCTGATCTGATTTTGATGCCAAAATGAATATGTGAGTCATTTTAGGGTTTAGTGAGGTTTATATAGTGAGAATGAGAGAGAGAAAGTTTGTTATGGTGAGTTGTTTTGAAAATTTGAAAAATGGGGAATGAGAAGGTGCACACACGGGTTTGTTGCTTGGTGAGGTTAGTGTGAGTGGTTTGTTGAGCAAAATAGAATCATGAGGAGTATATGATGGATGGCACGTGGGAATGAGCAAAACATTAGTGATTTTTCTCTTTTTCTCATTTAGGCAAAGTATTCAAATGTGTGCATGCATGAGGAGTGAGTATGTTTGATCAAATTTGGCAAGGTTTTGTAGTACACGTGATGTAAGATTAACATAAAAAAGGTATGGCACAAGAGCACATAAAAACATGTACAAGAAATGTAACATGGTGATGCTTAAAGAATGTGTTCATGCATGTCACTTTCACTAGCCATAACTTGGTGAGCTTTGCTCCATTTGACACATTCTTGTAATCAAAGGAAAGTATGAAGATTATTGAACAAAATTCAAGTGAACATCAAGTTGAGATTAGGATGGGATGAATGAGAAAACCTAGCTTGAAGTTTGCTCCAAAATCTGTCTAGGCATGATTGAAAAAACTAAGTTATGAAACCATCATGAGACATGAAAAACCCTTGACTTTGAGGAGCCATAACTTGAGTTTTATAAATCAAATGAAGGAGTTATTTATATCAAAAGAAAGCTTGAAAGAAACTCTCCAACATTCATGTTTATGGGAAATTTAATTGGAGCTTGGATCATGATGGAAAATGTCTTGGAAGTTAGCTTCATGAAGTTGACAAACAACTTGCTAAATTTGGCATCTTGAAAACACTAACTTTGGGACATCATAACTTGAGTTCTATACATCCAATTGGAGAGTTCTTGTAATCAAAAGAAATCTTGGAGAATGAGGAACAACTTTCATGTTGGAATAAAGATGAAATAAATCTTGGATCATCAAGAAAATGGCCCTTGAAAACATGTATTCCAAGCTAAATTTTCATACTTAGAAAAATTCTAAGTGTTGAAATCACAAATCTTCATTTTTCTCAACTTTAAGCCACCATAACTTTTGATTTATGAATCTTTTGGACTTAGTTCCTTCTAAAAACTTGTAGTTCATGACGTCCTCTTTAATTTGATTCCGAGTTTGCCTTATTTGGATCAAGGATGAAAAAGTTATGAATGTTACAAGATGTCTAGAATTAGGGTTTTCCACAGTTAGAAAAATTTCACTAAAACCCTAATTTTGTCAATTCTCCTTTATTCTTCTTGATCCAACCTCATATTAACACTTGATATGAATTGAGATGCCCATGATTGACTTCAAAACCCAAGAGTTTGACTTTGTGAGGCCACAGTTGACCTTCTTGATAAGATGAAACCCAAATCCTCTTTCCATTGACTGAAGCTTATACAATGACTTGTGAAGAGACATGATACTGTATGAACTCCTTGAGATGCATATTGAGCCATAGAACCAAGATTTTCTCCAAGAATCAACCATAAAAGGCCTTTGATCAAAACCCTAATTTAGATGATTGTGAGATTGTTGAGAATGCCTTGATGATGAAAGGACTTTGGAGCTTGAGACTACCACAAGATTGAATATATTATCTTACTCCTTGATTTGAGAACCATCTCTTCCTCTTGAGGACCAACAAAGATACTTTGATCCCATGCTTAGAACCAATGCTATGCACAAATGAAGATGCAAATGAAAAGAAGCATAAGCCAAAAAGGTTAAAGAATGAAAGGGAAAATTTTGGGGTGTCACAGCTGCCCCTATTCAATCAACTTGGACTTGAAGGAATGATAGCAATGACTTTCAGACATTCAAGGTAAAAGGGGATTGAATATAAAAAGAACCTGGGAATTTGCAAATGGTGGGGAGAGAAGAGATAGAGTGATAGGATGCCAACCGAAAGTGGACTTACAACAAAGGATACCAACCAAAAGCTGGAATAACGATGGATACAGGGTACCACCTAAAAGTCGGGATTGCAAAAGATAACAGATTGGAAAAACACCAGAAGTGAGAATTTTAACAAAAGATACCAACCAACAGTTGGGATTAGAACCGGAGATACCAACCAAGAGTTGGGATTAAAAGATATGGTACTAACCAAAAGTTAGGATAAGACCATGAGTACCAACTAAGAGTTGGGATAAAGATAGGGTACCAACCAAAAGTTGGAATAGCATGGAATATTAACCAAAATTTGGAATAAAGAAAGAGTATCAACCATAAGTCAAAGCTCGACAAAAGATACCAACCAAGAGTTGGGATTTTAACGGGACGAGGATACCAATCAAAAGTTAGAATTTGAAGAAGACACCAACCAAAAGTTGGAATAAACAAAATGCCAATCGAAAGAGAATTCACCACAGAGCATACCAACCAAAAGTTGGAATTGGAAAAGAATAGCAACCAAAAGTTAGGATAAACACAGGGTACCAACCAAAAGTTGGAATAGAACCAACGGGTACCAACCAAAAGTCTGAATAAAAGATAAGGTACCAACCAAAAGTTGGGATAAAATAAGACTGTCGGCCGAAGGCAGACTCACGTCAAAGGGTACCAACCAAGAGTTGGAATTCAAGCTCAGATACCAACCAAAAGTTAGGATTCAACTGAAGATACTGTCATACCCCAAATTTTGACCACCAAGATTTCCCATAATTGTGAAGATCATTACCACAATATGGATGTACCATCATGCCTCATCAATCTCCCAAATATAGTCGAGCATCCACCACAACAAAAAATTAGGGTTTTGATCCCTCCCAGAACACTTAGACAAAAGATCAATCAAGAAATGACATGATCTTCAACTTGTCTAACCTCTTAAAACATCCAAAAAGGATCAAGAGGACTCTCACATCAAAAATCAAGCACAAAGTTGTGGTCTTCCAAGTGAAAGGAGCCTTGAAACACTCGATATCACCAAATTAGGGCTTTGGACGACTGGGACCTCCAGAGTGATCAGATTTCCACAAGAGGATGAGCCAAGACTTCAACATGTGACTCAATATGCTAAAAATAACCCTAGGAATTCATTTGTAAATTTAAATTACCCTCAGAGGATGCATTCCCCAAAAGTCGGGAATTAGGGTTTTTACGCGCCTAACCGCTCCGGAGCCAAAAGTCAAAACATGACTTTTTTGGCAAAAATGATCCTTATGACTCATATTTTCACAAAATATGACTTATAATGTCATTTAAACAAGAATTGATCAAGAAATCAAGATAACTTGTAAAAGGGGTAACTTTGAAAAAATTGAAAAATTTTCTAAGTTACTAAAATTGGATGGTTTTGATGCCAACTTCCAAGGATCATAACTTTTGATCTAGGCAGCCATTTGGATTGATCCAAAGCCTGAATTATAGGTCTTCCTACACCCTACAAAAGCTTCAACTACCTCAAACCTTAATTCTTCATGGATTTTTAGTTAGGAGTGGATCAAAGTGGTGCAAAATCAAGAATATGACACTTAGTGCAAATCTGCCTAAGTACCAGCCTTGGACATCAAAGTTCATGAGATTTTTTCAGTTGGATTCAGATAGTTTCAAGACCAACTATGACCACACATGAATTGTACCATATTAGGGCTTTCTAAAAAGCACAAGATCTTTCCATAACTCCATTTGAGTATGGAGTTATGACCCCCTCAAAATCATCATTTCCAACTGTCTTGTACAAGACAGAATTTGGCATTTTGCTCGATTTGGCAAAATCAGACAAGTTCAAGCCTTGTCATCCATTTGGACACCTTAGAGGATAACATCAAAGAGAAATTATCTAATTCACAAGCCTCCCAAGTCCAAGAATCTACATGTAGCCATAACAAACCTAAAAAGGCTAAAAAGCTCAAAGACTCTAATTTTGTTTCAATGCATTTAATGGATTCATAAGGTGGCAAGCATCAAGACATTGCTTAATGAATTGAGTCAAGATTCAACTCTGAACCAGAGGACTCATAGCCTGTACCCTAACCTCAATTCAATGACTAGAGGAGACTTGAGATTCCTTTTGATCACCATTGGCCAAAGGACTGTCCAAGCCTCTATTCACTATTAATGTCAAAACAAACTTGTTGCACTATAAATAGGCATCAATTGTTGTCAGTTTGAGTACGCCAAAGCACCCACACTGATGCTTTACTCAAAATCTCTCTTTCACTCCAAATTTTCCTTCTAATTCAAGTCACTGTCGGGTTTTGAATTTGAGAGTGATTCAAACCAAACCAATCATGCCAACACCTCATAAACATCATATATGAGTGATCCATGTCCCTGAAACACTTCTGAAACATCAAAATTATCATCTTCATTTCTCACTTGAACCAATTGCAGTCAGAGTTGAGCCAGCCTATCCAGAGGGTTTCAAAACTTCCTGAAGGTTGCAACACGTTCCTTGAGACTCAAGGAAGCTAACCAGGCCATTGTTACACATATGTAACACCTCTACCATTGAAATCAAATTCTTCTTGCAGAGGTAAACCTTAAACTTTCAAACTCAATGAACCATGCATCATAAAAATATTTTCAAATTACCATTGTGTTTCTGAATGTTTGTAGATCATTTGCCCTCAATCAATTGTTGTTTATGATTCGTGTATAGGATTTCACATAGCTCTTGCAATTTTTAGGGTTCATCTGGTTTTGACATGTTATATTTTGATTCACTTAAATTAAAAAAAATAAAATATTGCCATTGTGTTCCTTGTTTAAAAATGCACGATTTTCATCTTTACATCGTATGAAATGGTTGAGAAACGAGGGAGATAGGGTGCCTTTTGCAAATCGGATGAAGAATAATGGAGGAAGAAGATGGCCATGGCGCCATTTTCAGGTTTTCAAAACCAAACATGCTATATATTATACACTTGCCATATTATGTTTGAATTGTCATTGCGCTCTAGTGGAAACACTAGTATTTGTGTGTGTGTTAGCGAGCGAGAGGTCTGGGGTTCGAATCCCCCTCGCTCCAGACCTTTTGGTTTTTTTTAAAACCATTTTCAAAATATTTCTTCACATATTATTCATTGTTATCACTCTCTATCAGCCCACGCACATGGCTCAATTGGTAGAATTTTAAACTCTCCACCCCAAGGGCACGAGTTCAAGCCTTGGGGGGACCATTCCTAATTTTTTATCACTTGTCTTCTTTCACTTTTCTTCACCATATTTTAATAACTTTAAAAATTAATTTCTCACTCATATTTTATCATTTTTTATTGATTCTTTTTTTGAAAATTCACAAAAATGATAAAATATTTTATTCTACAAAAATTTCACAAAAAATATTATTTATTTTATATATTTAATATTTTCATAAAGAACTTATTTTATTTGTTTTTTAACATTTGAAAATATTTCTTTTCTCTTGATCTTTTCAAAACCAAATGAGTTTTAAATCATCTTGTAATTAAAATATCATTTTTCAAACCTTAACCAAAAATCACAAGTTGTTTATTTAAACTTATTTGGTATTTTTATCATTTTTTAATTAATTTTCTTTGAAAAATTACTTTTAAAAATGAAATTAGGGTTTCTTTGATTTTGATCTTTTTCAAACATTTTTAAAACATTCTTTGGGCCTCTAATAGAGTGTAAGTCCCATCCCTTTTTGTACATAAACCTTTTTGGGTTATTGTATAAGTCCCAATGTGTTTTCTAAAACCGATGCGCAATCGTCGCCTTTTAAACAAAATCATTTGGGCCTCCCCATGTGTTGTAAGCTCACTACGCCAAAGAAAGGAAAAGACAGCGCTTTTTTTTGCCTTTAACAGCGCTTAAAAGCGCTGCCTATGGTGGCGCTGCCGTAGGTAAAGACAACGTTTTTTTTATGAGAAAGCGCTGCTAAAGACCTACTTTAGGCAGCGTTTTACCTTTAAAAGCGCTTTCTAAAGTAGGCCTTTAGCAGCGCTTTTAACTGAAAAAACGCTTTCTAAAGTGGCCCTTTAGCAGCGCTTTTTCTATCCTTTTATGCTTTCTATTGGCATCTTTAGGCAGCGTTTTCGTAGGAAAAAACGCTTTTTATTGTCCTCCTTTAGACAGCGCTTTCTAATTTATTTTTTATTTTCACCTTTAGGCAGCGCTTTCTCAGGAAAAGCGCTTTCTATTTCCCCCCTTTAGACAGCGCTTTTGAAAACGCTGTCTAAATTTTTTTTTTTTTTTTCACTATAGGCAGCGCTTTTTCGTAAAAGCGCTGTCTTTTTTTCTTCACGTTTTTTTTTAATGATTTTTTTTAAAATCAAATTTTCCTTCTTTTTTATGCACAAACCTGTATATATTTTCCTTCACATTTTAGGCCATTTCCAATCCTTCACATTTTAGGCATTTCTAATCTTTATAAATCACATAAACCATTCTAATCCATGATTCACTTTTAAGGCCGTTTCCATTAACCATTTCCATAATTAAACCATTCAAATCCATAAACCATTCACATAATTAAACATAAACCATTCACATAATTAAACTATTCTAATCCATAAACCATTCACATAATTAAACCATTCTAATCCTTTAACTTCTAAAGATCTCCTAATATAAAACAACTTCCAAAACTATACAATTACACTCCCTAACTACACACCAACTTCCATACCTTATATGATTCTTTTCTCAATAAGGTATTCACACAATTCCTCCTTGATTTGTTCCAATTTATCTTTCGTGTAATGATCACACGTGTATTCATCAAAGTACTACATAACAAAACACAATATGCATGATTTAGCTTAAAATAATAAATTATATGAAATATCCGATAAGTATTAAAATAAATCCTAAGTTATAAATCCATACCATGATGGGAATCTCTAATCGATCCAAATCAAGGATTTCTCTCATAAACCTCAAAACGAAATAACCGCAGTCTATACCGTTATGCTGACGAGGACACTACACGTAGAAAAACAAATAAGAATTAATATATAGTTGTCTTGTGTTATCAAGTAGCATCACTATTATAAGCAACATTGTGAAAATTAATATACCTCCACTTTGATCCATGTAATGTTGTTTGCTTTAGACCGTGATACTCGAGCTTCTCTTTGTGCTCGGTATACTAGTATTGTTCTATAAAAGAAAAACGTAAATTTAGAACAATCTCGCAGAAATAATTAAATATACAAATACACACGAATATTTAGAACAATCTCACTTACTTATCAACTAAATCCTTCATATTCTGATATGTTGTCCAATCATGATCTAATGAATTCAGATAATACACCACTTCTCTTGTAGGTGAAATTAGAATAAAAATCTTACCCGTTTCCAGTATTATACAGTAAAAGATACAGACTTTCTGTACTGCTGGCCATAAATCTCTCGAGTAAGTGATTTCTTACTGAATTTGGATCAATAGCAATTGTCGGTGCATTGACACGGGCGCAAGACAAGAAATATAATCTCTTTGACAATTGATTCCCGCGCATCAATTTCTCATACAAGCACCTTAAATAAAAATATAATAAACATTAGACTATTTTCATTGAAATGTGTAAATAAATTGTTCAACTAATTAAATAATAGATTGATCGGAGTACCAGATGTATGAATGCATAACACTGATGCCTAATTCAAGATGCCGAAAAATCTGTTCCATGTCCTCTTTTGCAATTATTTCGGAATGAGGAAAACCAAAAACACCTTCGCCCATGTCTATTTGACGAATAGCACCATCCATCAAATCTGATGTTGCCACAAGTGTTTCAAGACACATCCGAAAGCGAGGTGTAAGAGCTCTTTTTGCCTGCTCGATCTTTGTAGGAGCTCTTTTCTTGCTGGTTTGTTGTGAAACTTGAGCAGGAGCCTAAAAATCATATAAGTTAGGTAAAGTAGAAAATCATGAAGCTTTTGAATTTAGAACATTGAATAACACTTTTAATGTACCTCTTTTTGTGATGCAACAGACTCGTTGTGCGGCAAAATCCCTTTATCCTTAGATGCGGGTTTTGTAGGAGTCTAACATTACCATGTAAAAAAATGTACGTAATGGTTCAGAATGATTTTCATAATGGTTCAGAATTGACATTTGAATACTAAAAGATTCATAATGGTTTTCATCATACCTCATCATCTATGAAAATGAGGTCTGACGGCCATGTAACAAACGATCCTATTGCATCCCGCAACAATGTTGTCTCTGAAACAACGTCAGGTATCGGTAGCAATGCATCAAGCTCTAATGCAATATCAACTGATACTTTCAGATATCCATCGGGGAGCGGTTTATGGTGAAGTAAATCTCCCAAAGTGGTATGCATTTTTCCCTTGCCAACTATGCGATAAGTCGGTAACGATAAAAATAGCTGACAAGATGAAATGCCCTAAAGCAATAATAAATATGTAAATGTTAATGTGTATATATGTCAATTAAAATAAACGTGCTAATTTAATTAAAATAAATATATGTCAATTAAAATAAACGTACTAATTACCTCGGGAACTTTATTTTGACAATTGATACTAGTTTTGTCACTAGTATCTTTCAACTATGAACCGCGCTTTTCTGCCTCATATCTCTCTTTATCCTTTTGCAATTCACGGACTTGCGCTTTTAAGTCCTCCAACGATTTCATCACTTCGCGATTGCTAGGATTTTTTCTCTTTGGTTGCTTATACAAGGAAGATGGAGTCACACTAAATTCTTTACCCCTCACCCGACCGGAATACTCAGGAACATTTAGTACTCGACTAAGTATGCTCCTGCAATCCTCCTCACCTGTGGTTACAGATTTAGATAGAGTCTCCTGAAATTCATTGACATATCGAAAATTATTAGTGGGGATTAAAAATTAATTATATTTTAATAAAATTTCGATTAACTTAAAGACATAATGTTATACTTACACATTCGTCATAAACATGCTGAACATCTTCCCTAACAACTCCATCCTTGCTCACACGAGCTTCCTTCCACAAAACATGGTCCGGAAGTGATGTTTCTTCACTTTTCGTCTCTTCTAACTACACATTGAGATAAATAATAAGATCATCAATTATAACACAATAAGACAATTAATAAAATCATAGCATTTATATATACTTACCAATTTTTGTTGTAAGCATGCATATCCCACACGCCCTTTTCTGTATGGATACGCGGGTTTTGATGCTTTTTTGCGATTAATGGCACTCAATTCCTAGATAAACAAGTTTAAGTCATATCAGAACAAACTAATGCAACAAGTATATAATACAATTAATATACATGACAAATTAACATTACATTGAATTTTTTGGATTTTCGTTTGGCTACAAAAGTGCTCCATTCTTCAGATGCAATCAAGTCCGCATACAACTGTGGAAGTTCTGCTTCAACAAATTTTTTTCCGCATCCCTAAGATATTTGTTTGATAACATAGTTCGAAAGCCTCTGTGTCTTTTTCCGGCCAATTGAAGACAATACTTTTTTTGGCTTTCATCAATATTAAAATACCTCTACAAAAAGACATACACATAGAGTGTGTTAGTATAAGTAAATTAAAGGCTTACTTGTCAATAAAAATCTAATAACATCAATCATATTTGGTAAGTACCTGTATCTCAGTCCATATTTTATCTTTACCGGCTTGCAACAATGGATTCCTCCAATTATCACTGGTGATTGGAATGTGCTGACAGACAAGGGAACCTATGTAACTAGTCAACATTGAATCGTTTGACTCAATTAGTTGGTTTTCATTACTCCAATGTACATCAAATTTGATCCCTTTATCTCTTGCATGGATGATTGACTTCATAATAGTTATTCCTTGTTTAATTTCACTTTCTACATTCTGAGCTTCATTTGTATCATGTGTCTCGTGTGAGTCTTCTTGGTTACTAGCCATTTGACCTATAAGAAAGAAAAAAACAAAAATTAAATGGCAAATATAAAAATCCATAATCCATAATCCATTGAATATATATAACATGACAACTATTTAATATTATTGAATGATATAAGCTATAATTTTATAACTAGTACCTTTTTCACTAACGTCACTTTCTTTTCTTGGTTGGAATAAGTTCTACCTGTCTCTTAACAACACAGACGGTTGGATTGATCCAAATACCCTCATTATGATCATTTCTAGTATATGATTCATTCGCTATAATATTTTCATCTTGATCATTTCTAGAAAATGATTCAATATCAACATCAATATCACCCTGATCTCCAATGTTTTCATCAATTACTTTGTTTGATAAAAGCACTATAGACCATTTTGTACTTGTCGGATCAGTGACATAGAACACTTGTTTAGCTTGAGAGACTAGAATAAAAGGCTCATCTTTGTACCCCACCCTATTAAGATCCACTTGCAAAAATCCTGACATATCCATTTGTATGCCATTATTATTTTCAACCCACTTGCAACAAAATATAGGAATCTGAAACTTCTCATAATCAAACACCCAAATGCGCTCGATAACCCCAAAATATGACAGATTTGCAAATTTGGGGTTTAAGTCCTTCACACTTGAAATGTGCATTGCTTCAGCTACCACGGTGACACCACTATTTTGCATAGTACTTTTATCATCTTGTTCTTTGGTATAATATGTGTATCCATTAATTGATTGATGAAAGTCCTTGCTTTGTTAAAAATCTCATGCTCTTGATTAAGGACAAACAAGAAACTAAGTAGGGGAGAATTTGATAACAATCCAAAAGTACAAATCTCATTAGTCAAAACTTATACTAATCGCATTGTTCCTTGGCATTTTTTATGAGAATTGACTAACAAAAGACCCAAAAGGTTGGTACTTGGGGATTTGAATGGTTTTGCAGGTATTAGCCTCAAGAAAAACCAGTTGAAACAAAGAAAAGGCCATGCCCTGTAACTTTCGCATCGCGACCAAATGCTTCGCTATGCGACGAACAGCGATAGGAAGCGAGCAAGGAAAAACAAAGCAGAATCAAAATGACAGACTTCGCTTGAAGCGACAGAATGCGAGAGAAAAGCGATGGACAGCGAGGGACAGCGATAGGCAGCGATGCAAGATAGAACCAAACCATCCTTGAAGCGAAGGAAGCGAGAGAGAGCGAGCAAGTTCGCGACGCGAACAATACTTCGCATAGCGTAAAATGACGAAATAAATTCAGTTCTACTATCGAATATAAACTTTCATCTTCATCATTCTTGAATCGAATATAAACTAAATATAAACTTTCATCTTCTTCATTCTTGAATCGAAATAGATAACAAACGACAAACCATAAAAATACAGTCATAGAAAATGGTAAACCAAATGCATGCACACAATATATTTACACTAAAATAGCCATTGACAATACCTTGACATAAAATGTATCAACAACAACGTAAAAAACAACAACATTGTATCAACAACAACGTACCTCTTCTTACTTCACGCGAGAGAGAGAGAGAGAGAGAGAGAGAGAGAGATAAGGGAGCAGTCGCGAGAACAGACGCGAACAAAACAACGGCGGTGGGAGAACGAACAGAACTGCGGTGGTCGGAGAACAGAAGGGTGGTGGGAGAACGATGGTGGTCGGAGAAATAGCGAGAGAGAAATGAGGTAGAAGTCTTGAGTGAAAATGAATAGGGTTCTGAAAATTTAGTGTTATTTTATTTTTTAATAATAATTGACCTAAGACAACGCTTTTTTCCTAATAAAGCGCTTTCTTTTAATTGGCCTATAGCAGCGCTTATTAAAAGCGCTTTCTAAGGTTATATTTTAATTGGCATATAGCAGCGCTTTTTAAAAGCGCTTTCTATGGCTATCATTTAGCAGTGCTTTTTAAAAGCGCTTTCTAAGGTTATACCTTTCGCAGCGCTTTTTAAAAAGCGCTTTCTAAGGTGGGGACTATTTACGACCTTTAGCAGCACTTTTAGAAAGCGCTTTCTAAAGGTATCCTTTACCAGCGCTTTTTTTTAGCGAATTTTTTTATTCCTTATAGAAGCGCTTTGTGATAAAAGCGCTGTCTTTTTAGTGCTGCCTAAGGCCATTTTTGGCATAGTGAAGTCCCACTTTTCTTTCTTTTAAATCACTTTGGGCCTCTTGAAAGAGTGTAAGACCCAACCCTTTTGTACATAAATAAATTTGGGCCTCAGTTATTGTATAAGTCCCAATGCATTTAAAAATCTCGGCGATCGCCGTTTTCAAACAATTTTCATCTGGGCCTCCCTTTGGTTGTAAGTCCCATTTTTCTTCTTTTTCAAACACTTTTTTGGGCCTCTAATAGAGTGTAAGACCCAACCCTCTTTGTACGAAAATAATTTGTGGGCCTCAGTCATTGTATAAGACTCGATACAATTTTAAAAACAACGGTGCGATCACTGTTTTTCATATGGGCCTCTCCTTGAGTTGTAAGCCTCATCTCTTGTACAAAAATAAACTTTGGGCCTCTAATAGAGTGTAAGACCCATCCCTTTGTAAGTAAACAATTCTTTGGGCCTTTCCTTGAGTATAAGCCCCAATCTTCTTTTCAAATCAACTTTCCCTTTTGATTTAGGTTCAAATTCATAGTTGTTATCAAAACTTTATTTAATTTCTTGAACAACTAACCATACAGCTGTTACAATGGAAGCTTGCTCACCTATAAGTTTTAAACAGCTTTATTTTACATACTTGCATATATATATATATATATATATATATATATATATTTGTTTGTAATGCTGGAAGCTTGCTCACATGTAAGTCCTCCTACCCTCTTTTACATACTTGTATATATTTCATCTGTATATATATATATATATATATATATATATGCCTGTATATATCTGCGTAGAGTTTTCCCCAGAAATTACGTCTAGGATTAGATAAAGCCACTGGTCACTCTTTCAGCACAGTCAAAACTAGTTCCCCATAGGAATTTCCAGATACAGTTTTGCCTCCTTTTGGGCTTATACAATATGGAACAAAGAGAAAGGCATTATTCCCGGTGAAACTTTTCTCAGACTGTCACTATTAGAAATTTGTCAAAGAAATTCAGTTCCCCAGAGAGGATTAATTCCCGGTGAAACCTCTCTTGAATTTCTTCAAACCCTATAACTGTTCTCTAAAGGATTAATTCCCGGTGAAACCTTTTTGAACTTTTCTTAGGTTTGGACCCACGGGCTTCTTAAAAGCATCCCCAGCCTCCTCTTGGGCTTTGTACAAGGACCCTCAGGCTTCTTAGAAGTTCTCATGCCTCCTCTTGGGCTTAGTACAATGACTCGAGACCTCTTATAAGTATAGGAGAGAACCTAGACATCCTTTGTTAGAGCAGTCTTCCTATGAGTCAAAACCTCAGACCAAATTTAGGGTTGATTCTCATCCCTTAAAACACATGCCTCCTCTTAGGCATCATACAAAGATAAACCCTTTCATACCAATAGACTTGGACAGTCTCATCTCCTCTTGGATCTCAAAGACATTCTCAAGTTCCCTACAAATAACCGGAGAAACCCTGGTCATTTAATCAATCTCCAGCTGAGTTGAAACCTCCATAGGTTCTAAAACTCAATTTTTCATCCTAAAATTTCCCCCCAGCTAGGGTCATCTTATCATCAATGTAAAACTAGCCAAAATCAGAACCTCAAGGCATCTGATATCTCAACTCTTCTGTAATCCTCAGCAAGAGTTGATTCCCACTTTGGACCTGCCTCTGGATCTCAATAATCCTCAGCAGAAGATAACCTCCTCTTAGGCTTTGTATAAGGAATTCCCCAATCAGCCTCCTCTTAGGCTTTGTATAATGATTCTTTCTTTTCCTTAGCAATTTTAACCTCAATCTTGGGCTTTGTAAAAGACAGACAAAAACACTCTCTTGTTGAGTCAGTCTCTTTTTAGTCTCAATCTTGGGCTTTGTACAAGACAGACAAAAACACTCTCTCTTGTTGAGTCAATCTCTTTTCAGCCTCAATCTTGGGCTTTGTACAAGACAGACAAAAACACTCTCTTGTTGAGTCAGATAAAAAAAACACTCTCTTGTTGAGTCAGATAATAAAAACACTCTCTTGTTGAGTCAGATAAAAAACACTCTCTTGTTGAGTCAGATAAAAAACACTCTCTTGTTGAGTAAGATAAAAAAAACACTCTCTTGTTGAGTCAATCATCTTCTTTTTAGCCTCAATCTTGGGCTTTGTACAAGACAGATAAAGAACACTCTCTTGTTGAGTCAATCTTCCCTTTAGCCTCAATCTTGGGCTTTGTACAAGACACCTGAAATATCCTCAGCTAAGTCAGTTTCTTCTTTTTAGCCTCAATCTTGGGCTTTGTACAAGACACATATATACTTTCCCCGAGAAGTCAAATCCTTCTAGCCTCCTCTTAGGCTTTATACAAAATTTTCCCTAAGCAGGGTCAGTCTCCCTTTTAGCCTTAATCTTGGCCTTTGTACAAGACACCCATACTCTCCAGCAGAGTCAACCTTCTTCTAGCCTCAATCTTGGGCTTTGTACAAGACAGATAAAGATTTCTCTCCCACAGAGTCAATATCCCTTTCAGCCTCAATCTTGGACTTTGTACAAGACACCTATAAATATTCCCTAGTGGAGTCAATAACTTCTTTTCTGCCTCAATCTTGGGCTTTATACAAGACAGATAAAACCTTCCCCAAAAGAGTCAATATCCAGCCTCCTCTTAGGCTTTGTATAATGATCTCCCCAAAAGAGTCAGTCTCTTCCCAGCCTCAATCTTGGGCTTTGTACAAGACAGATGTAAAACTCCCTAGTAGAGTCAACCTTTTAGCTTCAACCTTGGGCTTTGATCAAGGCACACACATAAAACCACATCCCCTCAGAGAAAATAAAAAACCTCTCTGTAGGAAGATATTTCTCTGTACATCACACATCAAAACAAACAATCACACAAACTTAATCCCAGATAACTACTATAAGTGGCACACTTGTTGATTCAAATATCCAAGCTGTAGTCCATCTCTTATCCTGGTAAACTTCCTCTTTCATCTAAATGCTGTAAGTGGCAAGCCTCTGGATTACAAACATCCAAGCTATGGTCCCTCTCTTAGCATGAAAGATTCCTAAGGAAAAATGGCATTGCTCAACACTGAGTTAAAGTTTCCTCCGTTAGGACAAATCCCTTATAAAGGAAATTATGGCATTGCTAGGATTCTCACATCCCAGTTAAAGTAGTCCTCCTTTATAATCAATCACCTAACAACAGTGATGGACAGACGAGATATCTCTTTTAGAGATGACAAATTCTCTCTCAGTCAAACCTTTTAGCTTCAATATTGGACTTTGAACAAGACATAAATAACCTTTTAGCTTCAATCTTGGGCTTTGAACAAGACACCAAAAAACATCTTTCCTCTCATAGAATAGGAGGAACTACGATTTCTCTGATTCCCCTGTTTACCTTTAATGGGAATACGTAGGCATAAGATTGTGAAATCTTAGCGAGCACACCAAATAAAAAACTTCAGGTCCAGTACCTTCATACACTTATCAAAAACTTTAGGTATCAGACCTTCCCAAAAACATCGGAAAAAACCCAAAATCAACAAAAACTCTCTCTCTCAGCCATCCCAAAGGAGAAACTTTCCCAATTGAAAAACAAACACCAGTAAATAGAAACAGTATAATTGTTAACGACCCATGGATAACCATGTATAGGATGGGTAATTGACAACTCCCCATTGTATAACCTGACCCTGGACCCCCCAATCTCTTAAGCATTTGTTACAGAAAACATTTGCGTACAAGGTTAGTTTGAGATAGTTTCCCTTTCCTTTCCAGCATCATAGAATAAATAAGAAATTAGAAAGTAGCACCCAATCCCCACCATTGCGGTGAGAAAAACCCATGGCGATAAGGTGGTCGCGTCTCCGACAAAAATCGCACGCTACAGATACCAACCAAAAGTTGGGATTCAACAACTGGGTACCAACCAAAAGTTGGGATAGAACCAGAGATATACAGGAAATAGAATCAACAGACTTACAACCTGAAGTAGAGAGAAGATGACTCTGTTGGGGAAAAGAGAACCCTAAACAGACAACCCTGCATGGGAAACACAACATAATTCCTCTGGAAGGAAACACAAGTAGGATGAACAAAATCACTATTTGGGGGAACGTTATATCCTGAGTTATGACACTTTCTGCTGGGGAAATATCTGGAAAAGGGTGTTTCAAACCTGGATTATGCTTCGAATGCATATGTTTGAATTTTTATATGGCGTAATGGTCCATACGAAATGGAAATTCTACGCATTTTGAGGATGCAATGCAAAGATGCTTATGATATGCAAAAGGACACTCCAACGGGAGAAGTGCTGAGAAACCAGAAACAGATCTGCTGGGGAAGACAAACTGAACTGCCTCCGCTGAAGAAGACCCAACTAGACTTCCATTCTAGCAGGAAGTAGGAATGATGAAGAAAAGTGCCAACGACATTTGAGCTTTGAACCTGCTGGGGATATCAACCACTGCTGATTTATTTGTTGTGGAAATCAATACCAAACTCTGATTAGGGAGAAAAGTCAATGATACCAAGCCTGCTAGGGAGCGATATTGAACTTACTCTTTTGTTGGGGAATTATCTTCTCCCATCACTCTGGTGGGGAGAAGAAAACACTATTATCGAGAATGTAACATGCTCGGGAAGCATAAATCCACCCCCACTATCTTGGCTGGAGTAGCACACTTTTTGCTGGAGAGCAGTAAACCAAATAAGACTTTGGCTGAGGAAACAATATTCTGTACTCTCGCTGGGGAAAACAACCAGAAAATCATGATGCTCTAATGAGTATGATAATACTTTAACAATATCTGTCAGGGAGAGAACTCTACTAGGGAAGGGGGATCACACCATCCTACAAACACATAACAACATAAAAATGTTCCACATGCAACATGGTAACCTCGGTTACCACCCAAGACATTCATCATTCAAGTGATTTCCATTGTTTTTACTATGCTCTGCAAAGCTTCAATGTTTTCACATGCAATATTTATAAAAATATCGGACGTTTTTACAAACAAAACAGTAAAAGTAAAAACAAAAATGGACAGATTTTGAATGAAATGAAATTTTATTGATCGAATTGGCCTATAAATAGGCATTTACATTTGGAGGCAATGTGGAAACAGATTTCCATCAGGTTCTGATTCAGCTATGACTCGTATGTCTTCGACGCTCTCAAATGCTTTGCCTTCTGAAAAGACTAACTGTACCGATTCCTATCCTTTGAAATTACCCTTTATCAAGACATGCTTAAAGATCGAACGTAAATCGCAGCCTCTCGCTTTCAAATCCCTAACTTTTTCCTGGACCGCCCTTTCGGGGTTTCAATCCACTAGGATACCCATTTTTTCCAAAGTTGCCATTTCAGGTTTTCAACTTTGCAGGTTTATTCTTTTTTTATTTTATTTTATCCCTCATTTTTTCCTGAACCTTTTCTTTTTTGTGGTTTGCCTGGATGCCCTTTTTTTCTTTGACCTTTTCTTTTTGTGGTCTAACGGGTCTCTTTTATGCGAAGTATTTTTTTACTGCGTCTGCGTTCACAGGGGACGTAAAATCTTCGCCATCCATAGTTGAGAACAATAAGGCTCCGCTAGAGAAAACTTTTCTCACAACATATGGTCCTTCATAGTTTAGAGTCCATTAGCCCCTGTGATCTGTTTGAGGAGGAAGGATCCTTTTCAAAACTAAGTCACCTGTTTGAAAGCACTGAGGACGCACTTTCTGATCAAAGGCTTTCTTCATCTTGCTTTGGTATAATCGACCATGTGAAATGGCTGCCAGCCTTTTCTCTTCAATAAGGTTCAATTGATCCAACTTGGCTCGTAACCATTCAGCCTCATCAAGCCTCACATCCGCCAAAATCCTTAAAGAAGGAATCTCAACTTCCAAAGGTAGGACAACTTTTATACCATACACTAGTGAGAAAGGAGTTGCCCCTGTCGATGCACGCACCGAAGTACGATGACCATGTAAAGAAAAAGGCAACATCTCATGTCAATCTTTATATATTACAACCATCTTCTACACAATCTTCTTGATATTCTTATCCGCTGCCTCAATAACACCATTTATCTTCGAACGATATGGAGAAGAAATATGATGTTCGATTTTAAAGCTTTGGCACAACTCCTTCATCATCTTGTTATTCAAATTCGAACAATTATCAGTCATGATTCTCTCAGGAATACCATAACAGCAAATGATGTCCTTCTTTATGAACCAGGCGACTACTTGCTTGGTAACGTTGGCAAACGAGGCCACTTCCACCCACTTGGTGAAATAGTCGATGGAAACCAGAATAAAACGATGCCCATTAGAGGCGGTCAGCTCAATCTTTCTGATCATGTCAATGCCCCACATAGCAAAAGGCAAAGGAAATGTCAATACATTCAGAGGAGTCGGTGGCACATGCACTTTATCAGCATAAATCTGACATTTATGGCATTTTCTGGCGTATTCAAAACAATCAGATTCCATAGTCTTCCAGTAATAGCCCGCTCTCAACAGTTTTCTGGGCATGGCATACCCATTGGCATGGGTACCGAAAGAACCCTCATGAACTTCTTCCATTAAAAGGCATGCCTTGTGTTCATCAACACAACGGATCAAGACCATGTCAAAGTTTCTTTTATATAGCACGTCGTCCTCATTGAGAAAAAAATTACCAGCTAGTCTCCTCAGAGTCTTCTTGTCTTTGTTGGATGCCCCAGGTGGGTATTCTTGGCTTTTGTGGAAGCACTTAATATCATAAAACCATGGCTTGCCATCCGACACTTCTTCAGTTGCAAACACAAAGGCAGGTCTATCAAGACACATGGTTATGATTGTCGAAACTTCATTCCACAAATTCACCTTGTACATCGACACTAACATTGCCAACGCGTCTGCCATCTAATTCTCAGCCCAGGGTACATGATGAAAGTCAGCCCTATCAAAGAAAGGTAGCAACCTTCTAGCATAATCCTTGTAAGGCACCAGATTGGCCTGACGAGTCTCCCATTCACTCTTAATATGATTAATTACCAACGTTGAATCACCATATACATCAAGATTCTTGATTCTCAAATCAATGGCCTCTTCTAACCCCATGATGCACGCTTCATACTCTGCTTCATTGTTGGTACAGACAAACGTCAATCAGGCAGTGAAAGGGATTTGAGAACCCTTAGGAGTAGTAATGATTGCCCCAATTCTGTTGCCATATACATTAATAGCTCCATCAAAAATTAAACCCCACTGGGATCCAATCTCAGGTCCTTCATCAGGCAAAGGCTCATCACAGTCTTTAGCTTTCAGATACATAATATCCTCATCCGAAAACTCAAACTTCATCAGTGGATAGTCTTTAATTGGTTGTTAAGCAAGATATTATGACAGAACACTTCCCTTGATGGCTTTCTGGGAAACATATTGAATATCGTATTCTGTCAAAACCATCTGCAAACGGACAATCCTTCCAGTGAGTGCTTGCTTCTCAAACACATATTTTATTGGATCCATCTTCGATATCAATAGGGTCGTGTGGTTTAACATATACTGCCTCAAACGCTTGGCTGCCCAAGCGAGTGCACAACATGTTTTTTCCAGCATTGAGTACCTTGACTCATAATTAGTGAATTTCTTACTCAGGTAGTAGATGACATGCTCTTTTCTACCTGTCTCGTCATGTTGAACGAGAACACACCTCATTGAATTCTCAAGAACCGTCAGATACATTATCAATGGTCTTCCTGCTACCGGAGGCATGAGGGTTGGAGGTTCATGCAAATATTCTTTTATCTTTTCAAAAGCTCTTTGGCAATTTTCATTCCACCTGACCGCTTGATCTTTTCTCAACTATTTGAATATCGGCTCGCATGTGGATGTAAGATGAGAGATGAATCTAGCTATGTAGTTCAACCTCCCCAAGAAACCATAAACCTCTTTTTCTGTTCTTGGCTCAGGCATTTCTTGTATTGATCTTATTTTAGCAGGGTCAACCTCGATACCTCGTTCACTAACCATAAAACCCAGCAATTTACCAGACCTCACCCCGAAGGTGCACTTGTTCGGATTCAACCTCAGCTTGAATTTCTTTAATCTTTCAAACAATTTCTACAGATTAACCAGATGCTCTTCCTCCGTTTGGGACTTCGCAATCATGTTATCAACATAGACTTCAATCTCTTTGTGAATCATATCATGAAAGAGGGTCACCATTGTCCGCTGATAAGTTGCCCCGACATTTTTCAATCCAAAGGGCATTACTTTATAACAGAACGTTCCCCACGGTGTTATGAAAGTTGTTTTCTCCATGTCTTCTGGGGCCATCTTGATTTGGTTATACCCAGAGAAGCCATCTATGAAGGAAAACACAAAATATTGAGCAGTATTATCCACTAACACGTTAATGTGAGGGAGCAAGAAATTATCGTTTGGGCTTGCTCTATTCAAATCATGGTAGTTAACACACATCCTGACCTTTCCATCCTTCTTAGTTACAGGAACAATATTAGCAACCCACGGAGGATAGCTAGTCATAGCAAGAAACCCAGCGTCCAACTGTTTCTGAACCTCTTCTTTGATTTTGACAGCCATGTTTGGTCTTGTTCTTCTCAGCTTCTGCTTGACCGGAGGACAACCCTATTTGAGAGGCAAACGGTGCACAACGATGTTCGTATCAAGCCAAGGCATATCCTGGTAAGACCAAGCGAAAATGTTCACATACCCTTGTAGCATTTCAACCAATCTTCTCTTGACACTATTTCCCAAAGTAGCCCCAATTCTAATTTCTTTCTTGGCATCCTCGGTACCCAGATTAATAATCTCAATATCCTCCTAATGAGGTTGAATGATCCTTTCCTCCTGTTTCAAAAGCCTGGCTAATTCCTCAGGAAGTTCACAGTCTTCATAAATCTCCTCTTCATCTTGGTAAATTGGATAGTCAAAATCACATTGAGCCATAGCTGAATCATTATTGATAGGATCTGAGATGATGGATCTGCATGAGTGATGTTTTATGTTTTATTAAGAATGCGAAAATGAACAAAACAAAAAACACATTGCCATTTTTAAAGATGTAAAAGCAAAATGAAAAACAGGGAGCAAAACATTTGAATGCAAAACGTCCTTTTATTTGTGATAACATTGAAAGCAAAAACACGTGGCCCTACAAATGAGTCATTACGTCTTGGGCAGAACGTAGGACTTGACATATGTAAGAACAAGAAAATTACTCTTCATGGGTGACAAGGATGACTTCCTCAAAAGACCAGTTGCAAAGTTCTTGGCCTGGAATGTAGGGGCAGATCCAGCTATCCATGTCGCAGTCGCTATCAACTTCATATTCCCCTATTGCATTAATCCGGTCGAAAATGACCCCAGCACTTGAAAACTTGACAGGACCTCTGAACCTCGGAGGAGCTTGCGACGACTTGTATCCCAATCTGAACCTATCCTGCTTTACTAGTACCTCGAGAACTTGGCCTCAACCCTGAGAACTGCTGACCTCAACTACAGCACGAGCCTTCTTCAATGAATACATAGAAACCCCAAGCCTTTTATCCTCCACCGGAGGCTCTTTCTGAATTTGAACTGCTTCAAAAGCTTGACAAAGGGTCTTATGGATTTCACCATCAACCTCAACATACTTAAATGTTGACAAATAACTGACCATGTTGTCTTCATCTTCGCACACAGTAACCACCTTCCCTTTAACCATATATTTGAGCTTCTGATGTAAGGTCAAAGTTACTTCCTCGACCGAATGAATCCAAGGTCGGCCCAACAGACAACTATAGGCCGGATGGATATCCATGATGTAAAATGTTGTATCAAAAACCCCTGGTCCAACTTTAATGGGAATAACCACTTCACCGAACACATACCTCTTTGATCCATCGAAAGCTCACACCACCAAATCGCTGGGTCTACAAATCAATCCTTGTGTATCCAGCTTCACGAGGGCTTTCTTTTGCAGAACATTCAACGATGACCCAGTATCCACCAAGACATGAGACAACAAAGAGCCCCTACATTCCATAGAGATATGCAGGGCATTGTTGTGATCCCTTCCAACTAAAGTCAAATCCAGATCAGTGAACCCCAAACCATTTCCTGCATTGACATGAGCTACCACTCCTTCTAGCTGATTCACAGAAATTTCTTGTGGAACATATGCAGCATTCAACACTTTCAGCAACACATTTCTATGTGCCTTTGTACACAACAACAAAGACAGAATGGAAATTTTAGATGGTGTCTGATTCAATTGGTCAACAATTTTATAATCACTCTTCCGGATTAATCTCATGAATTCCTTTACATCTTTGAAAAGGAAGCCTCACTAGCCTATTTTTGTGCAGAATCTTCCACAACCTTATTGCCTTTACCTTTATCAGAATTATCAACATTAACATCTGGCGGGGAGAAAACCCTACCACTGCGTGTAATACCACTAGCCCCAATAATGTTATCGACATTAGATCCAACATCTGAGGAACCCACCAATTCTTGTTTCTGTCCATTACAAAATACCTCAGCTCTGTAATTCCACGGAATTGCCTTGGCGCTTTCATACGGTATCAACCCTGGTGCAGTAATAATGATGGGTGTCTGCCGCACTGACACCGATATATGAATGGTCCTGTACGGAATGGAAATTGTTGCAACGTCTTTATCATCATTACCATTATCCACAATAAGAGTTATATCAAACTGAAGCTGCCCTTCATCTATCAACCTCTGTATACCTTCTTTTAACAAGTCATAACCCTCTGGCCGTAATACACATCCTTGACAATTAAATGCACATCCCAGGAACACACCCCCCTTCAACAAGCCTTTTTTGACAAACAACAACAGTGTCTTCAACTCATTGACATCAGTCTCCAGATTCAACCTCTCCCCACTTTCAATAGCATGTACCCTTGCCATGCCATGCTGTGGCATAGGGTTCTGTATCACGTTCGGCCTGTTATTAGTGAAATCAATTGCCTTGGAATCAAGCAGGTCCTGAACCTTATTCTTGAATGCCTTGCAATTATCAATGTGGTGCCCTAGCTCTCCAGAATGGAACTCACAGTGGGTGTTAGTGTCATACCCGGGTGGAGGATTACCAGTAAGCGGATCCAACGTTCTCTTTTGAACGTGTTGCAGTTGAAGTAGATGTTGTAATAGTTGAGAGTATGGCATAGGCGGAGTATCAAAGTGCCTATTAGCCATCCTTGGCCTGTCTGGATATCGACGAGGAGCATACGATTGTTGCTGAGGTGCAGCCAGGATGGCTATAGTAGCAACCTGTTATGTAGAATTCTGATTTGCTCTGCCCTAACCCCTGTAGGACAACACAACATTTGTTTCTCCCTCCCTCTTCTTGGGAGCCCCAACATACAGGTTCTTACCTCCTCAAGATGAGGAGCCATTACCACTTTGGATCT
Source organism: Lathyrus tuberosus (assembly GCA_022829125.1). Lineage (NCBI taxonomy): Eukaryota > Viridiplantae > Streptophyta > Magnoliopsida > Fabales > Fabaceae > Lathyrus > Lathyrus tuberosus. The sequence goes on along the minus strand of JALAZF010000574.1, from coordinate 2,022,486 downwards.
TTCATGCCTTTATCCCACTTTCCACATGTTCTCAAACCATAACCAAGTCTGAAAACCCTACAGAAGTACAACCGACTAGCCTGTCATAATATGGACCCTGAAGTGTGCCGATAAACATATCAACCAGTTCTCTCTCCATCATAGGAGGTTGAACTCTTGCTGCCAATTTGCTCTACCTCTAGGCATATTCCTTAAAACTTTCATTCCCCTTCTGAGCAAGGTATTGTAACTGCGTTCTATTGGGAGCCATATCGCTATTATATTGGTAGTGCTTGGCAAAGGCCTCCGCCAAATCCCTCCAACTTCTAATGTAGGTCCTTTCTAACCCCATGTACCATTCTAGGGAATCCCCAGCTAGGATGTCTTGGAAAAAGTGCATAAGGAGCTTTTCATCATCTGAATACGCTGACATCTTCCGGTAATAGGCTCTGATGTGAGTCTTGGGACAGGTTGTCCCCTTATATTTGTCAAAGTCTGGGACCTTGAACTTATGTGGAATTCTCACATCGCGAACCAAACCCAGATCATTCATGTCAAGTCCAAAAGCATTTTGGTTCTCGTAAGCCCGCATTCTCTCCTCAATCATCTTAAACTTCTTATCAGCTTCTGACGGGAGACCAGCATCCAGGTCGTGCATAGAAAATGCATCTTCATGTCGGTCTTCCTCCCAATGATGGTTGTGAGCTCCACCAACTCCATGGACAGCGCAAACATTTCCTCCACCAATACCACCTCCACCAGCAACACCTCCGCCAGGAGGAATAATAACTCCAACACCTCCTCCCAGAGGGATAACAAGCACCACCTCCGCCCGGAGGATTGGCGCCACCAGCAACACCTCTGCCCGGAGGAATAACACCACCATATTCAGCTCTCGGAGGATCAATGAGTGGTTGGACCAAAGTTCTCAGCTGTTCTTGTCCCTGAGCCATGTTTTGCATCAGTTCCACGAACTGAGTCATACGGGTCCGTACTTCTGCATGAATCTGTTCCATCACTCGTATTTTATTTCCTCGCGTACCGTACTTGTGAATATGAGAGTCCGCTATCCTGCTGAAGAAAACCAGGTAGAGATAAGAAAAAGCCAGCCAAGAACACCTATTATGCATATGAATATGAGAATGCAATGAAAATGTCCTGTTTGAGTATTCCCAGTGTGATCCACACCTTGATTTAAGTTTTACAATAATAAACACAAGATATGGATAGAACGCTGGTAAAAGTCGCTCATAGATTAACAATAATGAGTCAATACATACATCCCACGTAGAGAAAATATAATCAAATACAACAGCCAAGGATCCTAGTCAACAAGCCTGAATGTGATCAGATACAAAAGAAGAAAGGCAACTAAGGCATATCATCAATATCCACCAGAGACAACCCTCCCCAACCACTATGCTCTTCATACCAGGCTTGAACCTCCTTGAATAACTTCATGGTATCAGGATGCTTTGGTCTCTGAATCTGCTCCTGAATGAGAATATCCCGCATATGCATGATCCCTTCTAAGTAGCGACAATGTAGCTCCCAAGCATCTTCTCCGAAAGCATCTTCAAGTTTGGGCTTCTTCACCTCCGCTTAAACCTTAAGCTCTTCCAAGGCTGACAAAGTCTCTTTAAGTTGCTTCTCGCTTCGGAACCTGTGAGACGATTCTTCTCTGACCTCTCTCTCTTTGTCCTTGAGCTGTAGCTTCAAATTTTCAATTTGATCTCGGAGTTCATCTTCTTTCATCCTGTGAGCAGTCACGGTGGCGTTCCATTGACTGTTGAATTTAGAAATCTCGAGATGTGCTTTGTCTAGATCTTTCTTCCTTTGTTAGAGTAAGCTATTGGCGCTCCTCAAATCTTTGCCAATCCTTTCTCTGTTCTTGACTTCTTCTTCCAGCTCTTGTTCCCTCTTAATTAACAGCTCTGTCTTCACCTTGGCGGCATATACTAACTCATTCTTATCATGCCTCAATTGATAGACCTTTATCTTTAGCTCTTCATTCTCTTTGCGAAGTTCTTCCTTCTCGGCCCAAAGATTGTTGTACCTTTCAATACTGACTTTTGTGGGCTGCTCAATCTCTAGAGGGTACAATAGTGCTTCTACGAGAAAAGGAAAATGGATAATCTCGAATCTGTTCTGCACCCACTCCATGTAGGGAGGATAAGCTCTAGAATTTATCTTTCCTAGGGATGACTTCCCCCTCCGTTGAATGGTACCCCAAGCTTTTATGACTCTTCTTATTGTTTCAGAATCTTGTGTCCCACTGTAGAACAAGGATTCCTTCACTTCTTCGTCTATTGGGGGATTTTTCAACGCGTACCCCAACTGTCTCTTAGTAAGGGATGAATTTTAGTTGATGCCACCCCTTATCACCATAAGAAGCATGTTAGGAAATTCACCGCATCTATATATCATTTCAGAACCCAACAACCTCTTACCAAACCAGTGAATATCTTTAGCAGCTCTGCCCATTATTCTCTCTGACCACTTCAACTGATCTTTGGTGTCCACAAAAGCACCCTCGCGTGGTAGATGTCTATGAACCATTTACAGAGAAGAGGAGCACAACAGTAAACTAGTCTATCTTTCTTCTTGTAACTCCTTGAGTGCACTGAATGATACACGTCACCGAGAGGATTCTGATTGCGTTCACAATAGTAACTAGTCCACCTTTCTCATCATGAAGATTCTGATGGCGTTCATATCTACAAATCCCAGCACATTAGGGAATAGAGCAATCCCATAGATGCATAAGGCAAGAATGGCATTGAAAGTAGTCCAGCTACAGGCCTCAGCATACACCAGAGCTTTATTCACCAAAGAACTTAATTGAAAGCCAGATAAACCACCCTTGGATGGTAGATTACCCTTCACCACAGATGTACTCAAATAAAGAGCATCAGCAATAGCTTCTAGAGCAGAAACTTTCATAGATTCGTTGAAGGGTACCTGATCTTCGACCGGAATATCCAGAATCAGTGAAAACTCCTCCAAAGTAGGAGCCAACTGATAATATCTGAATGTGAAGCATCTTAATGAAGGATCATAGAACTGTAACAACGTGTGAATAACCATCCTCTCATACTCTATAATATTATGCAACATACCCAAGATCTTCCCATAATCATCTTTAAATGACTCCAAATTACTTTGAGTAGTTTTGGCAATCAAACCTCGGAGCGAACTCAAATCTGGCGATTGAAATTTGAAGCTGACAATACCCTTCTTACCGATGTCCATCTATGTAGATCGTCAGCAACAAGAATCAAGGATAAGATGTGAACCCTGGAAATAAACGAACATGAATGTTAGGATGCAATAATGATGCTATGCAAATGTAGACATGGGATCAAGGTTTCTATATTCTTTGAAAAGTTGTTGTGCTGCTGACTGAATAATATCAAAATTCTGCTCTGACCAGAATACCATAATACTGGGATAACCAGAATACCAAGTTCATAAGTCCACACTAATAAGAAAATCAGAAAACTGAGTAGGTTGAAAGTCAGGATCCTGCAAAAGCCATCTGCTCTCACATGTGGGTTCTAGTCTTGGACAAGGCATCCTAGCAGGTCCTCAGTATTATGGGCTCTCAGGTCGAGAAATGATAATACATTTACCATTTCTGGTTTGGCATTATCACCAATCAAGGAGGCATCAACTAATTTCCCATGGACGGTCTCCAGAGTCATAAGTCCCCAAAGGAACACCCTGGTTACTATATAAGCATACATGTCAGAGTATCTCCTAAGAAAACCTCGTCTGAATGCGGATCTCATGTCAACAATATGTATCAAGCACTATGCATGCCAACACAAACCCACTCTAATCCTATGTGTGTACTCAATCCTGGGTACTGGGCTTTTCTCTCGTGGAAGAATCCCACCCAACAACACAACAACAACAACAAAACAATATGATAACAGTAATCAAGTGCAAATAAAATGCAAAACAAATGCCATAATATACAACAAATACAGTAAATAAATGCACAAAAATAAACACCCAATGATACATAAGCAGACAAGCACTAGGATTGACTCGCAAAGGGAACCAGAGTCCCCAGCAGAGTCGCCAGTTGTCACAACGCGAAAAACAATCGGCAGAAAAATAGAGTTGCCACCAAACGTAATTTATCCCGACGGGGGAAAGGAAACGATCGAAGAAACCTCAAAAAGGCAAAAGATATTGGTCTCACAACCAAGTTCCGGGTTCGGGAGTCGATTAGGTGAGAGGAAGGTATTAGCACCCCCCTCACGTCCGTTTTACTCAACGGGATCCACGCTTGTTGTTCTAATCAAAGGGTGTGTTCATCTAAAGCCTATCTGCTAATGGAAACGAAAAGGGAAAAAACAAAAGGAGACTCAATAGGACTTTGTCGTCCTAGGCCTACGTATTCCCTCATGCAATGGGAAAGTTAGAGTCAACGTAGTTCAGATGACAACGGGTGAATGGGGGGAAGGTTGCTCGCCAAGACTTCGCTGTCTTGTGCCTATGTATCCTCATTCAGACGAGAATGAGGAAGTCAGCGCATTCGTAGTTCGTGGATATGACCACAGATTGGTTAAGTTTTTTTTTATGAGCAACGTTAAGTTCGCGTTCCTGCAGTTAGGGTTGATGCCTGTTTGTGGTAGAACGGAAATAGCATACTCTTTTTTAAAATGATTTAACAAATAATCCCGAAGGATAAAATGGTTTGCATTTTGTTTGTGAGTTTTAACAGAAGTGGATTAACTTTTTTTTGGAATGTGCATCGAACTAAAGTCTGTGACATAGGATCGAATACTTCGCGCTAACGATCCAAGCATCTCGCGCACAAAATACCCTAAGATGACGTTAGAAATTAATCCGCTCATCTTTTCCCATACCCATAGGATTGAGAGCCTAATGTCTATCCTACTTTGAACCTAATCAAAAATTAAGTTCAAACTAGGAGCCCTAAGGGAGCATGTGATCAAACACAAGTAAACATAATACAACTCAATCTCAAACAACAAATATGAATTTAAAACCCAGAGGAGAATAAAAGAGATGAAGAGAAGTAAAATGTCAAAGCAACACAAGATGAGAGGAATCAACACCAATGTACAAGTGTCATATATCAAGGAAGAATCAAAGTATGCTCATCAAATGAAACAAGACATCATAGATGGATCAAGCACACAATCATTCATACACATTCTCAAACTCTATGTACTATGATCAAAGTGTTCACACTTTCAAGTTCAAGAGAAAAGATGAATACATTTAAGGAAGTGCACAAGCAAACTTGTTTTAGAATTATAATTGAACACCATTAGGCATCATACCAAAGTAAAATGATTTTAACAAGAGGAGAAACAAGTAAGGTCAGAACTCACATCACATTATGATCAAATCAATTCAAAGATGAAATTAGAGGTACCGCACCATCAAACATGAACCACAACAAAGACTATGCATTCATTAATCATCAACTCATACAAATAAGTCATACACGATTCAAATAAATGAAACTAGGCCAAGGAATCAAGATGGGCAGTAGCATTAACATGAATATAATTCCAAATATCAATTCATTAATAGCAAAAAGAAACCTCAAAGATCAAGTTCAAACATGCATCCAAACTAGGCAAGCATACACCATGATCATCTTCAAAGGAAAGCCTGTGTTCAAGCAAGGTACAAAGATCAAGTACTCAAGTAATGCATACCATAACATGAAGGTCAAAATCAAACTCAAATGATTAAGATCATATTCAATTCCAAAATATCAAGAAAGTTCAAGAAGGAACATGTTCAAGATCATGTACAATAAGCTATTCAAACATCCACTCAAGAAACAAATGGCCATGTGATATAAGTAAAACAAAATGATCACACTATGGACATCTAAACATGAATATCAAACCCTCAAATATTTTAATCAAAGCATACAAGAGTCCACAAGCATCAATTAGATCATACAAGAAATCATCTCAAGAAACTAGGTTACGAACATCAAAGAAGTAAGGTCAAAACATCATCCACTTGGAAATTCAACCAAAAATAGAAAAAATAGCCAAATGAAAGTGAATCCAAAGCTCTAATCAATTCAAGACAGCTTGTAATCACATCCAATAAACATCTCAAACTTCACTCAAGCACAAGCAGACAAAGTGATTTGAAACTAGGTCAAACATCATTCACACTCAACTCAAAACCAAGTCACATTTAGGTACCAACCAAAAATATAAAAATGACCTATTAAATTCCATTAAAAGACACTAACACATGTTATATCCATCAAGAATAAATTATCAAAATATCTCAAGAATAATTGCATAAATGCATCACAAATTAAATCAAACAATCTCATGTAGGAGGCTAATAGAGCAAGAATCGAGGGCCAAGCAAAACCAATTAAGAAACAACCAAAAGTTGATCAATCAAGCACTAAAACCACATTCAAATATACACTAATTAAGTGTCTAAACATGTGAGAAAAATTGGGTCAAGAAGGCATAGCAAAAGCATCAAAAGACCAAACCTTAGTCAAGGACCAAAAAGGAAAACTACTTAAAAAATAAATTCAAAATAAAATAGTAAAATAAATTATAAAATAAAATAAAAATAGCCAAAAATATCTCAATATGTGAAAGTTTCAGAAATATATTTTTAACCATTTTTAAAAAGATTTTATCAAAAAATTAAAGTAAATTGAAAAGAAAACAAAAATAAAATAAAGAGAAAATAACAAGGCAAGGGGGTGAGAAAGTAATTACAGAAACAAGGGGGATCAGTTTACACGAGTGTGGGCCACAACTAAGGAGGGTGTGAAAAGAAAATGGACCAAGCCCAGTCCATGAATTCAACCTTTAGAAATAAAAATATATGCGTGCCTTGCCACATCACCTCATTAATTGAGGTGGCAGCCACGCAGCGCCATATAGCCAGACACGCCAGCAGGTCAGCAAGTCAACACAAACCAACACAGTCATACGCCGGAGTGTCATATCCCAAATTTTGACCACTAAGATTCCCATCATTGTGCTAATCATCATCACAATATGGATGTACCTTTATGCCTCATCAAGCTCCTCAAGGAATTGTTGAGCATTCACTACAATCAGAATTAGGGTTTCAAGCCCTCTCAGAGCTCTTAGACAAAGGATCAATCAAGGAATTACATGATCTTCAACTTGTCTAGCCTCTCAAACATCCACAAAGGATCAATAGGACTCCCACTTTAAGGATTAAGCACAAGGCTGCTCCCTTCTAGGTGGATCAAGCCTCAAGATCGTCAGTGTCACCAAATTAGGGTTTTGGTCGACCAGGGCCTCCAGATGGAAAATTTCCTCTGGGCATGAGCCAATGCTTTAAATCATAACCTAATATACTCCATGGAACATCATGGACCCAATCATCAAGTCAATTTAACCTCAGGGGATGCATTCACCAAAAATCAGGAATTAGGGTTTCTTGACCTAATTCACCCCTAAGTTGACTTTTGGGACAAATCATGAACCAAGACCTCAGAGGATGATTTGAGGGTCTCTAATATACTACATTGGTCCATTTGCAACAATGGATTAATCCAATAAGCTTGAGCAACAAGTCTCAATTTCATCTGAGCCACAATTAGGGTTTCGCGAGAAAAGTCAACTGTAGCTTTGACTTTTGACCAAGACATGCTCCCAAACCCTAGGACATGATTCAATACACCCTATATCACCTATGAAATCAATCCATCAAGTTTGATTTAGGTCAAGGACTTGATTTCATAAAGGATTGCACAGTTTGGAATTCATCTGACAAAAAGTCAACTGTGCACAAAAGTCAACTTTGACTTTTTGAGATTTTTCACAAAAATGGATTTTTAACCCTAAAATGATGTTAATGTATGATTTGAATCATCATTCATCAAGAAAAATCAAAGAAAGTGGGATAACTTGTAAAAGGGGTAACCATAAAAACTTCGAAAATTTTCTAAGTTATGAACAAAGTGGCAAGGGTACCAACTTTGAAGGATCATAAATCCTAAACCACAAAGCCATTTTTTCTCATCCAAAGCTTGATTTGTAGATCTCATGGCCCTCTACAAAAGCTAAAAACTGACCCCCCCCCTCCAAATTCCTCATGGATTTTGAGTTATGGAGTGATCAAAATCACAAAAAGTGAAAATGTCACTTTTTTTCCAACACTTAGTGAAATTTTCACTAAGTCAGAATCTGCCTTACTTTTTTCCATATGTAGGGACATTTTTCACTTGGATCCAAAAAGTATCAAAACCAATTATGATCAAACAGTTGTTGTATCATATGAGGGCATTCCAAAATGGCCAAGAACATCACCAAATTCAATTTGAGCTAAGAGTTATGGTAGTGGCAAAATGCCTTGCTGAAAACTGCCAAGGCAAGGCAAAATGTTACATTTTTGCTCGATTTGCCAAAATCAGATAATTCCAAGCCTTGTCATCACTTTGGACACCTCTGAGGATCAAATCTAAAGGGGACAATCATTGAGCCAAGCCTCCAAAGTCTTTGGAACAAGAAGTAGCATGCCAAACCTAGAATTGCCTAAAATAGGGACAAGACTCCAATTTTGGATTGGAGCATTTAATAGATGCTTAGAGGTGGCATGGAATGACACATTTGCAACTGAATTCAGTCAAGATTCAATCAACAACTAGGGAACCAAAGCCCTGTGCTCTAACCTCTAGTCAATGGCTAGAGGAGACTTGGATTTCTATTGCTCAACATTGGCCAAACCTTTACTGCAGTTGCCATTCACTATTGATCCCAAAACAAACTTGCTCTACCATAAATAGAGCTCATTTGTGCTCAGTTTGAGTACACCAAATCCATCAAACAGATGCTTTCCTCAAAATCCCTCTCTTTAGGCCAAAATACCTTCTCTAGCAAGGTAACTCTGATTTTTTGAGTTTGAGAGCAATTCCAATCAAACCAATCACACACACACCTCATAAACATCATATGTAGGTGATCCAAACTCTCACAAGTGACCTGTAACACTAAAATAACAAAGTCACCTCTCAAAACCTCAAAATATGCCTTTTGTGCATTTTTCAAGCCATGTCTTGATTCAGTCACTTTCCAAACCAGATAAAACCTAAAACACACTCCAAATATCATCCTTGAACTGTCCCAAATGGTTCCCCTTATCTGGAACACCATTTGAGAGAGTTGCTATTTTGGTCACTTTTAACCCCTTTTGCAAGAAAGGGCCAGTTTGTGTTTTTGCATGTACCAGCTGATTCCACTCATCCTAAAAGTTTCTAAGGGATCATTTGAGTGTGTCTAAAGCATCAAATCATTTCTGGAACAAGAGGTTTGACAGATTGCACAAAAACTCCAAAAAGCTCAAAAAGAGGTAAGCCTCATGACTTGAACTTTCCAAAATATGCATTGCTTTGAGGTCCACTGATCATGCACACCTCATACATGTTATATATGTTGTGTTTGAACCAATTGATCATGTAATTCATGCTGGTATCAAAGTGTAGCATAGAAAATGCAATTATAGGCCTTTTTCAAAACCACTATCGAGTTTTGAGGAGGGAGTGTGATCAGAAAAAACTACCACCACCATTGGATTCCTTGTGAAATTCTAGGCCAGATGCATATAAATTTTGTCTCAAACCATTGAGAAATGAGAAAGTTATGACCTTCACGTTTCTGAGCCAAAACTTGCCTTGCCTTGCCTAGGGCCAGGCCTAAAACCAAGGCATGACTTGTATATTTGAGGTTTCACTTCAAACAATGGATGTATCACCACCCCAGTGGTATGGCGCGCGCCTTGTAACCTTGAGGTCGTGGGATCAAACCCCACCCATGCCATTTTGTGTTTTTTCACATTTTGCTATTTTTCCAATGTTTTTATGTTTTATTAATTAATTGGAAAATTAATAACTCTTTCAATTTTAATTATTTTTTATTGGTTCTTTTTGCAAAAAATCACAAAAATGTTAAAATATTTTATTCCACAAAAAAATTAAGTTTATATTATTTATTTAATATAATTAGTAATTTTGTGAATAAATTCATTTTTATTTGTTTTTAAATATTTTAAAATGAACATTCATCTTGAAAAATCAAAACCAAATGAGTTTTAATATCTCTTGTGATTAAAACCTCATTTTTCAAACCTTAAACAAAAATCACAAGTGGTTTATTCAAACTTATTTGGTATTTTTATCATTTTATTTGATTTTCTTTAAATATTTACTTATAAAAGAAAACAAATTAGGGTTTCTTTGATTTTCACCCTCACAAATCATTTTCAAACACTCATGGGCCTCTAATAGAGTGTAAGACCCAATCCTTTGTAAATAAAAACCTATCTTGGGCCTCACTTATTGTATAAGTCCCGTTGTATTTCAAAAAGTTCGGCGCGATCATCGCCCGTTTAAAACAAACCATCTGGGCCTCTCCTCGAGCTATAAGACCCATTCAAAAACTTTTGGGCCTCTATTAGAGTGTAAGACCCAACCCCTTTTGATAACCAAATCATTTTTGGGCCTCAGTCATTGTATAAGACCCACTGCGTTTTCAAAATCTCGGCGCGATCGCCATTTCAAACAAAAAATCATCTGGGCCTACCCTCGTGTTATAAGCCCCATTCCTTTTCTTTAAACTCTTTGGGCCTCTTGAGAGAGTGTAAGACCCATCCCTTTGTACAGTAAACCTTTCTTTGACCTCAGTCATTTGTATAAGTCCCTATGTATAAATTAACAGTGCGATAACTGACAAAACATTGGCCTCTCCTTGAGCTGTAAGCCCCGATATTCCTTTAAAAGGCACTTTCTCCTTTGATTTTGAATATACTATTGTTTTCACTCTTTCTTTGTTGAACAACTAACAAAATAGCATGGAAGCTCTACAACCGAGTAAGTGTTTACCCGCTTTCATATGTATATAACTGTACTGTGGGGCTGTTTCGTTGTAAGTCTTCTTTCATAAACTCATATCAACTGTGTAATAATAGTATAGATATTTAGAGTTTCCCCGGCAACTACGTCTAGCATTAAGCCCGTTGATCACTCTTAAAATAGACAAAACTAGATCCCCCATAGGAGCACCAGATACAGTCTTCTCTTCGGCTGTCCTCCTAGGAATTATCAAGAAACTCTACTCCCCAGAGATGATCTTTTCTCCGTGAATGACATCTCTTGAGTTTCTTCCAAGTTCTCGAACTTTCCTGGCTTGATCTATTCTCTGTGAATAGACTGTCTTGAATTTCTCGGGGTTTGGGGACCCACAGGCTTCCTAAAAGCATCCCCGCCTCCTCTTGGGCGTTGTACAAGGACCCGTCGGCTTCTTAGAAGTATTCACAGCCTCCTCTTAGGCTTCATATAAATGATTTCTTCCTCCGGAATGATAGCCTCCTCTTGGGCTGAGTACAAATTGTCCCTCGGCTTCTTAAAAGTTTCCAGCCTCCTCTTGGGCTTCGTACAAATTGTCCCGACGACCTCCTAGAGGTATAGGAACAGAAATTAGTCATATTAATAGAACAGTCTTTCAAAGAGTCTAGATCCTACTACTGTTTCTTAAAGTATAGTACAAAAGATAAAACCCGTAGGCTCGGACAGTCTCAATACCCTTTGGATTTCCCGTTTCCTTAAAGAATAGGAAATAAACCCGATCCTCGAATCAAATCCCCGAGTACAACATTACTCATATAAGAACTGATTTTCTCTTTGAATCAACATATTGGACCTGTCACTCAACTGAAACAGTTACAATAGCCTCCTCTTGGGCTTTGTACAAATGATTCTCTCCAGCGGAGTTAACCTTTTTAGACTCTCTTGTTGAGTCAAACATCTTTTAGCCTCCATCTCGGGCTTTATACGAGATACAAAAAGACTCTTGATGGGTCGATCACTTTTAGCCTTTGTCTCGGGCTTCATACGAGACACCAAAAGACTCTCTTATTGAGTCAAACGGCCTCCATCTCGGGCTTTGTACGAGTTACAAAAGGACTCTCTTGTTGAGTCAGACAACTTTTAGCTTCCGTCTTGGGCTTCGTACAAGACACGTACAAAAGACTCTCTTGTTGAGTCAACCCTTTTAGCCTCTCTCTCGGGCTTCATACGAGACACATAAAAACACCCTCTTATTAGGCCACTAGCCTCCTCTTAGGCTTTGTATAAGGAAACCCCGGTTGAGCCAATCAACCTTTTAGCATCAAAGTTGTGCCTCGTTCACAGTATACAAACATCAACAACTCCTTTCCCTTCATCTAATTGCTGTAAGCGGCAAGCCTCTGGATTATTTGCATCTATGCCACTGTCCCTCTTTTAGCATGAGAAATTCATAAGGAAAAATGTCATTGCTCTACACTGAGTTAAAGTCTTCTCCTTCAGGTTAAAATTCCTAAGGAAAGATGGCATTGCTCTACACTGAGTTAAAGACTTCTCCTTCAGGTTAAAAACCCCTATAAAGGAAATTATGGCATTGCTGGATTCACATATCCTAGTTAAAGTAATCCTCCTTTATAATCAGTCACCCAACAGTTGTGACAGACAGACCCCTCTTTAGAGATGACAAATTCTCTCTAAAGTCGAGACCTTTCAGCTTCATATCTTGGGCTTTGAACAAGATACCAACCAACTTTAGCTTCACATCTTGGGCTTCGAACAAGATACAAATAGACTCTTCAGCTTCATATCTTGGGCTTTGAACAAGATACAAATAACCTTTCGCTTCACGTCTTGGGCTTTGAACAAGACACCAAAACACCATTTCCTCCCATAGAATAGGAGGAACTACGATCGCTCTGATTTCCCTGTTTCGGAAAACGGGAATACGTAGGCATAAGATTGAAAGAAAAAATCTTAGCGAGCACACTAACTAAAAACCTAAAGTCCCATACCTTCACCCAATCTAGCGCAGTATCCTAACAAAATTCCCCATGAACCGTCCTGTCATTTCAACCTTAAATGAGTAAGAAAAAAAAGAAAGGCCCCATTACCATATAGCATCCGTAACCTAACAGACCGCTATTTAAACTCAGTATGCAAGCAGGGTTAATTGGAGACATCTATTTCCCTTCCTTCATCGGCTTCAATAGGATAAAAAATGAATCGACCTGTAGTAACCCCAAAAGAACGACAGCGCCTAAGAACCGCGTCCCAAATTCGCTCGCTACACGGAGCTAGGGCTTCGGTCGTCTTCTCTGGCCACCCTCGCCAGAGATGACTTTAAGTGTTATCAAATCTTAGAACCAAGCACGCCATTACACACAAAATTTCAAGGAGAGCATGAATCTACTATCAAAATCCATTAATGTCCAATTTTAAGCCATGAAAACGAGCATGAACAAAACACACGCAAACTGAAAACCTCATCAAATCAACACAACAACCACCCCAATCTTGCCTACAATGATGTAGGGCTTCAGAAACCACAACAAGGAGAACAATGCACGTTTATTATGGCAGAAAAATGGAGAAAGGTACCTAACGGAGACAATCTGTTGCTTCTTGATTTGCACAAAAACACTTTCAAAAGTGGGTTTGTTGCTTGGTGAGGTCAGTGTGAGTGGTTTGCTGAGCAAAATAGAATTAGGAGAAGTATATGATGGATGACATGTGGGAATGAGCAAAACTTTGATGATTTTTCTCTTTTCCTCATTTTAGCAAAGTATTCAAATGTGTGCATGCTCGAGGAGTGAGTATGTTTGATCACATTTGGAAAGGTTTGTAGTACATGTGATGTAAGATTAGCACGAAAAAGGTATGGCACAAGAGCACATAAAGACATGTACAAGAAATGTAACATGGTGATGCTTAAAGAATGCGATCATGCATGTCATTTTCACTAGCCATAACTTGGTGCGCTTTGCTCCATTTGACACATTCTTGTAATCAAAGGAAAGTATGAAGATTATTGAACAAAATTCATGTGGACATCAAGTTGAGATAAGGCTTGGATGAATGAGAAAACCTAGCTTAAAGTTTGCTCCAAAATCGGTCTAGGCATGCTTGAAAAAACTAAGTTTTGAAACCATCATGAGACATGAAAAATCCTTGACTTTGAGGAGCCATAACTTGAGTTCTATAAATCCAATGAAGGAGTTCTTTACATCTAATGAAAGCTTGAAAGAAAATCTCCAACATTCATGTTGATGGGAAATTGAATTATAGCTTGGATCATGATGGAAAATGTCTTGGAAGTTAGCTTCATGAAGTTGACAAACAACTTGCTAAATTTGGCATCTTGAAAACCCTAACTTTGGGACATCATAACTTGAGTTCTACACATCCTTGATTCTTCTTGATCCAACCTCATATTAACACTTGAGATGACTTGATATGCCTATGATTGACTTCAAAACCCAAGAGTTTGACTTTGTGAGGCCACAGTTGACCTTCTTGATCAGATGAAACCATAATCCTCTTTCCATTTACTAAAGCTTATACAATGACTTGTGAAGAGACCTAATACATATATGAACCCCTTGAGATGCATATTGAGCCATAGAACCAAGATTTGATTCAAGAATCAACCATAAAAGGCCTTTGATGAAAACCATAATTCTGATGATTGTAAGACTGTTGAGAATGCCTTGATGATGAAAGGACTTTGGAGCTTGAGACTACCACAAGATTGAATATATTCTCTTGCTCCTTGCTTTGAGAACCATCTCTTCCTCTTAAATACCAACAAAGATACCTTGATCCCATGCTTAGAACCAATGCTATGCACAAATGAAGATGCAAATGAAAAGAAGCATAAGCCAAAAAGGTTAAAGAATGAGAGGGAAAACTTTTGGGTGTTACAATAAGGAAAATGAAAGCATGTCTGGACCAACATGTATGGACTCTTAGAAATATGAGTATCATTATTTAAATGAAGTTTCTGCAGATATCGAAGAAAGGAGCAAATGCATCTTCCATGTTCCTTATCAAAGGTTGTTTATAACATTTGATGTAAGAAGAGCCTACGACCCAAACTCAAGTGCTAGAGGTACTAAGTTTGGTGAAAGTAGTGGATTCAATGGTTTAACAGCCATTGAATCAGAATCCACTCAAAGCAGTATTCAAATTCTATGGTCAAATCTAAATACTCATACGAGTCTGACCGAGAAAATAACAAAAAAATGTATGTTTGTTCTTTTCTGGCTTATTACTTGAATCAATGAGATATTTGTGTATATGTAAATACAAAGTCTCTATTAGATTTCTAGAGAAGTTCCTTTGATAAAAGAATCTTTAGATATCTTTAAGAAGAAACTATGCTGTATTTGTCTATACTGAATATATCATTAGCTAGATGATGGTCATATTTATGGAAACATTTTCCTCACTTTTTGTGATGATACTGTTGTTTGTTAGTTGTTAAAGAAACCAATTCAATATTCATTAATCACTCATGACTCTTAACTCAAGAGAAAATGTTTAGTTCGGAATAGAATCTTGAAGACTAATGATTGACAGAAGATGTTTCACTCTAAGTCTAGATCTACTTAACTCTGATGGATGATAGCTCCTGAAAATTGTCAGACTCTGAGATTCAGAAAAGGATTCTTTACTTCTGATAAAGCACTTTAAGTAAAATGTTTTTCAAAAACTTTTATATTACTTAAATATTCATAAAGTTGAAAACCATCTAGTGGATTCAGGAAATCTGCTGGATAAGAACCTTTGGGTAATGATGCTTTTCTTTTTATATATTATTATTATCTTTATCCCCTGCCTTGTGTAACATCGTTTTGTGTCCTTTTTCTGACAAGATTCTTATTCCTTTAAGAGTCTTGTTTAGTTCTTTTCTTTTCATTTTATTTTCTTCGGTTGTGTGTGTTAGAAGATATGCTTCGATCTAGAGGGGGGGTGAATAGATCACAAATTTTACAACCAAAAACTTTTGGCAAAAATCTGTTTTAAAAAATATGGCACAACAGAAAAACGACCCGGTCGAATTGTCAAACAAACCTACTATCGAAAATATCTATGCGTAACGTAAACCTTTTGGAATGATAATGAATACAAATCGTTCAATAATTATCAAGTCACAGATCAATCAAATGAAAAGCTATTCGTAATGCTTATTTCCAATGAACATAAAGCGAAAAAATACACACAAATAATTTATCGAACACTTTGTGTGCGATTGATCACGTTTGGAAATTTGATTTATTTTGTTGATGTAAAAAGCCATTCACAATCAAAGTGATTGTGATTATATCAACAACAACAATTTAAAATAAAGTTGAAAATAATTTCCAATCGAATTAATCGATACAACAACGAAATTGATAATTTGCAAGAACAACAATTAAAGAAAATTAAAGCGATAAAGAGATAAAAGAGAGAGAAACCAAAATTTGTTTAGGCAGATCCCCAATCGTCCTCACTATGGATACGTATACCCTCAATCTGAAATCGAATTGAGATACTTGCAATTAACCATAACTTTGCAAAATCGTTTATACAAGAGATGAAGAACTCAAACCCCAAAATCCATATGATTTGTATTGACTCTTGCACCTCAAAACCCTTGATCAAAGCCTGATCAAGTGATCAATAATGCGGCTACAATCCTCCGATTATATTGAGTACGCAACTTGTTGAAACCCAAGATTCCCGAACACAATTCATCGTCTCGCGTTACTCCCTTACAAGGAAACCACCTTGTCCCAAGGCCTTCACTCGGCCGAATCTGTGTTGACGGATCTTGTCCAAAACCTTCAAATCACACCGATCTTGAAGGAAAACCCCACATTGATTTTCTTATTTGAAACACAAGAAGTTCCCAACCCAATATTCTCGGCTACCCCAAACCTAACTGGACTTTATCAACCTTAATCTATATGGTCACCCAATCGAAAAATGATTATGTGTAGTTTAATTGTGTGTATGCATAGAAGAAGGGATGAAGATAATGGGTAACTTTATAATCTAGTTTCGTTTAGGTTTTATCTATAGAAAAAAGATGCATGCATGAGTATATATAGGTATGTGAGAGAATGAGAAAAAAGATGCAATAAGTTGGAGAAAAAAATGAAATTTTTGAGGTGGGAACGCGTATAGGTCGGCCTATGAAGGTCATGGGTCAACCTATGTAGGTATTCAGGTCGACAGGTGAGGCAGCCTGTGAGGCCACCTATGGGCAGAGCCTACAAGCCTCAATACTGCTCCATAGGAGCCGACCTGAAGAATGTATGTGTCGACCTGTATTGAAGCTGAAAATCGTATAGGTCGGCCTGTTCATGCATAGGTCGGCCCAAAATGAATTTGTATGCCCAAAATGAAAAGACGGACGAAAAGTAGTACCTATATATATTGCTACTGCAGCCTTGGGTCATTTTAAAGGAAAGTATTCAATCAGGCCAATCCAAAATTAAGAAAAATCATATCACTCAACCAACCGAGATATCATGGGCAATGGAGCACCCCTAGCAGCAACTTGGTAAAAAATAAATGTTGAAGCAGTTTGTTGTAGCAAAGGGAATGAGTTTGATAAGATAACCATTGAGCCTAACAATGCGATTGTGATAAAATATTCTGATCAACTCAGAGTTTCTTATTGGCACAATGTATTGTATCATTCCAGACTACAAAATTTTGCTAGGATAATATAATCAATTCCTAGAAACATAAAGGTTTTAGTAGTGAAAAGTGGGACGAAAAGTATTCAATCAGGCCAATCCAAAATTAAGAAATATCAGATCACTCAACCAACTAACAGCACCTCTAATAGTACAACTCATTTTTGCATTCTTCGTGGGACCCATCAAGATACATTGTTTTCAAACAACTCATTCAATTTTCAATGGTGCAACTTTAAAGAACCTATATTGAGTCCTACAACTTTACTTTATATATTAATATTTTATTCATATTAAATTTTATTTTATTTAAAATAATAATTTAAATTATTTAAAATTCAAATTAAATTTAAAATGATCATTTAAATTATATAAAATAAATAAAATTTAAAATTTAAAATTTAAAATTTAAAATGATAATTAAAATTAATCTCAAATACATGACATACAATTGAAAACAATAAAAATAAATAACATCACATAATTATTCAAATTTAAATTTCATCATCCTCATGTTCAAAACGTTCCTAAATATACTCGACTAGGTCTCCTTGAAATTGGCGATGAACTTATTTTTCACGAAGACTTGTTCTTCTTTGTAGTCTTGTTGTAAGATTCGGATGAGGACCGTTGAATGTTTCAGTTGTTGAGTTATTGTTATCTATATTATCATAAGAATAATCAAAATCACCTTCATATCTGTGTCGCTCATCTTCAACAATCATGTTGTGCAATATGATGCAAGCATATATGGTATACTTGAGGGTTTCCATGTGCCAGGCACGCCCTGTGCCACGTATACTTGCAAATCGAGATTGGAGCACTCCAAATGCCCGTTCCACATCCTTTCTAGCTGATTCTTGATGTTTGTGCAAATAGTTTTCTCTTTTCTCCCTACGGCATCGAAATGGTCTTGACAAATGTAGTTCATTCAGGATATATACCATCTGCTAAATAATACCCCATATTATATTGTGTCCCATTGATTGTATATTGCACAGTGGGAGCATGTCCTTCCAAAATATCGTTAAACACGTTGGATTAGTTTAACACATTAATGTCATTGTTTGAACCTGCAATACCAAAAATGCATGCCAAGTCCATAAGTCTTGTGATGCCACTGCTTGAAGCATGAATGTGGGCTTACCATGATCACCTCGACAAAACTCTCTTTTCCATGCAACATGATAATTTTTCCATTCCCAGTGCATACAATCAATGGAACCCAACATACCTGGAAAGCCACATGACTCTCCCATTTGTAAAAGATGTTCAACATCAGTGTTGTTAGGCTTTAGCAAATACTCTGCCCAAATACAACATTCACGCCCCAAACGAATCTTTCTAAGCACTCAACTGAAGTGTTTTCCCCGATTCGAACATATTTGTCTACAATGTTAACGGGAGACCCATATGCCAACATACGAATAACAGATGTGCATTTCTGCAATGGTGAAAGACCCATTTTACCAATTGCATCGATCCTCATTTGGAAATATTCATCATGAGTTCCAAGGGCATCTACAATTTGAAGAAACACATGCCTATGCATTCTGAACCTTCTTCGGAATTGAACATCTGTGTATACTGGATTTTTTGAGTAGTCATTGAATAATCGATTGTGTCCTTCTTCACACTTCGATCTATCACCGTTCTTCTCTTTGGCCTAGAGGAACTTCCAGATTGACTTTCCTTCTCGAGCATTGACTTTAGTTGTTCTTCATCAGTGTTGTCCATAAATTCTTCTTCAATCAAGTCCCAAAAGAGTTTGTTGAGATCATTTGAATTGTTTGAATCCATTATAGTGAGTGAAGAATGAGAGAAATATGAGAGAAGAATAAGAGAAGAATAAGAGAAGAATGAGAGAAATATGAGAGAAGAATAAGAGAAGAATAAGAGAAGAATGAGAAAATAATGAGAAGAGTGATGGTATATATAGTGGTATATGAATAACGGCTAGTTTGAATAACGGCTAGTTTGACTAACAACATAATATTTATTATAAATTAAAGTGGTACTGATGACCATTTTACACAGGTATTACAATATTAAAGTGGTACTAATGACCATTTTACATAGGTATTAAAGTGGTACTAAAGTCCATATTTTTCTTTTAGCTTATTACAATATTTTTCATGAACACTCAGTTGACTATCATTCATCGTAGAAGTGTCTGACATGATGAATTTCATTGCGTTAAGCTCCATCTCTTCCTCCTTACATTGAGCTAGTCTTTCCATTGCTACTACTATTTTATTCCATGTATCTTGCACAACATTAGAAGGCGATTCAGATGCATTTGCATTTTCTCTTGCCTGACCCTTCCTTTTTGCTGTTTTTTGTCCCATTGGACGCTCCATTTGTGACGATGAGTTATACTCATAACTTGAAGGTGTCTCTGGGTTAGACGATGATGAGTGTGCCCCACTAGCAGAAGTATTTGTTCTTTTTGAAGAATTTTCAGCTAATGCTCCCATCCATTTATGTTTATCTTTTAACAATCTCCATGCGTACTCAAGATTGAATGGTGTACCTTCATCCTAAGAAAAAAAAACATGTGCAACGGCCAAGACATCTTTCTCCGATGTCCCACTTTTCTTTACATTAACAGTTTGTCTGTAACACCCAACAAATTTTTGAACCAAGCCATTTATTCGATGCCATCGACATTTTAATTGCCCACTTAGCTTTTCTCGCGACTGCCCACGACACTGGTTATAATTGGCAGCGATTCTTAACCAAAAACTCTCAGATTTTTTATCAACTTCCACAATTGGATCCTTTGAAACATTGATCCATGATTTCATAAGAAGTGTATCCTCATCCCTTGTAAATAGCTCTCGAGTTTTTTTTTAACAGCGCACAGTTCTTCTTGTTCAATACCAACTTGAGGTGAAAATGGTGGAACTTGAAAATCGGACATAAACCCATGAGTATTTATTTCAGGTCTATGATACATATTTGGATTGTTTAGTAACGGAAAAAATTCAGCGGAATTCATTGGCATAGATGAGAATTAAGAATTTTGAGGATTAGGATTTTGATAATTTTGCATGAAATTGAACATAGATTGTTGCAAATTATATTGATTAGGATCCATTTGGCCTAAACAAAAATTATTTTGAAGTAAAATGATGAAAATTATCTAACCTCTGCTAGGGTTTGGGTATGGGGAAAAGGGGAGTCGGCCGGCCGAAGAAACAGGCGGCGGCGAACCAGAAGAGAGGAGAAAGAACGATTGTGACTGAGGCGATTGTCGAGCAACTGATTACTACAGAAGAATCAAGCAAAACTACGAAGGAATCCACATTGAGCAGAACAACACAAGATGAAGCAGAAAAGGGGGACAAAGAAGAAGACGATAACGTTAAGACAAGCCAAGAGGAAAAAATCGAAGAGAAACCGAAGCCATGGGTAGATGTTATAAAAGGAAATCGGAATCTGAATCGGGGGATGGTTGTTAGCTTTGTTGCTCCAAAAATTGTGAATGGAGATATTGCAATTGAAATTGAAGAGGAAGATGTCACGGAGGAAATCGAATTTTGGGAGAATTCCATAATCCTATTTGCTCTGGGGGAATCACTATCGATGCACTCAG
This sequence comes from Lathyrus tuberosus, assembly GCA_022829125.1. Lineage (NCBI taxonomy): Eukaryota > Viridiplantae > Streptophyta > Magnoliopsida > Fabales > Fabaceae > Lathyrus > Lathyrus tuberosus. The sequence goes on along the minus strand of JALAZF010000574.1, from coordinate 2,001,368 downwards.
TGAAAAAGTTCATGGAGAATTCGTGGAATTTTGCAGCTATGCCATACCTCTATTATAATGATGAAGGATATTTTGTAGCCAGATTCAGGAGCAAGGAGGATAAGGAGAATGTGATGGCACAGGGTCCATACTTCATCTATGGGAAACCACTGTTCCTTAGACAATGGACGTCAGAATTTGAAATGAAGGAAGATGTGTTGCGGGTATTACCTCTTTGGATCATACTACCCAACCTACCTCTTCACCTATGGGGGGAACAGAGTATCTCAAAGATAACAAGCGCGATTGGGAAGCCTATAACAACGGATGAATGCACGGCCAGAAAACTGAGGATATCATATGCGAGGGTGCTTGTGGAGGTAGACATTACATCGCCACTGAGAGAAACAATATGGATTAAAGACCACAATGGTAAAATGATGGAACAAAAGGTGGAGTATGAGTGGAAACCGATCTACTGTCAGAAATTCCTAAAGATTGGCCATGATTGTGCTTTGAAAAGTCAAAACAAGAAACAAGTCAAGCAGCAAGTCTGGAAACCTAAACCACAGAAAACGGAGGAAAAGCAAGAACAAGTGGAGACAAGAGAGGAAGAAGATGTTCAAGATGAGGAAAACACAAGCACACCAAAGGAAGGGGATCAAAAGGAAAACTGGACTGTGGTTACATCAGGGAAAGCTGACAGAGGAAAGAAAATAATGCAGACCCCTAGTAGCTCCTTCACACCTTATCAGAACTCTTTCACCCCTCTAAGGATTGGAGAAAGTCCTTGTGGGGAATCCAGCCAGCAGCAATGATTGTTACATGGAATGTGAGAGGGTTGAATAAAGATGCTAGACATCGTGAGGTAAGCAACTGTCTTAATAATTTCAATGTCCCTGTGATTGCTTTATTAGAAACCAGAGTTAAGAGGAATAAGGTTGATAACATTAGAAAGAAGTTTAGTAATAAATGGAAGTTTGTGGATAACTACGAGCACCATGGTAATGGGAGAATATGGCTGCAATGAGACCAAACTAAGATTATGGTTAGAGTGATATCAACACAGGACCAATATATCCATGCTGAGATTTATGGGTTAGACCAAACACTGGAGTATGTGGTGACAATAGTGTATGCTTTGAACCAGCTAGAGCAGAGAAAGATTCTTTGGAAGGAGATAGAACAACTGAGCAAAAATGTAACCCAACCTTGGATTGTGATGGGGGATTACAACAATGTTAGAAACAGCCTTGATAGAGTTGGGGGAAACACTGTTAAAGAAGGAGAATACAGAGACCTGGTGAATATGAGGTCTAATACAAACCTGTTTGAGGCTGAGACAAAAGGGTGTCATTATACTTGGTCAAATAAGCATACTTCTGGAACTATCTATTCTAGAATTGACAAGGTTATTGGAAATGTTATGTGCTTTCAAAAATACCATGAGGCTGTGGTAGAGATCCTGCACCCTAACATATCTGACCACTCTCCTCTTCGAATTAGAATGCAAAACCAGCCTAGAAGGAAGCAGACTATGTTTAAGTTCATAAACTGCCTTACCAAGAACCAAAACTTCTTGCAGATAGTGGCTACTAGTTGGCACCAACCAGTCCAAGGCAGACCTATGGCTAGAGTTTGGAAAAAGTTGCTGAGGTTGCAAAAAGATCTTAAGCCAATGACAAAAGAACAGTCTAATATTCAAATACAAATAGCTGCTGCTAGAACTGATCTCATCCAAGCCCAGGAGAATCTCCAACAGAATTTGCTTAACACTGATAGTATAGAGCAGGTGAGAATTTGCTCAGACAGGGTGATTAAGTTAAACCAGAAAGAAGAGGAAATCCTGAAGCAAAAGGCCAAAGTGGATTGGTTACAACTGGGTGACAACAACAACAGCTACTTTCATGCCTCAATCAGGGAGAAGAATAAACACAAAGGGTTATACACTATGACCTCATTAGCAGGGACTTTGCTTAGCAAACAAGAAGACATAGAGAAAGAAATTATTGGTTTCTATACTAGCTTAATTGGAACTACAACAGCAGAGCTAAACAGCATAGATGTGACTAGTGTGAGGAAAGGCAAATTGCTCAGCAGAGATCAAGCCCTTCAACTAATCAAGCCTGTAGAAGACAATGAAATTTAGAAAGCTCTAGCTAGCATTGGTAATACAAAGGCACCAGGTATGGATGGCTTTACTTCCTACTTCTTTAAGGAGACTTGGATGATTATTAAAGATGATGTTAAAGAGGCTATCTATGAATTCTTTAATACTAGCAGCATATATGAAGATGTGAATTGTTCTTTAGTCACCCTGATACCTAAAACACCTGAGGCTTCTAACATAAAGTAGATGAGACCCATTTCTTGTTGTAGCACCCTTTATAAAATAGTTTCCAAAATCCTTACTAATAGACTTGGGAAGGTGATTAATCAGGTCATAGATGAGAACCAGTCTGCATTTATACCAGGTAGAAATATTCATGATAACATTATGCTCACTCAAGAACTCATTAGAGGATATAGCAGAAAGTGTCTCTCCCCTAGATGTATGGTCTAAATGGACATACAAAAGGCTTATGATACTGTGGAGTGGAATAGCCTTAGACAAATTCTTATTGAGATGGGATTCCCTCAGATTTTTATTGGATGGATCATGGCTTGTGTGACTACAGTTTCTTACAGATTTGTGATTAATGGAATGCCTTCTAGATTGGTCAGAGCTAGGAGAGGATTGAGACAAGGGGACCCTATCTCTCCCCTCCTCTTTGTTATCATAATGGACTACTTACATATGATACTGCAGGAGCTGCACCACAATCCTAATTTCAATTATCACCCTAAATGTGAGAGGCTGAGGATTATGAACATTTGTTTTGCTGATGACATTCTGTTGTTCCTGAGAGGTGATGTGGAATCAATGAGACTGGTGATGGAGAAGATTAAAGAGTTTAGTAAAGCTACAGGATTACAAATCAGCAACCCTAAGAGCAAGCTTTTCTGTGGGGGTGTGTGTAGAACTGTTCAGCAACAACTTAAAGAGGTAACTGGCTTTGACATAGGTGTGATACCTTTTAAGTATCTTGGTGTTCCTTTGGATAGCAAGAAGTTGACAGTTGCTAACTGTACTCCACTGATAGAGAAGATATTGAGTAGGATAAATCATTGGAGCACCCAGTTGTTGTCCTATGCAGGAAGAGTGCAATTGATTAAGAGTGTCCTATTCTTCATCTCCAACTACTGGTTACAAGTTTTTCCCCTCCCAAAGAAAATTCTGTATCACATAGAATCTTTATGCAGGAACTTTTTGTGGACAGGTAAAGGGGCTTATAGCAGAAGAGCTCCTATTTCATGGGAGCATATATGTGATCCCTGTAATGCTGGAGGACTAAACCTCATAGAGCTGCAAACTTGGAACATTGCCACGATTGGGAAATTGTTGTGGAACATCTGGGCAAAGGCGGATAAATTGTGGATTCGATGGATTAATGCCTACTATATGAAGAGGAGCAATGCAGAGTAGTATAATCCAAATGGAAACACATCTTGGATAATCAAGGCCATATTCAAGTGTAGAGAGAAATGTAAAAATACTGCAGCATGGGGGGAATTTCAAAAACGAGGCAGATATAATACTAGACAAATGTATAAAGAGCTAAAAGGTGTAAAACCAAATGTGACTTGGAGGAAAATCCTGCTAGCTAATGCAGCCAGGCCCAGGGTTGTATTCAACCTGTGGATGATATGCAACAATCGTCTCCCAACCAAAGATAGACTCCAAAAGTTTGGGATTATAACTGATGGACAATGTGTGTTATGCGGAGGTCCGGAAAGTATACAACATCTGTTTTTTGAATGTGTTTGTACAGGTAACATTTGGAAGCAAGTTTTGAAGAAAATAGAGATTCAACATGAACCAAAGGATTGGAATAGAGAAATGCAGTGGCTGTCTTCTGCTACCAAAGGCAAGGGAGTAAAAAGGAAGATGCTGAAAATTCTCCTTGCCGAAACAACTTACAAAATATGGACTGTCAGAAACAAGATGGTGTTTCAAAATGGTGGTACTGAGGAGCTCAAAATAGAAGATATATTGGAGAATACAAAAATTAGAGCTAGGCTTGATAGAAAATTAGCAATGTTATGTAATAGTTTTTGATTTTGCTGTTTGGCTGGTGTAGTCAATTTGAAGCCTGGATCTATGATCGGCTTGTGTGTAACTGTTTTTTTTGGTAATATATTCCTCTCTATTCCAAAAAAAAAATGATGAAAATTTGGGTAAAATATATTGTCAAAAATAAAGGCTAATGAGAAGAAATTGTAAGACAAAATTTTACAAATGAAGAGTAAAATGATGAAATTGTGAGAGAAAATTAAAGTGTGAGAGAAAATTTGTGTGTAAAATTTTTCATATTGGTTTATTTATAATTAACCAAAGTATAAAAAAAAGAAGAAGAAAAAAATAGATTCATTCAACAACGATAACTTGGCATTTTTTTTCAATTTTATTATTATTTAATGTGAGTTAATTTTCAATTATTAAGTTACCTTTTTTCAATTTTATTATTATTTGATGTGAGTTACTTTTCAATTATATTATTATTTTATGCAAGCAACCGTTGCATTGCATTACTATGTTTGACAGCATGACCAACTCCAACCAGTATGAAACTACACTTTTTGTTTGCCATGCTGGAGCAACTTGTGAGAAACCAACCGTTGGAGTTGGTCTTACTATGTTCTTTTTGAAAAGGCAAAATCTATTATAAATATATAATATCTAAAGTACCTGTTAATGACATTGTAACCCCTCTGATTAAATGTTGATTCTATTCTAATACAAATGTTAAAATTGACTAAGTATAAAATGGAAGCTTTATATTGATTTGGTATTAATTACATCTGATGTGGCAACACCAAAAATTTTGTTGCATTTTATTATTATTTTTATTAATCTATTAATATATTATTATTTAATTTAACAATTCAATACTAGGTTACATGAAAGGTTTAACTGCATTTATATATTAGATGTGGTTGCACTTGGGAACGAAAAAGCCGAAAAATTGTTTGAACTTCCCACTGCACCCGATATTCAACTCCACCCACCAGTTTCCAAGATTCATTCAATCGATTATGCTGTTTGCTGTTAGCCATATTAATATTCTTCATTACATGTCAAACCCTACATTTTTCGGTTCTCATTATCCTCACCCTGCCATGTAAGTTTTTAAGTTCTCATACAACACCAAAATACAACTTCAGTTGTCTCCATCTCCCTCCTTCTACCACTGCGTCCATCTTCTTTTTTCTTTCGGTAAGCTTTTCATCTTTCATGCTTCTATAACTTTTTCCAACGTGTGTTATACTATTTTTCATCGATTTTGCATCTTAATGTTATTGTTAATGTAATTGATGTCTCACTTATTAGTATTAATTTACAGATTTTTTAGATTACTTTTGTGGTGATGTGATTTGATTTATGAAGATGAGTGTGGTGGGTTTTGATTTAGGAAGATGATCTTTCAATATTTGTTTCTTTATGGCGTCTGTATTTGATTTTTCTTTGGATGCACCCCTCAAAATTCAGTCAAAAGAAGCTCATTCAAAGAATGCGAACAGATATGGATCTACGGCGCTCGAAGTCGATTTGGACTAACGTGGAAGACACCCATTTTTAAACTTTTGTACTCTATTCTGAATTATTGTATATAGTTGTGAGTTATTGTATATAGTTGTTTGATGTTTAAAATGGAAGGGTTGTGTTTTCGGATGATGAAGAGGTTGTTTATGTTTAATTTAGGGTTTTTTTATGAATGTTGGTGAAGGTATCTGGAAGATGCAGTGGAAATAATGGTGGTGCTGTTAGTATGAAAATGGATGTTATGGTTTGATTTGATTTTATGATTAATGAAATTGGTTAAAAAAAATTGGTTATAGGAATTGGTTAAACGTAGAAGATGGTGTAAGGTTGTTGGTGGTAGTGGTACTAGGTTGAAAAGCTAAATAACTTGAAAAAAAGATGGTGAAAAGGTTTTGGCTACTAAAAGAATCATGGTTCAAAATGTGAAAAATTGATATGTTACGTGAAACTGAATTGGTCCCCTCTTCTTAAGAAAATGGTAAACAATTAATTTTGGACAAAAAAAATAAAACCCCAAATCAAATCTTATTTTATTTGGTTTTTTAATCAAATCTTCCCCTAATTGGTCTTTTTAACTGAAAATAAAATCAATTAAAAACAATAAAATAAATCATTTTTTTTCTTTTTTGAATCAGATGAAAAATAACATGTTATATTAAAAAAAGTTCCTAAATATTTTTATTGATTAGTTATTCAAAAAATTATTTTTATTATTTGATTATTGATATACAATTGATTGCATTTAGTTATATTTGATATGCAATTGATTTTTATTATTTGATTTTTGATATTCAAAAAAGAAATACTTGATTCAATTTTATTATTTATTATTGTTATGCAATTGATTGCATTTAATAATATTCTATTAATTATTTTTATAAAAAAGTAAGTTACTCCCTCCGTTTCAAAATGACTTTCGTTTTAGAGGAAAATTTTTGTTTCAAAATGACAGTCGTTCTCACTTTTCAATGTAGTAATAATTGCTATTTTTCCAATTGTGTCCTATAATTATTACTCTGTACACTCTTTCCAACACATTAATAAGACTAATTTAGTAAAAGTACAATATTTTATGACAATATCATTGCATTCCTTAATCTGTGTGCAAAAACCTTAAACGACTGTCATTTTGAAACGGAGGGAGTACTTCATAGGAAAAGACTATGGAGTAATGAATCATAAATTAATGTATGCATGAAAATTGAAAAGAATAATGATAATTATTCTATTCATAAATTTTTGTTTGAACATCAACCCTATCTCCATGTCTTTATTACACGTTCATGCATAACTTCAGAATTAGAAAAGACACTTTTCATATGCCCACAATCACAACTTCCCATATCCATTTAATTGTACCAATTTTTGGTAAACCCTAAATTGATACAAAAGGGCAAAGTCTAAGATTGGTAGAGCAGTGGATCTGAGAACAACACCACAAGTTGCATCAACTCTTGCTTTCAATTTTTTTTGCACAACACTGTACCCTTTATCAATACAATAGACACACGTGTACAAGAAACTTATAAACGGGAAAAAGTTGACATCTCCAACACAATTATTTTTTATAAATAGGAATAAGTTACAATCATTTTTTATAAAGGGGAATAGAGTACAATTATTTTTGTAACGCCCATATATACATACATACATACATCAAAACATATATTATACATGAAAACCACGTTTGGTACTGAAATACCAATAAGTCCCTAATAAACACATTATACATATACATGCCCAAAAAGCCTAATACAAAGAAACTATGGCATAAATATATACAAGATGTTCCAAAGATAAATACTAAGAACTAGATCGACAACGATCTCAAAAAAACTCCACAACGAAAGCTACGTCATCAGACAAGTAAGGATAATGACACGACCTTATCCTTACCCTTTGCGGAACCTGAAGTACCTGAAAATATTTAACAATAGTGGGGTGAGATACATCAAATCTCAGTGAGTTCTCTATCTTATGGATTCTTTCTCCTTTACAAGGTTCTAACCAACCTAACTCAAGTCGGGGGAAAGGAACTAGACTTTGAGTTCAAACATTTCTCACTAGAGAACAAATCGTACAATTCACAAAACGACAACTAGTTAAGGAATCTTCTCCCCGACCAGCCTATACAAGGCACTACAACACGGGTCACGGATCCTTAACATAGATAACTTCTCTCTGGCCAGCCCACACACGGAGCACTTCAACACGGGTCACAGTTATCTTCAAATGTTACTTCTCCCCGGCCAGCCCACACAAGGAGCACTACAACACGGGTCACGGTTACTTACTTAATAAATACTTCTCCCCGGCCATCCCGCACAAGGGGCTCTTCAACACGGGTCACGGTGTTTATTAAGGGATACCTACTTAATAAATACTTCTCCCCAGCCATCCCGCACAAGGGGATTAAACACGGGTCACGATATTTACTAAGGAACAAACCACAAACCGGAGGAAAATACGGTCTTCCACTACCAACTACTTAACAAAGATACTCTTCAAGTATCGATGTAAGCAAAGTCGCATAATTCTCTAGGTCATTCTAGTGTACTAAGGCTTCATCACAAATTCACATCCTGAAGCTTTTAGATTTTTAAAAGTTCCATTTTACATAAATCACGAAATCCCAATATTTTAATATAATCGAAATAAATTCAGCTTATAATCAATATTTTCACTTTCCATAGCCTAGAACACATTCATAGCTTCACATTGATATAAAGAACATCTAAAACGGATAACCGAGTCCAAAGTTATGGATTTTCGAAGAAAATAAAATTATTGAGAAACAACCAGATTCGCCTGGCGACTTAGGATTTCACCTGGCGAATCCCTCTTCGCCAGCAATTCGCCTGGCGAACAAGTGGCGAAACACAATTTAGAAAAACCCCAAGAGTTCCAGTAGCTACCACATTTCTGTCTCCCCATTTTCGCCTGGCGAATTAGGATTTCGCCTGGCGAATCCCTCTTCGCCAGCACTTCGCCTGGCGAACTAGTGGCGAGATCTAATTCGCTAAGTGAATCCCAATTCGCCTGGCGAATCGCATCAGAACTAGAATTTTCCTGCTGCGGGTTACATGGTTCTAAACCCCAAAATCCAACTTTTTCCAACCCAAAACATTGCCAAACAATCAAAACAAGTGTCAACAATGTTCATATGCATATTTCGATTATACTACCCAGTTTATATCGATTTTCAACCGTTAGATTCATTGATTTGCAAAATTGCTCATTTTCTCAAAATCTAACCTAACTCTAGAAACTCAAGAATTCTATAACTAAAGCTTCTATCTAGAACCCACCTGGAATAGAAGATGATGATGAAGAAGATGAGATGAAAAGATGAAGATGAGATGATGATTCTTGTTCTTGAGCTCTTTAGAATTTTTCTCTCTTCTTTTCCTTTCCTTTTCCTTCTCTTCACTTTCTCTTGCTCCAAATGTTTCTAACTTTGGAAAAATGAGAGAAAAGAATTGATATAGAGAAAATACTCAAAATTAGTAACACTACTAAATGTCCAAATTAGCTCAAATGCACCAATTAATAAAATCTTAGAGTTTGATAATATTAATCTGATCAGCTCTGAGTTCATCAGTTGCTCTAATTATCTTATCAGATAAATACTCAGAGCACACTGAATCTCAACTGGTCTCAACTAATATCATCCAGAGTGTTTATAAAATACGGGATATTACAATTTTGACTCAAAAGAAAAATACTATGTTATATTAAAAAAAAACTTCTAAAAATTGTCTTTTAAGTTTGTCTTTTTTTCTATAGAATATTTATTTTAATTAGTTAGAATATTTATTTTACTTTAATCAAATTGACTAGACATTAAAATAATAAATTCAGTATTAATCACTAATAGGCGACATTTATTTATAAACTGAATAAGTTACAATTGTTTTTATAAACGGGAATAAATTACTAATAATTTTATAATCGTAATAAATCCAATTATTTATACAATTATTTGTATAAATGAGAATAAGTTACACATATTTTTATAAATGGACACACATGTTCTAGGTGCTTATAAATGAAAAAAAATTACAATAGTTTTATAAACGGGAATAAGTTATAATTGTTTTTAACATGAATAAATTAAAAATTGCTTTATATATTGTCACACAGATTCAAGGCGCTTATAAACGGAAAAAAGTTTGATATAAATATTTTTATATACAAAAATAAGTTACAATATTTTTTTTAAACGGGAAAAAGTCTACATGTTCATATAAATATTGTTGTTGGATTTATCAACCCATTATGTTGGTTATGTAAAAATTTTAGAGTCTAAAAAAATGTTTGTAGATTTCACAAATGATATTTCGCAACATAGCGTGTGACTACAAACGGGTAGATGTGAACATATCTATGAAATACCAGTTGTAGACTGATCATTTTAATGTTCATATATATTAAATCTATGAGATACCAACTATAGACGAATCATTTGAATTTTATTTTTTTATACATTGAATTAAATTTGATATATTTACTCATGCTATTATAGGAATGAAAAATTCTATCAGGAACTTATTATTGTTGTAGCGATGACGTATGATGTTCAAGTCACATATTGTGTATTAAATGATATCACTATATATTTTTGAATACCATATGTAGGAAGTCTTAATTTTGTATTTTGTAATTTATACATATTATATTGTTATTTGATTTAATAACCTATTAAATTGGTTATGCTATAAAAAATTTAGACTCTGAAAAAAGATTGCAAAATTGACAAGTGATGTTTCGCAATATAGCGTGTGAATACAGACAGAACCCGTGCGATAGCACGGGTATCCCGCTAGTTATATTAAAAACCATACAATAGGCATAAGACATGCCTTTACAAACTGTACCAAATAATTCACATGCCCGTACAGATGTTACTTCCGAAGCCTAATCCAAACTAGCAACAGCAATAAATTAATTGAATAACAATCTCAACCAAGAAGCCTCTGCAATTCAATAACTCAGCAAACCAATCACAGGGACTCTGCCGACAGAAACTGTGACAATACCTTCCAAGGAGAAACATTAGTTCTGCTGGATAGCTCCCCCCTATACCAGCGATCAAAGCAACTCCACCAAACCAGCACAAAAAAGACACCTGCACGCAATGCTTCCGCGGAATGCACCCCAGACGCGCAATCCACCCCTAGACATAACAAATAATTCCAACCAAACCTGAGACTAAAGTGCTTACCGTTGTAGGTAACTCGCGGGCAGAACGACAACATGGCCTATTATCAAGAAACCATTGAACGACTGGTGCGAAGAAATTAGCTGACTCGATGAAGAAATGTTACCCCTTTCCCACTGGATCTCACAAAGATCAATCCAAAATTTTTTGATACAACTAAAACCTGACCTACTCCACCAATAGCAATAAATTCATAATCTACCACCTTTTCCGACAAGCAGATACAACAGCTCAGCAATACAAACTAGAACAAAGGGCCTCAGCACACGAATTGAAACCAATAACCATAATAATACTGAAAGTCTGTGCAGTCGCTCCCCACAACCAGGCCTCATATCAGCTCCAGCAGATCAACAAGATAACAATGAAATGGGTTGCTAACGCGATGTTTGACAGCATGGCCAACTCTAACCAGTATGAAACTACATTTTTTATTTGCCACGCTGGAGCAACTTGTGAGAAACCAACCGTTGGAGTTGGTCTAAGGTATTTTGGAGCAATGGAGCACTTATGGCTGCAAGTTGGTAAAAAATAAATGTTGAAGCAGATTGTTTTAGCAAAGGAAATGAGTTTGAGCGAGATAGTCTGATGTTGCGATTGAACAACTCAGAGTTTCTTATAATCACAATACTCCTTCCGGTATTATAAGCAAAAAAAAGTGACTTTAAATCTTGGTCACTATTATAAGCAAAAGTCATTAACTTTTAAAATAATTAATACTTGTATTACTATTATACACTTAGTTTAATTTAAAAGCATTTAATGTTAGTAGTTGATTCATCAAATATAACTAAGGATATTATAATAAATTTTATCTTGATTGTACATAAATCAAGATAATTAATTACATTTAACTAACTTTTTTAATCAATGTAAAAATATTTATTTTTTGCTTATAATAATGACTGAAGGAAGTATATTGTATTATTCTGGATTACAAAGATTGCTAAGCTAGGTTCAAGACACTTATGTTCAATTTATTAAGATACAAGACATATATAAAAGCTATAGCTTATAGTGTGTTAGAAGTTAGAAGAGCTAATCAGTCAAGGTCTAATTTAAGTGGAAAATGTTAGGGTGGACAATCGGTCGGGTTTGGTCGGTTTTGGGCCCAAAACTTAAATCCGACGTAAATCACGGTTTTAGTTTTATGGTCCAATTTCGACTGATTAAATTTTGGTTTTCGTCGGATTCGGTTAAGTCGGTTTGTCGGTTTAGTCGGGTCGGTTTATTATTTGTTAGAACAATTTTTATAAAAATGACTATTTTTTTAAATTTATTATAAAAAATATCAAATTTTTAGAATAGAACAATTTTTTTATTATTAAAAGAAAATTTATTATTATGAGATAATATTTTCAATGTTATTTGACATTAATTTTGATCATTACCATACTTTAAACCATAAACTAAATAATGCTTAAAATTTTATATTACATGTCTTGTATTTTTGAGAGTCACAATACTATCATTAAATTATAAAAATGATAATATCCCTAAACATTATAAATCTCATTTTTATAGTGAGTTAGTCATATAGTAATGAAAAGGGTTAATTATACGATTCCCCCTGCCATTAGGGCGAGATTTGATTTTGCCCCCCTGAAGTCATTTTTTTTAACACCCCCTTATAAAACCAAAAATCAACTTTTACCACACTCTATCCCTTGTTTGGGTGACTGGGTATATGGTAAATGGCTATGTGGCAGTCCAGTTGGATTTTTGTATGCCATGTGGCTTCAACTTGAATTTTTAATTCTATTTATTTTTAATTTCATTTCCACATAATATTTGAAATTTATTTTTTATTCAATTTATTTAATTTACGCTTATTTAAATTTTTTTTAGAATTTATTTAATTTTTATTTGTTTAAACAAAATATATATTAAACATATTGGACTCAATATACCAACACATAAGCCCAATGTTATAGCCCATTACTTCTAATTCATTTGCAATTGATTTTGTGAATTAGATATATAAACATTAAAAACTTTTAACCCACAAACGATGTGGAACTTGTAGAGCTGGAAGTGTATCTTTTCTGCAATTAAGCACCAAAATTTGTATTCACTGCACCATGCACCACTTTGTTGCAATTGCCATGACAGTACTCTACAATAGGTTCTCTTCTCAAACTGCATTTGAGTTTTCCCTGTTTTAGAAACAACTTTATGGAATCAAGCATGTAATAAAGTATAATAATCACTCAGAAGAAATAATTCCTTATTCCTTCTAAGAGGCTACTAGAAACTAATCAAAGTCTAACTGGAACTCCAATTGGAACATCAACAAAATTGATGCATATCCTTATTATTCCTTATTATTACTACAAAATTCTGAACTATGTATAAGAAGTGTGAGTTAGGATATTCCCCTGAATTTTAGGAAGTTTTTGTTACAAAAGAGAGGGAAGGAAGTTGGGAGAATATTTTCTCTGGTCTAGGAGCTTCATGCTCTGGTAACTAGTTTAACAATTTGGGTTTATCCTTTCGTTTTCTGTTTTCCACCATTGTAGAGCTATGAGCTCATGGTAGCTCAAAATTGTGACAGAAACTAAAAGCAAAACTGGGAAAAAGAAAGAGAGAACTCAACAATTCAGATTTTTTATTGAATTGATTACTGAGCATTAAGCGTGATGCAATGAAAAGTCTTTGCCAACTAATCCACTAACCAAGCATATATCACTTGTAGCATATATCATATATCACTTGTAGCATACCCTTGAATGTCTTCTTGTTGTTTATGAGATTATTCTTGTAGCTTTAATTGGTGTTGAATTGTTCAGTATTACTAAGGCGTGTGTTTTTCAACTGATGATATATTATATTTGAATTTAATGGTGTATATAACATTACTAAACTGGGTTTTCTTGTAGCTTTCATTTGTTATTTGTTGTTTGTAACACATTGTAGAACTGGATCATGTGATAAAAAATACAACCCATGCTCTAGGAATTAATTTACTGCATGGACCTGCAGTGTTGTATGGCATTGAGTAAACTTAGTATTGTAAAGAGGGGAGCACTACAATAGGTGTGAGTTTACACAAAATGAGATAGGATGGTATTGAAGTGGAAGGTGATAGCAAGAGTCCCACATTGATTGTTACTTCAATTGCAATAGTGTTTATATACTAAACACACAATTGTATTAATGAGTTGAAAACAAACTAAGTTAATGGGCTGCTGCTAGCTATGGGCTTATGTGTTTGATCTTGGCCCAAATATATTAATTTTTAAAATAACAATTTAAATAAATAATATTTATACGAAAATAAATTAAAAATAAATTAAAAGATAAATTAATAGATAAATTAATAAATAAATGTCATGTAATCAAGATAAATGTCACTTCAATGCCATATAGCCATTTACCATATACTCAGTCACCCAAACAAGGGATAGGGTGTGATAAAAGTTGATTTTTGGTTTTATAAAGGGGCGTTAAAAAAAAATAACTTCAGGGGGCAAAATCAAATCTCACCCTAATGGCAGGGGGAATCGTATAATTAACCCTAATAAAAATAAATAAAATATATATTAATTAAGTTCGGTCGGTTTCGGTTTTTGTCGGATTCAAAATAAGCATCTGAGTCCGACCGAAGCAACCCTACATTATCCAAATTAAGCAACCGAATCAACCCGACACCCGACCCGACCCATTTACACAAAAAAAACAATGGATCGGTCAGTTTCAATCGGTCTGTTCAAATTTGTCCACCCCTAAAAAATGCCCCCACAAGTCCCGACCCAAATTAATTGTATCTTTATGTATTGATTTGACCTCATGGAATAACTTTTTTGTTTTCAAACACAAGTCCTTCACCTAAGATACAATTGTCAACCCCATTTTCTAATAGAACTTCAATTCATTTTTTTCATTTAGAATTTGAATTGAAATCCATTTTTCTATGAGGCAAAACCAACTTTAACTCTCTCATTTTAAATAAGATATAACATCAACATGTATTTATAGATAGGGACAATTCTCCCCATAAAAGTAAACTTTGTAAGAGTAAAGTTAGCCTGAACCAACATTTTAAGATGATATGATAATCAAAACAATATTTTTTTGGCTACCTAGTAACAAATCACTGTTATCAGACCATTCGGCTCATGCTCTAGTGGTCAAGTCTTGAACATGAGAGGTGAGTTAAAAATCACACATTAAATGAGATATGACTTTAACATGTGTTTATAAGTGGTGGGAGTCCTATAAATTAACCGGAGCCAAGCCACTAAAGCTATAACTTTAGGCCTTAAAATTTTGGACAAAAAAGGCCTCAAAAAGTATTTATTTTGCTTAGTTGGTTAAGAAGGAGGCCTCGTGTCTTGGATGTTACTAGTTTAAACCTTAACTAATGCAAATTTTATATTTGATTTTATTTTATTTAATTTTATGTTATTTTCTTAAAGCCTGACAGTAAAATGTGCCTTAAGCTTCTAAATGCGTTGTGTCGGTCCTGAAGTTATTCAGCCCAAATTCTAAGAGCTTCCCACCTGTTAATCCTAACATAAATATGTTTGACAAAGACATTTTAATAAAAATTAAAAACTCAGTACTTCTCACTCAAAGTCAGAAATACTTAGACCACCTCCAGCGGAGGTTCTTGCAGTTGGTTTGCCACCTTGACAAACATTAAAGTAAGACTTTTACCTTTATGCGTACCTCCACCTGGCCAACGTAGTAAAAACATGCAACGTTGTTTCATAATAAAATAATAATATATAAAAAAGTTAATCAAATAAAATAATAATAAAATTCAAAATAACTCCAACTGCTATTTTTCCTAGACCTCAAGTTCCACCATTTTCTACCCAAATATATATCATGTATTTGAGATTAATTTTAATTATCATTTTAAATTATAAGTTTAATTTAAGTTTTATTTATTTTATATCAAATTTAATTTTAAAAACTAAAATTATTATTTTAATTAATAAAAAATTTAATATGAATAAAATATTAATATATAAAATAAAGTTGTGGGACCCAATATGAATTCTTCAGAGTTGCACCATTAGAGTGAAAAAGTAGTTGAGTTGCTTCAAGCTGACGTGGCTTAATAGATCCCACAAAAAATCCAAAAATGGATTCACGGTTGGAGATGCCCTTAGAGCATACACATGGGTGCATCGTCATCGTTTTTTCACGGACCCCGAAGCTATTTTGTCAAAAGTTAATGGATGTTTGAAAATGTTGGCCGTTCTTTAGTTTTCCAGCGTCCTTTTGCAGAAGAGCGTTATTTACCATTAAAGTGGAATTGAAAAATTATTTATAATTAAATTAAAGGTATATTGTAGTATCTAATGAGTCTCATTTTAGAGTGTTTGATTAGTTATATTGATATTTAAAAATTTTTAATGAGTTGTTTAAATAATTGAAAAGTGTGTAATAATATAAAAAATTAATTGAGGTCCATTTTAGGAGCTTAAATGGGTGTAATAGATATGGATGCTCTTAGAAAACCCAACTACCAAAAACTAGATATGACATGGAAGAATTGTAACAAAACAAAATATAATATTTCACTTCTAAGAGAAATCCAAAAAATTCACTAGGGATAAAATCTAGAAACTTCCTCCAAAAATGGAAAACAATTGTCGTCAATACAAGGTTTGCAAGCACTACAAGAATTGAGTTTTACCAATTCTCTTGAAGTCATCCGTGGACTCTTCTTCAATAGAGAATCTCTTGACAAAGAGTTCATTCTCACCGCCTCTACAAGTAATGCCACTCAAATCTAGTAAATGATGTAGCTCCAACTTTTCATCAATTGGTTCATCGTATATGAGATAAACTGATGTCTTCTTCACAATGAAACCATTCTCAAAAACAACAATGACCTCCACTTTGTCATCGGATTCCATACTTGATACTACCCTCTGCCCCTCCTCATCTTCAAAGGAGACTAATGCCTCTCTTTTATAAAGCTGAATGGTAGTCTTTGTGTAATTTTTCACCAACACATTTTTAAGGTCATCTGATGTTGCATTATTTGGGGTTGAAGTATAGACAGTGCACATCATTGTTTTCAAGTTACGCCCTTCCATTTGAGGGACTTGAAAAGTTACAGAAGAACCTTCGGAATGAAAGGTTAACCAATTTGGATAACTATCAGCAGGGAGCAAACAACCACCACTCCCATTGACATCCTTATTCTGTAAAAGTAAAGATAGACTCAAGATTTAATTGAAAATCATGTTGATTGTTGGTGATTTTAGTATCATCAATGTATTTTAGTAGTAATGTGATTTGCTATAGGCCGATGAAATTATGCGTTAAGCTTGGAAACGAGTTAGGGTAGTGCGGAGTGCACGCTCGTCGAGCCAACGTATAATTGAATGCGAATAATTGAAACGGGGTTCCAAGGGGCGAAGCCCCTGGCGGGGTGCGGGGCAGCGCCCCGTTGGGGTCCAAGGGGCAGACATAACCGTTTCTGAACAGTTGTGTCTTTTCGGTTTCTGTTATTGATCTCCTATATAAGGAATCATTTGGCCTCGGTTTTCGGTTACAGAAAAACGATAATTTCTCTTTACATTCCTGATCAGTTCTCTTTTGCCAGAAACAGATTGTTCTTCAAGAATTATCCCCACAAAGATTTCGTGAACCCAGGCAAGAATAGGGTCGAAATACTTTGTTCGAAAAGTGTACGAACACGATTCTTCGAAGTTATCCAGGATTATCATACCCGAATATCTAACATTGATATCACCTTATCATTTATTCAACAATTAAGATATAATTTTTCTCACCAAGGTAATTGATAATACTTGGATGTTAAGTTTTTCTAAGATACACATAAATATTGGCTTGGATTCATAAAACAGACTATTTGTCCCATTTAAAATTTCATATTAACCCAAATAATAGCAAGGGAAGATAATGGTATTGACAAATTGTATCACTCTCAAAAATTTGGAGAACTGTAAGTTTGTAACAGTTTCATTTTCGTAATAAGTCACAGCTCTGCATGCCAACAAAAGAAAAAACTCATATTCATGGATTGCTGGTAAATCAAATACATAACGAAGATGCATACTCATGTTCTTTTTATGGGTAAAAAAAATTGTTACAAATGCACTGGCTAAAACATACTACATTTTAAACTGTCATTAAATCACGTTTCAATAGCTCATCATTTCTATGACTTTTAAGATAGTTATGAGCAAAGGCCAATATTTTTAATGATCGAACAATTATAATTGGTTGACAGTGTAAAAAATCTTTACACTGCCATTGCATATGAATTAAACCCATTAGAAAAAAGATTATATTTAATAAGCCAATTTCAGTTAATAAGTACTTTCTCCCTGAAGTGTCAGTTCAAAGGTCAGAAGAGTTTAGCATTATAACTTAAAAGGACAGATGTAAAATGGTATAGATTACATACTGTTATATATACACTAAAAAATTCAAATGTTTGAGGTGATACAGACAAGCAAACAAAAATAGGGGGAGAGAGAATATGTCAACCCTGTAAAATCATCTCTTTCAGAATATTGGTACCCTGGCAATTCATTCCCATTTGAATTAAAGGAGACTTAAAGGAATGTTTTGATCTTGAAATATTCACTTCTCTGCCACATTGAATTAATGTAGATGTGGTAATATTTGAAACTTGTGATGTAGTTTCAGTTGATTCCAGTTTCTTATAAACTGTGGCGTATAAAGTATCCACAATTATTTTTGCATCTAGAGAAAGTTGGTTTTCAGATTTGCATTCCAACCAAAGACTTTGAAGCCTCGGAAGGTAGTTGCAAAAAGCTGATAGTTCTTGGGAACTATTACTTGGTACATCTAAAGCGACAAGAGATGACATGAGAAAAGATGCTTGAAATTGAGATGAGAAATTATTTGTTGGTGACATCCAAGACCAAATGATAGATGGAAACACATCATGTGAAAATCCCTCATAGCCGCACAGAGAAATATATCCAATGCTTTTTCACCATACTACTGAAAAAGGAACCCTTGTAAAAAGTACACCATATAATAACATAATATTTCAATTTGACAGACATGGTTAAATTCTCTCAATAAATATGAAATTGAAAACCACTCATGAGGTAAATAAACGAGTCATGAAATGCCAATTGAGAAAATATTAAAAACTATACCTGGGAATCTTTCCAAATAAGTTGGACATTGCTATTATGTAACTCAATGGAAACCAAATTTTCTCGACAAAAGTTCGTAGGAATATGTGTTAAGTGAAATCCATTCCAACACAGCCATCTCACATATTTCGAAAGATATTCAAAGTCTCCATTCAGTTTTACCCCAGCAAGTTGAAGCAATCTTAGTCTCGTCATCTTCTTAAATGCTTTAGTACTAAAACATTTTGCTTTAGCTTTGGGTAACGTCAAAGCCAACCCTTTAATAGACTTTGTTCCCTGTAAAAGATAAAAGACCAAAACGCAAAACGCACATCTTAATCTATTAGATACAAAGTAGATAAACTTGTGATGAAACAACATTTAGTAATGAACGTTGAATTATTTTCAAATCACAACAAAACTAATTAATGAATGCTGACAATTAACTAAAATTTTGGTTTTCCTTTCTCAAACTTTGGATATTTAAAATCAAGAATCATAAACTTATGTATATGAAGTTCTTACAGATTGATCAGATAGTATATCAATCACGTCCTCTTCAAACCACAACCTGCAACATACCTCAGGCTCCTCAGGTGATTTCTCACGAATGATTTCTCTTCCCATATCTCGCAACAAATCACGCATTCTAACTCTATCATGCTGATCAATAGTTACAAGGCTTCGTTCAACCAGGATACTTCTTCCAATTCCAATATCTGAAAAAAGTCCACAACCATTTAATATAAGAGTAACATCATTTCGGTCCATTCCAATAAAGAAACAAGCTATGTCTAGGAATATTTCTTTCTCGGTGTTATCATTTAAACCCTCGTAGCTTATTTTTAACTTTTTTTGTACTTGGTCATTAGGAATTCTTTTGAGTTTCTCCAACACACAAAGCCACTTTCTTACTTCCCTGTCAAACAAATACGACCAAGGACTTCCAAAGCCAGCGGCAATCCTCCAGAATACTCGACTACACTTCTAGAAATTTCAGCAAAATCATTTGTAGGACTTGCTTGCTTGAATGCATGCCAGCTAAATAGCTTAATTGATTCACTTTCATCCATGTGCTTCATTTTGTATACTTGGTTAACCCTATTACCACAAAGTATATGTTTATCTCTTGTTGTGATGATTATTCTACTACTCGGGCCAAACCAATTACGATTTCCACATAAAGCATTCAGTTGGTCCAATGTATTCACATCATCAAGTACAATCAATACTCTTTTATGACAAAGTCTTTCCTTTAAAATGATTTTTCCACACTCATTGCTTTGTATTTTGGTAGTTTTAGTTTTGCAAATATCAAAAAGAAGTTGTTCTTGTTAACCCACTTGTCCAACATTTTGCTCCCAAACTTCCCTAATATTTGCAAAGAAGCTTCTACCTTCAAAATTGCGACTAATTTCATTGTAAATAGCTTTTGCAATAGTTGTTTTACCAACTCCTCCCATACCCCACATCCCTAGTAGGAGAATATCATCAAATTGTTGGATATCCTGGTCTCGACCTATCATTTGAATCATATCTTGCACTCGAGTTTCAACTCCCACTGGATTATTAGCAATAAACAAGTGTGTCTTATCTAGCAAATGTGTAACATTTTCAACAATACTCTGGATAGCCTCGCTTTCATTCCTACATAAAACAAACCAAACGAAGATACATAAATACATACTTTCCTTTTCTACAGGTTTCATGCACGGAAGAGAATCAGTCTAATTCAAGACACTGTTGGACGTGAAACTAGCTTTGATCAAAAGAAGCCATCACTAGGACTTGAATAAAAAATGCATTTTAACACTAAAAAAATACTATGCAAAATGGTATATTTCTATTAGTATTTAAAATTTAACCTTGAATTTGGGATTACAAATCCACCAAGGGAAGCGGCTTCAGAAATTTCTCTTCTCCAGCTTCTCTTGGGACAATTATGACGCGAGACACAACTTTCTAGTAATCGACCAACCTAATCGAAAGATTTTGAAATGCTTTTCCGAATTCACCGGTTTGATGACGCACTTCAGATGGATCTACATCACAGAACACTGGAAGAACAATTTGCCCAATGTTTCTGTGACACTGCATAATTAATACCAACTCTTCCATACACCAAAACTATTCGGCGTAACTTGTAGAGAAAACAATAACAGAAATTTGAGACTGTTCGATTGCTTGGAGCAGTGAAGTTGAAATATGATGTCCCCTTGGAAGTGAATCATCGTCTCTATAAACGCGAATTCCCTCGTTTTGAAGAGAAGTGTTTTCCCCTCTAAAGCTTAGAAAGACTTCATGGACCCTTGTGTCCCTTTTTGTTCTACTATTTCTTCTATCTTCGTAATCAATAGACAATAAGGAATTGGAACTGGAACTGGGAGAAGACATTTATGAGATGAAAGAGAATCAATTGTTGAATAGAAAATGATTACACAACGAAGACAAGTTCGTTGATTCAACAAACAAAGAAACCTCAAGATTCATCGTGGTTTGATGCAGGGAGATCCTCTCTCCCCTTTTTTATTTGTTTTGGTTACTGAAGGACTTACGGCTATGGTGAAAAGGGCTTCTGTTTTGAGGGACTTTGCTGGATTTAAGTTTGACGAAGAGAATTCTGTTGAGATAGTTCAATTTGCTGACGACACGCTTTTAGTTGGAGGAGGTGGGTGGAGAAATCTTTGGAGCATAAAAGCCATTTTGCGTGGATTCGAACTTGTTTCGGGTCTGGGTGTTAATTTCTCTGAGAGCATAATTATTGGTATCAATTTGAATCCCCATTTCCTGCAGGCGGCTTCTAATTTCCTTGCTTGTAAGGTGGAATGTTCTGAGTTCACTTTTCTTGGTATAACTATAGGGTGTAATCCTAGATTAAAATCTTCGTGGAAGCCGGTGGTCGATAAGGTTAGGAAAAAATTATCTGATTAGAAAGGCAGAATGTTATCAATGGTGTTATCAATGGCACGTAGAGTTACTATGATCAATTCTGTTTTATCGAGTATCCCGGTCTTTTGGTTTTCTTTCTATAAGGCGCCGGTATCAGTTTGGAAAGAAATTGACAAATTGAGAAGAAGGTTTTTGTGGGGTGGTAAAGAGGGTAAGACAAACATTAACTGGATTAAGTGGGAAATAGTTTGTAGAGATAAGGAGAAAGGAGGTTTGGCGGTGGAGAATTTTGGCGGAGGCGAAAAGATGGTGGAAGAGAATCTTAAAGGCGAGGTATGGAACGATTGAGCATTGGGTGTTGATGGGGGCTAAGGATTTCAAGAAGACCGCTTCATTTTGGTGGAAAGATTTATTGGGTTGTGGAAGTTCGGATTCGGGTGTTTCCGTCTTATATCTTCAATTCCAAAATTTCCTCCAGTGTAGGTTCAGGGGAGTTGACTCCGTTTTGGTCGGCTAATTGGGTGTCGACTAGCTCGGTAGGGAGTTTGTTCAATTTATTATTTAAATCGAGTAAAAGGAAGGAAGCCAATGTGGCTGATATGGGCAGGTGGCAGAACAGGGAGTGGCTTTGGAATTTTGATGTTTTATCAACTGTTGCTACTGCAGAAGTAGAGGAGCAGAAGCGAAATCTTGTCTCTCTGATTCAAGATGTGCGGCTTAATATGGACAGGGAGGATATGGTTAGTTGGGATGGCAGCAATCTTTGTTATTTTACTGTTAAGGAGTGTTATTCTCTGTTAGGTGGTTTTGGGGGGTTGCAGGCTGTGATTTCATTCATTCCACTGCTTTCAAATGGCTTTGGAGGTCAAAAGTGCCGGCTAAAATTCGTTTATTTGGGTGGAGGTTATTGTGGAATCGGTTGGCGACAAAAGAAGCGGTTTATTATAGAGGAATCTCGGTGGATATTCATTGCTCCTTTTGCGGTTCCGACGTGGAGAATATTTCTCACTTGTTCTTTTATTGCCCTTATGCTAGTAGTGTTTGGAATTCAATTTCAAATTGGTGTGGGGCAAAGGGTTTCTTTCTCGGTGATGTTAGTGCTCACTTTTTGGAATGGTGCTGTTCTGGAAATTTTTCTCCAGGTTCAACTTTCAAATTGTCGGTGTGGCTGGCGGTTGTTTGGTCCCTTTGGATGGCTAGAAATGATATCATTTTCAAGAACGGTAGCATCAACGTTAATGATATTTGTTGGTTTATCAAAATTTCTGTGTGGAAATGGGGTAGTGTAGGTGATAATCCTTATTCCAACCGTAGTTTTTACGATTTTAATGTCAATCCTCTTTGAGGTGACTTAGGTAGGAAGAGGTTGGTTGGGATTTTCCCTTTGTTTTGTTGTAACTGGGTTGAATACCCCTTGTGTTCAATTTTAATATCAAGTTGCTTTCAAAAAAAAACAAACAAAGAAACCAAAGAGCCAAGGGGGTGCAGTCAACTTAAGTAACGTCTTCATCGGGTTTTGTATCGCGTTAAATAATGTTTTAATTTTAAAATATATTGATGTCATGATAAATTAATAAAATTATATTAAAGGATAGTGTAAGACTATTTTATGCTATTAACGTATTATTTTTAATCTTTTTGATCAACTATGTCAAATAATTTAATAATTTATGGTGAGTCGAATATTTTTACAAATGCACGTGTAATACGGAGTGTGATCTAAGTCTTAATTAAATATTTTATGAGATAGTTTTTTTTTTTTTTTTAATTTGTCTTTTTTAACTATGTAATTTTTTCTCTTTGAATTTATGTTTTTTCCAAAAAAAAAATAATTTATAAAAAAAAATTAAAAATTTTAATGGAATGTATTAAGTTTTTTTTTTTATCAAATCTCCAAAATAGTGTCACTAGTAGGGCTGTTATTGGGTCTTAAAAACCGGGAACCGGCCTGAGAACCGGTCCGAGAGAACCGGACCAATGGACTGATCGAAATCTACTCGGTCCAGGAATGGATAAATTTTTTTATCCGATACCGAAAATGGATACTATATTAGATACTTTTGTCGGATATCCGAAGTAACGGTCCAGTTTTGGTCTAAAAAAATTATCCATTACTGTTTCGATCCGGTCCTGGATTACCCGATTACTATTACGGTCCGGTTCTCGGGATAGCAAATATCCGGACCGGACCGAAAACAGCCCTAGTCACTAGACGTTATTGAATAAGTTTAACTAAACTCTTCCAAATAAACTCTTGTTTTATTACTCTCTTATAAAATAAATGACATGTACTCTATTTATTACACAACATTCCCATGAAACAACCAAAGCTAATCATAAAAACAAATCTGAATTTCCCCCCGAAACTACTACTTAAAAACACAACAAATTCTTCCAAGAGTTTTTTTCGAATTTTGATATCAGAATATGCCCTATTATGCTATCACATACACAAAATATGTAGCAATACATAAATTTTTATTAACATAAATCTAACATCACATTTTATCATCTAAAGATGGTTGATGATATTTCACCATCTTTAGAATATCATCAATCGATCTCGCCATTATCGCGCTCACTTCGATCGGACTCTTTGTCTCATAATAGAAAAATGTATTCCACATAACTCTTAAATTGTCACTCGTCTTCAGCTCAAAGTTGTTGAACTTCACATTTCCTTCATTATCAATCGAGTGTGAACAGTACTCAATCTTAACCACCATTAGATTGTCTGGGTAGCATAAGATATTATCTAGTTTGGATTTCAGAACTTCTATAGAGGTGTCCTTATGATCCTAAATTCAAAAGAGGTGACTCACGTCGTTGAAGCATACAAATACGAGATATCAATATTAAGACAATCTGTATTGTTTTTGATACCTACATCTACATGAGAGGCATATTTATACAAATTTTAGATAAATAAAGACCATACAAAAGCTATCATGTCTCAGGTGACATTATAAAATTTTTAATTCAAAGTTTAGTTTAGTAAAAATAAGTGTTTGTCCGGATATTGAATTCCAAAGTGACCAAAATAATTTAATTCTCTTTCAATTTTGCTCAGCGTAGCAAACTCTTCCATCCTATCCAAAAAATTATTTGGCCAACTTTCAGCTTCTTTTATGGAAAGAGATGTCCCCTCAGTGGATGTTTGTAGTATAAGACATATTGGTTTCAAATAAACTTGAATAAAATGTTGTGATTTTGAAAGTCACCTATTCTGTACTGGGCCTAGGGTTGGCCCACCGTAGCTCCGCGTCGAAGAAGACCAATACTAAGACCCAATCCATCATAATCGCAGGAAATCACACGTATTGCACACGTTTTCCACGTGCTCCCCATACGGGGACACGTCACCAATTGAACCCATATCTTTCGCAAGACAGCTTCACCCTCACAAACGGGCTGATCCACTGCGAAGTTCTCGGGGAAGTTGACCCAGAACGAAGACCACGTGCTGGTCTTCCCTACTCCCACGTAGGATCCTAACAGTCATCCGTAGTGAGCCTGGTGATCTAGCCCACAACAAGATGATCGTTGGCCTAGCGCTGGGGGCACATTATAAATACCCTCCTCCGCAGGAATGTCAGGTATTCTGATAACACTAAAACACACTATATATTTGACTCCGATTGCACATGTTTTTAGTTGTTTATTTGTTATTTTCCCTTGTTATTATGGTATTTTGTTTTACTTTCAGATACATTGCTTGATTTGAGCCTGCAGTGAAGAAATGATGCAAAACGGGGCTAAAACGGAGATTTCCTATGCAAATTATACACTAGACGTTTCATTCAGCGAACGCCATAAAGGATGTCGTTGGAGTAATGGGTTTCACCCACGCTCTAACGGTCAAAATGCACGTTTTATTTCAATGATACACTCGGCGGACGCGGAGTGGGTGTCGGCGGGCGCCGACTGTTGTAACGTAGAAACAGTCAGAAACGTTAGAAGTCGTTACACATGTTGGAAATTATTGCTCAGCCGTTTTTTAGTAACTTGCGCAGCAGTTACAGCTTCAGAACCACTATAAAAAGCCTTGTATTTTCACTTTTTGGATATCCAATCTTAATTTCCATCCTTAGGCATAAAGTTCATTTTGTAAAGCAATAATCCGTCACATCGAGGGGTTATTGCACTATCGTTGTTAGTTAGATTGGAGCAATCATAGTTAGGAGTATTTATATTTGAAGTTATTTACTTTCCCGCAATTTACTTTCCAGGTCTGTACCAGATTTAGTCTCCGCTTGGAGCAGGTTTCTTTTATAAGTTACATTTTATTATATTCTGCATCGCTTTTATATTCGTTTATTTTCCTGCACTGGTTTACATTCATTTATTTTCTGTCTCTGCCCTTACTTTGTTATTTTAAGTTTCTGTGTGATCTGTTTATCTTTCGGAACTGAACTCAAGCGTGACACTTGTATTCATTCTCCCAAAATATACTCTCACACTTTGCACGTTTTTATCTTACAAATGCTTTACTTTGCAAACCAATTTATTGTTATGTTTTTAGTTACCATGTCCAGCTAAATCCCTTGTGTTGGGATGTGAAGATCGTCGTTCCGATGGTACTCCACATGTCATCTCTTTAGAAATACTTTAGGGGCTGTTTTTTATTTTAATTAAACTCTTCTGAACTTCAATTGATCGGTCATTACGTAAATGAGACCGTGTTTTTGTTTGCATAATGACTGTGACTAGATCGGGTAAGATCGAAAGTCGTCCGGCATTTTAGAAAAGAGTTTGTTAGTTGTTAATTGATATATACAGCGGAAGCACTTTATTGATTAACTAGTAAAGTTTTATACTATTAGAAAGAGGTTTTAAACTATTTTTGGACGCGTTTATAGATTTAGGATCCGGTTGGCCGAGCATATGCCGGAAAACCTTTGGTATAAAATATTTTCAATCGAAAGCACTTTTTAACTATGTCTTAGAGGTAATTACATAAAAAAAGGACTTTATCACTTTAACGCAGAGAGCGACCAGTGCAGCGTGAGCGGCTGGTATAGATTAAAGGTTAGGTCTGGTTCCGATCACGCTAACGCGGCGGATCCTTTTTAATTAACTCTTTTTCAAAGAAGAAAACATTTCCCCGTAAGTGTTACTATTTAGATGATAGGAGTATTGTTTGATTGACATGAATTACATTCCAGTATAATATTTATCTGATTTATTTCTATTTTCGTTCTGTAGAAAAATTTTACTCTGATATTTATTAGCCTTAGATAAACAACGTAACAATAGTAATCGATAGATTGACATTGGTCTCTGTGGGATCGATAAATCTTTTATATTACCCTTTGAGCTTGAACATAAGGCCTACTGGGCCATAAAAGCTCTTAATATGGATTACTTAACAGCCGGAGATAAATGTATTCTAGATATCCACAAATTAGAAGAGTTACGCCAAATGCTTATGAAAATGTCGTAATATATAAAGAAAGAACCAAAGCATGGCGTGACAAAAAGATTGCCAAAAAGGAGTTCAACGTAGGCGATCCTGTACTACTTTTCAATTCTAGGTTACGATTGTTTCCAGGTAAGCTACGCTCGAGGTGGACTAGACCCTATGAGGTCACCAAAGTCCTGAAATCTGGAGCATTTGAAATTATAAATCATTCATGTAGTCCCTTTCTAGTGAATGGACAAAGATTGAAACCCTACTATGGAGGTGACATACCCACCTATTACTCTGGTCACACTCTGATAGACCCATCTATAGCAACATCCACAACGTAAGTTTTACATTCGTCCAGCTAACGACGTAAAACAAGCGCTGCGTGGGAGGCAACCTACGACTTTCTTTTCATTATTTTTTATTTATGCATATAATTTATTTCAGAAAAAGAAAAAGATTTATTATTTAATTATTTTACTAACTGGACTGACTTATGAAATGTCTATGTTTACAGGTTACAGATCACATCATCTCAGATATTCTACACTAACTTTCTTTTCAGGATGCAGAGCTATACTGACATGCACATCGTGTTCAGAGATGACGAACAGAGCAAGAAATATGTAGTCCTTTCTGAGAAACGGATCCTACCCACTAGGTACCCTGACCCAAACTGTCTAACAGCCTTAGGTATTGAGGCTAGTGTGAGGTACCTTTGTCACCAGCTCCAGTGGGATGAGTATTCTGAAGCAATGAATGTAACCTGTAAGCATCTAACCTTAGAGTTCCTCAGTTCACTCATTTATGACCCCTACAGTGGAAGAGGTTACAACAGTGGAAGCATAAGATTCAGACTATTTGGAAACGAATATACACTTAACCACATGGATTTTGCTAGATTACTTGGTTTTCAGTGTGGCATGGATGCAATCCATTTTATGCATGAAACCAATGTTATGCAAGATGAGCAGATGAAGCTGTCACATACCACCCGACACCGCAGTAGAAGTCATCGTCCCAGACGTTCAGAGCATGGTGGAGAGGGCCCCAGTGGCCAACATGATTGATTGCCAGGTTTCACCTATCCCTTTCTCACTTTTATCGAAACATTCAGGACAATGTTCGGTTTAAGTGTGGGAGGAGATATTTACTGTTTTTAGTTGTCTTTACTATTTCTATTTTATTATTGCTTTCTAGTATAGTTTAGTTTGTTTTAAAAAATTTTCACATGTGCTTGATGAGTCATTTTGTGTAGTTTGTCTATTTTCCCAATTCTTGAGCCTTAACAAAAAAAAATTTAGCAAAGAAAACAACATTTATTTTGAAAATTTGGGCTATTAGGACAAGTAAGTATCATTTGCAAAGGCTTGGGAAAACTTTTTGAAAAATCGATATCCTTTTTACACCGTAAGTTCCTCAAATATAGGAGCCTATCCAGTTTTTTTTATACGGTGGCCTTAAAATCTCACCCTTCATCACTTACCCTTAAATAGTTTATCCTAGCAGTCAGCACCATCTTAGCCACCGCTAAGTGACAAACCGATGCAAATAGGTAAGATCCTGCAAAAGAAAAAGAAAAGAGAACGAGAAAAATATCCAAGAAGATGCTAAAGTATCTTTAGAAAAATTGCAAGAAAAATTATATATCAAAAAAAAATTTGCAAAAAGTATCAAATTTTTTATAATAATAGGATCAGGATTACCACAAGTTATGTTCACCATGCGAGTGAAAGATAACGGGCTTAATGTGATTGCACCTGAATGAAAAGGGGTAAGAAAGGAATGAGTAAGATAGGCCTAAGTATAACATCATGGTTTGGATTGGTTTGTATAGGAGAGGAACTTATGCCCGTAAATCGCGGAAAGTGTCATTACGATACCCTTAGTTCATGAGTTAGTACCTACTGATGCATCATTGATCAAAATTAAGTCTTTAGCCCAGATAAGATACTTGTATGTTTGCTGTTTTTCTTTTTCTGCTTATGAGAGTTTGCTTGAGGACAAGCAAAGGTTTAAGTGTGGGAGAATTTGATAACACTAAAACACACTATATATTTGACTCCGATTGCACATGTTTTTAGTTGTTTATTTGTTATTTTCCCTTGTTATTATGGTATTTTGTTTTACTTTCAGATACATTGCTTGATTTGAGCCTGCAGTGAAGAAATGATGCAAAACGGGGCTAAAACGGAGATTTCCTATGCAAATTATACACTAGACATTTCATTCAGCGAACGCCATAAAGGATGTCGTTGGAGTAATGGGTTTCACCCACGCTCTAACGGTCAAAATGCACGTTTTATTTCAATGATACACTCGGCGGACGCGGAGTGGGTGTCGGCGGGCGCCGACTGTTGTAACGTAGAAACAGTCAGAAACGTTAGAAGTCGTTACACATGTTGGAAATTATTGCTCAACCGTTTTTTAGTAACGTTGCGCAGCAGTTACAGCTTCAGAACCACTATAAAAAGCCTTGTATTTTCACTTTTTGGATATCCAATCTTAATTTCCATCCTTAGGCATAAAGTTCATTTTGTAAAGCAATAATCCGTCACATCGAGGGGTTATTGCACTATCGTTGTTAGTTAGATTGGAGCAATCATAGTTAGGAGTATTTATATTTGAAGTTATTTACTTTCCCGCAATTTACTTTCCAGGTCTGTACCAGATTTAGTCTCCGCTTGGAGCAGGTTTCTTTTATAAGTTACATTTTATTATATTCTGCATCGCTTTTATATTCGTTTATTTTCCTGCACTGGTTTACATTCATTTATTTTCTGTCTCTGCCCTTACTTTGTTATTTTAAGTTTCTGTGTGATCTGTTTATCTTTCGGAACTGAACTCAAGCGTGACACTTGTATTCATTCTCCCAAAATATACTCTCACACTTTGCACGTTTTTATCTTACAAATGCTTTACTTTGCAAACCAATTTATTGTTATGTTTTTAGTTACCATGTCCAGCTAAATCCCTTGTGCTGGGATGTGAGGATCGTCGTTCCGATGGTACTCCACATGTCATCTCTTTAGAAATACTTTAGGGGCTGTTTTTTATTTTAATTAAACTCTTCTGAACTTCAATTGATCGGTCATTACGTAAATGAGACCGTGTTTTTGTTTGCATAATGACTGTGACTAAATCGGGTAAGATCGAAAGTCGTCCGGCATTTTAGAAAAGAGTTTGTTAGTTGTTAATTGATATATACAGCGGAAGCACTTTATTGATTAACTAGGAAAGTTTTATACTATTAGAAAGAGGTTTTAAACTATTTTTGGACGCGTTTATAGATTTAGGATCCGGTTGGCCGAGCATATGCCGGAAAACCTTTGGTATAAAATATTTTCAATCGAAAGCACTTTTTAACTATGTCTTAGAGGTAATTACATAAAAAAAGGACTTTATCACTTTAACGCAGAGAGCGACCGGTGCAGCGTGAGCGGCTGGTATAGATTAAAGGTTAGGTCTGGTTCCGATCACGCTAACGCGGCAGATCCTTTTTAATTAACTCGTTTTCAAAGAAGAAAACATTGCCCCGTAAGTGTTACTATTTAGATGATAGGAGTATTGTTTGATTGACGTGAATTACATTCCAGTATAATATTTATCTGATTTATTTCTATTTTCGTTTTGTAGAAAACTTTTACTCTGATATTTATTAGCCTTAGATAAACAACGTAACAATAGTAATCGATAGATTGACATTGGTCTCTGTGGGATCGATAAATCTTTTATATTACTCTGACGTAATTCGTATACTTGCGGATAACACGCATCATATTCTAAACTTATTCTCACTATTATGTACTTATGCTCTTTTCACTCTGAACCTCACTTTGGTATCGGAGTGTCATGCAGGTACACCCCTCCTCTTCTCCCCCACCGACGAACTTGAAGTCCATGACGTGTTACTGGTCGCTGATTGAGTCTCTGATCCCGGTAAGATCAGTGGCACCATCTGTGGGAATCCTTTGCTCCCCCGTCTTTTCTTTCTGAGAAACCTAAAGACCAAAACAAACTTTCAAAAACCTACTGATCATTATGGCCAATCAACACACTGACGATAGCGTTCACGAAACTCCCTTCACCACCTTCACTGCAGGCGATGACCACGACAACAATGTGACGGCCGCTGCTGAAGAGGGTGACTCGAGGGACGGACTCACCGCCTCTCCTTCCTTCGACAATGTGGCCTACAATGTCGTCTAACATTTCGAGAATCCGGGGGTTTTTCAACAAATTCCTGTACCACCCAACGCTGATCCTACCACGGTGGCCCTGTTCACTGCAATCAACCAGACGAACTTCATGATTTTCCAACAGAATGAACGGATTGGAATGCTGGAGAAAGACCGTTAATCACGCTCTCCCCCGCGGAGACACCAACGGCCTGAATCTCGTAGCACGTCCCCGCGACAATGAGACACTTGTCCACACTCTCCCCCGCGGAGACACCAACGGGATGAGTCTAAAAAGCCTCTCCCCGCGATAACCTGAACGTTGCCCGCAGCTAGAGAGACCACAACATGCGATTACCCAGAAGCGTGATCGTACCCCTCCCTGCAGAGAGCGGTGTTCCCCGGCTCCCAAGAGGATTAAAGTCGGCGGGTAACTGGATAAGTCGAAGGGTTGACCAAGAAACTCGTCGCGCCGTGACAGAATCTTATGGCATGACCTCTCCCCATCGCACTCACCGGTCCGAAGCGACGAAGATGACCCCCGCGGTCCATAGTCCCGGGCGATTATGGAGACTCCTCTTCCCGTCAGGATGGAAAAACCACCAAGCCTGACAACTTATGATGGCACGACGGACCTAGACGATCACATCGAAAACATTGATGCGATGCTCGACTACCGTAATGTCACAGGCGCCATCAAGTGCAGACTTTTCCCCACAACTCTGAGGAAGGGTGCGATGGCATGGTACAAAAGCCTCGCCTCAGAGTCCATCACCTCTTGGAAGGATTTGAAAACGCAGTTCACCAGGAATTTCACTGCCTCTCGACGACATCTGAAAGCTGAGGCGCCGCTCAAGGCCATCATACAGGGGAAGGACGAATCTCTCTGAGACTATATAGAAAGGTTCAATCGAGAGGCCATCCAAATCGCCATGACTGACCAGATAAAGAGATACCTGCTCGAGCAAGGGCTGCACCCCCGTAGTGACTTCCCCAAAGCAATTAGCATTGAGACACCCCATTTGCTGGATGACCTTCTCCTCAAAGCCCAGACTTACATCCAATACAAGGAGAAAGAGGGCAACGCCCGCGACTCACGGAACCAAGAGAACACCAAAGTCTCGAAGTACGACGACCCTGTGGCTCCTCGACGAGGCGGGGAGAAAAAAAGAGATGATAAGCCCTACGACTCCCGCGAACACAGGGGACCAGCAAGTTGTTTCGCTGGGTACACATTGTTGACCGCTCCCCGCAAACGGATCCTGGCTGAGTGTATAAACTCGTATTTCAAACAGAGTGGGGTCCCTTTTCCCAAGCCGACACCCCCTAAGCCAAATGTTAACAAATCCAAGTACTGTCGGTTCCATAGGAGCCACGGACACGTCATGGAAGACTGCATCTACCTCACATATGCAACAAAATTCTGATCAAGGAAGGACGCTTGAAACAGTACACCAAGAGGAGCGAGGCTCCTCGACAGGACGTCCGCGAGACGAAGAAGGTCGAGGAGGAAATGCCACCCTCTGACGACAGCGGATTACAGGTCGCTTTGTGCATCTCTCGGCCCGAGGACTTCTACGTCCTCGACGAGGTCGACATACCCTTGTCCACTCACAGCACATGGGAAAAATTCCCCTCCGTTATGTTGATATCCGACGAAGGATTCAACAAGCTCACCATGGGGTCGATGAAAAGAAAATTCAATGAGGTGATTGACGCGAGCTCGAACCAGAACGCAACCCTCGAAAGATTCTAGGAAAATCAAATCCCATCACCTTCTACCTCGAGGAGCTGCCAGGAGGTTCTCCCAACTCCAGCATTTTGTTGCTAATCATAGCACAAATGGCGAACTTCGACGTCCACCGCATCCTGGTCGAACAAGGGAGCTCCGTCAACATTATGTATGCTCATCTGTTCACCACTATACAGCTCGACGAGAGGCAATTGACACTGTATGTAGGCTCTGGCCTGTAAGGCTTTAATGGCACAACAACTAAGCTGTGGGGCTATGTCAAGCTGCTTGTCACCTTCGGGTCCGAGGAGACCGCCAGACAAGTCAAAGTCCATTTCCAGGTCATAGAGTGTTCGTCTATGTACTGGTGCATCCTTGGAATACCGACTCTAACTGAGCTGACCACAATACCATCCACGGTCCACTTGAAGATGAAGTACTATACAACCAGGGGACGCATCGTCACTCTTCACGGGGACACTGAAGCCGTGAGAAGATGTTTCAAAACAGCCACAAAGGGGCTGAACTCAATCAATATGTGTAACACTCCATAATTTTCCTTCCTATTTATACCCAATAAGTGGTTTTTGCTTCACATACATATGCATCTCCATTAGGTCATTCGCATAGCATGCGTGTATTCAATGAGGCACCATGGTTCAAAGGGATTAGTGATCACGTAAATTAGGGTTTCACTACGGTTTGAGGTGTATATATCAAACAAGACTTATTCTTATGGTTCTTCAAGCAGTGACGTGTGGAATTAGGGTTTTGATTCATGGTTATTAAGGATCTCTTCTTCATCAAGCTACAGGGCTATTCTACTTTTCTCAACATCAAGCTACAAAGGTTTCCATCAGTACTACAAAGGAGAATCTTGTGGGCTAAGGTCTACTCCTTCTCAATATCCTAGGCTATTTTCTTCCCCGTTGAGCATCTAAGACAAGTAGATTAGGGTTGGCATTTCATCAACGGTGGACCATTGGATGTCAAAACGTTCCTCTATGTCGTCAGCTTTATCATTCATGTTCAGGGATTCAAGACAGGGATGTTGGGTTGATCATTAAAATCAAGACATGGTATGAAGATGTTGTTGTTGATGCATGGTGTGATCAAGGAGTATTAATAGCATTTGTCGATCGTCATGACAGTTTGGTATGGGTTAGAAGATTGTATCGAGGATATGGTTGTGAAAGAGTGAATTGGGATTGGGATTCGTCAATGATGGGTCATGCAAAGTTAAAGGTGGAGTTCTTGGTATTCAAGTTATCAAGATTTCAAAATTTTCAAATACTATCCAAGCTTCACTAAGTTCAAGTTCCATAAATTTGGTTCAAGAACATTCAAGTTTACAAGAGGTTTAAACGGGCAAGAGAGATCATGATTATGAAACTTGAATTTCTTGCAAGTAAAATTGGAATTTTCTTGAAGTGTTAGTGTTGACAGGAGATTTCGACCAAGGGTAGAAAGACAAGAGGAAATTCAGCAAGTCGACACCATTGCCTCTCAAGGCGTCGACTCGACACAGGCCAAGGAGGTGCATCGGAGATAAGGCAACAAGCCATGGTGTCGGAGGAAAGTCAGGTGAAGGGGCAAGTCCCAAGTTCAAGGATAAGCACTTGGGCGGGAAAAGTTTGAAAGTTCCAAGAACATGGGGAGTTGAAAAGAGAGTGGGGTGACACGTGTCAGCATCATAGGAAACCTAGGCAGATGAACACTTATTCTTTAGGCCTATATAAGGCATTGTATTTTCCATTTTTGGGGGTCGCATTTTTTCACATTGTAAAGGGAAAACACTCAAAGTACCAAGCTTAGAGAGAAACGAGTTCAATCCCGCGAAAATGTATAATTGCATCCACCTTTACTTAATGCAATTTATTCTCAGAGTTTAAGTTATTGTCTTTTTCGCTTTCTGTTTTGCCTTTCCTCTCTTTTATTTTCGTTTTGTTCCAAACCCAGTTGATCATTCAAACCTTACCACTTTTCCCAAAAGAGCAAGAAACTATAATATAACATAAACATACGTTTCCAATTCCTTGTCCTGGGATTTGTGTGGCCGATCCCGCGAGTAAACCTGCGATGGAAGGCCAGCGGCTGTTCGCGCGGGCGAACAGATTGGCACACCCGGTGGGACCCGTGTGAATTGAGTGTATGTTTTTGCGTAGTGTTAAGATGGTAATACCACGTTCGAACGAGGAACCGTCTTCGACTGAAAGTACGGTTGTGACACAAACAACTGATGTCGGCTCTGGTAGCGTGTCGGCGGTTTCGACTACCCCTAGTGGCCCGACCGCGACGCCACGTCGACATGACCCAAAGCCAACAATGGTAGGGACTACAGGGCAGTATATACCTAGTATCACCATGCCTATTCCTCAATCTTATGGGATGCCGACAGAGTTCATGTCGAGTCTGCACTCTACCGACACTTTGTTTGGGGAAAGTTCGTCCCTAGTGTTTTCACCTTATCGGGGGGCAGGGCATCTGACGAACCAGATGGTTCGACCCCCTGGGTTTGGTCTTTTTTCTCAATCCATCCTGACATTTACCACTAGTTCTGTCGCGGTCATAAGGCAACAGATGGATGAGAGCAATCATGAGATGGTCCATATGTTGACTCAACAGATGGGTACAATATTGAGGCCACTGATACAAGAATCAACACAGAGTTACCAACAACTGGCGACTCAAATGACTCGTATAGGTGACTTTCTAGGCGCTCCTAGGGCTCAGGGTCGACAGACCCCTCCGCCTAGACCGGAGACGCCCATTCGTCAAGATGTGATCTTCGACGAAACAATTGAACAACCCCGTGAATTTGAAGAGATCCATAGGATGGCCCAGAGGCCTTCTGTGATAGTCCATAGGAACCAAGATCCAGACTTTGTCGTCCGACAAGTTCGACAGGACGCCTTGGCTGGGGAACATAACTTGGAGGCCATGGTCGAACGTATCTTGGTTCGTAATGGGGCAACTCCAGGCCTTCGACGGCCAACCTACACGTCCCCATTACCGGATTTCATATTACAAACAGAGTTACCTAGGGGTTGGAAGGTGCCAAAGTTCACCAAGTTCGCTGGGGAGACTGAGGAGTCCACTGTCGAACACGTCGCTAGGTATCAAACCGAAGCAGGCGACATAGCAAACAATGAGGACTTAAAAATGAAATATTTCCCAAGTTCCCTCACGAAAAATGCATTTACGTGGTTTACCACACTGCCCCCTCAATCCATCCACACGCGGGCACAATTGGAGAGACTGTTTCATGAACAATTTTACATGGGGCAGTCGAAAATAAGTCTGAAAAAGTTGGCAAGCGTCAAACGCAAGGCCACAGAGTCAGTTGACCAGTACTTGAACAGGTTTAGACTTTTGAAAGCACGGTGCTTTACTCAAGTCCATGAGCACAAATTGGTCGAAATGGCAGCTGGTGGTCTCGATTATTCGATCAAAAATAAGCTAGACACGCAGTATCTCAGAGACATGGCGCAGCTGGTGTCGCTCCCGAAAGATTCGCATCCAACGGTACAAACGCGAGAGTGGCGCAAAAGACACAGAGTCGCCAGCAAAGTGTATTTATCCCAAGAGAGGGAAAGGAAACACTGCATAAACCTGAAGAGAAAGGAAAGAACATGGTCTCACGACCAAGAGAAACGGGTAAGGGAGTCGGTTACGCGAAGGGAAGGTGTTAGCACCCCGCACGTCCATCGTACTCGATGGGATCCACGCTTGTTGTCTGCATCAAAGGGTGTCGTCATCTGGATCTCTACTGCTACTGGACCGGCGAAAAGAACGAGAATGAAAAGAAACGAAGAACAAATGTAGGGAAAATAAAAGAAGTGCTCGCATGGGCCCTACCCCACTGCCTACGTATCTCATCGGGATCATGAGAATCAGAGCGACGTAGTTCCCCTCACTAGGGGTGGATTGTGTTTTTAGGGAATGACTTGCGTTCTAGCTCAGGTGTTGCAGCTCGCTGAATCGAGACTTAGGCGTTACTGTCTTGCGAGAGAACGAGAAGGAGCGCGTTCGTACGCTGAGAGTGAGTGAGATGAGAAAAGAATTCCCGAAGGAAAGACGTTGTTGTTTGTTGAAGTTTTTTAGACAGAAGTGTTTTTTAGTTAGCTTGTAACTTGCATTGCACCAGAGTCTATCGTGCGGGAAGGAGTGAATCGCATGGTCGCCCCCAAATGGAACGTATGCTAAACACTCTAGAAGAGGAGGGGGGACCCCTCGTTCTTCATTTCCTACATTTAAGGCTCGGACGCAATTCTCGTCAACTTTTATTACGTGTTTTGAAGAAGTTTTGAGATGAGAAGAGAGAAGACACAAAGGAAACTCTAAAGGGATACTAAGAGTCCTAATGTTATCATGCATGGAGATCCTAGGGTTAGTGAAGTTTAGGAGAGAAGCAACTACCTAAGACCTAATGCTAATCCTACTCCAAGCTTAATCGGAAATTAAGTTGGACTAGGTAGCTCTAAAGGGAAAGGAATCCAAGACTTAAACAAGTCTTGAGATTCAAGGGAAGAGAAAGAGTGAAAGAGATGAAGAAGAAAGAGAAAAATAAGATGAGAAACAAGATGGGGCAGCAAGTACATCATAATCATCATGTCCAACTCAAGTCAATCAATATGTTTTAATGATCAAACAAACACATCTCAAACACACAAGTGAAAGCACACAAGAAAGGATGCAAGTAAACTTGAATTAAAATTCACAAATTCACACACTAAGGCCTCATACAAAGATGACATGAACAATATAAGATGAAAGTGAAACCAAGTCAGAATTTAATTCACATCATGATCATCCAATACAAACATGCAAGAATGTTTCATATTATGATGCATTATGTGCCAAAGAAACCACAAAACCAATGATGATGATATGCATCACATAATTCAAACCATGAAGACAAAGTGAGATGAAAACCAAGCAATGAACTCAAGGGGCAGTAGCATACACATTAATATCATGCCAAGATCAAACTTAAGTCATACAAGATTAATCACCAAGCAACACATCCAAAGCATATATCAAAGTTAAGAAAGACATTCACTTATCATTCATGCAAGCAAAGCAAAGAAACATGTGAAGCAAAAAGTGAGAACATGTCACATAGAGCACCTTAAACCAAGAGGGTCAGAACCTCTAGCATGCCATATAAATCAAACAAAAGGTTTCATACATGAATGGATTCACACAAAGAAGCAATCACAAGATTAGTTTGAGCATTCCACAAAGTTCAAGTCCAAACAACACCAACTTATAAAATCAAGATCAAATTGGAAAATGAATCAATGAAGATGATTCTAAAGCCCCAAACAAGCTTAAACAGAACATGATCACACCATACAAACATCTCGTGCATCACTCAATCACAAGTAAGCAAACGCACTCAAACTAGGTCAAGTGTCAAAGTATACCTCATTCAAACTTGCATCACAAACAAAATTCAACCAAAAATAGCAAAGTGGATCAATAAAATCCCAAGAAATATTCAAATGGAAGTTAACTCAGTCAAGTAACACATGCAAAAAGATTGGATCAAAAAGAGTTAAAGAGCTTGTCTAAAAGTGACCCACAAGTCAAGATGTGCAAAGAATCGAGCAAGAGTCGAGGGTTAATAAAACTTGAATGGCAAGTCACTAAAAGTAACTCAAACCAAACTCAAACCAACATTGAAACACCCTCATATAATCCTCCACAAATAACCAAAAGATCAATCTCAAATGATGAGTAAAAGCTAAGAACATCCTAACCCTAGATGAAGGGTATCATTGGAAACTCATCCTTAAATTAATCAAAATAAAATAAAGAAAATAAAATAATAAATAAAAATAAAAATATGGAAAATGATCTCAAGACATTAAATGATTAGAAAAAATATTTTTGGTATTTTTTATGAGATTTTATCAATTAAAAATAAAATGGAAATAAAAAATAAAATGAAAATAAAAAAACAAAACCAAAGGAAATGGGCCAGGGGTGCATCAGCAATTCCTAATAACACATGAAGCCAACCAAAATGCGCTTGAGCCAGGAATTAAGGAGGTACGAAAATCAAACTATGGTAGGCCCAATCCCCTAATATATCACCAACACTTATCAGCCTTCTTTTTTTTTTTAAATGGAATAAGATGAAAAGGAAAGGAAATGTCACGCAAATCAAGTAAACCTTTATCAATTGGACACATTCATTTTTAAATCAGAAAAAGACAAAACTCAAGACCAACCAATCACGTTGCAACAAGACTTCATCTTCTTCATGCAACCATTACCATGAAACTCATGCATCGCGAAAGAGAACGAAACATGCAGTGTCAACAACTAGACTTCCACATCAAATTTCACCATGAAATCTCAACCAAAACACGCAAAATAAAACCCTAAAATGGAGCTCACGAATCAAAGATCAACACTGTATCAATAGTTTTCCAAGATGATCACTCAATCATAGAGAAAAGTAGATCTAAAGGCACGGGTTCAAACACATCAACACACATTCAACAATGTCACCAACCTCATACTCAAGGATTCAAACAATGCCATCATTTCAGGCTTCCTCAGATGCAAAACATGAATACAATATTCCATACCCTAACTCATTTGAACCTAAGCATGGGAGAGAGGATCATGAGAAGTTACCTAACGGAGAGAGTCCGTTGCTCCTTTCCAACAAGATTTGGCCGTGGAAAATAGTCCGGATAACTTGAGAATCACTTGGAAGTTAGAGATCCTGACTTGCTTTGCTCAGAACTTGCTAGAAGTCTTCACACCAACTCAAACCAATAGTGATGAATAGAGAGCTTGTGGAGCTTTAAACAATGAATACAGAGGTGATTATTTGCATACAGAAGTAAGATTGCACTTGGTAGTGAGTGATTCCACCAAGAAAATCTTGAGAGATCTCAGAAATTAGGGAAAACGAAAATGAGAAGTTTGAGAGAAAGTTTGATTCAGATTTGAAAAATGTGTGTGAATGAGAATGGCTGCCCGTTTTTTAGGGTTTAGAGGACTTAAATATGATGGATTATGAGTGGTAGTTGGGCCTGAAATGAAATGGAGCATTCATTTAGGAATTTTGTCACAAATGCCATGTTGAGAGTGAGGTTCGGGTAAGGATTCATGAGGGGTGTGTGGAATGACTTTTTTTTTAGTGGAAATGGAGTATGGAAAGAGTGGTTGTACAATGGCACGTGAGAGAGTGTGTGGTGAAGTTTGAATTTGATGCACACCTCTATTTCTTTATTTGGAAAAAATGGAAAAAAACGGTGCATGAAAAGTGTGGTTGGCTTGGTCATTTGTAGCAAACAAAAGGTGCATGCGTGTGAACCATCTTGCTGCAAGAAGCGAGTCCATTTTGTCAAGAAAAGATGTTATGTCATTGTCTTGAATTCAATTTAAAACCCTTCACTTTGTGTGCACATAACTTGATCGATATGAATCCAATTGACACAAACTTATGATCATTGGAAAGTAGGAAATGCCATGGACAAATCTCATGTTGAAAAGAAAATGATTTGAGGTTTGGGTCATTAAGAAAAATGGTCGTGAACCTTGCATGGAACAAGCTGCCATGGTATGTTGAAAATTATAAGTTTTTAAACATGACTTGACCACTTGACAATACCATCTTTGAACACGCATAACTTTCACTACAATGATCCAAATGACACGAATTTGGATTCTTTGGAAAGAGGGGATTGCCCCTCTACACTTTTCATGTTAGAAGTTTCTCAATTCAAGCCTTGTAAGTCACTCAAAATTGGCCAAGAATAATGGTACACCAAGCTGTCAAAAATAACTTAGAAAAAAAAAAAAAATCTTAGCTTTCCAAATTTCCAATTTGAAACCTCCATCTTTAAAACGTCATAAGTCTCTCAAAAATAATCCAAATGAGACAAACTTTACATGGTTGGAAAGCTTGGAAAAAGCTCTAAAACTTTCATGTTTGAAGAAAAATGAAATGAAGCTTTTATCATGATGGAAATTGGCTTGGAAGATGGCTGAATTCATGTTAGAACTTTCCAAAAATAGCAACTCCTTAAAAACCTAGATTTCCAAAAATAGCAACTTTTCCACATTTTTTATTTTTCATGAATCCTTGAACATTTCTTGATCAAATCTTGTCCATGGGCCATATTTGACTTGAGAATCATGATGTTGACCTCAAAAAGTCAGGGGTTGACTTTTTCCCTGCACAGTTGACTTTATTCCCAATTCTCCTGATTTTGAAATTTCTGATCAATTGAAAACCTTCAGGAACAAATTAATGGGCAATCTTCCATCCTTAGACACTTAAAGACATAAGGAAAACCATGAAATCAAGTCTTGCCCAAAAAATCAGAAATAAACTGATTTTATGGCAAACCCTAGTTTTGGCTCCTTTGGTTAGGAGAAATCAGCACATCCTCCAAATTCAAGTTCCTCTGAGCATGATGTGTGTCATATCCACCAATGATGATAAGTGCCATTTGGAGATGATAAACAATCAAAGAGCTTGCTCATTTGAGGGTTAGATCTCAGAATCTCCAAAACCCTAATTTAGGAAATCAGGTTAGGAGAGTGTGATTCTTTTGAAATCTCTTACCAATCTTGATCTTGTGATGAGATGATGGACCAATTAAGACACCTTGAGGCTTATGGCTCCTTTGTGGCTCAAGAAATGATAGCATCAATAATTTTCTCTCCTCCTAGTCCCTTGGACAATACACATGAACTGTTGCTTGAAACCCTGAAAAACCTCTTCTTCCTTTGAGTTAAACCAAATACCTTGATCCCATGCTAAGAACCAATGCTATGCACAAATGCTAATGCAAGAAATGCAAAGAAACATAAGCCAGTTAGGTAAAAACAACAAGAGCAAATTTTGAGGTGCTACAGCTGCCCCTATTCAAACTTCTTGGATCTGAAGGTACGGAAGCAACGGCTTTCGGACAATCGGGATACAGGGTGATTGAATACCAAAAGAACCTGGAAATTTGCAACCTGTGGGGATGATGAAAAAATAATGGTTTACGAGGACGGCCGCAGACGAACTCGAAAAGGGTAGACCAACTAAAAGCGGACTACACTAGGGGATATAAAGGATACGAGGCCATGCCGAAGGTGGGCTCGAAAAAGAAAGACCAATCTGAGGGTGGACTTTCAAAGAAAGACTAAGCCGAAAGTAAACTTTCAAACAAAGGATACGAGACCATGTCGAAGGTGGGCTCGAAAAAGAAAGGATACGAGGCCATGCCGAAGATGGGCTCAAAAAAGAAAGACCAAGCCGAAGGTGGACTTTCAAAGAAAGACTATGCCGATGGTAGACTTTCAAATGAAGGATAATACGAGGCCAAGCCGAAGGTGGACTCGAAAAAGAAAGACCAAGCCGAAGGTGGGCTTTCAAAGAAAGACTATGCCGAAGGTAGACTTTCAAATGAAGGATAATACGAGGCCAAGCCGAAGGTGGACTCGAAAAAGAAAGACCAAGCCGAAGGTGGGCTTTCAAAGAAAGACTATGCCGAAGGTAGACTTTCAAATGAAGGATAATACGAGGCCAAGCTGAAGGTGGACTCGAAAAAGAAAGACCAAGCCGAAGGTGGGCTTTCAAAGAAAGACTATGCCGAAGGTAGACTTTCAAACAAAGGATACGAGACCATGCCGAAGATGGGCTCAAAAAAAGAAAGACCAAGCCGAAGGTG
The DNA here is from genome assembly GCA_022829125.1 of Lathyrus tuberosus. Classification (NCBI taxonomy): domain Eukaryota; kingdom Viridiplantae; phylum Streptophyta; class Magnoliopsida; order Fabales; family Fabaceae; genus Lathyrus; species Lathyrus tuberosus. The sequence goes on along the minus strand of JALAZF010000574.1, from coordinate 1,958,524 downwards.
GGCTTTCAAAGAAAGACTATGCCGAAGGTAGACTTTCAAATGAAGGATAATACGAGGCCAAGCCGAAGGTGGACTCGAAAAAGAAAGACCAAGCCGAAGGTGGGCTTTCAAAGAAAGACTGTGCCGAAGGTAGACTTTCAAATGAAGGATAATACGAGGCCAAGCCGAAGGTGGACTCGAAAAAGAAAGACCAAGCCGAAGGCGGGCTTTCAAAGAAAGACTATGCCGAAGGTAGACTTTCAAATGAAGGATAATACGAGGCCAAGCCGAAGGTGGACTCGAAAACGAAAGACCAAGCCGAAGGTGGGCTTTCAAAGAAAGACTATGCCAAAGGTAGACTTTCAAATGAAGGATAATACGAGGCCAAGCCGAAGGTGGACTCGAAAAAGAAAGACCAAGCCGAAGGTGGGCTTTCAAAGAAAGACTATGCCGAAGGTAGACTTTCAAATGAAGGATACGAGACCATGCCGAAGATGGGCTCAAAAAAAGAAAGACCAAGCCGAAGGTGGGCTTTCAAAGAAAGACTATGCCGAAGGTAGACTTTCAAATGAAGGATAATACGAGGCCAAGCCGAAGGTGGACTCGAAAAAGAAAGACCAAGCCGAATGTGGGCTTTCAAAGAAAGACTATGCCGAAGGTAGACTTTCAAATGAAGGATAATACGAGGCCAAGCCGAAGGTGGACTCGAAAAAGAAAGACCAAGCCGAAGGTGGGCTTTCAAAGAAAGACTATGCCGAAGGTAGACTTTCAAATGAAGGATAATACGAGGCCAAGCCGAAGGTGGACTTGAAAAAGAAAGACCAAGCTGAAGGTGGGCTTTCAAAGAAAGACTATGTCGAAGGTAGACTTTCAAATGAAGGATACGAGGCCATGTCGAAGGTGGACTCTCAAACAACGATATGCAGAATCGACAGATCTACAAAGATGACTTCGCCGGGGACCAGAGAAATCTAAACAGACAACTCTGCGGGGGGAGTATAGGAAAGATCAACAAGAGGGACGAATCCACTGGTTGCGGTGTAGTGTTAAACAACATCTCCTGAATCACGCTACTTTCTGCTAGGGAAAGAAACCGGCAAAGGCTAACGAACCTGGCTTATGCTTCGAATGCATATGTTTGAATTTTGCCGTAATGCTCCACACAAAGTGGAAATGCTACGCATTTGGGAGGATGCCATGCAAAGAAAATGCTTATGCAATGCAAAAGAGGCGTCCCAGCAAAATAAATGCTGAAGACCAAGGCAGCTCCACTGGGGATGACAAAGTAAATTGCCAATGAAACCAAGGAAATCCTGTTGAGGAAAACTTCGCCCTGCTGGGGAAGATCACAATCACCAATTCTGCTGGAGATGGACGAAATTCCGAGAGAAAAAACCCTCTCTGTTGGGGATGGATACTGAGAGTAAAGATTCCTTCGCTGGGGATCACTAAATTCTTCAGAACCTGAATTCAAAAGAAAATGCTGGGGATACCAACCGCCAACAAACTCTGCTTGGGGATAACCTGCTGAAGAGAGATGAGCCAAACTAACACTTCGGCTAGGTGCAAACCTCTTATATCCTACTAAGGAGGACGATCCTCAATGACTCCGTTTGGGGAATTACTTCTTCATACTCTGCTGAGGAAAACAATCCTCGATGCTAAAGCTACGAGTCAATAATACTGAACCTGCTTGGCGATGTTACTGGACTCAACCTGCTATTGAGAGACATCTGCAGCTTCACCCTGCTGGGGAACATCATCCACTATTAGCTAGCCTGCTTAATGATCGACGACGTCAACTCTGCTAGGGGATACCATCGAGCCTACTCATCTGCTGGAGATCAGACCACACCATTGCTGATGAGAAAAAACACTTCCTGACTAGCCGAGGAAAATGAGTGTTCAGACTCTGTGGGGAAATAACATCTTTATCCAAAGAAGGTATCCCGTCAGTCTCTTGCTGGGGATGCTGAAACATCAAATCATGTCTGCCTGCTAAAGGAGTAATCAAACACAACTTTAGCTCGGGAAATGATCATCTGCACTCTGATGAGGAAGAGTAATAAACTGCTGAGGACGATCAGACTTCAAAGTTGGGGAGAGCCCTACTGGGGAAGCCCACCTGTCATCCTGTAAAACCAACAGAAAGGTCTACATGCAAAAATGATTACTTTGGTTATCATCATAGTGACTGTCGCCTAAGCAATTACTAATGTTTTCCAACTTGTTTCACAGAGCTCAACATTTTAGCATGTAATGTTTTTATCAAAAATATCGGACATTTTCACAAACAAAACAGGTAAAACAGAAAACAAAAGCTCTTTGACCGAAATGCAAACTTTATTGAATGAATTGGCCTGTAAATAGGCATTTACATCTGGAAGCAATTCCTAAAAAGAGGTAATTGCACAAAAAGTAAAAGAAAATACACATGTCGGCAATGTGGGGAACAGACATCCACCATGACTCGACTCAGCTATGACCCATATGACTCGCTTATCCGCAGATACTTTGGGCTTCGAAGAGACTGACTGGACTGATTCCTTTCCTTCGGACTTTCCAAGTGTGAACAGCAATCACAGATCGAACGCGGATCGTAGTCTTTGCTTTTAAATCCCTAACTTTTGCCTGGATCGCCCTTTTCGGGTTTTCAATCCACCGGGATACCCATTTTTGCCAAGGTTGCCTTTTCAGGTTTTCAACCTTGCGGGTTTATTCTTTTTCTTTTTATCCCTAATTTTTGCCCGAACCTTTTCTTTTTATGGTTCGCCAGGATGCCCCATTTTTGCCTGAACCTTCCTTTTATGTTCAGCGGGTCTTTTTTATGTAAAGTATTTTTTTACTACATCCGCGTTCACAGGGGACGTAAAATCTTCGCCATCCATAGTTGAGAGTAATAAGGCTCCACCAGAGAAAACCTGTCTTATTACATATGGCCCTTCGTAATTCGGAGTCCACTTGCCCCTGTGATCTGTTTGAGGAGGAGTGATCCTTTTCAGAACTAATTCACCAGCTTGAAAACACTGAGGACGCACCTTCTGATCAAAGGCTTTCTTCATCATGCTCTGATACAACCGACCATGCGCAATGGCTTTCAATCTCTTCTCTTCAATGAGGTTCAGTTCATTCAGCCGGGAACGCACCCACTCAGCTTCATCAAGCTTCACATCTGTCAGAATTCTCAAAGAAGGAATCTCAACTTCTAATGGCAAGACTGCTTCCATGCCATACACCAGTGAGAAAGGAGTTGCCCCAGTCGAGGTGCGTACCGAAGTACGATATCCATGCAAAGCGTAAGGCAACATCTCATGCCAGTCTTTGTATGTCACTACCATCTTCTGCACAATCTTCTTTATGTTCTTATTAGCCGCTTCAACAGCCCCATTCATCTTCGGACGATAGGGAGAAGAATTGTGATGTTCGATTTTAAAGCTCTTGCATAGCTCCTTCATCATCTTGTTATTCAGATTTGAACCATTATCAGTAATGATTCTCTCCGGGACTCCATACCGGCAGATGATGTCCTTCTTAATAAACCGGGCTACCACTTGTCTGGTGACGTTGGCATATGAGGCTGCTTCCACCCACTTCGTGAAATAATCAATAGCCACCAGAATGAAACGGTGTCCATTCGAAGCAGTCGGCTCGATCTTTCCAATCATGTCGATGCCCCACATAGCAAAAGGCCAAGGTGACGACAAAACATTCAGAGGAGTAGGCGGCACGTGCACCTTATCAGCATAAATCTGGCATTTATGACATTTTCGGGCGTATTTGAAACAATCAGACTCCATAGTCATCCAGTAATACCCCGCTCTCAGCAATTTTCTTGCCATAGCATGCCCATTGGCATGAGTACCGAAGGAACCTTCGTGAACCTCTTCCATTAACAGGCCTGCCTCGTGTTCATCAACACAACGTAGCAAGACCATGTCAAAGTTTCTCTTGTACAACACATCATCCTTGTTCAAAAAGAAGTTTCCTGATAACCTCCTCAATGTCTTCTTATCCTTGGAAGATGTCCCAGTTGGGTATTCCTGACTCTTCAAGAAAACTTTAATGTCATGATACCAAGGTTTGCCATCTGACACCCCTTCAACTGCAAATACAAAAGCGGGTCTATCCAAGCGCATGATTCTGATTGAAGGAGCTTCATTCCAAAGATTCACTTTATACATTGATGACAACGTTGCCAACGCATCAGCCATCTGATTCTCTATCCGGGGAATGTGATGGAAGTCTACTCTGTCAAAGAAAGGTAACAATCTTCTGGCATAATTGTTATATGGAACGAGATTTACTTGACGAGTCTCCCATTCACCTGTGATCTGATTCACAACCAACGCAGAATCACCATAAACATCGAGGTTCTTGATTCTCAAATCAATTGCTTCTTCTAACCCCATGATGCATGCTTCATACTCCGCCTCATTGTTGGTGCATATGAACGCTAATCGGGCAGTGAAGGGTATATGAGAACCCTGTGGAGTCGTAATGATTGCCCCAATTCCGTTACCATATGAATTAACGGCTCCATCAAAAACCATCTTCCACTGAGACCCAATCTCAGGTCCTTCATCAGGCAAAGGCTCTTCACAATCCTTCATCTTCAGATACATGATATGCTCGTCCAGAAATTCAAACCTCATCGGTTGGTAGTCCTCAATTGGCTGTTCAGCAAGATATTCTAACAAAACACTTCCCTTAATGGCTTTCTGGGAAACATACTGAATATCGTACTCTGTCAGAACCATCTGCCAACGAGCTATTCTACCGGAAAGTGCTTGCTTCTCAAACACATACTTGATTGGATCCATCTTCGAAATCAAAAGGGTTGTATGGTTTAACATATACTACCTCAAACGCTTAGCGGCTCAAGCGAGTGCACAACATGTTTTCTCCAGCATCGAGTATCTTGACTCGCAATCAGTAAACTTCTTACTCAGGTAATAGATGGCGTGCTCTTTTTTACCTGACTCATCTTGTTGACCGAGCACACAACCCATTGAATTCTCAAGAACCGTGAGATACATAATCAAAGGCCTTCCTGGCACTGGCGGCATAAGGACCGGAGGTTCCTGCAAGTATTCTTTAATCTTTTCAAACGCCTTTTGACAATTTTCATTCCACCTGACCGCTTGATCTTTTCTTAGCAACTTGAAGATTGGTTCACACGTGGCTGTGAGGTGCGAGATGAACCTAGCAATGTAGTTCAATCTCCCCAAGAAACCACGAACCTCTTTTTCTGTTTTCGGCACAGGCATTTCTTGTATGGCTTTTACCTTTGCAGGATCAACCTCAATACCTTTTTCACTAACAATAAACCCCAGCAATTTTCCTGATCTCACCCCGAAGGTGCACTTGTTCGGATTCAACCTCAGTCTGAATTTCCTTAACCTTTCAAATAACTTCTGGAGATTCACCAGATGTTCTTCTTCCGTCTGTGACTTCGCAATCATGTCATCAACATAGACTTCAATCTCTTTGTGAATCATATCATGAAAGAGAGTCACCATCGCCCGCTGGAAAGTTGCCCCTGCATTTTTCAATCCAAAGGGCATCACTTTGTAGCAGAAAGTTCCCCACGGTGTTATGAATGTTGTCTTCTCCATGTCCTCTGGGGCCATTTTGATTTGGTTATACCCAGAGAAACCATCCATAAAGGAAAACACAGAATACTGAGCAGTATTGTCAACTAACACGTCAATGTGAGGGAGCGGGAAATCATCCTTTGGGCTGGCTCTATTCAAATCCCTGTAATCAACACACATCCTGACCTTCCCATCCTTCTTAGGTACAGGTACGATGTTAGCAACCCATGGAGGATAATTTGTTACGGCAAGAAAACCGGCGTCTAGCTGTTTTTGAACCTCTTCCTTGATCCTGGCAGACATCTCCGGTTTAGTTCTTCTCAACTTTTGCTTGATCGGAGCACAACCTTCTTTGAGTGGTAGCCGGTGTACGACGATATCAGTATCGAGCCCAGGCATGTCTTGGTAAGACCAGGCGAAGATGTCCACATACTCACGGAGCATTTCAACCAATCTTCCCTTGACACTGTCTTCCAATGCAGCCCCTACTCTTACTTCCTTTCTGGCGTCCTCGGTTCCCAGATTCACAATCTCAATTTCCTCATGATGAGGTAGGATGACTCTCTCCTCTTGCTTCAACAATCTGGCCAACTCTTCGGGCAGTTCACAATCTTCGTCAGTCTCTTCTTCAGCCTGATAGATTGGATTGTCAAAGTCATACCGAGCTATAGCTGAGTCATGATCGGTGTCATCTGAACAAAAAGACCTGCAATGATTGATGAGGTATGTTTTATTATGATGCAACAAAAGAAACACATTGCCATTTTGATGTGGGTTTTTAATGCATAAAAATAAAAACAGAAAGACAGAGATCAAAATATTTGAGTGTGAAAAGTCCTTTATTGATGATAAAGCAAAACATACGACAGTTAAAAGCCCTACAAACAGAATCACTACGCCTTGGGCAGAACGTAGGATTAACAAAATAGGAAAACAAAGCAATTACTCGAAGCCTGGCACTTGAATGACTTTCTCGGAAGACCAGTTGTGCAGACTTTCCCCTGGGACGCAAGGACAGATCCAGCTATCCATGTCACAATCACTGTCTCCTTCTTCTTCAATAGCATTAACTCTGTCGAAGAAAACTCCAGCGCTAGTGAAACGGACTGGGCCATAGAATTTTGGGGGATCCTCATCTCTTTTGGATGGCTTATATCCCAATCCATAAGTATCCTTCTTTTTCTGGACTTCAACCACCTGGCCCCACCTCTGTGAGCTACCAGCTTCAACCACAGCTTTGGCGTCTCTCAACGAAGACATGGAACCCTCAGGTTGATTTGCCACTACAGGCTGTATTATAGCTTCAGACTGAACAACTTCTTCAGAAACTTTCACCTTCTCAAATCCCTGGCACAGCGTCTCGTGGATTTCACCATCCACTTCCACGTATTTGAAGGTTGACAGCTGACTGATCATTATGTCTTCTTCTCCGCACACTGTCACTATGTGACCATCAACCATATACTTCAGCTTTTGATGCAAAGTGGAAGTTACAGCACCTGCCCCATGGATCCAAGGACGACCCAATAAACAGCTATACGCTGGCTGAATATCCATAATGTAAAACGTTGCATTAAAGATTTCCGGTCCAACCTTGATCGGAAGCACAATCTCGCCAAAAACAGACCTCTTCGAGCCATCAAAAGCTCGCACCACCAAGTCACTTGGTGTGCAAATCAAACCACGAGTATCTAACTTCATCAAAGCTTTCTTTGGCAGTACATTCAAAGATGACCCGGTGTCAACTAAGACATGTGACATCGGCGAGCCACGACATTCGATCGAAATATGCAGGGCATTGTTATGATTCCTGCCAGCAGAAGTCAAGTCAAGATCTGTAAAACCCAGGCCATTACCCGCATTCACGTGAGCCACAACCCCCTCTAACTGATTGACAGATATTTCCTGCGGTACATAAGCCATGTTCAAAACCTTAAGCAATGCATTTCTGTGTGCCTCAGATCACAATAGTAAAGATAGGATGGAAATTTTCGATGGAGTTTGGTGAAGTTGATCAACAATTTTGTAATCACTTTTCCTGATCAATCTCATGAACTCCTCTGCATCTTCTGAGAAGGTATCCCCACCTGGCTTTGTCATAGAAGTATTTGCTTCCTGCCTCTGTACAGATTCATCCATTATCTGTTTACCTCTGTCTTGTTTTGAACTGCCAACTTGATCCTCAGACGGAATGAAGACTCTACCACTCCTAGTGATAACATTAGTCTCAACTTTAACCCCTGAACTAGAACCCACTGATGAAGTATTCATTAACTCTAGCTTTTGTCCATTGACAAACACCTCTGCACCGTAATTCCACGGAATGGCCTTAGAACTCTCATATGGAATGGGTCCAGCCCTTGTGATAATGACTGGAGGTGGTCTTGCTGGACCAGAAATAGTAATTGTTTTGAATGGAATAGTGGTAGTGGCAACCTTCTCACTAACAACCCCTTCTTGTTGATTACCTCTGTCAAACTGTAACCAGCCCTCATCAATCATACTTTGAATACCCATCTTCAATGAGTCACAACCATTAACCTTTGTCAAACAATCTGTGCAGTTCTCATCACAACCCAGATAAACACCACCTTTCAACATCTTGTTCTTGACCACAGCCAACAGAGTCTTCAGCTCTTCAAAATCCATGATCAAATTCAAAGCTTCGCCTTCCTCGATTATCGCATTCACCTTCGGCCCATTATGATTAGGCATCGGGTTTTGTACAACATTGGGCCCATCATTGGCAAAGTTGATAGCCTTGGAATCCACAAGATCTTGAACTGTGTGCTTAAAAGCTTTACAGTCTTCAATGTAGTGTCCGGGCGCTCCAGAGTGAAAGTCACAGTGGGCGTTAGGGTTATAACCCGGAGGTGGATTACCGGTGGGAGGAGCTAGAGTTCTCTTCTGTACCAGTTGTAACTGTAGCAAATGTTGAAACAACTGAGGATAAGGTAGAGGTGGGGTATCAAAATGCCTGTTCTGCCTAGGCCTTGGCTGATACTGACGCGGAGCCTGACCCTGATTAGCGTTGTTCCTCTGTTGTTGTGGTGGAGGTAACATTGCTGGGATGATTACCGATGCTACTTGTTGATTACTGCCCTGACGCTGTTTCCCTTTTCCCCTGTGGGATGATACAGCGTTGGTCTCTCCCTTCTTCTTATAATTATCAAACGGCTTCTTTCCCTGTCCAGAGGACGATCCATCACCACTAGAAACCTTTCCAGCTTTAATTCCGACCTCTATCTTCTGTCCAATAGCAATCACATCTGCAAACTTACCTAGAGAACAAGGCAAAAGCTTCTCGTAGTAGTGCTTAGGCAGTGTGTCCATGAACATATCCAGCATCTCTTTCTCTAGCATTGGTGGCTGCACCCTAGCCGCCAATTCACGCCACCTTTGCGCGTATTCTTTGAAACTCTCATCATTCTTCTGGGACATGCTCAACAGCTGAGTTCTGTTGGGAGCCATGTCTGTGTTGTACTGATAATGCTTGATGAAAGCTGCAGCTAGCTCTCTCCAGGTACGAACATCTCTACTTTCTAGCCTCATGTACCATTCCAAAGACGCGCCAGACAGGCTGTCTTGGAAAAAGTGCATCATTAACTTTTCATCCTTGGCGTGAGCAGCCATCTTCCTGGTATAAGCCTTGACATGAGTTCTAGGGCAGGTAGAACCATTGTACTTTTCTAGTGTGGGAATCTGAATCTTATGTGGAATAACAATATCAGGGACCAACCCTAGGTCGTCCAAATCTATTCCCAAATCATCCTGTTTCACCACTCCCTTCAATTGAGCTTCAATTAAACGGATTCTTTCATCACTGACCACAGGAAGGGCAGCATCTAAACTTCTGACTGAAAAGACATCGTCCTGTTGATCATCAAAATGATGGCCATGGATAGCTCGAACAGTACTTCCCTCTCCAACCACTGTAGGAATACCACCCTGTCCACCAGCACCAACTCCGCCCGGAGGAATATTACGGGTAAGAAGACCACCGTGTAAGATACCATTTTCGTCGACCTGCGCCACCAATGGCTGAACCAGAGTTCTGAATTCATTCTGACTTTGCACCACACCCTGCATCATTTCCATGAACTGATCGATGCGAGCTTGCATAGCGGCCATATCTGCCTGAACTTTGTCCATCACTCTGTTTTGATTGAGCCTGGTAGAATAACGATGAGTTGGTTGATCAATCCTGACTGAGAAAAAAGAGAGAGCATAAGAAAACCAGAGAAACCAAGATAACCTGCAATGCAAAAATGATTATGATTATGCAAATGCAAATGCAACATGTTTGTATATTCGCAGGGCGATCCACCCCTTGATTCCAGTTTAAAGATAAGATAGGATGAAACTGCTGCTCATATAAATCAGAGTGAATCACTGTCAGAAATTACAACCCAAGGTACCAAAAAATAGCCTGAAACAAAAATAAGCAGAGGTCCCAGCCAACAATTCTGGTGGTGACCCAAAATACAAAGAAAGAACAAAGTACAAACTACTGAGTAGAGTTCCCTTCAAGGATCTTGCACCGTATGAGGGCCACTGCCTGAGCTAGAGCACTCCCACTTAGACCTCTTCACTCCTGCTTGTATTTTCAGCTCTTCCATGGTTGCTATGGCTTCTTTGAGCCGTTCCTCGACTGCGTGTCTTCGGAACGTCCCTAACAAGATCTCCTCGTCCTTCTTCCTGAGCTTCAACTTCATACTCTCAATCTGCTCCAAATGCTTATCTTCTTTCTGCTTGTTGGCCGTGATTGCAGTATCTCGGTAAGCATTGAACCTGTGAATCTTCGCCCAAGCCTTGGCTAAGTCATCCTTCTTGGATTTGAGAGTCTTGCAAACGCCTTTTAAAGCTTGTCCTACCCTTCTCCTAGCTGCTATCTCTTCAACCAGCTCCTTTTCTTTCTCAGCGAGACGTTCTGTCTTCAGCTTGGCAATATGAACAGCCTCACCTCGCTCATGTTTCAACTGGTAGATTTCCTTTTGCAACTCACGGTTCTCCTCTCGGAATTTCTCCTTTTCAGCCCATAATTGGTTATACTTCTCCATCTCAATCATGGTTGGAGGTTCAATCAGCAAAGGGTAAGAGGGAGGTTCCCTGCAGAATGGAAAAAGTACACTTTCTACTCTGCTCTGAACCCAGTCTTCATACGCAGGAAAAGCTTTGTTGTTACACTTTCCAAAAGAAGTCTTTCCTTTCTTATGGCGATCTCTCCAAGCGTTTGCAGCTTCTTTCAACACCTCCAGATTGGCTTCCTCACCCAAAAATAGAGACTCTTGCACATCTTGGCCTTTTGGCGGCTCTTTTAAAGCATACCCAAATTGCCTAATAGCAAGAATGGGGTTGTAGTTAATTCCCACCTTCCTTCCTATTAAGGGTACGTTTGGGTAACCTCCACAACTAACCAGGATCTCTCGGCCCAACAAATCACGATTGATCCAAACCAAGTTGTCAGCCCTTAACCCCATTAATCTCTTTGCCCAATCTAAAGTTCCTTTAGTGTCTTCGAATGCCCCAGATTTGGGAAGACGATCAGCAAACCACTTATAGAAAATTGAAGCACAACAATAAAGAGGTCCACCTCTCCTTTTCTCATTCTTATAGTGCATCGAATAATACAGATCCCCAAGCAAGGTAGGTACCGGATTCTTCGTGGTGAATATCCGGACAGCATGTGCATCTACAAAATCCTTCACATTAGGGAATAACGCCGTTCCATAAACACACATAGCCAGAATTGCATTGAACACTGCCCAACACTTAGCCTTAGCACAAGTAGCAGCCTGTTCGATCAAAAACTTCGTGTGAAAACCTTGATAACCCCCTTTACTAGCAATATTTTTCTTCAACAGTGACTGATCCAAACGTAAAGTAGCAGCAACCCTTTCCAGATCAGGAAACTCCTTAGAAGGATAGAAGGGAGCTCCCTCTTTGACCGAAACCTCCAAAATAAGAGCAAATTCTTCCAACGTTGGAGCCAAAAGATAATCAGCAAATAAAAAACACCGGAGTTGAGGGTCATAGAACTGTGCCAAAGTGTGCAAGGCCCTGAACTCATAGTTGGTAACATTCCGGGCGAAGCTCAGAATCCTCCCATATTCTCCTCTGAAATCTGCCAATACCTCAGGTTTTGCCATAGCCGAGATCTTGTGCACAGCATCTAGGTGAAGCTCTGGGAACTTGTACGGGATGATGTTCTTTCTTTCTTCAGTGCTAATACTCATCATGGACAGTCTTCAGACAACCGAAATCAAGGTTAGGATGCAACCCTACAAATGAACAAACATGTCAGAATGCAAAAAGATGATGCAAAATGCAGGCATGGGATCAAGGTATCCAAAATGCTCAAACTGCTGCTGTTCTGCTGACTGAATAAGACCCAGAATACCAGAAACCCAAAAATCCATAATAACAGCCCAATCAAACTGCCAGAATGCCAGGATAATAATTGTACACTGATGAGAAACCCAGAAACCAGGTAAGTTGAAGGTCTCGGTTACCTGCAAACCTGCAAACACCCATCCCCTCTCACATGTGGGTACTAGGATGTTCAGTATCCCGGGCTCTCAGGTCGAGAAATGATGATACGTTCACCATTTCTGGTTTGGCATCATCATCAAAAGAAGAGGCCTCAACCGATTCTCCAAAACAAAAGATCCTCAGCTTCAGAGGTTTGAGAAGCAATAGCACATTCAACCCGAAGGATACAATGCTATCGCCAATCAAAGAGGTCGTCCGCTGATTCACTACAAAAGGGAAATCCTATAGCAAGTTCCCAGCATTGGGTCCTCGGATCGAGAATGTGCAATGGGTTTGCCACAGAACGTGGGCTGCCACTGTCACATCTCGGGAGGAGTGCCGCAACTGAGTCCTCGGGAATGGTCGCCAGAGTCGACAGCTTTCCAGGTTATATTCCATCGTCTGCCCCAAATGGATAGGACAGAATATTACCAAGAAAACCACGTCTGGATGTGGAGTTTTCATGTATACTTCGTCTGGCCAAATGCCAAACAAGTCACACTACTTTCCACGCTAATCATAGGTGTATGCTCAAGCCTTGGTATTGGGCTTTTCTCTCATGAATCCAACCCACCCTGCAAACAGAAAATCCAGCAGCAGAACAGCACAGCAATATCCAGTATGACAGTAATAATATGAAATGCAATGCAATAAAAGCTGTAAAAACAGTAAAGCAGTAAAGTAAAAATACAGTAAATAGCAATACAGTAATATACAACAAAGCAAAGCACCATAAAAACAAACACCCAGAAAAAAAACAGACAAGCGCTAGGATTGACTCGCTAAAGGGGATGGACCAGCAAGAGGTCAACCAGAGTCCCCAGCAGAGTCGTCAGCTGTCGCTCCAGAAAGATTCGCATCCAACGGTACAAACGCGAGAGTGGCGCAAAAGACACAGAGTCGCCAACAAAGTGTATTTATCCCAAGAGAGGGAAAGGAAACACTGCATAAACCTGAAGAGAAAGGAAAGAACATGGTCTCACGACCAAGAGAAACGGGTAAGGGAGTCGGTTACGCGAAGGGAAGGTGTTAGCACCCCGCACGTCCATCGTACTCGATGGGATCCACGCTTGTTGTCTGCATCAAAGGGTGTCGTCATCTGGAACTCTACTGCTACTGGACCGGCGAAAAGAACGAGAATGAAAAGAAACGAAGAACAAATGTAGGGAAAATAAAAGAAGTGCTCGCATGGGCCCTACCGTCTTGCGAGAGAACGAGAATGAGCGCGTTCGTACGCTGAGAGTGAGTGAGATGAGAAAAGAATTCCCGAAGGAAAGACGTTGTTGTTTGTTGAAGTTTTTTAGACAGAAGTGTTTTTTAGTTAGCTTGTAACTTGCATTGCACTAGAGTCTATCGTGCGGGAACGAGTGAATCGCATGGTCGCCCCCAAATGGAACGTATGCTAAACACTCTAGAAGAGGAGGGGGGACCCCTCGTTCTTCATTTCCTACATTTAAGGCTCGGACGCAATACTCGTCATCTTTTATTACGTGTTTTGAAGAAGTTTTGAGATGAGAAGAGAGAAGACACAAAGGAAACTCTAAAGGGATACTAAGAGTCCTAATGTTATCATGCATGGAGATCCTAGGGTTAGTGAAGTTTAGGAGAGAAGCAACTACCTAAGACCTAATGCTAATCCTACTCCAAGCTTAATCGGAAATTAAGTTGAACTAGGTAGCTCTAAAGGGAAAGGAATCCAAGACTTAAACAAGTCTTGAGATTCAAGGGAAGAGAAAGAGTGAAAGAGATGAAGAAGAAAGAGAAAAATAAGATGAGAAACAAGATGGGGTAGCAAGTACATCATAATCATCATGTCCAACTCAAGTCAATCAATATGTTTTAATGATCAAACAAACACATCTCAAACACACAAGTGAAAGCACACAAGAAAGGATGCAAGTAAACTTGAATTAAAATTCACAAATTCACGCACTAAGGCCTCATACAAAGATGACATGAACAATATAAGATGAAAGTGAAACCAAGTCAGAATTTAATTCACATCATGATCATCCAATACAAACATGCAAGAATGTTTCATATTATGATGCATTATGTGCCAAAAAAACCACAAAACCAATGATGATGATATGCATCACATAATTCAAACCATGAAGACAAAGTGAGATGAAAACCAAGCAATGAACTCAAGGGGCAGTAGCATACACATTAATATCATGCCAAGATCAAACTTAAGTCATACAAGATTAATCACCAAGCAACACATCCAAAGCATGTATCAAAGTTAAGAAAGACATTCACTTATCATTCATGCAAGCAAAGCAAAGAAACATGTGAAGCAAAAAGTGAGAACATGTCACATAGAGCACCTTAAACCAAGAGGGTCAGAACCTCTAGCATGCCATACAAATCAAACAAAAGGTTTCATACATGAATGGATTCACACAAAGAAGCAATCACAAGATTAGGTTGAGCATTCCACAAAGTTCAAGTCCAAACAACACCAACTTAGAAAATCAAGATCAAATTGGAAAATGAATCAATGAAGATGATTCCAAAGCCCCAAACAAGCTTAAACAGAACATGATCACACCATACAAACATCTCGTGCATCACTCAATCACAAGTAAGCAAACGCACTCAAACTAGGTCAAGTGTCAAAGTATACCTCATTCAAACTTGCATCACAAACAAAATTCAACCAAAAATAACAAAGTGGATCAATAAAATCCCAAGAAATATTCAAATGGAAGTTAACTCAGTCAAGTAACACATGCAAAAAGATTGGATCAAAAAGAGTTAAAGAGCTTGTCTAAAAGTGACCCACAAGTCAAGATGTGCAAAGAATCGAGCAAGAGTCGAGGGTTAATAAAACTTGAATGGCAAGTCACTAAAAGTAACTCAAACCAAACTCAAACCAACATTGGAACACCCTCATATAATCCTCCACAAATAACCAAAAGATCAATCTCAAATGATGAGTAAAAGCTAAGAACATCCTAACCCTAGATGAAGGGTATCATTGGAAACTCATCCTTAAATTAATCAAAATAAAATAAAGAAAATAAAATAATAAATAAAAATAAAAATATGGAAAATGATCTCAAGACATTAAATGATTAGAAGAAATATTTTTGGTATTTTTTATGAGATTTTATCAATTAAAAATAAAACGGAAATAAAAAATAAAATGAAAATAAAAAAACAAAACCAAAGGAAATGGGCCAGGGGTGCATCAGCAATTCCTAATAACACATGAAGCCAACCAAAATGCGCTTGAGCCAGGAATTAAGGAGGTGCGAAAATCAAACTATGGTAGGCCCAATCCCCTAATATATCACCAACACTTATCAGCCTTCTTTTTTTTTTTTAAATGGAATAAGATGAAAAGGAAAGGAAATGTCACGCAAATCATGTAAACCTTTATCAATTGGACACATTCATTTTTAAATCAGAAAAAGACAAAACTCAAGACCAACCAATCACGTTGCAACACGACTTCATCTTCTTCATGCAACCATTACCATGAAACTCATGCATCGCGAAAGAGAACGAAACATGCAGTGTCAACAACTAGACTTCCACATCAAATTTCACCATGAAATCTCAACCAAAACACGCAAAATAAAACCCTAAAATGGAGCTCACGAATCAAAGATCAACACTGTATCAATAGTTTTCCAAGATGATCACTCAATCATAGAGAAAAGTAAATCTAAAGGCACGGGTTCAAACACATCAACACACATTCAACAATGTCACCAACCTCATACTCAAGGATTCAAATAATGCCATCATTTCAGGCTTCCTCAGATGCAAAACATGAATACAATATTCCATACCCTAACTCATTTGAACCTAAGCATGGGAGAGAGGATCATGAGAAGTTACCTAACGGAGAGAGTCCGTTGCTCCTTTCCAACAAGATTTGGCCGTGGAAAATAGTCCGGATAACTTGAGAATCACTTGGAAGTTAGAGATCCTGACTTGCTTTGCTCAGAACTTGCTAGAAGTCTTCACACCAACTCAAACCAATAGTGATGAATAGAGAGCTTGTGGAGCTTTAAACAATGAATACAGAGGTGATTATTTGCATACAGAAGTAAGATTGCACTTGGTAGTGAGTGATTCCACCAAGAAAATCTTGAGAGATCTCAGAAATTAGGGAAAACGAAAATGAGAAGTTTGAGAGAAAGTTTGATTCAGATTTGAAAAATGTGTGTGAATGAGAATGGCTGCCCGTTTTTTAGGGTTTAGAGGACTTAAATATGATGGATTATGAGTGGTAGTTGGGCCTGAAATGAAATGGAGCATTCATTTAGGAATTTTGTCACAAATGCCATGTTGAGAGTGAGGTTCGGGTAAGGATTCATGAGGGGTGTGTGGAATGACTTTTTTTTTAATGGAAACGGAGTATGGAAAGAGTGGTTGTACAATGGCACGTGAGAGAGTGTGTGGTGAAGTTTGAATTTGATGCACACCTCTATTTCTTTATTTGGAAAAAGTGGAAAAAAACGGTGCATGAAAAGTGTGGTTGGCTTGGTCATTTGTAGCAAACAAAAGGTGTATGCGTGTGAACCATCTTGCTGCAAGAAGCGAGTCCATTTTGTCAAGAAAAGATGTTATGTCATTGTCTTGAATTCAATTTAAAACCCTTCACTTTGTGTGCACATAACTTGATCGATATGAATCCAATTGACACAAACTTATGATCATTGGAAAGTAGGAAATGCCATGGACAAATCTCATGTTGAAAAGAAAATGATTTGAGGTTTGGGTCATTAAGAAAAATGGTCGTGAACCTTGCATGGAACAAGTTGCCATGGTATGTTGAAAATTATAAGTTTTTAAACATGACTTGACCACTTGACAATACCATCTTTGAACACGCATAACTTTCACTACAATGATCCAAATGACACGAATTTGGATTCTTTGGAAAGAGGGGATTGCCATCTACACTTTTCATGTTAGAAGTTTCTCAATTCAAGCCTTGTAAGTCACTCAAAATTGGCCAAGAATAATGGTACACCAAGCTGTCAAAAATAACTTAGAAAAAAAAAAATCTTAGTTTTCCAAATTTCCAATTTGAAACCTCCATCTTTAAAACGTCATAAGTCTCTCAAAAATAATCCAAATGAGACAAACTTTACATGGTTGGAAAGCTTGGAACAAGCTCTAAAACTTTCATGTTTGAAGAAAAATGAAATGAAGCTTTTATCATGATGGAAATTGGTTTGGAAGATGGCTGAATTCATGTTAGAACGTTCCAAAAATAGCAACTCCTTAAAAACCTAGATTTCCAAAAATAGCAACTTTTCCACATTTTTTATTTTTCATGAATCCTTGAACATTTCTTGATCAAATCTTGTCCATGGGCCATATTTGACTTGAGAATCATGATGTTGACCTCAAAAAGTCAGGGGTTGACTTTTTCCCTGCACAGTTGACTTTATTCCCAATTCTCCTGATTTTGAAATTTCTGATCAATTGAAAACCTTCAGGAACAAATTAATGGGCAATCTTCCATCCTTAGACACTTAAAGACATAAGGAAAACCATGAAATCAAGTCTTGCCCAAAAAATCAGAAATAAACTGATTTTATGGCAAACCCTAGTTTTGGCTCCTCTGGTTAGGAGAAATCAGCACATCCTCCAAATTCAAGTTCCTCTGAGCATGATGTGTGTCATGTCCACCAATGATGATAAGTGCCATTTGGAGATGATAAACAATCAAAGAGCTTGCTCATTTGAGGGTTAGATCTCAGAATCTCCAAAACCCTAATTTAGGAAACCAGGTTAGGAGAGTGTGATTCTTTTGAAATCTCTTGCCAATCTTGATCTTGTGATGGGATGATGGACCAATTAAGACACCTTGAGGCTTATGGCTCCTTTGTGGCTCAAGAAATGATAGCATCAAGAATTTTCTCTCCTCCTAGTCCCTTGGACAATACACATGAACTGTTGCTTGAAACCCTGAAAAACCTCTTCTTCCTTTGAGTTAAACCAAATACCTTGATCCCATGCTAAGAACCAATGCTATGCACAAATGCTAATGCAAGAAATGCAAAGAAACATAAGCCAGTTAGGTAAAAACAACAAGAGCAAATTTTGAGGTGCTACAGCTGGCTGACCGAGTTCGCCAGGTCGAACGATTAAAAGCCGAGAAAACGCAGTCCAATAGATATCGTAAAAAAGAGAAAGTGTCCTATGTGGCTGCTGACGAGTATTTATCCGACGATGAAGAATTCGTCGATGAGAGTGAGGTCCATGTGGCTGAACTTAAGCCAGGACCTCCCTATACGTGCAAATTGTTGAAACCATCAAACGGGAAAAATCCCGCCGAAACTGGAAAAACGGATAAATACGTTGCTAAAACTTACACTTTTGATGTTTCCAAATGTGATGAAATATTCGATTTACTGGTTAAAGATGGCCAAATAATTATTCCACCTGGTTTAAAAGACCCCCCTCTAGAACAAAAGAAAAAGAGGGGATTTTGTAAATTCCATAATTTCCTTGGTCAAAAAACGGATCAATGTGTTCTTTTCTGGGATTTGGTGCAGAAGGCTTTGAAGGAGGGTCGACTCCAATTTGGCGAGAAGCCGAAGATACAGGTTGACACCGACCCACTGAAGGTCGAATAGGCTTTGTACTCAGAGGTGTACGAATGTATGATGGTCGAGGCTACTGAAGGTTTTGACAAACAACCAATGACTGGAGTGGTGGAGTGCATGATGGTCGAAACTACTGAAGGTTCCGACAAGAAAGCTGAGGACAAACTCGAAGCAGTGTATCCCCAGGCTGGCGAAAGTTTGGAAGATTTTCAGAAAAAGTGTAGGATAAGCGGGTCAAAGGCCGCATTATGCCCTAGGTGCAACGCTGGGTTCGACGAGAAAGCTGCTGAGAGGTATGAGGCAAGCAAAAGAGAAGTGCTACCGGAAAACAAGCCACCGGTCCCAAAGTTTACGTTTGACAAGAGTGGGGTTCCTCGTCGAAATGAGGAGTACGGAAATTTGTTCCAAGAGGCACGACCCAAAACTTTTGTCCCTCCGTCAGACACCCCACAGGAAAGATGGATGGCACCAGTCACCCAGAAAGGAAGCAAGAGACCAAAATGGAAAGCTCTAGATTTGGAAAAAGAAGCGAATGTCGCCGACAAAAGAGTTGAGCCAACAGGCTATAGGGTGTCCCCTAACTACAAGGGTAAAAACCCCATGACTAGAACTCAGTGGAGGCGCTATCAGCGCAATAAGAAGGCTGAGAGAGAGGCTGCAACTTCACAAGTGAAGCCTGTCGGAACGTCTGGACAAAAGCTCCAACACTCAAGGGAAAAATAGGTAGAAAAAGGCAGAGTGGTGACAAACCAGACCATGGCAGTAACCGTGGACACATCAGGAGGGAAAGGGGTGGTGTCGACCCAAAGCTCAAAATGTACTTTGCTGGTTGAAAACAAAAAGGAGCCCGAATATACCCCTTAGTCGGATGAAGAGGAGCCAAAATACTCTCCTCAGTCGAATGACGAGTATGATCCATCACCTGAGGGAGATTTTGACGAGGACATGTACGACGACACCAACGACGACACCTATGGCGAAGATTTCGTGCTGAATTGTGGTATCGTGTCGATCCTACCAGCTGAGTACGACGTGGTGTCTGAGATCTCTGAGGCAGAAGAAGATTTCCTACCTGATGAAAATGCGGATGACAAGCCACTATGTTATTATGTGATAAATAGTGGTGTGGTCGAAGAGCAAACGGCTATGTTTGAACCTCCTAGTCCTGGGATGATGTACCATTTGAAGTCGTTATTCATAAAGGCGAAAGTTGAAGGAGTGGCGGTCAGCAAGGTGTTTGTGGATGGTGGAGCAACTGTAAATTTGATGCCCCGTAATTTATTTAAGAAAATTGGGAAAACGGAGGTTGGCCTCCGACAGCATAACATGGTTTTGTCCAACTATGAAGGCAATACCAGTAACATCCTGGGGATTGTCATAGTGGACTTGGCGGTAGGTACAACCAACAGGCTAACACTCTTTATGGTCATCAATTCAAAAGCAAATTTCAATCTGTTGCTGGGACGGGAATGGATCCATGGAATCGGGGCAGAACCGTCGAAAATGCACCAGAGATTGACCATTTGGAGAAAAGATGGCATCGTCGAAAATATCGAGGCAGATCAAAGTCACTACAAAGTCGACGAAGCCAAGGGTAACAAGAGGTCTTTTGACCAACACTTAGCAAATGTGGCTCCTTGTGATGACGGGTCAGGTTCCTACACCTCCGTCGACACGGGTCGCGTCCTGAACCTAGACCCCGACTATGGGTTCATCTGGGATGCTGCCGACGAAGCCATGAAGCCTATGGAAATGCCACCAACGAGGTGGCCCACAATCGGTGAAAATGATTGCTGAGTCAGAAAGCATGACTCAAATTTCGGCCTATTTGGCTGAAAACAGAAGGATGTCGGCACTTAAAAAAGACAAATCACCACAAATAGTTAAGGGAGCCGACTGTGATACACAAACAAATGGCCCACAGGGCCAAGAAGCAGCTGCAGAAAGCCGGAGGCTTGATTGTATTTATGACGACGAGCCTTTAGGGTTTGAGAAAGACCCAAATCATGAGCTGCAGAAAATACAGGCGCAGGACCCACTTGAAGAGGTTGACTTAGGAGATGGGACAACCAAAAGGCCCACATATGTGAGTGCCAAAGTGGGGCCAGAAATGAAGGCCAAGCTGGTTAAAGTATTAAAAAAGTATAAGGATTGCTTTGCCTGGGATTATGGCGAAATGCCTGGTCTGAGTCGGAGCGTAGTGGAGCATCGACTTCCAATACAGCCAGGTAAGAGGCCAGTAAAGCAGCAACCTCGACGCTTCGCCCCAGAAGTCACGTCGAAGATCAAGCAGGAAATTGAAAGACTGCTCAAAAGCCGGTTCATCAGAACCGCAAGGTATGTAGAATGGATAGCAAACATAGTACCTGTTATTAAGAAAAATGGAACCCTTCGAGTTTGCGTCGACTTTAGGGATTTGAACAACGTTATCCCTAAAGACGAATATCTGATGCCTGTGGCAGAGATGTTGGTCGACTCAGCCACAGGATTCGAATATTTGAGCATGCTCGACGGCTACTCCGGTTACAATCAAATTCTCATAGCCGAAGAGGATGTCCCCAAAACTGCATTTCGATGCCCTGGAGTTTTAGGGACATATGAATGGGTTGTGATGCCTTTTGGGTTGAAAAACGCTGGGGCGACCTATCAAAGGGCTATGAATGCTATATTCCATGACTTTATTGAGAATTTTATGCAGGTATACATTGATGACATAGTCATAAAATTGTCACCAGAAGATGGTCACCTCGACCACCTTCGACGCTCATTTGAGAGAATGAGAAAATATGGATTAAAAATGAATCCACTAAAATGTGCCTTTGGTGTTCATGCAGGGGACTTCCTGGGATTCGTGGTCCACAAGAGAGGCATCGAGATCAACCAGAACAAGACGAAGGCAATCTTGGATCTCAAGCCTCCGACGACAAAGAAACAGCTCCAGTCCTTATTGGGGAAGATAAACTTCTTGAGGAGGTTCATCTCGAACCTAAGTGGCAAGACGAAAGTGTTTTCACCACTGCTCAAGACCAAGAAGGAAAGTGAGTTCCGTTGGGATAGGAGCAGCAGGAGGCTTTCGACGCAATTAAAGATTACCTTACGAAGCCTCCGATACTATTACCACCTAGTATAAATAAAAACATGAAGTTGTACATTGCAGCGTCGGATACGACCATAGGCAGTATGTTAGCACAAGAGGATAGTAGTGGCGTCAAAAGACCCATTTATTACCTTAGTAGGATGTTAATAGATGCTGAAACTAGGTACACTGTGATTGAAAAGTTATGCCTATGCTTGTACTTCTCATGTATGAAATTAAAGCAATATATTAAACCAGTTGATGTTTATGTTTCGTCGCATTTTGATGTTATTAAGCATATGTTGTCCAAGCCTATTTTGCACATTCGAATTGGGAAGTGGGCACTAGCATTAACTGAGTTCTCCCTGACATACGTCCCTTTAAGGGCGATGAAGGGTCAAATAGTGGCATACTTTATTGTCGACCACGCTTTAGTCGAAACGTCGATACACAACATCGACATCGCTCCGTGGAAGTTGTACTTCGATGGATCAAGCCATAAAAACGGGGTAGGTGTTGGAATCCTAATAATATCCCCACAAGGTATTCCAACTACATTTAAATGCAAAGTTGATGGCAAATGCTCAAATAATGAGGCGGAGTATGAAGCCTTAATCATTGGTCTCAAAATACTTAAGGATTTGGGAGCCAAAAGGTCGAGATAAGAGGAGACTCGGAATTGGTGATTAAACAAATCACAAGGGAATACAAGTGCGTGAAAGAGCATCTTTTGAGTTACTTCTCGTTGGCGAAATGTTTGTTAGAGCATTTTGAAGTCGTCAACATTTCGCATGTGCCGAGGGTAGAAAACCATAAAGCGAATGAATTAGCACAAATTGCCTCTGGTTATAAAGTGTCAGAAGGTAAGCTGAGAGATTTCATCGAAACTAGGGAGAAGATGGTGTCAAACATGCATTCACCATCAAGTTGGTCGACATCCAAGGACTCGAAGAGTCTGGTCGAAGGTGTAGGAAGTTATGAGGTTTTTGTTAACAATATGTCACCGACAGATTGGTGAAGACCAATCATGGAGTATTTGGAGAATCCGTCAGGCGGTACTGATAGAAAGACTAAGTACAGAGCAATGAGTTATGTCCTTATGGGAAATGAGTTATTGAAGAAGACTCCAGAGGGAGTACTGCTCAAATGCTTAGGAGACGCTGATGCCTATTTGGCAATTTCTGAGGTTCATAGTGGGACTTGTGGAGCTCACCAAGTCGGCCACAAAATGAAATGGCTTTTGTTTTGACAAGGTGTCTACTGGCCCAGCATGCTCAAGGATTGCATAGATTTCACGAAAGGGTGCCAGGATTTCCAGAGACATGCAAATATTCAGCATGTACCAGTCAGTGAGTTGCACGTTATAGTCAAACCATGGTCATTTCGAGGTTGGGCCTTGGATGTAGTAGGAGAGATTCGGCCAGCTTCGTCGAAGCAGCAAAGATTTATCCTCGTAGGAATAGACTACTTCACGAAGTGGATAGAGGATATGCATCTGGTAAAGGTGGATCAAGAGACCGTGATAGACTTCATCCAGAATCATATCTTGTATAGATTCGGGATACCTGAGGCAATCACGACAGATCAAGGCTCTGTGTTTGTGGGGCAGAAAATGCAAGAGTTTGCAGCAGAAACAGGTTTCGAGTTGGTTACTTCGACACCATACTATGCTCAGGCGAATGGTCAGATCGAAGCAGCCAATAAGGTGATAATTGGGCTAATCAAGAAGCACGTTGCGAAAAATCCAAAGAACTGGCATAAGACATTAAGTCAGGTTTTGTGGGCTTGTCGGACGTCACCTAAGGAGTCGACCAATTTGACTCCATTCCGTTTAACCTTCGGGCATGACGCCGTGCTACCAGCAAAAGTATGCCTGCAATTAGTTAGAGTACAACGACAATACGAGATTCCGTCAGAACAATATTGGGAAATGATGTTAGACGAACTTGTGGACTTAGACGAGGAAAGGATGGTAGCTTTAAATGTCTTGTTGCGCCAAAAGGCACGAGTCGCCAAGGCGTATAACAAAAGGGTCTAAGAGAAAGTCTTCGCTGTAAATGACTATGTTTGGAAAGCGGTGTTGCCCATGGATCGACAGGATCGGACGATGGGAAAGTGGCCACCTAACTGGGAGGGACCATTTAAGGTGACTCGAGTGTTTAGTAATAACGCGTATGAAGTGCAAGAGTTGGGAATGGACCAACGAATCTTAAGAGTGAATGGGAAATATTTAAAGAAATATAGACCTATGCTACAGGAGATTCACATCAAAATATAGTTTTCTCATTGATTAAAGGCCAAGGTAGGCTAAGGGGCCAAAAATGGCTTACAAAATGTTACTACATCAGTTCGACATACAAGTTAAGGAAACTCCGGGAATCTAGACTTAAAGTCTTCAAAGACGGTCTTCTCGTGAACAGTCTTGCTTTCGAGGAGCAATTTTCTTCTCTGCATGCGGCTAATAGCATCCTTGATCTTCATAGCCGCTTCGACGTGAGCAATTCCTTGGGCTACCTCGTGGTCGATGGCTTCTTGAGAGGGCAGAGGCTCAGCTGAGTCTAAAAGAGGCTTTCTGTTGTTCGACCTCAGCAATCTTTTTTGTCAACTCTGTTATCTGAGCTTGATATTCAGATATCTGCTGGTCGAAGGCTTGACGATTGTCGGAGCACTCTTGTTTTCTGGTTTCGAAGTCTCCAAGCTTCTGTTCACAAATTGAGCTAAGGTACCACTCATGTTTCATATCATTATGTCGAAACCGAATTTGAGCGTCGGCCTGGTGACTCATGGAAAGATCTTTGGCCAACTGAGTGAAGAAAGCTTCGAACTCGATCAGGTACGTGGCCATGGGGGCAGGAAGCTGGAATTCGGAAAGTTCATCCAAAAGCTTAAAGACGTCGTTGGCTATGGCAGCTTCTTCGGCGACAGGCGCCAGGAACTGTTCTTCAAAAAGATAGGACCACAACTGTTGAAGTTTGAGATTGAAGGAGGCGTCTAATTCTGGAGTTGGGATAGTTGTCGAACTGGGAGGATGAATCTCCTCAGTCTCTTTGCGAAGTTTGTGTAGCGCCTTCAGGGTCGCTGCTGGATTTGTTTTCTTGGCTGCCAAGAGTTCCTCTGGAGTAGGGGTTTTGTCGACAGTAGGTGGGGTTCTCTCTGGGCCATGTTCAGGGGCTTGAAAGTTCTCTCCGACTTCAGTAATGGTGACGACAGGTGAAGGATTGATATTCTCCCCAAGAGTTGCACCATCATTCTCAAGGTGGCCAGGTTGGGAAGGAGGCGTCTTCGCCACCAAGTTCTCCTCTGACACGGGTATCTGGAATTCATCGACTTTCTGAGGACTTGGCGTAATAGGGATACCAGCAGTAGTGGCGTCGGCGGCCAGTTCAGTGGCGCCAGTGGCGCCAGTGCCGACAGTGGTCGAAGTGACCACATTCTCCTACAAAGCAAAAATGCAAGTGAGATTTTTCACCTAAAAGTCATCTAAGGTACTAAAACGGAGAAGGGAAGTACCTGCGCAGGCTGCGAAGTTGTTGTCTTGAGAGGGACGATGGTGGAGATTGGCTCAAATACGTCTTCAATATTTTTGGGGACCACTGGGGCCACTGTCGG
Organism: Lathyrus tuberosus; assembly: GCA_022829125.1. NCBI lineage: Eukaryota > Viridiplantae > Streptophyta > Magnoliopsida > Fabales > Fabaceae > Lathyrus > Lathyrus tuberosus. The sequence goes on along the minus strand of JALAZF010000574.1, from coordinate 1,933,157 downwards.
AGTGCCGGTTCTTGAAGGTGTCCTCTATGTCAAAGCTTTTTTCTTCCTCACCAAAGGTGTGGATGGAGGGGATGCTGGAGCCGCTGCGGTGAAAACTCGAGAGTGAGTACTCTCATTCGAATTAGTTCTTTCGGGAGAAGGTGCTTTCTCAGAAGCCTGCGCAAGAAATACCGTCAGACAGAGAAAAGAAAAGAAGCAGGGTGAGAAAACAAAATATACCTGTGAAGTGGTGGTCCTGGGTTTCTTAGCAGGCCTAGTGGAGGTCTACGCAGCAGCTGTTTCCTGTTTGCGTCCCTGAAAACACAGCTGAAATAGTTTAGTTTAAACCCACAGGCGAAATAAAATCAGAGTCCAGAAGCTACCTTTGTGGAAGGGTCTTCTGCGGGGTCGACATCTGCAACAGAGGCCGCGGTCAATGATTTAGGAACTCCACCAGCCAGAGAAGCAAAAGTGTTGACCATATTCTCCAAGAAAAGGTTCGGAGTGAAGGCTTGAGCCTGGTACTCCGACCACCAGGCGTCGAATTCTTGAGTGGTGAAAAAGGAAGGCTGGAAGACAAATACCGGCTGTTCGAGATGTTGAGAGGCTCTGACGAACCTCATGCAAGCTCTACGGCCTACTTGAGTCAGGCGTCGGCCAGACCGTACTATGTCATCAGGGTATCTTACCAAAGACTTTGGCAACATTTGGCTCAGGCCAAATTGTCGGGCTACCAAATTTGGCTGATAGTTCATGAAACTATAGCCATTATTCCCATTTCGATCCAGAAGGATATCATGGTAGGAGTAAGAAACGCCCGCCATATGGAGTTTGATTGTGCAACAGCTTTAGGGGAGACTCTAGGGAATGGATTTCTGAACCATTCAAGACAAAACTTACGTTCCACAAATGGCGCCATGTCGGGGACAAAGGAAGTGGTCTCAACAAACATACTAATATACCTCATAAAGAGGGTTTTCTTTGGAGCCTCTTGGGTAGTCATCAGAGCAAGTCGCATCCCTTCGACAGAGCGCTCTCTGTTTAGACGCTACATTATCGCAGAAGCTGGATAGTCCAACTTGTGTTCAAAAGTGGCGTTGAGCCAATACTGCAACAGCCACATAGGCCCTGAGACGTTTAGAGCCTTGGTGGTCTGGTGGAGGAGTTTCAGCCTCATGGCTGATAAGCCAAGAGAATGGTAGAGAGAGGCTAGCAGAAGTTTGGCCAAAGATATCTGTCGACCTTCATGGATCTGAATGACCAGATTAATAAAACTTTTGGCTATTTGTAAGGAGGCAGGGCAAAACATGTAATACGACAGCCATAATGTCAGGAAGACAATGTGCTCCTCATTAGAGACTTCTTGGAAGCGCTTGTCATGATGGTCTTCAATATAGTTCTGAAAGCTAGCACGTTCGAAGTCGAACGCATGGTCGGTCTCCAGGGTTGGGTCGAACGTCTCACCCTGTGGCGAAAGGCCAGTAATGGCCGCCACGTCGAAAAGTGTTGGTGTGAACATGCCGCAGGGGAAGTGGAATGTGTTGGTCGAGCCTTCCCAGAAGTACATTGACGCAAGTAGCAAACAAGGGTTGACCTTGTGAGCAGTTCTGGAGAGTTGGATGGCGTCGAAAATGCCATATTCTTTCCATTACTTGTTACGTTTACTTTCGACTCTGTCGAGCCAGGCAATATAATCTTTGTTTCCTGGGGTAGGCATGGATCTGAAAACTCGGGATTTAGGCGCCATATATTTGAGATCTAAAGTACCGCCTTTCTCGAAAGCCGGTGGAATTGTTTGGTCGAAGCAAGGAAAGAATTTTTGGAGTTCTTGTGGATCAGGTCTGTTGTCCGGAAGGGGGCCATGGAAACCACAAAGCTTGTTCACCACGAAGGGGATAACCATATGGTGGCGCCAGTTGGCTACCACCGTCTCGTCAGCGGATGACGGTTGAGGAAGAGGACGGAGTGTTTCTACTTCAGAAAGCACAATTGTAACTGGGTTGTTTCCGGTGGTTTGAGGAATGGAAGTGGTAGCAGTGTTTGACGAAGCCATTAGATAGAAAGAAATGCAGAAAGTGTTCCGAGACAACGAGCGTTTTGGGAGGAAAAGAGCAAAGTTTTGATTTCAAGAACAAATGACTGGTTTTGAAAAAGAAGTTATGAAGAAATGGTAAGAGTGATTTTGTGGGAGACTATTTATAAGACGCATGCAAAAGGCGAAAGATCACCAAACTTTTCAACTTCTGAGAGTAAGTGGGAGTTGGTTTCGAGGCCCATAACTTAGACGAGACTAGCCATCATGGCGTTTTTCTTGGAAATCGTGGTATGGGATTGCCATCATCATGTCTGACAGCGTTGGACACGTGTCTTAGGAGAAGACAAGACGTTGGTGATTGTGTCGAAGGAAAAGCCGTCGAAATCTCGCGAGACACCAAAAAGCCAGATTTCTCAATCGACGTAATGCTCAGTCGAAACTGGCCTTTTGGGGGGCAATTTGTTGACAGGAGATTTTGACCAAGGGTAGAAGGACAAGAGGGAATTCAACAAGTCGACACCATTGCCTCTCAAGGCGTCGACTCGACACAGGCCAAGGAGATGCGTCGGAGAGAAGGCAATAGGCCATGGTGTCGGAGGAAAGCCAGGCGAAGGGGCAAGTCCCAAGTTCAAGGATAAGCACTTGGGCGGGAAAAGTTTGAAAGTTCCAAGAACATGGGGAGTTGAAAAAAGAGTGGGGTGACATGTGTCAGCATCATAGGAAACCTAGGCAGATGAACAGTTATTCTTTAGGCCTATATAAGGCATTGTATTTTCCATTTTTGGGGGTCGCATTTTTTCACATTGTAAAGGGAAAACACTCAAAGTACCAAGCTTAGAGAGAAACGAGTTCCATCCCGCGAAAATGTATAATCGCGTCCACCTTTACTTAATGCAATTTATTCTCAGAGTTTAAGTTATTGTCTTTTTCGCTTTCTGTTTTGCCTTTCCTCTCTTTTATTTTCGTTTTGTTCCAAACCTGGTTGACCATTCAAACCTTACAACTTTTCCCAAAAAAGCAAGAAACTGTAATATAACATAAACATACGTTTCCAATTCCTTGTTCTGGGATTTGTGTGGCCGATCCCGCGAGTAAACTTGCGACGGAAGGCCAGCAGCTGTTCGCGTAGGCGAACAGTTAGTCAAAGTCGTAGTGAGCATTCATCATGGTCAAATCCAAAGTTATATTAATGTTCCATGACCAATTGCCAAAAATACGTTATCCAATTCAAGGTTCATTTCTCATTTCAAACCCATAATTCCAAAAGAACAATTCAAAACAACCAATAATCCATTTTCATTTACGATACAAGAGTTCAATTACACAAAGAGATCAAAATAAAGCTTACATACAAAAAGTCCATCCTTTCCAAACCAAATCATACATTCAATCCAAATCGTACAATTTTCACACGCTATGTATAAAATGTTTACATTTTGAATACATTCCAAAATCCATGGCCATGCTCCATCTTCCATCATGAGAATTTTCCAAAGCTTCATGGGCCCCTCATAAGCAAAGTGTTACATGCACCAACACATCAACAAGTGACCATAATCAAAACCAAGTCAGACAATAAATCAAAGTGACGCGATTGGAAGGAACAAATGTTTTAGACAGTAACAAAGAAGATGGTACCATTAACAGGGTGAAGGGTTGGCTTAATTTGGACATCATTCCGTTCACTGACAGCATTATTGTTGAGTACATATGGATTGATGGAACAGGAATCAATGTGCGCAGTGTAACACCCCAAAATAATTATAATATTTTTTTAATTGAATGATTAAGATTATTCGGTGTTTTGGTGAATTTTGGTGAATATCGTAACGTTTGGTGACCTTGTGTGGTGTTGTGGGGTAGCCTTGAGTTAAGGGAACTTTGAGGTGTCTTAGAAGTAGTAATTAAATTAGATTATTTTATTAGTAATGATAGTAAGATAATTTTAATAAATTGGATTATTATTATTATTATTATAATTAGGAGACCATTAAGGGTAAGACGGTAATGTTGAAGGGAGTAATTGAGGATAATATGGGTAAATCATGATTAAGGCCCAAAAGACAGGTTTAACAAAAGAGAATAGGGAATTAGGGGAATGAGTTTTGTGCAACCCTAAGAAGTGGTGAGAGAGCTGAGGAAAGAAGGCTAGAACGAGGAATCAACCATAGAATCTAAAAACGAAGAATCCTTGCTGGAAAATTTGAGGTATAAGGGGTAATTCAGGTTAATATGTTTGATATAGGTGTGAGGTAGAGTAGAGGGTGTGTTCTGTGTTATGATGAATTTTCGTATACTGAATCTGTGTGATTTTTGTGCATTTGCGTATGTTAGCTTCTGTGGTGAATCTGAGGTGTGTTGCTGTAATTGATGTTGAATTTGTGTAAACGATTATTGATGATGTGATGAACATGTGAAATAAACCAGATCTGTAAATCGAGTAATCTAGGGATTAGTAATTAGAAGAAAATTGATGTAGATAATGAAGTAGGATGAAAAACATAGATCTGTGATGAATCGAAGCTAGTTTGGGTCTAATTTTGGTAGATCGAAGGTGCTGGAATGAGGCAGTTTCCGTTCAGATGCGAGATCTGAGTTTTTGGGTGGCTTCTGGTGATACGCGTAACAGGGGAGGTGTTACGCGTAATAGGGGATACTCCCAAGGTCGTACACGTAGCATACGTACCCGTCCCCAAGGGCTGGCACGGCCTTCTGCCAGTACGCGTAGCATACGCGTATGTGTTTGTGGGCAATACGCGTATTGGGTAGTCATACACGTATGGGAATTGAAGGAAAAAGGGTCATACGCATATGGGAAGGTGAGTATTTGTATGGGTAGTGTCTTACGCATATGGGCTAGCCATTACGCGTAAGGGAAATCTGAAGGAGAATTGAGAGGAAAACCCTCTCTGTTGATACGCGTACCAAGGATGTCGTTACGCGTAAGGGAGGCCTGGGTAAGGGGCCCTACGCGTAACAGGGGGCGTGGAGATGAGCCATACATGTATGGGGCATGGTCATACGCGTATGGACAGAGCTGTGGACAGATTTTCCCGTTTTTGCGATTTCTGTCCCGATTTCGCTTGCGGTGCAGTTTCCTTGAGACGTGAGGCTTTGGTGAGATAATAAAACATGATTAAATTAGTAATGAAGACGAACGAGATAAAAATTGGGAATTTTAACGTGACGATTATAATATGATGAATTGTGAGATTTAGTGACGGGTAGTGACGAGTGTGAATTTATGTTGTCTTGATGCAAGATGATTATAGTATGACGAATTGTGAAGAATATGAAATGATGTTGTTTTATGACGAATTGATGGTGATTCGTGAATGATGTGATAACATGGTGATTTATGATGATTTGTGATGTATGTTAATAATATGTGACCATGATGATTTATGACGAATTATGATGCGTGATTTGAATTGTGATGATGATTTGATTTATGATGATGATGGTTTATGAATGATGATGCAATTGACGAATTTGTGACGATGATGATTATGACGTTTGCATCATGCATTCATAGCATTGTAGGACTCTGATCCAGTGTGGCTTCAATCCCATTGTGCGGATTGAAGTGTTTGTGACGTGCTCCGGTTCTTGTGTAGAATCGATCCTATTGGTGGGGATCTTTGGAGGGTGATGGCCCAGTATCCATCAATTATGACGATTTGGTACCACATGCATGAGTCTATGAGGTTGCATTGCATTATATTGATGTATTTGATACGTGGATGACTTGATGATGTTTTGTGTTACTGTTTTATCTTTCGCTTATATCTTATGTATTGATTCGTGATTACTCACCCTGCCTGTTTGAATGTTGCCTCCACGTGGGTAACATGCAGATGATCAGGATTAGCTTTTGGCACGTGAAGAGCTTACTTGAAGTGCTTTTGGTTATTTTTGGTCGAGTAGGGGGTCTTGCTCTGATATGTAACATCGGGTCGGGGTGTTGAGTCGAACCATCGTGTTCTTGTATTTGATGATATTAAGATGTGTTGAGTTGTTTAAAACTTTGATGTTATAAATGATAATGAAGTTTTTATGAAATTTTCCGCTGCGAAGTATTTGAGTTAATTATGATGTCTTTTGATGAAATGTGACGCCCTTGTGGGAGTTTTACTCTGATAAAATGGTGTTTTTATTCGTGATATTTGTTGGGTAGAAAAGGGTGTTACATAAGTGGTATCAGAGCAGGTCGGTCCGTCCGGCCAGGTTGTTTAATGTTGGCTATTCCCTAGTGTGCGACATGTGTGTGAAAACACTGTCGATGCTTGTTTTGTTTTCCATTTGCAGGTTGGGAATGAAACAAGTGGGGGAGAAGATGGTGCTTCTCCGGTATGCTTCAAGTGTGGAGCGATGGCTAAGTGTGGTGTTGGACGCTACGATGGTTTAGTAAAGATAGTGTGTACCGCCTGATGATAGTCGGCTGTTATTGACAAACTGAGGAACCGATCACCCTTAATCTCTTGTTGATAATAGACGGGATCATGTTGGATGGGATAAACGTGTCTTGCGAGCTTAAGTGGTGTGCACAGTGAATTGTTTGGAGTTAAGCCAAGTGCTTACAGACTATTTTGATGAGTCGATGAAGGATGGTGCTGAGATGTTTATGTTAAGGGCAACTTTGAGTATTAGTGAAGGTGGAGAAGTTGGTGTTTTGCCTTTTGTTTGTGAAATTTCGGAAGTGTTTCCTGATGACGTAAGTGATTTGCCTCTAGAGCGTGAGGTAGAGGTTGCGGCGGATTTGATATCAGGTATGAGTCCGGTGTCAATGGCTCCTTACCGGATGTCTGCATTTGAGTTAGGAGAATTGAAGAAACAATTGGAAGAGTTGCCTGAGAAGAGGCTTGTTCGCCCAAGTGTTTCTCCGTGGGGTGCTCCTGTGCTGTTAGTGAAGAAGAAAGACGGAAGTATGAGGTTGTGTTGATTATCGACAGTTGAATAAAGTGACTATCAAGAATAAATATCCACTACCGAGAATCGACGATTTGATGGATCAGTTAGTAGGTGTCTGTGTGTTTAGCAAGATTGATTTGAGGTCGGGTTATCATCAGATTCGTGTTAAGCCTGATGACATTCCGAAGACAGCTTTTAGGACGAGGTATGGTGACTATGAGTATACTGTGGTGTCGTTGGTGTATCTAATGCACCTGGTGTTTATGAAGTATATGAATCGGATTTTTCATGAGTATTTGGATAAGCTCGCGGGGGTTTTTATTAAAGATATCCTGATATACTCTAAACCTGAAGAAGAGCATGCTGAGCATTTGAGGACTGTGTTGCAAGTGTTGAAAGAGAAGAAGTTGTATGTGAAACGGTCGAAGTGTGAGTTTTGGTGGAAGAAAGTGAGTTTTCTTGGCCATGTGATTTCAAGTGGCGGGATTGTTGTTGATCCTTCTAAGATTGATGTTGTATTACAGTGGGAGACTCTGAAGTCTGCTACTGAGATATAGAGTTTTCTGGGATTGGCGAGTTATTACCGCAAGTTTATCGAAGGCTTTTCTAAGATGGCATTACCTTTGACTCAGCTGACTCGAAAGGGGTCAAGCTTTTGTGTGGGACTTAGCTTGTGAAGAGAGTTTTGTGGAAGTGAAGAAGAGGTTAATGATTGCTCCAGTGTTGATTTTGTCTAATCCGAATGAATCTTTTGTAGTGTATTGTGAGGCATCGAAGAGGGTCTTGGAGGAGTATTGATGCAGAATGGTTAAGTTGTTGCTAATGCTTCCAGGCAGTTGAAAGTTCATGAAGTGAATTACCCAACCCATGACTTAGAGTTGGCAGCTGTGGTATTTGTGTTGAAATTTTGGAGACATTATCTGTTTGGCTCTAAATTCAAAGTGTTCAGCGATCATAAGAGTTTGAAGTACCTGTGTGATCAGAAAGAGTTGAATATGAGGCAGAGAAGGTGGTTGGAATTGTTGAAGGACTATGACTTTGATGTGAATTACCATCCAGGTAAAGCAAATGTAATGGCTGACGCATTGAGCAGAAATTCATTGCATATGTCGATGCTTATGGTGAAAGAGTTGGAGTTACTTGAACAATTCTGAGATTTGAATTTGGTATGTGAAGTGATTCCTGGCAGTGTGAAGTTGGGAATGTTGAAGTTGACTAGTGGTATTCTGGAAGAGATCAGAGTGGGACAACAATCTGACTTGAAGTTGGTTGACCAGTTGACATTGATCAACCAAGGTAACGGAGGTGAATTCCGGATTGGCGAGAATGGTGTAAGGATGTTTTGAGACAGGGTGTGTGTCCCAGATGTTCCAGAAATTAAGAAGAGCATTTTTGAAGAAGGACATTACGGAGTTTGTTTATGCGTGTTTGACTTGTCAGAAGTCGAAGATTGAACATCAGAAGCCTTTAGGTATGATGCAACCGTTGAATATTTCAGAGTGGAAATGGGATAGTATTTCTATGGATTTTGTGTCGGGATTGCCGAGGACTGCTAAAGGAAATGATTCGATTTGAGTGATCGTGGATAGGTTAACTAAGTCGGCTCATTTCTTGCCGATGAAGATTAATCATTCCATGCAGAAGTTAGCTGAGATGTACATCAAAGAGATTGTGAAGTTGCATGGTATACCCTCGAGCATTGTGTCGGATAGAAACCCGAGATTTACATCGAGGTTCTGGAAGAGTTTGCAAGAGGCTTTGGGTACTAAGTTGAGGATGAGTTCTGCATATCATCCGTAAACGGACGGTTAGACGGAAAGGACTATTCAATCTTTAGAAAATTTGCTGAGGGCTTGTGTGTTGGATCACGGAGGATCTTGGGATGACGTCGTATGAAGCTTTGTATGGAGGGGTGTAGAACTCCTTTGTGTTGGTATGAGTCAGGCGAGAGTGTTGTACTTGGACCTGAAATTGTGCAAGAGACGACTAAGGAGGGTGATATGATCCAAGAAAAGATGAGAGATTCGCAGAGTCGTCAGAAGAGTTATCATGATGAGAGGAGGAAATCACTTGAATTCCAAGAGGGAGATCGCGCGTTTGTGAGGGTGACGCCAGTGACTGGTGTGGGTCGAGCTTGGAAGTCTAGAAAGCTCACTCCACGTTTTGTGGTCCTTATCAAATCTTGCAGATGATAGGAGAGGTAGCCTATCAGATTGCTTTACCACCGTCACTTGTGAATTTGCATGACGTGTTCCATGTGTCTCGGTTGAGGAAGTACATTTCGGATCCATCACATGTGATTCAGATGGATGGTGTACAAGTAAGCGATAAGCTGACTATGGAAGCATTACCTGTGCGGATTGATGGTTGTAAGATGAAACAACTGCGGGGTAAGGATATGTCTTTGGTAAAGATGTTATGGGGTGGACCAGCTGGCAGAAGTTGGACTTGGGAGCATGAAGATCAGTTGGAGGAGTCGTATCTGACTCTGTTTCCTTAAGGTAGTTTTCGAGGACGAAAATTCTTTAAGTGGGGGAGAGTTGTAACACCCCAAAATAATTATAATATTTGTTTAATTTAATGATTATGATTATTCGGTGTTTTGGTGAATATCGTGACGTTTGGTGACCTTGTATGGTGTTATGGGGTAGCCTTGAGTTAAGGGAACTTTGAGGTGTCTTAGAAGTAGTAATTAAATTAGATTATTTTATTTGTAATGATAGTAAGATAATTTTAATAAATTGGATTATTATTATTATTATTATTATTATTTAAAATAATTAGGAAACCATTAAGGGTAAGACGGTAATGTTGAAGGGAGTAATTGAGGATAATATGGGTAAATCATGATTAAGGCCCAAAAGACAGGTTTAACAAAAGAGAATAGGGAATTAGGGAAATGAGTTGTGTGCAACCCTAAGAAGTGGCGAGAGAGCTGAGGAAAGAAGGCTAGAACGAGGAATCAACCATAGAATCTGAAAACGAAGAATCCTTGCTGGAAAATTCGAGGTATGAGGGGGTAATTCGGGTTAATATGTTTGATATGGGTGTGAGGTAAAGTAGAGGGTGTGTTCTGTGTTATGATGAATTTTCGTATACTGAATCTGTGTGATTTTTGTGCATTTGCGTATGTTAGCTTCTGTGGTGAATCTGAGGTGTGTTGCTGTAATTGATGTTGAATTCGTGTAAACGATTATTGATGATGTGATGAACATGTGAAATAAACCAGATCTGTAAATCGAGTAATCTAGGGATTAGTAATTAGAAGAAAATTGATGTAGACAATGAAGTAGGATGAAAAACATAGATCTATGATGAATCGAAGCTAGTTTGGGTCTGATTTTGGTAGATCGAAGGTTCTGGAATGAGGGAGTTTCCGTTTAGATGCGAGATCTAAGTTTTTGGGTGGCTTCTTGTGATACGTGTAACAGGGGAGGTGTTACGCGTAATAGGGGATACTCTCAGGGTCGTACGCGTAGCTTACGCACCCGTCCCCAAGGGCTAGCACGGCCCTCTACCAGTACGCGTAGCATACTCGTATGTGTTTGTGGGCAATACACGTATGGGGTGGTCATACGCATATGGGAATTGAAGGAAAAAGGGTCATACGCGTATGGGAAGGTGAGTATGCGTATGGGTAGTGTCTTACGCGTATGGGCTAGCCATTACGCGTAAGGAAAATCTGAAGGAGAATTGAGAGGAAAATCCTCTCTATTGATACGCGTACCAAGGATGTCGTTACGCGTAAGGGATGCCTGGGTAAGGGGCCCTACGCGTAAGACACGCGTAACAGGGGGCGTGGAGATGAGCCATACACGTATGGGGCATGGTCATACGCGTATGGACAGAGCTGTGGATAGATTTTCCCGTTTTTGCGATTTCTGTCCCGATTTCGCTTGCGGTGCAGTTTCCTTGAGACGTGAGGCTTTGGTGAGATAATAAAACATGATTAAATTAGTAATGAAGACGAACGAGATAAAAATTGGGAATTTTAACGTGACGATTATAATATGATGAATTGTGAGATTTAGTGACGGGTAATGACGAGTGTGAATTTATGTTGTCTTGATGCATGATGATTATAGTATGACGAATTGTGAAGAATGTGAAATGATGTTGTTTTATGACGAATTGATGGTGATTCGTGAATGATGTGATAACATGGTGATTTGTGATGTATGTTAATAATATGTGACCATGATGATTTATGACGAATTATGATGCGTGATTTGAATTGTGATGATGATTTGATTTATGATGATGATGGTTTATGAATGATGATGCAATTGACGAATTTGTGATGATGATGATTATGACGTTTGCATCATGCATTCATAGCATTGTAGGACTCCGGTCCAGTGTGGCTTCAATCCCATTGTGCGGATTGAAGTGTTTGTGACGTGCTCCGGTTCTTGTGTAGAATCGATCCTATTGGTGGGGATCTTTGGAAGGTGATGGCCCAGTATCCATCAATTATGACGATTTGGTACCACATGCATGAGTCTATGAGGTTACATTGCATTATATTGATGTATTTGATACGTGGATGACTTGATGATGTTTTGTGTTACTGCTTTATCTTTCGCTTATATCTTATGTATTGATTCGTGATTACTCACCCTGCCTGTTTGAATGTTGCCTCCACGTGGGTAACGTACAAATGATCAGGATTAGCTTTTGGCACGTGAAGAGCTTACTTGGAGTGCTTTTGGTTATTTTTGGTCGAGTAGAGGGTCTTGCTCTGATATGTAACATCGGGTCGGGGTGTTGAGTCGAACCATCATGTTCTTGTATTTGATGATATTAAGATGTGTTGAGTTGTTTAAAACTTTGATGTTATAAATGATAATGAAGTTTTTATGAAATTTTCCGCTGCGAAGTATTTGAGTTAATTATGATGTCTTTTGAGGAAATGTGACGCCCTTGTGGGACTTTTACTCTGATAAAATGGTGTTTTTATTCGTGATGTTTGTTGGGTAGAAAAGGGTGTTACACGCAGTAAATCAAAGACCATATCAAAGCTTGATTCATATCTCTCTGAGCTGCCTAAGTGGAACTATGAGGGATCTAGCACTGGACAGGCCCCTGGTGAAGCTAGTGAAATGATCCTATATCCTCAAGCAATTTTTAAAGCTCCTTCCCATGGCAGAGACAACATTTCGGTCGACATTTCGGTCGTTTGTGATACGTATACGCTAGTCGGCGAGCCTATCCCTACAAATAAGAGACACGGAGCTGCTGAAATCTTCCAAAACCGAAAGGTTGAGGTTGAAATTCTAAGGTACGGAATAGAATTAGAGCGCACCTTACCTCAAACAAATGGGAAACGGTCATCAGGTTGGCCTGTATGTGGCGATCCTGGTCCTCAGGGTCCTTGCTACTGCGCTGCCAAAGCATATGAGTCATTTAGACGTAATATATCTGATGCTCATTACAAAGCTTGTATATATGCTAGAATTAAAATTAATGGCAACCGAGCATCTAAAAGAACAGACCTACAAGCACGGTATAAAAGGCTATGCATCAACAAATGTTTCAATTTCATAACAGCAGCATAATAACACTTCAAATGACATTTCAAGTTCTTTAAATTAAACCATCACTACACTAATTTATGTTTCAAACCCACACTCGTTCAATTAGCGCCTAATTAAACTTAAATTACCAGCATAGCACATTAACATACCAATCCCTTATTTCAATCCAACGGTCTTGGCAGTGCAACAATAAATAGTCCATTTGCAAGCAGTTCATGAAATTAACCTTTTAACTTCAATGGGTGTCATAGCGGATTCAACAACATTTCATGTCATCCAAGGTTAACAAGTAATAGCTCATAACTGACAGCTATATTTAACTAAACTTGACTAACAATTCAGTCAATATCAAACAATACATAGTGACCATTCATTAGCATGACTTCAATAGAGAAATAACAGATCTTAACTACTCAAAACAACAGTTCAAATTCCATTCAATTATACATAATTTTCTCTAACCATTTCAACAGGCTGATAGCACTAATTTAATAAAATGTCCACTGCATCAAAATTTAACAGAAACCTGCACTAACTTATAACTTGTTAACCAACTGTTTCCATCACTTATTGCTCTAACACCTAATAGCTCCATCATATATCACTAACTGAACTGACTCAAGCCAAATTCTCTTCATATTCTAACATATTAGCCTTTTTATAACTTTCTAAGCATCCAACAAGCTAACTGCATCAATGCTAGTTCACATACACAAAGCAGGATGTTCATTTGCGCTCCACACTTCAAATTCTTATTTTTTAGCAACTGTTAACATCGCTCTCACAACTCACTAACTATTGCCCATCATTCCACTCAAGTATAACAGTTTCATTCAACATCTAATTTCACTAGCTAACTAATCTTACAGCATTCCATAATAGAAACTTTTAGAAATTAACAAATCAATGAAATTTTGTAGTAAAATTAATAGCAAAACTAACATAGTTAACAGAATTTCTGAATTAATCAACTAACTAAATTATTCAACTTTTAACTAACAATTTTAACAAACCCTTCTAATTGTTTTTACTAACTCTAACAGAATGATCATAATTAATTAACTTCAATCCATTTTTCTGACTAACATTTCACATAACTAAATATAACCAATAGCTAACACACCAAAGTTCAAGCAGAATGGGTTATAACAAAATTTTGGGTTTTGTGAATCACATAACTAACCGATTTGCAACTGACACTTACTAACCTTAACAACTAATCTATAACAAAAATTTAACTAACTATCATAAACACAACCAATTTCCTAACAGCTAACCAACCCAAATTCCTCACCAATTCCTAACTGATCCTAACTAACATCCTAACAAAATTGGATTAATTTACATCACTAACCTCACTGCAGAATACTTTAAATCACCATCATCATCCATCATTCATTTTTTCCAGACTATTCTCACTAAACCCTCTCTTTCGGTTGCACTCTGCATCACTATCTCCCTTACTCAGAGCTCCTTCAGGATACTCCATTGGAGCAACACATCGAAGCTCCAATTGAGTAGAGCTCAGCCACGTCATCATCTCAGAATGCTTCAGTATTTCACAATGTGAATACGTAGCGATTCGCATCGCAAGTTCAAGAACAAGAACGGGATAGAAGAATGATTCAACAAGCACTACAATAATGCCTACGGGCTAAAGAAGTGAAGAAGAAGAAGAAGAAGAGAGAATAGGAGGTTGAAAGAGTAGGGAGATTAAAGATTACCTGCATCATCTTCATTTCCTCCTTCGTTGTGCTTCGAAATCAACTCGTACCAGGACAAGTCATCGTCTCAGAGGTAGGTGCTTCTTCTTCCATTTTTCCTCATTCTCAATACCATCATGTAGCTTCTGGCTTGAGGAATCAAAGCCCTAAAAGGAAAGGCTTTGATTCCTCCTCTATTACATTTAATTTTTGAATTTGTGTCTAGGGTTCACTATGTACTTGGGCTCGATTTGGGTGGTTTGGTAGAAATCAGGAATATGAAACGGGATAAATAGATAGACCATGAGGAAACGAGCAGGTCGATGGTAATTTAAGCATGTTTGGTCCTCCGCCACCGCCGAAGGCGATTCCCGGTGCGGCGGAGCTGAGAACTCAGGTGGAATATCACTGTTAAGATGTTAACACGTGAGTTGCATATTGAACAAGCATAAGGTGAGGCTGAGACCCCTCTCCTCACTTTGGTCATGCGTAGGGGGCCTCAGGCCCAATGTTTTGCCATGTGCACACCCATGGAATCACTATACGCACCCCCAATCCAACTTCCAAACCTTTTTGTTTTTTTATTATTTATTTTTTGGATCACTGTTGGGTTTTGCATTAGTTCTTGGCAACTTTGATGTTTAGAGTTGTAATAACTCTTGATTAGAATTTTATTAACTTTTTATTAGTTTTTAATTTTGATAAGCTTTTTAATTGTTAAATAGAATTTCATTAAGCTTTGATTAGAGTTTTGCTAATAGATTTTCATGAACATGTTGTTTAGTTTTGATTTTAGATTTAGAATTAGATATTAATTTTGAATTAGTCCAATTGTTTTAGAGTTAGTTTTAATCTTAGAATTAATTTAGATATTGATTTTTACTTGAGTTGTTAATTAGATATTAATCTTGATTTTAATTAGATATCATTAGGAGTTAATCTTGAATTAAATTTTGACTAGAATTTTTCTCAATTTTGATGCTAACCTTTATTAATCTTCTTAGTGATTTCAATTATTAACTTTGTTAATTGTTCTTAAGTGTTAATCTTTGTGATTTTGCTTAGCTAAATTTCGATATATTGGATTAGTCTTCGATTAATTGTTTGTGAATTTTTACTAGAGTCTTTGATATTTGTTGCTTAGATTCCCTCAATTTTGATTAATTGTTGCTTACATCTTGGTTTCAATTTTACTTAATTCTTGGTGTTAACTTCCATTAGAACATCGACGATTAACTTTGGTTATTCTCTTGGATTGCCTTGACTAATTTTTTAGTTATCTTTGATAGTGATTCATACTTGAGTTGCTAAGTTGTTTGAAGATAGGAATTGTTGTTACATACATAGCTGCTGTGCATAAGGTGAGTTGTTAAATGTTGCAATTATGTCCATACTTTTTATACCTATCCAGTTCTGAAAATAGGGGCTGTTGAAAGTTGTTCTAGCTTGCTGCTGGATTTTATACCTGTGCAGGTGCAGAAGCGTTGTTGTTGCTGTTGTTTTTGGTTTATTGCCTTGTCTTTTGTTTTCTTTTGGATGAATGAAGAGTCACTCAACTTCTTTATAGTTGAGATCACGACATCGTTTTCATCTTGTGGTTGACGAAGAGTCACTCAACTTCCTCATAGTTGAGATCATGACATCATCCGTTTATGGTTATTTTCTTTTAGTCGAGGACGAGGAGTCATTCAGCTTTGTGTCTTATAGCTGAGATCACGACATTGTTCATTTTTGTGATTGATTAGTATAATGTTTACTTGTGTTTGTTCACAAGATCCCTTAGGATTCCAAGCTCAACTTAATTTCCGATTAAGCTTGAGGTAGGAGAGACATTAGGCTTTCAATCCTTTGTATGTTAACAATTCGGATAATCCTTTCTAAACCTTAACATTAGGTTACAAACCCAAGCATGCTAACATAGGTAGAGATTCCCTCCTAACTACAACTATAAGATCAACCATTGCATGACAACTCCTAGGATGAAGTTTCCCTTAGAGTTTTCTTTCAACCTTTGAGTTTCTCTCCTCTCTCTCTAAAAGAAAAACAAAAACACTTAATAAATAGTGTATGTGGAGTGCGCCACGAGCCTTAAGCACATGGGAAATGATTAGTGAATGTCTCCTTTGTTATTCTAGGATGATTTGCAAACATTCCGTTGGGAGCGACCTTGTAAAGTATTCGCTCATATGTCATAGTCTTTAGCACGATACATATCACAAACAAAACAAGTCAAAACACTTTCTTATAAAAAAACAAAAACAAATCAATCGCTTTCCTTCGGGATTCTCTTCTCACCCCACCCACTCCAACTATAAGGATACGCTATTTTCGTTCTACCGCAAACAGGTAAACGCGTAAGTCTCCACGCAATGAGCGGCAACACCTAAACTGCTAGAACGCGAATGTTAACGTCGTCCACTTAAAAAACACAAACAAACAAAGACCCTGTAGGTCGAACTACGAATGCTCTGACTTCCTCTCTCCTGTCCGATTGAGGATACGTAGGCACAAGACAGCAATGTCTTGGTGAGCAACCTTCCCCTGTTACCCGTAGTCCTCCGAATTACGTTGACTCTGACTTTCCCACTCCCGAGGGAATACGTAGGCCTAGGACGGTGATGTCCTATCAAGTCACCTTTTGTTTTCTTTTCCCCCTTCTCCGCTTCTCGCTCTTTTCCTTTTCAATTAGCAGTTGAGCTTCAGATACCTAAACCCTTTTATCAGAATATCAAGCGTGGATCCCATCGAGTACGATGGACGCGTGGGGGTGCTAATACCTTTCTCTCGTGTAACCAACTCACAAACCCATACTATGGTTGCGATGACCATGTCTTTTCCCTTCTTCAGGTTTTCTTCGATCGTTTCCTTTCCCTGCGTCGGGATAAATAACGTTCGGTGGCGACTCTTCTGTCTTTTCCGTCGGTTGATTTTCGCAGATGCGACAGCTGGCGACTTTACTGGGGACTTTCCCATCCCTAAGCGAGTCAATCTTAGTGCTTGTATGTTTTCGGTTATTGGGTGTTTATTTGTCTGCTTTATTTATGGCTTTATTGCATGTGTTTGCTGGTTTCATTTGGTGGGAGGGGTATTATGAGAGATAAGCCCAATACTCAGGCTTGAGTATACACATAGGACTAGAGTGGAAAGTAGTGTGGCCTACGTAGCGTCTTGGTGCATTTTGTTTTCACGAAATCCACATCCAGACGAGGTTTTCCTGGGAGATATTCTGATTTGCGCGTCTTGTGCATGTCGGGGTGTTAACCTAGAAGATTGTCGACTCTGGTGACCATTCCCGAGGACTCAGTTGAGGCACTCCTCCCAAGGGGCGATAATGTCAAACTAGAAATGGCAAACACATTACGCTTCTTGACCCGAGGACCCGAAGCTGGGAACTTGCTATAGGATGACCTTTTTTAGGGGAATCAGTTAAGGCCTCCTCGATTGATGATGATACCAAACCAGAAATGGTGAACGTATCATCATTTCTTGACCTGAGAGTCCGTGACACTGAGGATCCTTGGTTTTAGAACCCACATGTGAGAGGGGCTGGGTGTTTACAGGTTTGCAAGTAACCTTGACTCCAACCTACCCGGTCATTTGGTATCCTTACTAAAATTAGCAGTCAATCCTATTATATTCAATCTTGCATTCTTACTGCAGTGAACAGTTGATCCTATTATATTCAGTCAGTTGTTATTCACACCGTTCTGCATAGACACTATTCACGCAGTTCAGCACAGACACGTCCAGTTATATGTGGCACTTCTGATCCCATGTCCCTGCCTCCATATCATCATAACATGTTTGAATACATGTTCTTGTATTTCCAAGGATCTTAACTTTGATACTCGTTGCTGATCATTTCCATATATTTCTTGTGGTTCTTATATGAAAAACTTGAATCAAAGCATAATGATTCCTTGGAAATATTCGAACATGGCATTTGCATTGCATTTTCATACTCATTTGCATAAAAGGTGTTTGAAGCTGGTTATTCTTATTCTGATATGGTTTTCTTCAGAATTTCAGACTTAACTTTTCAAAAAAGCTGGAATCTGATCATGGAGCAAATTCAAGCAGAATTGACGGTCGTCCGCAGCCAAATAGGGCATTTCATGGTGGACCTGCAAGCTTTATTCCATGGTCAAAAAATGCTGAGAGAAAAAGTCTATCAGTTGAAGACTCAAATGGGTTTAATTATGGAAGTCGTGAGAAATGTGTTAAGAAAGGAAGGCAATCTCATGTTTGAGGCTGCAGCAGAAATTGTCACTCCTTCCTTGCCTGTTGGGTCTCTCCCAAAGGGTGATTTACCTCTGGGATATTCTTCATAGCCTGAGGGTCCAGAACTTTCCCGCCAGCAGCTATCTCCTGTTTCCCAAGACAATCCCAAGGTAAAGGAGTACACACCGAGGCCGAAGAAGCCTGCGAGGATCTTTGATCCACTTCATATGCCTTATGCTCAGTTGTTGAGGCATCTTCTCTAACTTTAATTGGTTGAACTTCGGACACTGGCTCCGCTCACTGGCAGTCCTCCACCTGGCTATGATGCAAACATCCATTGCAATTTTCACTCTGGAGCACCGGGGCACAGTATTGAAAAATGCAGGGCCTTTCAGCATATTGTCCAGTACTTAATTGATTCAAAGGTAATCGAGTTCACGCCAAGAGGCACAAAGGTATAGGGTGATCCTACTCCAGTCGTTGCAAAAGAGATGGATGCTCCTCTCATATCTCCAAGGGCAGCCTCACGATAGGTGCATATTCCACAGTTTGGGGTTTCAGAATCCTCATGCCAATAGCATTTGTCTATTCCTCGGCCAGATCTGAAGAGGAAAGTGCCCGAACAGGTTGGTTGTCAAAATCAGAACCGTGCCCAGAAGAGACAACAGAGGTCAAGAAATCCTGATAGAAGGTTCGATCCAATCCCCATTCCTCACAGTCATTTGCTTGTTCGTTTGCTCGAAGGTTCTCTAGTTTAGCTAAGGGAGGCCAAGCATGTTCCAGATCATATTCCTCATGGCTATGATCCAACTGCAATATGTCATTCAATCGAAGATTGCAGAGCTCTGAAGCACCAAGTTCAAGATCTAATTGACTCAAAGGTCATCGCATTTATTGCGGATGGTCTGCACATCAACTGAAGCCTCCCAAGTGAAAACTCAAATTGCGAGTCTGTCGTCAAGAGCAATAAGTCCAGACGGAGTCAGACCTCCTCAACAATGGAAATCTTTGGTTTCTTTATTATACTTTCATTTGCATTTTTCATTGTTCGTTAATACTTTGTATACATGTAAAACTTATTACCTTTGGATGATGACCTTAATGCAATGAATATGTTTTTTCTTGAAGTAATTCATTATTATTCATGCATGAATATTTCTGTGCATTGCAATACCAACTTTCTTGCTTAAACTCTTAGAGGGAAGATGACGAATTGAAAACGCAAATTTTTTATCGTATGCTTTTGGAACAAAACCTTGCTGATGATGTACATACATTGTTTCAACTCCACAAACACCGGGGATATAAGGGAGATAGACCCTCGTTAAACCCTTTGAGCCTTGAAGTAGGATTTTCTTTTCGTATAAAAAAACCCTCACATTTAACCCAGGGGTAGGGTAGTTGTCAGTTGGTTTGACCGAGCGTTCAAATTTCAAAAGGAATGCGCGTCTAAAGATCCATTACCTTTTTATTCCTCGTCAGGAAGGTCAATGGGCGTGAAACCACAGTGGTTATCCCTCACCGCAAGGAGTGAAGCAGTCACAATCCTTTCAAAGAAGTCAAGACAGCCAGTGTCACACGATTTGTTCAAACAAAAAAGAAAGAAAAGAATCAAAAGAAAGCCCGCTAAGTCGAAAGCTTGAAAACAAATGACTTAGGAAAAAGTTAGGGCATCCCGCTGGACATCAAAATCGAAAAGGATTCAAAAGACTCAGTCCAGGAAAAATCAGGGAAACAAATGAAAAAAGAAGCAAATTGAAAAAGCGAGAAGGATTACTGATCGTGAAGGCTGGATCAGATCCTGTAGAATCAGGCCGCCAAGTGCGTCAGGGATGCTGGTCGTATGGAGAGGAGGGGGTATACCTGCAAGGTACTCCGACGCTCAAGTAAGAAAGGGTCAGAGAAAAGGGGCAAGTACAAAGTATGAATTCTTAGGGTGAATATTGGATACCTGACCCTCTCAAGCGATAGGGTTTATATAGAGCCCCCAGCGCGTGGCCAACGGTCCTATTTTCGGGGCAAAATAACCGTTTTCCCCCAAAGAATAGGTAACTACTCAAACTAGCTGTTATGTCGGGCTGGGTGCCCAAAACTAGCCGTTATGTCGGGCATAAGCGTGGTTTCTGGCACCTGCCCTTAGCTGTTCGGGGAGCAATGAAGCCGTGCGTAACGGGCAGTAATTCCGAGGAGGAACGTTGCATTCCTTGCCCGGTTGGAGAGGCAGAAAGGTAACTTTTGCCCCTCTGTGGATTGGACTTAGGCAATTTGGGCCGCTCTGGAGCAGAGGTGGATTGGGCCATGTCTAGGCATTGGCCTAGTCCAGAACAGGAGCCCCCTAAGTCGTTGCTCCCGAGCATGTGAGTGATGACTTAAGGACTGCTTATTGCTCCGTGGAGCCAGTATAAAGTCGTCGTTTGAAGATGAGGAGGACTGTCTCAAAGTGCTCATGGCTCCCGGTGTCTGTGAGATTCGTGGTCGTGAACTTGTTGCCCGGTGTTTGGGGAGACTAAGGGTCAGACAGAATTGGAAGCGCTGGGACGCCACGTGTGCCTAGAGCTCTGTGTAGCAGTTAATAGGCAATGATGGCTAGTGGATAGCCATTATGGCCTACGAGCGCGTGTTCGCACGTGCCCCTTTGTATAAAAAGGGGGAAAATCGTTCCATTTGGAACTTTTTGCTCTAATTTCTCTTTGCTTCCTTCAGTATTCTTGCCCGTGACCGCCTTCCGCCTACTCCGACCACCGTGTCAAGCTTCGAGCAGCTTCTTTCTTCTACTTAAATCAAGTAAGTTTTCTGATCTAGAACTTGTTTTACTCCTTTTCGTTGTTAATGGTAGATTGCATGCGGTTAGGGCTAGTTTTAGAGGACGAAATGGGTGAATCTCCGGCGATTGTTGGTGGTGGACGGTGGTTGTGCCGTTTTTATACCTCTAACATGTCATCGGAGTTAGTAGTACATTTCAGCGAGGAGGGTGGTCCACTGTGACGTCGCGGTAGCTTTGTATGCGTGAACGCCGTGTCTGTTCATCTCCCGAGTGGGTGATGAGTTTTCCGGTAGAACATTCCCAGATTCCGGTGAAGCTTTGCGATTTTCGGTGAAGCTTCAAACGGAAACTGGGTGTGAGTGCGGGGAAGCTCCTCGTTCTGGGATGATTAGTTTCGAGCATCTCCTCGCGGGGAGGTTTCAGCCTTTCTTTTGATGTTAGGGCTTAGGTCGGGGACGCTGTCCTTAGCCCTTTGCACGCCCTTTCACTTGACTTAGCGGTGGAAGGGTGGATTTGATTTGCTATCGAATTCACCTTCTTCTCTGCTTTTCAGGTGATCGTAATGGCGACGGGGCCAGACAAAGAGGTTATTATAGATACTTCCGAGGAAGAGACGGGCTCCGAAGATAATAGCAGCTCGACGGCCTCGAGTTCGGCGACTTCGAGCTCTTCCAGCAATGTCGGGGAGGAGGAAGAGTTGGACGAAATGGACGAGGATGTCGACGGGTTCTCCGCGGAGGAGTGAGAGGTGGCCGAACCTGCCGAGCATGTGTCCACTTTTGCAAAGTCCATGGTGGACGTTTTCACAGAGGTAGGACCGGAGGGAGAGTGGAGGGTGCACTTCCCTTCCTTAGACGATCGTGCCTGTACGCACTTCGGGGACCACTTTACCATGTATGAATACGCTTTTAAGGAGCTGGGCTTGAGGCTGTCGTTCACTGATTTCCAGCAGTCAGTGTTTGGGCATTTGAAATTGGCCCCCACGCAATTGCATCCTAGCTCGCTGGCCTTCATCCGGGCGTTCGAGTTAGTATGCAAGCATCTCGCCATAGGGGCTACTCTTCCTTTGTTCTTCAGTGTCTTCCATCTTCAGAGGCAACTTTCGGGGAGGAAGTATGGTTGGGTCTCTTTAAAGCAGCCCCGCAAGCTGTTCAAGCCGTTTTCGGAGTCTATCCGGACATTCAAGGAACGGTATTACGTCGTTGAGCCCGTGTCTGAGGCTGCCCAGGACAGTACGTATGTCTGGGAGATCGAAGTTAACGAGGACGGGAACGAGCTGCACGACGAGGCGGGGAAGTTTATTGGGCGGAGGCT
Source organism: Lathyrus tuberosus (assembly GCA_022829125.1). NCBI lineage: Eukaryota > Viridiplantae > Streptophyta > Magnoliopsida > Fabales > Fabaceae > Lathyrus > Lathyrus tuberosus. The sequence goes on along the minus strand of JALAZF010000574.1, from coordinate 1,910,693 downwards.
CTACAAGTTCCCCATCCATTGGGCACCAGATCATTTTGCTAAGAAGCCCAGTGACTATGTCTTTCAACTGAGCGACCTACGCGGGCAGGACGCCGCGGCGTACGAGGTGCTGGTGAAGTGGGTCAACTCCTTCCGGCTTGTTGAGTGTTGGATGAGCAAGGGCAGTCCGATCTTCGAGGAGGATGGGAGCCAGAGGGTTGAGCATCGCTTTGTCAATATCAAGGCACTGTTGGAGTGCAAGACTCCCGTGGATGCTGAGAAATTGCTTGGTAGTCTTAGTTATTTAGATTTTGTTCATGTTATTTCTTTTCCTCGTATCTAACATGCTCGTGTTTTTCTTGTGTAGGTGAGATGCCTCAGGCCCATGACAGGGTTGTAAGAAACGCTCTCGTGAGGAATAAGGCTGGGGCGGCTCCTCCGAAATCCCGATTTACTGGTGCTCGTGTTCCTCCTCCTGTTCAAACTGCCACGGGGACCTCCTCTTCTCCAACTCCCGCTCCCCGGGGATCTCCTATGTCCTTGACCGGGAGAGCGAAACAGCCAAGGATAGCTGACGTTGTGGACCTTACCCGGGTGCCGGAGAAAGGGAAGTTCGAGCTCCCTCCCTGTATCCTTGATATGAGGTTTTTCGAAGGCAACTCTTTAGTCGTTCCCCGGGCAGAATCTCTTCGCTTGGAAGGTATGGATCGCCCGAGCAAGAGGGCGCTGGTGGCCCAAGACGCCTCTGCCTTGGTCAGGATGCTAGAGATGGCGGTTGTTTATGCTGAAGGGGACTCTGCAACTGAGTCCGAACTCAATGTTGCCCGTGCTTCTTGTAATGCCCCGATTTGTTTAATTCTATTTATTTATTTCATTTATTTGAATTTTGTGAAATGTGTGAATTTATTGTATTTTACCTGCTAATTGGTTAATTTCTCAGATAGATAAAATATTTGTATTAAATTATTATTTCTTTTCAACTTTTATTTTTCGAAATATATTTCATCGGTATGTTTGTGTTTTATCGCATTTTGAGAGCGTTTGCGAGATATTTGAAGTGTAGGGGTATTTTGGTCATTTTGAGGGGTTAGATATTTTAGAAAAATTAGATATTTTTATAAATAGAGATATGAGAGAAAGAGAGTATTTTAAGGTAACTCTAATAATTGATCAATTGGTATTAGAAGACAAAATATTAATTGGAGATATTTTACCCTATTGGATTTATATTATATATATATATATATATATATATATATATATATATATATATATATATATATATAATGGTTAGAAAGAAAAAGTTAGAAAAGAAGAAGAAAATAGAGAGAAAGAAGCGAAGGAAAAGGGAGAAGAGGAAAAAAGAGGAAAATCGAGAATAGCTCCGTTTCAAGCGCGATTAATCGGGTAAGAGTGAGAAGTTTCGATTGTATATGTATATGTATGTGTTGTTTGTGTTTGTTTGGTTGAAATATATACTTTTCTTTATTGGTTGGATTGAAGAACAAATGTGTAGAATCGATGTTTTAACGGTTAGAATTTGGAATAGATTGTGTAGAATAGTCGAGTAATGTTTGGGTTTAATCGGGGATACTCGTTGATATAATTTAGGGAGTTTTGGAGTGAGTTACATAGTTTGTGAGAGTTAGGGCAATAATGATGAAATGGTGAGAAATCGATGTTTCACGGTTGGAATGGGGAATAAATTGCGTAGTATAGTCGGGTGATGATATGATTTACTCGGGTAAACTTGTTGGTATGTTTCCATAGGTGTTGATTGAGTTTTGGAGTGTGAATGTATTGATAAAATCATGTTTCAAAATATTTCAAAAATGGAAAATGTGTTGTATGGCTTTTTAATGGTGAAAATATTGTAGTATGTTGAATTCTGAGATCGCAGCTTTTTACGAAATCGAAATCGGAGGTCCGGAAGTCATTTAACGATCGAAAACTGATTTTTCAGCAAAATCTGCACCTCATGCGCTAACCCCCTGCAACTGTGCGTCGACTCATGATTTCATGCGCTGACCCGGGAGAAATTTCCAGGTTCATGCACTGACCCCCAAGCTTCATGCGTCGGCGCATGATCACGAATTTTCCAAAATGTCCGATTTTGTTTTCTTCATAACTTTTGAACCGTAAGTCCGTTTTGACCCCCGTTTGAAGCATTGGAAAGCTAATGAAAAGTTCTTTCTATTAAAGATGGTTTGGAGGGTAAAATATGATTTAATTAATTCGTGTTTTTGGAAAGTAGTCGGGTTGTCGGGTTTTTATCGCGTACAATGTATGCGATTGATGTGTTATCATGCTATATGTTTTTAATATGTAACGTGTAGCTTGTAGGCCGTTATATGATCTGAATATACATGATGGAATGTTGTGATGATGGTTTATGGCTTTATGGCAAATATGTGCATTGTTTTAGATGTGAATCATACAATAGTGCATTGATGTGAATGTATATAGATTATATGTGATTGTATGAGATGAATGCATGAATATATTGTGAATATGTATGCATTTCAAGAATGTCTTGAGTCATTTTGTATGTGGAGCATAATGATGTACATTCTTGTGTTGAGTGATTATAATGAGAATCCGTTGTAACGTCGTGTGCTTATGTGAGGTGTGAGCGATGATTACAAACGATTGTGTGCATAGGTGAGGTGTGAGCAATCGGGTCGTGTGCCCGTGTGGGGTGTGAGCGATCCATAAATGATGTTGTTGTGTGGTAAAATACATTGTTTGATTGAATATCAATGTATGTTGTTATGATGTGTTGTGGGTAGCCTTTGTGGTGTGAATCCCTTGTGGAAGTAATTATGATTGTATGATTGTTGTGGTTTGTGATGATATGCATTATTTATGTGAAATTCCAATGTATGTAGTTGGTGGCCTTTATGGTTAAAATGCATTGTTTGAATTGTTTTCAATGCATGAATAATGATGATGAGTTGAAATATATGCATGATTATGGTTGCATATATGTGTGAAGATGCATTTGATTGTTATGAGTTCTTAGGTGTCAAGCATCATGATATGCATCTTGTAATGTCGTGTGCCCATGTGGGGTGTGAGCGACGGATTGGTTCCAGAGGGAATCTGCTATAACGTCGTGTGCCCATGTGGGGTGTGAGCGATGATTACAAACGATTATGTGCCTAGGTGAGGTGTGAGCAATCGGATTGTGTGCCTATATGAGGTGTGAGCAATCCATAAACATTGTGTGCCTATATGAGGTGTGAGCAATGGGTACCGCATTGCATTTGCATAGAGTCGTAAGTCGGTCTCTATGATTTGCATTTATCATCTTTATAATTGTGCATTGATGAATAAACATGAATATGTATGTTTATGTGGAATGATAAGAATTGTGAAAGTATGCATGATGAATATGCTTGGTTTTGTATATATATACATTGTGATGTATATGAGTGAGTTGTGATGAATTGTGGTGAGAATTGTGAATGGATGCGTTATGTGTGGAAAATCATGATTTGATTTATTATGTGTGATATGTTTTGTATTTGTGGCATGCTATATGTGTTAGTATGTGATGGTATGGGTGAGATGATTTATACACGTGTTTGAATGTGTGTTTGCATATTATTATGCAATCTTGATTTAGTTGTTATTTCTCACCCTTCTGCTATTTTATAATGCTCTATGAGGCATTGCAGATTAGAGTTGCTGGAGGTTTTTTTGTGAAGATTAGTCCTCCGTTCTGTTGTCGGTCTTGGTGTCTGCTCTGATACGTAGCACGGGAGTCAGGGAACGATTATATATATATATGTATACATTTGTTGAATGTATTTTGTGGTACTTTTGTGTATATAGTTGATGTTCTAAAATGATTTATTTTGTAAAACAAGTCGTTTATGGATCTTTCCGCTTTATTCCATAATTGACCTTTCCCTTATATGGAAAAAGTTTCCCCTTTGAGGGTATTCTATTTTATGCTATGTATCAAATTTATGAGCAGGGATGATGTTTTATTTATTTAAATGTGACATCCTTGTTTCTGTCGGAAAAATAAATTTTTAGTTATTCTGATTTTATTTATGTATTATTTATTCGCGATGGGAATTGGGGTGTTACACTTCTGTGGCATCCCTTAAGGAAGAAGTCAAGAGTGTCGGCGAGGCTCGGAGGAAGGCTGAAGAGGAGGCGGCCAGGCTGAAGGAGGAGAACTCCATACTGGAGGTGGAGAAGAAAGCTGCTGAGGAGCTGATCAGGGAGCTGAGGGCGGTCAATGCCCCGGGTGTCGACGAGCCGGACGATGTGAAAAAATTGAAGACTAGATCCGAGCTGGTTGCTCGCATGCTGCTGGCCGAAGATGATGGCATCGCCGTTGCGGTCGGTAGCTGACGTTCGTTGTTGCGACGGGTCAAACCGAGGATTTAGCTGTAGTATTGTTTTAGCTTTTCAGTGTTCCATGGTCGAGCAAGTTCTTCCCCAGAGAGATGTTCTAGGTAGTAGGCCCCATTTTCCATTTTTGCTCGGACGCGATAGGGTCCTTCCCAGTTGGCTGCTAGTTTGCCTTCACGAGAGTCTTTGTGGTTTCTTCTTAGAATAAGGCTTCCCACGTTGAACTCTCGTCGTATCACCTTGGCGTTGTGCCTGATGGTAATTTTTTGTTTTAGTTAGCCTTCTCGAAGGGCTGCCCCGGTTTGGATTTCCTCGACGAGGTCTAGCTCTTCTCTCAATGATTCGTCGTTCATCTCCTCGTCTAGGGGCGACTCTGTCCGCCTAGAGGGCACATGAACTTCGACGGGAATTACAGCCTCGGTCCCGTATGCTAGGCGGAAAGGTGTTTCCCCGGTCGTTGAGTGCGGAGTTGTGCGGTATGCCCACAGTATGTTGTGCAGTTCCTTGACCCATGCCTCCTTTGTTTCGTCCAGCCTTCGCTTGAGGCCTCGACGGATGACTCGGTTGGCTGCTTCAGCCTGCCCGTTTATTTGAGGGTGCTCCATGGATGCGAAGTGCTGTTTCGTGCCCAGTTGGGTGACGAAGTCCTGAACTTCCTATCCGTGAATTGCGTCCCATTGTCTGTTACTATCGCCTGGGGAATGCCGAAGCGTGTAAGGATGTTTCGCTTGTAGAAACGCAGTATGTTGAGGGCAGTTATTTTGGCTAGAGCTTCCGCTTCTATCTATTTTGTGAAGTAGTCCACGCCCACTATTAGGTATTTGTTCTGACTTGATCCTATCACGAAGGGTCCTAGGATGTCTAGGCCCCACCAGGCGAATGGCCACGGGGAGGACATAGCCTTGAGCTCGTTAGGTGGAGCCAGGTGCATGTCCATGTGCCGTTGGAATTTATCGCATTTCTTCACGTGTTCTTTCGCGTCGTTTTGCATGGTCGGCCAGTAGTATCCTTCTCGGAGGGCCTTGCGAGCAAGGGACCTTCATCCGAGATATTGGGCGTTGATTCCCTCGTGGATTTCGCGCAGGATGTGTGCAACCATTTCCTCTTCGACACATTTAAGCAATGGAATGGAGAATCCCCGCTTGTAGAGTTTACCTTCGACCAAGACATACGAGCAGGCTCTTCGCCTGACCGTGCTGGCCTCCTTTGGGTCAGCCGGAAGTTCGTCTTTGGCGAGATAGTTGTAGACAGGGGTCATCCAACAGTTGTTGTCGCCGATCACTTTCACGTCGAGTGTCGGGGAGGCCTTCTCGATGCTGGGTCGAGGAAGTACTTCCTGTATGACGGATTTGTTTCCGCCTTTCTTCTTCGTGCTAGCTAGTTTAGATAGCATGTCTGCTCGCACGTTATATTCGCGGGGAACATGTTTCACTTCTACTGTTGTGAATTTCGCCATTTCCTTCTTTACCAGGGCCAAGTATTCGGTCAGGTTGTCGTTTTTGGCTTGATATTCTCCCCGGACCTGGAGGGCCACGAGTTGTGAATCCGTGCAAATGACGACTTCTTCTGCGCCCAGGTCCTCGGCAAGGCGTAGCCCAGCGAGGAAGGCTTCGTATTCAGCCTGGTTATTGGAGGTTGGGAAAGACAGTGTGAGTGATACCTCCACGATAGTTCCTTCGTCGCTTTCTAGTATGACGCCCACGCCGCTTCCTGCCGAGCTCGAGGCACCGTCGACGAAGATGGTCCATTTGCGCGCTTCGCTCGCGGGGGAGTCTGCGAACGTCATTTTCGCGATGAAGTCGGTCAGAGCTTGGGCCTTGAGGGCTTTTCTGCCTTCGTATTGGATGTCAAACTCGGACAGTTCTAGCGACCATTTGATCATTCGGTAGGCCACATCTGGTCATCCGAGCAGCTGCTTTATGGGCTGATCTGTTCGAACCACCATCGTGTGAGCCAGGAAGTAGTGTCTTAATCTCCTGGTTGCGTAAATGAGGGCCAGTGCCACTTTCTCTATCTGTTGGTATCGTAACTCTGGTCCTTGCAGCGCTTTGCTCGTGAAATATATGGGCTTCTGCCCGTCAGTTGTCTCGCGGATAAGAGCGGGGCTCACTGCTTCGGTTGCTACAGCCAGGTATAGGTACAATGTTTCGCCATTGTCCGGGCGAGAGAGGACCGGTGGCTCTGAGAGTGCTCGTTTCAGATGGATAAGGGCCTTGTCGCACTCCTCGGTCCATTCGAATGCTTCCTCTTTGCGGAGGAGTTTGAAGAATGGTAGGGCGTGCTGGGCGGACTTGGCCACGAAATGAGATAATGACGCGAGCATCTCGTTGATGGACTGGATGAATTTTTTGGATTTGGGCGTAGGAAACTCGGAGAATGCCCGGCATTTGTCGGGATTGGCTTCGATCCCTCGTTCTGTTAAATAGAAGCTGAGGAATTTACCTGCTCGGACACCGAACGTGTACTTCTCCGGATTAAAGCGCATTTTGTGTTTCCTGGCCTGTTCGAAGACCTTTCTTAAATGGGCAGTATGATCGGTTTCCTCATGGGATTTTACGATTATGTCGTCCATGTAGACTTCAAGCATGTCGCCTATTTCTCCCCGAAACACTTTGTTCATCATTCGTTGGTACGTTGCTCCGGCGTTCTTCAGGCCGAAGGGCATTACGTTGTAGTAATAGTTACCCGATTCGGTCATGAAGGCCATATTTTTTTGTCGGACATTGCCATTGGGATTTGATTGTAGCCCGAGTAGGCATCCATGAATGATAAAAGTTTAAAACCAGCAGAGTTATCAACAAGTTTATCGATATTGGGGAGGGGGTAGGCATCCTTCAGGCATGCCTTATTGAGATCGGTATAATCAATGCACATGCGCCATTTTCCATTAGATTTTTTAACCAATACAACGTTGGACAGCCAAGTGGTGTATTTGGCTTCCGAAATAAATTTGGCCTCGAGGAGGTCCTTTACAGCTTTTTCAGCAGCCTCCATTTTCTCCGGAGACTGCTTTCTCCTACGTTATGCTACGACCTTGATGGCCGGGTCAATTGTCAGCTGGTGACAGGCGGTGGACGGATCCAAACCGGGCATCTCCGCGGCGCTCCACGCGAAGAGGTCGGCATTCTCTCGGAGGCATGCTTTGAGCTGCTTCCTTGCAATGTCAGGCAAGTCTGCTCCAATCTTCACTCCCCGTTGGGGGTCTTCGCCGAACAGAACTATCTCGAAGTTGCCATCCGGGATTGGGCGCATCGGATGGGAGCTGCTGCTGGATGATGTGGACGAGCCGGCTGAAGCTGCTCGTTCCTCCTGTTGGTCCTCGGGGAAGCGACTGTCGAGGTCGATAGAGTCGACCTGGGGCAGAGGGTTGGCCTCCTCGGAGCTGCTTGGCAGTGCTGGCTTGCTCGACACCTTTGGCTTGGGCGCAATGGCGTTGAGTCCCTTTGTAGTTTCTTCGAAACACCGTCGGACAGCTTCTATATCGCCGTGGAAGGTGGCGACCATCCCTTTCAAAGTGTAATACTTCATCTTCAGGTGGACGGTTGAGGGCACTCCTACCAACTCGGGCAGAGTTGGCCTTCCGAAAATGCATTGGTAAAGCGACGGGCAGTCGATTACCAGAAATTGCACCTTGATGGATCTGGCCGTCTCAGCTGATCCGAAGGTCACGATCAGTTCGACGTATCCCCACGGCTTGGTCACAGACCCGTTGAATCCCTGCAAATCAGACCCTACGTAGGGGGTAAAGTGCGATTCGTCCAGCTGAAGCGTTGAAAATAGCTGGGAGTACATGATTTCGACCGAGCTGCCCTGGTCGACGAGTATTCTGCGAACGTCAAAGTTCGCCATCTGGGCTCTGACGAGCAAAGGTATGCTTGAGTTTGGGGAGCCGCCGAGGAGCTCCTCCCTGTAGAAGGAGATGGGGACGGAGCCCTTCTGGGCCTGATCAAGCGTGGTCACTTTGTTGGAACTTGTGTTGATCAGGTGTTTGAACTTCCATTTTACGGAGCCCACAGTGAATTTGTTGAAACCCCCGCCAGAGATGACCATGGCGGAGGGAAATGTCTCCCACGGGTTGTGGGCTACGAAATATGCAGGGGCGATGAGCCCGTCCGGGACGTGGAAGTCCTCTGGCCGCGATATGGACATAGCGACCTGTATATTAGCGTCTTTAGAGGAAGGTACCTCTTCCTCGACCTTCTTGGATTCCTGGACGTCCTGCCGAAGAGTGTCCTTCTTCTTCGCGAACTGTTTCAGGTGGCCGTCCCTGATCATTATTTCAATGGCATCCTTCAGATAGATGCAGTCCTCCGTAGTATGGCTGTGACTTTTATGGAAGCGGCAGTATTTTGACTTGTCCATGTTTGGTCTGTTCAGCAGCAGTTTGAGGAAGCGGGCCCTGGCTTGTTTGAACTCCGAATTGGCACATTCGGTCAAAATCTTTTCCCTGGAGACGGTTAGGGGTGTGTAATCATGGAACTGCCCGGAGGTCCCCTTATTGTCACGGGAGTCACGAGGACGGTCCTCGCGCCTCCGATCGCCCCGACGAGATGTCGAAGCTTCCTCTCCTCTGGATGACCGAGCATTCTCCTGATGGCGTGATGCTCGGACAACCTTTTCTTCATACTGAATATGTTTCTGGGCTTTGAGGAGGAGGGCATCAATGTTTCTCGGTGGTACGAGGCCAATGGCTTTAGAAAACTCGGAGCCTGGGCGGAGCCCCTGCTCGAGCAGAAACTTCTTCATTTTGTCTGTTGTAGGGACTTGTACAGCTTCCTTGTTAAACCTCTCGATATATGCGCAGAGAGGTTCGTCTTTTCCTTGGATTATGGCTCCAAGAGAGGACTCAGTTTTGGGGTGGCGGCGAGATGCTGTGAAGTGCCGCGAGAACATCCTGCCCAGCTATCTCCACGAGGTGATGGACTCCTCGGGCAGTTGCTTATACCATGTCATCGCTCCCTTTAGGAGCGTGGTCAGGAACAGTCTGCATTTAATGGCTCCTCGTACGCCGCGATAGTCTAACAGCGCATCGATGTTCTTGATGTGCTCATCGAGATCAGCGGTTCCGTCATATGTGCCCAATGATGGGGGTTTCTCCAAGCCTTTTGGTATACGGGTAGCCAATATCTCCTGGGACAACGGGCCGCGAGGTTCGTCATCGCTGCTTGAACTGGTGTATGATGGGGACCGAGCGAGATGCTCGCGGCGACGGTTCCTCTGAGGAGAAGGAGAGCGGTTTCTTCGCGGGGAAGGTGAGCGGTTCCTTCGAGGAGAAGGTGAGCGTGCTCGTCCCTTAGACTTGATTGGGGGAGATTGTTCGTTCCTTCGAGTCCTCTTGTGGTCATGAGCGTGCTGGTCACGCGGGGAGATCAGGTCGCGCTTCCGGGCTGCGCGAGGATCAGGCTTTTGGCGCAGTCTTCGGTCGATTTCTCTCCGAGGCTGCGGGCTTCTCGATCGTAGCTGGTTCCTCCGCGTAGGAGGGGATCTTGGACGGTTGGACTGCTCTAACTCCCCGATCCTCTCGTTTTGCTGCAGGATCAGGGTGTTGGTTTTATTGATTGACTCCAAGAGGGCTGCCACGGCCAAGTCGGTGTTGGGCAGAACAGGAACGGGCTGGACATCAAGAGAAGACTGATCGTTGTTGCGATCAGCAGGGGTAGGGGAAGGAGAAGCACTGGCTCCATCCCTGAGGAAGCGGGTATCTCGGAGGAGAGATGACTGGCTATCAACGTCAGATTTGTTGACGGGGAAGATGGTGGTTTGGAGAGCATCCTTGCTGCGATCTTGGGAGGCCATGATCGTGATGATTCTTGAGAATTGTTTTGATCTTCAGTTTCTGAGGAAAGAAAGATGGGGAGAACAACTTTCCCACAGACGGTACCACTGATCGTGAAGGCTGGATCAGATCCTGTAGAATCAGGCCGCCAAGTGATTCAGGGATGCTGGTCGTATGGAGATGAGGGGGTGTACCTGCAAGGTACTCCGACGCTCAAGTAAGAAAGGGTCAGAGAAAAGGGGCAAGTACAAAGTATGAATTCTTAGGGTGAATATTGGATACCTGACCCTCTCAAGCGAGAGGGTTTATATAGATCCCCCAGCGCGTGGCCAACTGTCCTATTTTCGGGACGAAATAACCGTTTTCCCCAAAGAATAGGTAACTACCCAAACTAGCCGTTATGTCGGGCAGGGTGCCCAAAACTAGCCGTTATGTCGGGCATAAGCGTGGTTTCGGGCACCTGCCCTTAGCTGTTCGGGGAGCAATGAAGCCGTGCGTAACGGGCAGTAATTTCGGGGAGGAACGTTGCATTCCTTGCCCGGTTAGAGGGGCAGAAAGGTAACTTTTGCCCCTTTGTGGATTTGACTTAGGCAATTTGGGCCTCTCTGGAGCAGAGGCGGATTGAGCCATGTCTAGGCATTGGTCCAGTCCAGAACAATTACAAAAGAAAAATCCTCGAGCAAGAACGAGCCGTGTGACTTCAGGCACCAAAGACGAAAGGAGCGACTGCCACTCCGAAAGCATTGTGGGCTCCTTAACCATCACTGATGACATGCAATAACCTTTTGGAAGGTGAGCGCTTGTGCCAAATAAACTGAAGGACATCAAGGAGAATGGGTGGGTACAAACAAAACTTTGAGCTATGAATCCTTCTTTCTCAAACTGTGAACCAGGCCACGTTACAACCCTCAAAAGTCCTAATTAAGGTAAGGTTATTCCAAAGGCGTACTTCTGATAAGACAGCGTCCCTGACTCCCATGAGTGATGCTAAAATAGTTTGTTGGTATTGCATGTGCATAATGTCTTTTACTCAAAAACTAGTGTCGTGTCTTAACTAGTGATTTGTTCACAAGGTTTGGCGATATCTTTTCAATGAAAACTTCACGATTAACATGAATGTTGCATTATAATTATCATTCTCAGAGTAAACATTTTCTGCTTGCATACATTGTACTTGATGCCAATGAAGCTTGCATAATGAGCATTAGTCAAGAAGTCTAACTTTGCCAAGAGGAAATTCTTGGACAACCATATGGACGAGCATGTAGCAAAAAGACTCTGTGGGGTAACGGTTTTCTCAGCAAGTTGTGCTCAAAGTTCAGCCAATCTGGGGCAGTCACGTCGAGAAATCTCTCCAAAGTTCAGCCAATCCAGGGAATCACGTGTACCCAGTTGTGTTTCAAAGGCTGGTGTGTTAGATGCCAATAATGATAAGAGTGCTGATTCGAAGAAGGTTGAGTCCAAAGTTGGGACATCTTCTGGCTCATCTACTAGAGCATCTAGGACAAGGAAGGCCTTTGTGACAACGATGAGGCCCTGCAAGAAAAACCATGACTCTGATGAGGATGGTGGTGAAGATTGGGTTAATTTCATTAACTCAAGAGGTTGGAGTGGATTGACGGATCCATAGTTGCAGTGTTCTTTTGGTTTATTTTTTTTTATTTTTTTGTTGTTTATGTTGTAATAAGTCCCTAACAACATTTGTTTCCATCTGGTGTTTTGTGCTTGCTTCCATTAGTACTGTTTGTAGCCTTTGCTACTTTGTGTTTCCATTCATGTTTGTTTACATTTACTCTACTGTCTTTTTGTCAATTTTTGGCTAAAAAGGGGGAGTAAAGTGTTAGTCTAGTTGCTGTTTATGATGTTGGATCAGATGACATGACATCATGTCAGGTTTTAGTGTGATTTGAGGTTGCTTGTTGTATGCAACCATTTAGGGGGAGCAGGCCTATCTGTCATGTTTTTGCTGCTGCCACTAAGGTGATGTGTGTGTGCAATGTTGTACAATCGCATGTCCTGACATGTTGAGGTTGTGGAAGAAACCATGGACGCTCTGTTGCGTTGAAAATTAGATAACAAGTTATGAATTAACTTGCATCGTATTTCTTTTATAACCGACTTTGATTTATCCAAAGGAAAGGTTCAAGATCGTTAGAAAAACCTAATGGGAAAAAGATCTAAGGTTCGGGGGTTGGTTACGCCTAGGGAAGGTATTAGCACCCTAAACGTCTGTAGTACTCTACAGGAACCTCTTGTTTAAATTTGTGTTATTCTAATGTTTGCTAAAGGTTCTGAGCTAAAGGTTCTAAAGAAAACCCTAGGTGTTAGTTACTAAGGGTACTCGACAAAGCATCGCACTTTGGCCTACGTATTCCCGGGTACGAAATCAGAGTACACGTAGTTCTTGGTCTACTGAATTATTGACTATGGCCAATAATTAAGAAAGGGATGAATAGAGTCTAAAACTCTCTAGGTCTAGTTGAGATGGACCTATGTTGTGTTTAGTTAGTAAAGAGAGTGGTGGTTCATGTGATGAACACCACTAAGAGTTAAAGAACTCTTAGAGCAAAACCAATGACTTAAGAGTCAACCATACAACCTTTCTTTGGATGTAGAGATGAAATAAAACAGTTACAAGATAAAGCATGATAAGGATAAGTAATGATACAAGGTAAAGCATTGATATAAAGGTGATACAAGCATAATAATGTCTTTATGCTTGAGTGATAAAAAGTGAGTGAAGGTGAAATAATAAAGTGTAAGTGTTACAAACAATACAAGCATAATAATAGCTTTATGCTTCACATATAAGATAAATGAAAATAATGAAAATAAGCATAAGATTAGCATTATGCTCAAATAAATAAAGGTAAGGTGAAGTAAAGTTAAGCATAAGATTTGCATTATGCTTCAAAATAAATAATGAAATAAAAAGTCAAAGATAAAATCAATGACATATAAATTTTTAGAAATATGTCACACAATTAGTTACAAAGTCAAAACTATGATTATGAATATAAAATTCAAGCAAGGATGCAATTTAATTTGAATAACCAAGATCTCAAATTAAATTAGTAATCATAAGACAAAATAAATTAAAATGAATTAAATCAAACATGAGTGATCCAATTTGAGTATTAAGAATGTCATAAATAAAGTTTTAACAATTTTATCAAGATAGAAGAGATATAAAATTTGCATTAATAATATTAACTTAAATAAATTATTTAAGCAAATAAATTGTTAAATAAAATGGATATTTGGAGTTTGAAAATAACTAAAGTTTCTAAAAAATAAATAAGTTGTTTTTGCATTTTTATTAAACTTAAAATAAAGGAAAGTGATTTTAAGCAAAAAAAGGAAATGTCACATGTGTGGTTTGAACCCACACCCATGATCTCAACAACACAAAACCATGGCCAATTGTGCTGAGCGCGCACGTTGAATAATAATGGAAATATACATATATATTGGAAGCGAACGAAATTCAGAAAAATAATCAAAAGGACTGGGGCGAGGGGGATTCGAACCCCAGTCCCAGAGGTTGGGAGGCGCTTGTGCATGTGTGTGATTGCCACTGGGGTGGCTGTTTCATCCGCTAATAAACACAACTTAATAAATATATAAGTCTTCGCGCATGCATAAACCAGAAGGAACAAAGCAAACCAAACTCATATTCAGCCAACTCAAACAACAACATGCCATTCATCACTCAAACAATTGTTAATAAGAGAAGACAATAGCATATGATTACCACCTCAACATATGAATTGCCAAATGGATTAAATATCAAGCAATGCTTTTACCATACGAACTAAACATCTACAAAGTAATGGGACACTTGAACATATAGTGTAACAATTCTAACACAGGCATGGCAGCAAGAGTTAGCAGGCATATACCACATTCGCGATGAATTGAAACGACATATCTCGGATGCAAATCATAAACGATCATGTATACTATGGATCTAAAACAGCATGGCAACAAACTGGTTTTCATGTACGTCAAAGCATTTTCAAGACTAACATGCTAAATAAAAGACAGCAGAGTTGTTTTTAAAATCAGCATACATATATCCAATGTTAATTGATCAACGAAAGAACAAAACAGCAGGATTAATCATTCAAAGTACCAAGACAAGTGGTATAATGATATGTTGGCAAACACATGGTTAGGCATGATGCAATCAGTTCAAATACTATGCTTCGGATTCACAAACATGTCAAGCATCTTAATCTAAATCATGAAAGGAGAATAGGACCCAAAACAGGTTTGTGATAGATTCCATAACGACTTTAATCATTCAGGACAGGATTCAAAACATATCAAATGAGTGCTTAACAGGGTGAGAATATCAGAATAGAGCAAGTTAGGTATTGAGACTCAACAATATCCACATACAACGTTGAAATCTAGAGTAAGCATGATTGCTGCAACACATCAAAGAAAAGACAATACAAAGCATTTTAAAACCAACACTCAAGTCTTAAATGTTAAGCATGCTGAAAACAGGTAGGCGTTCATGGCATATCACGAGAAAAGACAACTTGACAAAACAGGTGCACACACATCATTCCATGTATAGTCATTTATCATCAAACAAACTGATAACAACAAGACATAGCAAAAAAAAAGCACAAAGAGGTATGAGCAGAAATACATGAGCATGTCAACATATCAAAGCGGATTCACAAACAACATTAGCAGGCTGTAAACAGAGAAAGAATATATGTTTCAGGCATTCAAATGTACATACAACATACATATCCAATAGTTCAATCATCATGAAAATTATGAGCAGAATAGAACCACATAGCGGGACTAAAATTAAAGACCCTCTCATCTCAACATGACATCTAAGTAGATATGTCACACAAGCAAACCAGATATGCAAAAGTCTTATATCAAAGTTCTAAAAGATTAACACAAACACTTTTAACAGGGGCATAAAACAATGAAGCAGACATAGACACCTATAACTCATAGCATAGAGGCATACGGCTACAACAATAATCCAACAGGGGGTAAAGTAAATAGCTACAAGTTCACACCATCTACCCCTAAACATATGATCAAACAACGAAACATCAATGCATATCCATTACAACATTCATTATAGCAATTCCTTCACATACCATACAGCATAAAGATGTAGGACAATCAATTACTTGTGAATTCAAACCATAGCAACATATCTCAGGCATATATTTAAACAAATATAATAAATGCATATGACAAAGACTAAATCAAATGAACATGTTTAGCAAAAGAGATGAAAATACGATACCAAACAGAATGAATTCTACTGTCTTTAGGTGTGTTGAGTACCCTCTTTTCCAAAGAACCGACTCCAGTGACCAATTCCAAATTGCTAGCTCCAACCTCTTAAAAAATTTCAGAGAACTTTTAAGTGTTTTTCTCAAAGAGAGTTGTTGGTCCTCTTTTTCTTCTTGTCTGAAGTGTAGAATCAAGCCCCTTTATATAGGCTGAATAAAGGTTGCATGAGTCCAAACATCAAACACTTGGAGTGCTGAGTGGAATTAGAGTTACAACGGCTCTTTCAAAATTCAAACTTGGTTCGCTTTCTTGGAGACAAATACGCTTCTCTGCTGTACAAAACCTCAGAGATGCAGAGCGAATTTCACTGCTTCATGTATGACTCCAGAGCTCCATATTTGTTGTCATCGAAAGAGTATCAAATGAGGTAAGAATTGGGTATAGCGTGGAGGAATCTGCAGGTGAGAGCAGCTTGAATGCTTAATCGACCAACTCCTCTGAACCACTTTATTGAAGCAAGTCGTTGGAAGCTTAAACGGGCAAAGTCTTGGAGAATTCAAATCGACTACTACGCCAACGGATTGAATTGTAGTGAATTTGAATTTAATTGATGGGCTCGCATTTTGAACTTCTTCTTCAGTTCTGAATTTCGTAAATGGGATGAAGTGGGGATGAACAAAATGGTTGTTTTGGTTTCCTTGATGCCACATGCCGTGCTCTCATTGGTAGAGGGGAGAGTTGAAAAGTCAAACACATACCAATCTTGCTCTCATTGGTCCATGGTAATGCAATAAGAGTCCAAAATTTGCAAAATGAAATTTGGTCACGGTAGGCTTATTGAACACATTCTCTTAATAATATGGTTGTTTGAAAAATAATAAACAAAACTACTAAAAATTCTAGATTAAGAATTGGTTAGAAAAACTAAATGAATAATTAACTTAATTAATTAAAATTAACTTAAATTAAGATTAATTTAAATCGATAAAAATAGAACAACTTAAATATAAAATAAAATAAAATGGGCCAAATTGAAATTAACCTAAACATAAAACAATTAAAAGCTAAGATAATTATCAAAATTAGAATAATGAGAAAGATAATAAAAATAACAAATAGCATGAAAACTAGGGTAAAATTTGGGGTGCAACAGTTGCCCCTATTTAAATATCTTCGCCCGATGACATGAGAGATGTAAATCCTTATGTAATCAACAGTGTGAGATATTTAAATACAGATAACCGAAAATTTTACCCTCAGATGCACACATATGCAATGCAGCAAACATGATGCCAAGAAGATGCAAAAATGCAGACACAACGAGACACCAAGGGGTAAACAGGAAGCAAAAAGACCAGAGAGCTTCACCGGGGAAGGAAACAAGTTAGTATCCATGAGAAACAAATCACTGGGGGTACAAGCCAACCAACGAAAGGGACTCACCGGGGAGACTTGAAAGACAATCTCCACTGGGGAAAGATCCGAGGAGACAGGCTACTGGGAAGACAAAACCCACACTTCCTGGGCATGAAAACCAGAAAGAAGATCTGATCACTGAGTAAAGAGATTTGATCTGAGTAACCTCAGAGAGAGGGACCCATCTGGAAAGGCATCAAATGGTAGAGAAACCAGATACCCAAGACTTGCTTTGGATAAAAGGTACAAATTACAATGTCTAATAATGGCTTTAGATAAGGTAAGCAAAGAGTGGGGATCCAAGAAAACGTTACCGGACATTCAATAATGGCTTTGAATGAAGGTAAAACCACATCATCTAATAATGGCTTTAGATAAATGTGAACAAGGCTACATTCAATAATGGCTTTGAATGCAGAGAAAATAATCATTCAATAATGGCTTTGAATGAAAGTGAGTGAATCATAATATCTAATAATGGCTTTAGATAAGAGCAACTAAAAACTACATTCAATAATGGCTTTGAATGCGAGAGAAACACTCATCCAATAATAGCTTTGGATGCTAAGTGAAAATATCACAATACCTAATAATAGTTTTAGGTAAGAGTGAATAATAGACTCGATCTGAAAATCATCAAGCAAAGGCACACATCTGGGAAGGCATCAGATGGAAAGAACCAATCATCCAATAATAGCTTTAGGGTGAAAAAGTGAGGAAACCAGCCATCCAATAATGGCTTTGGATAGGGGATATAAATCACTATATCTAATAATGGCTTTAGATAAAGCGAACAAAGAAGAGAAGTCAGTCGTCCAATAATGGCTTTGGATGGAGGTATGAATCACGATATCTAATAATAGCTTTAGATAAGGTAAAGAGGTAAAGAAATCAACCCTTCAATAATGGCTTTGGATGAGAGGTATAAATCACAATATCTAATAACGACTTTAGATAAAGTGAACAAAGACTTGATCTGGAAAACATCAGAAAGAGCGACACATCCGGATAGGCATCGGATGATAGAGAAACCAGACATCCAATAATGGCTTTGAATGAAAGGTGTAAATCACAATATCTAATAACGGCTTTAGATAGAAGTGAACCAAGTAAGGATCCAAGAAAGCGTTGGACAAAAGGAACCACAGTATTCAAGACAATATTGAATGAATGAAGACATACCCAAGAAAGCATTGGATAAAAGGAAAGAACTTTCAATAATAGCACTGAAAGTAAAAGCAAATCACTATACTGAATGTAAAGAGAATATAAAGGCCCAGGAATAGCATTGGAATAAAAGAAGACTGATAAAAAGACATCATTCAGGAATGACACTGAATGAAAAGGACAGGTAAAGTTTTGGTAAGGTAAGACGTGGACAACGACACGACCTCGGGAGAAATGCAAATGAGGATGAAACACTCATGCTATGCATATATATATATATATATGATATATGATCAAATGCAAATCTGATGCTAATGACACAGCTCGACTCTTGGTAGGAAGACAAGACTGGAAAACTGATTCCTCAACACGAAGATCACTGTCACACTAGTAAGTTGTATCAAGTTGATAGTACTTGTATAAATGATGAATAGTTGTTTGGGGGTACTTCAGGTAAACTGCCCCAGATTAGCTGAATGTTGTAGATGAACTGATAATTGCTTCAGCTTTGATTGATTCTGTAAACGACTGTTCCATGGTGCTCTTAGAAAGCTTGCCCTAGTCTGAGTCTTGAAAAATGATCGATTTACTACACACTGGGAAGGCCTGCCCCAGTATGAATCTTGAAAAGTTGTCTGGATAAACCAAATCTGAGAAGTCGTCATTAGACCATAAGTCTTGAACTGATCCTTGACAGGATATGATAGGAACTTGCCCCTGATTAGATCACTGACCAAGTTTCTTTAGTGTTTGAAAAATTCCTTGAGAGGAAAGCCAGTTTGCAAACAAAAGTTCTTATACAAACATGGTAAATGAAAAGCTTATGCAACTTCGAAATCAAAAATTATTTTGAAAAAAGATGCACAGTAAAGTGAATCGTTAGTCAGAACACGGCGGTTCAAGACATTAAGGTGAAAGGTTTTAATACAAAGACTTTTAAGAGTCAGGTTACACAACCTTGCTATATATGCTTTCAAAGCAACCTTAACTCAATCAGGTCTTTTGAAGGGTTGTAATGAGATTCGATTTCTGGTTTATGAAGCAAAAAAAGTATAGGCTCAAAGTTTTATTGGTGCCCACCCCAGAATTTATGATGAACTGCAATCATAGTCTTAGTTGAAATTGAGAAATACCATGCCCCAGCATTAAGATTTTGAGGGTATTTTATGTGATGAAAGAAAGGTTCCTACTTCTAGGTTCGAAGTGTTTGGGAATTGAAACAATGCCTTATATCACTGGCAAGGTTTAGTTGAAAACATATCACGACAATTATGTATATGAGGTAATCATCATTCTCCAATCTTTGCAGAATAGAGTGGCAAAGAAAATGTATATTTTGAAAGTGTTTAGAGTAAATAACAATTGAATTGAATCAGAAAGTTGCAAAAATGCTCATTTCATTGAATTTGAAAGTACAGACATAGTTAAAGGCAAACAGCTATAAAGAAAAATGCAAACAATAAGAAACAAAGACCTAGTGACTAATCAGAAACAAAGATGAGTTGTCCTGTCTGAAACACTGGCTTTTAGGAGAATAATCTGCTAAAGTCGACTGAAGCTTCACTTGGCGTGTCCGGGCATAGGGTTATTCTGAACATTAGGGTTATCTTTAAAGGAGAGGATTTTGCTTCTCACCAACTCTTGTACTCTAGCCTTCAATGCATAACAATTTTCCAAATCGTGACCTGCACCACCTTGATGGTATTCACAATGGAGATCAGTCCTATAGCCGGCTGGAAGAGGATTTGGAGGAGGAGGTAAAGGTCTTGTAGTAATCAACCCCTTCTTCACCATGCCAGGATAAAGTTCGGTGTATGTCATGGGAATGGGATCAAATTGACCCCTATTACGGTATTGGTTCTGTCTTGCAGGTGGACGTTGGGTAGCTTGAGCTTGTCGTGGAGCAGTAACCACAGGGGTGACGACAGCAACAGTAAGGTGAATATTATATCGAGGTTGGGGACGAGGCCTTTTCACTTCAAACATCACAGCGTTGGCTTGATCCTCTTTTCTCTTATGGAAGTTCCCAAAGGGTTTTTTCACAACATTTGAGGGTTCAGCGGCTCTGGATACTTTTCCTTTCTTGAGGCCTTCCTCAAGTCTTCCAATAGTAACTAAATTAGTGAAGTTGGATGAAACACTTCCGATCATCTTCTCCCAATAAAATGGAGTCAATGTATCCATAAATAAACCAGTTAATTCTTTTTCGCCTAAAGGAGGTTCAACTTGAGAAGTGAGCTCTCTCCAGCGCTGAGCATATTCTTTGAAAGATTCCTTATCCTTCTGAGACATGTTCTGAAGTTGACGGCGATCAGGAGCCATGTCCAAGTTATACTTGTATTGCTTCATGAAAGCATTAATAAGATCTTGAAAGCAGCGGATGGAATTCTGTTCAAGATTCATGTACCATTTGAGTGAAGCTCCGCTCAAACTATCTTGAAAGCAATGGATAAGTAGCTTTTGATTATCAGCATAAGCGGTCATTCTTCGAAGATACATGACCAAGTGAGCCCTTGGACAAGAATGTCCATGGTACTTCACAAATTCTGGTAATTTGAACTTTGCAGGCATAACAAGGTCAGACACCAAGCATAAATTGTCAGCATCCAAGTTGAAGAAATCATTACCCTCAATGGCCTTGAGTCTTTTGTCCAAGGTTTGGAACCGCTCATGGACGACTTCAGGTTCAACCAAATATTCAGGCTCTTCACCCTGAGCACTGGTAGCATTGTACTCATAGTGGGGATTCTCAAAAGAAGCTCAAACGGGTTGTGGAGTGGCATGGACCACAGGTCTGGTCTCGGCGAAAACAGGAGCTTGAAAAACAGGCATAGCAGTCTGACCGGCCATAGCAGTAGATGCAATCGGTGGGGAGTAGTTAGGAGGTAAACCAAACTCGGGCCAAGTTGATGGTGGTAACTGAACCGGTGGAGGATCAGCACTTGAAACTTCTTGGACGACTGTCCTTTGGGGAGGTTCTCCCCTTGCAATCAAAACTTGGAGCATCTCAGTGAGTTTAGTCATGCTTGACTTAAGTTCATCGATCTCCATTCGGACCTCAACATTATGTATCACTTGTTCTGACATCTTTCGTCTGTAGTTAGCTCTAGTCCTGTATCGGTGTCGAGGAATCAGCTTGACGACTCACAAGTAATCTCTGGAAGATAGAGATAATGGGAAATGAAGAACTGGGCAAACAGACACATGCAATGAAACATGCAAACATGCAAATGACATACAAGATGCAAACAGGATGTAAAACACATGTAAAAGGATCAAAGAGTTCGAGATCAAAGCATGGAGTCTGGTCTACCCATCCCAAAAGGTGTGTACTATGGGTTTTCACCTGCCGAACAAGGTTCTAAAAAGTTCCCAGAGTCTACAATCCATCTTTCGGATTTTAAGGATTTCCCAGATGACTTGGTAATCGATAAAATTCTCAAGAGGATCTCGTCTGAGTGTAGTATCGCGTGACAACCAATTCAGAAATAGACTCCATCATGGTCTCCGCACTACATCTAAAAGGCTTAAGTTAGGTTTGGTAACTACGGTTCTCAATATCCCGGGCTCCTAGGTCGAGAGTAGCACGCTTTCACGAACGAATTCGTTCAACATAACTAGACTCTCGAGAGGGCCTCAACTGAGTGATGGTGTTTATCAATTTGACCTTTCAGGATTCGACTCCCTCAAAGCTTCCTTGAATACCATCGTCCTATAATAAGTGTACGCTCAAATCCGGGTATAGGATTTATCTCACTCATAGATATCAACCCAAATCAGACAGGATAATCAAAACATAGAGCAGATATACAAGCAGGTAAGCATACAAGCAATCATACAAATAGATAAGCAGACATGAATAACATAAAACAAGATGGGCTTAACCCTCTTAGGAAAGGACCAGCATAGGTCTAACTGTCCCCAGTGAAGTCGCCATTTCTGTTGCGGTGAAAATTGGATAACAAGTTATGAATTAACTTGCATCGTATTTCTTTTACAACCGACTTTGATTTATCCAAAGGAAAGGTTCAAGATCGTTAGAAAAACCTAATGGGAAAAAGATCTAAGGTTCGGGGGTTGGTTACGCCTAGGGAAGGTATTAGCACCCTAAACGTCTGTAGTACTCTACAGGAACCTCTTGTTTAAATTTGTGTTATTCTAATGTTTGCTAAAGGTTCTGAGCTAAAGGTTCTAAAGAAAACCCTAGGTGTTAGTTACTAAGGGTACTCGACAAAGCATCGCACTTTGGCCTACGTATTCCCGGGTACGAAATCAGAGTACACGTAGTTCTTGGTCTACTGAATTATTGACTATGGCCAATAATTAAGAAAGGGATGAATAGAGTCTAAAACTCTCTAGGTCTAGTTGAGATGGACCTATGTTGTGTTTAGTTAGTAAAGAGAGTGGTGGTTCATGTGATGAACACCACTAAGAGTTAAAGAACTCTTAGAGCAAAACCAATGACTTAAGAGTCAACCATACAACCTTTCTTTGGATGTAGAGATGAAATAAAACAGTTACAAGATAAAGCATGATAAGGATAAGTAATGATACAAGGTAAAGCATTGATATAAAGGTGATACAAGCATAACAATGGCTTTATGCTTGAGTGATAAAAAGTGAGTGAAGGTGAAATAATAAAGTGTAAGTGTTACAAACAATACAAGCATAATAATAGCTTTATGCTTCACATATAAGATAAATGAAAATAATGAAAATAAGCATAAGATTAGCATTATGCTCAAATAAATAAAGGTAAGGTGAAGTAAAGTTAAGCATAAGATTTGCATTATGCTTCAAAATAAATAATGAAATAAAAAGTCAAAGATAAAATCAATGACATATAAATTTTGAAAAATATGTCACACAATTAGTTACAAAGTCAAAACTATGATTATGAATATAAAATTCAAGCAAGGATGCAATTTAATTTGAATAACCAAGATCTCAAATTAAATTAGTAATCATAAGACAAAATAAATTAAAATGAATTAAATCAAACATGAGTGATCCAATTCGAGTATTAAGAATGTCTTAAATAAAGTTTTAACAATTTTATCAAGATAGAAGAGATATAAAATTTGCATTAATAATATTAACTTAAATAAATTATTTAAGCAAATAAATTGTTAAATAAAATGGATATTTGGAGTTTGAAAATAACTAAAGTTTCTAAAAAATAAATAAGTTGTTTTTACATTTTTATTAAACTTAAAATAAAGGAAAGTGATTTTAAGCAAAAAAAGGAAATGTCACATGTGTGGTTTGAACCCACACCCATGATCTCAACAACACAAACCATGGCCAATTGTGCTAAGCGCGCACGTTGAATAATAATGGAAACAGACATATATATTGGAAGCGAACGAAATTCAGAAAAATAATCAAAAGGACTGGGGCGAGGGGGATTCGAACCCCAGTCCCAGAGGTTGGGAGGCGCTTGTGCATGTGTGTGATTGCCACTGGGGTGGCTGTTTCATCCGCTAATAAACACAACTTAATAAATATATAAGTCTTCGCGCGTGCATAAACCAGAAGGAACAAAGCAAACCAAACTCATATTCAGCCAACTCAAACAACAACATGCCATTCATCACTCAAACAATTGTTAATAAGAGAAGACAGTAGCATATGATTACCACCTCAACATATGAATTGCCAAATGGATTAAATATCAAGCAATGCTTTTACCATACGAACTAAACATCTACAAAGTAATGGGACACTTGAACATATAGTGTAACAATTCTAACACAGGCATGGCAGCAAGAGTTAGCAGGCATATAACACATTCGCGATGAATTGAAATGACATATCTCGGATGCAAATCATAAACGATCATGTATACTATGGATCTAAAACAGTATGGCAACAAACTGGTTTTCATGTACGTCAAAGCATTTTCAAGACTAACATGCTAAATAAAAGACAACAGAGTTGTTTTTAAATTCGGCATACATATATCCAATGTTAATTGATCAACGAAAGAACAAAACAGCAAGATTAATCATTCAAAGTACCAAAACAAGTGGTATGATGATATGTTGGCAAGCACATGGTTAGGCATGATGCAATCAGTTCAAATACTATGCTTCGGATTCACAAACAGGTCAAGCATCTTAATCTAAATCATGAAAGGAGAATAGGACCCAAAACAGGTTTGTGATAGATTCCATAACGACTTTAATCATTCAGGACAGGATTCAAAATATATCAAATGAGTGCTTAACAGGGTGAGAATATCAGAATAGAGCAAGTTAGGTATTGAGACTCAACAATATCCACATACAACGTTGAAATCTAGAGTAAGCATGATTGCTGCAATACATCAAAGAAAAGACAATACAAAGCATTTTAAAACCAACACTCAAGTCTTAAATGTTAAGCATGCTGAAAACAGGTAGGCGTTCATGGCATATCATGAGAAAAGATAACTTGACAAAACAGGTGCACACACATCATTCCATGTATAGTCATTTATCATCAAACAAACTGATAACAACAAGACATAGCAAAAAAAATACACAAAGAGGTATGAGCAGAAATACATGAGCATGTCAACATATCAAAGCGGATTCACAAACAACATTAGCAGGCTGTAAACAGAGAAAGAATATATGTTTCAGGCATTCAAATGTACATACATCATACATATCCAATAGTTCAATCATCATGAAAATTATGAGCAGAATAGAACCACATAGCGGGACTAAAATTCAAGAGCCTCTCATCTCAACATGACATCTAAGTATATATGTCACACAAGCAAACCAGATATGCAAAAGTCTTATATCAAAGTTCTAAAAGATTAACACAAACACTTTTAACAGGGGCATAAAACAATGAAGCAGACATAGACACCTCTAACTCATAGCATAGAGGCATATGGCTACAACAATAATCCAACAGGGGGTAAAGTAAATAGCTACAAGTTCACACCATCTACCCCTAAACATAAGATCAAACAATGAAACATCAATGCATATACATTACAACATTCATTATAGCAATTCCTTCACATACCATACAACATGAAGATGTAGGACAATCAATTACTTGTGAATTCAAACCATAGCAACATATCTCAGGCATATATTCAAACAGATATAATAAATGCATATGACAAAGACTAAATCAAATGAACATGTTTAGCAAAAGAGATGAAAATACGATACCAAACAGAATGAATTCTACTGTCTTTAGGTGTATTGAGTACCCTCTTTTCCAAAGAACCGGCTCCAGTGACCAATTCCAAATTGCTAGCTCCAACCTCTTAAAAAATTTCAGAGAACTTTTAAGTGTTTTTCTCAAAGAGAGTTGTTGGTCCTCTTTTTCTTCTTGTCTGAAGTGTAGAATCAAGCCCCTTTATATAGGCTGAACAAAGGTTGTATGAGTCCAAACATCAAACACTTGGAGTGCTGAGTGGAATTAGAGTTACAACGGCTCTTTCGAAATTCAAACTTGGTTCGCTTTCTTGGAGACAAATACGCTCCTCTGCTGTGCAAAACCTCAGAGATGCAGAGCGAATTTCACTGCTTCATGTATGACTCCACATCTCCATATTTGTTGTCATCGAAAGAGTATCAAATGAGGTAAGAATTGGGTATAGCGTGGAGGAATCTGCAGGTGAGAGCAGCTTGAATGCTTAATCGAGCAACTCCTCTGAACCACTTTATTGAAGCAAACCGTTGGAAGCTTAAACGGGCAAAGTCTTGGAGAATTCAAATCGACTACTACGCCAACAGATTGAATTATAGTGAATTTGAATTTAATTGATGGGCTCGCATTTTGAACTTCTTCTTCAGTTCTGAATTTCGTAAATGGGATGAAGTGGGGATGAACAAAATGGTTGTTTTGGTTTCCTTGATGCCACATGCCGTGCTCTCATTGGTTGAGGGAAGAGTTGAAAAGTCAAACACATACCAATCTTGCTCTCATTGGTCCATGGTAATGCAATAAGAGTCCAAAATTTGCAAAATGAAATTTGGTCACGGTAGGCTTATTGAACACATTCTCTTAATAATATGGTTGTTTGAAAAATAATAAACAAAACTACTAAAAATTCTAGATTAAGAATTGGTTAGAAAAACTAAATGAATAATTAACTTAATTAATTAAAATTAACTTAAATTAAGATTAATTTAAATCGATAAAAATAGAACAACTTAAATATAAAATAAAATAAAATGGGCCAAATTGAAATTAACCTAAACATAAAACAAATAAAAGCTAAGATAATTATCAAAATTAGAATAATGAGAAAGATAATAAAAATAACAAATAGCAGGAAAACGAGGGTAAAATTTGGGGTGCAACACGCTCTATGGTAATTTATTACTCTGATAAGCTGGGTAATATGTGTGGCTTCTGCTGTATATGTTTCTAATATGTGTGGCTTCTGTTGTATGCATTTCTACTACATGAACTTGGATAGTTCATGCTTATCTGCCTTGTGCTTTGGGTTTTCCCCTTGAGAGGGATGTGTGAACTGAGGCATTTAAGGTATGGATGTCTTTTGCTTTGGGTTTTCACCTTTAGGGGGAGTATTGGTTATTTGTGATAGGGGGAGTAATGAACCTGTCTGAGGTTGATGTGTTGATGTGATGTCAGACCACATGTCTCGACATCTGATATCTGGAGTTTAAAGAGGATGTAATCTCTAATGTTCTGTAGCTGCACTTTATATCTGATATCTTTCTGATTGTAGGTTCCGTGGTATTATTCCTCTTCTCCAAAAATGTTACGCAAAGATTGTTTTAGCCAAAATTTGCCAAAGGGGGAGATTGTAAGTTCTGTGACTCTTGGGTTGGCTGCATTTTGGTAAAACAACATGATGTTAGCAAGATGTTAAACCAGATGTTCTGCCATGATAGTCAGACATTATGTTATGCATGATGTTGTGGCATGTTCCAGGACATGTTATACCAGATAGTTAGGGCTTGACTATTTTGGTATTTTGGGTGTGATTTTTGAGTGTGTTCTGATTCACACGTTTCCGCTATCCAAGGAAGGATATTATGGGAACTTCTATTTTGACAGATTGTGATGGTTCTCTGAAAAAGGATTGTTGAGCCTTTTTAGGAAACTTTGTATTTTGTTCCTATTTTTGTGCAGGAAATTTTGCTTATGATACCAAGCTGATTCCTGATGAATTGCGCTTCAAGAGCCCAATCCCATAAGGTCAGAAGGCTATTTAAAGAAGACCTAAACCTAATGAAGATACGACTTTCACTTTTGAAAAATAAGGGGAGGTTTTGTAGTGTTAGGTTTTGAGAGTCTCTTGTGTGTTATTTGTGTGTCGCCCTTGTATCTTTTGATACATTGTGGTAGACTGATTTTATATTATTAATTGTCCACTCTAAAGCTTGTAAGTAAGAATGTATTGTTCTTGGTTGAAGCTTTTAAGAAAAACTGAGTATTGTAGCTGGAAAATTGTTTTTCTTCTTTTTGGTTTCTCAAGGTATTGTCACTGGGATTGTGACTGATTAGGAAGTGAGAGGGGGATCTCATATCTAGAGGGTTTCTAAGTAGAAGTTGCACAAGGTAGTGATTATGCGAGAGGTTGTAAACGGGCGAGTTTAGCTTTGAACTAATGCTATCATAGTGAATTTCCTTCCTGGTTTGGATGCCCCCAGATGTAGGTGATGTTGGACCGAACTGGGTTACCAATTGACTGTGTTATTTATGTTTCTGCATTTTATTTTCAGTCTGGTTTATTTTACTTTTCTGTCAGACAAAAGATGACGTAACATCTGTTTTGACATTATGTTCTGATGTGAGGACACCAATATCAACGTGTGTTGCAGTTCCAGAATTTCAGATTCAGAAGTTATATGATCGATTTTATTCTTGTGAGGGTTCGACCAAGACTTGTTGCCCTGAGTCTTGTCGATTTTGCCTTTGAACTTGTTGGGACCACCATTCTTCTTCCACGACTGAGCCTGTAGTGCTTGTATCGAGTCTTGAACTTCTTTCCTTTCGACAATCCTAATCTCATGCGCCTCCAAAGAAACCAACCAAATCTTCCAGTTTTAGGGTTTCAAGATTGTTGGATTCTTGAATAGCTATGATAACCTGATCAAAGTGAGAGGTCAACGTACGCATTACCTTCTCAACTATTATCTTATCAGTTAGGGTTTCACCCTAACCCTTCATGAGATAGACGGGTTTCTGCAACTTCGACATATAGTCTGCAATCTTTTCGTCTTCTCCCATCGGCAACAATTCATATTTGCGTCGCAAAATTTTCAACTTGACAACCTAGTCTTTCTCGCCTCCTTCAAAGTACTTGACAAGAATATCCCATGCCTCCTTCGCCGAGTCAGCATCAACCGCCGATTGAATGTAAAACGCTTTCTTGCAATCCTTCTTCTTGGCATCCTTGTGAACGGTTCTCTGTGTGTCGGTTGCATCTTCATCAAGGGCGGGAACACCATTAGTAACCACTTCTAAAGCTTCACGAAATCCAAATAGAAATTGCATTTATTTTCTCCATCGAAGCTAATTCTTGCCATCAAGAGTTGGAAGGGAGTTTGCTAAATTTCCGTTACCATTCATCTTTGCAGCGATTGATTAACAACAACCCACGATCTCTGAAACACGATCTATGACGTGTGATTCTTGAAAACACAATCAAGAATCTAATCAAAGCTCTAGATACCAATTTGTTAGTGTGCGAGGCACTTTTAGTGAGGAGAGAAAGAGAGAGAATAAGGAAATAAGGATTGATATTATTGAATGAATAATACTAAATTACAAAGTGTCTATTTATATACACATAAGTGACTTGACTACTAAGTGAAATAACAAACTAAGTAACAAACCCTAAATCCTAATTAGCTTTGGGCTTGGACCATATAATTCAACTTGGATTATATATAACATCTCAACATTTACAAGAAAGTTATAACAGAGAAATATCACTAGATGTGTGGTGGATGCATTATACTGCTGCTATATGTTTTAGGCGACTGTCTTTATCTCTTTTTGCAACTTTTTAGGGGTTGGTTGTGGGGTGTATTTGTATTCTTGGATGGTTTTTCCTGTTATCTCGCCTTTCCTGGGGTTATTAACTTTGGCACCATTAGTTTTTGGTTTGTGTACAACATGTTCTTAAGTCACTTAACTTCTGTACCATTAGTTTTTTGTTTGTGTACAACATGTTCTTAAGTTGCTGATGTATCCTTTTGTTGCTGATATGCATGCTTTGGAGCCAAACTATGATGATGGTGTATAACTTGTTTCTGATATTAGGTTTTCTCAAGCTAAAGGATTTATTTATGAGTATGGTGTGCTACTAGATTCTTGTGTATAGTGATTGAAAAATTATTTCAATGGAGTGATTTCCTTAATTCTCAATTTTTTTTTCAGTTAGAGTGATTGTTGTTGTGAAGAGAGACTCCAATGATTATAAGGTATGTCAACGAGGCGAGTTGGGCCGAATTTTGTCACCTCTACCTCCACTTCCAATAAGGGTATTACTTTTAGCACCTTATTGGTGCTCACGCAACCTAGTGAAAAACCAATAATGCATATAATATCCAAAAGTTAACCTCCGACCGCATTCAAAATCAGCCAAAATTAAGTCTCACACCCAAGTCATACCATATTTGAATATATACGGAGGTTATGTCTTCTATTTTTTTACGGAGGTTAACTTTCATACGCGTTTGAGTCTTATAATGTGTCAGGCCTTCCATCTCCATCCTTTATTTCATTTCAGACTTTACTCAAAATCTAAACTAGAGTTCATGAGCAAACTTGTCTTGAATTAATTTTTAAGTTTTCTCGTTGCTTCTATTGCATTGCATTGAAGCCTGGGAAGTAAATCAACCTCTACTCTACTCCATTGAATAAAAAATCATCGACTTGTCACATTCGATAAAATTTTCATTTTCTTACATTTTTTTAAAATTGTAATGCATTAGTTTGAAGTTAAATGCATAATAGGTTCGTGTTGTTACATTGGGACGCATAATAGGATGTTTAGTGAGACATGCATGTTGATTTTTCGAAGTTTGAAGTTAGAGTATTTGCGCATGCTCTGTTTCTTCGTGATTTGAGTTGAGAAGGATACGAAAGATAACTTTCATTTTTTGTTGCTCTAAAATGCAGAAGTTAACTTCCAAATTTTGGTGTTCGGCATTGTTTTTCTGATTTTTCTTGTTATGTCCCCATGGTTTGAATTTTATGATTCTGATATGATTTTCTGGTGTAATTACAGGTAAAATGTCTGGCAAAATAGACAGATTAAGGTATGGTAGAGAGACCCAACATGCTTCCGTTCAGAGGGAAAGAGATAGACCATCTCGTCCAACCGTTAGTGCCACTTTATTTGATGTTGAAGCATCAAATTTTAGAGTTTACGTGTCTTCGACATCATCCTCCTGGAGACATGAGTTCTCTGCTCCTGCCCCTGATATCCCAGAAGTCCAACCTGTTGTTGTCGTTCTTAATCTTTATCCATGAGGCCCCATAGACACCTTACTCATTAGTTTATAGGTAGACCATGTTTCCAGACACGTTGAAAATGAATAGGTAACATAAATCAAAATGTATTCTTTCAAACATATGTATTATAAGATTTGAACATTCTGACACTGATGTATTTTTTTGCAACACCGTGAGTCGTTGAAATGTATCAACCATGGTAGGAAGATTGTGAAGCTGCTAGAGCTTGCTGAACCATGGTTTCAGGAGGAGATTTTTAAACTACTTTATAATTCACTAGACCCGAGGCACTGAATATGATGATGCAATAATTGGGAGCTGACCCTAGTGATGCTCAGCAAGAAATGGATGACACTAAAGGATATCATGCCAAGTTTGAATTTCTAGAGAGGCTATACAAACATCACCTAGATGTTGCAGTTCGGGCTGATGGTGATGATGCATAGGTATTACATCATATAGTATGTGCATTAAGGTCATACGTCTTGTATCTAGATGAAACGTCCATATTTGTGGACAAAAGTACATATTATGTTGAAGTGGTCTACCTGAGATACTTCATTGACTTGGAGAGGATTAGTGAGTACAATTGGGGTGACTCTTGTTTGGTTTACCTCTACTCCAAGTTGGGTGACACTTATCTATGGAAATCTAGGCATATGACAACAAGTAACACACTATTTATGGTAATATATTTGCCATTTCACTATTTCTAATATTTCATAACACTTGTGTTACACCGTACTAATATTTCATCTGAACCATTTTAAGTGATGAATCCTCCAACACTTTCCACGCCTCTGCGACTGTGCATATGTGGATGACTACGATGAGGTTTTGCCACATGTTTTCTCCTTCATTCCTCTTAGAGGGAATCAGGTGTCCTATTCGTTCAAAGTTTATCTTAACCGCATCGCAACAAATGATATAAACTTCACACCATACAACAATCACTGTGAGACACCCCTTTTGATATGATATCCTTCTACTCCCGGTGGATGTCTTGTGTGTCACAGTTGATGTATCGACATCTTCCTGAGTGAGTCATTTGTCCGTTCGGGTATATGTACGGTATTTCTAGAACCTCGACCATTGTTGCTCCTTCCATAGTCCGTCATAGAGATGTTGATGAGATTTTTGTGGAGTACCTTAATCATATGGTTCTAGAGGATGCACGTAGTTTGCAAGCTCCTCAGCCATGGAGTTTTGCATTCGACTACATCCAATGGATTTTTCAAAGTGTCACATCCTCCGTGTCACCAGATACAGAGGGAGTGACACCTAGACCACCTCATCAGAAGATACTATAGGAGGAACATCTTAGGGTAGATGATGTCGTTGATGTGTTACTTGCATGTCAACATATTGTGGCTATCGGGCGAGCGGGTATAAAGAAGGGAGAGTTTCAGGAAGGAACTCCTGGAATGGCTCATATAGAAGTAATGATAGCTGAGATACAACATGCTTTGAAGTACAAGAGATAGAGGAGGAACTGAGGGGTCTGATATATCACATAGTTAACTTTTTTAGTATTTTGATAATTTGTATTTTATGAACCGTGTGTATGATTTGCATTTTGACATAATATATGATATTTTGGTTGAATTACATAAGTGTATGGTTTGATTGAAATTATATATGATATTTTGATTGTATTTTGTGATCAATGTATGATTTGATTGAATTATATAAGGTATATTAAAATATGATAAATTTAAAACAAAATTAATGTATGATTTGATTGAATTATATAAGATATATTAAAATACGATAAATTTGTAGTATATAGTTAATTAAATGAATAAATATGTTTGTAAAAAACCATAAAATTATATATTTACTAAGAGAAAAGAGATGGTGCACTGACAATGTAAATTATTTTTACACTGTCAACCAATGACAATCATGTATCCCGCCAAGTCAGCCTGTAAATCTTAAATTATTTAAATAATTTGGCATTTTAAAATATTTTGATTGAATGTATGTGTAATACTTTTTTACATTGACAGTGCACTATCATTAAACCCGTTTACTAAAAATAAAAATACAGGTGTAGGGAAAACCTTTACCCACATCCGGTCAAAGCGGAATTTTTTTCGTAAAGTCGAGGTGATTTTGAATTTTGTTGTGATGCTTAGATTAGATACTTTCAACTATAGTGATTGTTGTTGAATGTGATATAAGTGATTAACAGGGCAAAAAGAATTAATGAATCAAAATATAATCAAATAAAATTATGCAAGTGTTCCCGCTAGTGGGAAAAGAAAGTTGTTTAAAAATCAAAGATGTGTTACGACGTTTAACGTTCATCCTCGCCACTTTCCTGCTATTCCTATAAAATGAACCCATCATCACAGGAAACTCAATCGCCTTACATCACAACACTGTCACTCATTAATTCCCTTTCATCACATCCATGTCTTCTTCTCCCCCCCAATCTGCAGAATCATTTTTGGATGGTAAGCCTAGTTTATATTTTTCAATATTCCATGATTTTAGTTTGAATTCACATATTAATTCTTATTTTTATTTTTTAGTTTCGTTTATTGAAATGATGAAGGCAGCTGTTCGTAATGTTCAGACACTATTAAGGAGCTATGAAGTGTTTTTGAGTTTTAGAGGGAAAGATACCCGCACATCCTTCACTTCGCATCTTTACAACTCTCTTCAAAATTCTGGAATAGTTGTGACGTTTCGCTTAAAAGAGGGAATTGCATATCAACATTGCTAATGCGAGCAATTACTGAGTCTCAGATTTCTATTATTGTTTTCTCGACAAATTATATTGAGAGGATATAACTTTGTTTGACCAAAGCTATTGAACAAATGTAAGCTAATTGCAATTTGTTCAAAACAGTTCAGCTCTCACACACACATCTATTCTACCTATAATTTAATTTGTCATTTAATTTTATGTAGAAATGAAAGTGAGGCTTCGAGGATATTGTTGAAAATGTTACATTTTGGCTTGACAAGACAAACTTGTTTACAGCTGATAATCTAGTGGGAGTAGAATCTCAAGTGCAAAATATTATTCAACTACTAGATATCCAACAATCAAATGATATCCTCCTACTAGGAATTTGGGGGTATGAGAGGAGTTGGTAAAACAAGCCATTTACAATAAAATTGGCTGCAAATTTAATGGTAGAAGCTTCCTATCAAATATTAGGGAAGTTTGGGAGCAAAATGTTGGTCAAGTGAATTTACAAGAACAACTTCTCTTTGATATCTGCAAAGAAATGACAACCAAAATACAAAGCACTGAATACGGAAAAGTCATATTAAAGGATAATCTCCGCCATAAAAGAGTACTAATTGTCCTTGATGATGTGATACATTGGATCAACTAAATACTTTGTGTGGAAGTCATAAATGGTTTGGCCGGAGGAGTAAAATAATCATCACAACAAGAGATGAACGTATACTCTGTAGAAATAGGGTTAACAAAGTATACAGAGTGAAACACATGGATGAAAGTGAATCAATTGAACTGTTTAGTTGACATGCATTCAAGCAAGCAAATCCTACTGAAGATTTTGCAAAAGTTTCCAGAAACATAGTTAAGTACTTTGGGGGATCGCCTCTAGCTTTGGAAGTCCTTGGGTCATGTTTGTTTGATAGGGGATAAAAGAATGGGAGGATGTATTGAACAAACTCAAGAATTCCTAATTACCATACTCAAAGAGAAATATTCTTTGACATAACTTATTTTTTTATTGGGATGGACTGAAATGATATTATATTTATATTAATTGGTTGCGAACATTTTGTAGAAATTGGAGTAAGTAACCTCATTGAGCGTAGCATTTTAACTGGAGATGATAAGAATAGGCTTTGGAATGCATGATTTACTGCCTGATATGGGAAGAGAACTTATTCATCAGAAATCACCAAAGGAGCCTAA
Organism: Lathyrus tuberosus; assembly: GCA_022829125.1. NCBI lineage: Eukaryota > Viridiplantae > Streptophyta > Magnoliopsida > Fabales > Fabaceae > Lathyrus > Lathyrus tuberosus. The sequence goes on along the minus strand of JALAZF010000574.1, from coordinate 1,876,350 downwards.
GATGCGTTGCAGGTTGTGGTACCATGAAGAGGTGTTTGAAGTATTATCAAAGAAATCTGTAAGAACTTCAGTTGCTCATTATTTTAGTTCTTGATTTAAAATATCGAAAGCTTGAGAAAGGATAAGAAAAATTTATGAGTCATTTGTTACTATTCGTTAGTTTGGTTGTGATTAGAAAACCGTTTTGGTTGTGAATATTTTTTGTACAATTAATTTAAGTCTTTTGTGTATTTATTTAATTAAGATGTGATTGGTTTTAATTCAAAGGGAACAAACGCTATTAAGGGGCTGGCTTTGAAGTTGCCAAGAGCTCAAGCAAAATGCTTTTGTACCAAAGCATTTAAGGAGTTGACAAGGCTCAGATTGCTTCAATTTGTTGGGGTAAAACTCAATGGAGATTTTGGAAATCTTTCAAGAAATCTGAGATGGTTGTCTTGGAAAGGATTTCCTTTAACACATCTACCTACAAACTTATGTCGAGGAAATTTAGTTTCTATCGAGTTGGAGAATAGCAATGTCAAACTTCTGTGGAAAGATTCTCAGGTATTAATATATGGTGTAACGGTATTTTACGCTAAATGATCAAAATTAAACTTCCAAATTATTATCTAATCATATGTTTATGTACTTACAATGTTGTGATGTAATGTGATTGAGTTTCCTGTGATGATGGGTTGTTTTTACATTAGGCATGGATCAAAGTTATATATCCTGCTGATTGGTCCTATATCTTTTCGCAAAAATTAGGGGTGTTCAAAATATGCGATTGTGAGATCTAAATTCATAATCAAATTCAAATTCATTTAAAATATTCGGATATAATTAAATGGTTATTAACCAGTTTAATTATTAATGATTGGTTATCCAACTATATTTTATTTTTGAATCCGGTTATAATTTGGTTATTATAAAAAATCTAAATGTTTCAATTCAATTATAATTTTTTTTTTTTGAATAAAAATATAAATTTTTTAGAAAAATAATTATTTTTCAAAAACAAGAAAATAAACACACATAATGTATACACGAATGAAGAAATAGAGAGATCAAAACATCAAAATATCAACCTCTCTCTCTTGTGTCGCTTCTTCTTCGACAGCTCATCATCGTCGTTGTTTTCATTGTCTTGAAAATCGGCAGCCACATAGATATTATGGGATTCAAAAGATTCAATGTGATCTGTAACCGTCGAAGATACATCAATGATGTCATTGAACGATATATGAAGATAACTCTCCATAAATTGAGGATAAACAACTATCGATTTCCACCATTTGCAAACACATCTTACTTGCAGAGGATTGCACTGGAAAGGATTTGTATCATTAGTTCTTCTAGGAGAATCATGTTTATGGACACTACCGTCATTTCCGTCATCATGCGTCGTCGATTCTGCTATATTGATTTTTTCGGCAACCTTCATTAGCAGTGGCACTGGAAAACCTAGAGGAGATCTCAACAATAATAGAATCAATTAATTAGCATCTCTTTGTGTTAAACCTCAACTCTCCTATTTTGAATCGATATCATCTTGATCATGAAGCTAAAAAGATCCATGAAATTGAATTTTTTTGTGGAAAAAAATTAATTTTTTCGAAAAAATAAATAAATTTTTTGAAATAAATAAAACTAAATTTTTTGAAAAAAAAAATATTTTTTTTAAAAACTAATTAAATTTTTTGAAATTTTATTTTTGGAAAGTATAAAATTAATAACCGGTTTAAAACTGGTTATATAATCATAACTAAATTTATAACCAGTTTTATATACAGTTTTGATTGAAATTTGGTTATGGTTATAAATCTAAACCATTTAATTAATTTAAAAATAGTTATGATTTGATTTCTAAAAATAACCAATCATGCACACTTTTAGCAAAAACTTTGATGTTATAAAAAGAAGAGAGCAAAGGTAGTGCACTGACAGTGTAAACTTATTTTACACCATCATCCAGTAGAATTATAACATTTCGCCATGTCATATCAGTATTTTAAAATTAAACTTGTAATTTGACGGGATACACGTCCGTAATTGATTGACGGTATAAAAATATTTTACAACTGTCATTGTATAATTTTTTTTCTCTAAAAAGAAAGGATAGGGAATGGTTAAATATTGAAGTTTTGGATAAAGGAGCTTTAAATTTATATTATGAACAATATGTTATTTCAAATTATTGATCTCCCTGTAAAATGCTCTAACACGACCTTTAAGAATTTCTACAACATTATTATGTATGTGCATACAGAAATTTAGCCTTGTTTCAAAACTTTGCAGTGATATTGGTGGTCGAAAAAATGATGTTGTACGATTGTAAATATTTTACTTCCCACTCTCAATCTATTTAGCTTGTGTAGTGTGGCATTGTAATTGCTTCCATTATTTTTTGACGCTTCTTCCTTACGTATCCCTGTGACATTTTTGTTCTTGCAGATGATGGAAAATTTGAAAATTCTCAATCTTAGTCATTTTTTTTGTCTGACACACACCATTGACTTTTCATACATGCCTAATCTTAAAAAGCTAGTACTGAAAAATTGTTCAAAGCTGTCTGAAGTTTCTCCTAGCATTGGACATCTCAATAAAATTATTTTGATAAATTTAGAAGACTGCATTAGCCTATACGGAATATATATATATATATATATATATATATATCACTACTACGGAAAACATATACGGATAATATCAGACGTGACTTGTCGTTGTTACGTAGCGTGTGGTTGTATATGTGCTACTTACAATCACGGTCTTATGACCGTTGTAGAAAACCTGAAAGCGCGATATATATGATCACGGTTGCACTAACTAACTGTTGTAATATATAAAGGTTCCAGGTTCAATTCTCACCAGCGCATCTTTTGGTGTAATATATTATTCTGGACAGCGTTCACTATACAACCACGGTTATATACTACAATCGTCGTTAAATAATATTCTTTTTTTAAAACCATTTTTTTGCATTTTGAAAGTTTTCCATTTTTTAACCTGCATTTTTTTTAACCATATTAGAACAGAAACAACAATTGTATCATAATGAAGTGATATATTGTATTACATCGAACAAATATTGTATATGTATTACATCAAATGAAAAATGGCACAAAACAACCTACAAACTTTATATAACATCACATAATTGTATCTTATAGTGTTTTGTTTCTTTGTCTCTTGGTGTATTTACTTTAAACACCTACAATTTCAAATAATCATACTTGTTAGTAAATATACTTAGAAATAATGACTTACATTAATTAAATTATGAATAAAGAATAAAATACTAATTACTTGTTAATTTTCCCATATACCTTCATTATGATCGATACAAATAGCATGCACATCATCTCTATCAACTTCATCATAAGTGGTAGGCACTTTTGTTGTGTTAGAAGGAACAGAAGGAATGTCAAAACTTTCATCACCACTAAGAATGTATTTTCCTCGGGGAAAGATTGATCATTTCCCCTATGTGTCCGAAGGGTCGGTCACATAGAAAACTTGTTTTTCTTGTGAAGCCATGATGAATGGTTCGGTCATATAATTTTTCTTAGCAATGTCAACCTGGGTGAATCCTAAGTCATCAGTTTGTACACCATTAGTATTATTGGGAACCCACTTGCATTTAAATAAAGGCACTCTGGAGATAACATAATCAATCTCCCAAATCTCCTCAATGACACCATAGAACGCACTAGATGCCAATATTAGATTCTTATCTTTCGAACTAGAGAAATACATGGATTCCGCCTCAACCATAACCCACTATTTTACATTGTACTACGGTCTTCTTTTGATTTTGTATAAAAGGTATACTGATCAATGTCATATGCAGTCCAAGTTATCACATTAAATTTTGGCATGAACGACAACCATTTAATTATCTCAGATGACTATGATCTTTTGGTATCCTTTTATTAAACCAATATAGGAATTTCTTGTTATGCTCGATCAACAATAACTTGTCACTCATTTGTGGATATCTTTTCTTCAAAAGTCTTTTGTGAATAGCCACGTAAGGTTAAACTTCATCAAGATTATTCAATATATAGAAATGTTCCTGAATAACTATATCCCGAGCCATTGACTTAACATTTAAACCTTAGAGACCTTCATTGTCAGCATGACGAGACTTTAGAATTTCTATGGACTCTGCTTCAGATAAATAGTTTGTACAAAACTCAATAGCTTTTTCTGTGATGTACCTTTCAACAATTGAAGCTTCCGGTCGGTGTTGATTCTTTGTATATCCTTTAAAGATCTTCATGTATCGCTCTATTGGATACATCCACCTTAAATAAAATGGGCCACAAATTCTGATTTCTCTAACTAGATGAACAAGTAAGTGAACCATAATGAAATTCTGGCATGCAGATCACAAATGTCCTAAGAGATGTCGAGACATTGATCTTTGCAAAACTGAACAAGGACAAAACAGGAACACTCTGATACAACAAAGTCATAATAGTATCATGACAGATGTTTCAACATCTGTCAAGACATATATTTCAGAGCACAAGTATAGACTGAATTTAACATAACAGAATGATAAATAACACCAAGATATGATGACCCATTTTGGTGCAACTCACCTACATCTGGGGGCTACCAAGCCATGAATGAATTCACTATCAGTATTATTAATTCTAAGTATACAACCTCCGGTAACTTATCACTTAATTCCCTACTCAGTGCAATTCTATCTAGAAACCCATCTAGATAAGAGAAGCTCATCTTAATTCCTAAATCACCTCAGTGATATCTAACAGTTACAACCTCCGGTAACTGCATCAAACTGCTCAATTGAAAGACACCCATTTCAATACAATATTCAGTCAAGACTCTTGACTAACAATAATACTTGAATTTGCTTAATAGCTTCATCCAAGAACAATATACAATTCATTACCTATAGGTTTCTGAATTTGTAAAACTATGTCTACGATAATGTATCAAACTGATACAAAGGGTGACTTACAATACAAGAAAGTATATGACTCTCAAAACCCTAAACCCTTATTTTTTACCTTTTACAAAAGTCTTAACACGGTCTAGTCTACATAGTTTGCCCTAGGTCTTGGTCTTCCTTTTATAATCTTCAGCTGTCCATGGGCTTTAAAATCTTTATTTAATCATCCCTTGATCCATGTTCTAATTGCGCCTTAAATCTTGGAACATATCTACAACAAATCTGTTGTATCAGACCAAGATGTCGAGTCCACAAGATAGGACATCTTGTTTGACATGTTTTCTTTTAACAAATTTCTTCAAGTTAGGACATCTTGTTCAACATTATGTTTTACCAAAATTTACTCAAATCTTTAGAGCCTTCAATCTCCCCCTTTTGACAAATTTTGGCTAAAACTCCTTTTGCACAATAAACCCAGGAGAACCAGGAGAGAAGGAGTAGAAAGTCCTGAAGTCATTTCAATCGGCCTGTGACGAGTCTAGCAGAAAATAATGTGACTCCTGGAAGCTTTCATTCTTCTTGTCCAGTTGTATGGATGGTTTACACAGTACACACCACCTGTTGTATGTCGTGTACCCTTCGTCCTAGCGTACATGAGGAAGAAGATGCATGATACTCCCTCTCAAAACCAGACCCAAAATACCACCCTCCATTACCTAGATCAGGACTCCAAAAACTAAACCTTACCTCTGGATAACTCAGAACACAAGACACAATTGTGTTCATAACTCCGATCACAAGACACAAAGAGAAAACTCAGAACAATAGGAACTGAGTCACAGAAAAGATGTTAGAACATCTTATCCAACATCCTTGCAAAACACCTGCAAGAATGAACTCAACACACAAAATGAGATCAGTCATGTGTTGTAATGGACAACACACAACGGAGATGGACACACACCCTTTCTCCCCCTTTTTAGCCAAAAATTGGAAAAAATATCCAACATAGTTCCAGATCCAAATAGTATTCACCCAAACCCAGACAAAAGCCATAACCTTACAACCCACCAAGAGAGACAACCTGAGACACAAGAGGCAGCGACCCCCTTTAAATACCCAAGCAGTTTCCTTAGGAATTAACGGTCCATAGAAGTTACCGAAGAACAATTTCAATGAGGACATAAATGACTGTGCACCGCCCAATTCAGATTTGACTGCTTCTTCTTTACTAAGAACCGTCCAAAGAATGCGCATGTACCAAGAAACATGTTTTGCACGCCTTCTCTAAAACATGTGTTCCACCGTCCAAGGAACACCGTCCAAAGAAAGCAACTTGGAAACAACCACAAGTCCTAAACAATGTCCTGACACCTAGTCAGACTTTGTCTACTCTCTCTTAGAACCTTTGAGACATAGTCACAGTGCCTTCCAATAACTCCAGCAAACTCCTTTCAACCAGAATTAAAAGAAACTGACCAAGATGTTAAGACATCACGTCTCACATCTCCCAATTAACAACAAAGACTCCCATGAGCCTTATCTCAATCTGTAGAGAAAAATAAATTATGCCAGACAATACCTAATCTTGTTTCTCAGGTCTCTCATAAGAATTAAGAACAAGGTTGAAATAAGTCAATAGCCTTAACCGTTTAAACTCCCAAGCAGAGCTGACTAAGCCACATTATCAACACACCATGATGTCAAGATATCTTATCTGACATCATAACCTCACATGAATCCTATGAACATCTTTATGCTCATCAGTGAGTAAATAATAGGATCACACTCCTTGTACCATAACCAATAAACTCTTGGAATGAGACCAGATAACACCATTGATCACTCTCCCCCTGAACATATCCACACCCTGTACAAATTCATCTTGAATCTTACAGCCATAGATAACCTTGTTCTTTGAGAATGAATCCAATCGAACCTGGAATCCTCACATCCCCGAAAGAGACATACAAAATCTCTAAACTCCTTGGTTATCCAAGATTTCATCCACACTAGAAAGACATCAAACCCTTTCTTCATATAAAGAGATATACATCCTCAGTCTGTTTCCTACTTAAGATTCAACCTGACACAATCTTTTCTAGAGATATTTCCAGCGGAACCTCCCATTGACTCACAGATAGTCAGAATCAACACAGTCTTGACCAGTAGCTCTACACTATACTTCACAATGAATAGGTATAACACTAAATCTTAAGATCAAACTCAGTCATCTTCCAAGAATAACCAATATTAGGAATGGTGTTCCAACATCATTTAGGACATCAGTGACAAACAGAGGAGCCATGTACTTGAATCTTGAAACACCAATCACATGACTTACCATTTGCATAGTAATTCCTACATCTCGTTAAGATACACATGAAGAGCTTTATATGATACACACTTGTATTAGCTTAATCTTCACACGAATCAGAAAAACACTTAGGGAAATAAACACTCATGGAATCAGGAAGCCTCTACCAGAAACAGAATGTGTAGACAAAACATCCTCAAGCACCTTGGGTTTTTTCTACACGCATCAAGACATGGACAGAAACAGTTTCTCCTTTGGATTTCTGTTTACTATCTTTGCACGGACCCTCAGATAGTCAAGTATACCATCACTTGCAAGATCAAGTGTTCCAAACATGTGATGACCATATTTCTTGGACCCTAAGCAAAGAAAAATCTCCCTAAAACATCCAAACAACCAAGGTTATTTGATACAGCTCCCTCCAAGATTCTTGACAAGCTCATCCCACCTTGAACAATTTCTCTTTCTCAATAGAACAAGAGTTCTATGTTCTCATAGACTTGAAACTTATATTCAAGTTTGAGTAAACAACCTCTATCCTGTTTTAAAAACAACAACCAATCTTCTGGAAGACCATCTTGATCAATTACTTCTTTAAGTTCCCTTATCCAACATAATCGCAGATTCACACGAATCTGACTTCATATGAGCAGAAAGCTCTTCAAGATGTCTGAGAGAACGTCCTAGATATTTGACTTTGACCTCCAAATAGTCTGGTTGAGATGCCAATAACAGTCCTCAACTAGAACCCATGCTCATATAGAAGATACTAGAACAAAGCTTCTACACCCCCATGCGCTTAGATCAGAAATAAACTGACCCAGGAATGTTCATCAGGATGATCATGTGATAATCTTCACTTCCATCATCCTACCTATCCATACCAAGTTGATTGGATAGAGCCTTCCTAGACTGCATACCAAATGTCTCTTCAAGACCAATCTGAAGGAGATTCCCAACAAATTTGGTCATCACACATTTATTTAGCAACTAGAGCATATTCCACAATACTCCTTTGTCCACGCAGTTCACTCCTTGGATCAACAGAATTCTGCACACACTCTTCTGGAAAGATGTCTCAATATCTGGTTGAACATCAGTTCCTTTTCTAGTGAACAGATCACTGAAATTGGTTCTGAGTTCTTGCAACTATCTGAAGCTATGCCTTCTGGTGTGACAATTTGACATCATCTTTCTTGAACACCAAGCATTAGGATAATCAATTAACTACTTGCTAAGGCAACAAATAACAATTGATCTTAAATCCCAATTCTGCATTCTTCATACACCAAATGTCATTAGACTCCCTTTTTCTTCAGGTTGACAGCCTTTCTTACTCTAGCTATAAGACATCCAGCACAACCTAGGCAGAAATCTTCAAAGCATAAATCTTCCTTAGAGGACCTTTTTCAGACAAACCAGAAACATCCTTGGATAATTAGGATCACTTTCCACGAGTTAGAAACCTCATAAAGTTGCTCTTGAGATCAGTAAGAAAAATTTCTCCACAAATATTCAATGTCCTCACACTCATAAGAATGCTTTGACATTGATCAACTTTTACACAAATTTCAGCCTAGTTAAATGTCAGTACAATTGGGCCGACATTAGAACATCCACACAGTTCCTTCTCTTCTATTCTAAAATAGACTGTCTTCCAAGAAGTCTGAAAAGAAATCCTCAAACAAGATGACCTCTTATAGGGTTGGGAGCAAAAATAAATTACTCATGTCTCTTTTCAATGGTATGACATTCTCATGTCACACTTCTAAGTAACCTTGGAACATCTTCTTAACCATCTTCTCTTCCGAGCTCTATTTATTAAACACATTCAAAAGTACCTTTATGAGTGAACTTGGGAGACAACTCAAGTATCTTAGGCTACTTCAAGCATGACAAAGAGTGTTTATCAAATCCATAGATCATGAATTGGATACACAAGACCTCAACTCAGCCTTTTTCCACATATTACCCTTCATGTTACCTGATTGAAACTATCTCCCAAGTAACATAGAAAGAACCTTCAGAGGACTCCAGATCACAATGCTTTCTCTTTTAAATTACTCCCAGCTAGTGGTGGCTTGAACATCTAGAGAGGCTAACACCAACTTCAACAAGTGCCAGGTAAGATGTTAAAACATCTTATAAGGCACCATGCGTAACAGTAACATCATTATCAGCAGCAACGGTAGAATCTTCACACACGTATTAGTCAACCATCAATAGTTGTCAAGCTGGACTGAAAAAGCTATCATCCTAGCTTCCAATCCCACACAGTAGTAACAGATGGTCTGATCATACAAACTCCTTCCTTGTTCAAAAGACCAGAAAGTATCTTCTCTAGAACTCATCCATAAATAGACAGGATGCATGTTCTGATACCAATTGAAATTCTGGCATGCATATCACAAATGTCCTAAGAGATGTCGAGACATTGATCTCTGCAAAACTCAACAAGGACAAAACAGGAACACTCTGATACAACAAAGTCATAATAGTATCATGACAAATGTTTCAACGTCTGTCAAGACATATATTTCAGAGCACAAGTATAAACTGAATTTAACATAACAGAATGATAAATAACACAAAGATATGTGTGAGGGCTAAGTGTTTTTCATCTAGTTCTGTTTTAATGATGTCAATAAGTAGGATAGTCTTTAGTTTGTAATTTGGACGGTATCACTTCGTTGTCGGTCGCATTACATACAACCATTGATAAATCATGTGTCCAAACATATAGGAAATGTTCTATAAATCATGGTTCTAGTGTTTGGTGTGCATGGCTCGTGTATTAGTTGGTCAAAATGTGCAGAAAAATCAAATTCTGAGTTTTTACAGGTCTTGAGTCGACCTAAACTATGCATGAGTCAACTCATACATTGCTGACAAATTTCTGTGAAACCACCAGGTTAGCTCCCGTCGACCCTTATCCAGCGAACGGTCGACGCAAGTGTCGCTCCCGGGATTTTCATCCAAGTACAAACGCGAAAGTGGTACCAAAACAGAGTCGCCAGCAATGTGTATTTATCCCAAGAGAGGGAAAGGAAACACTGCGTAAACCTAAAGGAAGGAAAAGAGCATGGTCTTACGACCAAGAGAACTGGGTTCGGGAGTCGGTTACGCGAAGGGAAGGTATTAGCACCCCCACGCGTCCATTGTACCCGATGGGATCCACGCTTGCTTGTCTCGATCAAAGGGTGATAGAAAAAATACCAGAAAAAGGAACTGCTAGCTGGAGAACTGGAAAAGGAAAGGAGAGAGAGAAACAAATGTAGGGAAAATAAAAGAAGTGCTCGAATGGGCCCTACCCACTGCCTACGTATCTCATCGGGAACATAAGAATCAGAGCGACATAGTTCCCCTCAACGAGGGTCGCTTTGTTTGTGTTTTTTAGTGGAAACGTCAGAGTGCGCGTTCCAGCAGTTAGGTGTTGCAGCTCGCTGTAGGGAGACTTCGGCGTTACCTGTTTACGGTAGAACGGACGTGACGAGTCCTTAAGAAATGAATGAAGAAGATGAGAAGAGAATTTGTTTGTTTGAAGTTTTTTAGAAAGAAGTGTTTTGGTTATTTTGTGTTTTGTAACATGTATTGTATTTAAGTCCTTCATACAGGATCAAATGCCTCGCATATCGACCCAAGACGGGACGTACGCTAAACATTCTAGGAAAGCGAGAGAAGACCCCTCACCTCCTTGTTCCCACATGAAATGCCTAAATACAATATTTGTTATGCCTTTATTAAGTGTTTTTTACTTTTATTATAAGATGGGAGAGAAGAGACTCAAAAGAGGGTCAAAGGTGAAAATCTAATAGGGGAGACTAAGACTCAATCTTAATGTTATCGTACATGGTGATCCTATGGTTAATGAGGTTTAAGGAATCTAATCCTAAAAGAAAGGAGAAGAAGAAGATAGAAAGCAACTTACTTCCAAGATGGAAGTTAAGTTATTTCTAAGAGGGGAGAAAGAAGATTATGAAAGCAAAGCACCCTTAAATGCTTAAACAACACAAATTAAATGATTAAAAGATGATAGAAGAAATTAGAATATGGATGCATATCCACACTCAAGTGACTTATCATTAGCCCCTGAAATGGTTAGTACAATTCTTTACAAGTGAAGAAACAAGTTGAGATGAACAAGTAAGGCTTAAACAAAGTCAATAACCAAAGTAAAAGCATCTTAAAGGTTAAGGAAAGCTTAAGGTCAAAATGTACATCATAAGAATGTTCTCTAATACTATGAGATCAAACACAAATCAAATGCACACAAACAATGCCTTAAATCACAAAGAAATGCATTATGAAAGAAGTAGATGAAGAATTAGTGGATATGCAAAGTGGTCATGCATTGATGCTTCATGAAAGGTTAAAGTCAGAACCATATATCAATTATCAATGTCTTAACATGCACATGAATCATCATACAAAACATGGATCAAAGAGTACAAGTGGAAGAGATAAGATGAAGTGGAAGTGAGCATAAGAGAAACATATTTCAACATATGCACAAAATGACATATTATAGATGCATAACATGTAAAATGATTGATGAATGCCCATGGGAAGTATCATATCATTGAGGAGATGTAAATGAAACATATAAAATGGCATACCAAATGCAAACACATTTCATGTTAAGTGCAAGAGTAGATAAGATATGAAAACATGTCAAAAATGTAAACCAAAATGCATAAACACAAACCAAATGCAAGTAAAAACCACCATGACCTATAATTGAGTTAAGAAAGAACTATAATCTTCTAAATGAAACCCCTAACATCACACAAAGCAAACAAGAAAGGGTGGCACAAGTGCCTCATCAAAATTAAGCTAGAAGAAAGTATAAGAATATGCACAAAGATAGCTTCAAATGTAAAGCTCTAAGCAAATATCAAAAGTACATATTAAAATCATGAAAATTGGCTCTAAACAACCTAAATCAGAAGAAAATCAAGAATTAAAAGTTCATGGCAAAAATCAGAATGAAACATACTCAAACAAATCAACAAAACCATATTGAAACCCATCACAAGGAGATGCAAAGATGAACATCACAAGGTATGATATAATGAATTTAAAAATCAAACAAAAATTGTTTTAAGCACTTTAAGATGTTATCTAATCAATACAAAAAGAATGAATAAAAAATATGATGTGAAATGAGAGAAAGAAATCATGTAAATGCAAGTGTCAATGAATAAGAACAATAAAAAAGAAAATAAAAGAAGATCATGGAATAATGTGCAAAAATCCACAAAGTCAGAATTAAAAAATAGAGAAAATTATTTAAATGTGTAAAGATATTACATGAATTAATTTGGGATTTTTAGAAATATTTCACTATTTTTAAAATAATAAAACTAAACAAATATGGAAAAAAATAAAAAAAAGTGAAAGAAATGGGGAGGGGGTGCAGCGTAAGTAATATCCATGTTCAAAAACAAAAATGGGCTCAGTGTGGGGGTGCAAACAACAATTAAAACCCAGTCCAATTAAACATGTGGTTGAGTGTGTTGCGCGTGTGTGCAGTCAATAATCAGATGCAATCAAGGCCCTAGGATGATATTAATCTCAATTAAAAATCAATCAAACGTCTCACAAATCAAGCACATGGCAATTATCACGCACGCACCCACATGTATACATCTGAGAGAGAAAAAAGAAAACACGTTCCATGGACCTTCACTCATTAATGCGTTGGCATGATGTCAAGCGTTAGATTAAAGTCAAGATGAGATCATAACACAAGTAAAGCAATCAAGTGAATGAAACGTAAGGACCATGATAACTATGATGCACAAACATACACATAACCAATCAGAGAGGAAAAGAGAACACGTGAGGAGCATGTGAATTTTAATGCGCTGGCAATCTTTCAACCACACGATGCAAAGGATCAACGGCTGTGATTAAAACTGAGGATAAACCCTAACACATCTCACCGGCCGGAGAAGGACCTCCGGTCATCTTCTCCGACGAGTAACCACCATCTGCAAACTTTCACACGCCCAGAAATTCACAACTCGCACACCAAAATGAAGAGGAAGTGAAGTACATCATGAATATGAAATTATTTTTCATAGACCGTGCACGTACACAACAAACCGAGCCAAAATATTTTGCCCTAATTTTCCAAACTAAGCTCCTAATGAGCCTATCAACTAGCCAGGACACACACAGCTTCTAGTAAGCTTCAAACCATAGAAAAACAAGCTAAAACAATAAGAATTTAGGCAATAAAGTTGGAGTAATTAGAACCTGAAGTTTGCAGAAACTTGAACCAAAAGAAAACCAGAGATCCACTCTTGATCTTGAGCTTGATTCGTGAAAAATAAATGTAGCTGAGTCTTGAGATATTGAGAACAGAGAGAGAATCAAAATGTTGATGAAGCTTCACTTGGAGAATGATATTGATTCAGTGTGCTCTTGATCCAAGAATGCCAAACAATGATGATAATGCAGATCAAATGTGGTTGAAACTTGTTGAGATCGTGTGAAATCAGAGAGAGAGTAGAGAGAGTTTGAGAGGGAGAGTGAGAAAATGAGAGTTAGAATGAATTTGTGAAGAATTTTTTGAATTTATATGTTGGGTTTAGTAGCTTGAACCAAGGTTAATTGGGTGAGTTAACTGAGTTCAAGTGGAGTTAACTGAGCTGCCTCTAACTAACTGAGTCAAGTTAGTTAGGGCGAGTTAGCTTTGGGTGTGATATGGTGATGAATGTCCATGGTGTTATGGTGAGGTGGAAATGAAAATAATGGTGGAGATGATGGCATGCTGGTGTGGCAGAAGCTTATCGTGCAAGCTTTCTCATCTTGCTCTTTCATGTATGACTCTATCTATATGTATGCATGGCAGATGAAATGTTTGGCTAAATGAGGCAATGATAGACATGCGTGTGGCTGGTATGAATTAATCAACACCAACAATGTTATTTTCTGGTTTTGTAGCAACTTGATACCAATGGAAACATGGTGGTTTGGTGGTGAATTTCTTTCACTCTAGTGCATGAAATCATGAGATTTATGTGTCATTGAAAAGATGATGGATCATTGAACAAGTTTGGTGTGAGAATTGGATTGAATTGAGGTGTGTAAAATAGTGTAAAATTGGTTGGAATATCAAAGTGTGGGACTGGTTTGTGGGCATGGCAAGTGGTTGGTTGGCAAGGCAACTTGGTGCATGGAATTTCAGCATGATCATACCAACTTTGAACCCTTATAACTCCATCATAACTTGCTCAAATAAAAATTTGTCCAACATCAAAGTTGAAGAGGACATTGAGATGAACAACTTTGATGTTCAACATTTTTTCATTTGAAGCTTCCTTCAATGAGAAAAATGGGTGGACATTTGGCACACCAAGTGTTTGTCAAAATTATGGCCGGTGGACTTGGTTTTGCTTGTCATGACTTGGGTTTTGACCTCATTTTTACCAAACTTTGATTGATCATATTTCCCTCAATTTTGATCCAATGGAAGCGTTCTTTATATGGATTTGAAGCTTAGAACATGAACTTTAATTGCCTCAACTTGGGTCTGAGGTTTGGTGCTTTTATATTGGAGAAAGAGAGCCTCAAAGTAGGGTGCAAAGTGGTCCAAACTTGCCATTTTTGGAAACCCTAAAGTTTCTATTTTTGGCCCTTTTGTGATTTCTTGATTTTTCATGATTCCTCCATCATTTCTTGATCAAATCTTGTCCAATGGATATATGTAACTTGAATTTCATGAATTTGACCTTAAAAAGTCAAGAGTTGACTTTTTATACTGCATAGTTGACTTTTTCCCCAATTTCTTGATTTTGAATCTTCTGACCAATTGATGAGCCATTTTCCATCCCTATACACTTAGGAACATGAGGAATACCATGAGATCAAGTTTTGCCTAAAAAATCAGAGATAGACTGATTTTATGTCAAACCCTAATTTTGGCACCCTCTAGTTAGGAGGAAATAACACATCCTCCAAATCCAAATTCCTCTGAATATGATGTATATCCTATCTAACAAAGATGAGATATGACATTTGGAGGTGATAAAAACTCAAAGAGCTTGCCCATTTGAAGGTCAGATCCCAATTTTAGATTGCCTTATGTAGGAAATGATGCCCTACCCAATCTTCTTGATGAATTCCCATCTTCTCATGACTTGTGAGATCAATTGAGATGATATGTTATATAAGAGACCCTTGAGGCTTGTTTGAAGACCCTTGGCTCTTATTCCATTGATTTGGATGATCAACACTTTTGAGAATCACCTGATCCCATGCCCTTATGCAAGATGCAATGCAATGCTTTATGTTTTATTTTTTCTATGCTTGAACGCAATGCAATGAAATGAAAGCTCATGCTAAATGCTATGAAAAAATGAGAGGGCAAATTTTGGGGTATTACAGCTGCCCCTATTCAATCACTGTAGACTTGAATGGATGATAGCGATTGCTGTCAGGCGTTCAAGGTATGAAGGGATTGAATACCGAAAATAACCGAAAATTTGCACTCTGTGGAGAAGAATAAAAGGGATATAAACTCAACCAAACGAACTCTGCTTGAATAAAACTCTGATGGGAAGAATAACACTGAAGAAATGTCTTTTGGGATGACGCCAGACGACTACTGGCTTGCCACACTGCGGGTGGACTTTAATAATGTCTTTTAGAACAATGCCAGATGACTACTGGCTTGCCACGCTGCGGGTGGACTTTAATAATGTCTTTTAGAACAACGCCAGACGACTACTGGCTTGCCACGCTGCGGGTGGTCTTTTAAGAACATCTTTTATACCATGCCAGACGACTACTGGCTTGCCACGCTGCGGGTGGTCTTTTGCCAAACTACGGTTGGTCTTGAAACTGTCTTTTAAAATGGAGTTAGACGACTACTGACCTGCCACACTGCGGGTGGACTTTACAGCCTTTTGCCACCCTTAGATGGACTTTTTCCAATATGCGGTTGGACTTTGATTCCTTGCCACCCTTGGATAGACTTTTGCCAATCTGCGGTTGGACTTTGCTGCTGTCTTTTTAAATGGAGTCAGATGACTACTGACTTGCCACACCGCGGGTGGACTTTGCAGCCTTTTGCCACCCTTAGATGGACTTTTGCCAATCTGCAGTTGGACTTTGCTGATTTGCCACCCTTAGATGGACTTTTGCCAATCTGCTGTTGGACTTTGATGATTTGCCACCCTTAGATGGACTTTTGCCAATCTGCGGTTGGACTTTGATGATTTTCCACCCTTAGATGGACTTTTTCCAATCCGCGGTTGGACTTTTACTGCTTTGCCACCCTTGGATGGACTTTTGCCAATCTGCGGTTGGACTTTGAGAGTTTGCCACCCTTAGATGGACTTTTGCCAATCTGCAGTTGGACTTTGGAGGTTTGCCACCCTTAGATGGACTTTTGCCAATCTGCGGTTGGACTTTTGTAAAATTCCAATACTGGATTACGCTCTGCATGCATGTCATACGTCCTTGCTAACCTTGTTGAGGCATGATGATCAATGACTTGACCTTAGAGACTCCTGAAAGGATGATATCTCTGCTGGAGAATAAATGAACAGTCCGTCTGCTTCGAATTGTCACGCTTGCCAAAAGTACATTGGACTTCTGGAAATAAAGGGGAGTGATGATTCTGCTAAGAATTACTTCGTCTGCTTGGGCGAATTCTGATCATAGCAACTCCGCTAGGGATGAGAATTTTCTGAATGATGTTCTGCTGGGGAAAAGCATCATTAAAACTCTACTTGGGGATCTATCACATCCAAGATCCTTTGTGAGAATAACCAGCCTTCTGACCCAGTTGGGGAAAGAATATACTGACACTCTACTGAGGAAAAGGTTAAACCTCTGCGGGGAAAAACAAACTCAGCTGGAGAGTATTACTGGCACGATTCAATACTAAACTCCGTGGGGATACAACTACCAGAGATACTATCTTGCTGGGGAAAAGTCTCTAGATCTGCTGGGAAAATACAAAGGAAATCCACTGTGATCTGTTGAGGAGAAAAGCTACCAAGCTTAACATAAAACTGCCATGTTCCATGTTGGGCAAACATTCTTCTTGACGACCCCGCTGGGGATAGTGAGTTGACAACAAACTCTGCTGGGGAGCACAACCTCAAAGTGTCTCGCTGGGACATGTCTCTTAAGAGGATTTTACAGAAGACTAAGCATCTTCAAACTCTTAGACAAATATCGAGACTCAGGCCAGGCATATAATTGAGAGGTCACTCTACTGGGGATAATAGATCTGGAATGCCTCTTGCTGGGGAATTTCATGATGCCCCATGTAACACCCCAATTCCCATCGCGAATAAATAATACATAAATAAAATCAGAGTAACTAAAAATTTATTTTTCCGACAGAAACAAGGATGCCACATTTTAAAATAAGAATACACACTCCCTGCTCATAAATTTGATACATAGCATAAAATAGGTTACCCTCAATTGGGAAACTTTTCCATATAAAGGTAATACCAAATATATTCAACAATTATATACATAAATAAAATAATCGTTTCCCCGACTCCCGTGCTACGTATCAGAGCAGACACCAAGACCTAAGCAAAGACGAAGATCTAACTCTTCCACTTGCCTCCACGCCTCTAAAGCTGGCAATCTGCACTATGCCATAAAAAGCATATTCCAGCAGAAGGGTGAGAAATATTATCATAATAACGTTGCATATAATTATATATCTCAACATATAATACACATATACCACATTCTCACCACAACTTATCACTGTGCATGTATATATACATATAACACCAAACATATACCATAAATCAAATACACGGCATAACAATCCGTAATTAACGCATCCTTCACATAGGCATATTCATTCATGCTCAAATACATGTATCACCAATACATATCAATTCATCACCATTCATTCAACATAAACACATATATTCATGTTCATTCATCAATGCACATATACAAAGATGACCAATGCAAATTATAGAGACCGACTCACGACTCTATGCAAATGCAATGCGGTACCGACTCATTTCATCTCAAGTTCAATTGAAGAACTTATTGGAGCCATCGCTCGTTACCAATGTAACTCCCCGTCGGGCATACGATGTTCCCCGTCGCTTTCGGTCCTCTTTGTATAAGGCTCATGACGTTTATGGATTACTTTCGGTCCTCTTTGTATAAGGCTCACAATCCGATCGCTTTCGGTCCTCTTTGTATAAGGCTCACGATCGTCTATAACCATCGCTTTCGGTCCTCTTATTTTTAAGGCTCACGATGTATCAAATCGCTTTCAGTCCTCTTATTTTTAAGGCTCACGATGTTATAGCAGATTCCCTCTGGAATCAAACCGTCGCTCACACCCCACACGGGCACACGACGTTACAGCGGATTCTCATTAGAATCACACAACACAAGAATGCACACCATGATGCTTCACATACAACATGACTCATGACACTCTTGACATGCATACATATTCACAATATAGTCATGCATTCATCACACACAATCCACATACATTCACATAAATTGTGCCAAACGGCAACCGAACATTTTCACAAATAACCAAACAATTCGATTTACGGTTTACCGGAAAAGTCGGTTAAAAGTCGGCTAAAAATAACATTTTTCTTCACTAAATCATAGAACATATTTTTAGCTTCACATCCATATAAAGAACACCTCAATCGGATAAACAACGCAAAAGATATAGATATTTCAAAATAACGCAAAAACATAAACCGGAGGCCGGACACAACGAAACGTTTCAAAAATACTGTTCCGATTGGACCAGGTTCAGACCTCAAAACCATTTTTCCTAGAAATAACATCTCGTTATCTTCCCAACGCTTTGAACGGGGGTCAAAACCGACTTACGGTTCAAGAGATATGAATTTCCGAAGTTTCCCCGAAAACCAAAAAATTGCCCTGCGGGCTGCTACGGGTTCTGGCATTTTCGTCCGAAAAACCGACCGATTCAATTATTTTCTTCAAAACAAATACACAGTAATCCTTACCAAATATATATCAACGTTTTAGGACCATAAAAGGATAATTCTACGACGTTCGATTTTCACCAAAATCTCACATTCTCAAAACCCAAAAATGTCAAAACTCACAATATCAACCGATTTCAACCAAACGAGTTTTTATAATCTCGGCCTAACCTCATACGACTAATCTACGCAATTTATTCCGAATTTCATCCGCGAAAACATCGGTTTCTATCGATTGTGTTCAAATTCAACCTAACCACAAATATCTCTAAAACAACCAAACAATTCCAACAATCAGCCACATAATCATAAGCATGGATAATATAACAATGTTTCACACCCTTACCCGTTCGATTCGAATCCTAACCGTTGATTTTGATGATTTCTAGCATTTTTCCCACTTTTCTCCTCTTGTTCTTCTTTTCTCTTCTTTCTCACTTTTCTCTCTTTTTCTTTTCCTTTCTATCTTTTCTCTCTCCACTTTCTATTTATATAAAATATCTACTACCCAAATGACCAAAATACCCCTCAGCTCAAATATCTCCCAAACGCTCTCAAAATGCGATAAAACATAAACAACGATGAAAAATAATATATTGCCAAATAAAAGTCAAGAATAAAATAATATAATAATAAAATAATCAAATAGACTCGATTAAATAAAACTGACAAAAATTAGGGCGTTACACCCCATGCTTGGGAGGGTCAACAAGGTAGCTCTGAAGAAATCGTCCCAAGAGGATTTTACAGAAGATTAGGCATCTCCAAACTCCTGGCACTCACTGGGCCTTGTACCTTAACTGCGATGCAAATCTACTGGGGAATTTACAACCGTTATCGACACAGAAAAGCTTGTAGCTGTAGGAAGTACTGAATGGGAGAATCGACTTAATAAGATACAACACTACCCAATTGAAATGGACTTGTCAATATCAAATCGTCGTGAGTAACCGTCAAGTATTTGGATGCACTCAATCAGTAAACGTTGTGACAAAAGGGTGGCATGTGAACCTTTTCCTGAACATGATTGCCCCAGTCCTCTGCATGGGAATAAGTGATCACTTGTTTGGGAGGGATGACTCTTGAAAAGGCTTCACTCTTTCTTTAGAGCCTAGTTGAGGATGCTGCCTATGAACAAAAGAATGTGCACATATGCCCCGTGCTGGATATTACTTCGACAACTGAGAAAATCTAACTCTGAACCACCACTTGTTGGAGAAAAAGGTTTTTATGTATCTCTTGCTGGGATCATTATTAATGAAGCCTGGTGAAAACAAGGGACCACAAATGCCTTAGGTTGGAATGCCCCTTTATTTCAAGCCTTTTGGCTGATTGACTGCGTATGCGTGAACAACAGTTTTTTTTTTCACTTACCTCGGATCAACATGGTCCACTAAAAGAAATTGTCTCAAGAGGATTTTACAGAAGACTTGACATCCAAAATGCCTCGATGTCTTCAAACTCTTGGAGATATTTGTCGGATCTCGAAGTACCTGCCTCAGACTGTATGATCTACAGAGAAATTCGCCTCGAGAAGGTTCATGCACAATCTCATATCCCCGTGAGATATTCTGCCCCAATATTTTGAAACCTGGATAGGCTGATCAGCCGTCTGGATGGACTAACTTCTCATGCTCTTGAAGTGGTTTTGTCCCTGACTGATCTTTGAAGGAAAACCCAGAATACATGCCTTTGGAGAGATTTGAGTAATTGCCCCAGTTTGACTAAACTCTGAAGAGATTTCTTGACGTGATTGGCCCATATTGGCTACTCTTTAAAGAGATGATTCGACGTGATTTCCCCAGATCGACTACGTCTTATCACAACTTGTTGGGAAAGCTCCCGCTCAACAAAGTTTCCTGAGAAAGTATCACTGGATGTGGCTGCCTTTCGGGAGTTTAAGGATCCTCAACTCGGCAAGATTAAGCTTCTGGACTGAATTTCCATATGTAAACTTCTTTTGATGTCAAACAAATATATGCAAGCAAAAAATGTTTTATTCTAAGAATGAAAATTCTAATGCAACACACATGTTAATCTTGAAGTTTTACTGAAAAGATGTCGCAAAACCGTGAACGAATCACTGCTTAGGATACGACATTGATTTTTGAATAAAATAAAGCATGCACATGCAATACCAACAAGATCTTTCAGCATTACTCATAGGAGTCAGGAACGCTATCTCATCGGAGTACGCTCTCGAAATAAACCCTGTTTCAATTAGGACTTTTGAGGGTTGTATCGTGGCCTGGTTCACGGTTTTGAGAAAAAAGAATTTAAGGCTCAAAATTTATCGGTGCCCACCCACTCTTCGTGATGTTCTCCAGTCCTACGTTCAGCTAATTTGGCATAAGCGCTCATCTCTCAAAAAGATGTTACGATCTGTAAGGAATCCATGCGCTGATGGTTTGAGACAATGAGGCTTTGGAGTAACAGTCACCCTTTTTGTCTTTTGTTCGTAGTCACATGACTTTGTTCTTTCTTTTGAGGATCTTTCTTGGGTAATCCTGTTCGCATTTTGCTTTCACATTCTTTTTCTTACCCCTAACTTTTTCCTGGACAGATTCTTTTGAATCTTTGATCTCTGAGTCCAGCGGGATGCCCTAACTTTTGTCTGAGTTGCTTGTTTTCAAGTTCTAACTTAGCGGGATTTTTTATTTTTTTTTCTCTTTTTTTTCTTGAACACGTCGTGTGACACTGGCTTGTCTTGACTTTGTTGAAAGGGTTGTGACTGCCTCACTCCTTGATTATTGATGGATAACCAATGTGGTTTCACATCTCTTGACCTCTTGGCGGTAGAATAGAAGGTAATGGATCCTCAGATGCACACTCCTTTTGAAATTTGAACGCTCGGTCAAATTAACTGACGCCTACCCTGCCCCTGGTTAAATGTGAGGGTTTTTTCGTATGAAAGAAACTCCTACTTCAAGGCTCAAAGGGGTTAACGAGGGTCTATCTCCCTTATATCTCCAGTGTTTATGGATTTGAAACAATGCCTGTACATCCTCAACAAAGTTCTTATTCAAAAGCACACCCTTAGAGATTTTTGCGTTTTCCAATCATCATCCTCCCTCAGAGAGTTTAAGCAAGAAAATTGGTATTGCAATGCACATTAACATTAAATGAGTGAACACAAATGAAATTCTTCAAGAAAACATGTTCATTGCATTAAAATCATCATACCAAATACAAAAAACTTTTATACATGTAAACAATGTCTGAACAAACAAATAAAAGCTACATATGAAAAGACAGCAAAGAAATAGGGATTGCCCTTGTTGAGGAGGCTTGGCTCCGTCTGGACTGACTGCTTCTGATGATGTCTTTGCAGTCTCGAGTGCTTACTCTGATAAAGAATCTTCACCTTGTGGGGGTACCGTCTAGGGTGATGACCTTTGAGTCAATCAAATCTTGCACCTTGTGTTGGAATACATTACAGTTATCAAGTGTATGCCCAAATGTTCCTGAATGGAACTCACAACTAGCATTCATGTCATAGTCCGGAGGAATAGGGTATGGCACTGACATGGCATTCCTCAGCTGGATCAACGAACTCTTCAGCAAGTGAGCCAACAATTGACTGTAAGGAATAGGAATAGGATCAAATATCCTCTTGGGCTTTCTTGGTCTGAGTTGCCTCTGCTGCTGATAATGCTGTTGCTGCTGATTCGGGCGCCCAGTCTGCCCCTGCACTTTCCTTTCTGCATTCGTCCCGAAAAAGGGTTGCTGACATAGGTCTTCTGTAACATAGGGTTGTGGAAGAGATCCCTGACGCGAGGTGGATCCTTTGGAAAAAGAGGGAGTCCCCAGTTCCTTTGCGACAATGGGAGTAAAATCACTTTGTTTATCAGTACCAACTGATGCAAACTTGACTGCCCCTGAATCAACGAGCTCTTGGACTTTATGCTTGAACCTTGTACAATTCTCAACATTGTGACCAGGTGCCCCAGAGTGGAACTCACATCTAGCATTAACATTAGGTCCCAGAGGAAGCTTTATGGGCAGAGGTCCCAAACTAACACGTTCAACTAGTTTGAGCTCGAGCAAATAAGAAAGCAATTGTGCATACGGCATTGGAATGGGATCAAACTTCCTCTTAGGCCTCTCTGGCTTAGGATCCTCTTGAGAAGAAGGAGGTGATTGCTGACAAGAGAGCTCTAAAACTTTAGTTTGCGGAGGGGATTCACGAAGCAATCCACGATCTAGAGCAGACCTCAAAGAGATGGGAGGAGTAAAGACCTCTGTTGTGGAAGCGGGCACATGATCGTTTTCCTTTTTTAACACCTTATTCAACATTTCCATGACCAGGCCCATTTGAGTCTTCATCTGGTTGACTTCTTCTCGCAGCAGTTCCTGACCTCGGGACAACGCCTGAATGTCACCCATAAAATACCCCAGTTGGGCCTTCATCTCAGTCACCTCTTCCCGGAGTTATTCCATATCTGAACCTTGATTGTGGTGAATCGAGTAGTTGGAAGAAGTCATGTTGACCGTTCTGCAGAGAATACCCAGTCAGAATGATAAATCTGCTCCGGAACACCTGTTATGCATATGAGTATGAGAATGCCATGCAGAATGCCATGTTCGAATATTTCCAAGGGATCATTATGCTTCGATTCACAAAAATTTTTTTTAGAAGAAACATAAGAAATGGATGGAAATACTTAACGACAAGTCTCAAAGTTAATATCCCTTGGAAATACAAGAACATGTATGCAAAAATGATGATGCAGATGCAACAGACATGGGATCAAAGCTTCCATATAATCTGGATAACTGCTGTGCTGGTGACCGAATAAGCTCATAGGTCGGCTCTAAAGAGAACATCGGAATACCAGAATATCCGACTAATCAGAATACCAGGATGTCGGGATATCGGCATAATTAGAATACCAGAATAAACAGAACACCGGCGTGATCAGAATACGGGAATTCCAGAATATCGGCATAATCAGGGTATCAGAATAATTGGAATACCATAATACCAGGCTGATGAGTCCACACTGATAAGAGAACCAGAATACTAGGTAGGATGAAAGTCAAGGTTACCTGCAAACCTGTACACAACCCGCCCCTCTCACATGTGGGTACTAAGATCCTTAGTATCCCGGGCTCTCAGGTCGAGAAATGATGATACGTTCACCATTTCTGGCTTGGCATCATCATCAATCGAGGAGGCCTCAACTGATTGTCAAAAACAAAAGGTCCTCAGCATCTGGCACTGAGGTCGAGAAGCAATAGTACATTCATCCCTTGGGGTACAGTACTATTGCCAATCGAGGAGTGCCTCCACTGATTCTCTTTCAAAAAGGAAACCCTATAGCAAGTTCCCAATATTGGGTCCTCGGATCGAGAATCGTAATGGGTTTGCCATTTCTGGTCTGCCATTATCGTTCTCGGGAGGAGTGCCGCAACTGAGTCATCGGGAATGGTCGCCAGAGTTGACAGCTTTCTAGGTTAACACTCCAAAATGCACAAGACGCGCAAATCAGAACATCTCCCAAGAAAACCTCGTCTGGTTGTGGATTTCGTGTAAACCATACATAACAAGATGCTACGTAGGCCACGCTAATTTCCACTCTAGTCCTATGTGTGTACTCAAGCCTGTGTAATGGGCTTATCTCTCAGAACACCCATCCCACCAAACAGAAAAACCAACACAGTCCAGCATAATAATGATATATAATGCAGTAAATGTGGTAAAAACAGTAATACAACAATATACAGTAAAGCAGTAATACTATAAACAGCAATACAGTGAAACAACAAAATACAACACCACTGCTCCACAATAAACACCCAATGAAACAAAAACAGACAAGCGCTAGGATTGACTCGCTAAAGGAAACCAGAGATTTTGGGTTCTATCCCCAGCAGAGTCGCCAGCTGTCGCTCCCGGGATTTTCATCCAAGTACAAACGCGAAAGTGGTACCGAAACAGAGTCGCCAGCAATGTGTATTTATCCCAAGAGAGGGAAAGGAAACACTGCGTAAACCTGAAGGAAGGAAAAGAGCATGGTCTTACGACCAAGAGAACTGGGTTCGGGAGTCGGTTACGCGAAGGGGAGGTATTAGCACCCCCACGCGTCCATCGTACCCGATGGGATCCACGCTTGCTTGTCTCGATCAAAGGGTGATAGAAAAAATACTGGAAAAGGAACTGCTAGCTGGAGAACTGGAAAAGGAAAGGAGAGAGAGAAACAAATGTAGGAAAAATAAAAGAAGTGCTCGAATGGGCCCTACCCCACTGCCTACGTATCTCATCGGGAACATGAGAATCAGAGCGACGTAGTTTCCCTCAACGAGGGTCGCTTTGTTTGTGTTTTTTAGTGGAAACCTCAGAGTGCGCGTTCCAGCAGTTAGGTGTTGCAGCTCGCTGTAGGGAGACTTAGGCGTTACCTGTTTGCGGTAGAACGGATGTGACGAGTCCTTAAGAAATGAATGAAGAAGATGAGAAGAGAATTTGTTTGTTTGAAGTTTTTTAGAAAGAAGTGTTTTGGTTATTTTGTGTTCTGTAACATGTATTGTATTTAAGTCCTTCATACAGGATCGAATGCCTTGCATATCGACTCAAGACGGGACGTACGCTAAACATTCTAGGAAAGCGAGAGAAGACTCCTCACCTCCTTGTTCCCACATGAAAGGCCTAAATACAATATTTGTTATGCCTTTATTAAGTGTTTTTTACTTTTATTATAAGATGGGAGAGAAGAGACTCAAAAGAGGGTCAAAGGTGAAAATCTAATGGGGGAGACTAAGACTCAATCTTAATGTTATCGTACATGGTGATCCTATGGTTAATGAGGTTTAAGGAATCTAATCCTAAAAGAAAGGAGAAGAAGAAGATAGAAAGTAACTTACTTCCAAGATGGAAGTTAAGTTATTTCTAAGAGGGGAGAACAAAGATTATGAAAGCAAAGCACCCTTAAATGCTTAAACAACACAAATTGAATGATTAAAAGATGATAGAAGAAATTAGAATGTGGATGCATATCCACATTCAAGTGACTTATCATTAGCCCCTGAAATGGTTAGTACAATTCTTTACAAGTGAAGAAACAAGTTGAGATGAACAAGTAAGGCTTAAACAAAGTCAAGAACCAAAGTAAAAGCATCTTAAAGGTTAAGGAAAGCTTAGGGTCAGAATGTACATCATAAGAATGTTCTCTTATACTACGAGATCGAACACAAATCAAATGCACACAAACAATGCCTTAAATCACAAAGAAATGCATTATGAAAGAAGTAGATGAAGAATGAGTGGATATGCAAAGTGGTCATGCATTGATGCTTCATGAAAGGTTAAATTCAGAACCATATATCAATTATCAATGTCTTAACATGCACATGAATCATCATACAAAACATGGATCAAAGAGTACAAGTGGAAGATATAAGATGAAGCGGAAGTGAGCATAAGAGAAACATATTTCAACATATGCACAAAATGACATATTATAGATGCATAACATGTAAAATGATTGATGAATGCCCATGGACAGTAGCATATCATTGATGAGATGTAAATGAAACATATAAAATGGCATACCAAATGCAAACACGATTCATGTTAAGTGCAAGAGTAGATAAGATATGAAAACATGTCAAAAATGTAAACCAAAATGCATAAACACAAACCAAATGCAAGTAAAAACCACCATGACCTATAATTGAGTTAAGAAAGAACTATAATCTTCTAAATGAAACCCCTAACATCACTCAAAGCAAACAAGAAAGGGTGGCACAAGTGCCTCATCAAAATTAAGCTAGAAGAAAGTATAAGAATATGCACAAAGATAGCTTCAACTGTAAAGCTCTAAGCAAATATCAAAAGTACATATTAAAATCATGAAAATTGGCTCTAAACAACCTAAATCAGAAGAAAATCAAGAATTAAAAGTTCATGGCAAAAATCAGAATGAAACATACTCAAACAAATCAACAAAACCATATTGAAACCCATCACAAGGAGATGCAAAGATGATCATCACAAGGTATGATATAATGAATTTAAAAATAAAAAAAAAATTGTTTTAAGCACTTTAAGATGTTATCTAATCAATGCAAAAAAAATGTATCAAAAATATGATGTGAAATGAGAGAAAGAAATCATGCAAATGCAAGTGTCAATGAATAAGAGCAATCAAAAAGAAAATAAAAGAAGATCATGGAATAATATGCAAAAATCCACAAAGTCAGAATTAAAAAATAGAGAAAATTATTTAAATGTGTATAGATATTACATGAATTAATTTGGGATTTTTAGAAATGTTTCACTATTTTTAAAATAATAAAACTAAACAAATATGGAAAAGAAATAAAAAAAAAGTGAAAGAAATGGGGAGGTGGTGCAGCGTAAGTAATATCCATGTTAAAAAACAAAAATGGGCTCAGTGTGGGGGTGAAAACAACAATTAAAACCCAGTCCAATTAAACATGTGGTTGAGTGTGTTGCGCGTGTGTGCAGTCAATAATCAGATGCAATCAAGGCCCTAGGATGATATTAATCTCAATCAAAAATCAATCCAACGTCTCACAAATCAAGCACATGGCAATTATCACGCACGCACCCACATATATACATCTGAGAGAGAAAAAAGAAAACACGTGCCATAGATCTTCACTCATTAATGCGTTGGCATGATGTCAAGCGTTAGATTAAAGTCAAGATGAGATCGTAACACAAGTAAAGCAATCAAGTGAATGAAACGTAAGGACCATGATAACTATGATGCACAAACATACACATAACCAATCAGAGAGGAAAAGAGAACACGTGAGGAGCATGTGAATTTTAATGCGCTGGCAATCTTTTAACCACACAATGCAAAGGATCAACGGCTGTGATTAAAACTGAGGATAAACCCTAACACATCTCACCGGCCGGAGAAGGACCTCCGTTCATCTTCTCCAGCGAGCAAGCACCATATGCAAACTTCACACGCCCAGAAATTCAGAACTCGCACACCAAAATGAAGAGGAAGTGAAGTACATCATGAATATGCAATTATTTTTCATAGATCATGCACGTACACAACAAACCGAGCCAAAATATATTGCCCTAATTTTCCAAACTAAGCTCCTAATGAGCCTATCAACTAGCCAGGACACACACAGCTTCTAGTAAGCTTCAAACCATAGAAAAACAAGCTAAAACAATAAGAATTTAAGCAATAAAGTTGGAGTAATTGGAACCTGAAGTTTGCAGAAATTTGAAGCAAAAGAAAACCAGAGATCCACTCTTGATCTTGAGCTTGATTCGTGCAAAATAAATGCAGCTGAGTCTTGAGATATTGAGAACAGAGAGAGAATCAAAATGTTGATGAAGCTTCACTTGGAGAATGATATTGATTCAGTGTGCTCTTGATCCAAGAATGCCAAACAATGATGATAATGCAGATGAAATGTGGTTGAAACTTGTTGAGATCGTGTGAAATCAGAGAGAGAGAGTAGAGAGAGTTTGAGAGTGTTTGAGAGGGAGAGTGAGAAAATGAGAGTTAGAATGAATTTGTGAAGAGTTTTTTGAATTTATATGTTGGGTTTAGTAGCTTGAACGAAGGTTAATTGGGTGAGTTAACTGAGTTCAAGTGGAGTTAACTGAGCTGCCTCTAACTAACTAAGTCAAGTTAGTTAGGGCGAGTTAGCTTTGGGTGTGATACGGTGATGAATGTCCATGGTGTTATGGTGAGGTGGAAATGAAAAGAATGGTGGAGATGATGGCATGCTGGTGTGGCAGAAGCTTATCGTGCAAGCTTTCTCATTTTGCTCTTTCATGTATGACTCTATGTATGTGTATGCATGGCAGGTGAAATGTTTGGCTAAATGAGGCAATGATAGACATGCGTGTGGCTGGTATGAATTAATCAACACCAACAATGTTATTTTCTGGTTTTGTAGCAACTTGATACTAATGGAAACATGGTGGTTTGGTGGTGAATTTCTTTCACTCTAGTGCATGAAATCATGAGATTTATGTGTCATTGAAAAGATGATGCATCATTGAACAAGTTTGGTGTGAGAATTGGATTGAATTGAGGTGTGTAAAATAGTGTAAAATTGCTTGGAATATCAAAGTGTGGGACTGGTTTGTGGGCGTGGCAAGTGGTTGGTTGGCAAGGCAACTTGGTGCATGGAATTTCAGCATGATCATACCAACTTTGAACCCTTATAACTCCATCATAACTTGCTCAAATGAAAATTTGTCCAACATCAAAGTTGAACATTTTTTCCATCATACCAACTTTGATGTTCAACATTTTTTCATTTGAAGCTTCCTTAAATGATAAAAATGGGTAGAAATTTGGCACACCAAGTGTTTGTCAAAATTATGGCCGGTGGACTTGGTTTTGCTTGTCATGACTTGGGTTTTGACCTCATTTTTACAAAACTTTGATTGATCATATCTCCCTCAATTTTGATCCAATGGAAGCGTTCTTTATATGGATTTGAAGCTTACAACATGAAATTTAATTGGCTCAACTTGGGCCTGAGGTTTGGTGCTTTTATATTGGAGAAAGAGTGCCTCAAAGTAAGGTGCAAAGTGGTCCAAACTTGCCATTTCTGGAAACCCTAAAGTTTCTATTTTTGGCCCTTTTGTGTTTTCTTGATTTTTCATGATTCCTCCATCATTTCTTGATAAAATCTTGTCCAATGGATATATATAACTTGAATTTCATGAATTTGACCTTAAAAAGTCAAGAGTTGACTTTTTATACTGCACAGTTGACTTTTTCCCCAATTTCTTGATTTTGAATCTTCTGACCAATTGATGAGCCATTTTCCATCCCTATACACTTAGGAACACGAGGAATACCATGAGATCAAGTTTTACCCAAAAAATCAGAGATAGACTGATTTTATGTCAAACCCTAATTTTGGCACCCTCTGGTTAAGAGGAAATAACACATCCTCCAAATCCAAATTCCTCTGAATATGATGTATATCCTATCTAACAAAGATGAGATATGACATTTGGAGGTGATAAAAACTCAAAGAGCTTGCCCATTTGAAGGTCAGATCCCAATTTTAGACTGCCTTGTGTAGGAAATGATGTCCTGCCCAATCTTCTTGATGAATTCCCATCTTCTCATGACTTGTGAGATCAATTGAGAAGGTATGTGATATAAGAGACCCTTAAGGCTTGTTTGAAGACCCTTGGCTCTTATTCCCTTGATTTGGATGATCAACACTTTTGAGAATCACCTGATCCCATGCCCTTATGCAAGATGCAATGCAATGCTTTATGTTTTATTTTTTCTATGCTTGAACGCAATGCAATGAAATGAAAGCTCATGCTAAATGCTATGAAAAAATGAGAGGGCAAATTTTGGGGTATTACAGCAAGGTCGTGAGCGGTCGACGCAAGGTCATGAGCGGTCGACGCATGCTTACTTTTTCTGCATAGACATTTCCACGGGTTAGCTCCCGCCGACCCTCATCCAGCGAGCGGTCGACTCTTTGCTGGTCTGAGCTATTTTTCTGCATTCTGTTTTTTCTGTTTTTGCTATTATTTCAATTAGTTGGTTATTCTTGCATTATATATAGTTGGTTCATCTCATTTTCTATATAGAACAAGAAACGTGAAAATATATACTAATCTTTCTCATCATCTTCATCTTCAACCTTGTGTCCTCTAATAATTACACATAATCATTCTTGTTAGTGTCGTGCATCGTGTGAAGTGATAACGTTCAGATTTAGGTATTGTATCCTTGGTTCTGAGTTGAGAATTAGTAGGTGTTTCTTGAATAAAACCTCTGGTTTTGTCCTCCAAGAATCCAGGTGATTTTGGGGGTTTTTGCACAAATCATTTTCTCTACAAGGATTCAGCCGTGCGAAGGTAACTGAAGAACGGGGTGTTCGGTTCAGTTTAGTAGCTACAGTCGGAGGATCGTACGAGAAAGATTTGGGTTCGAATTGTGGAAGATCGAAATCGGTCGAGTGAAGGTGATTGAAGAACGGTGGGTTCTCTCAATCTAGTAGCGTGAGACGGTGATTTGTTCAACCAAATTCGGAGCACTTGATTCATCTTGAATCAAGGGAAGAGAAGACTTTGCATCGACATCAAAGAAGTTTGAGGGTTTGATTGTTAGGTTTTCTCTTGTACAAAAATTTACAAACAAAAAAATATATATATCTCAATTCCATGTTTAGAATTGGGGGAAGAGGTACCCATAGCGAGGACGATTGGGGAACTGCCTAATCAAATCGTGTTTATTCTCTCTTTCCCTACTCTTTTATGTTTTGATATTAATCGAATTTGTGAAGTATCAATCAATCGAAAATTTCTGACATAGTGTAATTTAGAGCTGAAAAAGTACTTTGTAAAATTGATACAATCCCTTGGATTATATTTGGAATCAGCTTTACATTCACATTATTTGGAAATCCAAACTTGGAGTGTCGCACACCCCAAGTGTTTGATTAATTGATTAAGCGCAAAATCGAAGTTTATTTGCGATTAATTTTTGTTGACCTATCTCGTTGGTAATTGGATCAACATCAAGTAAACAAAACTTGGTTGATTGCGTTTAGTTTTTGTTGATTGATCTGTATTTTTCTCTTCTGTCGTATCATTCCTAATATCGTCGTGCATATCTGATCCTTTTAGTAGAGGTTCGTTGTAGACGTTTGATTCAGTGGTTGCTTCTGTAAAAATATTTTTAAAACCAATTTTGGAACACCATTTGTGTGTATAAAATTGTGGGATCTATTCAACCCCCCCTCCTTCTAGTTCCTAGCCATCGTCTAACAAGTGGTATCACGAGCTCCGGTTTATCTGGCGCTTAGGTAAAACTTCTTGGAATATGGCAAACGAACCTAAAGGGGCTTATAATAGAGCTCCAGTTTTTACAGGCGAGAATTACAGCTACTGGAAGCATTGTATGTGCGTCCATATAAATTCCATTGACCGGAAGGTTTAGAATGTCATTTTAAATGGTCCTATGGAAATTACATGACCAATGAAGAAGGTGTTGTCATTCCCAAACCCGAAGCACAATAGAATGAGAAGGACGAGAAAAAGTACAGCCCTGACTGGAAGGCTCGAAATATTTTGATCTCCTATTTGGGAGTTGAAGAATATTATCGAGTCTCTCATTGTGAAACGGCCAAAGCCATGTGGGATGCTTTACAAGTAGCCCACGAAGGCACTAATGATGTGAAAATGGCCCAAATCAACACATTAACGCAAGAGTTCGATCTTTTTTACATGACGCAAGGGGAAACCATTGCGGATATGCAAAAATGATTTACTCATATAATTAATAAATTGCATGTACTTGGTAAACCGGTTCCCAACGAGGTTGCTACTAATAAGATTTTGAGGTGTCTTAACAGGGAATGGCAGCCGAAGGTCACCGCGATCAAGGAGGCCAATAATCTAGCTACTCTAGACCTCACGACATTATTTGGCAAACTCGATGAACATGAGCAAGTGCTCATCGGCTTGGAAAAATATGAGAAAAGTATATAGAAGGAGAAAACAAAATATACGGAAAAGAAGTCGATTGCTCTTAAGGCTTCTTGTTCAAAGTCCACATCTCAAGAGCAAAGTGATAATGAAACCAACAAGAATGAAGATGATGATTCGAGTGATGACATGTGCCTATTTGTGAAGAGATACAATAGATACGTTCGGAAGAATGAGATTTAACACTCGGATAAAAATCTAGTCAAATTTAGAAGGCAATCTAGAAATGAAGGCAACAAGAATCGCAAGGTGAAAGGATCTTGTTACAACTGTGGAAAATCCAGGCACTACAAGCCGGATTGTCCATCACTTAAGAAAGACAACGATAAGGATAAGGATAAGAGTCGTCAACACAAAAAGTAAAACAAATCTAGACGAGCATACATCGCTTGGGAAAGCGATAGCGAGTCGAAAAAAGATGACAACTCAAGTGACGAGAGTGAATCCGTTAATCTATGTCTTATGGCACGTCAAAACAAGAAGAAAGAGGTAAAACACTCTAAATATGATCATTCTAATAGTATGTCTCATTTAGAGTTACAAAAAACTTTTGATATGTTGCACCACGAGGCTAAGGAAGCTTTTCAATGCTTAGCCTCGAACAAAAAGATTCTTTCATATTTGGAGAAAAAGGTTTCCGATTCCGAAAAGGAATTGGAAGCTCTTAAAAAATCCATGGTGGATGCATCAAAAGCTAAGATTGATGAGAATAAGTCTCCATGGTTCAATTGGGGCTGTGATACTTGTCATATTTGGCAAAAAGAAGTGAGAACCCTTAAGGCCAAATTAGACAAGGCTCTTAAGCCTAAAGTTACGTTTGTTATTGATCGATCACATTATCGAGAAAGTATAAATAATCCGTACCAAAAGTATACATATGTGATTCGAGATAGAGATAGCAAAGGTAAACCTCAAATGAACCGTAATTGCCTATATTGTTGCAAGCCTAGTCATACTATTGCTAAATGTCATTTTAGAAGATTTCTTGTTCCAAAAGGAATTTATCAATGATTTCCCAAGTGCGATCTTGGTTTCACTCACCGTAAAGGACCTAATGAGAATTGGGTACCTACTCTCGCTTGATTGTTTTGTAGGTACAAAGTCTTGAGACCACAGAAAGAAGATGGGTTCTGGATAGTGGCTGCTCAAGATATATGACAGGAGACATATCTCTTTTCATCGACTTTGTGGCGAAGAAAAAGGGGTTTGTCACCTACGGAGATAACAATAAGGGACAGATTATCGGCAAAGGTAGTGTAGGTAACCCATTATCTACTACTATCTCTGATGTGCTTCTTGTGGAAGGCCTTAGACACAATCTTTTAAGCATTAGTCAACTATGTGACAAGTATTATAAAGTATCTTTTTCAAAGGATTATTGCATAGTTGAAGATAGTGACAAAAAGGATGTGTTTAAGGGTTTGAGGGTGAATAAT
Organism: Lathyrus tuberosus; assembly: GCA_022829125.1. NCBI lineage: Eukaryota > Viridiplantae > Streptophyta > Magnoliopsida > Fabales > Fabaceae > Lathyrus > Lathyrus tuberosus. Next base: position 1,842,239 of record JALAZF010000574.1, on the reverse strand, counting down.
GCCTATATGCTAGACTTAAATGAGGTATCGTTAAATGGAGACAAGTGTCTAGTCACTATGAATGAAGATTCATGGTTGTGGCATAGACGGTTGGCTCATATCAATTTTGATTTGCTTAACAAAATAGTCTCTAAAGACCTAGTCATCGATTTGCCCAAAATCAAATTCACAAAGGATAATCTTTGTGATGCTTGTCAAATGGGGAAGCAAACAAGGATCTCATTCAAATCTAAAAACATCGTTTCAACTATGAGACCCCTTGAACTCCTCCATATGGACCTATTTGGACCATCTAGGATCAAAAGCCTAGGTGGTAACTATTATGGTTTTGTAATAGTCGATGACTTTTCTCGTTTTTGCTGGACTATTTTCTTAGCAAATAAGAGTGATACCTTTTCGGCCTTTGAAAGATTTGCTAAGTTATCTCAAAACAAGTTAAACACGAACATTGTGTCAATTAGAAGTGATCATGGGGGTGAGTTTAAAAATCATTTGTTTGAAGCATTTTGTGAATCCCATGGAATTGATCATAATTTTTCTGCACCACGTACCCCTCAACAAAATGGGGTGGTGGAACGTAAAAATAGAATTTTGGAGGAACTTGGAAGGACTATGATCAATGAAAGTGGACTTCCAAAATACTTTTGGGTCGACGCCATTAGTACGGCTTGTTACGTTTTGAATAGGGTGCTCATCCGGCCTATTCTAAACAAGACACCGTATGAGTTTTTAAAAGGGCGTAAGCTAAATATCTCTCACCTTCATGTCTTTGGTTGCAAGTGTTTCGTGTTAAACAATGGAAAAGAGACACTAGGTAAGTTTGATGCCAAGGTCGACGAGGGTATTTTTCTTGGATACTCTCAGTCAAGTAAAGCTTATAGAATTTATAATAAAAGGTTACGTATTGTTGAAGAGTCGATACATGTTACTTTTTATGAGTCTTATCTGAAAAATGTCGGAAAAGGTAGTTCTTTTCATGGTGCAGGTGTATCTTCAAAAGACATACTCAAGGACACTGATAAAGGAACTGATCAGCCTGAAGCAGTGCGTATTGAGGAGGAAAAGGATCATCAAACTATGAAGAGTGAGGAGGATCATCCAACTAATGAATATGACCTTCCTCCAGCATGGAAGTCTTCCAAAGACCATCCAATCGACAATATCATCGGTGACATCTCTAAGGGAGTAACCACCCGCTCTAAACTTAGTAACTTTTGTTATTACTCCGCTTTTGTGTCACAAGTTGAACCTAAAAACGCAAAGGAGGCATTACTCGATAAGCATTGGTTTTTATCAATGCAAGATGAACTAAATCAATTCAGGAGAAATGAGGTTTGGGACCTTGTCCCCCCTCCGCGAGGTCATCGAGTAATCGGCACCCGATGGGTGTTTAGGAATAAACTTGATGAAAATGGAGTTATAACACGAAATAAAGCGCGACTTGTAGCGCAAGGCTATAACCAAGAGGAAGGAATCGACTATGAGGAAACTTATGCGCCGGTTGCCCGACTCGAGGCTATACGCTTTTTACTTGTTTATGCTTGCACTATGAACTTCAAATTATTTTAGATGGACGTTAAAAGTGTTTTCCTTAATGGATATATAAATGAAGAGGTTTATGTAAGTTCTTGTAATTGGCTGTAATTTTGTTAAAACAATGTGTTGTCATGGTTGATGTTACAACATGAGCTTCTAACAGTATAGGTATGTTTTAACTAACATTCTGGTTTGTTGTTGAAGAATTAAAGTACTGAAGAGTGATGTCACATGCGATGTCGTAACATCACTATACCAGATCATCAGACTTTAATGTGTTTAGGGCTGCACGTGGTTCTGGTGTGTTTGAGATTTTCTGCTAAAGAGATTCAGAGAATGCAGGCGAAAATCAAGGGAGATATATATTCTGTTACAATCTGTTATGAAGATCAGATTGTTACGAATCTAAAGCATAAAGATATGGAGAAGATTCTGATCTAATAAATGAAGATTTGTTTGAAGATATGATCAGATTTGTTACAGCTGATATGATATGATTGAAGGCCCAAATTCAGCTGGGATGATATTATAAATAGAGTGCTTGTAACCTAGAATGAGCACGGGTCCAAGATGTAGATCATTAGGGCTTTGTCTAGTGAACCACTCGGGGTGTGAGATGGTCACTATGGTTAACTCAGAAACCTGTAGGTAATGAGTTTTGTATTGTTCTTGGAGGAAGCTTTGAAGCAACTCCAAAGGGATGTCATGGAAGTGTGTCTTCCAAGGTATATGTAATAGAAAAGTTTAAGGAGTCAAGCTGTTGATGCAGTGACGGTGTAGTTGACTGCTAGACATCATCGAGATGATTGTAAGTGAGATGGAGTCTCTTACCTAGGGAGGACTTAGGTAGAAGGGTCATTGGGTAGTGATTGAATTAGGTAGATTGTCAACTGGTGTGTTGAGTCTGTAATTTGATACTACTAATAGTGGACTTCCTTCCTGGCTTGGTATGCCCCCAGATGTAGGTTGGTTGAACTGAACTGGGTGAACAATTGATTGTGTTCATTTACTGTTTCTATTATTGCCTTGTTCAGCAGATTGCGATGTTGTGACATTGCACAAGACATCACACATCTGTACCAGAATTTCAGTTTATGTAGCCCAACCTCTGGGTTTTGAATCCCATGAATATCCCGATCATGTCTACAAACTTAAACGTGATTTGAACGGACTTAAACAAGCCCCTAACGCTTGGTATGAATGTCTAAGCAAATTTTTACTTGATCAAGGGTATTCAAGAGGCAAGGTTGACACAACCCTCTTTATTAAACGTCAAGAAAAACATTTAATTTTGGTACAAATTTATGTTGACGATATTATTTTCGCGTCTACTAACATGACCTTGGTCAAGGAGTTTTCTAGTTTGATGCAGGGGGAGTTTGAAATGAGCATGATGGGTGACCGGTAAATAGCAAGTGTATTATTTAGCAGTGTAGTAATAGTTGGGTTTTCCCCATAGTCGGTCTCTCGAGGACTGCTCAGAATATGTAGTGCAGTTGTTATTTCAATTAAACAAAAGTTCCTTGGGTTTTAGAAATTGTTTATGAGATCGTTAAAAATTGCAAATATCAAGCAATAGTAAAAATAAAGATTTACTAACAATGAGAAAAATGCTAGGGAAAATGGTTGAATTGCTCTGCAAGAACCTTCAATGATTATTTAGAAAGATATGCCTCAAACCTCATCTTACCGGATCTTAATAAAAGTTTTTCTTAATTCTTTAATAAAAAACCCTTTGATATTCTTCCTAAACCCTAATTCCTCAGTGGTCTAGGAAGATATCAAGCAATAGTTCTAACAAAGATTTTACCGGTTACTTACGGGGTATCCCCATTCCTAGGCAATATCTACCGCAAGAATCATTATGCAAAAAGCGTTAGGTTGGTTTTTCAGGCCTAATCCCTAACCATGAATCAAATCCAATTTTCCAATCAAAATAAGCATTAAGCACAATGCATAATAAAAGATGAAGGAAAAAGTCATAATCTCATAAAATAATGTGAAATAGATTCATTACATAGCAATTCAGAGCCACCCCTAGCAATGGGGGGTTTAGCCGATCATGTTCAAACTAAACTCAAAAACAACAAAAAGATAAGAAAATGTCATTACAAGAATATTCGGATCACTTTGATCTTCAATTGCTTCCGCGGTTGAATGATCGTCGTTCCCCGAAAACCCTTAATTGCCTCCAATTCCTCCACTTGATCGTAAATTCAAAAGTGTCCTTTTCCTCCTCTCTTTTCTGCCTAAAAAGTATCAGATCACATAACAGCATGCGACATTCCCAAAATACCCTTAGAGGACACTTAAATGGAATAAATACAAAAATCACAAAATTCCCCTCCAGTGGCCTTGACACGGGTCGTGTCCCATGACACGGGCAGCCGTGTCAGGCTGCTGACTCTCATGCGCCAAGACAACTTCTACAGGGGCCCTGACACGGGCCGTGTCCTGTGACACGGGCAGCCGTGTCAGGCTTCTGGTTGATCTTTTCCTTCCACATTTTTGTGCTCCAACTTCCACTTTCCCAGGCCTCCTGACACTGGCCATGTCAGGTGACACGGGCACCCGTGTCAGGTCTCTGAAACATCCTCACTTTGCTCTTCTGGCACTCCAGTTTTTCATATCACGCGCATCTGATTAGTGACTTTTATACATACCTGAGAAACACAAAAACACTACCAAATCAAAGCACAAACGGTCTAAAAATGGAATAACATTAAAAACAAGAACTTACTTAAATAAAACACAAACACTAAGTAGAAATGCAATAATATGAATTCAACTACCGAAAACATAAAGGAAAAGATAGACACAAACGCCTGAAAAACCACGAGTGAAAACCACTGATCAAACTCCCCCAAACTTAAACTTTTGCTTGACCTCAAGCAATAAGCTTGCATAAAGAATTAAAGTGCAAATGAACTGTCATAAGAAAGATTAGATCTAGCGAATGTGACGATACTCATACGTGAGCTTTTCATTCCAAGTCGCTCAACAAGTTATCTTGGTACTTCTCCGTCAACAAAGATATCACACAAACACTATACCGCGTTGAAACCACTGACCTAAATTGCCTTTTCGGTTACCTCTCCAACTATGCTTTGGGCTTAAGTCTTTTTCTCAATTTTCTACCCCTTTCATTCGGACAATCATATTAAGGCACTTCTGATGATTTTTCCTCACATGCACAAAATTGATCAAAATTGTTTTTTCTAGGCACCATTATTTTTCTCGCACATTGGCGCATATTTGTCCCCTTTGGGACGGCTTTTTAGATTCAACCGCCGTTAGGCTAAATAACCGGGTGAGGGTTACCCAACTTAGAAGGACAAGTCGTCTAATTGCCTTTATTCACACATTTTAAAAAAAAAATTTCGGTGCCTTTACTCTCTCTTTTTTTTTTCGATCAACTTTGTACACGCAATTCTCAATAATGATGCCAGACTGTCATTATAAACTACTCGGGGAATACTTCTCAGATTAAAGCACTATGGCACAAATCTACATGTTGGACTCGTCTCCTTACTCAGTGAATTCGGGGTGTTCGCGGTATACCTAAGTTTTCAGATTTTCCCAATTCCTCATTAAGCTCCTTTTCACTCAAACTCAATATACTTTTTCCACCCTCACTCACGATCTCTCGCAATAACAGGACAAACAATATTATTTATTTTTTTTTCAGTTCTGATTCGGGAAGAATTCAGAGAGGTTTTCATAAAACAACACATAAAATAGACAATGACCCGTACAAAAAGGAAAAATTAAAAACAGTAAATCCTCCCCCAAACTTGAACTACACATTGACCCCAATGTCTTGGAACAAGAGCGAGAGAGGTCACTCATAGAGATCCTTCTCAGGATGCTGACAGTAATGCAATACCATTGCTACACCATTGTTTGCACATGTAGGATCCATCTTATTTTTCTGCAAACACAACAAAACAAACAGCAAAAAGAAAGAAATTAATTAGAAAAGTGTGGGTTGCCTCCCACGCAGCGCTTCGTTTAACGTCGCATGGCTCGATGGGTTACACCCCTATGCTAAGGGGGATACTTTAGCTTACATGTTTTGTTGCTTGGCCTTTTCGCAACAGAGCACCGGTCCGGTTCAGAAATATAAACTACTTCTTGCCTCAAGTCAACTCCAACTTCCTTATCCTTCCTTCGATGTCTCTTTTTCTTTCTTTTCTTGATTTCACGAATGGATGTTACCGTGTTGACATGTGCACTATATGCCCGAGAGACTTCAACCTTAGAGATTATGCTTTTTTCCACCATTTCAATCATTCCAAGTGAAGCTTGCTTACCCTTACCTTCATTTTGCTTCTTGATATCCAACACTTTTAAAGTGATTTCCTCATCAAAAGATTTAAAAGTCACCGTGCCTTTTTCAATATCGAAATTGCACCGACTAGTCATCAAGAATGGTCGACCCAGTATTATAGTTGACTCCTCATCCTCAGGTAGATCAATGATCTCAAAGTCTACTGGATAGGTGAAGTTATCAACGATCACAAGCACATCTTCTGCCAGCCCGTATGACTGCTTGGTAGTGTGGTCGGCAAACTTCAGATTTGTTCCCGTTTCACTTATTTTTCCTATACCCAGCTTTTTGAAAATCGAGAGGGGCATGAGACTCACGCTAGCACCCGAATCAATCAAGACTCTCTTAAAAATTCTGTCCTTTATGGTACAGGGGATTGATACAGACCCAGGGTCTTTCCGTTTGATCGGAATTCTCCTACCTTGTGATCCCCCACTGCTCTCCTCAATTACACTCTTTAGTTCTTCTCCACTAGGTTTCTTTTTCCCAATGACCTCCTTCATGAATTTCTTATAAAGAGGCATTTGTTTAAGGGCTTCAAAGAAGGGCATATTAATCTCTAATTTTTTTAATAATGAGCTAAATTTCTCAAAATCTTTTTCTTGTGTCTCCTTCTTTGTCACTCTTGATGGGTACGATAACTTTATCTTTGGTTTAACTGCCTCTTTCCTTTTTTCTTCGATTGGCTTTATTGGTGGCCTGACTTCTTCTGGCTCTCTTTGATTTTCTCTCACTTCCAAATCCACCTCTATACATTGAGACTTATTGGATGCCCCTTCTTCTTCTTCTGCAACTTTCAGTGTTCTTGTGGTAACAACATTGACATTCTCATGATTCTTCGGATTAGGAATGGTGGCGCTCGGGAGGGCGCCTGGAGTTTGAGAACTTGCTAATTGATGTGCTATTTGGCTCATCTGAACTTCAAGATTTTTAATGGAAGCACCGGTGTTCCTTAGATTACTTCTTGTCTCTTCTTGAAATTGGAAGCTTTGAGCGGCCATCTTCTCAATGGCAATCTCCCATTGTACATTTTGGGGAGCTTGTTGCTGTTGTGGATATTGTTGTTGATTCTGATCTTTCTAGGAAAAGTTAGGATGATTCTTCCACCCTGGATTATAAGTTTGAGTGTAGGGATTATTCTGCTTCAAGAATATTATCTCTTCAATTTGTTGCGGAGTTGCAACACACTGTGCAGTAGAATGAGGTCCACTACAAATCTCACACTTTACCGCTTGAACCGGTTGAACCGGTGCCACAGTCTGAGTCCCAAGATTCATCTTCTTAAGTCTTCTCTCCACCTCAGCTGCAATCTGGTCTTCCATCTTTACTACGTGCTCCGTAAGCTTCATATCAATAATCCTTTCAGGTTGGCTTACACTGCGATCATACAACTCCAAGTGCTCATTTGCTGCAATAGCCTCAATTATTTTTTTAATGCCAGTGGCTGTTATAAAGTTGGTTGAGCCACCGGCAGCTGTATCAATAAGCTGCTTAGTCTTCATCTTGAGACCATTCACAAAATTCTGCATTTGTTCGGTTGCGTCCATCTTATGAGTGGGACATGCAACCAAACACCTCTTAAACCTCTTATAAGCATCTCCAAGTGACTCTTCCTCTTTCTGCTTGAAATTAACGATGTCATACCGCTTTCGGATGTACACAGAAGCAGGGAAATATTCATTCAAAAATGTAGTTTCCATCTCTTGCCAAGTAGTAATACTCCCAGCAGGTAGTGAGTAAAACCACTCTTCGGTGCCATCAGATAGAGTGAACGGGAACATCACCAACTTCTTTGCCTCTTCAGAGTGTCCCTCAATTTTCAAGGATGTGTTCATGGTAAGGAACCTTTGCAAGTGCTTGTTGGCGTCTTCATTAATTCTACCTGAAAACGGCCTACTCTGAAGCTGTCGGATGGTAGATGGATGTAGCTGGAACTGTGCAACAGTAACTGGTTGATTAACTATCGTCAACCGTACTGCTAGAGCATTTGCTCTACCATAATCACCGAGAAGTCTTTCGGCAGGTGGATCTGCCGCCATGATACTAAATTCAGACTCGGAGTCTGTACCAGAATCTGCGTGCTGAGAGTGACCTGAAACTGACTCTTCTTTCTCGGGCTCAGGGATAAAGGGTTCTGAGCTCGATGCTGCCAGTCTTTCTAGCGTAGCTTGACGACGTCTGGCGTGTAAGAATCTTTCTGGTTCTGCGTTAAAAGAAAATTCAGCTGAGGCCTTACCTCGCATACACAGGTTAGCAAAGTATTAGTAATAAAATAATAATAATAATACAGGAAAATAAACTCAAATTTTGGTCACAGAGTGACAAAATTTCAATTGAAATAAAATCGACACTATGAATTTGCCAGTCCCCGGCAACGGCGCCAAAAACTTGACCGGTAAATAGCAAGTGTACTATTTAGCAGTGTAGTAATAGTTGGGTTTTCCCCAGAGTCGGTCTCTCGAGGACTGCTCAGAATATGTAGTGCAGATGTTATTTCAATTAAACAAAAGTTCCTTGGGTTTTAGAAATTGTTTATGAGATCGTTAAAAATTGCAAATATCAAGCAATAGTAAAAATAAAGATTTACTAACAATGAGAAAAATGCTAGGGAAATGGTTGAATTGCTCTGCAAGAACCTTCAATGATTATTTAGAAAGATATGCCTCAAACCTCATCTTACCAGATCTTAATAAAAGTTTTTCTTAATTCCTTAATAAAAAACCCTTTGATATTCTTCCTAAACCCTAAGGCAATAGATACTCCGATGCCTACTTGTTCAAATCTTGATCGTGACGAAAATGGTAAGGATGTAGAGGTAAAGAGGTATAGAGGTATGATTGGATCTCTTCTTTATCTTACCGCATCACGACCCGACATTATGTTCAGTGTATGCATGTGTGCGAGGTATCAAGCACGTCCCAAGGAATCCCACTTAAAAGTAGTTAAGCGCATACTTCGATACCTCTCCGATACTCCAAAGTATGGGCTATCGTATTCCAAAGGTAGTGTTTGTTCCTTAGTTGGCTATTCCGATTCCGACTTTGTCGGGTGCAAATCGGATAGGAAAAGCACTAGTGGCACGTGTCACTTTTTCGCAAATTCCTTGGTGAGTTGGCATAGCAAGAAACAGGTTTCCGTTGCCTTGTCAACAGCTGAGGCGGAATACATTGCCGCCGGAAGTTGTTGTGCTCAAGTTCTATGGCTTAAGCAATAATTGCTCGATTTCAATTTAAAGCTTGAGCGTATTCCTATTTTATGCGATAACACTAGTGCTATTAACCTAACTAAGAACCCCGTATTACATTCACGCACCAAGCATATCAAAATACGTCATCACTTCCTTAGGGATCATGTTGAGAAAGGTGATGTGGTCTTTGAGCATGTTGATACTAAAAATCAACTTGCTGACATCTTTACAAAACCACTAGCTACAGAGCCTTTCTTTCGCATCCGTAGGGAACTAGGCGTTCTCGACATCTCGGATCGTGTTTGATAATTCCTTAATATAGTAGTTCTTCACATATATATATATATGCTTATTTATGTTTTTGACTAACAATGCAAAGAATTATTGAGCTATATGTGAGGGCTCTCATCGTCAATCATGATTAAGGTAATATCGTTCCGCTTCATAAGTTTCTCTTAAATATATGTACCATGTTAAGTGTTAAAAATGATGTTTATTACACATTTAAGCATATATTATTCATTTGAATGTTTGATTTTTGTGTTATCATGTTTATTTATCATGTATTGGTGCATAAGTAGATAAAGACATGATTTTTTCATTTTATACTTGGTTGACAAAAGAATGGTCCATTTTCTCAAGTTAACCTTAATCAGTACCTAGAGGAAAAGCCACTCCCTCCACCACAAGGACAACCCTTCAGAGGAAGAGGCCATCAATTTAGGGGGAGGATTCCTTGCATGCTATTTTGTTTAGCTTTATTTATGGACTATGTTACTCTTTCTACTAGTATGGAATGTATTCTGTTTGCATCTAGTGTGCCGTATTTATCCATTCTTATCCTAGCATTAACTTCATTATATGTGGATGAATGTTAGTGTATCTGTTTTGCAAATTGTTGAGTGGATCTTCACATATTATGATGCTCTATCTTTGACCACCTTCTATTTCTCTTTTTGATGTTGTCAAAGGGGGAGAAGGATACATCTATGCTAGCAGCAGAAATTGATCTATACTAACTGCAGAAATTGGATTTTTAAAGACCTCACAAAGATAGGGGGAGTCTTCAAATTACAAATCAAGCTAAAGACAGAAAATGTTGCCATCATAAAAAAGGGGGAGTATGTGAGGGCTAAGTTCTTTTCATCTAGTTCTGTTTTAATGATGTCCACAAGTAGGATAGTCTTTAGTTTGTAATTTGGACGATATCACTTCGTTGTCGGTCGCATTGCATACAACCATTGATAAATCATGTGTCCAAACATATAGGAAAGGTTCTATACAATTTCTACATGTGCATAATCATGGTTATAGTGTTTGGTGTGCATGGCTCGTGTATTAGTTGGTCAAAATGTGCAGAAAAATCAAATTCTGAGTTTTTACAGGTCTTGAGTCGACCTAAACTATGCATGAGTCGACTCATGCATTGCTGGCAATTTTCGGTGAAACCACCGGGTTAGCTCCCGCCGACCCTCATCCAGCGAGCGATCGACGCAAGGTCAAGAGCGGTCGACGTAAGGTCATGAGCGATCAACGCATGCTTAGTTTTTCTACTTAGACATTTCCACGGGTTAGCTCCCGCCGACCCTCATCCAGCTAGTGGTCGACTCTTCGCTGGTCTGAGCTATTTTTCTGCATTCTATTTTTTCTGTTTTTGTTGTTATTTCATTTAGTTGGTTATTCTTGCATTATATATAGTTGGTTCATCTCATTTTCTATATAGCACAAGAAACATGAAAATATATACTAATCTTTCTCATCATCTTCATCTTCAACCTTGTGTCCTCTAACAATTACACATAATCATTCTTGTTAGTGTCGTGCATCGTGTGAAGTGATAATGTTCAGATATAAGTATTGTATCCTTGGTTCTGAGTTGAGAATTAGTAGGTGTTTCTTGAATAAAACCTCTGGTTTTGTCCTCCAAGAATCCGGGTGATTTTGGGAGTTTTTGCACAAATCGGTTTCTCTACAAGGATTCAGCCGTGCGAAGGTAACTGAAGAACGGGGTGTTCGGTTCAGTTTAGTAGCTACAGTCGGAGGATCGTACGAGAAAGATTTGGGTTCGAATTGTGGAAGATCGAAATCGGCCAAGTGAAGGTGATTGAAGAGCGGTGGGTTCTCTCAATCTAGTAGCGTGAGACGGTGATTTGTTCGACCAAATTCGGAGCACTTGATTCATCTTGAATCAAGGGGAGAGAAGACTTTGCATCGACATCAAAGACGTTTAAGGGTTTGATTGTTCGGTTTTCTCTTGTACAAAAATTTGCAAACAGAAAAAAAAAAAAAAAAAAATATATATATATATATATATATATATATATATATATATATATATATCAATTCCATGTTCAGAATTAGGGGCAGAGGTACCCATAGTGAGGACGATTGGGGAACTTCCTAATCAAATCATGTTTGTTCTCTCTTTCCCTACTCTTTTACATTTTGATATTAATCGAATTTGTGTAGTATCAATCAATCGAAAATTTCTGACATAGTGTAATTTAGAGTTGAAAAAGTACTTTGTAAAATTGATACAATCCCTTGGATTGTATTTGGAATCAGCTTTACATTCACATTATTTGGAAATCCACACTAGGAGTGTCGCACACCCCAAGTGTTCGATAAATTGATTAAGCGCAAAATCGAAGGTTATTTGCAATTAATTTTTGTCGACCTATCTCGTTGGTAATTGGATAAACATCAGGTAAACAAAACTTGGTTGATTGCGTTTGTTTTTTGTTGATTTATCTGTATTTTTCTCTTCCATCATATCATTCCTAATATCGTCGTGCATATCCGATCCTTTTAGTAGAGGTTCGTTGTAGACGTGTGATTCAGTGGTTGCTTTCGTAAAAATATTTTTAAAACCAATTTTGGAACACCATTTGCGTGTATAAAATTATGGGATCTATTCAACCCCCCTTCTAGATCCTAGCCATCGTCTAACAATATGATGACCCAGTTTGGTGCAACTCACCTACATCTAGGGGCTACCAAGCCAGAAATGAATTCATTATCAGTAGTATTAATTCTAAGTGTACAACCTCCGGTAACTTATCACTTAATTCCCTACCCAATGCAATTCTATCTAGAAACCCAACTAGATAAGAGAAGCCCATCTCAATTCCTAAATCACCTTAGTGATATCTAACAGTTACAACCTCCGGTAACTACATCAAATTGCTCAATTGAAAGACACCCATTTCAATACAATATTCAATCAAGACTCTTGACTAACAATAATACTTGAATTTGCTTAATAGCTTCATCTAAGAATAATATACAATTCATTACCTACAGGTTTATAAATCTGTAAAACTATGTCTACGACAATGTATCAAACTGATGCAAAGGGTGACTTACAATACAAGAAAGTATACGAATCTTAAAACCCTAAACCCTTACTTTTTTACTTTTTACAAAAGTCTTAACACGGTCTAGTCTACATAGTTTGCCCTAGGTCTTGGTCTTCCTTTTATAATCTTCAGTTGTCCATGGGCTTCGAAATATTTGTTTAATCATCCCTTGATCCATGTTCTGATTGCGCCTTAAATTTTGGAACAGATCTGCAACAAATCTGTTGTATCAGACCAAGATGTCGAGTCCACAAGATAGAACATCTTGTTTGACATGTTTTCTTTTAATAGATTTCTTTAAGTTAGGACATCTTGTTCAACATTATGTTTTACCAAAATTTAGTCAAATCTTTAGAGCCTTCACATAATGTCAAAAAATGATGGGGGAAAATACATCTCCAATTGACACAAGATTATGACAGCTTCATCTTCTAATTCATCTAGTTTTTTGAAATCAAGAACTTTATTACATATGGCATTGAAGAAGAAACACAATCTGGTGATAATTACTCTCACATTTTTTGGTAGGATGCCACGGATAGCCACTGGTAGAAGTTGTTGCTTCAAGACATGTCAATCATGAGATTTCAAACTAATTAACTTGACATCTTTCATTGATACAAGTTTCTTGATGTTTGATGAGTAACCTTGGGGAACTTTGATACCATACAAACACTCGCAAAAACTTTTTTTCCTTTTTAAAAAGAGTGTAACAAGCCGGAGGCAGATAAGTTCTTTTCCCTATTTCTATTGGAGGTAATTATTTTTTGTATACCCATCGCCTCCATATCGAGACGAGATTGCTTACTATCTTTAGTCTTGCTTGAAATTTTTAGAAGTGTTCCAATCAAACTATCACACACATTTTTATCCACATGCATCACATCAAGACAATGTCTCACATCGAGACTTGACCAATATGGAAGATCAAAGAACACATACCTCTTTTTCCATATATTTTTCTCAATAACTTACCCTTTTTCTTTTCATCTCTTTCCAAGGACAACATTAATGTGTTTCCGTCGTTCATAAACTTCATCCCCGGTTAAAGGTTTAGGAGCGATATCAAACTCCTGCTCTCCATTAAAAGCCTTTCGTAATCTACGATAAGAATGATCGGGTTTTAGAAATTTGTGATGCCCAAGGTAAACAGTCTTTTTTCCAAACTCAAGTTGGTGATAACATGTATCAGATTCACAAATAGGACACGCTTTATGTCCTTTGACACTATATCCAACCAAATTACCATATGTAGGAAAGTCGTTAATTGTGCAAAATAACATTGCACGCATCTTAAACTTTTCACCAGAATATGCATCATCAACTTCAACGCATTACTCCCAAAAAAATCTTAGATCTTCAATTAATGGACTTAGATAAACATATATGTCGTTTCCAGGTTGTCGTGGTCCAAAAATCATCATACTTAACAACATATATTCACGCTTCATGCATGTCGCTCCCGGGATTTTCATCCAAGTACAAACGCGAAAGTGGCACCGAAACAGAGTCGCCAGCAATGTGTATTTATCCCAAGAGAGGGAAAGGAAACACCGCATAAACCTGAAGGAAGGAAAGAACATGGTCTTGCGACCAAGAGAATTGGGTTTGGGAGTCGGTTATGCGCGAGGAAGGTATTAGCACCCCCACGCGTCCATCGTACCCGATGGGATCCACGCTTGCTTATCTCAATCAAAGGGTGTAGGAAAAGATACTGGAAAAGGAACTGGAAAAGGAATGAAGAGAGAAATAGAAACAAATGTAGGGAAAATAAAAGAAGTGCTCGCATGGGCCCTACCCCACTGCCTACGTATCTCATCGGGAGCATGAGAATCAGAGCGACGTAGTTCCCCTCACTAGGGATGGATTGTTTATGTTTTTTATGGAACGGCTAACGTTCTAGCTCAGGTGTTGCAGGCTCGCTGGTCCGAGTGCGTTACCATCTTGCAAGAGAATGAGAAGAAGTGCGTTCGTACGTTGAGAGTGAATGAGATGAGAAAAGAATTCCCGAAGGAAAGACGTCATTGTTTGTTTTTTGTCTTTTAAGAGAAATGTTTGTTATTTGTTTGCGTATGATAGTGTATCTAAATCTTGGTCATTGGAGTGTATACATCCTCACACCCCAAGATGGAATGAGTAAGAAAGTACACTAAGTGTGAAGAAGACCCCCACATTTAGTTCCAATTATTAAGGTTCAAACACACTAGAATACTTGTGTTTATTAAGTGTTTTTGGTACTTAAGAAATGAAGAAGTGTTTTTTATTATTTGTACCTTCAACAAGTATTGCATTTAAGTCCCTCATACAAGATCAAATGTTTAACACATTGACCCAAGATGGGCTATATGCTACACATTCTAAGATTATAAGAGAAGACCCCTTGTAATCTTTTCTTTATACGAAAGGCCTAAATGCAATAAATGCCTACCTTTATTAGATATTTTGAATTTTCTTTGAGATGAGGAGATGAAAGACTCAAGAGGGAGAGAAATGTAAAATCTATGTGAACTAAGACTCAATCCTAATTGATTAGTTAAGGAAGTGATCCTAATGGTTTGTGAGGTTGCAAAACCTAAAGTCTAAAGAAGGAATGAGCTAAACAATTCACTTCTAAAGTAGAAGATGAATTGTAACCCAAAAGGGAAAGTAATGAGTTAATCAAAGAAAGCACATAAGTACTTACAAAACACAAGATTTAATAGTACAAGATAAAAGGAAAGAAGTTTGAATGTGGATTCCTTATCCACACTCAATTTCAACTTACCAAAGCCCCTACATGGTTAGTAAACATGGAAACATGTATAGGAAGTAAAAAAGCACTTAATACACACTAAAGTTCAAAAGAATAAGATGAAGAATCAAGTCTTAATATCACAACCATAATGTGAATCATATTGACAACAAGTGAATATCATCATACAAGTTCAAATGAATAAGCAACAATCATCATCCATAGCATTCAAACATGTTTCCATAAGAAAGTATAGATGAAAGATGAAAAGAAAGGAAAGGAACATGCATAAATGGAACATGTAATCTAAGAATCAGAATTGAAACTAAATGAAAAATGGTTTATAAACATCTCAAAAGTGTTCATGAATCAACATCAAGACATTCAAGAAGTAATATAAGAAGAAGTGAAGTGAAAGTTAAAAAGGAAAGTGCAAACAATACATGTTAAGGATGCACAAAGTTCAAGTTGAAATGAACATGTAAAGATGACCTATAATGTGTACCAAGGACCTATAATATCACATGAATGGCTCATAAAACATGCAAATGCTCATACAAATATGCACAAAAGAATTCATGCAAACATACACTAAAGTTAGAATGATATGACATGTATTTGGCTTCAAATATAATGCATCAAACAAAAATCAAAAGGACGTATGAAAATTATGAAAGCATGGTATTTGAATGCCTAAGTCAGAAATAAATCATACATCAAGATAGAATGTCAAAATTCAAAGCAAAATGACTTCAAACAATGCAATTAGGTCAAGTTGAAACATCATGCAAAGTGGTGCAAAGATAAGCATCAAAACATGTCATAAAGTGACCTAAAAAAACAAAAAAAAAATCATCTAAGATGCTTCAATGTATTAGTGAATCAATCCAAAAAGAACCAAGTCAAAATAGTTTGTAATAATCAAGAACAAAATTCTACAAATTCATGTATCATACTTGGAATGCATACAAATGGAAATTCAAAGAAAATTATGAAACAGGGGTAAAAATGTAATAAAATCATGAAATAAAAATATCAAAAATTTCCTAAATGTCTTGATAATATTTATGAATTTTTGCAGAATTTTCTGATGTTCTTTTGTAATTTTAAAAATAAAAAATGAAACGTGCATGTAAAAGAAAAAATAAAAATGAAATTGAAACAAGAAAGGGGTGCATAAAAGTAAATTTCCATGTTCAAATGGTTTGGGCTTTAAAACGTGAGGTGTAAATAGCAATGACCCAAGGTCCACATACGCGCAGTCCACACCAACAATTGTGCACTCTCAATCAAGATAAAGTCAAAACAATGCACACCATTGGATCAAGTCCAGTCAACACAAAAGTCAAAGTAAACAAATCCAATGCACACGCGTGAAGGAACATACTCACTACCATACACTGCACCACATATTGTTTAAATGAAATCAAAAAATTAGCACGTGAGATGCACACTTATTTTAATGTGCTGGCAAGATCTCATCCCTTCAACCTCCTCAATCCAACAGCCATGATCAAAATAAACACAAACCCTAGCATTTACAGCCACCGGCTGGAGAGGGACCTCCGGTCACGCACCACCGTCTGCAACTCCACATTTTCCAGAATTTTGCAAATATGACACCAAAATGAAGAGCAGCTTATGTAGATTAAGAATTCACTCATAAGAATAACACATCATGCACGCATAGCAAGAACAAAGGAGATGAAGATGTGCCCTAAGTTTTGAAACTACGCCTCTAAGAGGCCTATCAACTAGCCAGAGTGAGTAGAGCTTCTAGCAAGCTTAAAGCAACAAAAACAACTAAAAATCAATGAGAATCGAATAAAAAAAGTTGAGTGATGAAACCTGAAAACGTGTAGAAATATGAGGTGTTGAGAAAACCAGAGAGTAGCTTGATATTCTGAGCTTCTAGATCTCCAACCTTAGCAAAATAAATGCTATTGATTCACGAATTGATGAAGGAAATTGAAGATTGCAGTGATGCTGAACTTGTAGAAGCTGAGTTGTTCTTGTTGCTCTTGATTCAACCACACCAAACAATGAGCAATGGAGGAACAATGAAGATGAAATCGTGGAGAGAAAAATGAGAAAACTCAGAGAGAAAAGAGAGAATTTCTGAGGTGAGTGTGAAAAATGAGTATTGAAATGAATTTTGAGAGTGAGGTTTCTATTTATAAGTTGGCTTAACTATGGTTAACATGAGTTGGTTAATTGAGTTGACATGGTTAAGGTGAGTCATCCCTAACTAACTGAGCCAAGTTAGTTAGGGCGAGTTAACAATGGTTTTGCTATGGTGATGATGACTTATGGTGAGCTATGGTGGAGATGAGAGTGAACTTGAAATGGCACGACTGGTGTAGCAAAAACTTGTTCAGCAAGTTGTTCTTTCCATTCTCATGTATGGCACGTGCTATGGCAGGTGTATGTAATGGCAATGGTGTGTTCAAATAAGGGAATGAGTTATTTTATGGATGTCTGAATCAAATGGTGTATCAAGAGCCATCAATGTATCAGTGGAACATAGGGTGATTTGTAGATGAAATTCTCCCTAATCAATGGATGGTTTGATGAGCTTTTAGATTCATTGGAAAGAGGGAATATGGGAGAGCAATATTGGTGTGAGAATTGGATTAAATTGAGACTTGGAAGAGGTTGTAAAATGGATTGGAACACAAAGGTTTGGAATTGGTCATGGGCGAGGAATGTTATGTTATGGCAAGGCAATAATGCGCATGGATTCTCAGCATAATCACCTTATCTTGAGACCAATATAACTTCTTATCCTTTGATCAAATGAACAAATCATGAACACCAATTTTGAAGATCTCACATAGAGGAACAACTTTCATGTTGAAAGATTTTTCATTTGAGGCCTCTAACCATGAGTAATTGATCAAAACATTTGGTCCACCACATGTTTGTAGAAATGATGGCGCGTGACCTGAGATTTGCCCAAGCTGACTTGCATTTTGCCCAAGTTTTCCTCAACTTTGATCATCCATAACTCTCTCAATTTTGATCCAATGGAGATGTTCTACACATGGATGTGAAGCTTAAAACAAGATCTTTTGTTGTGGCCGAGTGGAATTTTCATTTGATGTCTCAATTTTGAATGGCCTTGATTCAAAGTTTGGTGCAAAATGGCCAAAACTTTCCTTATTTAGAAACCCGACTTCTTCCAAAAATGGCAACTTTTCAAATCTTGATTTTTCATGATCCTTTTGGAGTTTCTTGATCAAATTTTGTACATTGGTCACATATAACATGAATTTCATGAATTTGGCCTCAAAAAGTCAAGAGTTGACTTTTTCCTCTGATTATTTGACTTAGCCCCAATTTTCCTGATTTTGGATCTTTCTTCCAATTGAACCACTTCTAAAACCAATTGAGAGGCAATTTTCCACACACATACACTTAAGGACATGTAGAATACCATGACATCAAGTTTTGTCCAAAAAATCAGAGATACCCTGATTTAATTGGAAACTCTAGTTTTGATACCCACCTCCTAAGGGAAAAATGTGCAGTCTTCAGTTTCAAATTCCTCAGAGTATGTTGTGTATCCTCTTAAAGGATGATGAGATATGCCACTTGAGGGTGATTTTGAACCAATGAACTATCTCTTTTGAGGGGTTTCCTTCCGTTTTTTGGACCTCTTGCATAGTGAAGGATGTAATGCTTCAATCTCCTATTGAATCTCACTTTCTTGAGGTTTTGGATGATCAATTGAGATAGTATGAGACATGAAAGACCTCTTGTCTTTCCTTAAGGCAACTTGTTTGAACTTTTGTGCCTTGAATGATTCCTTGATTCTCCATCTTTCCCCTGATCACATGCCTTGATGGTAAGAGGGATGCTATGCTTCATTTTTCTATGTTAAAGTTGCAATTCAATGCTAATGAGATGGATATGATGTGATATATGATAATGCTGTGCTATGATGACAAAAGAGAGAGCAAATTTTGGGGTATTACAGCTGCTCCTATTCAAACACTGTAGACCTGAATGCCTGAAAGCGATTGCTTTCAGACTTTCAAGGTATATAGTGATTGAATACCAAATATAACCAAAAATTTGCTCTGGATGACGAAGAACAAAAGGGATATAAACCCAACGAGACTGCTAGATTGAATCTTTAATGAAACGTTGTAGGAGAGATATGTCTTTTAAACGACGCCATACGACTACTGGCTTGCCATACTATGGATGGACTTTCAACAATGTCTTTTTGAACGACGCCAGGCGACTACTGGCTTGCCACTCTATGGATGGACTTTCAACCATGTCTTTTTGAACGATGCCAGGCGACTACTGGCTTGCCACTCAACTGGTGGACTTTAGCTCCTCTGCCACTCTAAACAATGGACTTTTACCAATTCGTGTTGGATTTCTGCCAATCTGTCGTTGGACTTCAATGATTACCAAACCGGCTTTGGAATCTCAAACTTGCCATCCTCAGATGGACTTTTGCAGCTTTGCCAAACTAACATTGGACTTCGATGCTTACCAAACCAGCTTTGGAAGCTTTGCCAAACCAACGTTGGACTTTGCCGAGAATACAGTTGTTTATCCTCATCCCACCTGCTGGAACAATATAAACTACTGTTTGTATGATCGTTCCACCTGCTGGAAAAACCATCTACAATACTATCCCACCTGCTGGAATAATATGAACGATTATCTGTATGATCACCCCACCTGCTGGAACAACCATCTGCAATACTATCACACCTGCTGGAATAATATGAACGATTGTATATAATAATCACCCCACCTGCTGGAACAATCATTTGCAATACTATCCCACCTGCTGGAATAATATGAACAACTATCTGTATGATCACCCCACCTGCTGGAACAATCATCTGCAATACTATCCCATTTGCTGGAATAATATGAACAACTATCTGTATGATCACCCCACCTGCTGGAACAACCATCTGCAATACTATCCCACCTGCTAGAATAATATGAACAACTATCTGTATGCCAAAATAAATTGGACTTTGAGTTGTAAATGAGCAATGCTGAGAATTACACCACCGGCTGGGTAATATCATATGCTGACACTTTGCTGAAGAAGAGATTCCCTCGATCTATTTAGACCTTGCTGGGGAAATTACTATCAAAATGTCGAACTCTGTGGGGAGAGAAAACAATTCAGCAGGGAATTATTCTTTGACAAATTTCACATGCTGAAACCTGCGGGAAATATGACACTACCACTTGCTGGTAAATCCTGCCGAGAATAAACTCCACAGGGGATGTTACAGCTAGAAGCTTCGTCTCTTAAGAGGATTTTATAGAAAACCAAGCATTTTCAAACTCTTAGACGAACACCCTGTCTTCAACTTCCGAACATTCGCTCTTGAACTACCCTTCACACCGTCTGCGAGGTACCAGAAGATTTGCACTCATTATGGACATGGAGTACTCACTGCATTAATAACCGTTATCAACATAGAAGAATTCAATCTTTGACAACCGTTGTCGTCACAAAACCCGGTGGGAAATCTTGAATGAAAGAATCGACTTAATAAGATACAATAGTATCAAGTCATAGCAAATATATGTTGATTATGCTGAGATAACTTTCGTGCTGCTTGGATCGATCGTACTCATTACCTACAACAGACAAAATATATGCACATGCCCCAGGATATTGCGTGGTTTTTTTTTAATCCACCATCCAAGGTTGTCCAACAAGCAAAGTAATTTTAATTGTCTTTTTTTGTGCATGTTTTTGCAAGGCCATGATATTTTCAAAGCAATGTTTTATTATAAAAAATCGGACGTTTTTGCAAACAAAACAGTAAAAATGAAAATAAAAGCTTGTGACTGAATATTCAATTTTATTGATGAAATGCCAAAATCGGCAAATTTACAATCGGAAGCAAACCCCTGAAAGAGTTGATTGCCATAAAATTGAGAAAAGAAACCTATCCTAATGATAATGCAGAAATTGGATTCCAACTGATTCCTGATTCTGTTATAGCCAGTATGTATTCCAACTCTCTTGATCATCTTCGCCTTCGGAAGTTTGTGGTCGGAACAATTCCTCCTTTGGAAACTTTGCTAGTTTGCTGAAGAGTAGAGAACGTACAGATTAATTCAGACTGCAGTCATTCGCTTAAATCCCTCTTTTGCGTGGATCGCCTTTTCAGGTTTTCAATCCACCGGGATACCCATTTTTGCCTAAGTTACCCTTTCGGGTTTTCAACTTACCGGGTGTACAATTTTTTTACTTATATCCCTAATTTTTGCCCGAACCTTTATTCTGTTTTTGGTTCGCCGGGATGCCCTTTTTTTCCTGGATTTTTTATTTTTTTATCCAGCGGGTCTATTTATACGAAGTATTTTTTAACTGCATCTGAATTAACAGGGGATGAAAAGTCTTCACCATCCATGGTTGTTAGCAATAAGGCTCCACCTGAGAAAACCTTTTTAACCACGAATGGACCTTCATAATTAGGAGTCCATTTGCCCCTGTGATATGTACTCGGAGGAAGTATTCTCTTGATTACCACATCTCCGACCTTGTAAACTTGAGGTCGAACCTTTTGATCGAATGCCCTCTTCATTCTGCGCTGGTATAGCTGGCCATGCCATACTGCCGCTAATCACTTCTCCTCAATAAGGGTCAGCTGATCAAACCTGGCTCGTACCTATTCAGCTTCATCTAACTTAACGTCCATCAATACTCAAAGAGAGGGAATCTCAACTTCGACCGGTAGAACTGCTTCCATACCGTATACAAGTGAGTATGGTGTTGCCCCAGTGGACGTGCGGACTGATGTTCGATACCCATGCAAAGCTAATGGTAACATCTCATGCCAATCTTTGTACGTGACAACCATCTTCTGCACAATCTTCTTGATATTTTTGTTGGCCGCTTCGACCGCGCCATTCATCTTCGGGCGGTACGGAGAAGAATTGTGATGTTCGATTTTAAAGTCCCAGCATAGCTCAGCCATCATCTTATTATTTCAAATTAGAACCATTATCAGTAATGATTCTTTCGGGAATTCCATATCGACAAATGATATCTCGTTTCAAGAAATGAGCTACCACTTGCTTAGTGACATTGGCATAAGATGCTCCCATTTAGTGAAGTAATCAATGGCGACCAAGATGAAACGATGGCCGTTTGAAGCAGTAGGCTCAATTTTCCCGATCATATCAATGCCCCACATTGTAAAGGGCCACGGAGAGGACATGACACTCAACGGATTGGGAGGAACGTGTATTTTGTCTGCATAGATCTGGCATTTGTGACACTTGCGGGCATACTTGCAGCAATCTGACTCCATTGTCAACCAATAATACCCCAATCTCAACAATTTCTTAGCCATCGCATGTCCTCCGGCATGGGTACCGAAAGAGCCTTCGTGCACTTCAATCATCAACAGGTCCGCTTCGTGTCTATCCATGCATCTGAGCAGAACCGTGTCAAAATTTCTTTTATACAGCACGCCATCTTTGTTCAAGAAGAAACTACCGGCTAGCCTTCTTAATGTCTTCTTGTCTTTGGAAGATGCCCCAGGCGGGTATTCTAGATTTTCCAAGAAGCATTTAATGTCATGGTACCAAGGCTTGTCGTCAGACACTGCATCAACATCAAACACAAAAGCAGGTCTATCAAGACGAGATACATCAATCCTGGGCACAAAGTTCCAACCATGCACTTTGATCATCAAAGATATAGTGGCCAAGGCGTCTGCAAACTTATTTTCATCTCTAGGAACATGGTACAACTTGACAATTGTAAAGAATGTCAATAATCTCCTTGTATAATCTCTATACGGAATCAAATTCTACTGATGTGTGTGCCAAGTTCCCTTTACTTGATTGATTACCAGTGCTGAATCACCAAAGATATCGAGGGTCTTGATTCGTAAATCAATAGCCTCCTCAATCCCTAGTATGCAAGCTTCGTATTCTGCTTCATTGTTGGTACACCCGAAAGTTACTCGGGCAGTGAAGGTCATGTGAACGCCTTCTGGCGTAATAAGAACTGCACCAACTCCGCACCCATTCATATTAACTGCCCCATCAAACATCAAACTCCATTTGGATTCAGGGTCAGGCCCCTCCTCCAGAAGTGGTTCCTCGCAGTCTTTCGCTTTGAGGAACATGATGTCCTCATCAGGGAAATCAAACCTCATGGGCTGGTAATCGTCAAGAGGCTGTTGCGCAAGATAATCTGACAGTATACTTCCTTTGATTTCTTTTTGCGAAGTATATTGAATATCGTACTCTGTCAGTACCATCTGCCACCTTGCAACTTTGCCTGTAAGTGTTGGTTTCTCAAAAATATACTTGACTGGATCCATTTTTTAGATCAACAGGGTTGTATCTGTGAGCATATATTGTCTCAATCTCTTAGCGGCCCATGCGAGTGCACATCATGTCTTCTCAAGCATTGAATAACGTGATTCACAATTTGTAAACTTCTTGCTCAAGTAGTAGATAACATGCTCTTTCCTACCTGTCTCATCGTGTTGACCGAGAACACAACCCATGGATCCTTCGAGCACTGTCAAGTACATAATCAGTGGTCTCCCTTGAACTGGAGGTATCAGAATAGGAGGTTGCTGCAAATATCTTTTTATTTTATCGAATGCGTTTTGACAATCATCATTCCACCTGACCGTTTGATCTTTTCTTAGCATTTTGAATATCGGTTCGCAGGTGGCAGTTAGGTGAGATATGAACCTTGAAATGTAGTTCAATCTCCCTAGAAAGCCGCGATCTTCTTTCTCAGTTCTCGGTACAGGAATATATTGTATAGCTTTCACTTTAGCAGGATCAACCTCTATTCCTTTTTCACTGACAATGAAACCCATCAATTTTCCGGACCGCACGCCGAAAGTACACTTGTTAGGATTCAGTCTCAACCTGAATTTCCTCAACCTCTCAAACAACTTCTTCAAGTTGATCAGATGTTCCTCTTCTGTCTTTGATTTAGCAATCATGTCATCCACATAGCACTCGATCTCTTTATGAATTAGATCGTGGAATAACGTCACCATTGCTCTTTGATAAGTTGCCCCTGCGTTCTTCACCCCAAAAGGCATTACTCTGTAACAGAAGGTACCCCACGGGGTAATGAATGTCGTCTTCTCCATGTCTTCAGGCGTCATCTTTATCTGATTATACCCGGAGAATCCATCCATAAATGAGAATACTGAAAACTGAGCAGTATTGTCAACCAGCACATCAATATGAAGGAGTGGAAAGTCATCTTTAGGGCTCGCCCTGTTGAGATCTCTGTAATCCACACACATTCTGACTTTGCCATCTTTCTTCGGCACTGGTACTATGTTGGCCACCCAGGGAGGATAGTTGGTTACTGCCAGAAAACCTGCATCCAACTGTTTCTGTACTTCTTCCTTGATCTTCAAAGCCATTTCTGGTTTCGTTCTGCGCAGCTTTTGCTTGACCGGTGGACAGTCCTCTTTCAATGGTAGTCTATGCACAACTATGTATGTATCTAAACCTGGCATATCTTGATATGACCAAGCAAAGATGTCAACGTATTCACGTAGCATGACTATCAGCTCTTGCTTTACATCAGCCCGCAGACTTGCACCGATCTTGATCTCTTTCTTGCTTTCTTCTGAACTAATATTGATAACCTCAAGAGCTTCCTGATGAGGCTGAATGGTCTTTTCTTCCTGTTTCAACAATCTAGCCAACTCTTCCGGGAGTTCATAGTCTTCATCACTTTCCTCCTCAGCTTGATAGATTGGATTGTCGAAATCATACGTGGGAATAACAGAATCATTTTCAGAGGAATTCACAAAATCAAGTATGCATGATTGGATTGATGCTTTATTTTAGATAATTTTTGCTTGAAAACAAAAGAAAAGAAAGTGCATTATCATTTTTAATTTTCTTTGTGCAAAAATAAAAAATAAAGAAGGAATAAAGGAACACAAATTTGTAAACAAAAACGTCCTTTTTATTGATACTTGAACATTATATGAGAAAATATGGTGGCCCTACAAATGGATCCTCACACCTTGGGCAGAGTGTGGGATTTTATGCATTATGAAAGACAAGAATTATTACTCTGAATGGTGTATAACATGAATGACTTCTTCACTATACCAGTTTTGCAATGCCTCGCCCGAAGCCAGTGAATACACCCATCTGTCCAGATAAACTGAGCTTTCAGCATCATCTTCTATTGTTGAGCAGGACTGATTAGGGTTGATAATTCCTCCACTGTTGAAGTTGATTGGCCCACGGAATCGAGGAACTGGCGTTCGGCCCGGTTGGTATCCAATGCCGAACTTATCTTCTTTCACAAACACGTCGATAGCTTTACCCCAACCTTGGGCATTTCCGCTTTCAACCACTTCTCTGGCCTGCTTGTAGGACGCAATTGATGCACTTGGCCCAACTGGCACATTTGATACCACTGATGTTGAAGTAGGTTCTGGTAATTTGTTGATATTAAGGGCTTCAAAAGACTGGCACAGGGTTTCATGAATCTCTCCATCCATTTCCACATATTTGAAAGTGGATAGATGACTCATAAATATATCTTCCTCACCGCAAATGGTAACCACTTGACCCTCGAACACGTATTTGAGCTTTTGATGTAGTGTGGAGGTAACTGCGCTTGCTGCGTGAATCCACGGTCGGCCTAACAAGCAGCTGTAAGCAGGCTGAATGTCCATAACGTGAAAAATTGTCTTGAATATCTGTGGACCAACCTGTATTGGTAATTCTACCTCACCAAACACCGATCTTTGGGATCCATCAAAAGCTCTCACAATCAGATCGCTGGGTCTAAGAATCAATCCATCTACTTCAATTTTCATCAGGGCATTTTTGGGTAACACATTCAAGGAAGAACCCGTGTCAACTAGCACATGCGACAAAACAGCTCCTTTGCATTCAAGTGTGATGTGCAACGCTTTGTTGTGATTACATCCATCTGGAGTCAAATCCCTATTCGTAAACCCCAACCCATGGCTCACATTGACATTAGAAATTACTCCCTCCAACTGATTCACAGTAATCTCTTGGGGAACATATGCCATATTCAAAACCTTCAACAAAGCAGCCCGGTGTGCATCTGAACTCATTAACAGGGATAATATTGAGATTTTAGAGGGTGTCTGATTGAGCTGATCAATGATCTTATAATCGCTCTTTTTGATAATCCTCATAAATTCCTCAACATCACTATCAAAATTGACTTTAGGGTCCTCTTCCTGAACATGCACCTCGTCACCAACAACCTGTTTTCCTTTTGTTCTTGCAGCGGCTTCAGCTTCTTTATCACTCCTTAGATTCTGGGGAGCAAACAGTCGACCACTCCTGGTGAAACCACTTGGTCTACTGACATTCTCAACACTGGTACCAACAGCAGCCTCTGCTTTCTGTTGACTTCCTCCTTGATGAGTATTAGTTCCATATTGCCAGGGAACTGCCCTATTAGACACATAAGAAGCAGATTCATGAACTATAATTGTAACTGGTCTCGGCCTCTCGGGCACGATGATAGCAATAGGAGCTTCAACAGGCACCTGTATTTCAACTGGATTATAATAAATGGTAACAGCTGAAACATCTTTCTCCTTCTCTACCTTATTAAACTGAAGACTTCCTTCGTCCATAAGATCCTGCAGTCCAACTTTCAACTTACTGCAACCATTAATCTGTCTTGAACAATCCTCACAATCAGAGCCACATCCAGGAAATACCTTTCCTTTTAACAAACGCTCTTTTACAATCAACAGCGGAGTCTTTACTAAATTAACATCGGTAATCAGATTCAATTTCCCACCATCAGAAATAGCATTCATGCTTGTACCTCCATGATGGGGCATTGGATTATCATGAACATTCGGCGGCTTAGAGAAATTAATAGCTTTTGCGTCAATCAAATCCTGAACCTTATGGTGAAAGGCCCAACACTTTTCTATCGAGTGACCTAGCGCACCAGAATGAAATTCACATCAAACATTAGCATCATAACCTTGAGGCAATTTTCCAGTATCTAGCGGCCTCATAGTCCAAAGTTCAACTAACTTCTCTCTGAGCAATTGTGCTAACAAAGCAGCATATGTCATAGGCAAGGGATAAAACTTACGGTCCCTTTGTCTATTAGTCTGGAATCGGGGTCTAGCTTGCTGATTTGGAGCTTGCTGTCCTGCTGGAACCTGAATGGTTACAATATCCACCTGATGATAGGACTGAGTCCTGCCTCTGCCCTTTCCTCTATGCACAACACTGGACTCCCCCTCTCTTTTCCTTGGTCCATTAGCAAAGGGTTTCCTCGAACTCGAAGCACCAGTCCCACTAACGTCTTGAATCTTACCTAACTTCAGCAAACTCTCTATTCGTTCCCCAACGATAACAATGTCGGCAAACCCTGTGGAAGGACACGCAGCCAATCTATCCAAATACGGCCCTTGGAGTGTGCTCATGAACATATAAGCCATCTCACGATCAGCCAAAGGTGGTTGAACTCGAGCAGCCAATTCTCTCCATCTCTGTGCGTACTGCTTAAAGCCCTCCTTGTGATCCTGAGTCATACTCTGCAGCTGAGTACGATTGGGCGCCATGTCCAAATTATATTGATACTACTTTAGAAACGCAACGCACAAATCTTTCCAGCTCTTTATATGAACCCTGTCCAGCTTAATGTACCATTCCAGGGAGGCGCCTGACAGGCTGTCCTGGAAAAAATACATCCAGAGCTTCTGGTCTTCAGTATAAGCAGCAATCTTACGATTGTAAGCTTGCAAATGTGTTTTGGGACAGGTACTGCCATTGTACTTATCCAATGTAGGAAGTTTGAACTTGGGAGGGATTCTCACACCTTGCACGAGACCCATGTCCTCTACGTCAATTCCCAGAGGATTTTGGCTCTCAATAGCCTTGAGTCTTTCATCTAACCCTTCGTACTTCCGGTCTTCATTGTGGAAACCCATGTCGTTGTTGAATGCGGTAAACTGGACATCTTGACCATCCTCTAAACCATCATTATCAAATCCCAGATGTACCCCACCAGTGGGGGTGTTGCCAACAGGGGGAGTGCGCACATTGTGATTTGGGATTTTAGTCTCCAGCCTCTGAATAGTGGCTCTCATGGCATCTTGACCAACCCTCATGGTTTCCTGACCGGCCCTCAGCTCCTGCTGACCTTGAGCAATCCCCTGTATAAGGTTCATGAACTGTTCCATTCTCCCCCTCAAATCAGCTAATTCAGTCTGAACGTGTTCCATGACTCTGGCTTGATTGCGTCGGGTAGAATATCGGTGAACTGGGGTATCAGCTATCGTGCCTGAAAACCAAATAAAGGTTAGCAGGCGCCTGCAAAAATAAAACCTGCAATGCAAAATGATATGCTATGCAAATGCAAAGTTATGTTTGTCATTTCAAGATACTTTTCATATCCTGATTCCAATCGTAACCACGAATTCCTGACGACCAGAAATCATGATTATTGAGTTTTGCCTTGAAGAGATATTCATATACGCCAATCACAAATATCTGATGACCAGAAATAGTGATTTTGTAGTGTGTCAGTGTGCAGATATCTTATTACATCACATATATCTGAAGACCAGAAATTGTGAACAGAAATAGCTCATTTCATACAAATTCCCAAAAGTTTTCAAGCACATTTGTCATAGTTTCAGTAACAGAATAAGAAACAATCAGTCAAATGGATCCATCAACAATTCTGATGGTAACCATTGCAAATTACAAAGAAATGACAAAAATCATTAATCTGATAGCTCTACATCTTTCAGCTTCTGGCTGGAATACTTAATCTCTTCAAACAGGATGCGGGTACGCTGATGATGTGGCTTCTCAATCAGCTCTTTGATTACGACGTCCCTTTTTTCCAATGCATCAGATAATGAGCCCATGTGCATCAGCAAGGCTTCATCTTCACCGGCTCCTTTGCGCCTCTTAATTCCAGCTTGAATTTTAACCAGCTTCAGCTCTGCCGTGACATCTTCAAGCTCTTTGTTGGCAATTTTCAATTTATCTTCAGCATTCCTTACCTGTTCTTGATTTTTGCCAAGGTCCTCTCGATACCTTCTTCTTTCTACATGTGTTTTCTTTAGCTCTTCATCTTTATCTTTTAACTGGGTCAACAATTCAGAGTTTTCAATTCCGACTTCATCCCAAGCTTGACGAAGTTTAGCTAATGAATCCCTGCTTCGGGCTAACGCCTGCTTTGTAGTCTTGTGAGCCTGACTAGTATCATCTGCTCCCAAAGTGAGTTTCCGGAAGTACCGAGCTCTATCATCAAAATCTTCTTCTTTGTCTGCCAAGATTTTCTCCGCTTTCAATGCTCTTTTCTCCAAATCTTTGTTGTCAGCCAAAGCTTTCTGAAGACATCTGCTCATTCCAGAGTTCTCTATCTGCAACTCTCTGACCATTTTCTTCCATTTCTCGCACTCTTCAGCCGGTACCATGGAGTGTTGATTTGGACATAAGAGAATCTCTCTTGAAAAGGGTAGCAACAACTCTTTGACCTTCATCTCAATCCAAGCATCGTAGTCAGGGTATGATCTACAGTCTCCTTTGCCAAAAATCAACTTTCCCTCTCTTTGCCTAAATTTCCAGACATTTACTACTTCTGTCACTCTTTCATTCTTGGTTCCCACGAAAAACAGAGAAGCACTAATCTCTTCATCAGCAGGAGGATTTCTCGAAGCATAACCAAATTGTCTAACAGCCAACACCGGGTTGTAATTAATCCCACCTCTTCTTCCAAGTAGAGGCACATTCGGAAAACTTCCACATTTAACAGTAAGCTCTATTGTCAGTAATTTGGGATCAAACCAAATGATGTTATTGGCAGTCAAACCTATCAATCTCTTGGACCATTTCATTGTCTCAGTAGTTTCTACGAAAGCACCAGTTCGAGGTAAATGTTTGAAGAGCCAATGACATAACAATTGGGTACAACAACTAACCAGACTTCCTCTTCCCTTCTCATTTTTGTAGTGTACTGAGTAATAAAAATCCCCTAGCAGGGTAGGAATCGGATTCTTCGAAACGAACACTTTCATCGCCTGCATATCAACAAAGTCAGGTTGACCGGGGAAAAGCACCAAACCATAGATACAGAGAGCTAACACAGCATTGTAAGTAGTCCAGTTTTTAGCCTTGGCAGCTTCCTGAGCTTGTTGGAAAAGAAACTCCAAATGAAATCCTTCATCTTCCTTAAGTTTACTCAGACCACTTTTTACAACAGACAGGTCCAGATGTAGAACAGCAGCAATTACTTTGGGGGTAAGAGCATCTTCAGAAAAATACGGTATAGAAGACGTGACTGGAATTCCCAAAATAAATGAGAATTCCTCCAAAGCGGGCATCAAAATGTAATCAGGGAACAGGAAATATCTCATTGATGGTTCATAGAACTGTAAGAAAGTGTGCAACCCATCCTTCTCATACTTTGTGAATGCACATACCATTTTAATCAGCTCTCCATATTCCTTCTGAAAAGTGTTGAGAACACCAGAACCAGCCATGCCTATCATCTTGTTCAATGAATCCAGCTTAGGATCAGGGAATTTATATGACACATTATTCTTCCTTTTAACCTCAACTTCTTGGAAACTCATGATTGGAATCAGACAATATGGTAGGTACCTGAAAATGACAAACATAACCTGTTATAATATGAGTATGCAAATGCAAAAGGCATGTGATCAAGTATCCAGGTGTCAGTATCTATGTTAAACTGTGTGCACTGTGTCTCTGTATTGAATCTGGCAATATATCTGAGATGGATACTCAAACCACTGTCATAGGATACACTGTCTGTAATAATCATAGAATCACAAGTAAGGCATGTAGGAGGCTAGGTTACCTGTAAACCTGTAAACATCCCACCCATACTCACGTGTGGTTCCTAGAAAACAAGGCTTGTCAGCTTCGGAGGTTTGAGAAGCGATAGCACATTCAGCCCGTAGGATACAATGCTATGCCAATCAAAGAGGTCGTCCACTGACTCACCTTAGAAAATAAAGGTCATCCTATGCAAGTTCCAAAGTGGGCCCTCGGGTGCGAGTAGGTTTGCCACAGAATGTGGTCTGCCACTGTCACCACTAAAGAGAGATGTTTCCACTAAGGTCCTCATGATCGGTCACTAGAGTCGACAGCTCTCTAGATCGACATCCTGGAATACGCAAGATACGTACACCATGATGGGTCCCAAGATAGCCTCGTCTAGCTGTGAATTTCGTGATTACCCAACGTACACAGATGGCATGTAGGTCCCACTACTCTCCACTATAAATCTAAGTGTGCACTCAAGCCTTGGTAATGGGCTCATCTCTCAGAAATCCCATCCCGCCAAACAGACAGAACAGTGCAACACAGTATAATATATGAAATGTAAATGCTAACATGCTATAAATATGGTACAAGTAATAAAATACAGTAAACAGCAAATACAAAATAACAGTAAACATCCAATGAAAGAAAAGCAAACAAGCGCTAGGATCGACTCGCTTAGGATGGACCAGCAATAGGTCAACCTGTCCCCAGCAAAGTCGCCAGCTGTCGCTCCCGGGATTTTCATCCAAGTACAAACGCGAAAGTGGCACCGAAACAGAGTTACCAGCAATGTGTATTTATCCCAAGAGAGGGAAAGGAAACACCGCATAAACCTGAAGGAAGGAAAGAACATGGTCTTGCAACCAAGAGAATTGGGTTCGGGAGTCGGTTACACGCGAGGAAGGTATTAGCACCCCCACGCGTCCACCGTACCCGATGGGATCCACGCTTGCTTGTCTCAATCAAAGGGTGTAGGAAAAGATACTGGAAAAGGAACTGGAAAAGGAATGAAGAGAGAAAGAGAAACAAATGTAGGGAAAATAAAAGAAGTGCTCGCATAGGCCCTACCCCACTGCCTACGTATCTCATCGGGAGCATGAGAATCAGAGCGACGTAGTTCCCCTCACTAGAGATGGATTGTTTGTGTTTTTTATGGAACGGCTAACATTCTAGCTCAGGTGTTGCAGGCTCGCTGGTCCGAGTGCGTTACCATCTTGCAAGAGAACGAGAAGAAGCGCGTTCGTACGTTGAGAGTGAATGAGATGAGAAAAGAATTCCCAAAGGAAAGACGTCATTGTTTGTTTTTTGTCTTTTAAGAGAAATGTTTGTTATTTGTTTGCGTATGATAGTGTATCTAAATCTTGGTCATTGGAGTGTATACATCCTCACACCCCAAGATGGAATGAGTAAGAAAGTACACTAAGTGTGAAGAAGACCCCCACATTTAGTTCCAATTATTAAGGTTCAAACACACTAGCATACTTGTGTTTATTAAGTGTTTTTGGTACTTAAGAAATGAAGAAGTGTTTTTTATTATTTGTACCTTCAACAAGTATTGCATTTAAGTCCCTCATACAAGATCAAATGTTTAACACATTGCCTAAGATGGGCTATATGCTACACATTCTAAGATTATAAGAGAAGACCCCTTGTAATATTTTCTTTATATGAAAGGCCTAAATGCAATAAATGCCTACCTTTATTAGATATTTTGAATTTTCTTTGAGATGAGGAGATGAAAGACTCAAGAGGGAGAGAAATGTAAAATCTATGTGAACTAAGACTCAATCCTAATTGATTAGTTATGGAAGTGATCCTAATAGTTTGTGAGGTTGCAAAACCTAAAGTCTAAAGAAGGAATGAGCTAAACAATTCACTTCTAAAGTAGAAGATGAATTGTAACCCAAAAGGGAAAGTAATGAGTTAATCAAAGAAAGCACATAAGTACTTACAAAACACAAGATTGAATGTGGATTCCTTATCCACACTCAATTTCAACTTACCAAAGCCCCTACATGGTTAGTAAACATGGAAACATGTATAGGAAGTAAAAAAGCACTTAATACACATTAAAGTTCAAAAGAATAAGATGAAGAATCAAGTCTTAATATCACAACCAGAATGTGAATCATATTGACAACAAGTGAATATCATCATACAAGTTCAAATGAATAAGCAACAATCATCATCCATAGCATTCAAACATGTTTCCATAAGAAAGTATAAATGAAAGATGAAAAGAAAGGAAAGGAACATGCATAAATGGAACATGTAATCTAAGAATCAGAATTGAAACTAAATTAAAAATGGTTTATAAACATCTCAAAAGTGTTCATGAATCAACATCAAGACATTCAAGAAGTAATATAAGAAGAAGTGAAGTGAAAGTTAAAAAGGAAAGTGCAAACAATA
This sequence comes from Lathyrus tuberosus, assembly GCA_022829125.1. NCBI lineage: Eukaryota > Viridiplantae > Streptophyta > Magnoliopsida > Fabales > Fabaceae > Lathyrus > Lathyrus tuberosus. The sequence continues at coordinate 1,808,853 of JALAZF010000574.1, read as the reverse complement.
CATGTTAAGGATGCACAAAGTTCAAGTTGAAATGAACATGTAAAGATGACCTATAATGTGTACCAAGGACCTATAATATCACATGAATGGCTCATAAAACATGCAAATGCTCATACAAATATGCACAAAAGAATTCATGCAAACATACACTAAAGTTAGAATGATATGACATGTATTAGGCTTCAAATATAATGCATCAAACAAAAATCAAAAGGACTTATGAAAATTATGCAAGCATGGTATTTGAATGCCTAAGTCAGAAGTAAATCATACATCAAGATAGCATGTCAAAATTCAAAGTAAAATGACTTCAAATAATGCAATTAGGTCAAGTTGAAACATCATGCAAAGTGGTGCAAAGATAAGCATCAAAACATGTCATAAATTGACCTAAAAAAACAAACAAAAATCATCTAACATGTTTCAATGTATTAGTGAATCAATCCAAAAAGAACCAAGTCAAAAGAGTTTGTAATAATCAAGAACAAAATTCTACAAATTCATGTATCATACTTGGAATGCATACAAATGGAAATTCAAAGAAAATTATGAAACAGGGGTAAAAATGTAATAAAATCATGAAATAAAAATATCAAAAGTTTCCTAAATGTCTTGGTAATATTTATGAATTTTTCCATAATTTTCTGATGTTGTTTTGTAATTTTAAAAATAAAAAATGAAACGTGTATGTAAAAGAAAAAATAAAAATAAATTGAAACAAGAAAGGGGTGCATAAAAGTAAATTTCCATGTTCAAATGGTTTGGGCTTTAAAACGTGAGGTGTAAATAGCAATGACCCAAGGTCCACATACGCGCAGTCCACACCAACAATTGTGCACTCTCAGTCAAGATAAAGTCAAAACAATACACACCATTGGATCAAGTCCAGTCAACACAAAAGTCAAAGTAAACAAATCCAATGCACACGCGTGAAGGAACATACTCACTACCATACACTGCACCACATATTGTTTAAATGAAATCAGAAAATTAGCACGTGAGATGCACACTTATTTTAATGTGCTGGCAAGATCTCATCCCTTCAACCTCCTCAATCCAACGACCACGATTAAAATAAACACAAACCCTAGCATTTACAGCCACCGGCCGGAGAGGGACCTCCGGTCACCTTCTCCGGTCACGCACCACCGTCTGCAACTCCACATTTTCCAGAATTTTGTAAATATGACACCAAAATGAAGAGCAGCTTATGTAGATTAAGAATTCACTCATAAGAATAACACATCATGCACGCATAGCAAGAACAAAGGAGATGAAGATGTGCCCTAAGTTTTGAAACTACGCCTCTAAGAGGCCTATCAACTAGCCAGAGTGAGTAGAGCTTCTAGCAAGCTTAAAGCAACAAAAACAACTAAAAATCAATGAGAATCGAATAAAAAAAGTTGAGTGATGAAACCTGAAAACGTGTAGAAATATGAGGTGTTGAGAAAACCAGAGAGTAGCTTGATATTCTGAGCTTCTAGATCTCCAACCTTAGCAAAATAAATGCTATTGATTCACGAATTGATGAAGGAAATTGAAGATTGCAGTGATGCTGAACTTGTAGAAGCTGAGTTGTTCTTGTTGCTCTTGATTCAACCACACCAAACAATGAGCAATGGAGGAACAATGAAGATGAAATCGTGGAGAGAAAAATGAGAAAACTCAGAGAGAAAAGAGAGAATTTATGAGGTGAGTGTGAAAAATGAGTGTTGAAATGAATTTTGAGAGTGAGGTTTCTATTTATAAGTTGGCTTAACTATGGTTAACATGAGTTGGTTAATTGAGTTGACATGGTTAAGGTGAGTCATCCCTAACTAACTGAGCCAAGTTAGTTAGGGCGAGTTAACAATGGTTTTGCTATGGTGATGATGACTTATGGTGAGCTATGGTGGAGATGAGAGTGAACTTGAAATGGCACGGCTGGTGTAGCAAAAACTTGTTCAGCAAGTTGTTCTTTCCATTCTCATGTATGGCACGTGCTATGGCAGGTGTATGTAATGGTAATGGTGTGTTCAAATAAGGGAATGAGTTATTTTATGGATGTCTGAACCAAATAGTGTATCAAGAGCCATCAATGTATCAGTGGAACATAGGGTGATTTATAGATGAAATTCTCCCTAATCAATGGATGGTTTGATGAGTTTTTAGATTCATTGGAAAGAGGGAATATGGGAGAACAATATTGGTGTGAGAATTGGATTAAATTGAGACTTGGAAGAGGTTGGAAAATGGATTAGAACACAAAGGTTTGGAACTGGTCATGGGCGAGGAATGTCATATCATGGAAAGGCAACAATGCACATGGATTCTCAGCATAATCACCCTATCTTGAGACCAACATAACTTCTTATCCTTTGATCAAATGAACAAATCATGAACACCAATTTTGAAGATCTCACATAGAGGAACAACTTTCATGTTGAAAGATTTTTCATTTGAGGCCTCTAACCATGAGTAATTGATCAAAACATTTGGTCCACCACATGTTTGTAGAAATGATGGCGCGTGACCTGAGATTTGCCCAAGCTGACTTGCATTTTGCCCAAGTTTTCCTCAACTTTGATCATCCATATCTCTCTCAATTTTGATCCAATGGAGATGTTCTACACATGGATGTGAAGCTTAAAACAAGATCTTTTGTTGTGGCCGAGTGGAATTTTCATTTGATGTCTCAATTTTGAATGGCCTTGGTTTAAAGTTTGGTGCAAAATGGCCAAAACTTTCCTTATTTAGAAACCCTACTTCTTCCAAAAATGGCAACTTTTCAAATCTTGATTTTTCATGATCCTTTTGGAGTTTCTTGATCAAATTTTGTACATTGGTCACATATAACATGAATTTCATGAATTTGGCCTCAAAAAGTCAAGAGTTGACTTTTTCCTCTGATTATTTGACTTAGCCCCAATTTTCCTGATTTTTTATCTTTCTTCCAATTGAACCACTTCTAAAACCAATTGAGAGGCAATTTTCCACACACATACACTTAAGGACATGTAGAATACCATGACATCAAGTTTTGTCCAAAAAATCAGAGATACCCTAATTTAATTGGAAACCTTAGTTTTGATACCCACCTCCTAAGGGAAAAATGTGCAGTCTTCAATTTCAAATTCCTCAGAGTATGTTGTGTATCCTCTTAAAGGATAATGAGATATGCCACTTGAGGTTGATTTTGAACCAATGAACTATCTCTTTTGAGGGTTTTCCTTCAGTTTTTTGGACCTCTTGCATAGTGAAGGATGTAATGCTTCAATCTCCTATTGAATCTCACTTTCTTGAGGTTTTGGATGATCAATTGAGATAGTATGAGACATGAAAGACCTCTTGACTTGCCTTAAGGCAACTTGTTTGACCTTTTGTGCCTTGAATGATTCCTTGATTGTCCATCTTTCCCCTGATCACATGCCTTGATGGTAAGAGGGATGCTATGCTTCATTTTTCTATGTTAAAGATGCAATGCAATGCTAATGAGATGGATATGATGTGATATATGATAATGCTATGCTATGATGACAAAAGAGAGAGCAAATTTTGGGGTATTACAATGCACAACCAAGGAGATAGGTTGTAAATCGTGAGAAGAACATGCCACGAAGAATGGTTAGTACTTATATTACCAAAGGGGTTCATTCCATCGGTGGCAAGCCCAAGCCTAAGGTTTTTTGGCTCAGTGCCAAAATTCGGAAACAACGAATCTATTTTCTTCCATTGCAAAGAATCAGTTACATGGCGTATGTTTCCATCACATTTTCTTTCATCTGCATGTCATCTACTATTCTTTGCGTCGTCTGCATTAGCAAAAAGTCTCTTAAATCTTGAAATTATTGGCAAGTACCATAACACTTTGCATGAGGCCTCTTCCTATTAACATTGTCATTGTCATTGTCATTGTCATCACCATCATTGTCCTCCAGCTCGTAACGCGACACCCCGCATTCCGGACATTGATCCAAAATTTCAAACTCTTTCCTGTATAATATGTAGTCATTAGGGCATGCATGTATTTTGATATACTCCAAACACAATGGACACAATATCTTCTTGGCTTCATAACAACGATCAGGCAAATTGTTATCTTTTGGTAGCATTTGTTTTAGTAAATTAAGCAATTCCGTGAAACTCTTATTCGACCATCAATTTTTTGCTTCCAGATTAAACAATTTTAAAACCGCAGACAATCGTGTAAAACTTGTGCACCCTTTATATAAAGGGGTTTCTTAATCACTACATAAAGTATCATAAATATGGGTTTTCTTAAAAGAAGATTCTCCAATATCATGGAACATATCTTCTAGACGGCCATCTATATATTCATCTTCATCAACTTCGTGACTTTGTGACGCAAGGTTTCAATTTTTTTCCACCTCACCATGCCACGTCCATATTGTATAATTTTGACATATACCATCACAATATAGGTGATGCGATATCTCATCCTTCGTACTTTTATTTATATTCCCGCAATTAACACAAGGACAATAAAAGATACCATTATTGTCAGGAAGATTTTGATCAGTATATTCAAGGAATTCAAGAACTCCTTTCTCATATACCGGATCTAATCTACCAGCTTTCATCTAACTACGATCCATAATAAATTCTAAAATTTATATCAAAACAATATTGTGAATTGGACAACAAATCTAAACCTAAAGCATGTTCAGTACAATAATACAACTCTAAATCTTAAGCATATGGATAAAGCATATGAACTTAGCAAGAAACAGACCACAAAATCCAACAACAAAACATAAAGCATATTCAGTACAATAATACAACTCTTAATCTTAAGCGTATGGAAAAAGCATATGAGCATCAAAATCAAACAAGAGAGTGAAGATTGTGAAGATTATCAAGAATTAGGAAGATAAGAAAGAGAGTGAAGTTTGCACAAAACATATCGTACTTCGAAGAGACCGAGAATGATGATAGTGAAGATTATCAAGAATGAAGATTAAAATGAATGAAGATTGTGAAGATGAAGATTTCGCAATCGCTATCGCTGTCGTCTCTGGTTCGCTGGTTTGCCAGTTAGCTTAGGGCATGTTATGAAGAAAATAATGAATCTGTTTTGTTTTAAATTTATCAGGAAATACTTTAATCGCTGTTGATATTTACAACCGCAGTGAAATGCATATATTGTTATAACGGTTATATACAAAACCGTGGTTAAAAAGTTTTCAATTTTTTATTTATTTCTGAACTTAAGTGACACGCGCTTTTTGTAATAGGAAAAATGGAAAAAGTATATTTGCTAGGATTCGAAGCTTGTAACTATTACTTTATCACCACCGTTGTTTATAGCAACCGTGATTAAATATCTTTAAAATATATATATATCATGGCACATCCTGTTTGCGGTTTTACAACGGTGAAATGCATAATCGTAGTAGAATTAGTGTTAGCGAATATATATATATATATATATATATATATATATATATATATATATCAGGGCCGTCTTTGAGGGCGTGCAAGGTGGTCTACCGCACGGGGCTTCAAGTTTTGACGGTTAAATCAGAATTAAAAAGGGCCTCATCAATCTTTTTCAAGGTTAAAATTTGGTTAAATAGGGCCTCTAATTATTTTGTCATGGTTGAACCAGGACTAACCTACACAGGGGCTCCAAAAACTTGAGACGGCTCTGATATATATATATATATATATATATATATATATATATATATATATATATATATATATATATATATAAGTTAACCAAACATTTAGGGGTGTACAAAAAAATTGGTTATGCTTAATCAAATTGATATCCAAATTGTTCCACTTTAAAAAATCTAAATCAAATGCCAACGTATAAATGTGGGTATCCATTTTGTTATCCAAATATAAACCGATAATAATAATAATAATAATAATAATAATAATAATAATAATAATAATAATAATGTGGTTTAGTTAATCGGTACCTAAATTTTATTGTAGACATATTTGAACCTGCATGATCACTCCCCCTTCCCATTCTCAACCTTTCTTCTTCCACACTCACCCTCACGAACCTAAAAAACCCTACTTCATCAATACCATTTCTCACTCAAAAACTCCAACTTTTTGGTGCAACAAATCAAAGGGAGGAAGAGAAGATTGAATTTTAGGTAAATATTCAACTTCATCCACTACATTGCTCACATTATCAATCTACTTTTTGAAAAAAAAACAAGTTACGCGCCTTCCGGATGTGTAAATCCGGTACGTATTTAGCATGAACTTGTCCGGATGTGCACATCCGAAAAAATGCCTGGTACTTATTAATTTTAATTTTCAGCATTTTTTAATAGGTTTTAGTTATATATATATATATATATATATATATATATATATATATATATTGTTCTATTATTATTTATAAATAGATATGGTACACCCCGATAACATCTCAAAAGAATTAGTTTCGCCGATTTCTCCGAAAGTTGAAGGGATTATCGTAAAGTCGGTTGATGTCGGCGGTGACTTTAATAACAAGCAAGAGTTTGATGATCGTGATAGCATGCTCGCATATATTCGTAGGACGGCTATTGGTTTTGGTTTCGGTGTGAATATCGGAAGATCGGATAATGGTTCGGAAAGAAGAAAAGCTTTTGTAATTTTGGGGTGCGAAAGAAGCGGGAAATATCAGGTTCCTCTACGGAAGTTAAAAAAAGACGACACCGGTAGTAGAAAATGTGAGTGCCTTTTAAGATTGGTGGTTACATTTTAGCTTCCAAAAAATGGAGATTTAGTGTTCGTTGTGGTATACATAATCACGAATTATGCTCAAAGTTTCAAGGCCATCCTAATGTATGTCGGCTCAAGTCGGAAGAGAAGACATGTATTGCCGCCATGACCTTTAATCTTGTCCAACCGAAAAATATACTTGCCATGTTGAAACGTAAGGAACCCGACAATGTAGCAAATATAAAGCAAGTGTATAACATTCGGTATCAGACGAACAAAGCAATTAGGGGAGATAGAAGTGAGATGCAACAACTGTTGAAATTGTTGGATGATAACAATTACGTGTCTCGGTACAAATATCGCGATGATGGAGTTACGGCCCGAGATATTTTTTGGACTCATCCGGATTCCATAAAGTTGTTTAACACGTTCTCGACAGTGCTCATTCTCGATTGTACCTACAAGACGAACAAGTATCGACTTCCATTATTTGAAATGGTTGGTGTTACGTCTACGGATAAGACATATGCCGTTGGTTTTACATTTTTGGAGTGCGAAAAAGAGGACAATTTTACATGGGCATTGGAGACGTGTCGGTCACTTTTGAAGAAACATGTTCAAATACCTAAAGCGACTGTTACGGACCGCGATACCGCTTTGATGAATGCGGTTGCAAAGGTCTTTCCTTCTTCTAACACATTACTTTGTCGATTTCACATAACAAAGAATGTGAGAAGTCGGGTTAAACCCGTGGTGGGTGTGAAACAAGTGGAGTCGGAAGATGGAAAATTGGTTAAGGCTGGTGTCATTGTAGAAAAAATAAGGGTTAATACACATTTTAGACCCTGCCATTTGGGGCGAATTCGAAAAAGGACCTTGTAAAAAAAAATAGATTCCGTCTCTGCCATTTGAAGATTCTTTTATTTTGGCCCCTCAGTGCACACAGTCAGCAGAATCTGTGACACGGCGCTGTTGGTGCATGCAATAAACTTGTCTTACCACTAGACTGTTATGCATTAGTTGTTATTGGTTTGTGTCAAATATATATAATATAAACTAAATTAAACTAAACTAAATTCAATATAAGCTAAACTAAACTAAATTTAGTTTAAAATAAATTAATATTATATTTATTTATTTATTTTATTTCAGTTTAACATTTATTATATTTATAATTAATAAATTAGTTTATTTTTTAAATATTAAATGTTATTATAAATATTTAATTTTTGTTTAACGTTAAGATATTTATATTTTTAGTTTAATTTTAATTATTTAACGTTAAGATATTTATATTTTATTTTAATTTTTATTTTTATTTAACGTTAAGATATTTAAATAAGATAATATTTTTAGTTTATTTAACGTTAAGATATTTTAAATTATTATTAATTAAAAAAAATATTTTCAGTTTATTATTAAATATTAATATTAAAAACTGTTATTTTAATTAAAAATATTTTTATTTTCAGTTTATTATTAATTATTAATATTAAGAACTGTTATTTTAATTAAAAATATTTTTATTTCCAGTTTATTATTAATTATTAATATTAAAAACTGTTATTTTAATTAAAAATATTTTTATTTTCAGTTTATTTATTATTTAATATTTAAATTTTTAAAACTAAATTTAATATTTTATATTTATTTTCAATTTATTTATTATTTAATATTTAAATATTTAATACTAAATTTAATATTTAATATTTAATACTGTCAGTTTATTTATTTAACATTAAGTAATAAATATTAAATATTAAATTTAGTATTAAATGTTTAAATATTAAATAATAAATAAATTGAAAATAAATATAAAATATTAAATTTATTTTTAAATATTTAAATATTAAATAATAAATAAACTGAAATTAAAAATATTTTTAATTTAAAATAACAGTTTTTAATATTAATAATTAATAATAAACTGAAAATAAAATTATTTTTAATTAAAATAACAGTTTTTAATATTAATAATTAATAATAAACTGAAAATAAAAATATTTTTAATTAAAATAACAGTTTTTAATATTAATAATTAATAATAAACTAAAAATATTTTTTTAATTAATAATAATTTAAAATATCTTAACGTTAAATAAACTAAAAATATAATCTAATTTAAATATCTTAACGTTAAATAAAAATAAAAATAAAAATAAAATATAAATATCTTAACGTTAAATAATTAAAATTAAACTAAAAATATAAATATCTTAACGTTAAACAAAAATTAAATATTGATATTAACATTTAATAGTTAAAAAATAAACTAATTTATTAATTATAAATATAAAAAATTTTAAACTGAAATAAAATAAATAAATAAATATAATATTAATTTATTTTAAACTAAATTTAGTTTAGTTTAGTTTATATTAAATTTAGTTTAGTTTAGTTTATATTATATATATTTGACACATATCAATAATAACTAATGCATAATAGTCTATTGGTAATGCAAGTTTATTGCATGCACCAAGTCATGCGTTCAATTTTTGGATTGTGCAAATTTTTGAACTTTTGATCTTTAAATATTTCAACATTCAAATAGTAAAATAATAATAAAATGTCATGCGTGTAATTGAAATATATAAAATAAATAAATAAAATTCCAACTAAGCTGACACGTCATATTAAAATAATAAAAAAACAAAAAAAAAATAACAAAGCAGCGCCACGTCACAGATTCTGCTGACTGTGTGCACTGAGAGGCCAAAATGAAAGAATCTTCAAATGGCAGGGACGGAATCTAAATTTTTTTTTACGTCATTTTTCGAATTCGCCCCAAATGCCAGGGTCTAAATATGTATTAACCCAAAAAATAATGGATGCATGAAATCTTATTATAAATTCTTCCACAAAAGAATTATATGCCGATTCGATCATGAAATTTCGGAAAATGTGTGAAAAGTACCCCGCGTTGTTGAAATACGTTGAAAGCACTATTCTTGATCAAGTGAAGGAGAAGATAGTATGTACGTGGATGGATAATGTCCGACACCTTGGAAATACAACAACCAATAGAGTTGAGTCGGCACATGCTACTTTGAAGAATTGGTTGGGTAATAGCAAGGGCGATTTATGTCGAGATTGGGACTCCGTGGATCTCATGATTAAAAACCAACATAACGAGATACAAACCATATTTGGTCGGAGTATTACGGTTTTGGAACATCGTTTTAAAGGTAACTTTCTTTACTCTCAATTGATCGACAACATGTCTCGGGCGGGATTGGGCTATATTTTTCACGAGGCCAACCGAGCCGAAACGGTAGGTTCCGATAGCGCAAAGCGTGGTTGCACTATTGTGAAAACCTACGGTCTTCCGTGTGTTTGTGATATTGCTACAAAGTTGAAACAAGGTGAGCCAATACAAATTGACGAAGTTTGCCCTCATTGGATGAGACTTAGTTTTGATGATGATGGATACAAGGAAGGAGATAAACCGGATATCTCTATTTTGTCCGAATTAGAAGCGATTCAAGTGAGATTTTCGAAGGTCGGTGACAACATGAAGCTACACATCAAAGAAGAATTGAGGAAGATTGACTTTCCCGAAACAACCGCAATGATACCGCCGTCTCAACTGGTTAAGACAAAAGGTGCTCCGAAGAAGTTGAAGCCTACACCGAATGACAACTCAACAACTCGGTCTCCTTCATATTGTGAGCACGCTGACAAACTCTTTCCGGACTCACCGACTCCTAAATCTCTACAAAGTGCCATGAAAGGAGCTCGCATTACCAAACCGGCTCCGACACCGATTCCACGAGTTCCAACTTAATGCACCACTTTCGACACCGATTCCACCTATAATTTCCTTTATCGACGAGATGTCGGTTTTTATGCACAAGCATATCGACGGTAGCATCGATGTTGTAGGGGATGGTAATTGCGGTTACCGAGCCGTTTCGGCTATACTCGGTAGAGGAGAGGAAGGTCATGAACTTGTCCGTCATCAACTTATCCTAGAGTTGGAGACGCATAAAGAAGCATACTTGCATTTGTATGAAAATAAAGAAAAATAAGACAAGGTTTACGAGTCACTTGTTCCGTGGTTGAGTGGTCGGCCCCGATATCGAAATGGATGAGCTTCCCCGAGATGGGTCATATTATCGCATGCGCGTATGATATGGTGTGTATTGACTTGACGCGATATGGTTTTTCGAAAACCTTTTTTCCATTCCGCACTGCACCACCGTCCAATCCAAATGATCACATGATGTGTATCGGATGGCTTGCGAAATCAAGACATTTTGTACAAGTTATCTTGAAACCCGGATGCCCCATACCACCTAAATCACTGCAATGGGCGACGCATGCAACCGCAATTGCCGAGTCGTGGCCGGATAGTTTTGTTGAAAGGATGGTTGAATTCGATAGATTGAACGAAATCGAAAAGGCATCAAATACAGAAAAGTCCAAAGGTCAAGCTCCGATAGATTTAGACGGAGACTTTTGTTTTAACTCTTTTGTATAATCGTACGACAAAATGTACGTTTTTGAAGTGAAATATATTGAATTTTTATTCATATGCCTTTTTAATGCACTTATGAATTTTATTCCAATGAAAGCATTGCAATTGGTTGCATAATATAGTCAATTCTGATTGAAAAATGTATCAGTAAAATATTCTGGTTTGCAGATCCGGGAAAGTTCCGGATATACACATCCGGAACCAATATTTATAGGGTTTTTCCGTATCTGTATATCCGGAAAAAAGTTAGGCAGAAATTACTTTACCCTAAGTTTTCAATAAATTAGGGGTTTCATTTGATATCTTTCACACAAACTCAAAATGTCTCAATTGTATGAAATCAAGTTCCGTTGGTATGTCGCAAGTGTCTTCTACACCGACGGCAAAACACGCGGTCGCACATTTAAGCTAATAAGGGACATCTCCATCGGCGAGATCATTGACGACATCGAACATCTCCTACCTTACCGAGACAAACAAAAGGTTGCGAAGCTTGAGTATCGTTCACCTTCGGTTGACAACGAAGGGAACGTCGCTTACAACATTGTTGAGCTCAAGAATCAAGAGGATGTTAGAGCGATTTGGCAAACTTTTTTCGGTTACGAAGAACGATTCCCGCTCGAGTTCGAAGCGACCGTCAAAATATAAAGAACGGTCGATGACATCTTAGAGATGTGCAAGCGTCCACCGGGCTATTGATCTTGTAATATTTAAATTTCTGTCGATGTAATGCCGAATTCCTGAATGTAATCCCGATTTTATTTTATGAATGTGAGAAACATTGTTGGATTTTTGGTATTCTGCATCTGGTTTTATTCCGTATTTGCAAATGCGAACTTTTACCGGATGTGCACATCCGGAAAAAACTGAAAAATTAAAAAAAAAAAGGTGCTTCCGAATTTGCACATCCGGAACAAATGGGTATTTTTGTAAGCACACAAGGTGCCTAAGAAACTTAGGTGGTGTGTTAAGAAATTCTCAATTATTTTTTAGATATTATTAAAAAATTCATCCTTTAATAATTTTGACATAATTAAAAGTTGTCAATAATTTTTTAAATTTAATTTAATAAATTGATTTCTTACCCAATAACCACAAACATTATTAAAAGATTCATCTTTTTCATTAACATAAAATTGATTTTGTTTATTAAAATGTCTTGGGAGTATACAAATAACGAGGTGCATTTCAATATATTAAGTGAAGATCTAAAAAAAAAAACTTCACAATTCATTACGTGCTTTTCAATTGCTCTTATCTGCCTTGTTGCAAGAGAATCAACACTTCAACCGTTTCTTGTGTCTCCCACAATACTGGAAAAAGAAAAATATATTTACATTCTTTTAAAATGGAAACAAAATACAAAATGGGAAAGAGTTCAGAATTATTTGAATTTTTTTTATTTAATAAAAAAGATATTTTAAAACTTCATAAAATTTGTTTAAGTATTTAAGTTTAAAAATTGATATAAATTAAAAAAAATAATAATAAATTTAATTAAATAATTTGTTTTATAATCAAAACCCATTTAAAATCGGTTTTAAACCGGATCGAAATCGATTTTAGACTGTAAACTGATTTTTAGGCAAAATAACATTTTTCGTCCCTTAACTTTACACCAGGGTCCAATTTGGTCCCTTAACTTTAAAAAGTGGCAAGTTCGTCTCTTAACTTTAAAAAGTGGCAAGTTCGTCCCTTAACTTTTCAAAAAGTGTCACGTTTATCCTTCCGTTAGGTTCCGTTAGTCCTATTTTGAAATCAATGTCCAGGTGGGCATTGTGTGGGTGACGTGGAAACTTGGAAGCCTTAAAATAATTTGTAGAAAATGAAAAGTCTAACCAAACAATATCTAAGTGAGAGAACATCAACGCAGCTCTGCTAGGGCAAGCGAAATGGAGCAGCTCAACGACGGATTCTTGCAAAACGAAGGATTGTTCCAGACGAGAAGGATAATATCTTTGTTCCAGACGAGAAGAATTGAAGATTATCTACTGCACTTGATCAAAAGGTTAGTTAATTGCTCTTTCATTTAGGTATTTACGAAAATTAGGGTTCATGTTCAGTTTTAGGGTTCATGTTAATTTGTTAAGGTAAACCCTAATTATTTAGATATTCTGGTTAGGTGTCATGGATGAAATCATTGAACTCAAAATTCATCACAGTGGGGGAATTCACTGATCAGGGTCTGAGTGTATATGAGAATGGTGTAGTCGATGATTCGAGGGTAGATGTAGATAGATAGAGTTATTTTGAACTAGTAGGTGTGTTAAAAGACTTGGGTTATAGGGAGTTTGAAACAATCTACTGCAAGGATCCACAATTTGGTATGAATGCACTAGTTGATGACCAGGGTGCATTAGAAATAGCAGATCTGTATAGGGTTCACAAATGTGTTGATATTTACATTCAACACACGTTGTCTTAACCTGACTACTGTGACAAAGTTGATGTTGTTGACAAAGTTGATGAGGCCCCTGAAGAAATTTTGGATGAGGTGGAGGAGTTACTTAGTCAGCTGGTTGATGATGTTGTTCATGGTGAAAATACCACTCCTGTTGAGGAACAAGTTAATGTAGAGGAACAAGTTAATGGTGAGGAACAAGTTAATGGTGATGAACAAATGAATGTTGAGGAACATGTTACTGGTGAAGAACAAATGAATGTTGAGGAGAATGTTAATGTTGGGGAACAACTGAATGTTGAGAGACAAGTTAATGTTGAGAAACAAGTGAATGTTGGAGTTGAGGGGACAAATGTTAGAGTTGATGATGGTTTAAGTACTGATGATAGTGAAGATGAGGACTACAAGTATGATAGTGCACAAGATGTGGCTTTTGAGGATGAGTCTGATGGGTTTGATGAGGTTGAGGAGGATGAAGTTGATGCCCTAATTGATGATGAAATTGAAGGTAGTAGCAAAGTCCATAAACATAATGGGAAGTCTGGTGAAGATAAAGGCAGTGACAATGATAGTGATGACCTGGAAAGTGGCTGTGATAGTGATGAAAGTAGTGGAGTTCCAAGAAAAAAAAATCCTATTTTTAGACAACCAAAAGACATGGCAGATTACAAGTGGGATGTGGGAGTCTATTTTAGTTCAAAGGGTGACTTTAAGGAGGCAATAACAACTTATGTTGTGCAAAATGGTAGAGAGGGATCCTAATGACCAGATGCTTCCCAAAGCATATGCAGTTGTGGAGGGTGAAAACAAGGATAGCTGGACTTGGTTTTTAGAGCTCCTAATTGATGACCTTGGAGGCAAAGAGCAATGCATGACTTACACCTTCATATCAAACCAACAAAAGGCAAGTTCCTTATGTTTGTCTTATGTTTTTCTTATATCTTATTGTACATGTTATACTATATTTTAATTCTCAATCTTATGATATTGCAGGGGCTGCTACCCACTATGGAAGAGCTATTGCCTAGGGTGGAGCACAGGTTTTGTGTTAGGCACCTCTATAACAATTTTAGGAAGAGGTTTCCTAGGAAGATGTTGAAGGACATAATATGGAAGGCTGCCAAGTCAACTTACCCACAAGCATAGGAAAGAGAGATGAAGGGAATGAAGGCTATAAATGAAGAAGCATTTAAGCATATGATGAAGGGAATGAGGACTACAAACAAATGTGATGATGTTCTCAACAACATGTCTGAATCCTTCAATAGTGTAATTCTTGATGCAAGGGCAAAACCTCTAATCACTATGCTTGAAGACATCAGAATCTACTTGATGGAGAGATGGGCTATCAACAGAATGAGGTTTGGTACATTGGATGAGAATGACATATTGTCTAATATTAGAAAGAAAGTTGATATCACAAGCACATACACCAACAATTGGCTTGTAAGGTATGTCAGATCAATACACTAGCATTTATTCTGCTGATATAACAAGTGCATACAAGTGAATCATTTATTCTGTTTTGTTTGGTTCTTTAGGAGAAGACTGCTCAGAAGACTCATGGTCCTGCCAAGGGGAAGACTCAGAAGCTACCAGTTAGGAAGGCTCCAAGACCATTTGTTCCACCTGGGCCTACAACCAGGTTGTCTGCATCCAAGAATGTCATTAGTCCAGTCACTAGGAGATCTACTCCAACCAAGAGAACAGCTGCAAAGAAGAATCCCTAGAAATATTTAGGATGAAGTATTTTATGATGTATTGATGTAATGAACAAGTGTTTTGTGTTTTTTGTTATGGTTCTGAACTGGTTCCTGGTTTATTTTGTTATGGTGCTGAACAAGTAAATGCTATTATGAACCTATTTGTAGTTTGGTGCACTTTGGTGCTTTTGTTATTAACTTTTTTTGGTTGTGAACATATTCTGGTCTGTGAGCATATCTACTCCATGTTATTGTCTACATTCTGTTATGGCCAAAATTTATAGGTCATTTTGTCAAATTTAATTATAGGACAAAAATTATAGGTCATTCTGTTATGACTGTCCCTTAATTATAGGACTAAAATTCTGTATACTGTGAAATTATATGTCATTTTGTTTTGCACAACACTGTATAGGTCATGTCCAATTTTAAAATTATTGCCAATACTTATAGGTCATGTCCAAAAATTATAGGTCACTTACATCATTGAAAAGAGATACAACCAACTACAACTGATACAAGATAACAACAAATACTTTCATAAAACAGCAAATACAAATGCTTCAAGATATAACATAAAACAACAAACCTTTTCATTCATAAAACATTTCTTAGGTTCAACATGGCTTCAAGATAACAGCAAAAACAAATGCTACAATCACATACACCATATAACTAACCTAATTTAACCTAGAAAACATTACAACTATTACTATAAAAAACATCAAATTCCATATTTTTTTCCACTTGATGATCTTCTTCATTTCAGCATCAATATTCATCAGCTTTTTCCCAAGTTCTTCAATGTCTTTTTTTCTTCATCCAGTCCCTTTGTAGCCACCCCCATCCTATGCATTAAAAGTTCTTCTTTCTCATCAAAGGCATCCTCATGGTGTAACACCCTTCTAATCCCCGCATAAAAACATACAATAAATCAGAGTAAATAATCATGCTATTCATTTAAGGGTGTCACACATAATCATAAAACATCATAAAACACCTGTTATGCTCATTAACACTTTAGTAATTTCATACTTTTCAAAACTTCTCTTAGCATGTAGCAGCGGATTCCAAATAATCATAAAAGACATAAAGAGAGTTTCATGCTTATCACATTAATAAACGAAACTTGGGCTTAAAAGCCAACTTCATACAAACCAAGTAAGCATAAAGCATAAAGTAGAGTACATAGTGTATCTCTAAAACATAAACCAAACGATCCCAGTGTTACATAATCAGAGCACGACTCGACCCAACATAAATAAAGACACTAAACAGCTGCACCAGCGGCTACCTTGCGCTACGAGCAAATCTACTCCTCGGTACCTGAGCGATGTCGTATAAAACATCATTCCAACAGAAGGGTGAGAATTCACATCAATATTGAAATTATAAGATAATGATTATTGTAAAACATATAAACACAAATAATAAATAATCTCACGCTTTAATATTCATCAATAAGTATCACTCAAGTATCCACATAATTCATATCAAATTCCAATACTCAACAAGTCACAATCACACACATACTTCCATATAACAATCATATATGTCATGCGACTCGATGCAAACTCAATGCAAATCATGCCATGTGGTACCAACACTTGTTATTTTTTTTTTCGGTTTTTACATTAAACCGAGTCCGTTCTCTAGACCAATAACACACAAAGCCCATTCTCTAAGCTTTCAAACCCCTCTCTAGGTTTGGGACAAGTCACTAGCTCCCACAGAACTAGCAAGCATTGCCTCTTGACACAAATGATGCGTATGTGTCATACCCCAAATTTTGACCACTTAGATTTCCCATAACGGCGTCACCTAGTTCTAGACGTAGTTGCCGGGGAAACTCGAAATATCTATACTATTATTACACAGTTGATATGAGTTTATGAAAGAAGACTTACAGTGAAACAGCCCCACAATACAGTTATATGCATATGAAAGCGGTAAATGAAAGCAATAACCACTTACTCGGTTGTAGAGCTTCCATGCTGTTTGGTTAGTTGTTCAACAAAGAAATATTGAAAACAATAGTATATTCAAAATCAAAGGAGAAAGTGCTTTGAAAAAGAAAGATCTGGGGCTTACAACTCAAGGAGAGGCCCAGGGTTTTATCAGTGAGCGCACTGTTCAAATATGTACAGAGGGACTTATACAAGTGACTGAGGCCCAAAAAGGCTTTCTGTACAAAGGGATGGGTCTTACACTCTTTTAAGAGGCCCAAAAAGTTTAAAGAAAAAGAGTCTGGATCAATGTAGGGGGCCTTTGTACTGGTTATTTGTATTTTCGCCAATACGATTGTCTTTCTAGGCAGAAGGTTTCTGGCGGGGAACAAGGATTAGGATGTTAGGACTGATGTTTATGAGAGTATGGGATTTTGGGTTTTTGTTTAGTGTGCTCGCTAAGATTTTTCTTTCAATCTTATGCTTACGTATTCCCGTTTACCGAAACAGGGAAATCAGAGCGTTCGTAGTTCCTCCTATTCTATGGGAGGAAATTGGTTTTTTGGTGTCTTGTTCAAAGCCCAAGACGTGAAGCGAAAGGTGGTTTCTATCTTGTTCAAAGCCCAAGATGTGAAGCTGAAGAGTTTATTTGACTTTAGAGAGAATTTATCACCTCTAAAGGGGTCTGTTTGTCACAACTGTTTATAAAGGAGAATTACTTTAACCGAGATTTGTGAATCCGACAATGCCATAATTTCCTTTATAAGGGATTTTAACCTGAAGGAGAAGACTTTAACTCAGTGTAGAGCAATGCTATCTTTCCTTAGGAATTTTTCATGCTAAAAGAGGGACAGTGGCATGGATGTAGATGATCCAGAGGCTTGCCGCTTACAGCGATTAGATGAAGGGGAAGGAGTTGTTGATGTTTGTGTACTGTGAACGAGGCACAACTTTGATGCTAAAAGGTTGATTGGATCAACCAGTGCTTTTCTTATATAAAGCCTAAGAGGAGGCTGATATATGTCTCGTACAAAGCCCGAGAGAGAGGCTAAAAGATTTTGACTCGACGGTGGAGTCTTTTGGTATCTCGTATAAAGCCCGAGATGGAGGCTATTTGACTCAACAAAATAGTTTTGTGTATCTCGTACGAAGCCCGAGATGGAGGCGAAAGGGATGATTGACTCAAAGAGGAAGTCTCTTTATGTGTCTCGTACAAAGCCCGAGAGAGAGGCTGAACGTTGTTTGACTCCGCTGGGGAGAATCATTGTACAAAGCCCAAGAGAGAGGCTAACTTCATTGAAGAAGGATCATTATACAAAGCCTAAGAGGAGGCTATGGTTACTGTTTCAGTTAAGTGACAGGTCTAATATACTGATTTTAAAAGAGAAAATCAGTTCTTATATGAGCAACACTGTACTCAAGGATTTGTTTCAAGGATCTGGGTTATTCCTGTTCTTTAAGGAAGCGGGAAATCCGAAGGGTATTGAGACTGTCCGAGTCTACGGGTTTCCTTCCTATTTAACGAAGGGGTCACTTGAGAATATCTTTGAGACTCAAGGAAGTTAGACCGTCCAAGTCTAGAGTTTTATCTTTCGTACTATGCTTTGAGAAATAGTAGTAGACTCTTTGAAAGGACTGCTTTGTGGAGATGACTAAGTTCTGTTCCTATACCTCTAGGAGGTCGTCGGGATAATTTGTACGAAGCCCAAGAGGAGGCTGGAAACTTTTAAGAAGCCGAGAGGTCCTTGTACGAAGCCCAAGAGGAGGCTATCATTCCTGGAGGAAGAGATCATTATACGAAGCCTAAGAGGAGGCTGTGAATACTTCTAAGAAGCCGTAGGGTCCTTGTACGAAGCCCAAGAGGAGGCTGGGTTGCTTTTAGGAAACCTGTGGGTCCTTGTACGATGCCCAAGAGGAGGCCAATGCTTTTAAGAAGCCCGTGGGTCCCCAAACCCCGATAAATTCAAGGCAATGCTATTCACCGAGAATAAATCAAAGTCAGGAAAGTTCGAGAATTTGGAAGAAACTCAAAGATGCCATTCACGGAGAATACATTCATCTTGGGGAGTAGAGTTTCTTGACAATTCCTAATGAGGACAGCCGAAGAGAAGACTGTATCTGGTGATCCTATTGGGGATCTAGTTGTCTATTTCTACAGACAAACGAAACGGCGTCACCTAGTTCTAGACGTAGTTGCCAGGGAAACTTGAAATATCTATACTATTATTACACAGTTGATATGAGTTTATGAAAGAAGACTTACAGTGAAACAGCCCCACAATACAGTTATATGCATATGAAAGCGGTAAATGAAAGCAATAACCACTTACTCGGTTGTAGAGCTTCCGTGTTGTTTGGTTAGTTGTTCAACAAAGAAAGATTGAAAACAATAGTATATTCAAAATCAAAGGAGAAAGTGCTTTGAAAAAGAAAGATCTGGGGCTTACAGCTCAAGGAGAGGCCCAGGGTTTTATCAGTGAGCGCACTGTTCGAATTTGTATAGAGGGACTTATACAAGTGACTGAGGCCCAAAAAGGTTTTCTGTACAAAGGGATGGGTCTTACATTCTTTTAAGAGGCCCAAAAAGTTTAAAGAAAAAGAGTGGGGCTTATAACACTAGGGTAGGCCCAAAAAGGTTTTTCGTTTAAAAAGTGGCGATCGCGCCGAGGTTTTCTTTTAACGCAGAGGGACTTATACAATAAGTGAGGCCCAAAATGTTTTGGTTAAAAGGGGGTTGGGTCTTACACTCTAATAGAGGCCCAAGTGTATTTGAATGGGTCTTATAGCTCAAGGAGAGGCCCAGGGTTATTTTGAAAAGGCGACGATCGCGCCGTTTGTTTTTGACGGTATCAGGACTTATACAATACACTGAGGCCCAAAAATGATTTGGTCAAAAAAAGGATTGGGTCTTACACTCTCTCAACCGCAGAGATTTGGCAGTGCAGCTGCCTTTCTCCGAAAGACCACTGATGAAAAGGTCATCGGCACCTCAAAATTGGACCCCATCATATGGCATTTCTCCGGGAAGATCCCGAGAAAAGTATGATGTAAGCTCCCAAACAAAAACAGTCTCTCAAGAGACTCGCTTTCCCCAGTAGAATCGACAAATGGTGTCTCCAACAGAGAATTTTGTGTACCTCTACAATTCAGACGAATGGGTTCCCCAACAAGTCTGACATCAAAACATTTTCTACTCAAATGGCATCTCCCCAGGAAAATTCGGTGAGAAGTTTGAGGAAAACCGCTACGCATAGCATCCCTTGTCAATAAAGTTTATTGACAAAAGAAACTGAGACCAGTTCCTTGGTAGGAAACCAGGATCGAGGGGAAGTTTACAAAAGAAACTGAGACCAGTTCCTTGGTAGGAAACCAGGATCGAGGGGAAGTTGACAAAAGAAACTAAGACCAGATCCTTGGTAGGAAACCAGGATCGAGGGGAGGTTTATCTCAAAAGAAGCTGAGACCAGTTCCTTGGCTGAAAACCAGGATCGAGGGAAAGTTTTACCTTTTCTAAGCATCATTGCTTAGCTAAATAAGATGAATGCGTAAGCTACCATTCATAACCACCATCAAAATTTTGGGTATTCCGATATTTAATCCTCTTGCACCCCGAATGCCCGAATACCTTCGTTATTCACACCTTCGGGTCCAAGAAGATTAAATAGGGGCATCTGTCATACCCCAAATTTTGACCACTTAGATTTCCCATCATTGTGCAAATCATCATCATAATATGGATGTACCTTCATGCCTCATCAATCACCTCAAGGATTGTTGAGCATTCACTACCATCAAGAATTAGGGTTTCAAGCCCTCTCTGAGTGCTTAGACAAAGGATCAACAAGGAATAAGGTTGCTCCCTTCTAGGTGGATCAAGCTTCAAGATCGCCAGTGTCACCAAATTAGGGTTTTGGTCGATCAGGGCCTCCAAAGGGAAATTTTCCTCTGGGCACAAGCCAATGATCCAAAACATGACCTAATATACTCCATGGAACCTCATGGACCCAATCACCAAGTCAATTTTGCCTCAAGGGATGCATACATCAAAAATCAGGAATTAGGGTTTCTTGACCTAATTCACCCCTAAGTTGACTTTTGGGACAAATCATGAGCCAAGACCTCAAGAGAGGGTTTGAGGGTCTTTAATGAACTATATTGATCCATTTGGAACAATGGATT
This sequence comes from Lathyrus tuberosus, assembly GCA_022829125.1. Lineage (NCBI taxonomy): Eukaryota > Viridiplantae > Streptophyta > Magnoliopsida > Fabales > Fabaceae > Lathyrus > Lathyrus tuberosus. The sequence goes on along the minus strand of JALAZF010000574.1, from coordinate 1,787,469 downwards.
AATCCAAGAAGCTTGAGCAACAAGTCTCAATTTCATCTGCACCACAATTAGGGTTTCACGAGGAAAGTCAACTGTAACTTTGACTTTTGACCAGGACATGCTCCCAAGCCCTAGGACATGATTCAATATACCCTATGACACCCATGGAACATGTCCATCAAGTTTGATTTAGGTCAAGGACATGATTTCCTGAAGAATTGCACAGTTTGGAATTCATCTGATAAAAAGTCAACTGTGCACAAAAGTCAACTTTGACTTTTTGAGATTTTTCACCAAAATGGATTTTTAACCCTAAAATGATGTTTATGTATGATTTGAATCATCATTCATCAAGAAAAATCAAGAAAAGTTGGATAACTTGTAAAAGGGGTAACCATAAAAACTTAGAAAATTTTCTAAGTTAAAAATAAAGTGACAAGGGTACCAACTTTGGAGGACCATAACTCCTAAACCACAAGGCCATTTTTTCTCATCCAAATATGGATTTGTAGCCCTCATTACCCTCTACAAAAACTTCAACTAGACCTAAGTCCAATTCATTAAAGATTTTGAGTTATGGAGTGTTCAAAATGGTTGAAAAATGAAAATGTCACTTTTTCCAACACTTAGTGAAATTTTCACTAAGTCCAAATCTGCCTTCACTTTTTTCCAAATGCAGGGGGATTTTTCACTTGGATTCAAAAGAGATCAAAACCAAATATATTCAAACAGTTGTTGTATGATGTAAGGGTTTTCCAAAATGACCAAGAACATTGCCAAATTCCATTTGAGTCATGAGATATGACATTGGAAAGTTGCCTTGCTGAAATCTGTCAAGGCAAGGTGGAATTTACAACTTTGCTCGATTTGCCAAAATCAGCCAAATCCAAATGCTCCTATCCACTTGGACACCTCAGAGGATTGAATCTAAAGGGGACAATCACTGAGCCAAGCCTCCAAAGTCCATGGAACAAGAAATAGCATGTTGAACCTAGAATGGCCAAAATAGGGACAAGACTTCAAATTTGGATTGGAGCATTCAATGGAAGCATCAAGGTAGCATGGACTGAGCCACTCTCATCTGAAATCAGTCAATACTTATCCAAGACCAAGGGAACCAAAGCTCTGTGCCCTAACCTCTAGTCAATGGCTAGAGGAGACTTGAAATTCCATTGGCCAACATTAAACAAAAAACCTAAATCCCATACTCTATAAAAAAGCATCAGTCTTAACATTCTAATCCTTGTTCCCCTCCAGAAACCTTCTGCCTAGAAAGACAACCGTATTGGCGAAAATACAAATAACCAGTACAAAGGCCCCCCACATTGATCACATCCGTAACCTAACAGACCGCTGTTTAAACTCAGTATGCAAAGCAGGGTTAATTGGAGACATCTATTTCCTTTCCTTCATCAGCTTCAATAGGATAAAAAATGAATCGACCTGTAGTTTAAGCTCAACCGCAGAGAGCGACCAGCGCTTAAGAACCGCGTCCAAAATCGAGCGATTTTGGACGCGGTTCTTAAGCGCTGGTCGCTCTCTGCGGTTGGGCTGACTACAGGTCGATTCATTTTTTATCCTATTGTAAGCGGAATAAGGAAGGGAAATATATGTCTCCAATTAACCCTGCTTTGCATACTGTCGCTCCCGGGATTTTCATCCTAGTACAAACGCGAAAGTGGCACCGAACAGAGCCGCCAGCAATGTGTATTTATCCCAAGAGAGGGAAAGGAAACACCGCATAAACCTGAAGGAAGGGAAAAGCATGGTCTTACGACCAAGAGAAATGGGTTCGGGAGTCGGTTACGCGAGAGGAAGGTATTAGCACCCCCTCGCGTCCATCGTACCCGATGGGATCCACGCTTGCTTGTCTCGATCAAAGGGTGATAGAAAAGAATACTGAGAAAGAAATTGAAAAAGGAATGGAAAAGGAAAGGAGCGAGAAAGAGAAACAAATGTAGGGAAAATAAAAGAAGTGCTCGCATGGGCCCTACCCCACTGCCTACGTATCTCATCGGGAACATAAGAATCAGAGCGACGTAGTTCCCCTCACTAGGGATGGATTGTTTGTGTTTTTTAGAGAACGGCTTACGTTCTAGCTCAGGTGTTGCAGGCTCGCTGGTCCGAGTGCGTTACCGTCTTGCACGAGAACGAGTAGGAGCACGTTCGTACGTTGAGAGTGAATGAGGTGAGAAAAGAATTCCCGAAGGAAAGACGTTATTGTTTGTTTTTGTCTTTTAAGAGTTTTTTCATTTGTTTGCATACGATAGTGTATCTGAATCTTAGTCATTGGAATGCGTACATTCTCGCATCCCAAGATGGAATGGGTAAGAAAGCACACTAAGAGTGGAAAAGACCCCCACACTTAGTTCCAATTGTCAAGGTTCAAACACACTAGCATACTTGTGTTTATTAAGTGTTTTTGTTGATTAGGAAATGAAGAAGTGTTTTTTATTATTTGCACCTTCAACAAGTATTGCATTTAAGTCCCTCATACAAGATCAAATGTTTAACACATTGACCCAAGATGGGCTATATGCTACACATTCTAAGATTACAAGAGAAGACCCCTTATAATCTTTTCTTTATATGAAAGGCCTAAATGCAATAAATGCCTACCTTTATTGTATGTTTTGAATTTTCTTTGAGATGAGAAGATGAAAGACTCAAGGGAGGATAAAGGTAAAAATCTATATGGACTAAGACACCCCCTAGTGTTAGCATGCTTGGAGATCCTATGGTTAGTGAGGTTTAAGAAACCTAACCTAAAAGAAAGGAGAAGAAAGAAGAAAGAATACAACTTACTTCCAAAATGGAAGCTAAGTTGATTCTAAAAAGGGGAGAAAGAAAGTTATGAACACAAAGCACTATTAAATGCTTAGACAATCACAAATTGAATGATTAAAAAGTGAAGTAAGAAGTTAGAATGTGGAAGCATATCCACACTCAATTGGCTTACCCTTAGCCCCTGAAATGGTTAGCACAATTACTTACAGGTAAAGTAAGAAAATATAATGAACCAATCAAACTCAAACAAGTTGACAAACAAAGTAAAATGAGATTGAATGCTATACATGCTTCCAAGTCAGAATGTAACTCATATTTACACAACCTAATGTTATCCTAAATGAGCATACCAAATCATGCAAACAAAATCTCAATCCAACAAGAAACAAAGAAGAAAAGGTGAAGTGATGTGAATGTGGTTCATACTTGTGAAACAAGTGACTTAAGGTGCAAGATAAACATCAAAAATGCAAAGATGAAACCCAAATGTCACAATCAGAAGTCAATTAACATGCTATACATCCTCAAACAAAACCACAACTCATGGCACAAGTGCCTTCATGATCAAGCAAACCAAACATGAGGCATGCATTCACAAAATGAACAAGTTAAACTTCATGCTTCAAACAAATAGCAAACATGCTTCAAAAATTATGACTTTCACCAATCAAACACCTTAAACACATGCCATTAACATATCAAGTCCACAAGCAATGAATCAGAACCAAAGTCACTCAACAATTAGGTCAAAGTCTCATGGAAGTTTCATGTATTCATGCTCAAAGCAACACATCAAAAGTCATCCAAAAAAGACTTAAAAATCATCTCATAAATCTCAAACATACCTCAACATATTGTGACCACAATGCAAAAAGAAAGGCATCAAAATCATTTTTTATGATCAAGAACAAAAATGCACAAAATCATATGTCACATTAAGTATGCATACAAATGGAAATTCAAAAGAAATAATGGAACAGGGGCAAAATGGTCATAAAATCAGAAAATAAAATTATGAAAAATTTCCTAAATGTTTTAAGAATACACATGAATTTTTGTAGAATTTTACAATATGTTTTGGTATTTTTAAAAATTAGAAATCAAACGTGTAGAAAGAAATAAAAATGAAAAATAAATGCAAAATGCAGGGGGGTATGAACATAGCAATTGGACAGTTCAAAATCATTGGGCTTCAATACATGGGGGTGTAATTATCAATCTGGTTAAGTCCAATTAGCACGCAAAACACCATAACTAGCGTGTTCTTCAGTCAACATAGTCAAAGCAATCCAAGCCATCAGATTAAGTCATAGTCAAACAAAAGTCAAAGTACACGGATCCAACACACGCGCATGAGGTCACACACAAATTACCATGTACTGCATCACACAATGTTTAAGTAAATTCAGAAATGGTGCACATGATTTGCACGTGAATTTTAATGTGCTGTCAACTTTTGGACCACACGATCACACACATCCAACGGCCATGATTTAAACTGCAACCAAAACCCTAACTAAAAACCACCGGCCGGAGAGGGACCTCCGGTCACCTTCTCCGGTCACACGCCACCGTCTGCAACTTCACATGTCCCAGAAATGCCCAACTATTATACCAAAATGAAGCTGAGCTCACGTAGATTAAGAATTCACAATTGTTTTTCACATACCAAGCACACACATAGAGAACAGAGGAGATTAAATCATGCCCTAAGTTTTGGATCTAGGCTTCTAAGAAGCTCTATCAACTAACCGGAGTAAGCAGAGCTTCTATCAAACTTAAAACAGCAAAAATAAATCAAAACTAAAGAGAATCGAATGAAGAAGAGTGCATGATGAAACCTGAAAATGTGGAGCAATTGGAGATGTTGAGAAAAACCAGAGGAAAGCTTGATATGCTGAGCTTCTAGATCTTCAAACTTAGCAAAATAAATGCTATGGATTCGTAAATAGATGAAGGATGTTGAAGCTTGCAATTGTGCTGAACTTGCAGAAATGGAGTTGTTCTTGTTGCTCTTGATTCAACAATGCCAAACAATGATAATGCAGATGAAAAGTGGAAGAAGAGTGTTGAAATCGTGTGGAATCAGAGAGAAAGTAGAGAGAGTTTGAGGTGTTCTTGGAGGGAAATGTGGTTGTCAAAACTGAAAAATGAAAATGGAGTGTGTGATTTCTTTTATAGTGTGAGCTTACCACGGTTTAATGAGTTGAGTTAGGGTGAGTCACGGTGGTTAACTGAGTCCACCCTAACTAACTGAGTCAAGTTAGTTAGGGGGCGAGTGATCAAGGCTGGGTTATGGTGAGGTTAATCTCATGACAGTTATGGTGGAATGAAGAGTGAAGCTTGGAATGGTAAGGTTGTTGTGGCAGAAACTTGCTCAACAAGTTGTTCTCTCTATTTTCATGCAAGGCACGTGATGTTAAACATTGTGTAGGTGATATGTGCTTGACCAAATGTGGAAATAAAGTTCATGGATTGTTTGATGAATGTCTGAACCAAACTGCTAACTCTGATGTGATTCCTCAGTTGGAAATGGTGAAGTTTGCGCATGGATATCTCTCTCTTCAAGCCATGGACATGAGTGATCTTGGTACCATTTCAAAGTGTGTACATGGTACAACAACTTTGATGTTGAAAAGAAGTGAAAATGAGACTTGCAACATATTGAAAATGAGCTTCAAACATAGGAACTCAAGACAGGCTTAAAATGCTGCAGAATGCGCGCATGTGTGGCATGACTTGGTTGTGACCTAGTCAAATTTCAGTTGCATAGACCATACTTTGAGCCATTACAACTTCTCATCCTTTGATCAAATAAAAAAACCATGAACATCAATCTTGAAGATCTCACATAGATGAACAAATTCCATGTTGAAAGATTTTTCACTTGAGGCCTCTAACCATGAGTAATAAGTCAAAACATCTGGCCCACCATGTGTTTGTGAAAATGACATGCGCGTGACTTGAAAATCCTTGGTCATGACCTAGTTTTGAACCTACTTTGCTCAAACTTTGGTCAATCATATCTCACTCAATTTTTATCCAATGGAGATGTTCTACCCATGGATTTGAAGCTCAAAGCAAGGCCTTTCATTGAGGCAGAGTGGAATTTTCATTTGGTGCTTCAATTTTGAATGGCCTTGGTTCCAATTCTGATGCAAAATGGCCAAAACTTGCTATTTTTAGTAACCCTACTTCATCCAAAAATGGCAACTTTCCAAATCTTGATTTTTTCATGATTCCTTTGGAGTTTCTTGACCAAATTTTGTACATTGGACATATGTAACATGAATTTCATGATTTTGGGCTCAAAAAGTCAAGAGTTGACTTTTTCCTCTGATTATTTGACTTTGCCCCAATTTCTCTGATTCTTGATCTTTCTTCCAATTGAACCACTTCTAAAACCAATTGAGATGCAATCTTCCACACACATACACTTAAGGACATATGGAATACCATGACATCAAGTTTTGTTCAAAAATCAAAGATTCCCTGATTTAATGGGAAACCCTAGTTTTGACCCCCTTTGGTTAGGAGGAAATTGCACATCTTCCAAATCCAAATTCCTCAGAGTATGTTGTGTATCCTCTTAAAGGATGATGAGAAATGCCACTTGAGAATGATTTTGAATCAATGAGCTATCTCTTTTGAGGATTTTCCTTCAATTTTTGGACTTCTTGCATAGTGTAGGATGTAATGCTTCAATCTCCCATTGAATCTCACTTCCTTGAGGTTTTGGAAGATCAATTGAGATAGTATGAGACATGAGAGACTCTTGGCTTGCCTTGAGGAAACTTGATTGACCTTTTTATGCTCTGAATGATTCCTTGATTGTCCACCTTCCACCTGATCACATGCCCTGATGGTAAGAAGGATGCCATGCTTCATTTTTCTATGTTAAATGCAATGCAATGTTAATGAGGTGGATATGATATGATACATGATAATGCCATGCTATGATGACAAAGAGGGAGAGCAAATTTTGGGGTATTACAGCTGCCCCTATTCAAGCGCTGTAGACCTGAATGCCTGAAAGCGATTGCTTTCGGACTTTCAAGGTATATAGTGATTGAATACCAAATATAACCAAAAATTTGCTCTGGATAGTGAAGAAGAAAAAGGATATAAACCCAACGAGACTGCTGGATTGAATCTTCGATGAAACGTCGGAGAGACCTGTCTTTTGAACGACGCCAGACGACTACTGGCTTGCCACACTACTGGTGGACTTTAATAATGTCTTTTATGCAACTCCAGACGACTACTGGCCTGCCACGCTACTGGTGGACTTTAATAATGTCTTTTTGAACGACGCCAGACGACTACTGGCTTGCCACACTACTGGTGGACTTTAATAATGTCTTTTTGAACGACGCCAGACGACTACTGGCCTGCCACGCTACTGGTGGACTTTGCAGCTTCGTGCCACCCGAAGACGGACTTTTGCCAATCCACTGTTGGACTTTTGGAATATGCCACCCTTAGATGGACCTTTCGCCAATCCACTGTTGGACTTTTGCCACCCGAAGACGGACTTTTGCCAATCCACTGTTGGACTTTTGGAATATGCCACCCTTAGATGGACCTTTCGCCAATCCACTGTTGGACTTTTGCCACCCGAAGACGGACTTTTGCCAATCCACTGTTGGACTTTTAGAATATGCCACCCTTAGATGGACCTTTCGCCAATCCACTGTTGGACTTTTGCCACCCGAAGACGGACTTTTGCCAATCCACTGTTGGACTTTTATCTGCTTTGCCACCCGAAGATGGACTTTTGCCAATCCACTGTTGGACTTTTGGAATATGCCACCCTTAGATGGACCTTTCGCCAATCCACTGTTGGACTTTTGCCACCCGAAGACGGACTTTTGCCAATCCACTGTTGGACTTTTGGAATATGCCACCCTTAGATGGACCTTTCGCCAATCCACTGTTGGACTTTTGCCACCCGAAGACGGACTTTTGCCAATCCACTGTTGGACTTTTAGAATATGCCACCCTTAGATGGACCTTTCGCCAATCCACTGTTGGACTTTTAGAATTTGCAAAATTGTATTACTCTCTGCATCTGTGTCAGACATCTCTGCTGACTCTGCTGAGGAGCAATGACCAATGATTTGACTTTGGAGACTCCTGAAAGGATATCCTCTCCACTGGAGAATGAATGAACAATCCGTCTGCTTCGAATTGCCAAGCTTGCCAAAAATAATTTGGACTTGAAGAATAATAAATCTGCCAGTAATCACTTCATCTGCTGGGGGAATGAATTCTGGTCACAGCGATTCCGCTGGGGATGAGAATTTCTTTGCATGGCGTCTTGCTAGGGGAGAAAAGTCATAAAACTCTGCTTGGGGATCTATCCAATCCAAGACCCTTTGTAGGGGTTATCCACCTTCTGACCCGGCTGGGGAAAGACTGTACCATCCTTGTTGAGGAATAGATTCTGCCGATCTTATAAACCTCTGCGGGGAGAACAACAACTCAGCTGGGGAGTATTGCTGACAAGATTCGATGCTGACCTCTGTGGGGGGATCATTACCAGAGACACAAACTTGCTGGGGACCCGGGCTACTCTGCCAGGGATATGCAAATCCTGGTTAGAACATTCCCCTGTAACTTGCTAGGAAGAGTCCTTAGAGATCTGTTGGGGAAACCCAAAGCAAATCCACAGTAGTCTGCTGAAGAATATGACTGTCGAGCTTAGGATAAGTACTACAATGCCCCATGTTAGGCGAGCTTTCCTTTAGACAATTCCGTTGGGGATGACGAGTTTATAACAAACTCTGCTGGAGAAAACTGCTTTGAAGCGTCTCGTGCTGGGGAATGCCTTTTGAGAGGATTTTACAGAAGACCAACTGTCCTCAAACTCTACTGGGGATGATCAACACTTCATGCTGGGGAACCAAACAATTTGTCCCCGAAGAGGATGTCATAAGAGGATCTTACAGAAGATTTAGCTTCTTCAAACTCCTGCGACTTCGCTGGGGATAATGACCATCAAACTCTACTGGGGATGATCAACACTTCATGCTGGGGAAACAACATGCCCCATGCTTAAGAAAACCAACAATTTGTCCCCGAAGCGGATGTCATAAGAGAATTTTACAGAAGATCTAGCCTCTCCCAACTCTTGTGACTTCGCTGGGGATAATGACCATCAGTTTCGGTGTCGACGAGACCACCCTTTTGGGGCACCTGTGACCGTTATCGACACAGAAAAGCTTGTAGTTGTTGGAAGTACTGAATGAGAGAATCGACTTAATAAGATACAACGGTACCCGGTTGAACTTAATTCACTGAGATCGACCCGATGAACGCCGATCTCCTTACCCATAATTGCCCCAGTCTTTTGCGTGGGGTGATTTATTGCTAGTCTTGTGCTTAAAATCATCTGCACCTGCTACCTGCAACAAAAGAATATGCCCACATGCCCCGAATATTGCGTGGCTAGAATCCACCATCCGGGAATATTCAACATTCGAAGCAATTTCAAATGTTTTTTTTTTTTTTTTTGCGCATGTTATTGCAAGGCTGCCATGTTTTCAAATGCAATGTTTTATCAAAAATTAGGACGTTTTTGCAAACAAAGCAATAAAACAAAAATAGAAAACTTTTTATTGAAATTCAATTTATTGACTGAGAGCCCAGAATAGGCAATTACATCTGGAAGCAATCCCTGGAAAGAGGTGATCGCTGAAAATTGAGAAAAGAAACTATCCTAATGGCAATGTGAAAACGGAATTCCACTGAGCTCCCATTCTGTTATGACCAGTATGTCTTCAAAACTCCCCGACCTTGCCTTCTGAGGAATGATCAGACCGATTCCTATCCTTCGGAACGTCAGTTGTTCAAACGGTAATGGGTACAGATAACTCAAACCGTAGTCATTCGCTCAAATCCCTCTTTTGTGTGGACCGCCCTTGCAGGTTTTCGATCCACCAGGATACCCCTTTTTGCCTAAGTTGCCCTTTCGGGTTTTCAACTCACCGGGTGTACACTTTTTTTTAATTATATCCCTAATTTTTGCCTGAACCTTATTCTGTTTTTGGTTCGCCGGGATGCCCTTTTTTGCCTGGATTTTTTATTCTTATTATCCAGCGGGTCTATTCATGCGAAGTATTTTTTGACTACGTCCGAGTTGACAGGGGATGAAAAGTCTTCGCCATCCATGGTTGTAAGCAATAAAGCTCCGCCCGAAAAGACCTTTTTAACCACGAATGGACCTTCATAATTAGGAGTCCATTTGCCCCTGTGATCTGTATTAGGAGGAAGGATCCTTTTGAGTACCACATCTCCGACTTTATAAACCCGAGGACGCACCTTTTGGTCAAATGCCTGCTTCATTATGCGCTGGTATAGTTGCCCATGACATACAGCCGCCAATCGCTTTTCCTCAATAAGGCTCAACTGATCAAATCTGGCTCGTACCCATTCAGCTTCATCTAGCTTAACATCCATCATGACTCTGAGGGACGGAATCTCTACTTCAACCGGTAGCACTGCCTCCATACCATATACAAGTGAGAATGGGGTTGCCCCAGTGGACGTGCGTACCGACGTTCGATACCCATGCAAAGCAAATGGTAACATCTCATGCCAATCTTTGTACGTGACAACCATCTTCTGTACAATCTTCTTGATATTTTTGTTGGCCGCTTCGACCGCGCCATTCATCTTTGGGCGGTACGGAGAAGAATTGTGATGTTCGATTTTGAAGTCCCGGCATAACTCAGCCATCATCTTATTGTTCAAATTAGAACCATTATCAGTAATGATTCTTTCGGGAACTCCATATCGGCAAATGATATCCCGTTTTAAGAAACGAGCGACCACTTGCTTTGTAACATTGGCATAGGATGCAGCTTCAACCCATTTGGTGAAGTAATCAATTGCCACCAAGATGAAACGATGACCATTGGAAGCTGTAGGCTCAATCTTTCCGATCATATCAATGCCCCACATGGCAAACGGCCAAGGCGACGACATGATACTCAACGGATTTGGAGGCACATGCACCCTGTCTGCATAGATCTGGCATTTATGGCATTTGCGGGCATATTTGCAACAATCTGACTCCATAGTCAACCAATAATATCCCGACCTTAACAACTTTTTAGCCATTGCCTGCCCTCCGGCATGGGTACCGAAAGAGCCTTCGTGCACTTCAATCATCAACAAGTCTGCTTCATGTCTATCCACACATCTAAGCAGGACCGTGTCAAAATTTCTTTTATACAGCACGCCATCTTTGTTCAAGAAGAAACTACCAGCTAACCTTCTCAACGTCTTCCTATCTTTGGACGATGCCCCGGGCGGGTACTCTTGACTTTTTAAGAAACACTTAATGTCATAAAACCATGGCTTGTCATCAGACGCTGCATCGACCGCAAACACAAATGCTGGTCTGTCAAGGCGGGATACCTCAATCTTAGGTACATGGTTCCATCCTTGCACTTTGATCATGGAAGACAAAGTGGCCAAGGCATCAGCGAACCTATTCTCATCTCGAGGAATGTGGTACAGTTTCACTGTCGTGAAAAATGTCAGCAATCTCCTCGTATAATCTCTATACGGCACTAGATTTGCTTGGTGCGTGTACCAACTCCCTTTCACTTGATTGATTACCAAAGCTGAATCACCGAATATATCAAGGGTTTTAATCCGTAGATTAATCGCCTCCTCGATCCCCATTATACAAGCTTCGTACTCTGCTTCATTGTTGGTGCATCCGAAAGTTATTCGGGCAGTGAACGGCATATGAACACCTTCCGGCGTGATAAGAACTGCTCCAACCCCGCACCCATTCATATTGACAGCCCCATCAAACATCAGACTCCATTTGGATTCAGGGTCTGGCCCCTCCTCCGGAAGTGGTTCCTCACAGTCTTTAGCTTTGAGAAACATGATGTCTTCATCAGGGAAGTCAAATTTCATGGGTTGGTAATCATCAATCGGCTGTTGCGCAAGATAGTCGGACAAGATACTTCCTTTGATGGCCTTTTGTGAAGTGTACTGAATGTCATACTCTGTCAAGACCATTTGCCACCGTGCAACTCTGCCTGTCAATGCTGGTTTCTCGAAAATATACTTGATAGGATCCATTTTTGAAATCAACAAGGTCGTGTGCCTAACCATATATTGCCTCAATCGCCTAGCGGCCCATGCAAGCGCACAGCATGTCTTTTCAAGTATTGAGTATCGGGACTCACAATCATTGAACTTTTTGCTCAGGTAGTAAATAGCATGCTCCTTCCTACCTGTCTCGTCATGTTGACCGAGAACACAACCCATGGAACCTTCAAGCACTGTCAGATACATTATCAGCGGTCTCCCTTCAACTGGAGGCATTAAAATCGGAGGTTCCTGCAAGTATTCTTTTATCTTATCGAATGCCAATTGGCAATCGTCATTCCACCTGACCGTTTGATCTTTCCTTAACAATTTAAATATTGGTTCACACGTGGCTGTTAGGTGAGATATGAACCTTGCAATGTAGTTCAATCTACCCAAGAAACCACGAACCTCTTTTTCTGTTCTCGGTTCAGGCATTTCTTGTATTGTTTTCACCTTGGCAGGATCAACCTCGATTCCTTTTTCGCTCACAATGAAACCTAGCAACTTTCCAGAACGCACCCCAAACGTGCACTTGTTTGGATTTAATCTCAGACAGAACTTTCTCAACCTTTCAAACAGCTTTTTCAGGTTAACCAGATGTTCCTCTTCTGTTCTCGACTTGGCAATCATATCCTCTACATAACATTCGATCTCCTTATGAATCAAGTCGTGAAACAATGTCACCATCGCCCGCTGGTACGTTGCCCCTGCGTTTTTCAAACCAAAAGGCATTACTTTATAACAATATGTACCCCACGGAGTAATGAACGTGGTCTTCTCCATATCTTCAGGTGCCATCTTGATCTGGTTGTACCCGGAGAAACCGTCCATAAATGAGAACACTGAAAACTGAGCTGTATTATCGACCAGCACATCAATATGAGGTAGTGGAAAATCATCTTTCGGGCTAGCTTTATTAAGATCTCGATAATCCACACACATTCTCACTTTTCCATCTTTCTTCGGTACTGGCACGATGTTGGCTACCCATGGAGGATACTTTGTCACAGCAAGAAAACCAGCGTCCCACTGCTTCTGGACTTCCTCCTTAATCTTTAAAGCCATGTCGGGGTGAGTCCGACGAAGTTTCTGCTTGACTGGCGGACATTCTTCTCTCAACGGTAGCCTGTGCACGACAATATCCGTATCCAACCCCGGCATGTCTTGATACGACCAGGCGAAGACGTCAACATACTCGCGCAACATTTCCGTCAAAGTTTGCTTCACATCTGCTTGCAAGCTGGCACCAATCCTGATCTCTTTTTTGGCGTCCTTGGTACCAATATTGATGATGTCTACAGTCTCCTGATGAGGCTGGATGACCCTTTCCTCCTGTTTCAACAATCTGGCCAGTTCTTCAGGGAGTTCACAATCTTTCTCATCCCCTTCTTCGGCTTGATAAATCGGATTGTCAAAGTCATACATGGCCATATCAAAATCGTTATCAGTGGTATCCGGAGGATCAAGTCTGCATGAACGGGTTCATGCCTTATTTTAGAATTTATTTTTAAGCAAAACAAAAGAAAATGAAACATTGCCATTTTATTTTTTTTTTGTGCAAAAATAAAAACTGAAAGACAGAGAACAAAATTTGATTGCAAAACGTCCTTTATTAATGATTAAACATTGCAAATGCAACCATGGTGGCCCTACAAATGAATCTATACGCCTTGGGCAGAGCGCAAGATTTTGTCATGCATTATGGTTAGAAAAAACAAAGAAAAATTACTCTGTCTGAAGAGTAACCCGGATGACTTCTTCAACGAACCAGTTCTGCACTTGTTGTCCCGAAGCATGAGGGCGTACCCAGTTGTCCAGGTCACAATTACTGTCAACACTATCCTCTGTGGCTGCACAAGACTGGTCCGTGTAGATAATTCCCCCACTATTGAAAGTAATGGGTCCCCTGCTCCCCGCATCTGAAGTTGTAGAGGGATGATAACCAATACCAAATTTGTCTTCCTTCATTGGGGTCTCTATCAACCTGCCCCAACCTTGGGCGTTGCCTGCCCTGACGACTTCGACAGCCTGTTTGTAAGATGAAATGGAGGTACCAGCCCCAACTGGTACAGAAGAAGACTCAGGTGCATCGTCAATATTGACTGCTTCAAATGATTGGCACAGCATCTCATGAATTTCCCCATCCATTTCAATGTACTTGAATGTGGACAAGTGACTCACAAAGATGTCTTCCTCCCCACACACTGTCACAACCTGCCCTTCAAACTCATACTTCAGCTTTTGATGTAGAGTAGAAGTAACAGCCCCGGCTCCGTGAATCCAAGGGCGTCCCAATAGGCAGCTATATGCAGGTTGTATGTCCATTACATGGAACGTGGATTTGAATACCTGTGGTCCAATTTGTACGGGCAATTCCACCTCACCAAACACAGATCGTCTAGTTCCATCGAATGCTCTGACCACCAATTCACTAGGCCTTAAGATCAAACCGTCAACTTCCAGCTTCATTAATGCCTTCTTGGGCAAGACATTGAGTGATGAACCAGTGTCTACCAGTACATGAGATAACACTGCGCCCTTACACTCCATCGTGATATGCAAAGCCTTATTATGGTTTCTTCCTTCAACCGTCAGATCTCTACTTGTAAAGCCCAAGCCATGGCTAACATTAACATTGGAGATTACGCCCTCGAGCTGATTAACAGTAATTTCTTGTGGCACGTACGCACTCTTCAACACTTTCAACAACGCCTGCCGGTGCGCATCAGAGCACATCAATAGTGACAAGATTGAAATCTTTGAAGGGGTCTGATTCAGTTGGTCCACAATCTTATAATCGCTTTTCTTGATTATCTTCATAAATTCTTCCATTTCCTTATCAAAAGTAATCTTTGTCTCTGCTTCAGGTGTAGGCGCACTTTCAACCACCTGTTTACCTTTAGCCTTTGCTGCGGCTTCTGCCTCTTTATCACTTCTCAAGGTTGGGGGAGCGAACAACCTTCCACTCCTTGTAAAACCCCCTACACCCCCTACGTTATCAATATTTGGGCTGACTGACGACTCAACTTCCTGCTTTTTACCTTCGTAATATACATCTGCCCCATAGTGCCATGGGATAGCCTTCGTAGACGTGAACGGAATTGGTCCTGGCACCGTGATAGTGACAGGACTGGGCCCTTCTGGCGCAACACTCGCCACGGGAACTGCATTGACCGGCATTTGAATCTCAGCGGGAGTGTAATAGATGGTCACGGTTGATATCTCATCAGTGTCTTTCACGACTCTGTCAAACTGTAGACATCCTTCATCGATCAGATTCTGTAAACCCATCTTCAACTTATCACAGCCGTTCTCCTGATTCATACACTCAGAGCAGTCCTGACTACAGCCCGGGAACACCTGTCCCTTCAATAAACGATCTTTCACAACCAACAAAGAAGTTTTCACTTGATGAACGTCTGACACCAAATTCAATCTCCTCCCATCTTCAATAGCGTACACATTTGCTGCACTATGATCAGGCATGGGATGCTGAGTAATATTAGGAGCGGGAGAGAAATTGATGGCTTTAGCATCAATCAAATCTTGTACTTTATGATGGAAAGCCCAGCATTTTTCAATGGAGTGCCCCTGAGCACCTGAGTGGAACTCACAACGAGCATTAGCATCGAAGTTAGGTGGCAGGCTTCCAGCAACCGGAGCTTTCATAGTACGGAGTTCTACCAACTTTAACTCGAGTAGCCGGGGCAACAGCGCGGCATAAGTCATAGGGAGAGGATCCATCTTACGATCCCTCTGTCTAGACCTTTGCTGGAAAAAAGGTTGTTGCTGTTGAACTTGTTGTTGGGGTTGTTGTTTCTGAACAGACGGTGTGGGGATTGTTACAGCATCTACCTGATAATAAGCTCGAGAACGCCCTCTGCCTCGTCCTCTAAACACAGCATTCGTATCACCTTCTCGTCTTTTCTGGTTACTAGCAAACGGTTTCTTCGTCCCCGAAGAGCCAGCCCCACTCACATCCTGGATCTTTCCAAGCTTTAACAGACTTTCTATTCTTTCTCCCGCAATCACAATATCAGCAAATCCAGTTGACGGACAAGCAGCTAATCTATCCAGATAGGCCCCTTGCAAGGTGCCCATGAACATATCTGCCATTTCTCTGTCTGACAAGGGAGGTTGGACCTGGGCAGCCATTTCCCTCCACCTCTGTGCATATTCTTTGAAACTCTCCTTGGCATTCTGGGACAATCCCTGCAATTGGGTGCGGTTGGGCGCCATGTCAATATTATACTGGTATTGCTTCAGGAACGCTTCTGCCAGATCTTTCCAACTCTTCACAGCAGCTCTATTCAACTTCATATACCAGGTCAAGGACGCCCCAGCCAGACTGTCCTGAAAATAGTGCATCCATAGCTTCTCGTCATCCGTATAGGCTGAAATCTTCCCAAAGTAAGCTTGAAGATGCGTTTGGGGACACGCGTTGCCGTGATACTTATCGAAAGTGGGAGGCTTGAATTTAGGGGGAATTCTGACTCCTGAGACCAGCCCCAAGCTGGTAACGTCAATACCCATAGAGTTCTTGCATTCTATGGCCCTGATCTTTTCTGCTAACTCCTCATACCTTCGATCCCCTTGATTACCCACATCAGCATCCAGCAGAGTAAATTGGTCTTCCAGAGTATCTTCAAGAGTAACACCAGCATGCCTACCATTTCCATTACCCCGATTGTTACCACCAGGAGGAGGGTTGCCACCGGGAGGAGGAATGCCATGTCCCTGTGAATTGTCATGATGATCACCTTCGGGCCCATTGTCGGGACGCTCTACCAGAAGCCTCAGTCTCTCCTGATTTTGCGCCATGCCAGTCATGAGGGTCATGAACTGGTCCATACGCGCCCTCATTTCCGCCAAATCACTTTGCACTTGATCCATGATTCTTACTTGATTCCTTCGCGTCGAATATCGGTGAATATGACTCTCCGCTATACTGCCTGAAACCAAATAAAGGTTAGAGACCCCGCAACGAGTACCTGAAAAGCAAGTAACAAAAAATGCAAAATGATATGCAATGCCATGCAATGCCATGTTTGTCATTTCCGAGGTGCTTTATACCCTGATTCCAATCCAACCACAGAAATCTGAAGACCAGAAATTGTGATATAAAGAGACGTGTCGTGGTCATGTGCTTGTGTGCAGCTATCTGATAAGGAATAAATCTGAATAAAACTGCTCATACTCATTCAACAAAGTATTCAAGTACATTTAAGAAAGATTCATCCGCAAATGCAATACAAGGAAAAATGGATCCATCAACAAGCCTGATGGTAACCATTAATAACAAAATATAAGGAAAAGAACATCAGTCTGACAATTCCACACCCTTCAGCTTATCACTTGAGTATTTGATTTCCTCAAAAAGTATACGGGTACGCTGGTGATTCGGCTTTTCAATCATCTCTTTGATCAAGACATCCCTTTTCTCAAGAGCTTCAGTTAAAGAACCCATATGCAGCATCAGAGCTTCGTCATCACACACTCCTTTGTGTCTCTTTATGCCGGCTTGCGTCTTGAGTATCTCCCTTTCTATCATGGCTTCTTCAAGCTCTTTCTTGGTATTCTTCAACTGGCTTCTAGCTTCTTCTAACTGTTCTTGACTTTTATCGAGACTTTCCCGATACTTTCTCCTCTGCTCATGTGCCTTTTTAAGCTCCTCGTCTTTAGTCTTCGACTGATCCTTTAACTCGGCATTTTCAATTCTGACTTCATCCCAAGCTTGACGAAGTTGAGCTAATGAATCCTTGCTTCGGGCTAAAGCCTGTTTTGTAATCTTGTGAGCCTGACTAGTGTCATCTGCTCCCAAAGTAAGTTTCCGAAAGTACCGAGCTCGGTCATCAAAATCTTCCTCTTTGTCAGCCAAGGTTTTTTCCGCTTTCAAGGCTCTCTTTTCCAACTCTTTGTTGTCAGCTAGAGCTTTCTGAAGACATCTGCTCATTCCAGAATTCTCTATCTGCAACTCTCTGACCATTTTCTTCCACTTCTCACATTCTTCAATAGCCACCATAGTGGGTTGTTCTGGCTGTACTGCACATAAAAGAGGTCCCCTTGAAAAGGGTAAAAGCAATTCCTTTACTTTCGTCTCAATCCACCTGTCATATTCAGGATAAGATCTACAATCTCCTTTTCCAAAAACTGCTTTTCCAATTTTGTGCTTATCTTTCCAAGCATTCACTACTTCTACCACCTTCGCATCTTTAGTTCCTGTAAAGAATAAAGATTCTTCCACATCTTGCTCTGTAGGAGGATCCCTGGAAGCATACCCAAACTGTCGGATGGCCAAAACTGGATTATAATTAATCCCTCCTTTTCTGCCAATCAAAGGCACATTTGGAAAATTTCCGCATCTTGTGACCAGCTCTATTCTCAATAACCGGTGGTCAAACCATACAATGTTATCAGCAGTTAAACTCATCAATCGTTTAGACCATTTCGCCACATCTTTGGTTTCCACAAAGGCACCTGTCTGAGGCAAATGTTTGAAAAGCCAATGGCTCAACAGTGGAGTACAACAACTAACAGATCCTCCCCTCCTTTTCTCATTCTTATAGTGCACGGAATGATAAAAATCTCCTAACAAAGTAGGGACTGGATTTTTAAGAACGAAAACTCTTGTCGCTTGCATATCCACAAAGTCTTGCTGATTGGGAAAGAAAACTAGGCCATATATGCAGAGAGCCAGAATGGAATTGTAAACCGTCCAATTTTTAGCACTTGCAGCCTCTTGGGCCTGTCCAGCCAGAAATTCTAAATGAAATCCGCTAACTCCATTTTTACTGCTCACACCACTCTTTATCAATGTCTGATCCATTTGTAAAGCAGCAGCAATTTCTTTTACGCTGGGAGAACTACCAGAGAAGAATGGTATTGCCGACGTGATCGGAATTCCCAAAATAAATGAGAATTCTTCCAGTGTTGGCATCAAAATGTAATCTGAAAAAAGAAAGCACCTCAACGAAGGCTCGTAGAACTGCAGCAGAGTGTGCAAAGCATCATGCTCATACTTGGTGATTGTACGGACCATCCCAACCAAATTCCCGTAGCTCTTCTGAAATCTATCAAGAATACCCGGACCAGCCATATCTATAACTTTGAGCAATGAATCCAAGACAGGATCTGGAAACTTGTAAAACACATTGTTCTTTCTCTCGGCGACGATCTCTGTTGAACCCATGGATTGGAATCAGAAATGTATTATACACCTGAAAATGACAAACATAACTGTTATGATATGATAATGCAATGCAAAAGGGCATGTGATCAGGTAATCAAGTGTCGGTGTCTGTATTGAACTGTGTGCACTGTGTCTCTGTACTGAGTCTGGCAATATCTGAGATGAACACTTAAATCACTGTCATAGGATACAATGTCTGAAATCATCATAGAATCACAAGTAAGGTAGGTAGGAGGCTGGGTTTCCTGCAAACCTGTAAACATCCCGCCCATACTCACATGTGGTTCTTAGAAAATAAGGCTTGTCAGCTTCGGAGGTTTGAGAAGCAATAGCACATTCAGCCCGTAGGATACAATGCTATGCCAATCAAAGAGGTCGTCCACTGACTCCCCTTAGAAAATAAAGGTCATCCTATGCAAGTTCCAAAGTGGGCCCTCGGGTGCGAATGGGTTTGCCACAGAATGTGGTCTGCCATTGTCACCACTAAAGAGGGATATTTCCACTAAGGTCCTCATGATCGGTCACTAGAGTCGACAGCTCTCTAGATCTACATCCTGGAATACGCAAGATGCGTATGCCACGACGTGTCCCAAGATAGCCTCGTCTAGCTGTGAATTTCGTGAACACCCAACGCACTCCAAACGGCACGTAGGTCCCACTACTCTCCACTCTAATTCTAAGTGTGTACTCAAGCCTGTGTAATGGGCTTATCTCTCAGAAATCCCGCCCGCCAAACAGAAAACAACACAGTCCAGTATAGCATAATATATCATATGAAATGAAAATGCTAAAATACGGTAAATACAGTAATGTACAGTAAAGCAGTAAATAACCATACAATAAAACAGTAAATACTACACAACAGTAAACACCCAATGAAAGAAAAGCAGACAAGCGCTAGGATTGACTCGCTTAGGGATGGACCAGCAATAGGTCAAAAAAATATTCCCCAGCAGAGTCGCCAGCTGTCGCTCCCGGGATTTTCATCCTAGTACAAACGCGAAAGTGGCACCGAACAGAGCCGCCAGCAATGTGTATTTATCCCAAGAGAGGGAAAGGAAACACCGCATAAACCTGAAGGAAGGGAAAAGCATGGTCTTACGACCAAGAGAAATGGGTTCGGGAGTCGGTTACGCGAGAGGAAGGTATTAGCACCCCCTCGCGTCCATCGTACCCGATGGGATCCACGCTTGCTTGTCTCGATCAAAGGGTGATAGAAAAGAATACTGAGAAAGAAATTGAAAAAGGAATGGAAAAGGAAAGGAGCGAGAAAGAGAAACAAATGTAGGGAAAATAAAAGAAGTGCTCGCATGGGCCCTACCCCACTGCCTACGTATCTCATCGGGAACATGAGAATCAGAGCGACGTAGTTCCCCTCACTAGGGATGGATTGTTTGTGTTTTTTAGAGAACGGCTTACGTTCTAGCTCAGGTGTTGCAGGCTCGCTGGTCCGAGTGCGTTACCGTCTTGCACGAGAACGAGTAGGAGCACGTTCGTACGTTGAGAGTGAATGAGGTGAGAAAAGAATTCCCGAAGGAAAGACGTTATTGTTTGTTTTTGTCTTTTAAGAGTTTTTTCATTTGTTTGCATACGATAGTGTATCTGAATCTTAGTCATTGGAATGCGTACATTCTCGCATCCCAAGATGGAATGGGTAAGAAAGCACACTAAGAGTGGAAAAGACCCCCACACTTAGTTCCAATTGTCAAGGTTCAAACACACTAGCATACTTGTGTTTATTAAGTGTTTTTGTTGATTAGGAAATGAAGAAGTGTTTTTTATTATTTGCACCTTCAACAAGTATTGCATTTAAGTCCCTCATACAAGATCAAATGTTTAACACATTGACCCAAGATGGGCTATATGCTACACATTCTAAGATTACAAGAGAAGACCCCTTATAATCTTTTCTTTATATGAAAGGCCTAAATGCAATAAATGCCTACCTTTATTGTATGTTTTGAATTTTCTTTGAGATGAGAAGATGAAAGACTCAAGGGAGGATAAAGGTAAAAATCTATATGGACTAAGACACCCCCTAGTGTTAGCATGCTTGGAGATCCTATGGTTAGTGAGGTTTAAGAAACCTAACCTAAAAGAAAGGAGAAGAAAGAAGAAAGAATACAACTTACTTCCAAAATGGAAGCTAAGTTGATTCTAAAAAGGGGAGAAAGAAAGTTATGAACACAAAGCACTATTAAATGCTTAGACAATCACAAATTGAATGATTAAAAAGTGAAGTAAGAAGTTAGAATGTGGAAGCATATCCACACTCAATTGGCTTACCCTTAGCCCCTGAAATGGTTAGCACAATTACTTACAGGTAAAGTAAGAAAATATAATGAACCAATCAAACTCAAACAAGTTGACAAACAAAGTAAAATGAGATTGAATGCTATACATGCTTCCAAGTCAGAATGTAACTCATATTTACACAACCTAATGTTATCCTAAATGAGCATACCAAATCATGCAAACAAAATCTCAATCCAACAAGAAACAAAGAAGAAAAGGTGAAGTGATGTGAATGTGGTTCATACTTGTGAAACAAGTGACTTAAGGTGCAAGATAAACATCAAAAATGCAAAGATGAAACCCAAATGTCACAATCAGAAGTCAATTAACATGCTATACATCCTCAAACAAAACCACAACTCATGGCACAAGTGCCTTCATGATCAAGCAAACCAAACATGAGGCATGCATTCACAAAATGAACAAGTTAAACTTCATGCTTCAAACAAATAGCAAACATGCTTCAAAAATTATGACTTTCACCAATCAAACACCTTAAACACATGCCATTAACATATCAAGTCCACAAGCAATGAATCAGAACCAAAGTCACTCAACAATTAGGTCAAAGTCTCATGGAAGTTTCATGTATTCATGCTCAAAGCAACACATCAAAAGTCATCCAAAAAAGACTTAAAAATCATCTCATAAATCTCAAACATACCTCAACATATTGTGACCACAATGCAAAAAGAAAGGCATCAAAATCATTTTTTATGATCAAGAACAAAAATGCACAAAATCATATGTCACATTAAGTATGCATACAAATGGAAATTCAAAAGAAATAATGGAACAGGGGCAAAATGGTCATAAAATCAGAAAATAAAATTATGAAAAATTTCCTAAATGTTTTAAGAATACACATGAATTTTTGTAGAATTTTACAATATGTTTTGGTATTTTTAAAAATTAGAAATCAAACGTGTAGAAAGAAATAAAAATGAAAAATAAATGCAAAATGCAGGGGGGTATGAACATAGCAATTGGACAGTTCAAAATCATTGGGCTTCAATACATGGGGGTGTAATTATCAATCTGGTTAAGTCCAATTAGCACGCAAAACACCATAACTAGCGTGTTCTTCAGTCAACATAGTCAAAGCAATCCAAGCCATCAGATTAAGTCATAGTCAAACAAAAGTCAAAGTACACGGATCCAACACACGCGCATGAGGTCACACACAAATTACCATGTACTGCATCACACAATGTTTAAGTAAATTCAGAAATGGTGCACATGATTTGCACGTGAATTTTAATGTGCTGTCAACTTTTGGACCACACGATCACACACATCCAACGGCCATGATTTAAACTGCAACCAAAACCCTAACTAAAAACCACCGGCCGGAGAGGGACCTCCGGTCACCTTCTCCGGTCACACGCCACCGTCTGCAACTTCACATGTCCCAGAAATGCCCAACTATTATACCAAAATGAAGCTGAGCTCACGTAGATTAAGAATTCACAATTGTTTTTCACATACCAAGCACACACATAGAGAACAGAGGAGATTAAATCATGCCCTAAGTTTTGGATCTAGGCTTCTAAGAAGCTCTATCAACTAACCGGAGTAAGCAGAGCTTCTATCAAACTTAAAACAGCAAAAATAAATCAAAACTAAAGAGAATCGAATGAAGAAGAGTGCATGATGAAACCTGAAAATGTGGAGCAATTGGAGATGTTGAGAAAAACCAGAGGAAAGCTTGATATGCTGAGCTTCTAGATCTTCAAACTTAGCAAAATAAATGCTATGGATTCGTAAATAGATGAAGGATGTTGAAGCTTGCAATTGTGCTGAACTTGCAGAAATGGAGTTGTTCTTGTTGCTCTTGATTCAACAATGCCAAACAATGATAATGCAGATGAAAAGTGGAAGAAGAGTGTTGAAATCGTGTGGAATCAGAGAGAAAGTAGAGAGAGTTTGAGGTGTTCTTGGAGGGAAATGTGGTTGTCAAAACTGAAAAATGAAAATGGAGTGTGTGATTTCTTTTATAGTGTGAGCTTACCACGGTTTAATGAGTTGAGTTAGGGTGAGTCACGGTGGTTAACTGAGTCCACCCTAACTAACTGAGTCAAGTTAGTTAGGGGGCGAGTGATCAAGGCTGGGTTATGGTGAGGTTAATCTCATGACAGTTATGGTGGAATGAAGAGTGAAGCTTGGAATGGTAAGGTTGTTGTGGCAGAAACTTGCTCAACAAGTTGTTCTCTCTATTTTCATGCAAGGCACGTGATGTTAAACATTGTGTAGGTGATATGTGCTTGACCAAATGTGGAAATAAAGTTCATGGATTGTTTGATGAATGTCTGAACCAAACTGCTAACTCTGATGTGATTCCTCAGTTGGAAATGGTGAAGTTTGCGCATGGATATCTCTCTCTTCAAGCCATGGACATGAGTGATCTTGGTACCATTTCAAAGTGTGTACATGGTACAACAACTTTGATGTTGAAAAGAAGTGAAAATGAGACTTGCAACATATTGAAAATGAGCTTCAAACATAGGAACTCAAGACAGGCTTAAAATGCTGCAGAATGCGCGCATGTGTGGCATGACTTGGTTGTGACCTAGTCAAATTTCAGTTGCATAGACCATACTTTGAGCCATTACAACTTCTCATCCTTTGATCAAATAAAAAAACCATGAACATCAATCTTGAAGATCTCACATAGATGAACAAATTCCATGTTGAAAGATTTTTCACTTGAGGCCTCTAACCATGAGTAATAAGTCAAAACATCTGGCCCACCATGTGTTTGTGAAAATGACATGCGCGTGACTTGAAAATCCTTGGTCATGACCTAGTTTTGAACCTACTTTGCTCAAACTTTGGTCAATCATATCTCACTCAATTTTTATCCAATGGAGATGTTCTACCCATGGATTTGAAGCTCAAAGCAAGGCCTTTCATTGAGGCAGAGTGGAATTTTCATTTGGTGCTTCAATTTTGAATGGCCTTGGTTCCAATTCTGATGCAAAATGGCCAAAACTTGCTATTTTTAGTAACCCTACTTCATCCAAAAATGGCAACTTTCCAAATCTTGATTTTTTCATGATTCCTTTGGAGTTTCTTGACCAAATTTTGTACATTGGACATATGTAACATGAATTTCATGATTTTGGGCTCAAAAAGTCAAGAGTTGACTTTTTCCTCTGATTATTTGACTTTGCCCCAATTTCTCTGATTCTTGATCTTTCTTCCAATTGAACCACTTCTAAAACCAATTGAGATGCAATCTTCCACACACATACACTTAAGGACATATGGAATACCATGACATCAAGTTTTGTTCAAAAATCAAAGATTCCCTGATTTAATGGGAAACCCTAGTTTTGACCCCCTTTGGTTAGGAGGAAATTGCACATCTTCCAAATCCAAATTCCTCAGAGTATGTTGTGTATCCTCTTAAAGGATGATGAGAAATGCCACTTGAGAAT
This sequence comes from Lathyrus tuberosus, assembly GCA_022829125.1. Lineage (NCBI taxonomy): Eukaryota > Viridiplantae > Streptophyta > Magnoliopsida > Fabales > Fabaceae > Lathyrus > Lathyrus tuberosus. The sequence continues at coordinate 1,762,662 of JALAZF010000574.1, read as the reverse complement.
GATTTTGAATCAATGAGCTATCTCTTTTGAGGATTTTCCTTCAATTTTTGGACTTCTTGCATAGTGTAGGATGTAATGCTTCAATCTCCCATTGAATCTCACTTCCTTGAGGTTTTGGAAGATCAATTGAGATAGTATGAGACATGAGAGACTCTTGGCTTGCCTTGAGGAAACTTGATTGACCTTTTTATGCTCTGAATGATTCCTTGATTGTCCACCTTCCACCTGATCACATGCCCTGATGGTAAGAAGGATGCCATGCTTCATTTTTCTATGTTAAATGCAATGCAATGTTAATGAGGTGGATATGATATGATACATGATAATGCCATGCTATGATGACAAAGAGGGAGAGCAAATTTTGGGGTATTACACATACTGAGTTTAAACAGCGGTCTGTTAGGTTACGGATGCGATCAATGTGGGGGGCCTTTGTACTGGTTATTTGTATTTTTGCCAATAGTGGTTTTTATCTAGGCAGAAGTTTTCTGACGGGGAACAAGGATTAGGATGTTAGGACTGATGTTTATGAGAGTATGGGATTTTGGGTTTTTGTTTAGTGTGCTCGCTAAGATTTTTCTTTCAATCTTATGCCTACGTATTCCCGTTTACCAAAACAGGGAAATCAGAGCGTTCGTAGTTCCTCCTATTCTATGGAAGGAAATTGGTTTTTTGGTGTCTTGTTCAAAGCCCAAGACGTGAAGCGAAAGGTGGTTTGTATCTTGTTCAAAGCCCAAGATGTGAAGCTGAAGAGTTTATTTGACTTTAGAGAGAATTTATCACCTCTAAAGGGGTCTGTTTGTCACAACTGTTTATAAAGGAGAATTACTTTAACTGGGATTTGTGAATCCGGCAATGCCATAATTTCCTTTATAAGGGATTTTAACCTGAAGGAGAAGACTTTAACTTAGTGTAGAGCAATGCTATCTTTCCTTAGGAATTTTTCATGCTAAAAGAGGGACAGTGGCATGGATGTAGATGATCCAGAGGCTTGCCGCTTACAGCGATTAGATGAAGGGGAAGGAGTTGTTGATGTTTGTGTACTGTGAACGGGGCACAACTTTGATGCTAAAAGGTTGATTGGATCAACCAGTGGTTTTCTTATATAAAGCCTAAGAGGAGGCTGATATGTGTCTCGTACAAAGCCCGAGAGAGAGGCTAAAAGATTTTGACTCAACGATGGAGTCTTTTGGTATCTCATATAAAGCCCGAGATGCAGGCTATTTGACTCAACAAAAGAGTTTTTTGTATCTCGTACGAAGCCCGAGATGGAGGCGAAAGGGATGATTGACTCAAAGAGGGAGTCTCTTTATGTGTCTCGTACAAAGCCCGAGAGAGAGGCTGAACGTTGTTTGACTCCGCTGGGGAGAATCATTGTACAAAGCCCAACAGAGAGGCTAACTTCATTGAAGAAGGATCATTATACAAAGCCTAAGAAGAGTCTATGGTTACTGTTTCAGTTAAGTGATAGGTCCAATATACTGATTTTAAAAGAGAAAATCAGTTCTTATATGAGCAACACTGTACTCAAGGATTTGTTTCAAGGATCCGGGTTATTCCTGTTCTTTAAGGAAGCGGGAAATCTGAAGGGTATTGAGACTGTCCGAGTCTACGGGTTTCCTTCCTATTTAACGAAGGGGTCACTTGAGAATGTCTTTGAGACTCAAGGAAGTTAGACCGTCCAAGTCTAGAGTTTTATCTTTCGTACTATGCTTTGAGAAACAGTAGTAGACTCTTTGAAAGGACTGCTTTGTGGAGATGACTAGGTTCTGTTCCTATACCTCTAGGAGGTCGTCGGGACAATTTGTACGAAGCCCAAGAGGAGGCTGGAAGCTTTTAAGAAGCCGACGGGTCCTTGTACGAAGCCCAAGAGGAGGCTATCATTTCCGGAGGAAGAGATCATTATATGAAGCCTAAGAGGAGGCTGTGAATACTTCTAAGAAGCCGTAGGGTCCTTGTACGAAGCCCAAGAGGAGGCTGGGTTGCTTTTAGGAAGCTTGTGGGTCCTTGTACGATGCCCTAGAGGAGGCCGATGCTTTTAAGAAGCCCGTGGGTCCCCAAACCCCGAGAAATTCAAGGCAATGCTATTCACCGAGAATAGATCAAAGTCAGGAAAGTTCGAGAATTTGGAAGAAACTCAAAGATGCCATTCACGGAGAATACATTCATCTTGGGGAGTAGAGTTTCTTGATAATTCCTAATGAGGACAGCCGAAGAGAAGACTGTATCTGGTGATCCTATTAGGGATCTAGTTGTCTATTTCTACAGACAAACGAAACGGCGTCACCTAGTTCTAGACGTAGTTGCCGGGGAAACTCGAAATATTTATACTATTATTACACAGTTGATATGAGTTTATGAAAGAAGACTTACAGTGAAACAGCCCCACAATACAGTTATATGCATATGAAAGTGGTAAATGAAAGCAATAACCACTTACTCGGTTATAGAGCTTCCATGCTGTTTAGTTAGTTGTTCAACAAAGAAAGATTGAAAACAATAGTATATTCAAAATCAAAGGAGAAAGTGCTTTGAAAAAGAAAGATCTGGGGCTTACAGCTCAAGGAGAGGCCCAGGGTTTTATCAGTGAGCGCACTGTTCGAATTTGTACAGAGGGACTTATACAAGTGACTGAGGCCCAAAAAGGTTTTCTGTACAAAGGGATGGTTCTTACACTCTTTTAAGAGGCCCAAAAAGTTTAAAGAAAAAGAGTGGGGCTTATAACACGAGGGTAGGCCCAAAAAGGTTTTTCGTTTAAAAAGTGGCGATCGCGCCGAGGTTTTCTTTTAACGCAGAGGGACTTATACAATAAGTGAGACCCAAAATGTTTTGGTTAAAAGGGGGTTGGGTCTTACACTCTAATAGAGGCCCAAGTGTATTTGAATGGGTCTTATAGCTCAAGGAGAGGCCCAGGGTTATTTTGAAAAGGCGACGATCGCGCCGTTTGTTTTTTACGGTATCGGGACTTATACAATACACTGAGGCCCAAAAATGATTTGGTCAAAAAAAGGATTGGGTCTTATACTCTCTTAAGAGGCCCAAATGTTTTGAATATGATTTATGAGGGTTGAATTAACCCAAAACCCTAATTTGTTTTCAAAAATGTATTTAATTGAATAAAAATTCAATTAAAATGATCAAAATTGTTTAACATATGGAAAACAAATTGTGATCTTGGACTAATGCTTCAAAAATTAAGTATTGACCTACAAAATAATTAGAAAGCATTAAAAGTTGCAAAATCAATGTAGAAAAAATATTTAAAATGTCAAAAACAATTAAAATATTAATTCTTTGCAAAAATATCAATTATATGAAATAAATAATATTTTTGGGATTTTTTGGGAAAATAAAATATTTTAACATTTTTGTGAATTATTAAAAAAAGAATAAACTCATAATTATTAAAACTCATAGAGAAATAAATTTTTGAATCAATTAAAGAAAATCACAAAATTCAAATATTCAAATATTTGAAAATGGCGCCAAGAACAAAGGCAAGAACACGCGCGTGTTCTGAGTTTCCCAGATTTGCATTTTCTATCCAATCTCCTTGAATACTTGATTATAACATGCAATCCACATATCATTATGCTCGTCTCAACCTCACGATCATGTCTATGTCCATTAATTTCATTTAAATTAAACATATAACAAGAAATCATGAAAAATCCTCAAGAACCCTAATTTCTGCATGAAGGCTAGGATTTTTGATACATGATTCAAACAATGCAATTAATTGAGGGGAAACATTCTATGCATGATTATGAACATATGGCCAAATTATTGTGCGAGGAAATATGTATAGATTGAGAGATGACCAAATATGTGCTTACCTCTAGGTCGTGACAGCAAGTGCAATGTGATTTTTGATTTGGAGGTGTTACAAATGAGTGGTGATGATCTGAATAGCTTCCCTACACCCTATGGATTGTGTTTGAATGCTTGGACTTGATTGAAATTGGTTGGATCACTTCATGGCATCTCAACTGCATTTTGGTTAAAACCTTGATCAATTGACTGGTGATTCTGAGAAATCAGTGTTCCAGTTGTTGTTTAAGTGTTTGATCAGCTCATATGTGATGTATATGAAGTGTGTGAGTGATTGGTTTGATTGGAAAAGCTCTCAAACTCAAAACCCGATAGTGACTTGCCTTAGAAGGCAAAATTGGAGTGAAAGAAGAGATTTTGAGGAAAGCATCTGTTAGATGGCTTTGGTGTACTCAAACTGATCACAATTGAGCTCTATTTATAGTAGAGCAAGTTTGTTTTGGGATCCACAGTGAATGGCAACTGCAACAGGTGTTTGTTCAATGTTGGCCAATGAAATTTCAAGTCTCCTCTAGCCATTGACTAGAGGTTAGGGCACAGAGCTTTGGTTCCCTTGGTCTTGGATAAGTCTTGACTGATTTTAGATGAGAGTGGCTCAGTCCATGCCACCTTGATGCTTCCATTGAATGCTCCAATCCAAATTTGAAGTCTTGTCCCTATTTTGGCCATTCTAGGTTCAACATGCTATTTCTTGTTCCATGGACTTTGGAGGCTTGGCTCAGTGATTGTCCCCTTTAGATTCAATCCTCTGAGGTGTCCAAGTGGATAGGAGCATTTAGATTTGGCTGATTTTGGCAAATCGAGCAAAGTTGCAAATTCTGCCTTGCCTTGACAGATTTCAGCAAGGCAACTTTCCAAAGTTAGATCTAGGCACGACCTTTTTCTCTTCACTTGTGTGAATACCACAGATTGGGGCTTCCGCCGGGGAACCCATTTCTGTCAGGAACTTAGGATTCATAGCTCTAAAGGTCTAGGATGTTTAGGACAAATATATATACTGCTTTTCCTAATTGCTATACATGTTTATTTTTCTGCTAATGGGAATGCGTGTGATGCCGCATGTGGAAAGATTGAGTATACACTTAAGATAAGTAATGGCGACGGGGTCGACCATCAACCTCAGTGGAGGCTGACCAATGCAACCCATTCTCTCACCTAGATAATGGGCCGATTGTTAAGTCTGAGAAGCTGAGGAGCCAAACCCTTTCGTAGTACGGAAACTATCGGAAATAGTTGTTACGCGATACTACCCTCATTTGAGGCTGGTGATCTATTCTCGGTGAATGGTACTTACTCTAAGATTGCTCTATAACTCGCTGGCGATCCGCTTGTTGTTTTGCTTTCCTGGGAGGAGCTGATGATAATGAGTACAGGTACAAAAATCACCCTAGTATAAACCTTTGGGGATGGGTAGAGCCTTGACTTCATGACAACGACCCTTTGACCCCATGTTTTTTCTATGTTTTTGTGTGCTGCATTCATCTAAAAAATATTAAAACATTCAAAAAACTTCTCTTTTAGTCTCTCTGTTTTTCAAATTAAACTAAGATTGTGATTGCAAATATCAGAGAAAAGGATTGCACTAATGGACTTCGGTAGAAGGAGGACTCATAAGTACACCTTCAAGGTTCCAAAACTAGAGGATTTGAGAAGGTTAGCGAGGATGATCACTAACCCTGAGGCTTTCAGAGCCAAGCACGAAGGTTTGCTACCACTGTTAAGAGTCCATGTGATTGAGGGAATCATGGATGTGCTCATTCAGTTTTACGATCCGGTTTATCACTGTTTCACATTTCTGGATTACCAGCTCGCACCAACGCTGGAGGAGTATTCTCATCTGATTGATCTACATATCACTGATCGAGCTCCATTTTCTGGACTGGAAGAAATTCCAAAGAATCAGACCATTGCAAGAGCAATTCATTTGGACGAGTCTGAGGTCCGGACTCACATGACCGCTAAGGGTGGCATCCAAGGTTTGCCAGCCCAGTTCTTGACAAAGAAAGCCCTGTATTTTGCCAGTATAGGAAACGTAACTGCTTTTGAAAGCATCTTTGTCTGGCTCACCTACGGGTTATTTTTGTTTCCCAACATCAATAACTTCGTCGATATCAACGCCATTAAGGTTTTTCTCATTGGAAACCCTGTGCCGACTTTGCTCGCAGATGCGTATCATTCTGTACACTTGGGAAATTTGTACAGTGGAGGGGAGATCACATGCTGTGTACCTCTGCTTTATAAATGGTTTATCTCCCACTTGCCCAAGTCTGCTGCTTTTTGGGATTGCAAGAGTGCCTTACGTTGGTCACAAAAGATCATGTCTCTTACCAACTCTGATATAGATTGGTGTAATAAGATTTATGAGGGAATCAGGATCATTGATCATTGTGGAAACTTCCCCAACGTACCCCTCATAGGAACTAAAGGAGGAATCAACTACCATCCTGTATTGGTTCGCCGTCAATTTGGATACCCGATGAGACACATCCCACGGGGTGTTCATCTGGAAGGTCTTTTCTTCAAAGAAGGAGAAAACGACAGGGCACTAAAGATGGAAATAGTGCACGCTTGGAAGCATGTTCATAAGAAAGGACGAGAGTCTCTAGGAAAACCAGATTGTGTCTCGGTGGAGCCTTATCTCCATTGGGTACAAACTAGAGCTCTCAGGCTAAAAATGCCTTATCCTCGTTACAAAGTTCTTCCGCCAAGGGAATCTGTCATGTACTTCATGACGGAAACTGAAAAGCTTCAGGTTACTCTCAACAAAGTTCAACGGGAGAGAAGGTCTTGGAAGAACAAGTACCGCACCCTCGACATAGAGTGCATCAAAATACAACAATTACTGAAGGAAAAAGATGCTCTGATTGAAATTTTGGAGCAACATGCTGTAGAGAATCAAGATGACCAAAGGAATTTGCTCGCTCCTTTCACCTGGGAAAGGAAGGACAACCCAACAACGGCCCAAGAGCCCCGGTCAAACAAAAGGAAGATACCAGAATCAACACCCGATTTCTCTTCAGAGAGGACTCGAGACCCATTAGCTTAGGTTTCTGTTTCCGCATCTTGTAATCTACTGTATTTCCATTTCTGTAATCCATTGAATTCAATAAAAAGGGGTTTCCCCAGTGTTTGATATTTGCAATCTAATTGTCGAACTTTATTTTGATTAAACCAAAAGAATAATTAATGTAATCATTGCATTCATCATTCTCACTTCGTGTATTCTTCTTCCCTACGAATCTCACGTTTGTGTCTCGATTCTAGAGTCAAATTGTCTCATTCGTACAATACTCGGGCCAATCGTCAGAAAAAGATGGATGATCTTGAGGAAGAAAACAGAGAGTTGAAAGAAGAGATCGACGCTCTGAGAGAGGATATGAGAAAGCTTCGTAACGACATGCAAGCCATGGCAGAAGCTCAGCTACAAAGAACCGTGATCTCAGAGATCACCTCAACGCCCATAATGGAGAAGTATGATCCTAGGTATCAGATACCGAAAGATCATCCTTGGGGCATGCCTGTTAACTATATCCCGGGAGGATATGTTCCGTCGATCACTGAAGATCAGGGAATCACAACAGAAGCCGCTGGGCCTGAAGGTTACAAACTTCGGGAAAATGAAGATGCCAGGGGCATACTAAAGACTCCTGAAGGTTACAAACTTCGGGAAACGCCAAGATTTACTACCATAGTCACGGTACCACCCCCTGTGGTGCACACTGTCCCGGAAGGACAGATTCCACCAACACCTTCTGGTAAAAAGGAAACTATGTTTGACCGAATGGATGAATTCCAGGAGCAGTTCTTGGAAATGCAGAAGGAGCTACAAGCCATTCGCGGTCAGGATCTATTCGGAAAGGACGCCGTAGACCTCTGCTTGGTCCCCAATGTGAAAGTCCCGCACAAATTCCAAGTGCCCGACTTTGAAAAATACAAGGGTAACTCTTTCCCTCAAAGCCATCTGGTGATGTACGCTCGGCGAATGTCAGCTCAGACGAAGAATCAGGACCTACTGATTCACTACTTCCAGGATAGTTTAACCGGTGCCGCATTAAAGTGGTACATGGGTTTAAACCGCACTACGATTAGCACTTTTAGAGATCTTGGCACTGCCTTCGTCCAACAATACAAATACAATTTGGACATGGCACCCGACAGAGATCAACTCAGATCAATGTCGCAAAAGGACAAGGAAACCTTTAAGGAGTATGCTCAAAGGTGGCGTGAAATTGCCGCTCAAATTTTTCCACCTCTTGAGGAAAAAGAGATGACAAAGATCTTCTTAAAGACCTTAAGCTCGTTTTACTATGACCGAATGGTTTCCAGTGCGCCCAGTGATTTCACCGAGATGGTGGGCATGGGTGTACGTCTTGAGGAAGCCGTCTGAGAAGGACGTTTGGTAAAAGACACTGGATCGACGAGCGGTACTAAAAAATATGGTAGTGTTCTCCCTAAGAAAAAAGAGCAAGATATTAGGAATATCTCTCTCAAAAAGCAAAGGCGACGATATCAACCAATAGCAGTTGTGACTCCTGCTGTCAACCTTGCGCCTATTCCTACGTATCAACCTCAGGTTGCGCAGAGCCAACCTGATCAACAAAGGACACAACAGCCTCTTCAGCAGGCTCTTCCCCAATACAATAACAACCGTACAACACGGCCACCAGGATTTGATCCTATACCCGTGACGTACGCAGAGCTGTTTCTATTACTGCTGGCCAAGGGGCACATTCAGACTAAGTCCCCTCTTACAATACCGAAAAATCCACCTTTTTGGTTTAAGGTGGATCAGACATGCCCTTATCATCAAGGAGGTTCAGGGCATAACATTGAGACTTATCTTAATTTCAAATCCGACGTGCAAAATCTTGTTAGGAGCGGGGTCTTATCTTTCAAGGATACAAATCCCAACGTTCTTACAAACCCGCTGCCTCAACATGAGAAAGCTGCAGTCAATTTGATAGAGGAAGAGATTAACAACGTCTATCAAATTCACGATGTACTCTTGTTAAAAACCAATCTGGTTAAGATGCATTGTAGACAGAGTGGATATGGCCATGTGCCACCTCATAACTATCACCAGTGTGATATCTGCTCTAAAAATAATCAGGGATGTTCTGTGGTGCAAGCAGCTCTGCAGGAACAAATGGATCTCGGATGGATCCAAGAGCACCGAGTTCGTGGAGCTAACATGGTCTACACGAATTCTAACATCGTTCAGAACCACGACATCCGTGCAATGAATGTCAACTTGGTGGCGATGCACTCAAGGCAAAGCCAGTATCATAATCTGTCGCGGCATGATTACAGTTCCTGTCTGATTTGCTCGGTAAACAAACAGGGATGCTTTTTCATACAAGAGGTCCTCCAGCGTCAGATAGATCTTGGATGGATCCAAGACTACCATGATAGGAACCCTTATCAGATCAACATGGTTCAGATCTTCGATATTCACGTGATGAATACCAACCTGGTAGAGTTACATGCTGAGCAGGTCTGACTCGGATTCTTAATATCACATGACTATCAAAGCTGTAAAGTGGTTTGTGAAAACGATCAGGGTTGTACCCTTGTCCAGGAGGCACTTCAGCACTTGTTAAACCATTGGTGGATGAAGATACTCAGCAAATTAGTATCAGTAACAGGAATCCTACTCGATGTCAAAGTCAGGATGTCCGATCAATGGAAGGTAACCTAGTGAGGTTACATTGTATTCAAAGTGGGCGTGGCCAGGTGCCACTACACAATTACGACCGTTGTAGCGTCTGTTCGGAAAGTAACCAAGGGTGTTACCTTGTAAGAGCAGCTCTTCAGGGTCAGGTGGATCGTGGAGAAATTCGTCCATATCCGGGTTCTGGACCCATCAACTGGACGCCGAACTACCTTGCTGATCAAATTGAGGACGTTGTCACAATTTCTGGTCATCACAGGACCAGATATGTTTTTACCATCATCCCTCTACTTGATGAATCTAAAGTTCCCAACTGGGAACGGATCGAGGTTACTTATGATGGTCAGAAAAGTCAGAAGGTTCCCATAGTCATCTATCTGCCGGGACCACTACCGTATGAATAAACTAAGGCTATCCCTTACAAATATGGTGCGACAACAGTTGAAAATGGAAAGGAAATCCTATTACCCTCCGTTGTGAATATTGCAGACATCAGTCGGGTAACACGGAGTGGTAGAATCTTCAACTGTGGATTTGGAGAACCTAAAAAGGAAAAGGAACTTCAGACAGAAGCTCCCGATCCACCAGTTGGTCAATCCAATAATCCTGACCTTGCGAAAAATAATGATGAGATGCTGAAGCTCATCCAAAGGAGTGAATACAACATTGTTGATCAACTGTTACAGACTCCTTCAAAGATCTCGGTGTTATCACTATTACTCAGTTCAGAAGTCCACAGGGAGGCTCTACAGAAAGTCTTGGAGCAAGCCTTTGTAGAACAGGATGTAACAATCAGACAGTTCGATAGCATTGTCTCTAACATCGCTTCCTGTAATAATTTGGGATTTAGTGATGAGGAATTACCCGAAGAGGGTCGCCGTCATAACATGGTGCTCAACATTACAGTTAACTACCAGGACGATGCTTTAGCCAGCGTACTGGTAGACACAGGGTCAACCCTGAATGTTATGCCGAAGTCTACTTTGATGCAATTATCATTCAAAGGACCTCCGATGAGAATCATCGAGGTCGTCGTCAAAGCATTCGACGGATCCAGAAAAGCAGTTATCGGCGAAGTTGATCTTCCCATAACTATTGGTCCTCACACTTTCCAAGTCACTTTCCAGGTCATGGACATCCTGGCAATGTACAGTTGTTTATTAGGAAGACCTTGGATACATCAGGATGGAGCGGTTACTTCGACCCTCCACCAAAAGCTAAAGTTCATCAAGAACGATCAACTTGTCACAGTCTGTGGAGAACAAGCCTTGCTTGTAAGCAACTTATCATCATCTACTTGTGTAGAACCCGAGGAGGTTATTGGAACTCAGTTCCAAGCACTGTCGGTGAGCAAGGACAATCATTTCAAAGGAGGAACTTCCATTTCTTCATACAAATATGCTATCAAAGCGGTCGAGAGTACCGATACAACCGGATGGGGACAGCTTGTCATTCCTATTGACAATAAAACAAAGAAGGGTCTTAGTTTTTCTGCAACCTGTACCCAAACAGCTGCCAACGATGAAAGTCTTCATCCCCTTCAAAACTTCTTCCACAGGGGAGGTTTCCTTCACCCGGTGTCTCAGACAGTTCATGCTATCAATGAGGAAGATCCCTCTGACACAGATGAAGAATGGAAGTCCTATCTTAACGAGGACGGTTATATGTCTCAGGAAGAGGTGCCTATGCCTTTTTGCTTTCCTACAAAAAGTCCGAGATTTATACCAAGATCAGATGTCGAAATGATATATGGAGATTGTGATCTGGAAGGATGTCGTGCTCCGCCAAATTCATTAGAGGAGGACACTCTGATGAAAGACAACTTTGACTACAACTACTATGGCCCAATGGATGGTCTGCCAATGTGGCAACCTTACCCAGGAAACTTGGGGCAAGAGAGTCAGCCGAACAATGAAAATCAGCTGACCATCATTGAACAGAATACCTGTGTCCCTGCCATGTCATGGGATCAACACTCAGGTCATTCAGAAACTACTCAACATGAAGATGAATTCGCAATGTTCGCAGGACTTGAATTCATCAACTATGCTTTTCCCGAGGTCAACGTCATTGAGAGGGATGACTCCTCCAGTTCCAAAGAAGTTTGGGACACTCTGGGAGAACCAAGTGGAAAGTACGACTATATGGTCAAGTACACTGCTCCCGAAAGATCTCGTATCAGGTTCATAGACATCCAGCCAACTGGATGGGGAGATACAGCTGAGAGCACAAATGCTATGCAAAATGCAACAGAGGAATTATCCTACGACAATTCTGCCTAGAAGATAGATTCTAATGATCCTGCTCTGCCAGAAATCAGCATTATTTCTGAAGACAAATTAAGAAAGGTACCAGACTTTGTGACTCACCGAGGAGTTCACCATCAATGGGTTGCTGTCGAGGTTCCAAAGGTCGTTCATCAGTCAAAGTAATTGCCATCTTTAACCTTTCACCCTGCCCAGGTGAAACGGATGTTTTGATAGGGCTCGCTTTCTGTAAATATCCCTCTTCGCTTTGCACGAAGCGACAGAGTTTTGTTTTATAGGGCTGTAGTTTCAAGAGTTGACTTGTCCATTAATAAAATAACGTCGTTCTGTAATTTCCGCATTAATTGTTGTTTTCTCTTTTTGCTTTTTCAGAAAATGGTAATCCTAAAAGAAAAACAATTCAAAAATAAAAACAAGCAGTAATAAAATAAAAACACTGCACACACTCTTGCATTTTCTCTATCTCTTCTAAACACGAATCATTACGTCATGCAGATTGCTTGTTTTAAACCCCGTTGAAACATACGATCCGATGCCTTCGCCCAACTTTGAGTTCCCGGTATTCGAGGCTGAAGAAGAAAATGACAACGAAATTCCAGAAGAGATCTCCCGACGACTCGGACAAGAGGAAAGGTCCATTGAACCTCACAAAGAACCGTTGGAAACGGTAAACTTGGGTTCAGAGCAAGAGAGAAAAGAAATCAGGATTGGGGCACTGCTCAGTCCAACTGCCAGAGAGGGTTTGATAAAGCTTCTCAAAGAATTCCCCGATGTGTTCGCTTGGTCCTATCAAGATATGCCAGGGTTGGATACCAGCATCGTGGAACATCATTTACCGTTAAGATCGGAATGTCCGCCAGTAAAGCAAAGGTTGAGACGCACTCACCCGGACATGGCCATCAAAATCAAAGAGGAGGTACAGAAACAGATTGACGCGAGTTTCCTCGCTACATCTGAATATCCTCAATGGTTAGCCAACATCGTACCCGTTCCCAAAAAGGACGGAAAGGTCAGAATGTGTGTTGATTACAGAGATCTAAACAAGGCAGGTCCAAAGGACGACTTTCCTTTACCACACATTGACATGCTGGTAGACAGTACAACAAAGTTCAAAGTTTTCTCCTTCATGGATGGATTCTCGGGCTACAACCAAATCAAAATGGCGCCGAAAGACATGGAGAAAACTTCGCTCATTACCCCATGGGGTACCTTTTGTTACAAGGTAATGTCGTTCGGTTTGAAGAACGTCGGGGCAACCTATCAAAGGGCCATGACTACTCTGTTTCATGACATGATACACAAAGAAATCGAGGTATATGTCGATGATATGATTGTAAAATCAAAAATAGAGAGTGAGCACGTTGAACATTTGTCAAAATTGTTCGAACGTTTAAGAAAATTCAAGCTCCGCTTAAATCCCAACAAGTGCACCTTCGGTGTCCGTTCAGGGAAACTATTAGGGTTCATCGTCAGCCAGAAAGGAATTGAAGTTGATCCTGACAAGGTCAAGGCCATTCAAGAAATGCCTTCGCTGAAAACTGAAAAAAAAGTCAGAGGATTCCTGGGACGTTTGAACTACATCTCCCGATTCATATTCCTCATGACCACCACTTGTGCGCCGATCTTCAAATTACTCAAAAAGAACCAGGATTGCGTTTGGTCAGAAGATTGCCAAATTGCCTTCGACAGTATTAAGGAATACCTGTTGAATCCTCCGATTCTATCACCTCCAGGGGAAGGAAGACCACTGATCATTTACCTCACAGTTCTAGAGGACTCAATGGGATGTGTACTTGGCCAACAAGACGAAACCAAACGGAAAGAGTCTGCCATCTACTATCTGAGCAAGAAGTTCACCGACTGTGAGACTCGGTACACGATGCTTGAGAAAACTTGTTGCGCTTTGGCTTGGGCAGCCAAACATCTACGTCAATACATGATTCGTCATACTACTTGGTTAATCTCCGAAATGGATCCAATCAAGTATGTCTTCGAAAAACCTGCTCTTACGGGAAGGATTGCCCGTTGGCAGATGCTGTTATCAGAATATGACATAGAGTACCACGCTCAGAAAGCCGTTAAAGGAAGTATTTTAGCCGATCATTTGGCTCATCAACCGATTGACGATCAAGAATCAATCGGGTTTGACTTCCTAGACGAAGATGTCATGTATCTAAAGATGAAAGACTGCGATGAACCGCTACCCAGTGAAGGGCCAGAACTAGGTTCCCAATGGGGACTTATCTTTGACGGAGCAGTTAATCATTACGGAAACGGAATTGGGGCAATCATAGTTACCCCTCAGGGTACCCACATTCCTTTCACTGCCAGACTTACGTTCAAATGTACGAACAACGAGGCCGAATACGAAGCTTGTATTATGGGTCTCGAGGAAGCAATTGATTTAAGGATCAAAAACTTGGACGTATACGGCGACTCAGCCCTAGTTATCAATCAGATAAAAGGAGATTGGAACACATACCAATCAGGATTGATTCCTTACAAAGACTATGCAAGAAGGTTGTTACCTTTCTTCAACAGAGTTGAGTTTCATCACATCCCTCGTGATGAGAATCACATGGCTGATGCTTTAGCCACTATCTCTTCCATGATTAGTGTAGGTAAATGGAACGACATACTTAAGATTGACATCATGCGCCTTGAGCGGCCCGCCTATATCTTTACGATTGAAGCAGTCATAGACGACAAACCTTGGTATCACGATATCAAATGCTTCCTTCAAAAACAAGAGTACCCACCTGGGGCACTCAGAAAAGACAGGAAAACCCTCAGAAGATTGGCTGGAAACTTCTTCCTGAGCGGCGACACTCTCTATAAGAGAAATTTTGACATGGTTTTGCTTCGATGCGTCGACAGGCCAGAAGCAGACATGCTTATGAAAGAAATTCATGAAGGATCCTTTGGCACTCATGCCAACGGACACACAATGGCGAGAAAAATTCTCAGAGCAGGGTACTATTGGTTGACCATGGAATCCAACTGCTACAAGTACATGAGGAGGTGTCACAAGTGTCAGATATACTCTGACAAAATTCATGTACCGCCATCACATCTCAAAGTTCTTTCTTCCCCGTGGCCTTTTCCATATGGGGAATCGACATGATTGGCTTGATCGAACCTAAGGCTTCAAACGGACATCGGTTCATCTTGGTAGCCATTGACTATTTCACCAAGTGGGTCGAAGCAGCGTCATACGCTAATGTAACCCGACAAGTGGTGGTCCGATTTATCAAAAACAATATCATCTGCCGTTATGGTGTTCCGAGCGAGATCATTACTGATAATGGATCTAACTTGAACAACAAGATGATGAAAGATCTGTGCGCAGAGTTCAAGATTGAACACCATAATTCTCTATCATACCCCAAATTTTGACCACTTAGATTTCCCATCATTGCAAAAATCATCATCATAATATGGATGTACCTTCATGCCTCATTAATCACCTCAAGGATTGTTGAGCATTCACTGCCATCAAGAATTAGGGTTTCAAGCCCTCTCTGAGTGCTTAGACAAAGGATCAATCAAGGAATGACATGATCTTCAACTTGACTAACCTCTCAAACATTCACAATGGATCAAGAGGACTCCCACTTCAAGGATTAAGCACAAGGTTGCTCCCTTCTAGGTGGATCAAGCTTCAAGATCGCCAGTGTCACCAAATTAGGGTTTTGGTCGATCAGGGCCTCCAAAGGGAAATTTTCCTCTGGGCACAAGCCAATGATCCAAAACATGACCTAATATACTCCATGGAACCTCATGGACCCAATCACCAAGTCAATTTTGCCTCAAGGGATGCATACATCAAAAATCAGGAATTAGGGTTTCTTGACCTAATTCACCCCTAAGTTGACTTTTGGGACAAATCATGAGCCAAGACCTCAAGAGAGGATTTGAGGGTCTCTAATGAACTATATTGATCCATTTGGAACAATGGATTAATCCAAGAAGCTTGAGCAACAAGTCTCAATTTCATCTGCACCACAATTAGGGTTTCGCGAGGAAAGTCAACTGTAACTTTGACATTTGACCAAGACATGCTCCCAAGCCCTAAGACATGATTCAATATACCCTATGACACCCATGGAACATGTCCATCAAGTTTGATTTAGGTCAAGGACATGATTTCCTGAAGAATTGCACAGTTTGGAATTCATCTGATAAAAAGTCAACTGTGCACAAAAGTCAACTTTGACTTTTTGAGATTTTTCACCAAAATGGTTTTTTAACCCTAAAATGATGTTAATGTATGATTTGAATCATCATTCATCAAGAAAAATCAAGAAAAGTTGGATAACTTGTAAAAGGGGTAACCATAAAAACTTAGAAAATGTTCTAAGTTAAAAATAAAGTGACAAGGGTACCAACTTTGGAGGACCATAACTCCTAAACCACAAGGCCATTTTTTCTCATCCAAAGATGGATTTGTAGCCCTCATTACCCTCTACAAAAACTTCAACTAGACCTAAGTCCAATTCATTAAAGATTTTGAGTTATGGAGTGATCAAAATGGTTGAAAAATGAAAATGTCACTTTTTCCAACACTTAGTGAAATTTTCACTAAGTCCAAATCTGCCTTCACTTTTTTCCAAATGTAGGGGGATTTTTCACTTGGATTCAAAAGAGATCAAAACCAAATATGTTCAAACAGTTGTTGTATGATGTAATGGCTTTCCAAAATGACCAAGAACATTGCCAAATTCCATTTGAGTCATGAGATAGGACATTGGAAAGTTGCCTTGCTGAAATCTGTCAAGGCAAGGCAGAATTTGCAACTTTGCTCGATTTTCCAAAATCAGCCAAATCCAAACGCTCCTATCCACTTGGACACCTCAGAGGATTGAATCTAAAGGGGACAATCACTGAGCCAAGCCTCCAAAGTCCATGGAACAAGAAATAGCATGTTGAACCTAGAATGGCCAAAATAGGGACAAGACTTCAAATTTGGATTGGAGCATTCAATGGAAGCATCAAGGTGGCATGGACTGAGCCACTCTCATCTGAAATCAGTCAAGACTTATCCAAGACCAAGGGAACCAAAGCTCTGTGCCCTAACCTCTAGTCAATGGCTAGAGGAGACTTGAAATTCCATTGGCCAACATTGAAAAAACACCTGCTGCAGTTGCCATTCACTGTGGATCCCAAAACAAACTTGCTCTACTATAAATAGAGCTCAATTGTGATCAGTTTGAGTACACCAAAGCCATTTAATAGATGCTTTCCTCAAAATCTCTTTCTCTTGGCAAAAATGTCTTTCTTAGCAAGGTAGCTATCGGGTTTTGAGTTTGTGAGCTTTTCCAATCAAACCAATCACTCACACACTTCATATACATCACATATGAGCTGATCAAACACTTAAACAATAACTGGAACACTGATTTCTCAGAATCACCAGTCAATTGCTCAAGGTTTTAACCAAAATGCAGTTGAGATGCCATGAAGTGATCCAGCCAATTTCAATCAAGTCCAAGCATTCAAACACAATCCATAGGGTGTAGGGAAGCTATTCAGATCATCACCGCTCATCTGTAACACCTCCAAATCAAAAATCACATTGAACTTGCTGTCACGGCCTAGAGGTAAGCACATATTTGGTCATCTCTCAATCTATGCATATTTCCTCGCACAATAATTTGGCCATATGTTCATAATCATGCATGGAATGTTTCCCCTCAATTAATTGCATTGTTTGAATCGTGTATCAAAAATCCTAGCCTTCATGCAGAAATTAGGGTTCTTGAGGATTTTTCATGATTTCTTGTTATATGTTTAATTTAAATAAAATTAATGGACATAGACATGCTCGTGAGATTGAGACGATCATAATGATATGTGGATTGCATGTTATAATCAAGTATTCAAGGAGATTGGATAGAAAATGCAAATCAGCCAAACCCAGAACACGCGCGTGTTCTTCAGCTGTTCTTGGCGCCTTTTTTGAATTTTCAAATATTTGAATTTTGTGATTTTCTTTAATTGATTCAAAAATTAATTTCTCTCTGAGTTTTAATGATTTTGAGTTGATTCTTTTTTTAATAATTCACAAAAATGTTAAAATATTTTATTTTCCCAAAAAATCCCAAAAATATTATTTATTTCATATAATTGATATTTTTGCAAAGAATTAATATTTTAATTGTTTTTGACATTTTAAATATTTTTTCTACATTGATTTTGCAACTTTTAATGCTTTCTAATTATTTTGTAGGTCAATACTTAATTTTTGAAGCATTAGTCCAAGATCACAATTTGTTTTCCATATGTTAAACAATTTTGATCATTTTAATTGAATTTTTATTCAATTAAATACATTTTTGAAAACAAATTAGGGTTTTGGATTAATTCAACCCTCATAAATCATATTCAAAACATTTGGGCCTCTTGAGAGAGTGTAAGACCCAATCCTTTTTTTGACCAAATCATTTTTGGGCCTCAGTGTATTGTATAAGTCCCGATACCGTCAAAAATAAACGGCGCGATCGTCGCCTTTTCAAAATAATCCTAGGCCTCTCCTTGAGCTATAAGACCCATTCAAATACACTTGGGCCTCTATTAGAGTGTAAGACTCAACCCCCTTTTAACCAAAACATTTTGGGCCTCACTTATTGTATAAGTCCCTCTGCGTTAAAAGAAAACCTCGGTGCGATCGCCACTTTTTAAACGAAAAATCAATTGGGCCTACCCTAGTATTATAAGCCCCACTCTTTTTCTTTAAACTTTTTGGGCCTCTTGAGAGAGTGTAAAACCCGTCCCTTTGTACAGAAAACCTTTTTGGGCCTCAGTCACTTGTATAAGTCCCTCTGTACAAATTCGAACAGTGCGCTCACTGATAAAACCCTAGGCCTCTCCTTGAGCTATAAGCCCCAGATCTTTCTTTTTCAAAGCACTTTCTCCTTTGATTTTGAATATACTATTGTTTTCAATCTTTCTTTGTTGAACAACTAACCAAACAGCATGGAAGCTCTACAACCGAGTAAGTGGTTATTGCTTTCATTTACCGCTTTCATATGCATATAACTTTATTGTGGGGCTGTTTCATTGTAAGTCTTCTTTCATAAACTCATATCAACTGTGCAATAATAGTATAGATATTTCGAGTTTCCCCGGCAACTACGTCTAGAACTAGGTGACGCCGTTTCATTTGTCTGTAGAAATAGACAACTAGATCCCCAATAGGATCACCAGATACAGTCTTCTCTTCGGCTGTCCTCATTAGGAATTTTCAAGAAACTCTACTCCCCAAGATGAATCTTTTCTCCGTGAATGGCATCTCTTGAGTTTCTTCCAAATTCTCGAACTTTCCTGACTTTGATCTATTCTCGGTGAATAGAATTGCCTTGAATTTCTCGGGGTTTGGGGACATACAGGCTTCTTAAAAGCACTTGTCAAAGAAACTCTACTCCCCAGAGATGATTTCTTCTCCGTGAATTGCATCACTTGAGTTTCTTCCAAATTCTCAAACTTTCCTGACTTGATCTATTCCTTGTGAATAGCTTGCCTTGAATTTCTCAGGGTTTGGGGATCCATCGGCTTGTTAAAAGCAATCGGCCTCCTCTTGGGCATCGTTTAAGGACCCAGGCTTCCTAAAAGCAACCCAGCCTCCTCTTGGGCTTCGTACAAGGACCCTACAGCTTCTTAGAAGTATTCACAGCCTCCTCTTAGGCTTCGTATAATGATCTCTTCCTCCGGGAATGATAGCCTCCTCTTGGGCTTCGTACAAGGACCTCTCGGCTTCTTAAAAGTTTCCAGCCTCCTCTTGGGCTTCGTATAAATTATCCCGACGACCTCCTAGAGGTATAGGAACAGAACCTAGTCATCTCTATAGAACAGTCTTTCAAAGAGTCTACTACTGTTTCTCAAAACATAGTACAAAAGATGAAACTCTAGACTTGGACGGTCTAACTTCCTTGAGTCTCAAAGACATTCTCAAGTGACCCCTTCGTTAAATAGGAAGGAAACCCGTAGACTTGGACAGTCTCAATACCCTTCGGATTTCCCGCTTCCTTAAAGAACAGGAATAACCCGGATCCTACAAACAAATCCTTGAGTACAGTGTTGCTCATATAAGAACTGATTTTCTCTTTTAAAATCAGTATACTGGACCTGTCACTCAACTGAAACAGTAACCATAGCCTCCTCTTAGGCTTTGTATAATGATCCTTCTTCAATGAAGTTAGCCTCTCTCTTAGGCTTTGTACAATGATTCTCCCCAGCGGAGTCAAACAACGTTCAGCCTCTCTCTCGGGCTTTGTACGAGACACATAAGAGGCTCCCTCGTTGAGTCAATTACCCCTTTCACCTCCATCCCGGGCTTTATACGAGATACAAAAAGGTTCTTATTAAGCCAAATAAACAACAGCCTCCATCTCGGGCTTTGTACAAGATACAAAGACTCTCTTGTTGAGTCAAACCTTATAGCCTCCATCTCGGGCTTCGTACGAGATACAGAAACAATCTCTTGTTGAGTATAAAAGATTCTCCTGTTGAGTCAACCTTTTTAGCCTCTCTCTCGGGCTTCGTACGAGACACATAAAAACTCCCTCTTGTTGGGCCAATGGCCTCCTCTTAGGCTTTGTATAAGAAAACCACTGGTTGATCCAATCAACCTTTTAGCATCAAAGCTGTGCCTAGCTCACAGCACACAAACATCAACAACTTCTTCCCTTTCATCTAATTGTTGTAAGCGGCAAGCCTCTGGATCATCTACATCCATGCCACTGTCCCTCTTTTAGCATGAAAAATTCCTAAGGAAAGATAGCATTGCTCTACACTGAGTTAAAGTCTTCTCCTTCAGGTTAAAATCCCTTATAAAGGAAATTATGGCATTGCCAGAGTCACAAATCCCAGTTAAAGTAATTCTCCTTTATAAACAGTTGTGACAAACAGACCCCTTTAGAGGTGATAAATTCTCTCTAAAGTCAAATAGATTTTTCAGCTTCATATCTTGGGCTTTGAACAAGATACAAACCACATTTCGCTTCACGTCTTGGGCTTTGAACAAGACACCAAAAAACCCATTTCCTCCCATAGAATAGGAGGAACTACGAACGCTCTCATTTCCCTGTTTCGGTAAACGGGAATACGTAGGCATAAGATTGAAAGACAAATCTTAGCGAGCACACTAAACAAAAAACCTAAATCCCATACTCTATCAAAAAGTATCAGTCCTAACATTCTAATCCTTGTTCCCCGCCAGAAACCTTCTGCCTAGAAAGACAACCGTATTGGCGAAAATACAAATAACCAGTACAAAGGCCCCCCACATTGATCGCATCCGTAACCTAACAGACCGCTGTTTAAAATCAGTATGCAAAGCAGGGTTAATTGGAGACATCTATTTCCCTTCCTTCATCAGCTTCAATAGGATAAAAAATGAATCGACCTGTAGTTTAAGCTCAACCGCAGAGAGCGACCAGCGCTTAAGAACCGCATCCAAAATCGCTCGCTACAGAATCGACTTGTCTTAATTTCAAATAGGGGCATTTGTCATACCCCAAATTTTGACCACTTACATGTCCCATCATTGTGCAAATCATCATCATAATATGGATGTACCTTCATGCCTCATCAATCACCTCAAGGATTGTTGAGCATTCACTACCATCAAGAATTAGGGTTTCAAGCCCTCTCTGAGTGCTTAGACAAAGGATCAATCAAGGAATGACATGATCTTTAACTTGTCTAACCTCTCAAACATTCACAATGGATCAAGAAGACTCCCACTTCAAGGATTAAGCACAAACCTGCTCCCTTCTAGGTGGATCAAGCCTCAAGATCGCCAGTGTCACCAAATTAGGGTTTTGGTCGATAAGGGCCTCCAAAGGGAAATTTTCCTCTGAGCATGAGCCAAGGATCCAAAACACAACCTAATATACTCCATGGAACCTCATGGACCCAATCATCAAGTCAATTTTTCCTCAAGGGATGCATACATCAAAAATCAGGAATTAGGGTTTCTTGACCTAATTCACCCCTAAGTTGACTTTTGGGACAAATCATGAGCCAAGACCTCAAGAGAGGGTTTGAGGGTCTCTAATGAACTATATTGATCCATTTGGAACAATGGATTAATCCAAGAAGCTTGAGCAACAAGTCTCAATTTCATCTGCACCACAATTAGGGTTTCGCGAGGAAAGTCAACTGTAACTTTGACTTTTGACCAGGACATGCTCCCAAGCCCTAAGACATGATTCAATATACCCTATGACACCCATGGAACATGTCCATCAAGTTTGATTTAGGTCAAGGACATGATTTCCTGAAGAATTGCACAGTTTGGAATTCATCTGATAAAAAGTCAACTGTGCACAAAAGTCAACTTTGACTTTTTGAGATTTTTCACCAAAATGGTTTTTTAACCCTAAAATGATGTTAATGTATGATTTGAATCATCATTCATCAAGAAAAATCAAGAAAAGTTGGATAACTTGTAAAAGGGGTAACCATAAAAACTTAGAAAATGTTCTAAGTTAAAAATAAAGTGACAAGGGTACCAACTTTGGAGGACCATAACTCCTAAACCACAAGGCCATTTTTTCTCATCCAAAGATGGATTTGTAGCCCTCATTACCCTCTACAAAAACTTCAACTAGACCTAAGTCCAATTCATTAAAGATTTTGAGTTATGGAGTGATCAAAATGGTTGAAAAATGAAAATGTCACTTTTTCCAACACTTAGTGAAATTTTCACTAAGTCCAAATCTGCCTTCACTTTTTTCCAAATGTAGGGGGATTTTTCACTTGGATTCAAAAGAGATCAAAACCAAATATGTTCAAACAGTTGTTGTATGATGTAATGGCTTTCCAAAATGACCAAGAACATTGCCAAATTCCATTTGAGTCATGAGATATGACATTGGAAAGTTGCCTTGCTGAAATCTGTCAAGGCAAGGCAGAATTTGCAACTTTGCTCGATTTGCCAAAATCAGCCAAATCCAAACGCTCCTATCCACTTGGACACCTCAGAGGATTGAATCTAAAGGGGACAATCACTGAGCCAAGCCTCCAAAGTCCATGGAACAAGAAATAGCATGTTGAACCTAGAATGGCCAAAATAGGGACAAGACTTCAAATTTGGATTGGAGCATTCAATGGAAGCATCAAGGTGGCATGGACTGAGCCACTCTCATCTGAAATCAGTCAAGACTTATCCAAGACCAAGGGAACCAAAGCTCTGCCATTCACTGGCTAGAGGAGACTTGAAATTCCATTGGCCAACATTGAACAAACACCTGCTGCAGTTGCCATTCACTGTGGATTCCAAAAAAAACTTGCTCTACTATAAATAGAGCTCAATTGTGATCAGTTTGAGTACACCAAAGCCATCTAACAGATGCTTTCCTCAAAATCTCTTTCTCTTGGCAAAAATGCCTTTCTTAGCAAGGTAGCTATCGGGTTTTGAGTTTGAGAGCTTTTCCAATCAAACCAATCACACACACACCTCATATACATCACATATGAACTGATCAAACACTTAAATAACAACTGGAACATTGATTTCTCAGAATCACCAGTCAATTGCTCAAGGTTTTAACCAAAATGCAGTTGAGATACCATGAAGTGATCCAGCCAATTTCAATCAAGTCCAAGCATTCAAACACAATCCATAGGGTGTAGGGAAGCTATTCAGATCATCACCGCTCATCTGTAACACCTCCAAATCAAAAATCACATTGCACTTGCTGTCACGGCCTAGAGGTAAGCACATATTTGGTCATCTCTCAATCTATGCATATTTCCTCGCACAATAATTTGGCCATATGTTCATAATCATGCATGGAATGTTTCCCCTCAATTAATTGCATTGTTTGAATCGTGTATCAAAAATCCTAGCCTTCATGCATAAATTAGGGTTCTTGAGGATTTTTCATGATTTCTTGTTATATGTTTAATTTAAATAAAATTAATGGACATAGACATGCTCGTGAGGTTGAGACGAGCATAATGATATGTGGATTGCATGTTATAATCAAGTATTCAAGGAGATTGGATAGAAAATGCAAATCAGCCAAACCCAGAACACGCGCGTGTTCTTCAGCTGTTCTTGGTGCCTTTTTTGAATTTTCAAATATTTGAATTTTGTGATTTTCTTTAATTGATTCAAAAATTAATTTCTCTCTGAGTTTTAATGATTTTGAGTTGATTCTTTTTTTAATAATTCACAAAAATGTTAAAATATTTTATTTTCCCAAACAATCCCAAAAATATTATTTATTTCATATAATTGATATTTTTGCAAAGAATTAATATTTTAATTATTTTTGACATTTTAAATATTTTTTCTACATTGATTTTGCAACTTTTAATGCTTTCTAATTATTTTGTAGGTCAATACTTAATTTTTGAAGCATTAGTCCAAGATCACAATTTGTTTTCCATATGTTAAACAATTTTGATCATTTTAATTGAATTTTTATTCAATTAAATACATTTTTGAAAACAAATTAGGGTTTTGGATTAATTCAACCCTCATAAATCATATTCAAAACATTTGGGCCTCTTGAGAGAGTGTAAGACCCAATCCTTTTTTTGACCAAATCATTTTTGGGCCTCAGTGTATTGTATAAGTCCTGATACCGTCAAAAACAAACGGCGCGATCGTCGCCTTTTCAAAATAACCCTAGGCTTCTCCTTGAGCTATAAGACCCATTCAAATACACTTGGGCCTCTATTAGAGTGTAAGACCCAACCCCCTTTTAACCAAAACATTTTGGGTCTCACTTATTGTATAAGTCCCTCTGCGTTAAAAGAAAACCCCGGCGCGATCGCCACTTTTTAAACGAAAAATCAATTGGGCCTACCCTCGTGTTATAAGCCCCACTCTTTTTCTTTAAACTTTTTGGGCCTCTTAAAAGAGTGTAAGACCCACCCCTTTGTACAGAAAACCTTTTTGGGCCTTAGTCACTTGTATAAGTCCCTCTGTACAAATTCGAACAGTGCGCTCACTGATAAAACCCTGGGCCTCTCCTTGAGCTGTAAGCCCCAGATATTTCTTTTTCAAAGCACTTTCTCCTTTGATTTTGAATATACTATTGTTTTCAATCTTTCTTTGTTTAACAACTAACCAAACAGCATGGAAGCTCTACAACCGAGTAAGTGGTTATTGCTTTCATTTACCGCTTTCATATACATATAACTGTATTGTGGGGCTGTTTCACTGTAAGTCTTCTTTCATAAACTCGTATCAAGTGTGTAATAATAGTATAAATATTTCGAGTTTCCCCGGCAACTACGTCTATAACTAGGTGACGCCGTTTCGTTTGTCTGTAGAAATAGACAACTAGATCCCCAATAGGATCACCAGATACAGTCTTCTCTTCGGCTGTCCTCATTAGGAATTGTCAAGAAACTCTACTCCCCAAGATGAATGTATTCTCCGTGAATGGCATCTTTGAGTTTCTTCCAAATTCTAGAACTTTCCTGACTTTGATCTATTCTCGGTGAATAGAATTGCCTTGAATTTCTCGGGGTTTGGGGACCCACGGGCTTCTTAAAAGCATCGACCTCCTCTTGGGCATCGTACAAGGACCCACAGGCTTCCTAAAAGCAACCCAGCCTCCTCTTGGGCTTCGTACAAGGACCCTACGGCTTCTTATAAGTATTCACAGCCTCCTCTTAGGCTTCGTATAATGATCTCTTCCTCCGGGAATGATAGCCTCCTCTCGGGCTTCGTACAAATTGTCCCGACGACCTCCTAGAGGTATAGGAACAGAACCTAGTCATCTCCATAGAACAGTCTTTCAAAGAGTCTACTACTGTTTCTCAAAACATAGTACAAAAGATGAAACTCTAGACTTGGACGGTCTAACTTCCTTGAGTCTCAAAGACATTCTCAAGTGACCCCTTCGTTAAATAGGAAGGAAACCCGTAGACTCGGACAGTCTCAATACCCTTCGGATTTCCCGCTTCCTTAAAGAACAGGAATATCCCGGATCCTTGAAACAAATCTTTGAGTACAGTGTTGCTCATATAAGAACTGATTTTCTCTTTTAAAATCAGTATACTGGACCTGTCACTCAACTGAAACAGTAACCATAGCCTCCTCTTAGGCTTTGTATAATGATACTTCTTCAATGAAGTTAGCTTCTCTCTTGGACTTTGTACAATGATTCTCCCCAGCGGAGTCAAACAACGTTCAGCCTCTATATCGGGCTTTGTATGAGACACATAAGAGGCTCCCTCGTTGGGTCAATTACCCCTTTCGCCTCCATCTCGGGCTTTATACGAGATACAAAAAGGTTCTTATTGAGCCAAATAAACAACAGCCTCCATCTCGGGCTTTGTATAAGATACAAAGACTCTCTTGTTGAGTCAAACCTTGTAGCCTCCATCTCGGGCTTCGTACGAGATACAAAAATACTCTCTTGTTGAGTATAAAAGATTCTCCTGTTGAATCAACCCTTTTAGCCTCTCTCTCGGGCTTCGTACGAGACACATAAAAACTCCCTCTTGTTGGGCCAATGGCCTCCTCTTAGGCTTTGTATAAGAAAACCACTGGTTGATCCAATCAACCTTTTAGCATCAAAGATGTGCCTCGCTCACATCACACAAACATCAACAACTCCTTCCCTTTCATCTAATTGCTGTAAGCGGCAAGCCTCTTGTTGCGGTGAGAATTGGATACCATAGTTATTAATGAACTAGGATCACATTTCTTTAAATGTTCACCACCGTCTTTGATTTATCCAAAGGAAAGGTTCAAAAGCGAAAAAAACCTAAAGATCTAAGGTTCGGGGGTTGGTTACGCCTAGGGAAGGTATTAGCATCCTAAACGTCCGTAGTACTCTACGGGAACCTCTCGTTAGTATTTATGTTATCTCTCATTCGCTTGCTAAGGTGCTATGCTAAAGGCTGAAACCCTAGGGGTTAGTATCTAAGTATACTCGATAAGGTATCGCACCTTACGCCTACGTATCCTCAGGAGTAGAATCAGAGTATGCGTAGTTCTGAAAAGAGGAACTTCTTGACGGGGTCAAGGTTCCAAGGGGAGGTAAAGTCTTGGGCAAGACCTTACATAGAGTGCGGCGACTCTAAAGTTGTAGGTTGGTTTAAGAGGGGTAGGATTGTAAATGTTCGCGGCGGAGCATTTACTTGGAGTGCGGCGACTCCGATCCTAAGGCTAAGATTCTAAGTGTCTACGGCGAGACGTGGAGTACGGCGACTCCGAATCCTAAGGCCAAGGTTCTAAAATGTTAGTCCTATGACGGTTTAGTCAATTATTAATAACCTTTCCTTTGGAATGTTGAGGGGACGAAACTAACTTAAGAGTTCATTTAGTTGTGCGCACTAGCGAGGTGGGCTAGTATTGTGTATAGTGATCGAAGGTCGAATGCGACGCCCGAAGGTAGTCGACTTACATGGGTATAAAAGTGGCTCGACGTTGGATCGAGAGTTTTTTAGTATTTTTGAAAAGTTTAGACAATAGAATATACATACATCCATATAAGCAAACAACATACTAAATAAACGTGCAAACGTACACTCAAGCGTGCGATGAAGGTTTTAAGGAGTTTTGAATTGTACCTAAGATTTATTGAGAAAAGTTGATTTTTTATTTATCTTGAGAATTATGCTTAAAGATTATTTTAAATTAAAAAAAAAGGGTTAAAGATTTCTTAATTAATCTAAAAAAGATTATTAGTATTAAGGTTTATTAAAAGGTATTAAGAGTTCATTAGTGTTTAATGACTAACCATCCTTATTATAAATGATTTACTAAAAAAAAGGGTTTTTAATCTTATGTGAAGGTTTATTATGAAAAATTGTTAATGATTATAAAAAAAAAGGTTCTAATTAGAAGATTTTAGTTTTAAACTCTAAATAAAAGAATTAATATTTTTTTTTTTAAGAAAAGCTTACAAAAAAAAGGTTTTAGAATTGGTTTAACAGTTCTGCGTCCTATGCCTTTTAAGATTAGAAAAAAAACAAGTTGATTGTTAGAAGAAAAAAGGTTTATTTTAGTAAAAAAAAATACGATTTTGTTTTTTAAAGGGTTTAGTGTTAAAACAAAAACTAAAGGTTGAATTGGTTTTAAAAGAGATTAAGTGACGGAGGGATCTAACGAAACGCTCACTCTTCTCTCTCGCTCATGCTTCTCTCTCTCGTGCTTCTCCTCTCTCAAAATGAAATCCTAGGGTTTCGAGAACCCTAGCGGCGGTGGCGATCTCCCGTCCTATCTCTCTCCGATAAGCAATACAAACAACACAATAACCCCACCACCATAATCCCGGCCCCATTTCATTATATATTTCAGGTTACATTTACAAATAGCTTTGAAAAAAAAAGGGCAAGGAAACGGAGCTTCGCGGCGGCGGCGATCGGTTCGATCAGGGAAGAAACCTTCTTTCTTTACCTTTTTCCTTCGCGGATTTGGCTTGTCGTTGTTTTACTTCTTTTGCTTTGAATGTGGCGGCGATGATGATCACCTCCGGTATTCTGAGCCTGAGTCGGTGGGTTTGGAAATAGTTTGGTATTTGCTGATTTGGGATTTTTTGTGATTTTCTCTCTTCGTCTCTTTTTCGTATGGTTTTCTCTCTGATTTCTTTTCGTATCGTTCTCTCCGTCTTTTTTCTGTCCTTTTTCTGATGGAAATAGATCCCTTTATATAGAGATGGCCAATGATGATTGTAATTGGGAAGTTCTTAATGCTGCATTGAAGGCACGTGTGATAATATTGCTGATATGATTTGAGAATTGATTTGGTTTGGGGCTTATTTGGGAAAGTTTTGCTGCTAATATGATTTGATTCATCTAATTTGGGAAGTTTTTTTGAATTTGAAATTGTTTGAAATCACTGATACGATCTGTCGCTTGATTTGGAATTTTTGAAAACTTTGAAAGCTGCTTTTAAAACGTGATTTCTACACTTGATGCTCTTTGATGATTTTGTCCGATTTCGGTTTTTGGAAAGTTTTGCTGGTGGTACCTATTTTTGGGATATTGCCCATAATTTTCCTTCTGAATATGATGAAGCTAAATCTGATTCAAATAAAATTCTGAGGCCACGTAGGACATTCTTCAAAATGTTTGGAAATGTTTCTTCAACTTAGGAAAGATCTTAACTAGGCCTTGGAGCATGTTTTACATTTTGGAAACTTGAAAACATTGTCTGAATGCTAATGGCTTGTTTTGGAAAGCTTGAAATGTTTCTCAAACTCGCTGTAATTATTCTTGTGATTCTGAATTGGTATGCTACTGATTTTTTTCTCGTGTTTGCAAATATTGACCAATTCTTTTCCTCTTTTTTTTTTTTCACAGGTTTGAAAAGTGTTTTGGAAAGAGTCTGAACCCATCTTGAATGCCTAGAACATGCTGCATAATTGCTACATGCTCTGGATGCGATACGACTCTTATGTGTGTCTGTGCTACTTTTCCAACTCACATTCAACTCGATCTTCTTCATTCAGTACTTTAGACATGCTCTAGTATTTCCATGGATCTGAAAGGTAGCCCTATTCTATCTTCGTTAACCAAACTTCAGGAATAACATCTCTGACATGTGGATTTTCTGAACTTCCATTTCACTCTTTTTTTTTTGTAGGTGGATGAGGAAATTACGACTTCAAGCAACCATAGGTTGATGGTTGTCTCATTTGGCTCGAACATGCTCTTTACAAATGCGAGGCTTGACCTTCCAATGCTCCAATGGTTATATTGACCTTCAGGTACTAATCATAGCCATGAGTCCCTTTTGAAATATCCTGAAGTTGTTATTTTAGAATCCCTTTGTAAAAATGTAATCTCACTGTTCTTTTGTAATCAACTTGATGTTATCTGGGTTTTGAATGGATTTCGTAACTTGTGGTAATTTGCTGAATTTCGCCTCTTTTATGTGAACACAGGGTTTGGCGTGAAGATGATGATGTTGCTCGAATACCGTTGATTTCTCCTAAGGGTGTGTTGAGCAGCAGGTTTTGTAACTAGTTCTCTCGTTGGAGGTATAGCATTCTTGTGAAGAGGATGTTTGGACGTTGTGGTTCAAACTCACAGGTGAGATGCTTGAAAAGCTGCTTAACTAGGTTTTAGATCTCTCCTTGTAAAACCTGATACTTCTTTTTTCTTGAAAAGAACTTGGTAACTCTGTGTATGCTTTCATTTTAAATGCTGGGGTCTTGTCGTGTTCATGATGTATGCCTTCATTATCTTTTGACAGGGTGCATAGTGGAAGTTCGGTAGAAGAGTTTGAAGGAAAGCATTGTTGAAGCTCCCCACAATTTCTCGTCGGTGATACTAATTTGATACTATTGGGAATGAACTGTCTGCTATTGGTAAGCGAATCCTATACCAGTTCACGTATTCATGCCTATTTGGGTCCGTTCTGAACATGATGGTTGTCGTCCTCATCTATGCTTACTTTGAATTATTGTGACCTTTGCAGGTATTTTCCCGGGCCGCAACTGTTCTGCTACCATATGTGACTTGGAAATCAATATTCAAAGCTTACCTCGAAGAGTACTTTCCATCACTCTTGTCTGTCCGCAAAAGCTTATCTTTGAATAATGTGGTATGCCCCTCATCTTGGAATTCTCTCTTTGTAAAGCTCGTTTAGGCTGCTGAATTTCTTTCTAGGTACCAATGCCTTTAGAGAAAGTTATCAGTATTTTGCGAAGTGATGTTACGATTTTATCTTACTCATGGTTTCCTTTTGAACGTGACATGGATGAACATAATTGGTAATTGAATGGATTTGAATTGTGAATCATGGTTCGATGTACAATTTATAGTTAAGCCGTTTAAATACGGTTCGAATGTTGTGATGACTTTGAATGGCTTTTCCTTTGCATTGTGACTTTGTTCTTACTAATATCTCAAATTAGTGACTTGTTTGTTTATCGAATTGGTATCAAGCTACAAGCTCCACGCTCTGCTTTGCCAATTGGAGCAGAACCGGCTGAGATAAACACCTAGGCGGTATGCAACACTTCAAATTAAATTTGCGCATAATCTTACACTTAAAGTTTGATTCTCTTGCGCTTGTTATTTGTAGGTAGAGGACTTGGTGAATTCTTGGCTGCGGCATGAAAGCGATTTGGATGATGGCTCGAACAAACTTGTTGGCAGCTTGAAGATTGATAAAGTCTTGGATGGCGAACCAACTTAATGGATAGAGCAGAACTTAGTTTTCTTTGGGCTGTAGCATTAGGCGTGTATTTGCTATTCCTTTGAGTTTCCCTACTTGTTTTGGATTTGTAAGACTTAAGGAGAACCATTCTAGGATTAGGATATATCTCTAGCAATTGCAACATGAACCTTGTAATTTTGCACAAATGTCGTAAGTTGACCCTTTATGCTTGAGCCTTGCTTTTTGAGTTTGAGAATTAATGTGTCTCTTAGTTGAAACTTTGAAGAGATATGATGACGCATCACCAGAATATCATTCTCATTGAAACAAACCATGACATAAAAAATCCTGGACTTTATGCTTTGATAGGGATTGAACTTCTTTGAACTTTGTAATGAAGTTGATTTGAGCCTTCTTCAATTTGCATTTTAATTGTTCTGATAACCCTTGAATGAGCCTAAACTTGGGCCTTCCATTTGTAAAAAATACTCCTGGGCTGGAGGTATAAAAGCACCATGTAATCAAATTACGTTTGAAAAGAGAAACAGATTTAGAACTTGATGAAACCAACATGAGACTCTCTTGCAATTTGAATCATTGAATTTGAACTTGTAACTTTGAAACTCATGAATCCAATTACGATTGAATTTTGGATTTGGGTTGAATTTGAATCTTGGAATGGATCCTCGAGATTAAAACCTTAATATGTGTAGGAATATTGATCTTACGCTCTGTACCCATATCTTGAATTGATCCACACTCTTGTACTAAGCACGGGGAATAATGATGACCTTGAACAGCAAAATAATTATCTGAACCTTAAGAAAACCAAGTAAGACATCCTTCTTCAGTTTAAATCACAACTCAAACACGTTTCTTCCTGGCCCCTCCATCACAATCAACACAAAGAAGTTGCAAAACCCATAGTCTCCACAAACATGCACACAACTTCCATGACTTCGAACCCTCTGTATCAACACCTACTTTCACAAATGAAACAAGCAAACAAAGTCTAAAATGAAGTGGTTAGTTATGCACAAATGATTGACCTGATATGATATGCCAAAAGATCAATGAATCTAAGGGAAAAATTTGGGGTACAACAGTTGCCCCTATTTAAATATCTTCACCGGATGACAGGACGATGAAGATCGTCATTAGGTCATGGTGAGAGATATTTAAATATAGATAACCAAAAATTTTGCCCTTAGATGCAATGATCATGCAATGCTATGGACAAAACTAGACCTAATGCTGACATGCCACGAACTCTAGCATGATGAGAATGATGGAATGATAAAAATGCAAGATGCAGACGAAAACGAAAGCGAACACAGAGCGGAAGACGAACTCAATGAGAAACAAACTCACTGGGGACGACCAGACGCACTGGGGAAAAGAAGACAACACTGGGGACTCTGAAGGCGACGACCCAGCAGGTTCAAGCGTGACCAGTTGACATATAAGCAAGCAAGAAGACAAAGCAGGATCCACACGGCGGTAGGATCAAGCAAACAAAAAGATGGAGAGATAATATCCAACGCTTGGAAATTCCTTAACATGAAGAGATCAAACAGGATCTTTAGGAACCAACAGGAAAAAAAGTACAGGGTTATAAAAACTCTCCTGTATGCCAAGTAAATGGACTTCGTAGGGAAGACGCCCTGTGACTTATCGTTGCACGGGACTCACACACCACTAAGAAAAAAACATGGAGCTCGGCGGCTCGAAACAAAAAAACAAGGAGCGCAGCGACTCGAAACAAAAGCATGGAGCTCGGCGACTCGAAACAAAAATAACATGGAGCGCGGCGACTCGAAACAAAAAAGCATGGAGCTCGGCGGCTCGAAACAAAAAAGCATGGAGCTCGGCGGCTCGAAACAAAAAAAGCATGGAGCTCGGCGGCTCGAAACAAAAAAGCATGGAGCGCGGCGACTCGAAACAAAAAAGCATGGAGCTCGGCGACTCGAAACAAAAAAAGCATGGAGCTCGGCGGCTTGAAACAAAAAAGCATGGAGCTCGGCGGCTCGAAACAAAAAAGCATGGAGCTCGGCGGCTCGAAACAAAAAAAGCATGGAGCTCGGCGGCTCGAAACAAAAAAAGCATGGAGCTCGGCGGCTCGACACAAAAACATAAGGTGTGGCAACAATAAAGTATAAAGCACAACGACTCAAAATGTACAAAGTGTAGGTGTACGCTTAAGCTTTGCTAGGTGCCTGGAAGGCAAGTTGTCAAAGACCAAAGTTCAATCTAGGATCAAACTAGAATGAAACGGTCAAACAAGACCTGTCATTGAGAAATGAACTCAAACGACGATTTTATCTTATCCAAGCAAGGAAAAAGATAACTGAAATAACCATCATCCACGAGGGTTGTACTCTGTGGGGAGACTTAGCAATAGATAGCACTTTCTGCCTAAGCCTGACGACTCTATTTGGAGAGATCGGACAACCCAAACTCGGCGTAAACACAACCGACGATCCAGATAAAGCGATAAGAGACAAACAGACGGCGAACATGCACAGAGGAGAATGCAAAAGATGTCATGCGATGCTCATGCTCATGCTGACAAAACAAGAAATGAAAACCAGAGGAAACAAAACAAAGAGGAATCCCGTCCATCCTCTGCACAAAAGATACGTCTGTCAAGCTCTGTAGAAATCCAAAGATAGAACTCAGTAGTTAAACTCCAACGTCCAAACTTCTCTGGGGAAATAACCATCCACTTGGGGACACGATATCATGACTTCACTTAGAGGGTCGTCAAGATGAATCTGATTATTCGGATGAGAAAGGTCCATTGGGCACAGATCAAACTTGTATACATAGAGACTTTGATGGGGATAAAATAAATATCTGCTGCTTTGCTGACGAAGGTTGATGATCGAGGAGGTTCACTGGGGATCCTTAGGTCAACCAGATGCTGCATTCTTGTACTGATCCTGTCATAATTGCTTGAAAGAAAGATTCACTAGGGAATCGTCACGAATTCCTATAGCAACGGCTTGCTGGGGAGTGATGACCTCTTTAAGATCATTCCATAAGTCAAAGCAGTTTATCTTACCGGAAATCTATTGAAAAAAAGTTAAGTTTGAAAATTTTCCACTTTCAAAATTATTATCAATGAATAGGGGTCGAAAATGAGGAGACAAAAGTAAAAGTATGATTTTATTCAAAATAATAGTTTGTAAACAGCGAAAAGCTTCAAAGAGCATTGCAATTGAAATTGGCAATAGAGTAAGGCTACATTGAATTCAACAACACTTATTAACCCTACAACTAAGACCCCGAAACTATGCTCTGGTCACGGCGGACTCTTCACGCATAATACTTTCGGACGACATCAGAATTGACTGGATGGGAGAGCTCCTCTCCATCCATAGTGGTGAGCATCAATGATCCTCCTGAGAAGACTGCCTTCATGACAAATGGGCCTTCATAATTGGGCGCCCATTTTCCACGCATGTCCTTATGAACGGGCAAGATCTTCTTAAGTACCAGTTCTCCTTCTCGGAATTCCCTGACTCGAACCTTCTTGTCAAAGGCTCTCTTCATCCGTTTCTGGTATAACTGACCGTGGCACATCGCAGTTAAGCGCTTTTCATCAACGAGATTCAAATGGTCAAATCTTTCTTGGATCCACTCCGCTTCGTCCAGTTTGGTCTCCATCATTACCCTCAAAGATGGTAACTCTACTTCAAATGGGAGGACCGCGTCCATTCCATAAACTAGTGAGAAAGGGGTAGCCCCTGTTGAGGTTCGCACTGAGGTTCTGTATCCATGCAATGCGAAAGGTAGCATTTCGTGCCAGTATTTGTACGTCTTTACCATCTTTCGCAGAATCTTCTTGATGTTCTTATTTGCAGCTTCCACGGCCCCATTCATCTTAGGACGATAAGGAGAGGAATTGTGGTGAGTAATCTTGAAAGTTTCACACAACTCCTTCATAGTTTTGTTGTTCAGATTGGTTCCATTGTCTGTTATGATTCGGCTTGGCATCCCATAACGGCAGATAATGTTATTCTTGATGAAGCGGGCTACCACCTGCTTGGTTACGTTGGCATAAGAAGCAGCTTCTACCCACTTAGTGAAGTAGTCAATGGCGACCAGAATGAATCGGTGACCATTGGAGGCTTTAGGTTCAATTGCCCCAATCATGTCGATGCCCCACATTGAGAAAGGCCAAGGCGACGACAGAACATTCAACTGCGTTGGAGACACATGCATCTTGTCCGCGTGGATCTGACACTTATGGCATTTTCTGGCATACTATATACAATCAGACTCCATAGTTAACCAATAATACCCAGCTCTCAGGAGTTTCTTCGACATGGCATAACCATTGGCGTGGGTTCCAAACGTCCCTTCATGAATCTCTTGGAGTAACATATCTGCTTCATGCTTATCAACACATCTAAGCAGGACCATATCATAGTTCCTCTTATACAACACATCATTACTGATAAAGAACTTGGATGCTAGTCTTCTCAGAGTCTTCTTGTCAAGGTTTGTAGCGTCAACAGGATATTCTTGCTTCAGCAAGTAGTTCTTAATGTCATGGAACCAGGGTTTGTCATCAGTTTCTTCTTCCACCAGCTGATAGTAGACGGGCTTAGTCTTTCGTTCGATTCGAATGAGAGTAGCTTCATTAACAAATCTGACCTTCCACATAGAGGCTAGCATGGCCAAAGCATCATCCACATGATTCTCAGATCTCAGAACATGTCGGAAAGTGACTTCATCAAAGTATTGGATCATTTCCACAATGTAAGCACGGTACAGAATTAACTTCTTATCTCGAGTTTCCCATTCACCCTTGACTTGATAGATCACTAAAGCTGAATCTCCAATTACCTCGAGGATTTTGATTCAGAGGTCGATAGCCGCTTCAAGACCTAGAATACATGCTTCATACTCTGCAATATTGTTTGTACATTCAAAATCCAACCTTGCTGTGAATGGGGTGTATCCGCCATCTGGGTTCTCCAAAACTGCGCCTATGCCATGTCCACTATAATTGGAGGAACCATCAAACATCATCTTCCAACGGGAACCTGGCTCGGGACCTTCATCCGGACCGGGCTCTTCATAATCTTTTACTAACATGATGTCTTCGTCAGGAAAGTCGAATTTCAGTGGTTCATAGTCTTCAACTGGCTGGTCTGCAAGATAGTCTGATAAGATGCTTCCTTTGATAGCCTTTTGAGTCACATACTGGATGTCATACTCGGATAACAGCATATGCCATCGTGCCAATCTGCCAGTCTGAGCAGGCTTCTCAAAAATATACTTTATGGGATCCATCTTTGATATCAACAGGGTGGTATGACAGATCATATATTGTCTAAGACGTCTAGCGGCCCATGCCAGCGTGCAACAAGTCTTTTCCAATAGTGAATACCGGCTTTCACAATCCGTAAACTTCTTACTTAAATAGTAGATGGGGTGTTCCTTCCGTCCAGTCTCATCATGTTGCCCCAAGACGCAACCCATAGACTTCTCAAGAACGGTCAGATACATAAACAAAGGTCTTCCAGGCACAGGAGGAATCAAAATAGGAGGTTCTCACAAATAACCCTTGATCTTCTCAAATGCTTGCTGACAATCGGAATTCCATTCAATGGTCTGATCTTTACGGAGTAATTTGAAGATTGGTTCACAGGTAGCAGTCATATTAGAAATGAATCTGGAGATGTAGTTCAGACGCCCAAGAAATCCTCTGACTTGCAATTCAGTTTGCGGGGAAGGCATCTCCTGGATGGCTCTGACCTTATCAGGATCCACTTCAATTCCTCTTTGGCTAACAATAAATCCAAGCAACTTCCTGGATCTGACACCAAAAGTACACTTAGCGGGATTCAACTTCAACTGATATTTCCTTAATCGTTCAAACAGCTTCAACAAATGGTCCAAATGGTCTTCTTCATTCTGGGACTTGGCGATCATATCGTCCACATATACCTCAATCTCCTTATGCATCATGTCGTGGAAGAGAGCGACCATCGCTATTTGATATGTTGCCCCGGCGTTTTTCAGACCGAAGGGCATGACTTTGTAACAATAAGTACCCCAAGGAGTAATGAAAGCAGTCTTTTCTCTATCTGCAGGGTCCATCTTGATCTGATTGTAACCGGAAAAACCATCCATAAAAGAGAACACTCCGAAACGGGCCGTGTTATCCACAAGTGTATCGATGTGCGGCAAAGGAAAATCGTCCTTTGGGCTTGCTCTGTTCAAATCCCTGTAATCCACACACATTCTAACTTTGCTGTCCTTTTTTGGCACCGGTACAATGTTGGCTAACCACTCTGGATATCTTGCTACTGTCAGGAAACCTGCATCAAGTTGTCTCTTAACCTCATCTCGAATCTTCAGAGCCATGCCGGGTCTAGTTTTTTGAAGCTTCTGCTTTACAGGTGGGCACTCTGGTTTAAGTGGCAATTTGTGAACAACGATATCGGTGTCTAGGCCAGGCATGTCCTGATATGAACAGGAAAATACGTCCACATACTCTTCTAGTAACTTGACCAACCTCTGTCTGACATCTGCCTCAAGTGTAGTACCAATTTTGACCTCTTTCTTATCTTCATTGGAGCCAAGATTAATCAAAACCACTTGCTCTTTGTGCGGTTGAAGTTCAGTGTACTCATACTCTGCCCACTTGACCAGTTCATTGGGAACTTTGAGATCTTCTTCACCCTCATCCTCTGCTTGATAGATGGGCGAGTCAAAGTTAGGGATAATAATAAGGTCGTTGGATTCAACGTGATTTAAATTCAATCTGCAAGTTTTAAAATAATTTGTCTTATTAAAATGCACAAGGACAGTGCAGATTTAAACCTTTTACTTATTTCCAATTTCTTAAAGTAATGACTCATGAATAAAACAAACACACATGATAAAATGCATTCATTGATATTTATTCGAAAGTGAAAATGGTGGCCCACAAACATGATCCAATAGCCCTGGGCGGAGCTATGGACTTATTAAAATAACAAAATAAAAGATGACAAATTACTTTAACAAAGGAATGATCACTGGGATTTCTATTGCTTCCCAATTGCTAAGAGCAGCAGCACTTTTGAACACAAAATCACTTGAGTCTTCATCTTCATGATTATCTCCAATAGCATTAACTTGATAACCTCCGCTGATAAACACTTCATGAACTGTTCTCGGATAACTGGCGACAAATGTTGATTGTTTACTTTTAGTTGGTTTGTAACCCAACCCTTGATGATCTGGATTTACTGTAGCTTCTATGATCTTGCCCCAACCTTCAGGCACACCTTTTGCAATGGTCGACTTGATGCTCTTGAAAGATGCGAAAGATGGATTACCCTTACCCGTTGTTTCCTCAACTTCCAACATAACAGCATTTGATATCTCGAGTGCTTGGAAAGAAGTTTCCAAAGCATCCTCATCAGCCTCTATATAGCGAAATGAAGACAAATTACTGACCATGAAGTCTTCTTCACCATGAACGATTACCAGTTTATCGTCAATCATAAACTTCATTCTTTGATGTAGGGTCGAAGTTACAGCACCGGCGGCATTGATCCAAGGTCTTCCAAGTAGACAACTATAACCGGGGTTAATATCCAACACCTGGAAGATAATATTGAAAACATGTGGACCCGCCAAGATTGGTAACTCAATTTCTCCCATTACAGTCCTTCGGGAACCGTCGAAAGCTTTAACTATAAGAGATGTAGGTTTCAATTCTGCCCCTTTGTAGGCCAACTTGTTGAGAGCCCTCTTAGGTATCACATTTAAGGAAGAACCAGTGTCTACAAGTACTCTTGCCAGCGTATCTTCCTGACATTTCACAGATACATGCAAAGCTCGATTATGGCTCCGACCTTCTCTTGGCAACTCCTCGTCACTGAAACTGAGGGTGTTACAAGCAGTAATGTTGGCAATCACACTATCAAATTGGCCAGTGGTGATGTCTTGTACAACATGAGCTTGCGCTAACAATTTATGCAACGAAGCTCGGTGAGCAGGTGAATGCATCAACAAGGACAACATAGAGATTTTTGAAGGAGTTTAATGGAGCTTGTCAACGACTTTATAATCACTCCTCTTGATAATCCTCAAGAACTCAACGTCTTCGTCATTGGTAACAGCTTCTTGTTCTTTACCCTTGCTGTTGGCGGGAACGGTCGTAACGGTTTCTTTTGGTGGAGCTTCATTGAAATGGGGTGTGTAAATACGACCACTCCGTGTCATCTTGCTTGCCCCAGCTATATTAGTTACTTCTCTGTCAGCACTCTTCACTTCTTCTTTTGGACAAACCTTTCTAAAATCTTTACCGTATTTCTAGGGTACTGATGTAAAATCTTTGAGAGGGGAAGGGCAAGGTTTTTGAATAATCACGGTCTTCGGCGAACCAACTAAAGCTGTAGTAGCAGAGTTCGGTATGTTGAAGATTGGCTTTGTTGTGGTGGAAGCAGCCACTGTAGGACTTGATTCCGGCAAATTGAAGACGGGAGCCTTACTACCTGGAACTGGCAAATTGAATATGGGCTCAACCACGGCGACCTCATTCTTCTTTTGCTTACCACTCACTCGTAAGAAACCATCGTTGATCAAAGTCTGAACATCATCTTGAACCGTCTGACATCCCCTGATGCTGGTCTCACAATCTCTATGGCAAACCTTCATGATACCAGCTTCGAACAACTTTGAATGAAAGGCCTGGAGAGGGGTTTTGATTTCTGCCACATCAAGAATTAAATTTTCCTCAGACGCTTCTTCAATAGCATTGGCACTTCCGTGATTAGGCAGCAGATTACTCTTAACATTCGGCTGAGTGTCACCAAAGGATAAAATCTTCTTTTCCATTAAGTCTCTTACGATACTTTTAAGAGCATAACAACCTTCCAAATCATGACCGGGAGCTCCCTCATGGAACAGACAGTGGGCATTGGGATTATAGTTGGGTGGAAGTGGGTTAGGAGGCGGACCCAAAGCTCGGGTAGTTATCAATCCTTGTTGCACTAATGAAGGGTACAACTCAGTATAGGTCATCGGAATAGGAGGATGAGGTCCATAAGGTCTTCTGGCTGGGGTATTATGGCAAGGAGCGTTGGGCGCTCGTTGATAATTTGGTGAGGTTTGAGCTGGCTGGTAGGCAGGAGCCGGTTGATATGCAGGAGGTTGTTGATATGCAGGAGGTTGTTGATTAGTAATTGGCTGGTAAACCAGAGCTGGTTGGATTGTCTGGTAGGTAGGGGTGACAGCGGCCACATAGGGTTGTTGCGCAAACTGGACAGGGTAACCTTGTTGTTGATTATAATTTGGTTGATGTTTCCGAGGTTGACTTCTCCTTCTGCCGGTCATTATAGCATTAGTCTCACCTTCTTTCTTTTTGTGAAGACTACTGAAAGGCTTCTTACTCTGATCCTTATTGACACTTGGACTACTAGCAGGACTTGACATCTTTCCACTTTTCAAACCAGCTTCTATTCTTACACCCACAACAACGATGTCAGAGAAATTGGCGGTTATACTTCCAACCATCCTTTCAAAGAATTCTGGGCGAACTGTATCAACAAACCACTCGGCTAACTCTTTCTCGGACAAAGGGGGTCCTACCTGTGAAGCGATATCCCTTCACCTCTGGGCATATTCCTTAAATGATTCAGTGCTCTTCTGTGACATATTTAGGAGTTGTCTTCGATCAAGAGCCAAAACTATATTATACTTGTAATGCTTGACAAAAGCGTCTGACACATCCTGAAAACACTTCACACGAGACTGATCTAAACTCAGATACCACTTTGATGAAACACCCTTCAGACTATCCTGGAAATAATGGATCATTAGCTTATCATTTTTTACGTGAGCAGCTATCTTCCGATAATACATGATTAAATGGTTTTTGGGGCACGTGGTTCCATCATACTGGTCAAAATTCGGAGTCTTGAATTTCGGAGGAATGACCAAACCAGATACCAGACATGCTTCTCTAGCAACAGTGCCAAATATTTGATCACCTTCTACTGCCCTTAATCTCTTATCAAAAGTGTCCATATTCTCCTTGAGTTTCTCATGGTTCTCGTCCCCATCTTCAGACATGTCAGGGACATCATAAACTTGCTGATTCTCATTGAAATAAGGTTGTACACGAGTGTGCACATCAGCTGGAGCAAATGTAGGGATTACTTGAGGAGCTTCAGTGATTAGAGGAACGACTTGGTGCACTTGTTGAACAACAGGACCTGCAGTAGGCGGGGGTACGAATCCAAATGGCAAGCCGTACGGGGGTACATTTACAGTAGTGACAACAATAGGTTGAGTATCTACAACAGTGTTGGTAATCTCATAAACAACCGTGGTTTGGGTATCCATCTTTGCGCATATAACTTTCAGCACTTCCATAATCTGTCCTACATTCCCGCGTAGGTCCTCCAACTCGTTACTGACGCGATCAAGTTCCTGATTGTGTTCCATCATCCTTCTTCGAGCTTGAGCTCTAGTATTGTATCGGTGCAGAGGATTCAGGGTGACGAAACTGAAGATGAAAAACCGAAAATAAGGGAAAGGAAGGAAAAAAAATGCACATGCATATGATACGAAATGTAAATGCGATGCAACTATCAAGGAACTAAAAATCGTATTGCATTCATTGTAGATATCCGAAATAAAACATTTTATTAAAATTTCAAGGGCTGGTACACCTCTAGAGTTTTATTACATAGGCAACATAACACAAAAGGAACTAGGAGTCTAATCCACTGGATGATGCCCCTTGTCTTCCACGGAGTTCTTCCATCATCCTGTCGATCTGGTGTTGCATCCTTACTTTGTCCAGAGTAAGCTTCTCTATTTCAGCCTTCAACTTCAAAACTTCATCTGATTGGACAACAGGAGGCTTGGAACGGGGATAAGGCATCCTCAAGGTCAGAGCCCTTTCACGCGCCCATGCGAGACATTCTTCAGTAATTAAGCAATCAGGATTTATTGTCGCCATCATTCCTTGTCGATTGATGCGACGCCAAGCAAACATAATTCTGGTCTTTAACCCAAGATCCTCTCCTTGATAGAGGAAAATTCTGGTCAGGCTTTCAGGACCAGGTACTTCTTCCATTGGGTGCCCCAGTTGACGACGGGCGAGTATGGGGTTGTAACTGACACATCCCTTCGTACCAAGAAGAGGTACATTGGGAAAGTCTCCACAACTATGAATCATGGGGATACCTCCATATATCAGGTCATGCCAAACGATATCTGAATTAGTAAGGGCCATGAGCTTCACATGCCATTCTGAACCATCTTTCACGTCCCAGAAATCAGTAGACCTCGGTAGGTGCAAAATAAACCACCTATAGAGGATAGCGGTGCAACACGTAATCCGACCTTCTCCCTTCAAAGCCTTTGAATGGATAAAATGGTATGCATCAGCTAATAATGTGGGAACTGGATTCTTGAGCATGAAAATCCTTATGGCATGGACGTCAACAAAATCTTCAACGTTGGGAAATAAGAACAAACCATTGGCCAGCAGCGCGAAGATGTGCTCGAATGCTCTAGTATTCCCTACACTAGCAAAGTGTCGAGCTTTCTCGAACAAGAATTGGGCAGGCAAACCGTTAATTCCTCTTCTAACCGTCATATGAGTTTGGATCTCTAATAGCTTTATGCGGGTTGCTCTTGCGATGTCTTCCTGGCTGGGCCTTCCTTCTCCACTGGAAAACGGAGGTGAATCTTTGACAGGAATACCCATAAGGGCGGAGTACTCTTCCAGCGTAGGCATCAGCTAGAAATCTTGAAAAATGAAGCAATGGTATATCAAGCTGTAAAGCTGAACCAGCGTTTCCAATAGACCAGCGGTTACTCGAGTCTGCAACAACGGGAGGACATTTCCATACTTCTCAGCGAACGCCTCAGGGTCTTTGATCTGCCCTCCTAGTTCCCTTAGTTGTTCAACATTCGAAACCTTGAAAGTGTACGGCACGACTCCCTCTTTTCCGTAATCCATCGTACAATGCCTACAATACAAGATTTCAAGTTCCTTGATAGAGAGAGATGCAAGATGCAAATGCTATGCAAAAAGATTCATGGAAATTTGACTATTTATAATCATCGTGGGATATTGAAAGACGCATTTATTAATCATAAAAGTCGGTTACAAAAAAAACATCTGGGATACCGAAAGGTTGAAACCGTAAATTAAAACAAAATTTATTATAAAGTAACAGCACACTTTTCAAGATTCGTAACGGAAAAGCTAAATAAAAGCTAATAAAGAAAGATCTAAGGAGATTCTCCAAAAAGCCTTGTCTTGAGCTTCCTGATTTCTGCTTCTTTCTAGTTATTCTAAAAAATGAGCTTGTTGACGACCGAATTATGATGTGTTGACTGAGAGCTAGAAGAAAGTAACTCTTCTCGTGTTTTCCTTTTCTTGTAAGAAATGATTTCTTCATCCTTTGCTTTGAGTTGCTGTTGAAGCTCTGCATTCTCCTCCACAACTATCTGGTACTTGTTTTTCCAAGACTCTTCCATCTGCTGAGACTTGTCCAAAGCAA
The DNA here is from genome assembly GCA_022829125.1 of Lathyrus tuberosus. NCBI lineage: Eukaryota > Viridiplantae > Streptophyta > Magnoliopsida > Fabales > Fabaceae > Lathyrus > Lathyrus tuberosus. The sequence continues at coordinate 1,719,279 of JALAZF010000574.1, read as the reverse complement.
TTTTCAATTTATCTGCATCAGACGAGAAGTAGAAGACCGGCTTTTCTTTTAGGACCATTGGCTCCTGGCTTTTATAAGGCATCTTCAACTCAATGGCTCTTTTTCGAACCCATTGGAGATAAGGTTCTAAAGAGACACAATTAGGTTTCCCTAAGCTACTCTTATCCTTCTTGATCTTTTGACTCCAAGCGTCCAAAACCTGTTCTCTTAACTCCTTGGTTAGTTTCTCTCCTTCAAAATAAATGCTTTCCACGTGAGCACTGGCAGGTTTGTCTTTCAGAGGGAATCCTAGTTGTCTGCGGGCCAAGACTGGATTATAGCTGATTAATCCATTAATGCTAAGGAGAGGTACATTACTGAAATTTCCACAGCTGTCTATGATGACCACCTTATCATAAACACGGTTGTACCAGTCGATGTCGGAATGAGTGAGAGACATTATCTTCTATGACCACCACCCCTTCTTGAGATCCCAAAAGTCATGTGCTTTGGGCAAGTGTGAAATAAACCACTTGTACAACAGAGGGACGCAAGAAGTAATCATTCCCTTTCCACGAGCACTCCTTGAGTGAACAGAATAATAAGCTTTAGCCAACAAAGTTGGTACTGGATTCTTCTTCAGGAAAATTTTAATGGCATTGAGGTCCACAAAATTTTTGAAACTTGGGAATAAAAGAACGCCATAGATGAGTAAGGCAAAAACCGCTTCAAAAGCATCCTTATTCTGTTGAGTGGCATAATGTCGGGCTTTGGCAACCAGAAAATTTGTAGTAAAACCGGAAGTTCCTTCTTTTGAAATCATATTGGCTTGAATGTCAGCTAAATCCAGGTGGGTATGTTTAGCGATTTCTTTTTCATCAGGCTTGTTTGGGAAAATCGGAAAGGGATAATTGTCCTGAATAGGTAACCCAATTATCTGAGAGTACTCTTCAAGTGTAGGTACAAGTTGGTAATCTGGAAAGGTGAAGCAGTGATACAGTGGATCATAAAACTGGAGAAAGGTAGAAAGTAACCCTTGATCAACATTTGTATTCATCACATAAAAAAGTCTTCCATACTTCCTATTGAAACTCTCCTCATTTGTTACCATCGCTTATAACCGCCTTAGATCATCCAAGTTAGGAATCTGAAAAGTGTACTTCTTTGTGTTCCTTCTTTCGGTATCCCTACAATGTTTATAAATATAGTCAAGTTCCATGAATCTTTATGAGATGATGCTTATGAATGTATGCAACACACAAGGCACAAAACACACATGAGCAAAAGGGCCCTAGGTTTGAAAGGTTACATCATAGAGCTAAGGTCTACCCTCCCATAAGGTATGTACTATAGTTTCAAATGTACCTGCCGAACAGGTTCTACAAGTTCCCAGAGTCTACAATCCATCTTTCGGATATTATCGATTTTCCAAATCACTTGGTGGTCAATAATATTCTCAAGAGAATCTCGTCCGAGTGTAGTATCGCGTAGCGACTATTGCAGAAATAGACTCCCGCATAGTCCCCGTACTACATCCTAATAGGCCAAGTTGGGTTAAAGGTAACTATGGTCCCCAGTATCTATGGCCTTTAGTTCGAAATAATAGCGTCTTCACGAATGGACTCGTTGAACAAAATTATATTCGAGAGGGCCTAGACTGAGTGGTGAAGTCTCAATTCAACTTCTTCAGGAATTGACTCCCTTAAAGTATCCTTGAATTCTCACCATTCCTATCATAATTTCCACTCTAGTCCGGGTGTAGGACTTTGTCTCACCACACAAGTAGTAACCCATATCAACAGATAATAAGCAAATAAGCAAGCAAATAAAGAAAGATAACATAAGAAAAACAAGATGGGGGAAACCCTCGACATTCCCCAGTGAAGTCGCCATTTCTGTTGCGGTGAGAATTGGATACCATAGTTATTAATGAACTAGGATCACATTTCTTTAAATGTTCACCACCGTCTTTGATTTATCCAAAGAAAAGGTTCAAAAGCGAAAAAAACCTAAAGATCTAAGGTTCGGGGGTTGGTTACGCCTAGGGAAGGTATTAGCATCCTAAACGTCCGTAGTACTCTACGGGAACCTCTCGTTAGTATTTATGTTATCTCTCATTCGCTTGCTAAGGTGTTATGCTAAAGCCTGAAACCCTAGGGGTTAGTATCTAAGTATACTCGATAAGGTATCGCACCTTACGCCTACGTATCCTCAGGAGTAGAATCAGAGTATGCGTAGTTCTGAAAAGAGGAACTTCTTGACGGGGTCAAGGTTCCAATGGGAGGTAAAGTCTTGGGCAAGACCTTACATAGAGTGCGGCGACTCTAAAGTTGTAGGTTGGTTTAAGAGGGGTAGGATTGTAAATGTTCGCGGCGGAGCATTTACTTGGAGTGCGGTGACTCCGATCCTAAGGCTAAGATTCTAAGTGTCTACGGCGAGACGTGGAGTACGGCGACTCCGAATCCTAAGGCCAAGGTTCTAAAATGTTAGTCCTATGACGGTTTAGTCAATTATTAATAACCTTTCCTTTGGAATGTCGAGGGGACGAAACTAACTTAAGAGTTCATTTAGTTGTGCGCACTAGCGAGGTGGGCTAGTATTGTGTATAGTGATCGAAGGTCGAATGCGACGCCCGAAGGTAGTCGACTTACATGGGTATAAAAGTGGCTCGACGTTGGATCGAGAGTTTTTTAGTATTTTTGAAAAGTTTAGACAATAGAATATACATACATCCATATAAGCAAACAACATACTAAATAAACGTGCAAACGTACACTCAAGCGTGCGATGAAGGTTTTAAGGAGTTTTGAATTGTACCTAAGATTTATTGAGAAAAGTTGATTTTTTATTTATCTTGAGAATTATGCTTAAAGATTATTTTAAATTAAAAAAAAAGGGTTAAAGATTTCTTAATTAATCTAAAAAAGATTATTAGTATTAAGGTTTATTAAAAGGTATTAAGAGTTCATTAGTGTTTAATGACTAACCATCCTTATTATAAATGATTTACTAAAAAAAAGGGTTTTTAATCTTATGTGAAGGTTTATTATGAAAAATTGTTAATGATTATAAAAAAAAAAGGTTCTAATTAGAATATTTTAGTTTTAAACTCTAAATAAAAGAATTAATATTTTTTTTTTTAAGAAAAGCTTGCAAAAAAAAGGTTTTAGAATTGGTTTAACAGTTCTGCGTCCTATGCCTTTTAAGATTAGAAAAAAAACAAGTTGATTGTTAGAAGAAAAAAGGTTTATTTTAGTAAAAAAAAATACGATTTTGTTTTTTAAAGGGTTTAGTGTTAAAACAAAATCTAAAGGTTGAATTGGTTTTAAAAGAGATTAAGTGACGGAGGGATCTAACGAAACGCTCACTCTTCTCTCTCGCTCATGCTTCTCTCTCTCTCGTGCTTCTCCTCTCTCAAAATGAAATCCTAGGGTTTCGAGAACCCTAGCGGCGGTGGCGATCTCCCGTTCTATCTCTCTCCGATAAGCAATACAAACAGCACAATAACCCCACCCCCATAATCCCGGCCCCATTTCATTATATATTTCAGGTTACATTTACAAATAGCTTTGAAAAAAAAAGGGCAAGAAACGGAGCTTCGCGGCGGCGGCGATCGGTTCGATCAGGGAAGAAACCTTCTTTCTTTACCTTTTTCCTTCGCGGATTTGGCTTGTCGTTGTTTTGCTTCTTTTGCTTTGAATGTGGCGGCGATGATGATCACCTCCGGTATTCTGAGCCTGAGTCGGTGGGTTTGGAAATAGTTTGATATTTGCTGATTTGGGATTTTTTGTGATTTTCTCTCTTCGTCTCTTTTTCGTATGGTTTTCTCTCTGATTTTTTTTTCGTATCGTTCTCTCCGTCTTTTTTCTGTCCTTTTTCTGATGGAAATAGATCCCTTTATATAGAGATGGCCAATGATGATTGTAATTGGGAAGTTCTTAATGCTGCATTGAAGGCACGTGTGATAATATTGCTGATATGATTTGAGAATTGATTTGGTTTGGGGCTTATTTGGGAAAGTTTTGCTGCTGATATGATTTGATTCATCTAATTTGGGAAGTTTTTTTGAATTTGAAATTGTTTGAAATCACTGATACGATCTGTCGCTTGATTTGGAATTTTTGAAAACTTTGAAAGCTGCTTTTAAAACGTGATTTCTACACTTGATGCTCTTTGATGATTTTGTCCGATTTCGGTTTTTGGAAAGTTTTGCTGGTGGTACCTATTTTTGGGATATTGCCCATAATTTTCCTTCTGAATATGATGAAGCTAAATCTGATTCAAATAAAATTCTGAGGCCACGTAGGACATTCTTCAAAATGTTTGGAAATGTCTCTTCAACTTAGGAAAGATCTTAACTAGGCCTTGGAGCATGTTTTACGTTTTGGAAACTTGAAAACATTGTCTGAATGCTAATGGCTTGTTTTGGAAAGCTTGATATGTTTCTCAAACTCGCTGTAATTATTCTTGTGATTCTGAATTGGTATGCTACTGATTTTTTCTCGTGTTTGCAAATATTGACCGATTCTTTTCCTCTCTTTTTTTTTCACAGGTTTGAAAAGTGTTTTGGAAAGAGTCTGAACCCATCTTGAATGCCTCGAACATGCTGCATAATTGCTACATGCTCTGGATGCGATACGACTCTTATGTGTGTCTGTGCTACTTTTCCAACTCACATTCAACTCGATCTTCTTCATTCAGTACTTTAGACATGTTCTAGTATTTCCATGGATCTGAAAGGTAACCCTATTCTATCTTCGTTAACCAAACTTCAGGAATAACATCTCTGACATGTGGATTTTCTAAACTTCCATTTCACTCTTTTTTTTTTGTAGGTGGATGAGGAAATTACGACTTCAAGCAACCATATGTTGATGGTTGTCTCATTTGGCTCGAACATGCTCTTTACAAATGCGAGGCTTGACCTTCTAATGCTCCAATGGTTATATTGACCTTCAGGTACTAATCATAGCCATGAGTCCCTTTTGAAATATCCTGAAGTTGTTATTTTAGAATCCCTTTGTAAAAATGTAATCTCACTGTTCTTTTGTAATCAACTTGATGCTATCTGGGTTTTGAATGGATTTCGTAACTTGTGGTAATTTGCTGAATTTCGCCTCTTTTATGTGAACACAGGGTTTGGCGTGAAGATGATGATGTTGCTCGAATACCGTTGATTTCTCCTAAGGGTGTGTTGAGCAGCAGGTTTTGTAACTAGTTCTCTCGTTGGAGGTATAGCATTCTTGTGAAGAGGATGTTTGGACGTTGTGGTTCAAACTCACAGGTGAGATGCTTGAAAAGCTGCTTAACTAGGTTTTAGATCTCTCCTTGTAAAACCTGATACTTCTTTTGTCTTGAAAAGAACTTGGTAACTCTGTGTATGCTGTCATTTTAAATGCTGGGGTCTTGTCGTGTTCATGATGTATGCCTTCGTTGTCTTTTGACAGGGTGCATAGTGGAAGTTCGGTAGAAGAGTTTGAAGGATAGCGTTGTTGAAGCTCCCCACAATTTCTCGTCGGTGATACTAATTTGATACTGTTGGGAATGAACTGTCTGCTATTGGTAAGCGAATCCTATACCAGTTCACGTATTCATGCCTATTTGGGTCCGTTCTGAACATTGTCGTCCTCATCTATGCTTACTTTGAATTATTGTGACCTTTGCAGGTATTTTCCCGGGCCGCAACTGTTCTGCTACCATATGTGACTTGGAAATCAATATTCAAAGCTTACCTCGAAGAGTACTTTCCATCACTCTCGTCTGTCCGCAAAAGCTTATCTTCGAATAATGTGGTATGCCCCTCATCTTGGAAATCTCTCTTTGTAAAGCTCGTTTAGGCTGCTGAATTTCTTTCTAGGTACCAATGCCTTTAGAGAAAGTTATCAGTATTTTGCGAAGTGATGTTACGATTTTATCTTACTCATGGTTTCCTTTTGAACGTGACATGGATGAACATAATTGGTAATTGAATGGATTTGAATTGTGAATCATGGTTCGATGTACAATTTATAGTTGAGCCGTTTAAATACGGTTCGAATGTTGTGATGACTTTGAATGGCTTTTCCTTTGCATTGTGACTTTGTTCTTACTAATATCTCAAATTAGTGACTTGTTTGTTTATCGAATTGGTATCAAGCTACAAGCTCCACGCTCTGCTTTGCCAATTGGAGCAGAACCGGCTGAGATAAACACCTAGGCGGTATGCAACACTTCAAATTAAATTTGCGCATAATCTTACACTTAAAGTTTGATTCTCTTGCGCTTGTTATTTGTAGGTAGAGGACTTGGTGAATTCTTGGCTGCGGCATGAAAGCGATTTGGATGATGGCTCGAACAAACTTGTTGGCAGCTTAAAGATTGATAAAGTCTTGGATGGCGAACCAACTTAATGGATAGAGCAGAACTTAGTTTTCTTTGGGCTGTAGCATTAGGCGTGTATTTGCTATTCCTTTGAGTTTCCCTGCTTGTTTTGGATTTGTAAGACTTAAGGAGAACCATTCTAGGATTAGGATATATCTCTAGCAATTGCAACATGAACCTTGTAATTTTGCACAAATGTCGTAAGTTGATGACCTTTTATGCTTGAGCCTTGCTTTTTGAGTTTGAGAATTAATGTGTCTCTTAGTTGAAACTTTGAAGAGATATGATGACGCATCACCAGAATATCATTCTCATTGAAACAAACCATGACATAAAAAATCCTGGACTTTATGCTTTGATAGGGATTGAACTTCTTTGAACTTTGTAATGAAGTTGATTTGAGCCTTCTTCAATTTGCATTTTAATTGTACTGATAACTCTTGAATGAGCCTAAACTTGGGCCTTCTGGGCTGGAGGTATAAAAGCACCATGTAATCAAATTACGTTTGAAAAGAGAAACAAATTTAGAACTTGATGAAACCAACATGAGACTCTCTTGCAATTTGAATCATTGAATTTGAACTTGTAACTTTGAAACTCATGAATCCAATTACGATTGAATTTTGGATTTGGGTTGAATTTGAATCTTGGAATGGATCCTCGAGATTAAAACCTTAATAGGTGTAGGAATATTGATCTTATGCTCTGTACCCATATCTTGAATTGATCCACACTCTTGTACTAAGCACGGGGAATAATGATGACCTTGAACAGCAAAATAATTATCTGAACCTTAAGCAAACCAAGTAAGACATCCTTCTTCAGTTTAAATCACAACTCAAACACGTTTCTTCCTGGCCCCTCCATCACAATCAACACAAAGAAGTTGCAAAACCCATAGTCTCCACAAACATGCACACAACTTCCATGACTTCGAACCCTCTGTATCAGCACCTACTTTCACACATGAAACAAGCAAACAAAGTATAAAATAAAGTGGTTAGTTATGCACAAATGATTGACCTGATATGATATGCCAAAAGATCAATGAATCTAAGGGAAAATTTTGGGGTACAACACCTTTGGATCATCTACATCCATGCCACTGTCCCTCTTTTAGCATGAAAAATTCCTAAGGAAAGATAGCATTGCTCTACACTGAGTTAAAGTCTTCTCCTTCAGGTTAAAATCCCTTATAAAGAAAATTATGGCATTGTCGGATTCACAAATCCCGGTTAAAGTAATTCTCCTTTATAAACAATTGTGACAAACAGACCCCTTTAGAGGTGATAAATTCTCTCTAAAGTCAAATAGACTTTTCAGCTTCATATCTTGGGCTTTGAACAAGATACAAACCACCTTTCGCTTCACGTCTTGGGCTTTGAACAAGACACCAAAAAACCAATTTCCTCCCATAGAATAGGAGGAACTACGAACGCTCTGATTTCCCTGTTTCGGTAAACGGGAATACGTAGGCATAAGATTGAAAGAAAAATCTTAGCGAGCACACTAAACAAAAACCCAAAATCCCATACTCTCATAAACATCAGTCCTAACATCCTAATCCTTGTTCCCCGCTAGAAAACTTCTGCCTAGATAAAAACCAGTATTGGCGAAAATACAAATAATCAGTACAAAGGCCCCCCACATTGATAGCATCCGTAACCTAACAGACCGTTGTTTAAACTCAGTATGCAAAGCAGGGTTAATTGGAGACATCTATTTCCCTTCCTTCATCAGTTTCAATAGGATAAAAAATGAATCGACCTGTAGTTTAAGCTCAACCGCAGAGAGCGACCAACGCTTAAGAACCGCGTCCAAAATCGCTCGCTACAGTATGCAATCAACAACCATATGCAATTAAGATCATTCTCTAATCTTAATATCATGCATATCTCCAATAATTCATCACACTTGAATTATCACACAATTGCACACACAAACACATTTCATAATTAAAGTATTCACACTTTAAATTTAATCACCATAATCAATCAATAATACACAAGGACTAATTAGATCCAATCACAAGTCACAAACATAAGTTACCGATTAAATATAAACTAATTAATCAATCACTAAAAATTGATTCCAATATCCAATAATATTCCACTATTCAATAAACACTAATCAATATTTAAACCAATAATTAATATTTAATTTAATAATCAATATCTAGTAAAATAACCAATGTTAAATGAATAATCAATATTTTATTAAATAACCCATATCTAATATATAATCAATTTAATTCTAGTATCAAAATTACTACTCCCTTAATTGAAACAGTAGAGTCATACACTATCCAAATCTCCATTCCCATTTCCATCTAATATATTACTCAATGCCACTAAGAACCCAACACAACCATTCCTTGCGCAGCCTTCATTAAAGGAAGTGGCACCTCAATGCCACATTTCACTCTCCAATTAATAATTAATATTATGAACCTACAGCACTAGAGGGAGTATATGCTAATTAATATATATGCCATTCCAAGGCTACATCATATATTTATATGTCTCATATCCATGCGCTGCATTAAGGAATGTGGGCTACAAGAATTACCCACTTACTACAATAATATTAGCCACTAGTGGGTGGAACGGAAAGAAAAGAAAAAAATAATAATAACACAGAACATTGTTCTACAGGTCCTGCACTACAATAGAAAAAATGAACATTTTCATTTTCAGATTTTACAATTTTACAACTTCAATAGGTACCCTAAATCTTAAAGGGGTCTCTAAACTATTACCAAAAATTAATTTCCAAACATTAAAAATTAATAATTTTCAGAAATAATCATTAACCTAATTAATCTCAATTTCATAGAAAAAGTTTGAAGATTTTTCATTAACTCCATTTTTACCTAATAATCAACACTCAATAATCCCAATAATTAGAGAAAACTCACCCTTATCTTGAATTTCTTGATGAATCCCAATAATTAGAGAAAACCCACCCTTACCCTGGATTTCTTGATGAATTTGTTCTTGCTCTTAGGGTTCCTCTTCTCTTCTACTCTTCCTCTTTTTCTCTTCTCCTCCTCTATTCTTTCTCTTCTATTTTCTGTTTTTTTTTTCAAAAGTCTTACTACCTCTTCTTACTAAAACCCTACTATTCATAAACAAATAGGCCTAACTCAAACCATTTGTTTTTACTGTTAACACCTCCCTCAAAGCTCACTAATTTCCAACAACTATAATATCATATAAAATAGAATATATTAAATAGTTTACTAAATACTAACAATCTAATTAAAATAAATAATTAGATAAATTCCACAATTCAATTTATTTTCAAATAATAAATTATATCACATATTTCAATTTAATCAATTAAATCACATAAATTAAATATATCAATTAATTTATATAAACTCAATAATTTATATAAATCAAATAATTCATTTAAATTCACTAAATCAAGTAATTCATTTAAATTAAATATTTCAAATAACTTAGATAAATCACATAAATCAATATTTAATAAAATCACTCAATAATTAATATAAATAATTAATTAATAAAATCGGGGTGTTACACATGGTACCAACCAAAGTAATTGCATCTAGCTTGCATCTGAAATTTGCATTTCAAAGAGGTTCAAGATGCATGTATAACAGAAAGATAATACACATACAATTCAATGATACCTTATAATTGGGACATCCCCAAAATAATTTTCCCATATTCTTCACAGTTTTTGCCCTTTGAAGTAGAGCCATGTCTCCACAATAACACATGGGCTTTCTTCTACGATTTCCACTGCCTGTTGAATCCCGACTTTCTGCATTTCTCTTACTCAACGAAGAAGAAGAACTAGCCAATTTCATGGATAAAGAAAGAAGATGAATTGTATTTGCCCTAACAAAAACTTGGGGGAAACAACTGCAAACGAAACCAAGAAGGAAGAATATGATATTCAAAGTCCATGTCACCTGCCATGTAACAAATACTAAACGGACGTTTGACCAAACTAACGGCAAGGACTCACTTGGCACCATTTTAAAAGTTAAGAGACGAACTCGGCACTTTTTAAAGTTAAGGAACCAAATTGGACCCTGGTATTAGGGATGCTCAACGTTGGTTTATTCTCATAACCAATCCATATCCAATATAAAACCATTTACTTTAACCGGTTATTGTAACCAATCCATATAAATGGTTTTGTTTTTACAAAATCGGTTATAAACCGGTTATATCCATAACCAAATTTTATAACCGGTTATATATTTCATAACCGGTTTTCAACTTAAAACCGGATTTGGATATAAAAATCCAGTTTTTAAAACTGAATATTGATTTTCTTACAACTGGTTTTTAAGCTAAAACCGGTTTTTGACTTAAAAATTCAGTTTTTATAAATGAATTTTACACACAATTTTTTTTTCATATTCTTAAAAAAAAATCCAGTTTTTATATATGAATTCTACACAATTTTTTTTTTCATATTCTTAAAAATAATACAAAAGCTTAAAATTTGACATTCAAAATTCAAATTTTATTTGGTACATTTGGAAATTTTTACATAAGCCTAGAGTGAACTACAAGCTAAGCCTATTGTTACAAGTTATAACTTGGTGCTTAAGCTACCAAGACCTTCGTTTTTCCTTATTCCTAAATTATCTCCAAGCTACTTGCTCCATTGACTCACCTACAAGCCATTCCATCTACTTTGGCCAACCATGATACACCATCAAGGACCTATTACACCAAGAGAAAATTATGTTAACAACACAAACCATACCATTCAAATGCATAAGTTGTTGGATTCAAAACCAAGGAAATACAAAATTGTTTTACAATGTGGCGTGATCAAAGGACAATTATGCATCATACATTCACATGGCACCACACAAGAGCACAACTGAGTTAAGCAATACAAGTAAAAGGCCAATTCAAAATTTTCCCAATTCACTCAACAATGTCACTACAGTGAAAATAAAAGGAGGGGAATTATTTAAAAACAAATCAGAGAGGCATACAAATCCACAAAAAAAATCCCTAAACCACAAAAATTTCACTAAATTTCACTATCTGCATATATGATTATGTGCATTGCAAGTGCTTTTAAATTCTAATTTACTTCATATGAAAAATAAAAGTTATAGCAAGGTGAGCCCATGTATATAGATCAACCATGAATCACTTAAATTAAAATTTGACCATAAATTAAACTATTTTCAAACTATTAATTTCTATCAATTGAATCTGCAGTATACATATGACAGAAAGGAAGAGTCCTGCGATACTGCAACTTTGAGAGCTACTACAACTTATAGTTTATTTTACATTTTACATTTTATTTTTTAGGTTATATATATATATATATATATTTTACTAATGTAGCACATTATGACATACCACCATCAGAGGTTCAATGTTATACACAAGTTCTCCATAGCAATTGTCCAACATGACCAAACACCCAGGATTTTGCATTTGAACATTCAAGGACAAGTCACAGAGCAATAATACCAACTTCATGTGTCAAATGTTCTACTAGCGTGTAAAATATAGTTGGACAGTCAATAACCATTAACAATTTTAAATTACTTAAGTTTGTGATCCAATTTTGATTGGCTAGCACGAATATATTTTACTCAATTTTAGAAATAATCCATAATCATCTCTTAACAGTCGTGAAATTGAGAATCACTTGTCTTTTATTTTGGAAATCTGGTATTAGGGATGAAAGAGCTTTAATTAATGCTGAAAGTTTTGATAATAACAACCATCTATATCACTCACCAAAGCATGAGGATTCACTTATCAAACCTTTGGATTCAATTTCTGAGAATACTAAAATTTCTGAGAATACTAGAGTGAGTTTCTCGATGCAACATTTGAAAGAGATGTGGATGACCTTGAGAAGGACATGATAAACAACAATAACAACAACAAAGATTATCTTGCCAACTCTTAGGAAGGTTTGGCTAATCAAGAAGCCTCATAGGACTTTTCTAATGAAGTGGAGAATCTAAAACTAGAATATAACCAAATACCTTCAAAATCCCAAAAGAAGAAAAGCAGACAAAAGGCCAAGACCATAAAGGGTCTTGTGACAAAATCAAAAGATGGTTCTCAAAGGCCTTGTCCATGAAGTGTCTCTTCTTGAATGTTAGTGGACTGGGCAATGTCCCACCAAGACTACCATTCATAAATCTCGGCCTTGACATTGGTTAGGCGATTTTAATGCCATTCTTGGAGCCCATGAGCATACAGGTAGACTTCCTCCAAATAGGACTTCTATTTCTGAATTTTGGTAATGTTCATACAAAGGTTAAAGAAAGTACCAAGATCCTTTCTAGCATGCAAGAGCAAATTCAAGAGACCGGTGCTACAGATCCCATCCTTGTGAAAGAAAAGGTTGCTTAATTGGAGCTGGAGAAAACCCTTATTATTGAAGAAAGTTTTTAGAAAGAAAAATCTAGAATCACTTGGCACATGGAAGGAGATAGAAACACATCCTTTTTTGCATCGAATGGCCAAAATCAAATAATCTACTGACCATATCACTAATTTAAAAGATGGAGACAGAACTCTGAGCCTTAGCAAATCACTAATCATGTAGTCTCTTATTTCACTAACTTGTTAGCCCATGTAGATTTTGGTCAGGACACGTCTTTAATTGATGAGGTCATGCACTCTTTCGTCACAGAAGAGATGAGCGTTATTCTTACTACCATTCCCTCTACCGAGAATATAAAGCTACAAATTTTAGTATTAACAAGGATAAATCTCCAGGTCTTGATGGCTTTGGTACTAATAGCTTAAGAGGTGTAATAGGGAGCATCATTTAGTGCAGATTGTACATCTTAAACTCACTATAGTTTGGTCTCTAGGCTTTAATTTCTGAGAAATAGGGAGTACAATACACACTAATGCAGGTTCTATGTGTTAGACTATAGCTATGGCTCTAAAAGGAGGGGGGTTGAATAGATCCTTCGAGTTTTACACGCAAAATTGGATTTAGAAAATTTGTTTGAACGGAAGCTACCACTGGATCAAAAGTCTACAACGAACCTTCTACCAAAAGGATCGGATATGCACGTATATATTGTGAAAGAGTATGGAAGAGAAAAAATTCAGTTTTATTAATCTAATCAAATGCAATCAACAAATTATAGTGTGTTTTATGTATAATCCAAACCAATGAGGTAATCGATAAACAATGAAACACAAACAATGTTTGAATTTGCTTTGAGACAAATTATCAAACACTTGGTGTGCACAAACGCACTACGTGCAGAATTTCTATGGTTAGTAAGTTCAAGCTGCTCCTAGATACAATTCAAGGAATTGTATCACTTTAACAAAAACGATTTTTCAGCTCTAGATTACAACACCTCAGAAATTTAGACAAATTAAAACTTGACAAATTCAAACAATGCAAAAGATATAAAAGAGTTAAAGGAGAAAGAGAACAAACGCGATTTGATTAGGCAGTTCCCCAATCGTCCTCGCTATGGGTACCTCTGCCCCCAACTCCGAACATGGAATTGAGATATATTTATTATCGTTGCAATTGTATGTTTATACAAGAGAAAACTGTGAACAATCAAATCTTCGAACGTCTTCGAATTGTTGATGTAGAGCCTTTTCTTCCTTTGATTCAAGATGAATCAAGTGCTTCGAATATGGTTGATCCAATTATCGTCCCACGCTACTAAACTGAAAGAAACCACCGTTCTTTGGTTACCTTCACTCGATCAATTGCAATCTACCAAAAATTCGAACCCAAACCTCTCTTCTACGATCCTCCGATTACAGCTACTAAACCGATCTCTTCTGTTACCTTCGCCCGGCTGAATCCTTGTAGAACGAAACGGCTTGTGCAAAACCCCCCAAAATCCCTTTGATTCTTGAAGGAAAAAACCCTAAGGTTTTATTCAAGAAACACCTACCACAAATCTCAACTCAGAAATGAAGATAACACTTCCTGAAATCTGAACCTTATCACTTCAAATCAATGAACACAACAAACAAAAATGGTTATGTGTAGTTGTTTGTATACTCAAAGAAGAAAATGAAATTTGATGAGAGAAATGGCATATATCTTTCACGTTTCTTGTTGACTGTGTAAAAAATGAGCTAAAATGATATATATATTATCCTAGGAAAACATAAGAGAAAAACAGAATTTTAGAGTGAATAACACAGCATAAAATTGGTGCAAAACAGCGAACGGTCGACCTATACAGGGCTATGCGTCGACTCATAGCACCCAGTTTTTGACAAACACAAAGGCAGGATGTATGCGTCGACCTGAAGAGTCGACCTGAGCATACCTGCAGCACACAGTTTTAACAGACATAAATCCAGCATGTATGAGTCGACCTGAACAAGGTTATGAGTCGACTCACACCATTCAAACATGCAAAAATCACATTTTTGACTTTCCTAAAGGTGTTTAACCATATCTAATGCACCTAGAACATTGCCAACATGATCAAACATCCTTAGAGCACCTAATGTGCATTCATGTGAAATCTATATGTGCAAAGCATGATAGTTTTGACATCATTAAAATCAAGTACATAGAGAGAAACTTCCTTCACATACTCCCCCTTTTTTATGATGGCAAAACGGTCAAACTGAGGTAGTATCCTCCCCCTGACTTTATGCATCCACTATTGTTTGATCATCTCAATACCTGTTATTTCCCATGTCTTCTCCCCCTTTGACAACATCAAAAAGAGAGAAAGATAAAGTATCAAGAATAGAAAATCGAGAGCTGCATTTTTAACGAATTGCAACGAATAACCATTAACACACATTCACATATAATACAAGTTAACGAACATAATAATGATAAATACAAACAAACTATTAAAACCAAACCATAATACTTAAGGAACACAAAGATTATAACAGCACATTGTCACTACATAGAGAAGCCAAAATAGTAGCAATACAAAGTCATGAAAATAAAGTAAGAACAAAGCATAAACATAGTAGAGTCATAAACATAAACAAAGCAAGAACAAAGCATGAAGAGACATGATGCAAGATGCAATAATGATCCTCATGGCCTCCTCCCCCTAAATGAGTGGCCTCTTCCGCGAAATGGTTGAGTATGATGAGGTGGTGGAGGTTGCACATCCAACTGCTCGGTCATCTCCAACACGGTATGATTCAGAATGTTGAAGCTGTTTGTAAGAGCACGGTGCTGATTTGCAGAAGTCTCGGCCATAGTGTTGAATTTTCCCATCACATTAGTGGCAAAAGAGTCAAAGTTGTTGGCGTGAGTCTGAATTTCTTCGTGCAAAGACTTAAAATGTTCCTCTTGAGCTGTGGAAAACCACTGTTGGTCAAGTTGCATAGTCCTCATAAGTTCAAGAATATCCTCATTGTTTTGTTGAGGACGCGGAGGTGAAGGAGGAGTGTAATATGACTTTTGGTAGTTCAGCCCGTGAGTTGATGGCATATAGTTAGAACCAAGATGGGTCCAACTATTATATTGCCATTGACCCCATCCTTGGTCAACTTCAGTTTCCATTGGAGATTGCCATGAATTCCAACCTTGATTTTCTTCAGATCCGTGATACATCCATGCAGCATTATCATCAGCCCCCGTATCCATTTGGTGCCCTTGAGCATCATCATTTTGGTTCTCGTTAGCATCATTTTGTTCATTCTCGCCTTCTTCACTTTCCCCGTCTTCTTCTTCTTCTTTGTCATCTTCTTCAGTAGAATCTTCCAGAACAGCCGTGTTTGCTTTCACAATATACTTATACTTTTTCTCTGCGACATCCCACATATGGCCCATCATAGTCATAGTTTTCTGGCAGAACTCTTGATTTATAGTAATGGACTTGTAAGGAATACCAGGAACAACTATTGTAGCATCATTGAAAAACTTTTGAATAACGGATGCATACCCAAGTGCGGTCCCTCTACCGGATTCACAAAGAGCATACATTCTACTTGCAAAGTAATAGGGCCAACTGATTTCTACCTTGTTCATCAAAATGTACATTAACTAAACGTCAGGCTGATCTGTCCTAGAATAACCTCCAAGCTTGGGTCCAAGAATATGGGCAATGATCCACTGCAAAATCCTAAGAATAGGAGACAGTTTTCCCGTTGTTACTGCCCTAGGGAAGAGATTACTCGCCACAACTGCATCAGGATATGGTCTTCTGAGCATAGAATTCAAGGTTGTCTTATACTCATAACCAGTAACATGGTTGGTATCAGTTATGTGCTGGATATGACCCTCATTAGTCACAGACAAATGGAATAAATCTCGCCAAGTGATGTTTTGGATAGTGAGGGTCTTATTCCCTAGTTTGCAATTGAACATAAAATCATTAAACTTTCCAACTAGACCAGTATAGAACAGTCTTACCAGATCCTCATTGTATTTGACATCACATGCTAAAAACCCATTTAAAAATCTGAAAATCCAATAAATCCATGACTTCTTCCAAGTGCATGGGTTCAACCGTACGACGATAATACACAAATTGCTTGACCACAAACCTTTTCTTCATCGTTCTCTCAAATAAATCAGCATTCTCAGGAGAAAGTAGAGAAGAGAGAGTTACCGGTTGATCTAGAGATGGTTGAGAAGGACCCGCTTGAATAGATGAATCTCTTGAGACTCTTTTACGGGTGATTCTTCGTGAAGCCATTGATGATTGATGTTGAAGGAGGATGAATAGTGAAGAAGAAATTAGGGTTTTCCCAACTAGTTATAGAGCCTAAGAATTGTGGGAGAGATTTGATGAAGTTAGGGTTTTGGCGAAGAAGAAATTAGGGAAGAGGAGGAAATGAGAGAGTGACTTGATACAATGCATATGTTATGTTAATGCCACATAGAAAATCAGAAAAAGCATAAAAAGAGATTAAATGGGTCAAAACCACACGAGGCCCAAGGAATTTTTCGCAATTTTTCAGCGAGCGGTCGACCGTTAGGTCTGTGTACGTCGACGTACACTGTAACTTTTTCTATAATTTTAAAAAAAAGCTATGCGTCGACCTAATAGGTGACCTGAGCACTCCCGGCTAAACACGTAAACAATGCAGCAAAAGTGAGTCGGCCTGAAGCATTTATGAGTCTACTCAAACAGTGAAATTTTTGAGAAATTATATTTTTGTGTTATTTAAGCCATGATATTAAATAAATAGAAAGCCAACACAAACATCAAACATCTAAATGGATAAAGTGGGCTTAATATGTGCAATAAACATCAATTAATCACTTAACATGGTACATTTCATTTGAGAGAATTTTTGAAACGGAACAATATTACCTTGATCACTATTGACGATGAGAGCCCTCACATATAGCTAAATATTTCTTTGCATTGTTAGTTGAAAGAATAAACAAGCATGTATATATATGTGTGAAGATTACTATCTTAAAGGATTATTAAACACGATCTGAGATATCGAGAATGCCAATTTCCCTACGGATGTGAAAGAAAGGCTCTGTAGCTAATGGTTTTGTAAATATATCAACAAGTTGATTTTTAGTGTCAACGTGCCCAAAAATCACATCACCTTTCTCTACATGATCCCTAAGAAAATGATGGCGTATTTCGATATGTTTGGTGCGTGAATGTAATACGGGGTTCTTAGTTAGGTTGATTGCACTAGTGTTATCGCATAGAATCAGAATATGTTCAAGTTTTAAACTGAAATCAAGCAATTGTTGTTTAAGCCATAAGACTTGAGCACAACAACTACCGGCGGCAACATATTCCGCCTCAGCTGTTGACAAAGCAACGGAAACCTGTTTCTTGCTATGCCAACTCACCAAGGAATTTGCGAAAAAGTGACACGTACCACTAGTACTTTTTCTATCCAATTTGCACCTGGCAAAATCGGAATCAGAATAACTAACTAAGAAACAAGTACTACCTTTGGAATACCACAGACCATACTTTGGAGTACCGGAGAGATACCTAAGTATGCGTTTAACAGCTTTTAGGTGGGATTCCTTGGGATGTGCCTGATACCTCACACACATGCATACACTAAACATTATATCGGGACGTGATGCGGTAAGATAAAGAAGAGACTCTATCATACCTCGATACTTCTTTACCTCAACATCCTTACTCTTTTTGTCACGATCAAGATTAACACTCGTAGGCATAGGAGTATCTATTGCTTTGCAGTTCAGCATATCAAAACATTTTAGTAACTCAAGACAATATTTCGTTTGACTCACGAATGTGCCCTCTTCAAGTTGTTTAATTTGCAATCCGAGGAAATAGTTGAGTTCCCCCATCATGCTCATTTCAAACTCCCCCTGCATCAAACTAGAAAACTCCTTGACCAAAGTCATGTTAGTAGACCCAAATATGATATCGTCAACATAAATTTGTACCAAAATTAAGTGTTTTCCTTGACGTTTAATAAACAGGGTTGTGTCAACCTTACCTCTTGAATATCCTTGATCAAGTAAAAATTTGCTTAGACGTTCATACCAAGCCCTAGGGGCTTGCTTGAGTCCGTACAAAGCGCGTTTAAGTTTATAAACATGATCAGGATATTCGTGGGATTCAAAACCCGGAGGTTGGGCTACATAGACCTCTTCATTTATGTATCCGTTAAGGAACGCACTTTTAACATCCATTTGGAATAGTTTAAAGTTCTTTGTGCAAGCATAGGCAAGTAGAAGGCGTATAGCCTCGAGTCGGGCAACCGGCGCATAAGTTTCCTCATAGTCGATTCCTTCCTCTTGGTTATAGCCTTGCGCTACCAGCCGCGCTTTGTTACGCGTTATTACTCCATTTTCATCAAGTTTATTCCTAAACACCCATCGGGTGCCGATTACTCGATGATCTCGCGGAGGGGGGACAAGGTCCCAAACCTCATTTCTCCTGAATTGATTTAGTTCATCTTGCATTGATAGAAACCAATGCTCATCGAGTAACGCCTCCTTAGAGTTTTTAGGTTCAACTTGTGACACAAAAGCAGAGTAATAGCAAAAATTACTAAGTTTAGAGCGAGTAGTTACTCCCTTAGAGATATCACCGAGAATGTTGTCAATTGGATGGTCTTTTGAAGACTTCCAAGCTGGATAAAGTTCATCTTTATCAGCATGATGATCATCCTCACTTTTCACTGGTTGGTGATCCTTTTCCTCCTCAATACGCACTGCTTCAGGCTGATCAATTCCCTTATCAGTGTCCTTGAGTATGTCTTCAGTAGGTACACCTGCACCATGAAAAGAACTACCTTCTCCTACTTTTCTCGGATAAGACTCATCAAAAGTAACATGAACTGGCTCTTCAACTATGCGTAACCTCTTATTATAAATTCTATATGCTTTACTTGACTGAGAGTATCCAAGAAAAATACCCTCGCCGGCCTTGGCATTAAATTTACCAAGAGACTCTTTCCCATTGTTTAACACAAAACATTTGCAACCGAATACATGAAGGTGAGATATGTTTGGCTTACGCCCTTTTAAAAGCTCATACGGTGTCTTGTTTAGAATAGGCCGGATGAGCACCCTATTCAAAACATAACAAGCCGTACTTATGGCGTCGGCCCAAAAGTATTTTGGTAATCCACTATCATTGATCATAGTACTTCCAAGTTCTTCCAAAACTCTATTTTTACGTTCCACTACCCCATTTTGTTGAGGGGTACGTGGTGCGGAAAAATTATGATCAATTCCGTTGGAATCACAAAATGCTTCAAATAAATGGTTTTCAAACTCACCCCCATGGTCACTTCTAATTGACCCAATGTTTGTGTTTAACTTGTTCTGAGATAACTTAGCAAATCGTTCAAAGGCCGAGAAAGTATCACTCTTATTTGCTAAGAAAATTTTCCAGCAAAACCTAGAAAAATCATCGACTATAACAAACCCATAATAGTTACCACCTAGACTTTTAACCCTAGATGGTCCAAAGAGGTCCATATAGAGGAGCTCAAGAGGTCTCATAGTTGAAACGATGTTTTTAGATTTGAATGAGATCCTTGTTTGCTTCCCCATTTGGCATGCATCACAAAGGTGATCCTTTGTGAATTTAATTTTGGGCAAACCGATGACTAAGTCTTTAGAGACAATTTTGTTAAGCAAATCAAAATTGATGTGAGCCAACCGTCTATGCCACAACCATGAATCTTCATTCATAGCGACTAGACACTTGTCTCCAATCAACGAAACCTCATTTAAGTCTAGCATATAGACGTTGTTCACCTTCAAGCCCTTAAACACATTCTTTTTGTCGCTATCTTCAACTATGCAACAGTCCTTTGAAAAAGATACTTTATAATTCTTGTCACATAGTTGACTAATGCTTAAAAGGTTGTGTCTAATGCCTTCCACAAGCAGCACATCAGAGATAGTAGTAGATGAGGGGTTACCTACACTACCTTTGCCGAGAATCTGTCCCTTATTGTTATCTCCGTAGGTGACAAACCCCTTTTTCTTCGCCACAAAGTCGATGAAAAGAGATATGTCTCCGGTCATATGTCTTGAGCAGCCACTATCCAGAACCCATCTTTCTTCGGTGGTCTCAAGACTTTGTACCTACAAAAACAATTAAGGGAGAGTAGGTACCCAATTCTCATTGGGTCCTTTATGGTAAGTGAAACCAAGACTGCCTTTGGGTAACCATTGATAAATGCCGTTTGGAACAAGAAATCTTCGAAAGCGGCACTTAGCAATAGTATGATCGGGCTTACAACAATATAAGCAATCACGATTCATTTGGAATTTACCTTTGCTATCACTATCTTGAATCACATAGGTATACTTTTGATATGGATTATTCATGCTCTCACGAAAATGTGATCGATCAATAGCAAACGTAACTTTTGGCATAAGAGCTTTGTCCAATTTGGCCTTGAGGGTTCTCACCTCTTTTTACCAAATATGACAAGTATCACAACCCTCAAACTTAAACCAAGGATATTTATTCTCATCAATCTTAGTTTTTGATACATCCACCATGGAGTTCTTAAGAGCTTCCAATTCCTTTTTGGAATCGGAAGCCTTTTTCTCCAAATAGGAAAATATCTTTTTATTCAAAGCTAAGCGTTGAAATGCTTCCTTAGCTTCGTGGTGCAATGTATCAAAAGCTCTTTTTAATTCAGCATGAGACATATTTTGACAATTTTCATATTTAGAGTGTTTTACCTCTTTTGCTTTGTTGTGGCGTGCCATAAGACAAAAGTTGACAAATTCACTTTCGTCACTCGAGGAGTCATCTTTCTCCGACTCACTATCGCTTTCCCAAGCGATGTATGCTCGTTGAGACTTGTTGGACTTTTTGTTTGAGCGACTCTTGTCATTATCCTTATCTTTGTCTTTCTTTAGAGATGGACAATCCGGCTTGTAGTGCCCAGATTTTCCACAGTTGTAGCACGTACCCTTTACCTTGCCATTTTTGTTTCCTTCGTTTCTTGATTGCTTCCTAAACTTGACTAGATTTCTATCCGAGTGTTGAATATCATTCTTACAAACATATCTATTGTATCTCTTCACAAATAAACCCATATCATCACCGGATTCTTCATCTTTGTCATTATTGGTTTCATCATCACTTAGCTCTTGATGTGTGGACTTTGAACAAGAAGCCTTAAGAGCTATCGACTTCTTCTCCGTATCTTTTGCCTTCTCTTTCTTGATACTCTTTTCATGTATATCCAGGCCAATGAGTACTTGCTCATGCTCATCAAGTTTACCAAACAGTGTCGTGATATCTAATGTAGCAAGATTATTGGCCTCCTTGATAGCGGTGACCTTTGGTTGCCATTCCCTGTTAAGACACCTCAGAATTTTGTTAGTAGAAACCTCATTTGGAATTGGTTTACCAAGAACATGCAACTTGTTGATAATGTGAGTAAATCATTTTTGCATATCCGCAATGGTTTCCCATTGCTTCATGTAAAACAAATCAAACTCTTGCGTTAGTGTATTAATACGAGCCAACTTAACATCATTCGTGCCTTCGTGGGATACTTGTAAAGCATCCCACATGGCTTTGGCCGTTTCATAATGGGAGACTCGATAATACTCGTTAACTCCCAAGGAGGAGATTATCATATTACGAGCCTTCCAATCATAGATGTACTTTTTCTCGTCCTTCTCATTCCATTGAGCTTCGGGTTTAGGAACGACAACGCCTTCCGCGTTAGTCATAGTAATTTCCATGGGACCGTTTAAAATAACGTTCCAAACCTTCCGATCTAAGGAATTAATATGGACACGCATACAATCCTTCCAGTAGCTGTAGTTTTCACCTGTAAAAACTGGAGCTCTATTATAAGCCCCCTTAGGTTCGTTCGCCATGATCCAAGAAGCTTTACCGAAGCACCAGAATTAACCGGAGCTCGTGATACCACTTGTTAGACTATGGCTATGGATCTAGAAGGGGGGGGGGGGTTGAATAGATCCTTCGAGTTTTACACGCAAAATTGGATTTAGAAAATTTGTTTGAACGGAAGCTACCACTGGATCAAAAGTCTACAATGAACCTTCTACCAAAAGGATCGGATATGCACGTATATATTGTGAAAGAGTATGGAAGAGAAAAAATTCAGTTTTATTAATCTAATCAAACGCAATCAACAAATTATAGCGTGTTTTATGTATAATCCAAACCAATGAGGCAATCAATAAACAATGAAACACAAACAATGTTTGAATTTTCTTTGAGACAAATTATCAAACACTTGGTGTGCACAAACACACTAAGTGCATAATTTCTATGGTTAGTAAGTTCAAGCTGCTCCTAGATACAATCCAAGGAATTGTATCACTTTAACAAAAATGATTTTTCAGCTCTAGATTACAACACCTCCGAAATTTAGACAAATTAAAACTTGACAAATTCAAACAATGCAGAAGATATAAAAGAGTCAAAGGAGAAAGAGAACAAACGCGATTTGATTAGGCAGTTCCCCAATCGTCCTCGCTATGGGTACCTCTGCCCCCAACTCCGAACATGGAATTGAGATATATTTATTATCGTTGCAATTGTATGTTTATACAAGAGAAAACTGTGAACAATCAAATCTTCGAACGTCTTTGAATTGTTGATGTAGAGCATTCTCTTCCCTTGATTCAAGATGAATCAAGTGCTTCGAATATGGTTGATCCAATTATCGACCCACGCTACTAAACTGAAAGAAACCATCGTTCTTCAGTTACCTTCACTCGATCAATTGCAATCTACCAAAAATTCGAACCCAAACCTCTCTTCTACGATCCTCCGATTACAGCTACTAAACCGACCTCTTCGGCTACCTTCGCCCGGCTGAATCCTTGTAGAACGAAACTGCTTGTGCAAAACCCCCAAAATCCCTTTGATTCTTGGAGGAAAAAACCCTAAGGTTTTATTCAAGAAACACCTACCACAAATCTAAACTCAGAAATGAAGATAACACTTCCTGAAATCTGAACCTTATCACTTCAAATCAATGAACACAACAAACAAAAATGGTTATGTGTAGTTGTTTGTATACTCAAAGAAGAAGATGAAATTTGATGAGAGAAATGGCATATATCTTTCACGTTTCTTGTTGACTGTGTAAAAAATGAGCTAAAATGATATATATATTATCCTAGAAAAACCTAAGAGAAAAACAGAATTTTAGAGTGAATAACACAGCATAAAATTGGTGCAAAAAATAGCGAACGGTCGACCTATACAGGGCTATGCGTCGACTCATAGCACCCAGTTTTTGACAAACACAAATGCAGGATGTATGCGTCGACCTGAAGAGTCGACCTGAGCATACCTGCAGCATGTTGGATGCAGAATAGGGCAAGCAGCAAAAATATTTATTTTCGGAAAGAATTCCCTCCGGGATTTATGTCGTGTCCACAGAGATCGGTTCGAGGGAAAGAATGCCGTTCGACAATCTCTCGCGTTTATGAGTTTGGATTAAAATGGTTTACAAGTAAAAACAAACAGAAAAGTAAAGATGAACATAAAAAGAGTATATTCTTTGAAGAGAAGAAACCTATCAAGCATGAATATACACTACTCAGAACAAACGTAAACCTATCGATCGGTCGCATTCAACATACAATACTCATCAAAATCATCACGTATCGCTCACAACAAAGGTTATGTCTAACGCACAGTTGAGAGAGCAACCGTATTACTCTCGTCGACGCTCTCGCGCACGACGCCTCGAAACACGGAAGACATTAAGTTCCGACACCATAAAGATTATTATCTAAATCTATCTCTAGAGTCTAGACAATAGATATCCATCCCTAATCAAGATTAATGATGGTTATCTCTAAAACAACACAAATCCAAACATAAATGCAAAAAGATCAAGGAAAACATCGATAATGATTTGTAAAGCATATATATTATACAACCATGATCAATACATGTACATAGGTTTAGAGTAACAATACAAACATAACCCACAAAATAGAGAAATTCATAGAGAAGAAATGGAGAAAAACCAAACATCTCAAAAGTTGTCGGCTCCGATTGATGAAGGATTCGACTCCGGATCATCCTAATTCATGCTCCAATGTGTTTTCTAGCCTAATTCTACTCAAAAAATGCTATTGGATGGATTTGGAACTAAAAATATCAAACCCATAACTAAAAAATGATGAAAAATGGCTTAAATGGGCAATTCTGCTTTTCCAGGTTCGCCTAGCGAGTCCCCGTTCGCTAGGCGAACGTAAACCGCCTTTCTGTTGAGTTTTTTCACGATTCTGGAACTTTTCGTTCGCCCCGGTTCGCCTAGCGAACAAGCTAGCGAGTGTTCGCTACGGGGGCTCGCCTAGCGAGTAGGACAGAAAACCAGATTTTGTTTTCTTCATAACTCTTGAACCGTAACTCCGATTGACGCACGGTTTGAAGCGTTGGAAAGCTTATTCAATGCTATTTATGAATATGGAAATATCCCATTGCTGGAACACCTACAAAAATAAATGAAAATCGATTAAACTCAATGATATTTACACGGTAACGCACTATACACCAAAAACGTAAACTAAACGTATTTACACACAAAGTGGGTTTTATTCGCACGATATTTACCAAAAAGAATCGATAAGTGCAACAAAACATATATACAAAAATAGGTACAATTTGCACTTATCAAACTCTCCCCAACTTACCTACTTGTTTGTCCACAAACAAAAATCAAACAAACTTGAAAATGCAAAAGCGATATCCAAAGAAAGACGAATCAACAGGTTTTGAAAAACGGAAACGAATGAATGATTCAAATGACAACGGTACACACAAAAAGTAAATACTTACCACTAAACTGCAACGATAACATAGTCACGAAACAAAAGCAAAGTACAAAAGTCATGCCAAAAATTCTAAAACAACACAAGTTCAAATGTGAATCACACCTAGCAAAAACAATCATCGGTAGATGAAAAACACAAAATGAGGTTCTTTCACTCACACAACAATCTTGCAAACAAAAGACTAAATTATGCATACATCCACAAATTCACATTGAAAATACAAAGGCAAGAATCACAAGGGCTTTTCAAGGTTGTAGCGTGGTCGGGTAAACAAACAAGGGGCAATTTCTAAAGGTAATTGAAACAAAAACTTGCCTAAACCTAAGGGAGTGAAAACTCACAAAGATTCACACACAAAATTTCAACCAACTTCTTCCAAAATCCCAAGTGCTACACAACACACAATACTTATTTAGCACAATTATTGCAACTCTTTTTGTTTCCTTTTTCAAGGATTTTTCTTTTTTCTTTCTTTTTCACTTTTTTCTTTTCTTTTCTTTGTCATATTTTTCTCTTTTTTCTTTTCTTTTTCAATCCTCATAGAATCCAACCAATGAGTAAACAACCATTCTCTCCCCAACTTGAATTCAACCGCACCATCATGTGAATACTCCCTACTTTCTAAGGCAAGGAAAAAATCCATACAACAACACATAGTTGAGGTCCAAGAACAAAATAATCAATCAAAATCCATACAAAAAGTAAATTTGACACTCATAGACAAGCATCAAACTCAAACAACATGGATAATGACCAAAGGCTCAAAAGGGGTTACAAATGATCACACACTCACAAGGTGAATTGACTATTTGGCTAAGGTAGTTGTGCTCAAAATGAAACAATTGCCTTGATCCTTTTCATGCATTCATATAATCAACACAAATAAAAGATTCAACATAATAAAATCCAGTTATAACAAGAATGTTGGTTCTCCGCGCATATATGAACAATAGAAGGCTACCTCACAAAAAGGTGGGAACTAAAGTGATTCACAATAAGAACATGTATACAAAAGAATGGATGGCATGGAAGTTTGTAAAATGCCTAAGTATCATGAATATGCTAAAGTATAGAAAGCGATAAATACATACCTCGGACGTGTACAAAACTTACAAAGATCATTACCACGCATTCGCAAGTTGAAACGAACCAACTTGGAAAATCACAAAAGCATCCTCAAATAATTCAATCAAAATCTGTGAGCAAACAACAACCAAAATCTTAGCAGCCTTCGCCTAGCGAAGGAATCATTCGCCTAGCGAATGAACTAAAACATGGCACTTTAAGTGCCTCAAACTTAAACTGCCCACAAAAGTTATCGTGGGTTTGCTAGGCGAACCAAATCATTCGCGACGCGAGCCTTCGCTACATCCTTCGCCCCAGCGAAGTTTTGGTGTTTTCAACCAAGAAACTTTCTGCCACCCTTCTCTGGCACCTTCGCCTCGCGAACACATCAGCAAGCATTCGCTGGCTCCCTCGCCCAGCAAATTTACCCAGTTTTCCTACTGAAGGCTTTTGCATACTTTCTGCCACTCCCTCGCTGGCACCTTCGCCAACGTTCGCGAGGCGAACCTTCGCTGGTGACTTCGCCAGAACTCGCTTAGCGAGAACAAGAATTATTAATATAAACAAACGAAAAGAAAGGGAGAAATTTCATTAAACAAGTTGTACAGTGAAGATTTGAGAAGTTTACGAAAAATTCGAGTACAACTTGTTTAATGAAAGTTCACCACACAACCAAAGAAAATAATACAACATGCTTGTTTTACGTCATAAGCTCGACGCCTTTACATTGCTTAGCTAGCAAACTCACTTCCTTCATGCCATAGTGATGCCTCACCGTGCAAACCAAAAGCAAGCGTCCTAACCAAACACTTGAACAAACGTTAAAAGAAACAAAAATGTACAAGTATCAGTATAGACAAGTGAAAATACACAATATATACGATATATACAAAACTCAAAAACAAAGAAACTATCGCAATGCGATTCAATATCAAAACCAATCCCCGGCAACGGCGCCATTTTGTTGGATGCAGAATAGGGCAAGCAGCAAAAATATTTATTTTCGGAAAGAATTCCCTCCGGGATTTATGTCGTGTCCACAGAGATCGGTTCGAGGGAAAGAATGCCGTTCGACAATCTCTCGCGTTTATGAGTTTGGATTAAAATGGTTTACAAGTAAAAACAAACAGAAAAGTAAAGATGAACATAAAAAGAGTATATTCTTTGAAGAGAAGAAACCTATCAAGCATGAATATACACTACTCAGAACAAACGTAAACCTATCGATCGGTCGCATTCAACATACAATACTCATCAAAATCATCACGTATCGCTCACAACAAAGGTTATGTCTAACGCACAGTTGAGAGAGCAACCGTATTACTCTCGTCGACGCTCTCGCGCACGACGCCTCGAAACACGGAAGACATTAAGTTCCGGCACCATAAAGATTATTATCTAAATCTATCTCTAGAGTCTAGACAATAGATATCCATCCCTAATCAAGATTAATGATGGTTATCTCTAAAACAACACAAATCCAAACATAAATGCAAAAAGATCAAGGAAAACATCGATAATGATTTGTAAAGCATATATATTATACAGCCATGATCAATACATGTACATAGGTTTAGAGTAACAATACAAACATAACCCACAAAATAGAGAAATTCATAGAGAAGAAATGGAGAAAAACCAAACATCTCAAAAGTTGTCGGCTCCGATTGATGAAGGATTCGACTCCGGATCATCCTAATTCATGCTCCAATGTGTTTTCTAGCCTAATTCTACTCAAAAAATGCTATTGGATGGATTTGGAACTAAAAATATCAAACCCATAACTAAAAAATGATGAAAAATGGCTTAAATGGGCAATTCTGCTTTTCCAGGTTCGCCTAGCGAGTCCCCGTTCGCTAGGCGAATGTAAACCGCCTTTATGTTGAGTTTTTTTCACGATTCTGGAACTTTTCGTTCGCCCCGGTTCGCCTAGCGAACAAGCTAGCGAGTGTTCGCTACGGGGGCTCGCCTAGCGAGTATGACAGAAAACCAGATTTTGTTTTCTTCATAACTCTTGAACCGTAACTCCGATTGACGCACGGTTTGAAGCGTTGGAAAGCTTATTCAATGCTCTTTATGAATATGGAAATATCCCATTGCTGGAACACCTACAAAAATAAATGAAAATCGATTAAACTCAATGATATTTACACGGTAACGCATTATACACCGAAAACGTAAACTAAACGTATTTACACACAAAGTGGGTTTTATTCGCACGATATTTACCAAAAAGAATCGCTAAGTGCAACAAAACATATATACAAAAATAGGTACAATTTGCACTTATCACAGCACACATTTTTAACAGACATAAATCCAGCATGTATGAGTCGACCTGAACAAGGTTATGAGTCGACTCACACCATTCAAACATGCAAAAATCACATTTTTGACTTTCCTAAAGGTGTTTAACCATATATAATGCACATAGAACATTGCCAACATGATCAAACATCCTTATTGCACCTAATGTGCATTCATGTGAAATCTATATATGCAAAGCATGATAGTTTTGACATCATTAAAATCAAGTACATAGAGAGAAACTTCCCTCACACTATGATCCCTTTCTGGGAGGATTTTCTAAGGTTAAGGAAGAGGTTCTACAAGATCTATAATTAGTTCTGTTGAGGTACAGTTTAATGTTCCTGTGGAATATACAAGTTAGGTTCAAGTAAAAACAGAAACTCTGGGCTACAGAATCCTTTCAAAGCTTTCAGTTCGCCAAATCTATGACACCCACCCAAGTTCCTTCAATTGTGTTCCAAGAGCAGAGTGTACCCCCATTCCCAGTAATAAATGTAATGCAGCTCTAACTCACTAAGTTGGTCCCTGAACTTTAGTCTGACTAGAATCTTGTAGAGGTCATAGCTGCTGACTATCATTCTATCACTTGTAAGTTAAAACTATAGTGTTGGATATTCCACTATAACCAGAGGTTAAATCAGAAAATACAGAATAAAACTCAGAGCAAATAGAATTCAGCAAACCAACTGCACACATGGCTAACATAACAGATTTGCATTCATTAAAAAAAACTAATAACAACATCACAACAGTTCAACATAATTTCATAAGAATTGCATTAAAGCTGCAAGAAAATACCTCGCATTTTATCTTCAATCCTCATCAAAGGTTTCATAAGAATTGCATCCATTAGATTGGTTTTGCAAAAAATATTCTGAAAAAATAAAAGGTAGAAGTCATTAAAAAGTTTTATGAAATAGATACCATCTATTTAATCAACCTTGTTCAATTTATTATTAAATTTAACCTTACCTCGCTCAATCTTCTCAAGCTCTTCAATATCGTGTTGTGTGGGCAATGGGGAAGGTGATCCACCAAGCCAATCTTCTGTGCATATAAATGCTTCCACAGATTTAGCAGTTAGGTGACTACGATACTCATCGAGCACCCTTCCTCCGGTACTGAACGCAGACTCAGATGCCACCGTTGAGACAGGTATAGCTAATAACTCTCTTGCAATGTTAGATAGGATTGGAAGTCGACTTGAATACATCTTCCACCAATTTAAGATATCGAAGTTAGGAATATCATCTTCTAACCCATCTTCTAGGTACTTTGTTAATTCAGATTTCACTCCACTTGGTTTGACACCACTTGATTGCAGAAATACCCCATAATAATAGTCGGGATTTCCAATTCGTCCAACTAATACGGGTGGTTCTGCAGAGTCACTTTGAGATCCACCTGTCCCACCACCATTATACTTCTCAAATATGGTTTTCAAATCCGACTCTAGTTTATCCTTCAAGAAATCAGCCTCTTTTTTGACAAAATTTTTTTCGATAAACCAACGAGCATACACCATTTTCTTCCTAGGATCTAACACAAAAGAAATTAACAACAACATATTCAACTTCTCGGGACTTCCCCAATACTTATCATACTTCTCCTTCATCATTAAAGCTATTTTTCTTGTATGAGCTAAAGATAGATCCTTAGACGAACACATGTCTTTTATAGCCAAACCAATTGAAAATACCTCTGCCAAGTACATATTACTTGTCACGTATGTTGAACCCGATATACGCAAAGTGGAAGCCTTAAAAACTTCCAAAAATTGAGCGACCTCACGTGCTTTCTCCCAATCTAAAGGAGTAGGAATGCCACTCCCACTCTCAAGTTCTTGACAATATTTTGTATCAATAATACTAAGCTCAAAAAATGCCATTTCAAGTTGTAGAGCAGCCTTCAACATGTCGTATGTTGAATTCCACCGAGTCTCACAATCGAATTGAACACTACCTTTGTATTCAATTTGTCTACTTTTAACACATGCCAAAAACTTATGTTCTCGACCCGGAGAAGACTTAACATACTTAACAGCACCCCTTATTCTAGAAACAGAAATGTCAATTTCTTTTAGATCCTTTTTAACCACTAAATTCATGACATGTGCAAAACATCTTGTATGAAAGTGATCTCCATTCAAAACCAAATCATTCCTTAACCTTAGCCTCCTTTTCAGATTTTCAATCCCACGATCATTTGACGCCGCATTATCAACAGTCACACTCAGAACATTGTTCAATCCCCAATTATCCAAGCATTTTGCAACCGTTTTGCCATTACCTCTCCTGAATGGCTTAAGACTTGAACAAAACTCAAAATCTTTTTGTGTAATTTCCAGTTGTTGTCTATAAAATGTGTTGTTATGCACATGTAACTCATGTTTTGACATGAAGTCCAACCATCAGTGGTCAAGCACACGCTTCAGAAATGTTGGGAAATAAAGCTCTTCAATTTTTCCCTTTCAAAATCCCACAAAGCCAAAACATCACGTGCTACTGTGCTTTTGGAGATTGGAATAAATATTGGCTGCAATACACTCATACAACGGCGAAAAGTTTTATGATCTACATGCATATACGGAAGCTTCATTTCCACAATCATGTCAACCACTGCTTGCCTACATTTCTCTTGGTCAAATTTTCCTAGCACAATTGCTGAAGGGGAAGCCACATTTGTTGTTGATGAAGGAGTTATTTTCAATCTCTTATTAGCTTCACTAGTTGGGTTGATCTTGCAAATCTTTGAATGAGCAGTCATGGAAGATGTTCCATTATTGGACATTAGCTTGGAGCCACAGTAGTTGCATTTAGCTAGACCAATCAAGTCTAAATCAGGAGTGAAGTGATTCCAGACGGAAGATTTGTTTCTTCGATGGGGTGGTGCCCGAGTAAAATTAGTTCCCAGGCTTTGTGTTGTCTCATCCATTGTAAGATTATGTTTGGGCATTTCCTGGTTTTGATATATCAATCAAATGTTAAATTAATTCAAAGAAATTATGTTCATGAGCAGTAACATCAATAACT
Organism: Lathyrus tuberosus; assembly: GCA_022829125.1. Classification (NCBI taxonomy): domain Eukaryota; kingdom Viridiplantae; phylum Streptophyta; class Magnoliopsida; order Fabales; family Fabaceae; genus Lathyrus; species Lathyrus tuberosus. The sequence continues at coordinate 1,687,315 of JALAZF010000574.1, read as the reverse complement.
TTGCCCATATTGCAAAACAAAATTAAAGCACTATACTATGCTACTATCTTATCAACTGAATAGAATAACAGCAAAACAAAAAGTATCGCCACGATTTTGAAAAACAGACGCACGGAAAGTAGCAGACCTCATACAAAGTTCAAACAGACGCACATAAGCGACTCCTTAATCCTTATAAAATTCAAATCAAGCCAACATACACAACAGAATCGGCACGAATCAGGCATCAAGTTAAAATAGCCAGCAACCACATCAAATACAATTGAGAATACGCAACGATAAACCATACTCCAAACATCAGCAGCAATGCGAAATACAGATAAAACACAACATACCTTTAACCTCAAAGAAGGAAAGGAATGGATATTGAGTCAATGACAAACATATGAAAATCTACAAGTATCATGCTATATTCATGGCATATAATTTGTACAGGCAAGTCCTCAAATTCAGATTACCCAATTGCAGCAACACTACAATGTGTACAATTTTCAAAAAAATACATCAATCCATGATTACTATATCCACAAAACTCATTAACAGTGTTAGTTTCTTGGATTAGCTGGAATTTTGGTAAAACAAATGTTGTTCAATGTTGATGTCAAGGTGGTGATGTTGCAACATTGAGTCTTAACATTGGGCTGTGTTAAGTAGTGAAGTTGTTCAATGTTTGATGTCATATGGGTGATGTCACAACATTGAGTCTTAACACTGGGCTGTGTTAAGAGTTAAGTTGGATGTCTGATGTCACAAGCGATGTTGTGACATTAGATCTGCAGAATTAATAACATCAAGTTTATGATGTTGTTAGGGTTTGCGTTTTAGCTGGAATTGTGGAGAGCTGGTGGTCTCATTGGATGCAAATATCTTGGGTTAGATATTCTCTGTTGCATAGAGATTTGATGCAGATTTGTAGGAGATTTAAAAGGTTGAAGATTTGAAAAGATTTTGGGGATAAAATCTGTTTTGAAGATTCAGTTTTAAATAACAAACCAGATCAAATATTACAAGGAGTCCAAGCCCAATTCAGGTGGCTATAGAAAGCACATTGATCAAAGGAAGAAGGTACATAAATATAGAGAGAAGATCAAGAGCATAGGCTGAGTGTCTTGAGTATTTTGTACGAGTTTTGTATACACCATTCTAGGTTGAATTGGTGAGTTATTTTCTGTCCTCTCTAAAGCTGTGAAGCAAAGAGAGTAGTGTAACGTGATCAAAGCTGTGAAGCAGGATCAAGGTTTCTCAAAGAGGTTGTTCTTTGAGTGTTTTAGGGATTGAGTAGTGTTCTCATATCTAAGTGGTTTCTTAGGTAGGAAGTCACTAGTAGGAATTAAGTTTAGGAGATTGTCAACTGGGTTGTTGAGTCTGTAAATTAATTCTACAAGTAGTGAATTTCATCCCTGGCTTGGTAGCCCCCAGATTAGGTTGTTTGAACTGAACTGGGTGAACAATTCTTTGTGTGCACTTTTTTGTTGTGTTATTGTCCATTGTTCAGAGTGTGTTATTGTGACATCGTGTGTGACATCACATATCTGGTACCAGAATTTCAATTGGTATCAGAGCAGGCATCCTGTCTGTCTCTGGGTGAGATCTAGGGAAGTTACTTTCTGGTGTAAAGATGGACAAAGAAGTTGGTGGATTTGTCAGCAGACCCCCTATTTTGGATGGCTCAAATTATGATTATTGGAAGCCAAGGATGATCACCTTTTTGAAATCCTTGGACAGCAGGGCTTGGAAGGCTATCATTAAAGAGTGGAAAGCACCTGTAGTGTTTGAAAAAGATGATGCTGGGAAAGATAAAGAGGGCACCTCAAAGCCGAAGCCTGAAGAAGAATGGACCAAGGAAGAAGATGAGCTTGCCCTTGGAAATTCTAAAGCCCTAAATGCTATCTTCAATGGAGTTGACAAGAACATATTCAGGTTGATCAACTCATGTGAAGCTGCTAAGGTTGCATGGGATATTTTGAAGGCTACTCATGAAGGTACATCTAGAGTTAAGATGTCAAGACTTCAGCTTCTAACATCTAAGTTTGAAAGCCTGAAGATGAAGGAAGATGAGACTATTCATGACTTCCACATGAGTGTTCTTGAGCTGGCCAATGCATCTAGTGCTCTTGGAGAGAAAATGTCAGAAGAAAAGCTTGTAAGGAAGATTCTTAGGTCACTTCCTAAGAGGTACAAGATAAAGGTGACTGCCATTGAAGAAGCACAAGACATCAGCCAGATGAGGGTTGATGAGCTCATTGGATCTCTTCAAACATTTGAGCTTGGGTTAAATGAAGAAGAACCTGAAAAGAAGCCAAAAAGTATAGCCTTGACTTCAAATGCTCAAGAAGAGAAAGGGAAGAGTACTGAATCCCAGGAGGATTTATCTCAGGCCATAGCTATGTTGGGAAGGCAGTTCAACAAGGTGTTCAAGAGGATGAACAATAACTCCAGGCCTAATGTCAAGAACATCTCTTCTGACATCAGCAAGTCAAAAGATAAGGAGGAAGAGAAGACTGCTCAAGACAAGGGAGTTCAGTGCTTTGAATGTGAAGGTTATGGACATGTCAAGAAAGAATGTCCCACATTCTTGAAGAAGCAGAAGAAGGGCATGACAGTTTCCTGGTCTGAATATGATAGTGAAAGTGAAGGTGAGTCAGCAAAGCATGTTAGAGCCTTAACAGGAACTGTTGTTTCTGATGATGATAGTGATGGAGAAATAACTTATGAGGAGTTAGCATCTACTTATCAAGAGCTGTGTTTAAAAAGTGCTGAGATTTGTCAAGAAAACAAGTGTCACAAGCAACAGATTGCTCAGCTTGAGAATGTAAAAGCTGATCTAGAAAATGAAGTTGTACTAGTTAAATCTCAACTTGATCAGATGACAAAATCCGTTAGGATGATAAACAGTGGTACAACTACTCTTGATAAGATTCTTCAGTCAGAGAAAGCTGCGGGAGATAAATCAGGTATAGGATATGTGGTTGAGGAAAAGGGTTCTACAGAAGCTAGCAATTCAGGAACAAAGAAGGAGATGTCTCAACCAATGTCTCAGCATCAAACAAAGAGACATGATTCTACACCTAAGAAGGTTACTCATCCACAGCCTCAAAATATTGGGAAGAGGCATGCTCATGGTCCTTATCAAGGGAAGGTACATGGAGCTAGGCAATATATGCCTCCTCAAAACCATAGGAGCATGCAGACTGCTAGGTTTAAACAGAACATGTTTCATCAGATGTCTCAACATCAAGGAAACATGTATGGCTATGGATATAATAATGTTGTGCCTTATTATTATGGGAGAAGGAAGTCACATCACCATAGAAGACAGCCCAAAAGACAACATCCTTACCATAGAAGACAGTCAAACTATGGAAGAAGAAGACAACATCAACACTATGGATGGCAGCCACATCAATTCCATCATCAAGGTGGCAGGAGGTTTAACAACTTCAGAGAAGACAGAGTTAGGTGCTTCTACTGTAGAAGATTTGGACACATGCAGTTTTCTTGCTTCAAGCTTCATGGCTATCCCAAGTCTATGCCTCAGCCCAGACAGAAGGAGAACAGGCCCAAGGTTGTTAAACAGTGGGTTCCTAAAGCTCAGGCTACATGTCTATTGGCTCACACCTCAGATAGACATTTTGCTAAGGATGGATGGTACTTTGACAGTGGATGTTTAAAGCACATGACTGGATCCAAGAAGCATTTGGTAAAGTTCAATCCTTGCCATGCAATGTTATTTTTGGCAATGGTGAAAAAGGAGTAGTAGAAGGAGTTGGAAGAGTGAAGAATCATGATGGTCTTACTCTTGATAATGTGCTCCTTATTCAAGGGTTGAGTGCTAATTTAATTAGCATAAGTCAACTTTGTGATGAAGGTTACAAGGTAAGCTACACCAAAGATGAATGTGTGGTAGCTGATGAGCAGAATGAGGTAGTGATGAAGGGAGTAAGATCCAAAGATAATTGCTATCAGTGGATACCTCAAGTGGACAGCTTATCTAGTGATGATGTTGTAACATCAGATGGTGACATCAAGTGTGAAAATATGGTGAAAAGTCAATCTGGGTTAATGACTTATGGTGCTATTACTCCTAAGATTGATGATGTGTTAAAAGTCAACTTGAGTAGTCAGTTAAGTGAGCAAGATGAAGGAGTCAACAATGCTGATGGAAGGATCAAAAGTTGTGACCTTAAGAAGTGTTGGGAGCTGAATACTTGCAAGGCCAAGAAAGATGACAACCTGACTAATGACTCCTATAGTTCAGAAGAAAAATTTCACAAGTTGACAATCCTTAGGTTGGAAGATGCAGATGTTAGAGCTGATGTTAAAACATCTCAAGTCAAGAAAGGTACTTCTAGCCTTAAAATAAAGAAGAGTGATGATGAACTAATTGCAAAAGTGGTTCCTGGGGTTGCTAAACGACTGAAATCAAGGAAGAGGAAAGCTAATGAGTCACCTCCAAAGATGAGAACTGATAAGCAGAAGATCTATGTGGATGGTACTACAAAATCTAGGAGCAAAGTGTTCATCTCTTCCAAAAATAGGATGATCAGAGATAAGTCTGATGATAATGTCTAGGATGTCTCTCAAATGAAGGAAGCCGTTGTTGTTAGAACTTCTGAGAAAATTCAAAAGGCCATACTAGATAACATTCCTGTGCTTTTCATAAAATGGTGGAAGTATGTTCTGGAAAAAGAATTTGGTATAGATACTCTGGATATGGTTGAGTTTGCTAGGATATGGTTCAGAGAGGGTGTAGGAACTTATGGTATTCAGGTGTGTATGAATAAGTTGCTCTGACTGTGTTTTATTGGGAGCTTCTTGAAGGACTTCCTTGTGCAATGAGTCCTTTGAATGGTGATGAGAAGCTGATGTCCCAAAAGATGTTATAACATGATATTTGCTGGTGGTTATATCTGGAAGATGATTAAGATTGGACATGTGGAGTTGGATGCTCTAGCATTTTTGGTCAGAAGAGGTGGAGATTATGGTCATGTGTTTAGTAGTTTGTCTTTGAAGACTTCACCAGTTTCAACAACTACTAGTGGATGTAAGGATAGAGGAATTGTGATCTCTTGAAGAGACTGGATCTCAGTAAAGCTTATAAGTAAGCTGAGAATTTGTGGAGTTTGTGACACAGTGTTGAGTTTGGATTATTTTGCTGATAGTAAATCCAGTAGTGGAGCATATGTAATACCCTGGTGTCAAGAGTGTCAAGAGTATCCTTGGTGAAGGATGTCTTTGTTCTGGATCTTAAGCTTAGTGCTTACATTATATCTAAGGAGCATCTACATAGTCATACGGGAGAATGATGAAGTAGAAGGTTTGCCTTGGATGGAGAAAGTAGAGAAGACTGAAGTTGATCAGGAAGTCTGAAGATGAAGATTATGATAGGGAATGACTGTCTGTGGAAAAAGGGACAGTGGTACCAAAATGAATCTAGAGCATTTGTTAATCATGACAGGGGGAGTACTTGTCTATGGATTTTGCAGCAAAGGTGCATGTATTGTGAAGATTGCATGTTGATCAAGCTTGTGGAGATTGGTTGCCTCTTATGAGGATATAATTTCAGATAGCATGTTATGACATTAGGCTGTTGATTGGTGTTTTGGTGTAGTCATATGATGCAAATTGTTTGAATCTTGTGGGCACATGCTTCTGAGGAGATGTCTGAAGACAAGATTGAATCATGGCCTTGAATAGATTGTACACTTGTCTTGGTGTGTGTTATTCTAAGTGTGAGGAGTTGACTTAGAGTTCAGTGGAAGGCATTGTGTGTGTGCTTCAAATCTTGTGGATGATTGTGTGAAGCCTTCATAGCTGGATGGATGAAGAATATGTCTGGATTTTCAAAATGTGGATATTGCTGACAGAAGAAGTATGGTTTTGTACAGGGTGTCATAGGACTTACGTGTTGAGGTTTGTCCAATTGTGGCTAAAAAGGGGGAGAAATAGTCAAGAGTCAGTCAAGATGCAAGAGGTGCTGCAATGACAAAGAGTGCTGCTAGTTGTGATGTAGAAGTGCAGATATTGAGGGGGAGAGTTGTTGAACAGCTTGTATGTTGGTTCTTGCCTTGAGGGGGAGATTTATTCCATGCTGCTGGTTAGTGTTGAAGTTTGTGTATAGCAGAGTATTGGAGTGTTTGTGCAGCATGCTGAAAGAGTTAAGTTTATTCCGCTGCTGCTAGTTCTGAAACATGCTAGTTGTGATGTTGTTTGTGCAGCATGCTGAAAGCATTGTGAAGTGTAGCTGTTTGTGAAGACTGTGCTGCTGCTGCAAAGGTTGAAAAAAATATATTCAAGTTTATTCCGCTGCTGAAGTCTCTGAAGGTGCAGAGATTGTTTTAGCCAAAATTAGCCAAAAGGGGAGATTGTTAGTTTCTTGGATTGACTGAAATTTTGGTAAAACAAAGGTTGTTCAATGTTGATGTCAAGGTGGTGATGTTGCAACATTGAGTCTTAACACTGGGCTGTGTTAAGTAGTGAAGTTGTTCAATGTTTGATGTCATATGGGTGATGTTACAACATTGAGTCTTAACACTGGGTTGTGTTAAGAGTTAAGTTGGATGTCTGATGTCACAAGCGATGTTGTGGCATTAGATCTGCAGAATTAATAACATCAAGTTTGTGATGTTGTTAGGGTTTGCGTTTTAGCTGGAATTGTGGAGAGCTGGTAGTCTCATTGGATGTGAATATCTTGGGTTAGATATTCTCTGTTGCATAGAGATTTGATGCAGATTTGTAGGAGATTTAAAAGGTTGAAGATTTGAAAAGATTTTGGGGATAAAATCTGTTTTGAAGATTCAGTTTTAAATAACAAATCAGATCAAATATTGCAAGGAGTCCAAACCCAATTCAGGTGGCTATAGAAAGCGCATAGATCAAAGGAAGAAGGTACAGAAATACAGAGAGAAGATCAAGAGCATGAGCTGAGTGTCTTGAGTATTTTGTATGAGTTTTGTATACACCATTCTAGGTTGAATTGGTGAGTTGTTTTCTGTCCTCTCTAAAGCTGTGAAGCAAAGAGAGTAGTGTAACGTGATCAAAGCTGTGAAGCAGGATCAAGGTTTCTCAAAGAGGTTCTTCTTTGAGTGTTTTAGGGATTGAGTAGTGTTCTCATATCTAAGTGGTTTCTTAGGTAGGAAGTCACTAGTAGGAATTAAGTTTAGGAGATTGTCAACTGGGTTGTTGAGTCTGTAAATTAATTCTACAAGTAGTGAATTTCATCCCTGGCTTGGTATCCCCTAGATTAGGTTGTTTGAACTGAACTGGGTGAACAATTCTTTGTGTGCACTTTTCTGTTGTGTTATTGTCCATTGTTTAGAGTGTGTTGTTGTGACATCGTGTGTGACATCACATATCTGGTACCAGAATTTCAAACAGGTTAACTCAGTGCTATATACAGACTAGAAATCAATTGAATGTTTTTCAAACAAAACACATATCGTAAAACCAAGTCGAGTCTCCAATAAACCATATTTGTACACAAACAGCGACAGATGAAGTGAACTATGAATGCTTAAATCAAGTTGTAAGAGAGACCTAAAGCCATAGGATCGAACGTTACCAAGTTGACGAATATTTCGTCGTCCGGAAGAGTTTCTGCGCGTGCTTGAACCGAAAGTAGAAGAGCCACGTCGCTTCGAGTTCTTATTGCGTAAACGTCGGCGATGTCGTAACCTGCATAAAAACAACAGCAGCGACAGAAGCAGAACAAAATGAAGGACGCGACTTCAACCGTAGAAGAAACGACATACACATAGGGCATTACATACCCAATCGAGAAAGATAAACGGTTGTGTGGTGGTGGTGTTGATGCGCGGTGGTCGTGAATCTTCTTCAATAACGGTGGTGATGATGTGTGGAATCGTGAATCTTAGGGTTTTTTGGGTTGGTCATATTTGGATTTTTTATTTGGTTATGGTTAACCCACCAACTGGTTATGGATGTCCATTTAAATTTTAAAACGGTTCGGTTGAAAAACCAAAATAAAATTAACCGGTTTTTGATAACCGGATCTGGATATGGTTATGGATAAACCATTAAACCAGTTTATTTGAGCATTCCTACCTGGTATAAAGTTAAGGAACGAAAATGATTATTTTGCCTGATTTTTATACCAAGTAATTTAGTTTATAAATCATAACTATAAAAATATGAAATAAAATGTTCATTGTACGCTCCTTTTCATCTCAAAGATAGCCTTGATTTAAATTAAACAACGAGGATGATCTACTGGTTTTAGATCTACTAGAGATTGATATTTTAATGCTTCTGTCGCTGGCGTTGACCCAAAACAGTAACCTAGACAACTTGAAGTTCACAGACTTGCTTATCTTCTTCCTTTCTATTTTTGTTATTCTTCTGAAAGGTTTTCCCCTTTTCTTTTCTTTTCTGTCATTTTCTGATCCAACTAAATGGATAAAAGTAAAATGGAGGATTCAAAGCCTTCCTCATCATCTTCATCAAAGTTGGAATTTCAAACTACTGCGGAAGGTGAAGAAACTGATTAATTTATTTAATTTTACATCATATCAATTTAGATTGAAGCCATACATTTATTCATTCTCTTTTTTTATAAATTTTTTTATTATAGTGTTTGAGCCTTTTATTCCATCACTAGTAAGGATCCATGACATGTTCTTAAGTTTTAGAGGAGAAGATACTCGTGCTTCCTTCACTTCACATCTCTACACAGCTCTTCAGAATGCTGGAATTACTGTTTTTATTGACGATAATGACCTTCAACGAGGAGATCACATTTCACCGTCATTACTACGTGCAATCGAGCTGTCTCGAATTTCTATAATTGTCTTCTCTATAAATTATGCCGATTCACAATGGTGTCTCCATGAATTGGAAAAAATAACTGAGTGTAATACTCATAGAAGAATAAGACAAGTGGTTTTGCCAGTGTTCTACCTAGGGGTGTTCAAAACCGAACCAACCCAATAAAAACCGCAAACCAAACCAAACCAAACCGAAACCGCAAAAAACCGCATTTGCCTCGGATTTGTTCGGGCCATCTTTTAACAAAACCGCATGGTTCGGTTTGGTTTGCGGTTTGTATTTTGCAAACCGAACTAAACCAAACCAAACCGCATTATGTTACAACCCAAACTTCACTTATCTCACATCTAACCCAAAACTCAAACCCATTATGCCTTAACCTTACAATTACGAAATATTTTCTCTTACTCACACTTAACTTTTCAGTTTTAATTTTCTCAAATCTCTCCTAATAGTATTGTGCATTCTTCTCATCTTCTTTGCCATGTACGTCTCGCCTCTTCTACACTAATCTCTCATCTCACATGTTCTTTCTTTTTCATCTTCTCATTTTTATGTTACCATTTTCTCTTCTAATTATATTTTTATCGCACCTTTCTTCTCTAATCTCACATCTGTTATGTTTTTTCTTTTTCATCTTCTCTAATCTCCCTTCTCTTATATTTTCTATTTTATTATAATATTTTGATATTGTTTTATGCTACTATTTTTTTTACACTTTTGTTTAAATTGATTTTTGTATATTGAATGAGAACTTTTTGTCTAAATATGATGAGTTTTGTTGTTATTTGGCAATGTATGAATGACTAAACACAAAGTTATGTTGTTCTCTATATATATAAATATCACTCAATAAAAATCTTGTAAAAAACCAAACTAACCGAACCAATCCAAACCGCATTGGTTTGGTTCGGATTTTTTTAAAAAACCAACCAAACCAAACCAAACCAAACCGCATGTTTTTTTCTCTTGCGGTTCGGATGATTTTTAGCGTCAAAACCGCCCAAACCACACCGCGAACACTCCTAGTTCTACCATGTGGATCCCTCTGACGTGCGTCATCAGAGAGGCGAGTTTGGAGTAGCTTTTCAACGTCTTTTGAACAAAATGAAAAAGGAGGTTGGTTTCAATTTAGGTCGTGAAAGGGAAAGGAGGTGGAGAGGGACGCTTTGTCGGGCAGCTAACATCGCAGGATTCGTAATACTAAACTCTAGGTAATTTCATTCAACATTTTTGCCAACAATTTTGGTTAACTTAATCAAAATGTTTATACATTTTTTACTCAAGCTTCCCATCGATCTACTGTTGATATATATATATATATATGAGCATATATTTGTTTATACATGTATACATTCTATTTGTGTAGGAATGAAAGTGAGGATATCCAAAAAATTGTTGACAAAGTTTCTCATTTGCTCAACAAGACAGACTTGTTCATTGCCCACAATCCTGTGGGGGTTGAATCTCGAGTGCAAGAAGTGATTCAACTTCTTCAACCTGATCTTCTATCAAAGAAAGTTCTACTACTAGGGATGTGGGGTATGGGGGGAATTGGAAAAACAACCATTGCAAAAGCCATTTATAATAAAATTGGCCTCAATTTTAAAAATAGAAGCTTCCTTGCAAATATTAGGGAAGCTGGGGAGAAAATGGCGGGACTAGTGGGATTTCAAGAGCAACTTCTATTTGATATTTGCAAAAACAAAATGACAATCAAGATACCAAACATTGAATCAGGAATAGAAACATTACAAGATATACTCTGCTATAAAAGAGTACTCATTGTACTTGATGATGTGAATACGTTAGACCAATTGTATACTTTGTGTGGAAGTCGCGAATGGTTTGGTCCAGGGAGTATAATAATCATCACGACAAGAGATATGCATTTGCTTAAACGGAGAGTTGACAAAATATACAAAATGACAATAATGAATGAAAGTGAATCAATTGAGCTTTTTAGTTGGAATGCATTTAAGCAAGCAAGTCCTATCGAAGATTTTGATAGAATTTCAAGAAATGTAGTTGAATATTCAGAGGGATTGCCGCTAGCTCTTGAAGTCTTTGGGTCTTATTTGTATAATAAGACCGAGTCAGAGTGGGAACTTGTATTAGAGAAACTCAAAAGAATTCCTAATAAACAATTGCAGAAGAAGTTAAGAATAAGTTATGGTGGTTTAAATGATGACGATGAGCAAGAAATATTCCTTGACATAGCTTGTTTCTTTATTGGGATGGACCGAAATGATGTCATACATATATTAAATGATTGTGGACATTCTGCTGAAATTGGAATAAGTGTACTTGTTGAGCGAAGCCTTGTGACGGTTGATGATATGAACATTCTTGGAATGCATGGTCTGATGCGAGATATGGGAAGAGAAATCATTCGTGAGGAATCACCAAAGAAGCCTGAGGAACGTAGCAGGTTGTGGTTTCATAAGGATGTGATTGATGTACTATCTAGAGAAAATGTAAGAACTTCATATACTATTTCAGTAAAACTATAGATTCAAAATAAATAACGCTGAAGAAATCAAAAGGAACATTTATAGTTTAGTTGTCAGGATCCATATGTTTGTTGATTATCAACGGATCATTGGAAATTATTTTGGCGGTGAATTTTTTTATCCATCCTGACTTATAGTTAGTAATAAGATTGGTTTCATGGCAAGTTTTATATTCACCTTGTTGCTTTAATTTGTGATTTTTTTTGCTTTTTGTTTCTTTATACTTCACAGGGAAAAGAAGGTGTTTTGGGACTGGCTTTGAAGCTTCCTAGAGCTAATGCAAAATGTTTTAGCACTAAAGCATTTGAGAAGATGGAGAGACTCAGATTCCTTCAACTTGATGAGGTAAAACTTATTGGAGATTTGAATACATTTCTAGAGATCTGAAATGGCTGTCATGGAATGGATTAAGTCAAGTGCCTACAAACTTCCATAAAGAAAACTTAGTTTCCATCGAACTAGAGAACAACAAAGTCAAACTTCTATGGAAGAAGATTCCGGTATGACTTTTGATTTTAGATTTTCACACTTCATGAGTAATTATCACTTCTCATATTTATGGTTGAAATTCAAATTTAAAAATGATGACCTTTCAAGTTAAACATTTGTAAACCTTTAATATTATATTAGTGGATTATCGTGCAAGGAAGATTTGCACTAAGCATGAATCACAATGGATTTTTTATCTATATACTTAGTGTACACCATGAAAGCTACTACAACTACGGCAGGCCAAACATATCATTATAAATTACCACCTAAATTTTGTGTAAAAACTTTGATATAGTTAATAGAAGGGGCCAAATGGTAGCATTTTTTACTATTTGATTAAAGAAACTTTAGGTTTAAATTTCAAATTTATGAACTCTCAATAGAATTCTAAGACCCCGGGTTACATGCAGAAATTTGCCTTTTTCAAAGATTTTCCACTGATATTTTAAAATAATAACTCTGCACTAATGTAAGCGTTTTACTTTCCATTCTCATGGTTAGTGATGCATTGTAATCCTTTCTCATGTTTTATTTAATATTTATGTTCTTGCAGAGAATGGATAAGCTGAAAATTCTCAATCTTAGTCATTCTCAGTTTCTCACGCGAAGCCCTGACTTTTCAAACTTGCCTAATCTTGAAAAGCTAGTACTCAAAAACTGTCCATTGTTGTCTGAGATTTCTCCTACCATTGGACATCTCAATAAAATTCTTCTGATAAATTTGGAAGATTGTATTAGCCTACGTAGCCTTCCAAGAAGCATCTATAAGTTGAAATCTCTAAAAACTCTTCTTCTTTCGGGTTGTTTAAACATTGAAAAGTTGGAAGAAGAACAAGTAGAATTTTCAACCACTCTCCATGCATATTACACTGCAATAACAAGAGTACTCTTTTCAGTAGTAAGTTCAAAAAGCATTGGATATATTTCCAGGTGCTGCTATGAGGGATTTTCACTCGATGTGTTTCCATCTATCATTTGGCCTTGGATGTTGAGATATGCACTGATTTGTATATAATTATGTATTCATTAGGATTGATTGTGTATTGATTTATTCTCTAAATTAAGGGATACTCGTTGTACAATATTCAATATAAGTAAGATCAAGTTGAGAGTTAATCTCTCAAGTTATTCAATAACAAAACCTTATTTTCAAGTCATGTCACCTACAAATAACCTTCCATTCTGATTTCAAAATTCTCTCATGTCATTTCTTGTTGTTTTAGATGTACCAGTTAGTAGTTCCCTTGAACTATCTTCACTTTCTAACCACCTTCCTAGGCTTTGATGTCTTTGGTTAGATTGCAAATCTGAAATCAACTATCTCTAGATGCAAAGATAATTTAGGATGCTTTATATGCTACTGTTTCTAAGGAATTTGAATCAACTGCAGCAACTGGTAATGAATTAATTCAACATTGCAGTGAAGCACACGTTTCAAGATCAAAATACTCCTTCAAGTTTCTTTTAATTCAAATGGGAATGAATTGTCAAGTCACAAGTATTTTCGAAGAGAAAATTTTATAGGTATGAGATACTCTCTCTTTCCCCCTCTTTTATGTTTGTCTGTGTGTATCACCTCTTGCATTAAAATTCTTTAGTCTATATATGTTGAAATATTTAACCATTATTAGTCTAAATACTATTTAGTTTTATGTTTGTTTTTATTCAAAAAATATAACAATACATGTAAGGCTATCCGTTTATTCTCATTAGAATTCATGTACTGCTAAATCTTAACTGATGCATAAGTGTCAGTATTAAGAGTAGAAAGAACATTTGTACATGAAATTTTTGCATAGATTGGTTAGTAACTAGTCATGATCATATCTCTAATACTAGTCTCATAGTAACAATACATGTTAAAGATTTTTATACACTGGTTTTATAATGGTTCGATCGTTAAAAATATTGAACTTTGCTCATAACTGCCTTAAAAGCCATACAAAAGATGAGTTATGATTTTTTGACAGTGAAAAATGTTTTACTCTTATAAAGCCTTTACAACATAAACTTCTTACGCATAAGAAGAACATTAGTATGCATCTTCCAGCTAGTTATATATTGGATATTCAAGTAATCCATTAGCATGACTTTTGCTTTTGGTGGCATGTAGAGTTGTGACCAATTATGACATCATTTGCATGAACTTTGATTTTATGAAAAGAAACTGTTACACACTTATAGTTTTCAAAATTTTTGAGAGTGATTCAATTTGTCATTACCATTAATTATGGGAAGAAGGCATCAGTTTATCTCGTATATGATGAACCAATTGGCGAAAAAATTGGAGCTATATCATGTACCAGATTAATGAATAATGGAGAAAGGTTTACTGATAGAAACCTTAGTAAAGAAGTGGGCCTTGAGGTGAATAATAATAATAATAATAGGCCCAAGATTTGGAGAGTTTACAAGAGGAAATGTGGCATTGAAGGATGCTGAGCTAGCAGAGACTTGGGGAAATAGGATAAGCTAGTTAGTATATAGTGAAGTGTGGGGAGAGAGAGGAAAAATGGAGGATCCTTGATTCCTATTCTGGAAAGAGAAAAGTAGATCACCTTTTTGTGAGGGAAGCCTTAGTGCTTTTAGGGTTGATAGTCGTCACTATCAATACATACTTTTATCTTAAATCTGTAATCTGTCTTATTCATCAATACAAATACGGATTTATATTCAATTATCTGCAGTTATTCATTCTTAGTTTCTATGATCCATCAATTGGACCGACCTACCGGATAAAAAAATGCACACTGTGACAGAGACAGATCATAACAAGGATGGGTGACAGAATTGAAGCTTTGGAAATGCATGTTGAGAGTGTGACAATGACGCTGCAAGAGCTTGCTTTACAAATGCAACAACACGCTCAACAGATGCAACAACAAAGCGTGATCCTGACCGAATTAAGCAAGCAGCTGGGAAAGAAGACAGTGAACCAGAAGGAGAACTCTACGGGTGATTTGTAACGCCCCGATTTCGATTATTCCCATTTTGTTGAGTCTTTTATTTAAATTGAGTGATAAATTATTTTATTTGTGAAATTGGTGTGTTAATATGCTATGTTGACATGTTATGATATTTTACCGTTTTTGAGAGTTTTCGGAGAAATTAGAATGGAGGGTATTTTGGACATTTCTCAATTAATGATAAGTTAGAAATTTAGTGGAAATATAATTATGTGAGAAAATGAATTAATTAAATTTGAGTAGAAAATAAGAAAAGAAAAAGAGATAAAGAAGAGGAAATAGGAGAGAAAGAGAAAGAAAAGAGAAATAGAGAGAAAAAGGAGAGAAAGAAAGAGGAAGAAGAGAAAAGAGAAGAAAACTTGGAAAAACCTAGAAAACCATCAAGAACAATCATCTAGCAAGCTTGGAATTCGGGTAAGGGTGTGAAATCTTATTATCTCATCAATGTATATCATTATGTATGATTGTGTTGTTGTTGTTGTTGATTTTTATGAGTTTTTGTATAAACCCATTTGTGTAGAAAGTGTTAGAATTCGATTAATTAGTGTTGGAAATGATGTTTTCGTGTTCCTTGTTGTTGATACACGATTGATATATGTTGGTGTACATCAAATTGGTATTTTTCTGAGTTTAGATGATGAATTTTGGGTGTTTTGGATTGGAACCCGTAATCAAAAATTATGCAGAAGAATTTTTCTGGTTTTTCCAGGTCATACGCATATGGGGCATGTTCATACGCGTATGGACCTTTGCAATACGCGTATGGTGGGCGAGCCATGGGCCAATACGCGTATGAGATGTTATTTTGCTCGGCCATCTGCCCATTTGCGTATGGTACGCGTATCACTTCAGAGCACTACGCGTATGGGGGGATGCACTACGCGTATGGGGTTTTAAATGGGAATTTTGGGAAGAAAATGGTTCTGCCCATACGCGTATGGCCTTGGGCAATACGCGTATGGCATGGCGAGGATTTTGGGCAATACGCGTATGGCTCAGGGCAGTACGCGTATGGCCAGGAGAATGGTAAAAAGGGACTTTTCAAAATATCGTTTTTCATTTTCTTTCGTAACTTGTGTTCCATTTATCCGATTTTTACATTCTTGGTATCATTGGAAAGCTATTGAGCTGTACTTTCTTATTATGATGATTTGGAAATTGTTAGTTGATTTAATTATGTCGGAAAGTCGAGAATAGTGTTATTTAGCGACTTTTACCGTTTTGAATGTGTGTTTTGGACGTGAATTATACAATAGTGCATTAATGTGAATGTATGTAGATTGTATGTGATAGTATGAGATGAATGCATGAATATATATTGTGGATATGTATGCATTTCAAGAATGTCTTGAGTCATTTTGTATGTGAAGCATAATGATGTACATTCTTGTGTTGAGTGATTCTAATGAGAATCCGTTGTAATGTCGTGTGCCTATGTGGGGTGTGAGCGATGATTACAAACGATTGTGTGCCTAGGTGAGGTGTGAGCAATCGGATTGTGTGCCTATGTGAGGTGTGAGCAATCCATAAACATTGTGTGCCTATGTGAGGTGTGAGCAATGGGTGAACATCGTAGGCCCGACGGGGAGTTACATTGGTAACGAGCGATGGTTCCAATAAGTTCCTGAGTGAACTTGAGATGATTGAGTCGGTACCGCATTGCATTTGCATAGAGTCGTGAGTCGGTCTCTATGATTTGCATTTATCATCTTTATAATTGTGCATTGATGAATAAACATGAATATGTATGTTTATGTGGAATGATAAGAATTGTGAAAGTATGCATGACGAATATGCTTGGTTTCGTATATATATACATTGTGATGTATATGAGTGAGTTGTGATGAATTGTGGTGAGAATGTAGAATATGTGTATTTTTATGTTAAGATATATAATTATATGCATTGTTATTATGATAATATTTCTCACCCTTCTGTTGTTTTATGATGCTCTATGAGGCATTGCAGAGTAGGTATGCGGTGGTCTTTTTGTGAAGCGTGTCTTCATTCTTTTGGTCGGTCGGCTCTGATATGTAGCACCGGGTAGCTAGGAAGATTATGATTCTTTTGTGATACATTTGTACATGTATCTTGTTGATGAATTTTTATGTAAACATGAATTATGTTGGTGGATAATACTTAATGATATATATATATATATATATATATATATATATATATATATATATATATATATATATATGTATATATGTTTGATGTTATTCAATGTTTAGATTTTCTGCTTTTATTCTAAATTTTGAGATGTGGGTGTAAGGACTAAGTTCCTCTGTTGCAAAGTTACCCCACTGTTGCATATCAATTGTTGAGCAGGTGTTGAATGTTTTAATTTCATGTATAATGTGACATACCTCTTTTATACTATGTTTATAATTATACTCTGACGGAATTTTTAATATATGCCTAAATGATTATGTGATTATTTTGGGGTATTGAAAGGGGGGTGTTACATGATTCATCACATAGTGAATCTCGTATTGCAGGGAAGAAGGTAAAACTCCCACCGTTTGAAGGAGAAGATCTGGTGGCTTGGATCACACGAGCTGAGATTTACTTCGATGTGCAGAACACTCCAGATGAGAATCATGTTAAGTTGTCATGTTTGAGCATGGAGGGCTCAACAATAATTGGTTTAACTTGTTGATGGAAACAGAGGATGACCTCTCTTGGGAAAAACTAAAGAAGGCTCTGATTGTGAGATATGGAGGTAGGAGATTGGAGAATCCGTTTGAGGAGTTGTCTACGCTTCGTCAAACCGGAGGGGTGAAGGAGTTTCTGGAAGCTTTTGAGTTGTTATCATCACAAGTGGGATGTTTACCAGAGGAGCAATATCTAGGGTATTTCATGAGTGGCTTGAAGCAAAACATACGACGACGCGTAAGACCTCTGAACCCACAGAACCGAATGCAACTTATGAGAATGGCTAAAGATGTAGAAGATGAGTTAAAGGAAGAAGACGATAAAGGAGAACGACACTATGGAAAATTCGTTTGGGCCGTAACGAGACAAATGACATTTTGTCTAAATCTTGAAATGGGTCAAACCCGACCCATAAAGATGTTACCCGATTTAACTCTAGTTAGAGCAACCCAACCCAAAGAACGGGTTTCACTGGGTCAAATTCAATTTCCACATCATCAATGAATTCTAAGGGACGAAAAGGGAATAATGATCAGCGTACAATGTTGTCTGAACGGTGGAAAGAAGTTCGAAGCATTCATAATGATGAAATGGCGGAACGAAGAGCGAAGGGGTTGTGTTTTAAGTGTGGTGAGAAATTTCATCCCACTCTCTACAAGTGTCCTGAACGTTTGATGTGTGTCCTTATCTTAGGTGAAGGTGAAGGATTGAGAGATGAGGGTGAGATTATATCTCTAGAGGCCAATGAGATCGAGGAAGACGAAGAAGAGATAGAGGTCGAGTGCAAGCTGATTGGAGTCTTGGGGAGTATGGGAGAGTACCACATGATGAAGATTTGTGGGACGATTTATAGCATTGATGTGGTGGTTTTAATTGATAGTGGAGCGAGTCATAACTTCATATCACAAAAAATTACTACAGTGCTAGGGTTACTTGTTATTCCTATGACAGCGAAGAACATAAGTTAGGCGATGGTCATAGGGTTCTTTCAAAAGGAATCTGTGAAGGGGTTAGAATTAATTTAGGGCCTCGAGTTTTCGATGTGGATGTTGTGGTGTTGGAGTTAGGAGGACTAGATGTAGTGTTGGGAGTGTCATGGTTGAGCACGTTGGGAAAGGTGGTGATGGATTGGAAGGACCCCTCAATGTAATTTCTGCATGGAGGGAGGATGATTAATTTGCAAGCTCAGAGTAAGATTTAAGAGAAGCAAAGTTGCTTACACTCTTTCTTAGAGGATAAGCATAGAAGGGGAGGTGGAGGATGGTGGTGGAAAAATCATGAAGATGTGGATAGTGCTCAAGCAGTTGGGCAAAAGGAACTGACCAGGTTAATAAGCCAATTTTCTGGAGTGTTTCAAGAGAAAATTATTCTACCTCCTGAAAGAAGTCAAGCACATCAAATTAAGTTACTTCCAGAGCATGGTCTGGTTAATGTAAGGCCATATAGGTACCCTCATTACTAGAAAGAGGAGATTGAAAAGCAAGTTGCAGAGTTGTCAGTTGCAGGAGTTATTAGGCCCAACATGAGTGCTTTCTCTAGCTATGTTATCTTAGTAAAAAAGAAAGATGGTTCTTGGAGAATGTGTGTGGACTATAGAGCTTTGAACAAAGCCACAATCCCAGATAAGTATCTTATCCCCATTGTTGATGAATTGTTGGATGAATTGCATGGAGCAACTATTTTTTCTAAAATTGATTTGAAGGTTGGATACCATCAAATTCGTGTTCATGAAGATGATATTCAAAAGACTGCCTTTAGAACTCATAATGGGCACTATGAGTATCTTGTGATGCCTTTTGGTTTGATGAATGCACCCTCTATTTTTCAAGCCACAATGAATGACATTTTTAGACCTTTTCTTAGAAGTTTTGTGCTGGTAATTTTTGATGATATTTTAGTTTATAGCAAAACCGAAACTGAACACTTGGAGCACTTAAAACGAGTTTTGTTAGTTCTAGAGTCACATTGTTTTGTGGCGAACAAGACGAATTGTAAGTTTGGCTGTAAACAGGTAGATTATCTGGGACATGTCATATCTGGAAATGGTGTGGCAGTAGATCCAGACAAGATTAGATGTGTGTTAGAGTGGCTTGAGCCAAAAAAAGTTAAGGGAGACCGTGGATTTTTAGAGCTTACAGGATATTACAGAAAATTCATTAAGGATTATGGCAAGATTGCCAAACCGTTAACTGAATTGACTAAGAAAGACAATTTTATGTGGGGAAAAGAAGCTTTAGATGCTTTCAATTTACTCAAGAAGATTATGACTACACCTCCAGTGTTAGTGTTGCCAAATTTTTCTGTGGCTTTCGAAGTGGAATGTGATGCTACAGGGAGAGGGATTGGTGTTGTTCTGATGCAGAAGAGGCAACCAATAGCTCTCTTCAGCAAGGCTTTGTCAGAAGGAAACTTGAGTAAATATGTGTATGAGAAAAAGCTTATGGCCTTGGTGCTTGCTATTCAACATTAGAGGCATTATCTCTTAGGCAACCTTTTGTGGTCTATACAGATCATAAGAGTTTGAAACATTTTTTGCAACAGAGAGTTCCTGACCAACAGTGATGATTGGCTAAGCTTTTGGGATATCAATTTGAGATTAAATATAAGCTTGGTTTAGAGAAGAAGGCATCTGATGCTTTGTCAAGGTGCCATGGTGATGTGGAACTGACTACTATAATATCATATCCCACTTGGTTGGATGGAGAAAAGCTGTTACAAGAAGTTAGACAAGATAATATGCTGCAGAAGACAGTAGAGGCAGTCAAAATGAATCCTGGGGCTAAGGAAGGGTTTACTGTGCAACAAGACATCCTGTTTTACCAAGGTCGTTTAGTGTTTTCACCTAATTCATCTTCCATTTCTTTACTCCTGAAAAAATTTCATGAAACACCTATGGGAGGACACTCAGGTTATTTAAGAACTTACCGAAGATTAGCAGCCAACCTGTATTGGCCAGGAATGCAAAAAAGGGCCAGAGATTTTGTAAGGGCATGTGATGTATGCCAAAGACAGAAATATTCAACAACTTCACACGGAGGTCTTCTTCAACCTTTGCCTATTCCAAATGCCATTTGGGAGGACCTTTCATTGGATTTTATCATAGGTTTACCTAAATCTATATGATCTGAGGCTATATTGGTAGTAGTGGACATACTATCTAAATATAGTCATTTCCTATTGTTGAAGCACCCTTACACTGCCAAGTCTGTGCCATAGTTGTTTGTAAGGGAAATTGTCAGATTGCATGGTGTTCCCATGACTACCATTAGTGATAGGGACCCTCTATTCATGAGCCATTTCTGGATGGAGTTATTCAAATTGCAGGTTACTCAGCTGAAGATGAGTTTAGCCTATCACCCAGAGACCGATGGACAAACCGAGGTCACTAACAAATGTTTAGAGAGTTATTTACGTTGTTTTGCTTGTGAGCAACCCAAGACATGGTCGTATTGGATACCATGGGCAGAATTCTAGTTCAATACCACTTTTCATGTGTCCATTGGTAAGACACTTTTTGAGGTGGTATATGTTAGGCAACCACCAAATATCATTCGCTTCTTAAGCAACGAGACAAAAGTTGTTGCAGTGGCTATAGAGTTGAGCAAAAGAGACGAAGCCTTGAATCAGCTGAAATCTCATTTGTTGAGGGCACAATAGCAAATGAAGAAATATGCAGGAAAAAGAAGAAGAGGGGTACAATTTCAGGTTGGTGAATAGGTCTTCCTTAAACTAAGACCTCGGAAGCAATCAGTGGCAAAGAGAATTAATCCAAAACTAAGAACAAGGTTTTATGGACCTTTCAAGGTCATAGAGAAACTTGGGGAGATTGCCTACAAGCTTCAGTTACCGACGTAGTCAAGGATACATCATGTCTTTCATGTCTCCTTGTTGAAGAAAGCTATTGGTGATTACTCTATGCAAGGAAAACTTCCTAAGGAGCTAGAAATCAATCCTGTTGAAGAAATATATCCTGAGAAGATTATTGGTTCCAGAATTATCACTCAGGGAGAAGTATCAGTACCTCAAAGTCTTATTCAATGGAAGAACAAGTCCAATGAAGATGTTACATGGGAAGAGGATGCTTTCATTAGGGGATAGTTCCTAGATTTTAGCCTTGAGGACAAGGTTATTGCTAATGAGGATGGAATTGATAGAAACGTTAGTAAAGAAGTGTGCCTTGAGGTGAATAATAATAGGCCCAACATTTGGAGAGTTTATAAGAGGAAACGTGGAAGGACATTGAAGAATGTTGAGCTGGCAGAGAATTGAGGAAAAAGAATAAGCTAGTTAGTATATAGTGAGGTGTGGGAAGAGAGAGGAAAAAAGGAGGATCCTTGATTCCTGTTATGGAAAGAGAAAAGTAGATCACCTTTTTGTGAGAGAAGCCATTAGCGCTTTTAGGGTTGATAGTCGTCACTATCAATACATCCTTCTATCTTAAATCTGTAATCTGTCTTATTCATCAATACAAATACAGATTTCCATTCCATTATCTGCAGTTATTCATTCTTAGTTTCTATAATCCATCATTTATTGATAACTTCAAACAAAAAAGAAAGAATGTTGTGTAATGAATATATGAAAGATGGTAATACAGTGGTGAGAAAGATGGTAATACAGTGGTGAAAAGGCTAAATTGTTCATCTTATTGATTCATTGTGCATTTGTGTACTTATATACAATACTATACATGAAGTAGTTCACATGACTTGGGAAACAAACAATTTTTAACTAACTCCTAACAACTTCACATCTAACTACCAACTATACTAACTGAATACTCTATAAACCCTCCCTTACTTTGACTTCTATCACAAGAAATAAAGTAATACAATAACTCTTTCATTCCTAAGCCCTCCCTAAACTCGACAAAGGATTCAAGCTACAAAGGCTTAGTAAGTATGTCAGCCAGCTGATCATGAGTGCTGTAATGCTTCAACTTAACTATTCTTTCATTAGCCAGGTTTCTAAGAAAGTGAAATCTGACATCAATGTGTTTACACCTTTCATGCATGATAGGATTCTTCGATAGCTTGATTTAGGAACTGTTGTTACAAAAAATGATTGAGCCATGCTTTTGTGGAATCTTCAGACGAGCTAACATATTTCTCAACAATACACATTGGCAAGCACATGAGGGTGCAAATTCAGCTTCTGTTGATGACAATGTGAAAATTAGTTGTTTCTTTGATGACCATGAAACTGCCCCTGAGCCTTTCTAAAACACATGCCTTGATGTACTCTTCCTATCATCTCTATCTCTTGCATAATCAGAATATGTCCACCATAGCAATTGTAAGTTATACGTACTTCCATGCTGGTACAAAATGCCAAACTCCAATGTGCCTTGCAAGATATATGGAGAGGCCTACAGAGATGCATGTAGCAGCAATCAAAAGAATTATGAGATACTTGCAACCTTGAACAATGGGACTACACACCTTAGTGCACTCTTCCATGCCAAATCTGTTTAGAACTTTTACTGCATACTTTTGTTGATGGATGAAGAGTCTATCATTACTCTGCTTCACCTCAATTCCCAAGAAGTACCTCATTCTTCCCAAATATGTCATTGCAAATTCTACCTTCATTGACTGCTTGAACTCATTCCTCAATTGCAAGTCATTACTTGTGTAGATAAGATCATCCACATAGAGACTAACAATGAGAATGCTTCCCTGAGTTTCATGTTTAACAAATAGGGTATGCACATAAGGACACTTCACAAACTTGTAAACACAGAAATAATACTATATCATGTTATACCAAACTCTTGGAGCTTATTTTAGACCATAAAGTGCTTTCATTAGCTTATACACTATTTCAAGCTTGCCTTTCTGATATCCTGTAGGTTGGATTATATACACATCTTTATTGAGCTCATAATGAAGGAATGCACTCTTTACATCTAGCTTAAATACACACCATTTCTGATTTGATGCAACTGCAAGTATTGTTCTAATTGTCCCATATGGCCACAGGTGCAAAAATCTCATTAAAATAAACTTCATGCCTTTTAGAGTACCCTTTTACTACCAATGTACCTTTGTGTTTGTCTACCTCTCCTTTATCATTGTACTTGGTTTTGTAAATCCACTTCACTCCAATGGTTTTTGAACCTTTGGGAAGTGTGGTCAAGTTCTAAGTGTCATTTTTCTCCATATATCAATCTTGACAGCTTCCTCATAGCTGGTAGGATCATTATTTGAATTAAAAACTGCAAGATTGTGTAGTTGATTCCCCTCTTCATTTTCTAAGCCAGTGATATAGTCATTCAGATACCTTGGTGGTATCCTATTTCTATGACTTGGCTCAGGCTCTTCAGTTGCTTCTATTCTTCCATTATTCCCTTAATCACTATGACCATTTGTGGATTCTCCATCAATATCTTCTTCTACTCTTGCATTTGTCACATCTACAAGTTCTTGCTAATCAACTTCACTTTCTAATTCCACTTGGGCCTGTGAATCTATTATACTCACTTGATCTTTCTTTCCCCAATTCTAGCCTTTTCCTTCTTCAAACACCACATCCTTGCTAATGATGACTTTTCATGCATTTGGTTCATATAACTTGTAGGCTTTAGACTCTCCACTCACACCAAGATTGACACATTGTACACTTTTGCCATCCAACTTCTTCCTCTGTGCATCATGAACATGAGCATGAGCCATACAACCAAACACTCTAAAATGATGAACTAATGGCTTTGTTCCACTCCAACATTCTTCAGGTTTCATATTTTTAACTGTAAGTGCATGCCTCTTATTCATGACATAAGTGACCCATCTTGTTGCATCGGGCCAGAAATGCTTATGAACACTTCTACTAGATAACATAGTTCTGACTATATTCATGAGAGTCCTATTTTCCCTTTTAGATACTTCATTATGTTGTGGAGTATATGCAGTAGTCGACTACCTTTTGATCCATTCCAAGCTACAAAATTCATTGAAGGAGTTTGATGTGAATTCTCCTCATCTGTCAGTTATGAGGCACTGAATCAAACAACTAGATTCCTTCTCTACCAATGTTTTGAATATTTTGAACACACAAAAAGCACTAGATTTTTCTTTCAAAAGATAGACCTAAGTATTTCTACTGAAATCATATGTGAAGTGATGAAGTACCTATTTCCTCCAAGTAACTCAGGCTTGATAGGTCCACAGGTGTCAGAGTAGACAAACTCCAACTTAACATTAGCTCTCCAATTTGCTTATTTAGGAATTGGTTTTCTGTGTTGCATGCCTATCAAGCAATCAGTTCACTTTTTTTTCCGTGTTCACCAGGCTTGGCAAACCTCTCACGATATCCTTCTTAGAAAGCATATATATCCCCTTAACACTTGAATGTGCATACCTGATGTTTGAATCTGGAAACATCTTGGCATGATAACAGATTCATGGATCACATACATCCTATTCTGAGACACATGAGTAGTCAAGATTATGCCATTCTCTTCATGAAATATT
Source organism: Lathyrus tuberosus (assembly GCA_022829125.1). Lineage (NCBI taxonomy): Eukaryota > Viridiplantae > Streptophyta > Magnoliopsida > Fabales > Fabaceae > Lathyrus > Lathyrus tuberosus. Next base: position 1,662,430 of record JALAZF010000574.1, on the reverse strand, counting down.
TGACAAGAGTCATGCTTGAAAACCACACTCAACCTCTTTTGTTGAAGTTGTCCAGTGCTGAGAAGATTGTTCCTCAACCATGGAATGTAATAGACATCAGTTATCACATGTGATCTATTGCCCATACACAGCCTCGCATTTCATTTTCCCATGACAGACATTGTTGAGTTATCACCAAGCTTCATTGTTTCTCTGAAGCTTTCATCAAAATCAAATATCCAAGTGTTTACCCCCACCATATTGTCATACCCTAATTTTTACCCCTAAGGTCCCACCTCATTTGCATTTGTATTGCAGTTAAGATCACAAACATGGGGTTCTCCTAACCCTCATTTTTTTGGGTTTGTCATAGAAGAGATCTCCAGGAACCTTTGTGTTTCTTTATTATTTATTGTCTACTAACAAAAATACAAAAATATGTTGCAGTTTATTTGTTTCCTTTCTCTGTGTGATTAGGGTTTTGCAGGGATGTCAAAGGCAATGCCATAGTTTCAAGTCAAGTGTGGCGATTCATTCATGATCAAAATCAGATGGAAGTTTGACCTCATCTTGGTCAAACCATTATGATTTTGCTTCAATTGCAAGTTATTTGTGGCAGTGGGCTATTTCTCACGCAAGGTGTATCCAATGACAAGTTGTCTTGTGTAGAATTCAAGCAGTGATTCATAAGAAGTTTGGTTCAAAAACAGATTCATCAAGCCACAAGGTTATCTTCATCAAATATTTCTCAAGAACAAGTGCATTAGGCTTTTCACTTGTGTATGCTTAAGGTTTCCTCGTTTTCAATTAAGAATGCTATTGAGCTAGGTGTTAATTCTTCTCACCATGTCAAGTCATTTCCTCATCAATGTGCATTCAAAGGTAAAGGGAATTAGAGTTTCTATTCATTGTGCTGGAGCATTGATATTGGTTCCTTAACTAAAGTTCATTGTGCTAGGGTTTCACCTCAAGGCTACATTGAGAACTATTCCTTCTCTATTGCAACTTCATCATCATCTCAGGGTTTCTCCTACTTATTTGCTTCACTAGTCAATATCTTTAATGAGGTTTAGAGGATTCCTCAAGGAATTACTTATGTGATAAGATCATCAATGGAAGAAGAGTTTTTGTTAAGCCAAGATATTTTGTTGATTGAAATGCAAGTATGAATCATGGCACAAAAGATGAGGTTGTGAACTCTTTGTGATCAAGGTCTTAATACCTATTCAATTACTTGTTGGTTACAAGGTGATTTGGTTTCTTTATGGTGTCAATGATTTCAAAGCATATGTTTTGATCATTATCCAAGAATTGATTCAAGCATATAAATTGGAAGGTATATTCATTACATATGGCTTACTTGGAATGCAAGTTCAAGGCATGTTTTAAAATATCATTCAAGACATGGTTTTCAATCAAAGTCCAAACATTCAACACAATTTTCAAGTTCATACATCATGATTCCAAGTATTGTTCAAGTCCATTACAAAAAGCCAAGAAAATACAAAATCACAAAATTAGGCCCATGGTACATTACATCAACCAAATTGCAAAAAATAATTAGGCATAACTAAGCTACATGAATTCACATCCAAGCTACAATTACAAGCTACAAACATGAGCCTCACGCAGCCATCAAACAGACTTCACAATACCAAAATGTTACACAAGCTTCAGCGCATACCAAGCCTCCAAGCCATGACCATACAAACCCCAAAGCACGGCTGAAGATGCTACCCCACACGAGCTTCACACAAAAACTGTCAGCTGATGAGAAACAACGTACAAACACTTCATAAACAGCAACAATAAAGGTCAAAATGACCTGCACCAGGTGAAAAACAAAATGAAACACAAGCATAAGCACTTCAAAACGCAGCTACGTAAAGCAATGACAATTCACGTTGCAAATCACAAAACGACCTCAATATGCAAACAAAACGACTTGCAAAAATGATTTCATGCAATGTGCAACGAAAAAAACGCAGAGAAAAAGAAAAAACAACAATTTCAATTTTCAGCTTAATCCACTTCATTCGTTCTACAAATAGAGAGCTTCACAACTTCATTTGCTCAAACTTCTAAAGGTTCAGGGGTTGGTTATACTAAGGGAAGGTACAAGCACCCTAAGTATCTATAATATCCTATAGGAACCTCTTGAAAGTATTTGTGTTATGGTAATTTGCTTGCTAATGTTTGGAAATGTTCTATTTTTAAGTTTTATAAGATAGGGAACCTAAGGAGGTTTATTGCTAGTGTGCTCGCCAAGACTTTACAGTCTTATGCCTACGTATCCTAACAAGGATGGAATTCGAGCAATCGTAGTTCACCTAACTACGGGTGAAGAACACTTGATAATGATCAAGGTTCCAAAGGGAGAGTAAGTGTTTATAACAATAACACTTACATGACTTAACAAAGTCAAAGAGTTTACAAACTCTAACCTAAGCCTATGTTGAAAGGTTAATGACTTAACACAGTCAAAAGGGGTAGTTGAGGAAATGTTATACTACCTATGGCATGAAATCAACAAAATAAATCTTCCCTTTGGATTTAGGCAACAAAGAAATAGAGATGAAATAGAGCTAACAAACTAACATCACTAGGGGATGACTTAACAAAGTCAAAATAAACATGAGTGTATGTGTGATAATGGATGAGATGAACAAGAATAATATTCAAATATGATATCAAAGTAAACATAACAAAAGATGACATTCAAACATGATATCAACTAAAGTGGATAAAGAGTGATAAAGATGATGTTCAAACATGACATAAATTAAATCAAATAGCAAGTGATAAAGATGACATTCAAACAAAAACACATAACTCATGGAAAAGATGACATTCAAACATGATATCAACTAAAGGATGAGATGAAATGAGATATAACAAAGTCAAATGAACATGGTAACAACCAACACATGAAGGTTGATGTGACAACATCTAAGACAAGACTTAACAATGTCATAAACAATCATGGTAAGAACCAAGGAAAACAACACATAAACATAGATGTGACAACACCTAAGATAAGACTTTACAAAGTCATAAATAATCATGTTAACAACCAAGGATGAACATCTAAACGTGGATGATGCATAGTCAAAGCATACATGAGACATGGTTCTAACAAGACAAAAGTAACAACACAAGTATGGCATATCATAGCATGTTCATAACAATAACATGTGAGCATGGAATATAAACACATAAGTAACAACATATGAGCATGGACATAAATGTAACAACATCAACAATATCATCATGGACATGAAGGATACACAAAGATTCAAATCAACATGTGAATTATGGATATAACAATATCAAACATGCATGAACTAAGGTCAAGATTGTGAAATGGTTTAGGGTTTACACTAACACAACTTAATCAGGAATACAAGTTAAGATTTCAGCAATCATGGACAAGTTTAAGATACCACTTAATAATGAAAACAAACTAGACATGATTCAAGACATAGGGTAACAACCAAGGATTCATGTCAAGGGTTCATTGTGATTACAACAAGTCTAAGCATTTCAAAAGGGTTAAATATAATGAACATGAAGTCAAGCAAAGACATAATATCAAAGCTTTAAACAATATGGACTGTATTCAAAGATATATCAATGATGTATAAAATGTTCATCAAAGGTTCAATGTGGTATGAAAAAGTAAGCAAGTGTATTTACATCACAAATCAAAGGCAAGGCAAATGTTCAAGGTTTAAACATTAAAAGTTCAAGGCATATACACTTAAAAAATCAAGTATCAAAGTGAGCCAAACTTAGGAAAAAACCAAATGAAATACATTAACAACATAAAATAAGGTTTAAACAAGGTGTATCATATTCACAACAATCATCAAGATCAAGAGGAACCAAGAAATAAGTCAAAGAAAGTTGATTAAAGACCTAAACACACATTAAAAAGTCACCCACTTTGGCTAAATAAAAATGATTGTGTAAAAAATAGGTATAATAAATAATGGGTGTGCAAAAAATCAGTACAAAATGATAAATAGTTTGAGAGATATGATTGAAACAAAATTGAAAAAAAAATATGAAACATAACAAGTGATAAAAAGAAAGGTTTTGCCACATATGAGGTTTGAACCCACACACCCTGGCTTGCATCTCAAAACTTAGTCACTCGGCCATTTGCCTGGCCTTGAAATGAAACGCGCGTTGTAAATAATATATGCAGTTAACAGTTGAAAAATGGTTTTAAAAAATAATGCAAAAGGTCTGGGGGGAGGGGGATTCTAACCCCAGACTTTATGCACATAACACACTCTAAACACATGCTCTCTCCACCATGGCGCAATGCCCAAGTCGTGAGCAAAATGGAAACAAAAAAAACAAATAATAAAACAAGTTCAAAGATAAGAAAATGCGCGCCATATCCTTCATCGTCTTTAACCTCCATTTTTGAAATATTGAACATGATATCTCACTCAATACTTAATAAAATGCTAAGGTGTAAACATGAAAGTTGATTAATTTTTCACAAGGAATCTAATGGTATTACTTGATTTTATTAATTTTCAACACATAGCAAGTAATCATGCACGAATCAGAATGTACCCTAATGTGGAAATTCAAAATGAAATAATGTATTGTGATGATTAAGACCAATTGATATGGGGTTTATGATGTCTACACGATGGCTAACAAGCTGGTAATTCAAATGAATACAAATGGTTTCCGTATCACATGGTTCCAAATGAGGATGCACTTACCTATTGGAGCAAGGTCCAATGCCTCTTCAAGTAGTTACAGAAGAAAGATAATGATCCTATGAGCTCCCTTGATCCTCTAGAAAGCTAATGATGCCTTTATTTTGCCTTAAAACACTCTGAAGCTTCCTATCCAATTCAACATGTAATTTAATCAAGTGAAGTTGTGATTTCTGATTAGAGGCGTTACAGTTGTGAAATGGCACTTGGAACAGTTCAAGACATGTTTATGGATGGTGTTTGAATGTTTGGATGGATTGGAAATGGATTATATGGAGATTTGTGGTGTTTTGTGCAAAAAGTCAACCAAATGAAGGTTGAAGGTTGACTTTCTGAACCTGAGGTTTTTTGATGAAGATGATGGTTTAAAGAGCTTGGTTATGTGTTTTATGATGTGTGTGGATGGGTGGTTTGAGGATTTTGTGAATGGAGAAGGTTTTGGACAAATTTGTGAAAATGGAGGTTTTTTGGCACAATGAAGGCTTTGATGCAAATTCTGGTGTGAGCAAGTATTTCTCAATGTTTCTGCAATGTTTCTGGTGCGTTTTGGAATGAGGATGTACCCTCTATTTATAGGGAAAGGTTGAGGGATTAAGGGAGATTCAGAATTCAAGTTTGGTGCAAATGGTTTGGTTGGATTCAAAATGGTAGTTTCATGAGTTCTTGTGGTTTTAAGGCATAGTACAATGTCGTTCTAGAGTGGTTGAAAGCTACTGAGATGTTGTTTCTGTGCCAATAGGAGTTTGTGTGCAGAAGAAACAATGTAAAGGCTCAAGACAAGTTGACTTCTTGATTAAAGTCACTTTATGCAAATGACATTGTGACCTTTCTTGCAAAACAATCCATAAATGGCATTACAACTTGGTTAATGGTTCAAATCTTTGGATAATGCATCATAAACTTGTGTAAACTTATGATTAGAGGGAGATTTCAAAGTAATATGGTCTTTAAATCAAGATTGCATAGCTTTGGCTAGGATTTGCAAGAAGAACTTGCCATGACATGAACCAAAATTCAAGTTTTGAGGGCTAACTTCCTCTCTTTGAAACTCCTAGCTCACATATGATAAAGATGTGTTCTTGGACTTTTTGAAAAGCTTAAAACATCCTCTACAACTTTCATATTGATAACTTTTCTTAAATCAAAAGGGATCATGGTGAAAATGGCCAACAAGTGAGTCACTTGACAAGGAAGATTTTGTTGAAAAATTTTCTAAGTGTTTTTGTTCAAAAAGTATTGAACCCTCCACTTCATGGCCTCATATCTCTCAATCCATGAATTTTTTTGGGAAATCATCCTCTAGTACAAAGTTGTAGTATGGAACAAACTCTTCAATTTGGCCTTTGGAGCAAAGAAAATGGTTACTTGATGAGGAAGTTATGAGCTTGGAAAGTTGAGTAAAAATCATAGAATTTCATAACTTAGAAAAAATCATGAAACCCTAATTTTCCCAAATCTTGATCCTTTGATGTTTTCCTTGATTTTCTTGATTGATCATGATCCAAATCACATGTTTTCATGATCTTTGACTTGAGAAGTTAATGTTTGACCAAAAAGTCAAAAGTTAAACTTGACTTTGATTAGTGGTTGGCTTTTGTATCAGATGAAATCCAAATTGCATACTTCAATGAAATCAAACCCTTAAGCTATTTGAACACCATGGATGGACTCCAAAGGTGTCTTTGAGTGTCTTGCATCATGCCTCAAGGCTCGAGATCATGTCTTAGTCAAAAGTCAAAGGTGTAGTTGACTTTGGCTCAGAAACCCTAATTTGTGGACCAGATGAATTTGAAACTTGATAAAGTTGTAATGAGACCACAATACACTTGATTGCTAATGTATGGAAACTCTTGATCATGAGAACTTGATATATTGATGATCAATCCAAGACTTTGACTGGTCAACTAATAATCTCCTTGATGCAAACCCTAATTCACAAACAAAGCAAAGAAAGACAATATTTTGATAATTTGGAAGGTTAGCTATGCATGAATGACACACCTAAAATGTGTTGGATGCTATGCAAATGATGATGAAATCTAGGGGTAAAATTTGGGGTATGACATTTTCCCCTATTTAAATAACTTTACCGGATGGCATGAGGGATGGTAATCCTCATGAAATCAGGGTGAAAGGTATTTAAATATAGAAAAACCGGAAATTTTGCCCCTAGATGCATTGGCATGCTATGATATGGACAAATGAACTCTCTCTGCACATGCTGAGGACAATGTTGTGAAATAAAATGAACTCTAGCATGGCTATTTATGATGAATGATAAATTTGATATGTGGAGAATGATGAAAGCAAAGGATAATGTAAACGACAATGGGTAACAACTCACTGGGGATGACATACACTGGGGAAATAGAAACAAATTGGGGGATATCCAAAGTGGTTGATCAACAGGTTCAGACATGACCGGGTGACACTCTAGAATACAATTGACAAGAAAGAGATATTCTAACAAGAGATCAAACCAAACTAGAAAGATCTTCTAACAAGAGATCAAAACAAACCAGAAATGGCCTTCTAACAAGAGATCAAACTAGACAAGAAAAGATCTTCTAACAAGAGACCAAACCAAACAAAAAAAAAGATCTTCTAACAATAGATCAAACCAAACAAAAAATGATCTTCTACCAAGAGATCAAACCAAACATTAGAGTTTTTTGATCAGAATACATCCAAGCTACTGGAAATTTGTTAATAATGAAGAAGTCAAATATGTTCTTCAGGGAACATTAGGAAAAAACAGGGTAATTAAACTCTTCTGTATATTCCAAAATAATTGGACTTAGACTGCAAGCAAAGGTGACAACCAGCTTCTAACGGATCGAGGCCAGTAACTACTGGACTTCAAAGGGGATGTTGGAGATAACCAAACTTCAAATACCAAAAACAGTTGGATAAGAGTGCCAATAACAATTGGACTTTGAATACCAATAATAATCGGATAACGATGGGATGTCAGTAACAAACGAACTTCAAAGGTCATAGACATCAGATACTAATAACAATTGGATTTTCAATGAGCACGCCAGTAACATCTGAACTTCAAGAAGGGACTGGTGACAACCAGATTACCAATACCAATAAAAATTGGATTTTTCAAACAATAACGTCAGTAACAACTAGACTTCAAGAAGGGACTAGTGATAACCAGATTTCCAATACCAATAACAATTTGATTTTCAACAAGCACGCCAGTGACAACTGGACTTCAGAAAGTACTGGTGACTACCAGATTACCAATACCAATAACAATTGGATTTTTAAATAAGAACGCCAGTAACAAGTGGACTTCAAAGGGGGTTGGTGACAACCAAAGATTATTAATAAGATGCCAGTAACAACTGGACTTGGGGTCAAAGGGCTACAGCCAATAACAAAGACCTGGGTTAATGAAAAATGCACATGATTAGGCATGATGCGGATGATCATGATATGCCAATGCCGACTCTGCGGAGAGACAAAGTTAGATAACTGATTCCTCAACACGAAGATCACTGTCACTCTGCTTGGGGACTAATGATGCTACTACTGAGCACATCTCTGCCACACTAGTAAACAGTATCAAGTTGATGATCCTTGTAGGAAGAATGAAGATCTACTTTGAGATTCTTCAAGTAAATTGCCCCATATTACATGACTGTTGTAAGTGAGCTGATCATTGCTTCAGCTGGAATGATTCTAGAGATGACTGCTTTATTGTACGCTTGGAAAGCTTGCCCCAGTCTGAGTCCTGAAAGGTCTTTTGAATGAACCAGTTGTGAGGAGGACTTGCATTGAGCAACAAACCTTAAACTGATTCTCAACAGGATTGGGAAGGAAACTTGCCCCTAGATATGATCACCGACCAAGTTTCTCAATTGTTTGAAAATTCCTTGAAAGGAAAGCCAGTTTGCAAACAAAGTTATTCATGCAAAGTTCATGCAACTTTTGCAATCAAAATCATTTTTGGAATGATGTAAAACATATGAATCATTAGCTAATCTCGATGTAACTGCCCTAGATTGACTATATTCTGTATAACCGAGTCTTCGAATCTGCCCTTTGGGGATGGTCAGTCTGTGAAAGCGATAACTGGGAAACAACTTACCCTCGCTTAGCAAAGTCTTCAGACAACATGCCTTTGGATATAATCATCCTTTTGAGATGATTTACCATTTTCATTAGAGTTTCAAGTATGAAAAGATTGAGCTCATCACTGATGTTCATATGCAAGCTTCTATGACATCAAGCAATGTTAGCAAGCAGCAAAATGTTGATTCTGAAACTGCTAATGCAACGCATATGTTAGTCTTGAAGTTTTTATTTAAAAGATATCACAATAACTTGTGATCGAATCACTAGTTAGGATATGTCATTAATTTCTTTTGCAAAGCAAACACAAATTTGAGCATAGATTAATAAGAGTTAGGAAACGTTATCTCATCGAGTATGCTTTTGAAATGGACCCTACTTTAATTAGGTCTTTTGAGGGTTGTAATATGGTCTGGTTCAAGGTTTATGAAACAAAGGATATAAGGCTCAAAGTTTGTTTGTACCTACCCCTTCTTTGTGATATTATCCAATCCTATGTTTAGCTTAACTCAACGCGAGCACACATCTCTCAAAAGGAGTTTTGATATGGTTGAGAAACCACTGAGGCTTTGAACACAGAAATCACTCACCTTTTTCTATTTTTGGTGTTTGATCACACGACTTTTTTATTTATTAAGGATTTTTCTTCGTAATCCTTTGTTTTCACCTTTCGCGTTTTTCACTATTTGTTTTCCCTAACTTTTGCCTGGACTGAGTCTTTTGGATTTGACCTTGAAGTCCAGCGGGATGCCCCAATTTTTCTTAAACCTCCTTCATAGGTTTTGATTTAGCGGGTTTTCTCTTTTCATTTTTGGATTTATGATCAAATCGTGTGACTTTAAGTCGTTTTGACCTGTTGAAAGGATTGTGACTGCCTCATTCCTTAGCTAGGTGAGGGATAATCATTATGGATTTGACTCCTAGCCTCATAACGTGTGAGGGTATAGGTGAAGTGGATCCTTGGATGTTCACTTCTTTTCTGAATGTTTGGGCACTCGATCAACTTAACTGAAGACTACCCTGCCCCAGGTTAAATTGAGGGTTTTTTGTATGAAGGAAAACTCCTACTTCAAGGGTCAAAGGGGTTGAAGAGGGATTATCTTCCTTATATCTTCAATGTCCTTATATCTCCAATGTTTGGGAATTTGAAACAATGTCCTACATCATCAACAGGGTTTTATTCAAAAGCATATAAGAAGCGATCTTGTGTTTTCACCTTCATCATCCTCCCTCCAATTCTTTGCCTAAGCAAGAGATGGGGTAGTATTGGCATTATAAAGCAGAAAAAAGCTTTTTACGAGTGAATACAAATGGATTTCTTCAAGACAAACATATTCATTGCATTAATCATTCAATATAAACAAGTTCTTACATGCAAAAACAAATGCATTAATAAACAAAGAAAATTACACATGGAAAAGCAGTAAATGAGCTAAATATTTGAAAAGGCGTAGGCCTAAAGAACAGTCTTTATATTCCACAGCATCAATCCACCATGTGCACAGAGTTGTTCCACGTTCGAGCTTCAAGCTGACTTGAACCTTGGGTTCACACATCTTGAAGGACAAAATGCCCTCTTGGACCAACTCTTTCACTTTTTCTTTGAGGACATAACATTCTTCAATGTCATGGTCGGGTGCCCCTTGATGGAATGCACAGAAGGATTCAACCCTGAAGTAACTCTTATAAATCATCGGGATGGCTGGTGGTGTTTCTGTCTTCACCAAACCCTTTTGTACTAGGACAGGAAACAACTTAGCATAAGACTCTGGAATATCCTCAGACTCATCCCTCTGATTAGGCTGCTAATGAGTAAGAGAAGAAGGATTAGTCTAACGTTGAGAAATGACCAGATCCTTAACAAAAACAATCAGGCGTTTTTTTAGCAATCTTCAAGTTTGCAACCTCTTCACGGAGTTCTTAGTTCTCTTGCTCTTGATTATCCACTAAGGTCTTCATCATGGTAGAAAATATCCCCATATGGTCTCTCATAGTGGAAACCTCCTCGCGAAGTGTATGGTTTTCCTATTTCAACTGATCCATTTTTTGATAAATGGCTCAAGTATTGTAGTGACAGTTTGTCTATTGGCAGAGAACATACATGGGTAAACACTTGGAACGCAAAGAATGATATGCTAATGATGCATGTAAATGCAAAAATGCAAATGAATTTCAAAGAACTCAAAATTTATATTTGCAAACACCATATACTGGATAACACATTTTGGAAAAAATTTAAAAAACTTCATTACATTAATAATAGGAAGATTACATCTTTGAATTACAATTCAAGATACCCAAAATACAAGAGGAAAACGCTAAGTCTAATGGGTCCTAAGGAATCCCATCTAAAGAAGGCCCACTCCCAGCTGATGCTTCCTCTTCTGCTTCTTCAATTATGTGTTCTCCAACAGAAGCTTGTCAACGATCTTCTTCCAAGCACCTGACGTGGGAGGAATGTCTGAATACTCATGAATGTTAGGAACTGGCTGCACGCTAAAGAAAAAATAAATTCTCTTGCATCTCATGTCTCTCCACAACACGCCTCACAAGTATCTCGATTAAGTCCTCTTTCTCTTTCAGCTGCTTCTTCATTTCTATCTTCTCAACACTGATGGCATGATACTTTCCTTCCCAAGTATCTCTCTCTAGCTTCATCCTCGCTAACACTTCTTGATACTCCTCCATGCGCTCAATAGGAATGGTAGACGATGATGCCACAATTGGATGTGAAGGTCTTTCAAGAAGATAAGGCATCTTGAGGTCACGAGCTCTAGATTGAACCCACTGAGTGAAAGGCTCAAAGGCTATACAATTTCTCCTCCCTAAATGATCCTTATTCTTCCTATGAATTGTGTTCCAAGCTTGCATAACTTTGTCCTTCGAAACTGCACTAGCTTTCTCGTTAATATAAAAAAAAACATGCCAACAGAATGTTGCTAGTTTTTCCTTCATAGGGAACCCAAATTGACGCCTTGCAAGAATAGGATTATATCTAATTCCTCCTGGGATACCAAGAAGAGGTACGTTGGGAAATTGGCCACAACTATCAATGATTACTCCCTTGTCATAAGCTGGATCATACCAATGCAAATTTGTGTGAGTAAGAGCCACGAGCCTTTGAGACCATTTGAGCTTGTCTGGATTTTCCTTAAAGAGTTCGGTTTGAGGCAAGTGTGAAATAAACCATTTGTAGAGTAGAGGAGCACAACACAGAATAGTCCCCCCTCCCTTGAGGGTCCTATGATGGATGGAGTGATAAGTTTCACCAAGCAGCGTAGGTAATGGATTTCCAATCAGAAAGATTCATATACCATTAACATCAACAAAATCGTCAATGTTTAAGAACAAAACTAAGCCATAAATAAGTAGTACCATGATAGCTTCGAAGGCGTCCATACTATTTTCCTTGGCTAAAAAAGTGGCTTTCTCTATCAAGAATTTGAAAGGCAAACTCTTGATTCCTCTTTTGGTAGTAAGATTAGCTTTGATCTCGGATGCTTCTAGGTGAATGGCATCTGCAATGTCTTGAGGTGTGGGAATCTTTTTCAAACCACTGAAAGGCTTCTTGTCCAACACTGGCAGAGCAACCCAATATGAATATTCTTCCAAAGTAAGGATAAGTTGGTAATCTGAGAATGTGAAGCAATGGTAGAGGGGATCATAGAATTGGACTAGTGTGTCGAGAACTCAACCTTCCATCTCGGCCTTGATAATACCCAAAAGTCTCCCATAGCGTTTTCTGAAATCCTCAGGACTGAAAACCATAGCCCCTAGCTTTCTCAACTCTATCACATCAGGTTTCTTGAAGTTGTACTTCTTGGTGTTTTAATGACGTGAGATTACATCGCTTATTTGACTTGATTAATGCATGCTCCCTAGTTGTTTTGATTTGCATTTGCACTGTTATGTTGGTATTTGGTTTTTTTTCAGGTATTTGCCTACTTCAGAGCCGTGTGTGAAGAAACAAAGCAAAACAGTTAAAAAAAAGGAGAAATCAGGATTGGTTTACACTGATGGCGACCACCATGGCGTTCACCATGAGGTGGCCATGAGTAGTCCACGTGCTAACGGTCATAAGGCCAGGTCACCCCACTTTGCAAGCATGGCGCTCGCCACACCTTATAATGCCCAATGGTCACAAACTGGGCTGGCCTTGGTCCCCAAGTACCAAAATTTCCTCCTCTATTTTTGCACACGAATTCAGCAGCTTTTGGAGAGTTTTAGGGTTACTAGTTCATTATAAATAGGTTTGTAGTTCATTGATCAGGGCATCCAAGTTTAGTACAACACTTTAGGCATATATTTTCTCATCTGTAAGCTTTAACTCTTCACACCGAAGGGTTATCGCAAAGTCGATTGAGTCTGTATCAAGCTTGGAGCAACCCTGTACAAGTTTTATTTTCTCTCCGCTACTTTATCGCTTTGAAGCCTATCAGCAATTATTTCAAGTTGTCCTCTATATCCAGACAAAAAGTCTCTTCGGAGCAGGTTTTTATTTAATTGATTTATTTTTTTTCTGTTGCCTTTATTGAATTTCTAGTACGCCTTCTACTTTCGTTTAATACCGCATTTCTTTAATTACGTCGTTTATGTTTTATTCTGTTATCAAATTCATCGCATTTAGTTACTTTACAATTATGTCGAACTAATTTTATAAGTTTGGGATGTGAGAACTTTAATTAAATGTACCTTCATTGTTCCTATAGAATTTCCTTTGGGGATGTATTGGTTTTTAATCAATTTTACTAAGTCTTGTTTTAATCTGCCTTCACGTAAGTGAAATAGTGAAACATCGGGTAAGATCGAAAGCCGTCTGGTACGAATTATTTAAATTGTTAAGTCATTGATTAATAAACTCTGCGGAAGCCTTTTTATTAATTAATAAGGAAAGTGTAAGGTTTCTAGCAAAGTGGTTTTAAAACTATTTACGAACGCGCGCGTTTATAGGTTTAGGATCCAACACTTATGCGAAAGCTTAAGAACCCTTTTTAAATTATACTTTCCAATCAAAAATCACTTTTCTATTTAGTAAAGAATTTGATTTCTTAAAAATGGGTTTATTACTTTAACACAAGACGCGCCCTCCATGAATGACGATGGGAGGGTATAAATTAGAGAGTAAATACAGTTTTGTTTGCAAAAGCAACAGTTCCCATTAAATTAATTCTTTTCGAAATAGGAAATATTGCCCCATTGAGGAATCCTTTTTAGAAACAACGAAAATGAGATTAATTAGTAAATCCCCACATCTCTGCACTGTCTGTCCAATTTACTTAATACATTTTATTTTTACGCACTTTTATTTTCCGCAATCAACTCCCTTATCGCCCGCCTTAAATAAACACCGTAGAAATCAGTAACAATAGGTTTTAAATTTCGGTCTCTGTGGGATCGATATCTTTTAAAACTACACGATAGGCTGTGCACTTGCAGTTAGTTGGTTTACACCCGATCAAGTTTTTGGCGCCGTTACTGGGGACCAATTACATCAAAATATTGTAAACTAGTTGTCACTTCGTTTAGATTAAGGCATTTTAGATGGATTACCCAAATTCTTTTTTCGATCACCAACCTAAGTATTTCAAGGGCCCGCAATGTTCCTATAAGTCAAACCTTGAAATATTGGTAGAAAACTTTGTTAGTTCACAAGCTCTCTCTAGGTTAGAATCCATGGTGTGAAGGTTTATAGCAACTCAGACTGCCTATAATAGAAAATTTAGAGACCATGCTCTTCTCGTTAATGAAACCCTTGAGCGACTAAATAATTCTATCAAATCCTTAGTACTCAGTAATGAGGAGTTAGGGACAAAAATATCATCTCCTACCCAAATACCTATTGGTACAACAACCTATGAGGCTGACCCTGTGGGAAAACCCAAGGTAATTAATAAATTGATCGAGGGAAGTTTTAATAAAGAAAAGTTTAGAAACTCTTTTCCGCTAAATTCTTTAAAAGCTAGGTCAAAAAGGCATGTTGCTACAACTAAAACAGATAAATCGAGGAATCATAAAACTAGAGAAGGGATTGGCAGCAAACTAGAATCCTTAACACAAAGGAATGAGCTAGATCTAATCCCGCCCTACTTAAGATATGAACCGCTCTATAATGGAAAGAGAAGAAAGGGGGGAGGATATGAGAAATGGCTCGATAAGTGTCCTTGGAAACAACCCTTTGATTGGACTTTCACTCTGTAGTTTTAATAAGTCGAGCTACCGACATTAAACGAAGCGCTGCATGGGAGGCAATCCATGAATTTGTCTTTTTTGATTATTTTTAAAATAAAAAGGTGAATTATCTCTTCTAACAAACCTAACTTATTTTGATTTCGTATGTTTCAGGGCTCAGCATTCTACATATCTTATTCTAACCATATTTTTAGGATGCAGAACATTGATGACATGGAGATCAGGTTCAGAGATGATGACCAAAGAAGATGTTACACAATCCTATCTGAAAGACCCATGCTACCCACCAGATATCCTAACACAACCTGCACGACAGCCCTAGGAATTGAAAGGAGTATCAGCTATCTGGTTAGCCGAATTGATTGGGATGAGTTCTCAGAATTTAAGCATGAGACCTATGGAAAGCTCACCCTCGAGTTCCTCAGTTCACTTATCTATGATCCCTGCCAAGGACGTGGACTCCACCGCGGCCGCATATCCTTTAGGTTGTTTGGACAAGAGTATGACCAAACCCACCAAGGATTCGGGAGCCTTTTCGGATTCCAAACTGGTCTGAATGCCCATCCAGAAATTCCACTATGTTTTTACCAAGACGATACTCTAGAAATTTTTTGGAAAGAAATTACCAATAATGCAGACCCTAACCCAACCACCCAATTTTCAAACCGAATCCACAACCCAACACTTAGGTATTTCCAGATGATCTTGGCCCAAACATTCTTTGGTAGGAGTGAAACCTGTAGCCAGTAAGTGTGGAAGAGCTATTCATTCTTTACTGCATCACCGAAGATGATTCTGTTGCTTCTAGTGTCCTCCTCATCCAAAACCTAGCAGGTGTAGCCCGATCTTCAGTAGGACCTATTCATGTAAGGGGATAGTCACCTGTATAGCCTATGCACTTCAATTACAAAACAAGTTATCCCACCTAACTCCTTATTGTGGTTATACACTTTTGGACATGGACCATTGCCTTGAAAATGGATTGATACGTAGGACATATTTTAAGATTAATGAATACAAACTCATCATTGATGATGAAGTCGTTCACCATTTTTAGCAGCCTAACCCAGAAAGAACCAACATCCAAAATAGGGAGAATTGGACCTATGCTTTAGAGGTTCAAGATGAAACATCCTTCAGACCTGCTACACCTCCTACACCAGAATATCACCCATTACATGCACCTTCTTTGGATAGGACTGCTGCGATTTCTTCTTTCGGTCCTAGCAGGAAACAAGGCAGAGATGATGAGCTTACTTTATTGTGCCAGGAGATTGTTGCACTCCGAGGAGAAATCGCCAATCTAAGGCAGAAGGCAAAGATCGAGAGCGATATTCATACTAAAGCAGAAGACTATCTCTCCCGAGAGATTTCCGACCTTCGACGCCAGCTCTCAGAGGCTCATGCATGTTGTCCGCAATAGATGATGGATCCTGTTTACCATTCCACTTAGTCCTTTTATTGGATTTATTTCACCATTATTTCCTTTTTACCATTTACTGCTAAATTTATTTTCTCGCTAAAACTCTTTTGAAAGTTTTCAAAGTTATTTTATTTTGAGGTTTATTCTATTTTCATATTCAGTCATTTTTGCCTATTCTGCTTATCAATATTTATTAGATAACCATTTGTGTGATAAGCCATTATTTTTCAAATATATTGTCTAGGCAAAGCAAAAAGGGAGTGTATACTCCAAAACGCACCCCAAACCAGGCCCAAAGACCAACACAAGGCCCAGAACCGGACCCAGATAGCGTGGCGTTCGCCACACCCCCTTGGCGACCGCCATGGGGTCTGCTAGTAGAAAAAATTGTTATAGGACTGAACCACTTTCTCCTATTTTTCCTCCATCTTCTTCACCCAAACCCCATCTTCTTCCTCCACTAACACCCACCATTCCTCCACCCACTCACATAACCTCTCATAATCATCAAAACCCCATAAACCTTCCATCATACCTCAAACTTCCATCCATAATTTCACTTAATTCCAACCATAAATTCACAAACCCTTGCATTTTTGTGAAAAATCCCCAATTCACCAACACCTTCATCTTCACAACAATGGCAGGGAATTGGGAATCATCTTCCGAGCAGGAAAGCCTGGAGAACGGCAAAGAGAAAAGTTCGAGTCACTCTTGAACCAGGAGATAACTCCCACAAGGTATTTTCAATGTCTCTTGTCTTTATTCTTTAGGCATTTACAATGATGTTTACTATATGATTGATAAATTAAGATTACAGACTCTATTTGAGAGAAAATATTCGACTTATGAGTTGTTGACCCACAAATTCCTGAGTTCTTTGATTTATTTAGTAAAACCCGACACTGCTAACGCACAAGGCACCGTTAAATTTTGCATGTTTAACACTGAATACCAATTTAGTACTAATGAACTGGCTGATATGTTGGAACTTCCAAAAGGGGAAGGAATACCTTGTGAGGCTCCACTTGAGTCAGAGTGGGGATAAGCGGCTTCTGATTTTTGGAGAGAAATAACAGGTCTTACAACCACTTCCTTTGAGGGTAACCTTGCCTCCACAATCCATAACCCGACCATTCGCTATTTTTGCTAAATGTTGGCAGACACTATTTTTGGCCGGGAATACAATAACAAAACAAATACAAAAGAGATGTTTTTCCTTCATAATGCCCTTCACAGCCGAAAGGTAAATTATGTAGCATTTATGATAGAAAACATGAAAGCATCCAGAGGTACTATCCTATTTGGAGGTTTGATTACCTCATTGACCTGTGCTATTGGCCTAGATGACAAGCTTGAGAACTAAGAGCCATTGCTACCCCCGCTCTCTCGATCTTGATTGTGTCAGATCCATGCGGTTTTGTAGAAACCGAAGAGAGGGTAGGGTGGCTACTACTTAATGATTCAAAATGATGATGTGACTAGTATTGTTTTGCCATGGCCGACACGTATTGATGTGCGACTAGAGGTCAACTGGGCCTATGATCTTGATGCCCCAGTTTACTTTAGCCCACCACCCAGGGTATTTCCTGCCAATATGGCAGAGGATTATGACTATGACATGCCTGATCACTTTTCACCCCCTGATTCACCTGCACATGACACACACTGCACCACATTTTTCTGACCATGTTACAGATACCTCCTTGAGGCACACGGCTCAGCCTGGTCCTCAGGCTGGCGGAGTACCACAAGATGGGCACTATGTCACACTTTTCCAGCAGCAATAACAGATGATGGCATTTATGAGAGAGTTGATAAGTCTAAATTGTACCTATTTTTGTATATATGTTTTGTTGCACTTATCAATGCTTTGTGGTAAATATCGTGCGAATAAAACCCGATTTGTTTATAAATACGTTTACGATACGTTTTAGTGTATATATTGCGTATAGTGTAAATATCATTGAGTTTAATTGAGTTTTTATCAATTTTTGCAGGTATCCAATTAAGTATGTCTTGCCATTGCTGTATAGAGCATTGAATAAGCTTTCCAGCGCTTCAAACCGGGCGAAAAACGGAGTTAAGGTTCAAAAGTTACGAATAAAACAGTGCAGGATTTTTGGCTGTTCTGTCAAATTCGCCTCATGCTCGCCAGGCGAATCTATGTCGAGTCAGACAGCCAGAAATGTGGAAAAAAGTCCAGAATAAGCCACCTTTGATTCGCCAGGCGAACCATAATTTCGCCAGGCGAATTTTGACGGGCAGAAACTCCATTAAAGGTCCAAAAACACAATTTTTAGAGAAGGGGTTTGATATTTTTGGTTCCAAATCCATCCAATAGCATTTTTTGAGTAGAATTAGGCTAGAAAACACATTGGAGCATGCATTAGGATGATCCAGAGTCGAATCCTTCATCAATCGGAGCCGACAACTCAAGAAATGTTTGGTTTTTCTCCATTTCTTCTCTATGTATTTCTCTATTTGTTGGGTTATGTTTGTATAGTTACTCTAAACCTATGTATATGTATTGATCATGGTTGTATAATATATATGCTTTACAAATCATTATCGATGTCTTCCTTGATCTTTTTGCATTTATGTTTGGATTTGTGTTGTGTTAGAGATAAACATCATGAATCTTGATTAAGGATGGATGTCTATTATCTAGACTCTAGAGATAGATTTAGATAATAATCTTTATGGTGTCGGAACTTAATGTCTTTCGTGTTTCGAGGCATCGTGCGTGAGAGCGTCGACGAGAGTAATACGGTTGCTATCTCAACTGTGCGTTAGACATAACCTTTGTTGTGAGCGATACATGATGATTTTGATGAGTATTGTATGTTGAATGTGACCGATCGATAGGCTTACGTTTGTTCTGAGTAGTGTATATTCATGCTTGATTGGTTTCCTCTCTTCAAAGAATGTACTCTTTTTATGTTCATATTTATTTTTCCTCATTTAATTCAAATCATTTTTACTCAAACCCATTAACGAGAGATTGTCGAACGGCAATTCAGTAGCACCGATCTCTGTGGACGATAAATTCCCAGAAAAATACTTCCAAAACTCTTGTTGCTTGCCGCTATACTACATTCAACAAAATGGCGCCGTTGTCGGGGATTGGTTTTGATATTGAATCGCATTGCGATAGTTTCTTTGTTTTTGAGTTTTGTAGATATCGTACATGTTGTATATTTTCACTTGTTTATATTGATACTTGTACATTTTGACGTTTGTTCAAGTGTTTGGTTAGGACGCTTGCTTTTGGTTGCACGGTGAGACATCACCATGGCATGAATGAAGGAAGTTTCTAATTAAGCACCGTAAAGGCGTCGAGCTTACGACGTAAAACAAGCATGTTTTATAGTTTTTCTTTTCGAATGTTTTTGGTTGTTGTTTGCTCACAAGTTTTGGTCGACTTATTTGAGGATGCTTTTGTGATTTTCCAAGTTGGTGCGTTTCAACTTGCGGATGTTTGGTAATGATCTTGTTAAGTTTTGTACACGTCTGAGGTATGTATTTATCGCTTTCTATACTGTAGCATATTCATGATACTTAGGCATTTTACAAACTTTCATGCCATTCATTCTTTTGTATACTTGTTCTATTGTGAATCACTTTAGTTCCCAACCTTTTTGTAAGGTGGCATTCTATTGTTCATATATGCGTGGAGTACCAACTCTCTTGTTTTAACTAGATTTTATTATGTTGAATCTGTTGTTTGTGTTGTTTATATGAATGCATGAAAAGGATCAAGGCAATTGTTTCATTTTGAGCACAACCACCTTAGCCAAATAGTCAATTCACCTTGTGAGCGTGTGATCATTCGTAACCCCTTTGAGCTTTTTGATCCATGTTTCTATTTGAACTTAATGCTTGTCTATGAGTATTTAGTTCACTTATTTTTGAATGGATTTTGTTTTTTCTTGGACCTCAACTTTGTGTTGTTGTATGGATTTTTTCCTTGCCTTAGAAAGTAGGGAGTATTCACATGATGGTGCGGTTGAATTCAAGTTGGGGAGAGGATGATTGTGTGTACTCATTGGTTGGATTCTATGAGGAAAGAAAAAGAAAAGAAAAAAGAGAAAAATATGAAAGAGAAAAGAAAAGAAAAAAGTGAAAAAGAAAGAAAAAAGAAAAATCCTTGAAAAAGGAAACAAAAAGAGTTTCAATAATTGTGCTAAATAAGTGTTGTGTGTTGTGTAGCACTTGGGATTTTGGAAGAAGTTGGTTGAAATTTTGTGTGTGAATCTTTGTGAGTTTTCACTCCCTTAGGTTTAGGCAAGTTTTTGTTTCAATTACCTTTAGAAATTGCCCCTTGTTTGTTGACCCGACCACGTTACAACCTTGAAAGTCCTTGTGATTCTTGCCTTTGTATGTTCAATATGAATTTGTGGATGTATGCATAATTTAGTCTTTTGTTTGCATGAGTGTTGTGTGAGTGTAAAGTACCTTATTGTGTGTTTTTCATCTACCGATGATTATTTTTGCTAGGTGTGATTCACTTTGGAACTTGTGTTGTTTGAGAATATTTGGCATGATTTTTGTATTTTGCGTTTGTTTCGTGACTATGTTGTCGTTCTAGTTTAGTGGTAAGTATTTACTTTTTATGTGTACCGTTTTTCATTTGAACCATACATTTGTTTTCCGTTTTTCAAAACCTGTTGATTCGTCTTTCTTTGGATATTGCTTGTGCATTTTCAAGTTTGTTTGATTCTTGTTTGTGGACAAACAATTAGGTAAGTTGGGGAGAGTTTGATAAGTCCAAATTGTACCTATTTTTGTATATATGTTTTGTTGCACTTATCAATGCTTTGTGGTAAATATCGTGCGAATAAAACCCGATTTGTTTATAAATACGTTTACGATACGTTTTAGTGTATATATTGCGTATAGTGTAAATATCATTAAGTTTAATTGATTTTTTCTCAATTTTTGTAGGTATCCAATCAAGGATTTCTTGCCATTGTTGTATAGAGCATTGAATAAGTTTTCCAGTGCTTCAAACTGGGCGAAAAACGGAGTTACGGTTCAAAAGTTACGAATAAAACAGTGCAGGATTTTTGGCTGTTCTGCCAAATTCGCCTCATGCTCGCCAGGCGAATCTGTGGCGAGTCAGACAGCCAGAAATGTGGAAAAAAGTCCAGAATAAGCCGCCTTTGATTCTCCAGGCGAACCATAATTTCGCCAGGCGAGTTTTGACGGGCAGAAACTCCATTAAAGTTCCAAAAACACAATTTTTAGAGAAGGGGTTTGATATTTTTGGTTCCAAATCCATCCAATAGCATTTTTTGAGTAGAATTAGGCTAGAAAACATATTGGAGCATGCATTAGGATGATCCGGAGTCGAATCCTTCATCAATCGGAGCCGACAACTCAAGAAATGTTTGGTTTTTCTCCATTTATTCTCTATGTATTTCTCTATTTGTTGGGTTATGTTTGTATAGTTACTCTAAACCTATGTATATGTATTGATCATGGTTGTATAATATATATGCTTTACAAATCATTATCGATGTCTTCCTTGATCTTTTTGCATTTATGTTTGGATTTGTGTTGTGTTAGAGATAAACATCATGAATCTTGATTAAGGATGGATATCTATTATCTAGACTCTAGAGATAGATTTAGATAATAATCTTTATGGTGTCGGAACTTAATGTCTTCCGTGTTTCGAGGCGTCGTGCGTGAGAGCGTCGACGAGAGTAATACGGTTGCTCTCTCAACTGTGTGTTAGACATAACCTTTGTTGTGAGCGATACATGATGATTTTGATGAGTATTGTATGTTGAATGCGACCGATCGATAGGTTTACGTTTGTTCTGAGTAGTGTATATTCATGCTTGATAGGTTTCTTCTCTTCAAAGAATGTACTCTTTTTATGTTCATATTTATTTTTCCTCATTTAATTCAAAT
This sequence comes from Lathyrus tuberosus, assembly GCA_022829125.1. Taxonomy (NCBI): domain Eukaryota; kingdom Viridiplantae; phylum Streptophyta; class Magnoliopsida; order Fabales; family Fabaceae; genus Lathyrus; species Lathyrus tuberosus. Next base: position 1,640,089 of record JALAZF010000574.1, on the reverse strand, counting down.
CATTTTTACTCAAACCCATTAACGAGAGATTGTCGAACGACAATTCAGTAGCACCGATCTCTGTGGACGATAAATTCCCGGAAAAATACTTCCAAAACTTTTGTTGCTTGCCGCTATACTACATTCAACAAGAGTCACATGCCGAGACACGGAGATCACTCCAACAAATAATGGCTACCCAGAGCACACATACTACTTCCTTGGAAAATATACATGGTACCATTAATGTTCTACAAGGCCATCAAGGTGACATCTTAAGTCATATCCGCCTCCTCAGAGAAGAAAACACTGCATTAACTGCAAGAGTGGAGCGGTTAGACATAACAGGCACTTCAAGAAGCCGAAGCATGACTCGCAGAAGGAGAAGTGACAGCACGAGGGGCCCACATTATCTCTCTTCAGGTTTTTCTCTCCTTTTCCACCTTACATCAAAACATTGAGGACAATGTTTGGTTTAAGTATGGGAGGGACACTTTACTTACTTTCTAATTATATTTAATGTTTCCTTTATTTTTCCTAGTCTGTTATTGAGTCATTGCATGCGCTATTGAGTCATTGATGCGTATCTTCTACTGTTTATCTCTTTTTCCCTCTTTTTTGAGCCATACCAGAAAAATTTGGAAATTTTAGGAAAGAACAGTGAAATTTTTTTAAATTTTCTTAGGCTTAGGGACAAACAGAGGATAGGTCACAAAGACTTGGGAAAATTTCTAAAAAGATCGGTATCGTCTCAACACCATAAGTCTCTTGATTATAGAAATCGACTTGCATACTTATTATTCAAAGGCCTTGAATTCCCATCTCTAAATTAGTCTTAAGTAGTTTATTTCAGCAGTTAGCACCATATAAGTTACCGCTAAGTGAATGAACCAATGCAAATAGGTAAATGATCCCGAAAAAAGAAAGAAAAAGCAGAAAAATAAATATTAAATAGCATAAGATTTGAAAAGAGAATCCACCTTCTAAGTCAGGTAACCCTCACCTGGTTATTTGGCCCAACGGTATAGGAACCTTTGAAAAATTATGCTTATGTATCTGTGTTGAAAAATAGTAAAAAAAAAGTGTTGAAATGTGGGATCATATATAATCACCAACAGGTTCGTTTACCATGCAACTACAAGATAACGAGCTTAATGTGATTGCTCCTGAATGAAAAGAGACGAAAAATGAGATGAGTAAGTTTGGCCTGGCCATAATGACATCATGCGATTTGGTAGATATAGGAATGAGACTTATGATCGCAAAGTGCGAAGTGCGTTGTTACAATATCCTTAGTTTTTCGAGTTAGTACCTATCAATGTGACCACGTCCAAAGTGAAGTCCATAGCCCAGTTACTATAAGAATCATTGTTTCCTTCTGTTTACACGAGTATTGCTTGAGGACAAGCAAAGGCTCAAGTGTAGGATGATAACACTATTTTAGTGTGTCATGATGATCCATTTTCTCTTAGTAATTCAGTTAGGCTTAATTAGGATTTATCTATCTTTTGCTTGTTTTAGTATGTTTTTACCTTAAGTGCACTAGGTGCACCTTTTATGGTTTATTGTGTGTTTTTGTCTTAAAAAGAATCTGATAAAGGCAAGCTGAGGCATGACACCTTAAGACACAGTCAGGAGCAGAATGAAGATATAAGGAAGGAAGATGTTAAGTCTTGTTAGCTGCAAATTCACCAAGAGCTTGGAAGGATGTCTATCACTAGGGCATACGTGACAAAGATTCATGTCAAGAAGGAGCTAGAGCATCAAGATAAGATCAAAGAAGCTAGAGGACAAAAGGTGGTACAGTGGGGACCATGCCAGCAAAAGTGCATCCTGCACCCAGCCACCCGCCATTTGCTCTGCGCCACTACCTGCTGCAGCAGCCTGCCAAAGACGCCTTGTCTTCCAATGTTGTCTGTACCTGGTAACTTGTTCACGAAGGGAGAAGGGACAGATGGAATTATTAGTGATTTAATATGGGCTGAACCTTATTTTCATCAAAAGCCCATGATCCAAGACCCTTCAACTTCCACACTCATACTCAAAGTCTATAAAAGCATGCCTTGTTCATCAAAGAGAGAGAGAGAGACCACAAGCCAGAAATCACACATTCATATTTTCAGTATTAGTTTATTTTACTTTGAGGATTAAGAATATTTAGAGAGTTTTCTTCTTCTCATCTAGTCCTGTATTTGCTGCTTGGAGTTGTCGTGACTGCAGAGGTCTGATGTTGTTTAGCCAACTCAAAGGATCTTCAAGTCATAACTAGGTTGTCATTTCTTTTACATAATTTGCTAAGAATATGTCATCCTGTAGTTTCATTCTAGTAATTTGTACTCAGCTCATTATGAGATAAACTCATATTTGGTGAGCAAAGCGAAGTTAATATAAAGTTGTTTTTATGTTGAAATGATGTGTTGAATAGTGTCTTATTTTGTTATGTGTTTTTATTCTATACACCTGCTTCTTAGATTGATCAACTTAGAAAAAGGTACAAGCATGTTATTGAGAGAGATCCAACAATATGTGGATTTCATAACAAAAGTGGTTAATAAAGTAGGATATAGATATTCACTTAATTCAACTTGCTTAGAGATAAGAAGTTGAGACCATAAAGATTTTCAGAATTAAAACCAGACGCATTTTAGGGTTATAAGTGACTTAGAGATGTGTTCCCTTGCCCTAGTTATGCATGCTTTGATGTTATAGAGATACACCACTAGATCACTTCTGACCTTTTGAAGCACGACACTTCACATCATGGACGCATTTTAGCAATAATATATTAATGGATCTTAGCTCATCAATCATCCTCTCTAATATCTTATCCTTTCTTATTTAGTATTTAATTTGTAGTGTGAAATTCTTATTGCTATCATTATTATTATTTTGTTATCTTGCTCATACTAGTTTTAAACAAGAATTGAATACCTTAAAGTTCAAAGCTACATCAAATCCACTTCCTGTGGGTACGATCTCTTATTTCATTACTTGCTGCAATCAACATACATGTATACTTGCATGTGACGCCTTTGCTTTAAAACAAACAACTTAGAGTAAACACTTAGAAAACAGACAACAAGTTTTTGGCGCCGTTGCTGGGGAGTTGAAGATATAGTTTGAACTACTGTATTTGTTATTTTTGTTTAAAATTTGTATTTGAGCCTTTAACGTTTTTGTTGTGATTTGGTGTTAAGACAAGTTTAAGCTATTGCATGCACAGGTCGTTACAACCAGTTTACAATGGTTATCCTGAACCTGAAAGAATTCTAAAGCACGAAGGAGATTTTTGTGTTCTCAACAACCATCTGGAGACCCATCAACATCAGTTGTGGCTGAACCAGAGGAAGAAATACATGTGTAGACAGACGAAGAATCTTCGTCATCATCATCAGATGAGACATAGCTAGAAGCTGTCATCGCTGAGCAAGACATCATTGGCATTGCCAATGATCGGGCATGCAACATTAGGGACTATGTTGTCTTTGATCCTGCTGGCATGAGCATTGGTATTGTTATACCAGAAATCACGGCAGCACATTTTGATTTTAAGCCTATGATGTTCCAAATGCTACAAACCACTGGTCATTACTCAGGCTCTCCTCATGAAGACCCACACTTGTACTTGAGACAATTTCTAGATGTTACTGACAATTTCAAGATTCCTGGTGTGACTGACGATGCCTTTAGGTTAAGGCTATTTCCTTATTCTCTACGGGATAGAGCCAAGAGTTTGCTAAATTCCTTGGAACCAAATTCCATTACCACATGAAATACCTTGGTAGAAAAATTTCTGGCAAAATACTTCCCTCCTTCAAAGAATGCAAAGATGAAAATGAGATTACTTAGGCAAGGAGATGACGAATCGTTGTTTGATGCTTGGGAAAGATTTAAAGAGTTGCTAAGACAATGCCCTCATCATGGGATCCTCATCTGTATTCAACTTGAGACTTTCTATAATGGATTAATTCCATCCTCAAGGAACATGCTAGATGCATCCCGTGGTGGAGCCCTTTTGTCTAAATCTTATGAAGAAGGCTACAAATTAATTGAGAGCATTACAGCCAACACGTACCAGTGGCCTGTCACTAGGGCTACTGCAAACTCTACTCACAAAAAACGTGCTGGAGTTCATGAAGTCACTAAGACAACAACTCTTGCTGCTCAGGTGGCTCAAATCCACCAGATGATGAAGAATATAATGACCCCTGAAGTGGAAAAACCTGAGCCAGTAAAGGTGGTTACTGACACGACTGCGATTGCCTGTGTCTACTGTGGAGTGAAATTCTGGTATCAGATATGTGATGTCAAGTGAGATGTCACAACATCAATATCTATTGTATGAACAAGCCAATAATAGTAGCAGATAAAAATAGTAAACAACATAAAGAATTATTCACCCATTTTGGTCTAACAACCTACGTCTGGGGGCTACCAAGCCAGGGAGGAAATTCACTATAAGTAGTATCAATTTGTAGACTCCAAAATCAACACACAAGTTGATAATCTACTCACTTAATGACTATCCAATGATACTTATACCTAAGACACTCTTAGATATGAGACACCTCTCACTCCCCCTCAATCACAGCAGTGATAACAATAGGACAATTACAAAGTATAGAAGAACACCCTTCAAAGACAATACTTGGTCTTGCTTAAAAGCTTCAACCAAGAACAAACACTCATGCTTAAAAGCTTAGAGTGGACAAATTACAACTCAATTAAACAGACTAATTCAAACATCAAAGAGATGAGTGAATGGCTCATAAAGAACACAAGACGCACAAAGATTCAAACCCTAACACAAGTAATACAGCTCTTCACTTAAACTTCTCTAACCGGCAAGTAGGTTTGATACGTCTTTATATAGCAACTCTCTTCATAGGCTTGGGCAGCATTAACTCCCAGATTTGAATCTCACTTTAAAACACAATTACTCTTCAAATCTTTTAGCCCTAAAACTAGAAACAGAATATACTTCATAGGAAGTACAAAACGATTGCATCAGATAAAATCTCCTCCAAGAATCTCGCCTGCAATCTCTTAAACATTCCTCAAGAAATAGCAAATACAGCGCAACCCTAATAAAACACAACAGATGTTCTGTCAACAGATGTTAAGACATCAGTCTTGACATCATGCACAGAACCTGCAGAACCAAATAACACACCACATACAGAATGTCAGAAGCACATGTTAAGACATCAGATATGACATCTTGAACCAGCAAGTTGTTTTACCAAAATTGCAGCCAATAACAGAACTATCAATCTCCCCCTTTGGCTAATTTTGGCTAAAACAATATCAGCACACATCAGAGATACCTGCAGCAGATTCACACCATAATAACACAAACACTAACATTCAGCATCCGCACACCAATCAAAACTAAAACTCCCCCTCAAGTCAAGGGATCACACAACTCTCAACACCAACATCAGAACAACACAGAAACCGCCATTATAACAACCACGGATGTCATCTTCTCCCCCTTTTTAGCCATAATTGGCCAACCTACATTGTTAGACAAGCTGTCAGTCATAAACTGTCATTGTTAGACAACCTAGCTACCAGTCAGTCACACTAGATCTCCCTTGTTAGATTAGAGAAACACCAATAAGATAAACATAGCAAAAACATATTATATTGCAGATGTTAACAAGAGCAGTACAGACAAATTAAGTCACAAACCAAGCACACACAGGTGCCATCATAATTCCAGAGCAGCACACAAGTGCCAAAAGAAAACCAAAAAAACAAAAAGAAAACTCCAACAGAGCCAACACAACCAGCAGAATTAATCTTCCTCAGAATCATCAGAAGCATCTTCATCACCCTCATTTTCAGTAGCTGAGCCACCCTCCTCAGAACCTGAACCATTACCATCTTCACCCTGTTCTAAAGACTTAATAAATTTTTCAAGTTTCATCTTCCTAGCAGCACTGGTGTTGATAACCACATCTAGATCTTTACAAGTTAACTTCAACTCATTGATCAAATCATCTTTGGTACATGTCTTGTTGGCACCAGTACCTGATGTTGAAACAATATCTGCGACATGATTCCCTATAAACAGCTTAGGATACAGAGATAGTGCAGCCTCCCTCTTGCAAGCAATATCAGAATTAGTTAAGATTCCAGGATGTTGATTCAATATCAGTCCACAAATAAGGGAAGTAAATGCTATAGGCATCTTAACAGCATTAGTTGTAGCATGCTTCACAATCTGATCAAAGATGTAATTCCCATAATCAAACTTGACCTTGTTGCCAACAGCAAAGATGAACCTTCCTAACCCCACAGCTATGGTAGTTTTGTGATTTGTAGGTACCTAATTTGCAGCCCCAATCCTATGCAAAATTGCATATTTGACACTTAGTTGGCTAGCAGGCAATTTACCTTTCAAGGGCCAACTAGTCACTTGATTAGCAGTGATCACCTTGCACACTTGGTTGTTAGTGACCTCTAGTTCACCTTCCTCTTTATCACTCCTTCCCAAGTACTTGTTGATGGCACTAGGAGAGAGATGAATACATTTTCCCCTAACATAAACCTTCATAAAATTCACACTTCTACCATCAGCAATATTAGCAGGAATGTTCACAATGAATTCCTTAACCAGCACATCATAACACTTTGAAAAATCTGACACAGTCTTTAATAATCCTGCAAAATGAATCAACTCCATGATTTCCTTGACCTCCAAGGCATCCTTACCAAGCTCTCTCTCCAGAGCAATTCTTCTCAGATAAACATACTTCCACTTACTCACATTTTCAACAGAATGGAAAGAAATATTGTCTAAAGGGACATCAGGAACTTTGTTAACAATCTTCTTGCTAGCAGCCTTCTTCTCAGGATTGATGTCCTGGACATCCTTCTCAACATCAAAGTCAGAGTCAGAGTCAGACCTAGCCTTCCTTTTCTTGGAGCTGGTAGCCACCTTGCTCCATACTTTTGTAGGACCAACCACAAACTTCTTCTTACCACTACCAAGAGACCCTGTCATAGCAACAACCTTCTGTTTTCTCGTCTTCATCCTTTTTGCTATCCCAGGCACCACATTAGCTATAATCTCATTATCTGACAAATCATCCACATCCACCACATCAACTGGCTTCTTTCCTCTAGGACTAGAGGTACCTTTCTTAGCAGGTGATGTTCCAACATCTGTTTCAACATCCCCTCCACCTTCAGTTTCAGCATCTTCAAGAACAGACATATCCAACCTGTGAAGATTGTCTTCAGCAGTTTGCCTATCATCTCTCTTACCCTCAGAGTGAGAGGCAGACATTTGAGCGAGTGGCCTCGATGTCCCAGCCCCAGAAATCCCCTTTTCAAGAACCTTGGTAAATATTCTGTCTAGACTCTTATCTACAGAATACTCATCTTCCTCACTTTGATTTTTCTCAGATTTGTCTCCAAACAAAATTCCAGTGACAACCCTCCTAGATTCACTATCATCGTACTTCCTATACTCAGAAGGATCAGAAGGTTTACCTGTACTAGGACGTGTATACCTCTTCGCCTGCAGCTTGCTTGGTCGTATCTTTTCAGAACCAGAGAGAGGAACCATGGATAGAGGCGCAATATCCAGAGCATCATCAAGCGAGACCTTTTCAGTAGAAACCCTAGATTTTGCATGCAAAGGATTTTTTGTAGCAGATTTCTTGGATGGTGAAGGTTGTTGTTGAGACATTGTTCCTTCCTTGCAGCTGATTATCAAACGGTTGTAAGAGCTTCTTTCTCCGGGAGAGAAGATGAACGAGCAGAGCAAATGAGGTGTGAGACGTGTGTTGCGTGTGGGAGCACTAATTTGAAATGATTGCCTAAAATAGGTGGGCTGCTTTTGGAAACATAAAAGGCAATTAATGGCATTTCTACAACCCAGTAAATGACTTTTAAAATTTAAAAAGATTTTCCCACACGCCTTTAATTGCTATAAGTTTTCACAAATGTGGATACCCAATTTTTTCTTTGAGAATTCAAATTTACTTGCATCCACAGTCTTAGCCAATTTTCTTTCAGTGTCAACAAGTCTCAAAATTATCACATTATCTTCGACAAGACTTCTGATCAATATTCTCATGATGTCATAGTGTAATGTCATGACATCTTGCTCGACATTGTACTTAGTCAGCTTACTCTGAGCTAGGAGTTTATAAACGTCCACCTTATCACCAAGGCACATCTTAGGTTCTGACTGCTTTTGCTGAATACCCTGTTTGGTCATGACAACACCTTTGGATTCCATCAGGTCCAAGTGAGGGGGATCCAGCCCTTTTGAAGTAGTGAGATGTTGAAACTTCTGGTGTAACATCTTACTCTTAGTTTCCTTCCCACTGCCTCTTCCTTCTTCCAGCTCTAGCTTATGTATTCCTCTGACATTTTCCAAGGAGGTGAACCTATTTATTTCTTGTGGAAGACACAGTTTACTTTTATCCCACAAGTAGCAATTATCTTTAGATCTAACTCCCCTCATAACAACTCCACGCTTTTCATTTGTCACTAAACATTCAGACTTGGTATAGCTGGCCTTGAAACCTTCATCACACAGTTGACTGATGCTAATTAAATTAGCAGTCAACCCTTTAACAAGCAACACATTATCAAGACTAGGCCCAACTGAACAGTTCAGCTTTCCAATCCCTTTGACCTCACCTTTGGCTCCATCACTTGTGGAATAAGATTTGACATCCACCAACAAGTTCTTGACACCTGTCATATGTTTAGAACACCCACTGTCAAAGTACCAATCTTCCATAGCTGAGGCTCTAATAGACATGTGAGCTAATAAGCTTGTAACAGTAGCCTTGGGAACCCATTGTTTTCCACTTGTTGGAGTATTCTGATTTGGTCCAGGATGAGGAACATGTTTAGAATATCCATGCAGTCTGAAGCAAAAAGGATTTATATGGCCAAATCTTCCATAGTAATGACATCTCCATCTTGGACTTTCTTCTCTGAAGTGATTGAGATGTCTTCTCCATTGAGGTTGACTCTGTCTTCTGCTATAATGATGAGGTTGTCTTCTGCCATAATGATGAGGTTGTCTTCTACCATACTGATAAGGTTGTCTTCTGCTATGATGATTAGACATAAAATGATTAGGCCCAGAAACATGCATCTTTCCATGATGTTGCGACACCTGATGGGACATGTTCTGTTTGGGACCAGAAGTATGCACCTTCTCATGTTGTTGAAACATCTGATGAGACAGGTTCTATTTAGTACCAGAAGAACTAGCATCTGAAGAAGGTTTCTTCTTATTGCTATCAAATCCCAGTCCTGTCATATCTCCTGCCATCTTTCCAGCTTGAAGAATTTTATCCAAAGTGTCAGTTCCATTGTTCAACATTCTGAGAGATTTGGACATTTGATCAAGATTACATTTCAGCAAACTGACTTCATTTTCCAGTTCAGCCTTGTCAGCCTTTAGTTGGATTATGAGTTCCTTTTGCTTCTCCCCTTCTTGACACACTTCTTTACTTCTGATACATAACTCTCTATATGATGTAGCTAGTTCCTCATAGGTAATCTCTCCATCACTTGAATCATCATCAGACACACATATTCCATTCATAGCTCTGACATGCTTGGCAGATTCATCCTCACTTTCAGTGTCCTCATCAGACCAAGTGACAGCTGTTTAAGGTATGTAGGGCATTCAGCTCTGATGTGACCAAAACCTTCACAGCCATGGCATTGGATCCCTGTCATTATTAGTCTTTTCTTTTGCTTTGGTTTTCTTCTGATCACCTGAACTGTTGATGTCAGATGTGATGTTCTTGACATAGGGTTTATGCCTCCTTTCCATTCTTCTCCACACCTTATTAAACTGTCTTCCCAGCAGAACAATGGCATTGGATAGCTCCTCCTGAGTTTCAGGACCACACTCTTCCTCATCATCTTCTGTACTAGACACCAAGGCTATGCTTTTAACCTTCTTTTCAGATCTGTCATTCAATCCTAATTCAAATGTCTGAAGTGAACCAATCAATTCATCAACCCTCATCTGGTTGATGTCTTGAGCTTCCTCTATAGCAGTCACCTTCATGTCAAATCTCTTGGGAAGAGATCTGAGAATTTTTCTCACCAGCTTCTCATCAGACATCCTCTCTCCTAGGGCACTAGAAGCATTTGACAGTTCAAGTATATTCATGTGAAAGTCATGAATGGTCTCTTCATCTTTCATCTTCAAACTTTTAAACTTTGTTGTTAGCAGCTGAAGTCTTGACATCTTGACCTTGGAGGTTCCTTCATGAGTTGTTTTTAGGATATCCCAAGCCTCCTTAGCCACTTCACATGTGTTGACCAGCCTGAAGATGCTTTTGTCAATACCATTAAACAAGGCATTCAAGGCCTTAGAATTCCCAAGTGCAAGTTCATCTTCTTCCTTGGTCCACTCCACTTCAGGTTTCAGCTTTGACACACCATCTTTTCCCACACTGACAGGGCGTTTCCAACCTGTCAAAACAGCCTTCCAAGCCCTACTATCTAAAGACTTCAAAAAGGCAACCATGCGAGGTTTCCAATAGTCGTAATTTGATCCATCTAGATAGGGGGTCTATTCACAAATCCACCACTCTCCTTGTCCATTGCACCAGAAAGTAATAGCCCTAGATCTCACCCAGATGCAGAGCAGGATGACCTGCTCTGATACCAATTAAAATTTTGGTATCAGATATGTGATGTCAAGTGAGATGTCACAACATCAATATCTGTTGTATGAACAAGGCAATAATAGTAGCAGATAAAAATAGTAAACAACACAGAGAACTATTCACCCAGTTCGGTCTAACAACCTACGTCTGGGGGCTACCAAGCCAGGGAGAAAATTCACTATAAGTAGTATCAATTTGTAGACTCCACAATTAACACACAAGTTGATAATCTACTCACTTAATCACTACCTAATGATACTTCTACCTAAGACACTCTTAGATATGAGACACCTCTCACTCCCCCTCAATCACAGCAGTGATAACAATAGGATAATTACAAAGTATAGAAGAACACCCTTCAAAGACAATACTTGGTCTTGCTTAAACGCTTCAACCAAGAACAAACACTCGTGCTTAAAAGCTTAGAGTGGACAAATTACAACTCAATTAAACAGTCCAATTCAAACATCAAAGAGATGAGTGAATGGCTCACAAAGAACACAAGACGCACAAAGATTCAAACCCTAACACAAGTAATACAGCTCTTCACTTAAACTTCTCTAACCGGCAAGTAGGTTTGATACGTCTTTATATAGCAACTCTCTTCATGGGCTTGGGCAGCATTAACTCCCAGATTTGAATCTCACTTTAAAACACAATTACTCTTCAAATCTTTTAGCCCTAAAACTAGAAATGGAATATACTTCATAGGAAGTACAAAACGATTGCATCAGATAAAATCTCCTCTAAGAATCTCGCCTGCAATCTCTCAAACATTCCTCAAGAAATAGCAAATACAACGCAACCCTAATAAAACACAACAGATGTTCTGTCAACAGATGTTAAGACATCAGTCTTGACATCATGCACAGAACCTACAGAACCAAATAACACACCACATACAGAATGTCAGAAGCACATGTTAAGACATCAGATATGACATCTTGGACCAGCAAGTTGTTTTACCAAAATTGCAGCCAATAACAGAACTATCATGGAGGACCCCATATGTTTGAAGAATGTTCTTCAAATCCTGTTTCAGTCAACTATGTTGGCAACAACAACAATAGATACAATAATCCTTACAGCAACACATACAATTCAGGGTTGCGCAACCATCCAAATTTTTCTTGGAGTAATAATCAAAATCAACCGAAGCCTCAAGCATCGCCAACGCCACAAGCTCCTCATAGTTTTGCTACTCCTAACTATATTGGGGGGAATCAAGGCAACAACCAGTTGTAGAATGTTTTGAAGTCTTTTATTCAAGAAGTAAATAATCAATTTCAAGCATAAGGAGTAAGTATCAAGAACTTGGAGAATCAAGTAGGGCAAATAGTTACTGCCCTGAGTTCAAGAAACATGGGAACTCTCCCAAGTTCCACTGAAACTCCAACTGCACCTGCTGGAGTGAAGATTGTTGAGACATGTCAAGTTATTAAGATTAGAAGTGGGAAAGAAGTTGAGGAATCCGTCTTGAGAGGCAAAGAGACAATTACAAAATTGCCTGAGCTAGACAATTATGGGATGAAAGCAAACACTGATGGAGAACCATCTCAATATAAAAAATAGAACGAAGAGGTCACTAATGCAGATTTAACTCCTCAAGAGACGCAGGAGGTCACGACTGACACCTGCAGGAAGCCAAAGGTTATTCAAGAAAGGCCTCCCCCGCCTTTTCCACAAAGGATTAGGAAGGCCAATGAAGAACAACAATTTGGAAAGTTTATGGAGATTCTGAAGCAGCTTCACATCAACATTCCCTTGATTGAATCCATTCAACAAATGCCAAATTACTCAAAGTTTATTAAGGATGTGCTCACCAAGAGAAAAAGGGTAGGAGAATTTGCTACGGTTGCACTCACTCAAGAGTGTAGTCAGTTAGTGAAGGTAAACTTCCACCTAAATTAAAAGATCTGGGGAGTTTCACTATTCCATGCACCATTGGAAATACATTCTGTGGAAAAGCTCTGTGTGATATTGGAGCCAACATTAATCTTATGCCCTTGTCCATCTTTAAAAAGTTAGGGATATGAGTTGTCAGGCCTACAACTGTCACCTTACAATTGGCAGATATGAGTATTTGTTACCATCAAGGAAAGATAGAAGATGTGTTAGTAAGGGTTGACAAATTTGTCTTCCCTGCTGATTTCATTATCATGGATTTTTATGCTGATGAGGAAACACCTATATTATTGGGAAGACCATTCCTAGCAATGGGTAGAACTTTGATTGATGTGGAAAGAGGAGAACTCACCATGAGAGTCAATGGACAGCAAGTAGTATTTAATGTACTCAATGCTCTACAGTATCCTGAAGAAGATGTAGCTGATTGTTCCATGATATCCAGTTCGGAAGGTATAATTCATAAAAACCTTTTCAAGACTAATGATGTGTTGGAACAAGAGCTAGGGAAACTAAAAGAAAAAAAAAAGAGTCACAAGGTGGAATCATTTATGGTCCAATGAAGAAGCATGGGGAAGAATTTGTGGAAGTAATAGAATCAACAGCTGTTGGTCACAAGCAGCATCTACCTTCCATAGAAGAACTTCCTGAAATGGAACTAAAACAACTGTCCGAGCACCTACAATATGCTTATCTGGAGGCAGGACAGAAGTTGCCAGTCATAATTGCTACAAATTTGAAAGAAGATCAAAAGGAGCAATTAATAGCACTGTTGAAGAAGCACGAGAAGGCAATTGCTTGGCAGATCTCAGATATTAAGGGGATCAGTGCAACACTTTGCATGCATAGAATTTTGTTGGAAGAAAATGCTAAGAATAACATTGAAAGTCAAAGAAGGTTGAATCCAATAATGAAGGAAGTTGTCAAAAAGGAAATTATTAAGTGGTTGGATGCTGGAATTATCTACCCTATCTTTGATAGTGTGTGGGTAAGTCTCATTCAATGTGTTCCAAAGAAAGGAGGCATGGTTGTGATTGTCAACGAGAAGATTGAATTAATTCCCACAAGAGCAGTTTCTGGTTGGAGAATTTGTATGGATTACAGAAAGTTGAACAAAGCAATAAGGAAGGATCATTATCTCCTCCCTTTTATTGATCAGATGCTGGATAGATTGGCTGGAAAAGAATACTATTGTTTCTTAGATGGATACTCAGGGTAAAATCAAATTGCCATATCCCCAGAAGACCAAGAGAAGATAACATCCACTTGTCCTTATGGCACTTTTACTTTCAGAAGGATGTCGTTTGGACTGTGCAATGCTCCAGCCACCTTCCAACACTGTATGATGGCCATATTTTTAGATATCATTGAGAATTCCATGGAAGTATTCATGGATGACTTCTCTGTTTTTGGAGAATCGTTCAAGAATTGCTTGGAGAATTTATATTTGGTACTAGCTAGATGTGAAGAAAATAATTTGGTCCTTAAGTAAGAGAAGTGTCATTTTATGGTAAAAGAGGGAATTATTCTTGGGCACAAAATCTAAAAGAAGGGTTTAGAGGTAGATCAAGCAAAAGTGGAGGTAATAGAGAAATTACCACCCCCTGTGAACATAAAAGGAATTAGAAGTTTTCTAGGGCATGCTGGCTTTTATAGAAGGTTCATTAAAGATTTTTCAAAAATTACCAAACCTCTGTGCCAGCTGCTGCAGCATGACGTGCCATATGTTTTCAGTCAAGAATGTTTGGATTCCTTTAATCTGTTGAAGAAGGCCCTCATCTTTGCACCCATTATGAAGACTCCTGACTAGTCAAAGCCCTTCGAGTTGATGTGTGATACAAGTGATTTTGCTATTGGAGTTGTACTAGGTCAAAGGTATAACAAGGTTTTTCACACCATCTACTATGACAGTAAGACCTTGATTCAAGCACAAATCAACTACACCACAACTGAGAAAGAGCTGCTGGTGGTAGTGTTTGCATTTGACAAGTTCAGACCCTACTTCGTGGGAACAAAAGTCATTGTATACACAGATCATGCAGCTATCAAGTACTTAATTGCTAAAAAAGATGTTAAACCGAGGCTCATAAGATGGATTCTCTTGTTGCAAGAGTTTAACCTAGAGATTAGAGACAAGAAAAGGATAGAAAATTCTGTTGATGATCATCTCTCAAGACTACCAGAAGAAGTTCAAAGCAATAACAGTGGAGACATTCAAGAAACTTTTCCTGATGAGAAGTTACTATTGATAAGCACTGACGTGACACCATGGTATGCTAATATAGTGAATTATCTGGTCAGCAGATATGTGCCCCCTGATTTCAACTTCTAGCAAAGGAAAAGGTTCTTTTATACAATCAAGATCTATTTTTGGGATGAACCTTTCCTTTACAAAAAGTGTGCAGATCAATTGCTAAGAAGATGTGTAGATCACCCAGAGGCACGACAGATCTTGTCTGCCTGTCATGAAGCTCCATATGGAGGAAACTTTGGAGGAACCAGAACTGCTGCAAAAATTTTGCAATCAGGTTATTTCCGGCCCTCCCTTTTTGAAGACGCTCATGAGCTAGTTAAGAGATGTGATAGATGCCAGAAGGTAGGAAATATTTTCATGAGGCAAGAGATGCCACTCACCAACATACTTGAAATTGAAAATTTTTATGTGTGGGGCATTGACTTCATCGGGCCTTTTCCTCCATATTTTGGTAATCTATACATTCTTGTGGCTATAGATTATGTCTCTAAATGGATAGAGGCAGTAGCAACACCCACTAATGATGCTAGAGTTGTGACCAAATTTTTGCTTAAAAATATTCTGACAAGGCATGGCACTCCTAGAGCAATCATTAGTGATGGTGGATCACATTTTTGCAATAAAATTTTTAAGAATTTAATGGCAAAATATGGGATCAAACACAAGGTTGCTACAACCTATCATCCTCAGACAAGCGGCCAAGTGGAGCTATCTAATAGAGAGACTAAAAGGATCTTGGAGAAAGTTGTTAACCCACAAGGAAGGATTGGTCCAAGCATTTGGACGAGGCTCTTTGGGCATACAGAACTACCTACAAGTCTCCTTTAGACATGTCTCCTTATAGACTTGTTTATGGGAAGGTTTATCATCTACCCATTGAATTAGAGAACAAAGCTTTTTGGGCCGTAAAGCAATTAAATTTCAACCTAAAAACTGTTGGCCAAGCTAGAATGCTCCAACTCAATGAGTAAGAAGAACATAGGCTATTCTCTTATGAAAGTGTTGAACTCTATAAGGAAAAGACCAAAAGATAGCATGACAGGAAATGCTAGAAAAGGGAATTAGTGGAAGGTCAAAGAGTTTTGCTCTTTAACTCTAGACTGAAATTATTCCCTGGAAAGTTAAAGTCAAGATGGTCAAAACCCTTCAAGTTAGTGACAAATTACCCTAATGGAGTTGTGGAGTTGATGAATGAAAAAAATGGTGAAAAATTCAAGGTTAATGGTCAAAGGATTAAAACCTATTTTGGTGACCCTTCAAGTAGCACTAGAGGAACTATTCATTTTAGTGATTAAAGATTTTTTTGTGTTGGTCAAGCTATAAGACCTTAAAATAGCGCTCCTGGGAGGTAGCCCAGCTTAATGAAATTTTTTTAGTTTGTATAGTTGAGTAGTTTTTGATGGCATCAACAAGCATTTGGAGTCATGACAGTTGGTACGGTAACAAATGAGAAAAGAACAAAGTGACATTCAGAGAAAATATTCCTAAGTACTGAGCATTAAATAAAATGCTGAGATGGCAATTTATTTATTTTATTCTCTTGGATGGGAATTGAAGAGTCTGAATGATGGAGAGAGAAACTGAAAGGGTGGACTGCACGCGCCTAGAGCCTTGTGCTAGGGAAATCATGATGACCAGTCTAACACATCAGACTGGTGGGACGTAGCAGCACACAATACCTCTTCCATACTAAAAATTCAAAATATTGTCTTTTCCCACCCGTTACATCAACCAGACCTTTCAGCTTCTTGCCCTAATTTTCACAAAAATATACTTTTCACTTTTCTCTTTCCAAACAATTTCCATTTCACTATCACGTTATCTCACTTTCTCTCTCTAAAATTCCCATCACCATCTCTTTTGTCTGCTTCTCTCCACCTCAATCCAAACCCTAATCACTACCGTTCCTTCACCCCAAAAACAATGGAGATACCTTCTGGAAGATGAGTCAAAATGGTAGCAATGTAAAATGCGACGCAGTATGTTGTTTACTCTGACGAAGAGCAAGAAGGGCATGAGAAATTCATCAATAGCGAAGCTTCTCGCCGCTTCATGGAATATTTCAGCAAAATGAGTTTTCATGCTAAAAGGGGTTTTGTCTTCGACAACCAAGAAGAAAACCTGGGACTTGCTGGGGATTTGGGAACTACCATCAAAAGTCTGGGGGGATGAAACTATGCCGCCAACCAGACCCATACAACATCTCTCTAGTGAAGGAGTTCTATTCAAACCTAACTGATCCTGGGAACAAAAGGATTGAAGTTGTCGTGAGAGATATAAAAGTGGTATACAATGAGGCCATTATATACCTTGCTCTGAATATCAAGGAAATAGATGATGAGTATCAAGATTTGTTGTTGAAGTTGGACGAAGAATATTTTGATGTGATTATGCAATCGTTGTGCACCCCTGGAGCTAAGTGGGTGGAGTCGAGTTTTGAAAAAGCTGTTAGGAGGATGGATCTGTTGCCTTGAGTAAAAGCGTGGTAACAATTTGTGAAACATTCATTGAAACCCACTGCTCACAATGAAACTGTGAGCAGGGCAAGACTTGTTTTGCTTCACTGTATCACAACACTGAGCAAGATCAATGTAGGAAAAATCATTATGCAGGAAATCCAGGATTGTTCAACAAAGAAAGAAGGAATGTTGTACTTCCCATGTGTGATCACTATGTTTTGTAGGAGGCATGGAGTACCAGAGCTTGACACTGATGAGACTGGGCAGCCCCAAGCTGCATTGGATAAGGCTTTGATCCAAACACTGCTGAAGCCAAAAGGAAGGAAGAGACCGGCTGAGGTACGACAAACGTCGACAGAAGCTGTTGAGGAACATCAAAAAGAAGGAATGATGTGGGATGTCATTCTACAAATGCATAAAGATCAAAGGGATTATTTCAAGTTTCAGAAAGACTAGTTCTATTGGCAAGAAAAAGTTGTTGCTTTGTAATTCCCATCTAGTATGTTGAATCCACCAGTTTTTCCCAATCATATCTTGGGAGAACTAGAAGAGAACAAAAAGGAGGAAAAGCCAGTTCCTGAAGAGAAGAAGGTGAAAAAGAAGGAAAAGTCAAAGAAAAAGAAAGAGGAGAAAAGAGGAAAGTGTTTGAAGAAGAAGAAAAATCAAGAGGTTGCTGTAGAAACAAGTAGAGGCATGCCTGTTCAGGACAGCCCTGTGCAGCACAAGAAGAAAAAGAGTGGGAAAGCTAAGAAAGCCTGAGTTGAGCCCCCAAGGGACACTCGCAACTCTCCAAGAAAGAAAAATTTAAGGCAAGAGTGGAGGCAGAAGGAGACCTCAGATGTCCAGACCCCAGAAAACAGTCCCTTAAAGGACTTTGATTTAAACCAAACTAACCCAGAATTGAGTCCAATGGAAAAAGATGATGTCTTAGAGGAATTAATTGTAGAATCTGACAAGGACATCAATGAGATAAATCAAGATCAAGGCAATAAAGAAGATGACAATAAGGCAGAAGAAGAATTGATAGAAGATGAAGACCAGCTTGTGGATGAAAATCTACCCAAGTACTATTCAACCACTGAGGAATCCTCCCCTGGATCCTTGAAGGCAGAAGGAAAAGAGATTGCATGAAAAAATGAAGGTGAGGAAGCTGATAATGAGTCAAGCAAGGGCGAAGCAATGTTAGTTACTCCTGTGACTACTCCTGTCATGACCCCAGTCAAGAAGGTAGCTGCAGAAAGAGAGGAAGAGATTATCCAAGAGCAGGTGACTAGCCCAAGGAAAAATGAGCTGAAGAAGAAAGAAAAAATTCCTATGGAGGAAGAAGCTGCTGTGCCTGAAGTTTTCAAGGAGCAATCTAAGGAGCTTGAGAAACCAAAGGCCATAAAGAAGGAAACCAAGAAGAAGAAGAAAGGAGACGTCCAGCCCGCGCGTAAAAGCACCAAGCTTAGGGCCTAATGGGTATCATGCAGAGGCTAGTCTAGTCTTGCCTCCCCTTGACACTTGACAGTGAGGACACTGTCCTTACTTTAAGTTTGGGGGAGAGGCATATAAAAGCTTGAACTTCTCTCTTTCTTTCCTCTATCTCCTATTTCCTGTTTCTGCTTATGTTAGGATAACAATTTGCTGGGTTGTTTGTTATGTTTTGTTTGGATAATTGCGTAGTATTTTGGTATTTTGGAGGTCGTGTTTTGGCCAAAGATTGATGTTTGGATAATTAACTCAGCTGGTTTATGCTAAATTTCTTTTTGCGTAGCTTATTTTTGTTCATATTCAATTTGCATGAGTAGTTTTTTTAGGACAGCTGAGAGTTTAGTAAAGAACAACCAAGGATAAAAAAAATTCATTTTGTGCTTAGAATAAAAAACTGGATGATGAGTGTGTTTGTGAATCTGTGAAGCAAGGCCAAGTTATTACCTAGGGTGTTATTGCAAAAGGAAGATGATAACTCCTGTCCTGCCTCCGCTAGTCTGTTGAATTAGTAAAAAAAATAGAAACCTATTTGTTGGAAATTGAGAAGAAAAGTAGAAACCTTAGGGAATTACTCTAGAAAGATGAACTGATTTTGATAAAGATTTTGACTCTTCACACAAAAAGAGCACACCTCAATCGTTGCTAATGAAACACACAAAAGTGTGCAAAAAGGTGGCAAAGATCACTCTTGTTAAAAAGTTCCTATGCCCAAAACGGGAGGAATAGCCAGCATCTTCACCATAATAGGCAATTGGACTCATTACAAGTGAGATCCCGTTGAGTGAAAGGATGGAGTGTTGAGCTAAAAAAATAAGAAAGAAAGAAAACAAATTGGAAAGGTATAATCTAGGGTGTGAAAGTCAAAGGTCAACAGAAAATTCAGAACAAAATTCCACCTTAAGACCCAAGAGGAAGAAAACTTAATTCACAAAAGTACTCAATTTGGAATCACAAAGGAAAATGAGCTCATTCTTCTGAAGAGTAGTGGCGTGACAGTAGGTGTCTAATTACTTTGGTAATAACATCTTTGGGCTAAGAACAGGCTGAGTTGTGCCAATTATTTCCTTACCCAGGCTATCCATCCAGTAAATGACTGAGCCCCTTCACTGATATGATCCCACTTTGTTCTTGGAAATCTCTCTTGTCAATCACTGTCGCTTCACCTGAGGACAGGTGATAGTTCAAGTTTGGGGGAGTGATAACACTATTTTAGTGTATCATGATGGCCCATTTTTTCTTAGTAATTCAGTTAGGCTTAATTAGGATTTATCTATCTTTTGTTTGTTTTAGTATGTTTTTACCTTAAGTGCACTAGGTGCACCTTTTATGGTTTATTGTGTGTTTTTGTCTTAAAAAGAATCAGATAAAGGCAAGTTGAGGCATGACACCTCAAGACATAGTTTCGAGCAGAATGGAGATATAAGGAAGGAAGATGTTAAGTCTTGTTAGCTGCAAATTCACCAAAAGCTTGGAAGGATGTCTATCACTAGGGCATACGTGGCAAAGATTCATGTCAAGAAGGAGCTAGAGCATCAAGATAGGATCAAAGAAGCTAGATGACAAAAGGTGGTACAGTGGGGACCACGCCTGCAAAAGCACATCCTGCACCCATCCACCCGCCGTTTGCTCTGCGCCACTGCCTACTGCAGCAGCCTGCCAAAGACGCCTTGTCTCCCAATGTTGTCTGTAACTGGTAACTTGTTCACGAAGGGAGAAAGGACAACTAGAATTATTAGTGATTAGATATGGGTTGAACCTTATTTTCATCAAAAGCCCATGATCAAAGACCCATCAACTTCCACATTCATACTCAAAGTTTATAAAAGCATGCCTTATTCATCAAAGAGAGAGAGAGAGAGAGACCACA
Source organism: Lathyrus tuberosus (assembly GCA_022829125.1). Taxonomy (NCBI): domain Eukaryota; kingdom Viridiplantae; phylum Streptophyta; class Magnoliopsida; order Fabales; family Fabaceae; genus Lathyrus; species Lathyrus tuberosus. The sequence goes on along the minus strand of JALAZF010000574.1, from coordinate 1,619,485 downwards.
AGCCAGAAATCACACATTCATATTTTCAGTATTAGTTTATTTTACTTTGAGGATTAAGAATATTTAGAGAGTTTTCTTCTTCTCATCTAGTCCTGTTTTTACTGCTTGGAGTTGTCGTGACTGCAGAGGTCTGATGCTGTTTACCCAACTCAAAGGATCTTCAAGTCATAACTAGGTTGTCATTTCTTTTACTTAATTTACTAAGAATATGTCATCCTGTAGTTTCATTCTAGTAGTTTGTACTCAGCTCATTATGAGCTAAACTTGTATTTGGTGAGCAAAGTGAAGTTAATATAAAGTTGTTTTTATGTTGAAATGATGTGTTGAATAGTGTCTTATTTTGTTATGTGTTTTTATTCTATACACCTGCTTCTTAGATTGATCAACTTAGGAAAAGGTACATTCATGTTGTTGAGAGAGATCCAACAACATGTGGATTTCATAACAAAAGTGGTTAATAAAGTAGGATAGAGATATTCACTTAATTCAACTTGCTTAGAGATAAGAAGTTGAGACCATAAAGATTTTCAAAATTAAAACCAGACGCATTTTAGGGTTATAAGTGAGGCTTAGAGATGTGTTCCCTTCCCCTAGTTATGCATGCTTTGATGTTGTAGAGATACACCACTAGATCACTTCTGACCTTTTGAGGCACGACACTTCACATCATGGACACATTTTAGCAATAATATTTTAATAGATCTTAGCTCATCAATCATCCTCTCTGATATCTTATCCTTTCTTATTTAGTATTTAATTTGTAGTGTGAAATTCTTGCTGCTATCATTATTATTATTTTGTTATCTTGTTCATACTAGTTTTAAACAAGAATTGAATACCTTAAAGTTCAAAGCTACATCAAATCCACTCCCTGTGGGTACGATCTCTTATTTCATTACTTGTTGCAATCAAACATACATGTATACTTGCATGTGACACCTTTGTTTTAAAACAAATAACTTAGAGTAAACACTTAGAAAGCAGACAACATGGGAGAGTTTGATGACGTGAGATTACATCGCTTATTTGACTTGATTAATGCATGCTCCCTAGTTATTTTGATTTGCATTTGCACTGTTATGTTGGTATTTGGTTTGTGTTTAGGCATTTAGCTACTTCAGAGCCGTGTGCAAAGAAACAAAGCAAAAGTAGTTGAAAAAAAAAGGAGAAATCGAGATTTGTTTACACTGATGGCGAACACCATGGCGTTCACCATGAGGTGGCCATGAGTGGTCCACATGCTAACGGTCATAAGACCAGGTCACCCCACTTTGCAAGCACGACGCTCGCCATAAGGATGTGGCGGTCGCCACACCTTATAATGCCCAACGGTCACAAAGTGGGCTGGCCTTGGTCCCCAAGTACCGAAATTTTCTCCTCCATTTTCGCACACGAATTCAACAGCTTTTGGAGAGTTTTTAGGGTTACTAGTTCATTATAAATAGGGCTGTAGTTCATTGTTCAGGGCATCCAAGTTTAGTACAACACTTTAGGCATATATTTTGCCATCTGTAAGATTTAACTCTTCACACCGAAGGGTTATCGCAAAGTCGATTGAGTCTGTATCAAGCTTGGAGCAACCCTGTATAATTTTTATTTTCCCGCCGCTACTTAATCGCTTTGAAGCCTATCAGCATTTATTCCAAATTGTCCTCTATATCCAAAAAAAAAAGTATCTTCGGAGCAGGTTTTTATTTAATTGCTTTATTTATTTCTGTTGCCTTTATATAATTTCTCGTACGCCTTCTACATTTGTTTAATACCGCATTTCTTTAATTACGCCGTTTATGTTTTATTCAGTTATCAAATTCATCACATTTACTTACTTTACAATTATGTCGAACTAATTTTATAAGTTTCTAGATGTGAGGACTTTAATTAAACGTACCTTCATTGTTCCTGTAGAATTTCTTTTGGGGATGTTTTGGTTTTTAATCAATTTTACTAAGTCTTGTTTTAATCTGCCTTCACGTAAGTGAAACAATGAAACACCGGGTAAGATCGAAAGCCGTCTGGTAAGAATGATTTAAATTTTTAAGTCCTTGATTAATAAACTCCGCGAAAGCCTTTTTATCAATTAATCAGGAAAGTTTAAGGATTCTAGCAAAATGGTTTTAAAACTATTTACGAACGCGCGTGTTTATAGGTTTAAGATCCGGTACTTAAGCGAAAGCTTAAGAACCCTTTTTAAATTATACTTTCCAATCAAAAATCATTTTTCTATTTAGTAAAGAATTTGATTTCTTAAAAATGGGTTTATTACTTTAACGTAACACGCAACCACCATGAATGACGATGGAAGGGTATAATTTAGAGAGTAAATCTGGTTTTGTTTGCGAAAGCAACAATTCCCGTTTAATTAATTCTTTTCGAAATAGGAAATATTTCCCCATTGAGGAATCCCTTTTAGAAACAACGAAAGTATGATTAATTAGTAGATTCCTACATTTCTGCACTGTCTGTCCAATTTTTTTAATACATTTTATTTTTACGCACTTTTATTTCCCGCAATCAACTCCCTTATCGCCCGCCTTAAATAAACACCGTAGCAATCAGTAACGATAGGTTTTGACTTTTGGTCTATGTGGGATTGATATCTTTTAAAACTACACGATAGGTTGTGCACTTGCAGTTAGTTGGTTTACACCTGATCATGTTTCTCTTCCCATAATCCATGATACCTATTGATTTTTGCAAAGAAATGGACAACTGAGTTCCTTGAAAAAAAAAAAGTTTTTCATGAATGCATGAATGTAAGTTGATGCAATGCACACAAACAAGGTTACACACAGGTTTAAGGGTCAGCAACGAGCATGGAGCCAAGGTTTAACCCTCCCACAAGGATATGTACTATAGGTTTATTGTACCTGTACAACGAGTTCTACAAAGTTCCCAGAGTCATCGATTCATCTTTCAGATATTATCGGCTTACACGACTACTCATGCGGGCTAATAATATTCTCAAGATAAACTCATCTGGGTGTAGTATTGCATGATAAATACCTCAGGTCTACACCTGGATAATCATTGCACTACATCCTAAAAAGGCTAAGAGGGGTGAAAGGATACTAAGATCCTCAGCTATACGGACTCGCAGGTCGGAAAAAGTAATGCCAATACGACTACTCGCATGACATCAGTAATCCCAAAGGGGCCTCCACTGAGCGTGATTATATCATTTGTTAATCATGTTAGGACTACTTCCAGCAGTTTATTTTTTATTATACCACAATCCTATCTTATTTATGTACACTCAAGTTCGGGTTAGGACTTACCTCACCACATAAAGGTCACCACCCTGAGAAAGAAAATAAACCTAACAATACAAGCAAGCAAAAGATAATAACACAAATACAAACAAGATAAGCTTAACCATCTTGGGTAGTCCACAGTGGAGTCGCCATTTCTGTCGTGGTGAGAATCGAATGTCAAGCTATTATATTAACTTGAATCACAAAACATTGAATGTTCACCACCGAACTTTAATTTATACAAAGGAAAAGGAAAACATCAAATAAAACCCTAATTGTGCAATGTAACAACAATGCAAAAGGATCTAAAGGTTTGGGGATTGGTTATACTAAGGGAAGGTACTAGTTTCGTAACTCGAAATTTGACCTCCCCTTTTGCCTTTTGCATAAGCATGTGCATTCACATCGCTGGCATACGTACTAGCACATTTTTCTCTATGATTTTGTTGCAGGAATATTCAGGTTTTCCAATCCCAATTAATTGCAACCTCACAAAGTCATCACATCATCAAAACAAGCACAAAACAAGGGTTTATATGCCTGTTCCTCAAAGCAAGAGGTGGAAAATCGGAGTTGGGGCCATAGCACTTGTTTCTAAGCAATTTGGGCAAGTTTTGCCCGTGGTAATTGATTACCCTGTGAAAATTTGCAGTTTCTGCTGCATTTTCATGACATCAGCTTTTCACTCTCCATTCTCTAGTGTTCTACTTGGTTTTAGCATTGTGTGGAACATTCTAGACAGTTCAAGACCATTCAAGACACTCCACTTATATTTATTCCAATACATCACTTTGAATTAAGTCCACCATGTTACTTAATTATAAGCATGTGAGCCATTGATTTGGGTTTGCATTGGGATTGCTCCACTGAGTTAGCCAACTAACTAACTGAGTCAACTTCTGACTCAGTGAGTTGAGTGTAACTAACTCCAAAGCAAGCTCCAAAGCTCACTCCAAAGCATATTCCAAACTTAACCTACTCCAAAGCTAGCCTCTATATAAACAAAGCTCCACCATTTCACAAAGGACCTTACACACCTTCAACTATTTTCAATCATTTCTCACTCTCTTCACTCTCAATTCTCTCATTTCTCTCTGCATTTTCTGCAAGTTCTACATATTCATCTTCATCTTCTTCCCCAAACCACACTAGAGCTCAATTCCACCATTGAAGAGTAGAAAATTTCACACTGAAATTGCTTTCTCTTGAGCTTAAGCCTTCATTCATCTTCAATTTTTCTTATGATATCTGGAATTACAGCAAGTTCTACTTCAATTTAAGTGATTACTCCAATAGTTTTGGTGCAAATTCGATTTCGGAGCTTTTATCGCATTTTGCTCGGTTTCGCTACGGTTTAAAGTGAAAGTGCAGAATTCTCTGGTTTTCTTGGCTTTTTCACTCTACATTTCACTCACAACAATCACCAAGCCAATTCTCTGGCTTGTAGGTTGGTCAATTCTCACTCAATTTACTGTTTCGATCACTTTTGCGCATTTACGATGTAGTTTCGATAGCTTTTCAGTTTGATAAATCATGTGATTATTTGATCTTTGATCTTTGATCTTTATGTTAATGCTTTCAATTTTTGTTTAATTGCTCATACTTGATGTGATTTTCGTGCACTAATACAAACCATAACATGAGATTGCTCGGATAAGTGATTAGGTGCTGAAAGTGCTTTTCAAAAAGCTGTTTTTTTGCCACTGTTACTGTGGTAATCTCTTACCACTTTGCTACGCAAAGTAGGGTAATCGATTACCCTGCACTTTTTTTTCACTAATTCTGCTGTTTTTAAGTAGGTAACCGATTACCTGCCTGTGGTAATCGATTACCACTGTAACAGGAGGCCAGTTTTGCCTATTTTTCAAGCTTGTTTGATATCCTTCCCTCATTCAACTTCCATGGCTTGATATGCTTGATATTTGTGGATGTTTTATGAGTTTTTTAACCTCTGTTTGAAGTATGCTTGCGAACTTTTGGTGCACGATTTATCGATTACGTAATTGTTTGCCTTTTTGGCATTACATTGTTCATGATCATTCTTGCACATCTTTTGCTCACTTGATTACATGATTTGTGTTGATGTTTGGTACTGTTTGCCATGATATTTGCATTGAGTTTGTTCCTTCTTGAACAAATTCAATCTTGTACAATCATTAATTCGCACGTTGCTTTGACGATCTTTCGACTCATGAAAGATTGTTGGCTTGCTCAATCCCTTTGATCGATTGATCGAAACCTTGTTTCGATTAGCTGATTCTTCCTTTCTCCTCTCTTTAGGATCCTTTAGAGTCTTGTTCTCTTGATTCCCTGCCGAGTCGGAGATTCACACGATGACTGAAGCACTGTACTAATTGGCGCTGTTATGGTGTCAGTTTCAATTTCTGCACTATACTTTGGTGCTAGAGAGGGATGAGAGTGGAAAATTCCTACACTTGTCTTGATTATTTTGGGTAGGGGACGAATGACCCCGTGCCTGGAATAATCATCTCTATCTCCAAGCTGTAGTGTCTCTCAAACCTCTGTCGAGTCGATCCTTGATCACTTTTATCCCTTTCAATCTCCCTTTTGATCAATCACCATTGTCTTGGTTAAAGATCCTTGTCACTTTGGGTTAACAACTCCCTCTTAGTTCAACACCCTTTTTCTTTGATTAATCACTATTCATTGATCCCTCACCAGAATCATGATCACTTGTTCCGTTGATTAATCACAATCATTCTGTTAAGATCAAACACTCGTCTTTCCCAATAAAGTATTTCCCTATTTTCTTCGGTTAAACACAGTTCGCCTATTAAACACCGAAACTCTAACAGAATTCGTAACCTTCTCTTGGTTCCTCTCCCTCTGATTGGTTAACCACTGCCTGTCAGTTAAAACACCAATTTGCACTTCTTCTCAGCTAACCACAGTCCGTCTGTTAACATACTGAGTCTCCTCTTGGGTTAATCACCTTCTCTTGGTTAATCACCCATTTCTCAGTTAACCACAACCTGTCTGTTAACATACTGAGCTCCTTTTGAGTTAATCACCTTCTCTTGGTTAATCACTCATTCTTTTTTTGGTTAATCACAGTCAGTTTGTTAAAACGAATTCCCTGTGAGTTAGTAACCTTTTTTTGGTTTGAATACTCACGCCTTTGGGTTAGCAACCTTCGCGTGGTTCCACACCCGTCCTTTGGGGTCACAACCTTTGCTTGGTTCCACACCCGTCCTTTGGGTCACAACCTTTGCTTGGTTCCACACCCGTCCTTTGGGTCACAACTTTTGCTTGGTTCCACATCCGTCCTTTGGGTCACAACCTTTGCTTGGTTCCACACCCATCCTTTGGGTCACAACCTTTGCTTGGTTCCACACCCGTCCTTTGGATCACAACCTTTGCTTGGTTCTACACCCGTTCTTTTGGTTGGTCGTAGTCTATCTATTAAAACCTTGCTCCCCGCAGAGTTACTCTCTTTCTCTTCGGTTAACCACTATTTATCAGTTAATATACCGAAATCCCTTTAGATTCAAACACCTTCTCTTGGTTCAGTACTCTCTCCTTTTGGTCCATCACAGCCTGCCTGTTGACACCAAACCCTTTCTTTCCACAGAGCCCTAATCTCTCTTTCTTTGGTTAACCACTGCCAGTCAGTTAATATACCGAATCCTTATTCTCTTGGTTTCGACACCGTCCCCTTTGTTTAGTCCCCAGTAGGGTCGCTAACCCTCAGATCTCCAGCATAGTCACTATGTTCTCTTTTCCTCATTTTTCTCTCAGTTTCAACACCAACCCCTTTGCTTACTCCTCAGTAGAGTCGCTATTATTCTTTTGCTCCTTTATCTTCTTGGTTTCGACACCATTCTTGCACTTTATCCTCAGCACAATTACTACTCTTCTTTTTCCCTTCTTTCTTGGTTTTGACACCATTCTTTTGCATCCCCAGCAGAGTTTTCTCTCCTTCTTTTGCTTTTGGTTTTGACACCATTTTCCTTTCTTTTTCCTATCTTTGTTCCCCGAACTACGTAGGCTCTGAATTCCTCATTGCACTATGAGGATACGTAGGCACGAGATTGTGAAATACTGGCAAGCCACCTTCTTCCACCCTTCTACTTCTCTTCCCTGGTTCCCTGAACTACGACACTCTGATTTCCTCAATGCACTATGAGGGTACGTTGGCACGAGGGCCTTAATCCTCCGTGAGCACCTTCTTTCTTTTTCTTTTCTCTCTCCTCTTTCATTTAGCTAGTAACCTTTAGATATATAACCCATCTAAGCCTAGAAGCAAGCGAAATGGTTCTCGTCGAGTATGACGGATGCGTAAGGTGCTAGTACATTCCTTTCACATAACCGCCCCCTTACCCGTTTCTCTTCCCCTTAGGTTTTATCGATATTTTTCCTGTCCTTTGGGACTAAATAAAGTTCGGTGGCGACTCTGTTGTATCTTTGAGTGTGCGATTCACTCAGGTATAATCCCACTAGCTTCAACTAGTACCCTAAGTATCTATAGTATCCTATAGGAATCTCTTGAAAGTATTTGTGTTATGGTAATTTGCTTGCTAACGTTTCGAAATGTTCTATTTTTGGGTTTTATGAGATAGGGAACCTAAGGAGGTTTATTGCTATTGTGCTCGCCAAGACTTCACAGTCCTATGCCTACGTATCCTAACAAGGATGGAATCAGAGCAATATAGTTCACCTAACTACGGGTGAAGAACACTTGATAGTGATCATGGTTCCAAAGGGAAAGTAAGTGTTTATAACAATAACACTTACATAATTTAACAAAGTCAAAGAGTTTACAAACTCTAACCTAAGACTATGTTGAAAGGTTAATGACTTAACAAATTCAAAATGGGTAGTTGAGGGAATGTTATACTACCAATGACATGAAGTCAACAAAAGAAATCTTCCCTTTGGATTTAGTAAACAAAGAAAAAGAGAAGAAAGAGAGCTAACAAGCTAACATCACTAGGGGATGACTTGACAAAGTCAAAATAAACATGAGTGTATGGGTGATAATAGATGAGATGAACAAGAATCATATTCAAACATGATATCAAAGTAAATATAATAAAAGATGAAATTCGAATGTCATATCAACTAAAGTGGATAAAGAGTGATAAAGATGATGTTCAAACATGACATTAATTAAAGCAAATGGCAAGTGATAAAGATGACATTCAAACAAAGACACACAACTCATGGCAAAGATGACATTCAAACATGATATCAAATAAACGTTGAGATGAAATGAGATATAACAAAGTCAAATGAACATGGTAACAACCAACACATGAAGGTAGACGTGACAACATCTAAGACAAGACTTAACAAAGTCATAAACAATCATGGTAACAACCAAGGCAAATAACACATAAACATAGATGTGACAACACCTAAGATAAGACTTAACAAAGTCATAAATAATCATGGTGACAACCAAGTATGAACACCTAAACATGGATGATGCATAGTCAAATAATACATGATACATGGTTCTAACAAGACCAAAGTAACAACACAAGTATGACATATCATAACATGTTCATAATAATAACATGTGAGCATGGAATCTAAACACATAAGCAACAACATATGAGCATGGACATAAATGTAAAAACATCAACAATATCATCATGGACATGAAGGATACACAAAGCTTCAAATTAACATGTGAATCATGGATATAACAATATCAAACATGCATGAACTAAGGTCAAGATTGTGACATGGTTTAGGGTTGACACTAACACCACTTAATCATGAATACAAGTTAAGATTTAAACAATCATAGACAAGTTTAAGATACCATTAAATAATGAAAACAAACTAGACATGATTCAAGAGATAGGGTAACAACCAAGGATTCATGTCAAGGGTTCATTGTGATTACAACAATTCTAAGCATTTCAAATGGGTTGAATATAATGAACATGAAGTCAAGCAAAGACATGATATCAAAGCTTTAAACAATATGGACATGTTATCAAAGATATATCAATCATGTATCAAATGTTCATCAAAGGTTCAATGTGGTATGAAAAAGTAAGCAAGTGTATTTACATCACACATCAAAGGCAAGGCAAATGTTCATGGTTTAAACATTAAAAGTTCAAGGCATATACACATAAAAAATAAAGTATCAAAGTGGGCCAACCATGGGCAAAAACCAAATGAAAGACATTAACAACATCAAACAAGGTTCAAACAAGGTGTATCATATTCACAACAATCATCAAGATCAAGAGGAACCAAGAAATAAGCCAAAGAAAATTGATTAAAGACCTAAACACACATTAAAAAGTCACCCACTTTGGCTAAATAAAAATGATAGAAAATAAAATATCTTTTGGAATTTTTTCACATATTCATAAAATAGGTAAAACAAATAATGGGTGTGACAAAAATCAGTCCAAAATGATAAATAGTTTGAGAGATATGATTGAAACAAAATTGAAAAAAATAACATGAAACATAACAAGTGATAAAAAAAAAGGTTTTGCCACATATGAGGCTTGAACCCACGCACCTTGGATTGCAGCTCAAAACTTAGCCAGTGGGCCATTTGCCTGGCCTTGAAATGAAACGCGCTTTGTAAATAATATATGAAGCTAACAGTTGAAAAATGGTTTAAAAAAATAATGCAAAAGGTTTGGGGGCGAGGGGGATTCGAACCCCAGACCTTATGCACATAACACACTCCAAACACATGCTCTCCCCACCATATGGCGCAATGCCCAAGTCGTGAACAAAACAGAAATAAAAAATCAAATAATAAAGCATGTTCAAAGATTAGAAAATGCACGCCATCTCCTTCATCATCTTCAACCTCCATTTTTGAAAAATTGAACATGCTATCTCACTCAATACTTAATAAAATGCTAAGGTGTAAACATGAAAGTTGATTGATTTTTCACAAGGAATCTAATGGTATTGCTTGATTTTATTAATTTTCAACACATAGCAAGTAACCATGCACGAATCAGAATGAACCCTAATGTGGAAATTCAAAATGAAATCATGTATTGTGATGATCAGGACCAATTGATATGGGGTTTATGATGTCTACATGATGGCAAACAATCTGGTAATTCAAATGAATGCAAATGGTTTCAGTATCACATGGTTCTAAATGAGGATGCACTTACTTATTGGAGCAAGGTCCAATGCCTCTTCAATTAGTTACAAAAGCAAAATAATGATCCTATGAGCTCCCTTGATCCTCTAGAAAGCTAATGATGCCTTTATTTTGCCTTAAAACACTCTGAAGCTTCCTATCCAATTCAACTTGCAATTTGATCAAGTGAAGTTGTGATTTTTGGTTAGAGGTGTTACAGTTGTGAAATTTCACTTGGAACAATTCAAGACATGTTTATGGATTGTGTTTGAATGTTTGGATGGATTGGAAATGGATTATATGGAGAGTTGTGGTGTTTTGTGCAAAAAGTCAACCAAATGAAGGTTGAAGGTTGACTTTTTGAACCTGAGGTTTTTTGATGAAGATGATAGTTTAGACAACTTGGTTATGTATTTTATGATGTGTGTGGATGAGTGGTTTGATGATTTTGTGAATGGAGAAGGTTTTGGACAAATTTGTGAAAATGGAGGTTTTTTGGCACAATGAAGGCTTTGATGCAAATTCTAGTGTGAGCAAGTGTTTCTGAATGTTTCTGCTATGTTTCTTGTGTGTTTTGGACTGAGGATGTTCCCTCTATTTATAGGGAAAGGTTGAGGGATTGAGGGAGATTCAGAATCCAAGTTTGGTGCAAATGGTTTGGTTGGATTCAAAATGGTAGTTTCATGAGTTCTTGTGGTTTCAAGGCATAGTATAATGCCTTTCTAGAGTGGTTGAAAGCTACTGGGGTGTTGCTTCTGTGCTAAGAGGATTTTGTGTGCAGAAGAAATAATGTAGAGGCTCAAGACAAGTTGACTTTTTTTATTAAAGTAACTTTATGCAAATGGCATTGTGACCTTTCTTGCAAAACAATCAATATATGGCATTACAACTTGATTAATGGCTCAAATCTTTGGATAATGCATCACAAAATTGTGTAAACTTTTGATTAGAGGGAGATTTATAAGTAATGTGGTCTGGAAATCAAGATTGCATAGCTTTGGCTAGGATTTGCAACAATAACTTGCCATGACATGAACCAAAATTCAAGTTTTGAGGGCTAACTTCCTCTCTTCGAAACTCCTAGCTCACATATGATAAAACTGTGTTCTTGGACTTTTTGGAAAGCATAAAAAACCTCTACAACTTTCATGTTGACAACTTTTCTTGAATTAAAAGGGATCATGGTGAAATATGGCCAACAAGTGAGTCACTTGACAAGGTAGATTTTGTTGAAAAAATTTCTAAGTGTTTTTGTTCAAAAAGTATTGAACCATCCACATCGTGGCCTTATATCTCTCAATCCATGCATTTTTTGGGAAATCATCCTCTAAGACAAAGTTGTAGTATGGAACAAACTCTTCAATTTGGTCTCTGGAGCAAAGAAAATGGTTACTTGATGAGGAAGTTATGAGCTTGGAAAGTTGAGTAAAAATTATAGAATTTCATAACTTAGAAAAAAATCATGAAACCCTAAGTTTCCCAAATCTTGATCCTTTGATGTTTTCCTTGATTTCCTTGATTGATCATGATCCAAATCACATGTTTTCATGATCTTTGACTTGAAAAGTCCATGTTTGACCAAAAATTCAAAAGTCAAACTTGACTTTGATCAGTGGTTGGCTTTTGTATCAAATGAAATCCAAATTGCATACTTCATTGAAATCAAACCCTTGAGCTATTTGAACACTATGGATGGACTCTAAAGGTTTCTTTGAGTGTCTTGCATCATGCCCCAAGGCTTGAGATCATGTCTTGGTCAAAAGTCAAAGGTGCGGTTGACTTTGGCTCAGAAACCTTAATTTGTGGACCAAATGAATTTGAAACTTGATAAACTTGTAATGAGACCACAATACACTTGATTGCTGATGTATGGAAACTCTTGATCATGAGAACTTGATATATTTATGATCAATCCAAGACTTTGACTGATCAACCAATAATCTCCTTGATGCAAACCCTAATTTACAAACAAAGCAAAGCAAAACAATATTTTGATAATTTGGAGGGTTAACTATGCATGAATGACACACCTAAAATGTGTTGGATGCTATGCAAATGATGATGGAATCTAGGGGTAAAATTTAGGGTATGACAATCTTGAATAGTGATTCAATTTGGTATTCTCTTCATCTTTCCTTCTCTTTATTTTGCTTTTGATTTTCTCTTGATCAATTGGATGATGTGTAGTCCATCTTGTTCATGAGATTTGGATTGATGCTTGATGAAATTCATCATTTCATTGATCATTGATCATTGTAGGTACTTTGGATTGATGCATAAGTTTGTCCTAAGTGTCATGAAAGATTGATTGATGTAATGAACAAATCTCCTTACCTTAGTGCTTGATCCCTCCTTGGTTTTGACTTGTGCTACATGTTTTAGGAGCATGATTTCTATCATATCTCTAACAAGTATGGTACATAAAGTGTTATTGATCAGCCTCTCATAGTATGATCTTCCTTATAGATTGTGCTACGATTGCTTAACATAGCGCCAAATTTTATCCCGAATCGGATTATTAACTTAATACTAATACTAACAATATAATTGTGCTAAAATTTACCTTTATTTCATTTAATTTTATGCACCTTTATCTTTACGTCATTTACTTTCTTGCTCCTTATATATATTATTATATTCTTATCATTTACATATCATATTGCTATTGTTTATGTTTATGCATTTTTTCTTTGTCCACTTAGACTTTTCTTTTTCTTTTTCTTAAGACATTAATAAAGGCTAAACACTAAAAGACTTAATATTCCATTGGACTATTTGGTTACTATCCCTTGCTTGGATTTTGGACTTATGTACTTAGATTTAGGCTCTTGATCCTATGCTTTGAAGTGGTGACTTGAGACCTTGGAATTCATTTGGTACTTTGACCTTGGGTTGACCTCTTTGAAGACTTAGTTTATTCTTTGCTTGTTGCTTGAATCCAAAGGAATGGAGTATTGACTCGTGTCAAAGCTTGCTCTTGGTTAGATATTTCCTTCCTTAGCTTTTACTTTGTGCATTAGGGTAGCCTCTTCATCTCCTCCCCTTCTTAAATTTTCAAAATCTTCTTATTTTCAAACTTGAACCACTTTCACAATAAACCTTGACCTTTGTCAAGTGATTTTCAAATTCTTTTTCTTGAATAAAGTGCTAATCAATCTTAAGCATGTGAAGACCACTTTCAAAAGACTTAAAAATTACTTAACTCATTCAAACCATTTTGTGCCCTTTGTGCACTTTTCTTTTAAAACTTTTTCTTAAGTTTTAGACATGAGTCATTTTTATAGTTGAGATGTAATTCTCCTATCCCCATAGTGATGTTTGATGTTGCTTCTTCTCCACTTTAGAGAGTTAGTGGCATACTTGTTGATCTCTATCCAAGTTGGAGCCCTTCTCAATAGTGATTCAAAGGTCCATTTTCATACACTTGTGGGCAAAATGACAACTTGTCTTGCCATTTAAAATCAATCACAACAAACCACTTTTGTTATTTTTACCACGACCTACGAGGTTTTGATACTTCATTTCACTTCGTGGGTACGTAGGCACAAGGCTCAGGAAGTCTTGTCAAACACAAAAATCTTAGAAAATATTTATCTTCTCATCTCCACCATCTTTTGCAAACAACACCTTTTAAGCCAAACATATATTTTCATGAGGTTCCTACAGAGTACTATAGATGTTTTGGGTGATGACACCTTCCCATTGCATAACCAAACCTTTTACCCATGTCTCTGTTTTTATTAGTTTTGTTTTAAAACTTCTTTGGGTTTTGTTCGTTCTTTTCCCCATTCCTTTGGAAAAATAAAAGTGCGATGGCGACTCTTGCTTTATGAGTTAAGTTAATCAATAGCTTAATCTCAAATTTTCCCGCTACACATATGATTGCTACATTCAGAATCATGGTACCAAGTATCTTCCTTGGCCCAATTTCTTGATTACCTCTTGGCCATCAAGATCATTTCCTCTTCCTCATCAAACTCAACATAGTTTGTACTTTCCTCTCAGCTAGGACACTCACTTTGATATTAACCTAGCTTATGACATTTGTAGCACTCCCCAAACTCTTTACTTTGTCTTCCTCTACCACGGCCTCTTCCAGAGAATCTTCCTCTCCCTCACCCAAAACCTATTCTTGCATTTGACACCTTCAGAGCTTGTTCTTCAGCATTCTCCTTGACCCTTCCTTCTTTGCTAATGAACAAGGAAACTGCTTTGTAATTCATCAATATAAAGATAACATACATCATTGGACTCCTCAATTGAGCACACAATATAGTTGAACTTTGTTGGCATTGATCTCAAGACTTTCTCAACTACCATTACCTACTCCATTTTCTCTCCTTGTGCAATCATTTGATTGACAATGATGTGTGTTCTTGCAAAGTATTGATCAACATTTTTATTCTCTCCCATAATAATAATTTCAAATACTCTGTGTAGATATTACAAATGAGCTCTCTTGACCTTCGAAGAAGCATGATACTTTCAGCGCATAACATTCTAAATATCTTTGGTTGTGTTGGGCACAAGAATGGTTTCCAAGATTGACCTATTAATGGCTCGGAACAAATAATTCTTGGATTTCAAATATTTCAATTTGCTTTCCCCCATAGCCTATAATTGTTCTTGAGTAGCATTTGCATATGCAACAGTGAGACCATTTTCGATCAGACCCCAATACTCCTTTGATCGAAGCACATTCTCCATTAACATGGACCAATGATTGTAAAAACCATCAAATTTTGGAATAATAGGTTGTATGAATCAATCTTGTGTGGGTTCAATCATGATTGGAAAGAAGAACAAACAATGTTCAAGAGGAGAGGGAGAAGGAAACACGAAGAATAAGAGCAATGGTGGTGAAGGTGGTTGTAATTGAAACACTGCGAGTTTCATTAGAGGACATGAACCAGGGTGATGATACCACTTGAAAATTCAAAATTGTTCATATTATTGATTCATTGTGCATTTGTGTACTTATATACAATACTATACATGGACTATTTCATATAACTTGGGAAACGAATAACTTATAACTAACTCCTAACAACTTCACATCTAACTACCAACTACACTAACAGAATGTAGTGTAATGAATATATGAAAAATGGTAATACAATGGTTGAGTAAAAATAATTTCTCTGGTGCTTACAAACCTTTCTACTGGCAATAAATTGTTTTAAAAAAGCGTCTGTTGTGAAAACGGATGCGACAAAATGGTATTGGTAAGTGCCGATACCAATATTGTTATTCACTATTTTTTTGTTAAAGAACAAATTGTGGATAATTCACACCGCGATAATCGCAATTAGTGTCAGAACACCTTTACCGACTGAAATTGTGAAAACCTTTATGCGACTGCTATCGATATTTAAAGCTTTGGCAACAATTGTCTTCCATTTTGGCAGAAATTTCTAGATTTTCTGTGAAATATTTTTAAAATCCTAAGGAGGGAGAGAAAGAGGAAAGATTATAACTTGTTAATTTTTGCACCATTAGTTTTTGGTTTGTTTACAATATATTATAATTTGTTAATTCCTGTGCCATAAGTTTTTGATTTGTATACAAAAATATAAACATGTCCAAGATAATTGCAATTTTACAATATATCTTGTAGTTGTTTTATTTAGATGTAATTGGATAAAAAAGATAAGGAACAATAGTGAAAATTTTCCCTTGTTTCTTTTCTGTTTTTTTTTTCCTTTCAATTCCCTTGAATAACCCCCGACAACTTGTATTGTATCAGTTTGTAATAAAATAGTGAAGAAGTTTTTTTATGAGGATTTCTTAATGCATCCTTTATGTTTCTTAACCACCACGCGAAATTATTTAAATGTCCATAGTTTTCGGAGATGTATCTCCGGACGCATCAAATTCTGAATGAACGTTGAAATATTTCGAAGATGCATCTCCGTAATAATTTAAAACATATAATACAGAACACTTAGAGGCCATTATAAACTTGAATTGGACCGGAGATGTATCTCCGTGAATATTCTGGAGATACATATTCGTAACATATCAGAACTTGGTCTTTCATGTTATATATTTTATTTATTTGTATTTAGATAAAGATTTAAACCATACCATACAATCGGGAAAAAAATAGACGTACATAATTCCATATGGTCCAAAAATGCCATGTATAAATAAAATACCAATAAATATTAAAAATGTCATACGAACGAGAACAATACAGTAGCATGATGTCAAAATAAAATACAGAACATAGTACTACTACTATATACTAAGACATTACTGTGTATGTATGACTACCTCTCCTCTACCTCCTTTGCCTTGTTTACCTCCTCGATCATCAATCCCCCCTGTCCTCCGGCGATGTCTCTGGCACAACAATGCCTCATGTGCCTCCGTCATGATGGCATCTAGGTGCCTCACATCAAACCCATCAGGGAAGATACTTTTGTCAATGTTTGTCCGTGCAATCTTTACTATGCGACGACATCTAGGCAAGACATCCTCAGCATGATCTAACTGTGCAAGTTCCTCTTATAGTATCTTCTGATGAGCTAGCCTCGACGGATCTCCTAGATCAGCTTGCACCATGTACGGATGTGACACCCTGATGAACCATTTGATGTACTATTCGATATAGCTCCAGTCGCTCTCAGCTATGGAACTTTGTGTCTTCTCTGGTACCAAATGACTCTCATAATCATCAAACATGTCATCTATCTGTATACGTGTCCAGGCAGGAGGAGTAGAGACAACAGGGTGTCTGAGAATGGTCTAAGTGTAGACGAACTGCCGCATGACATGCTTGGGAAGATGAGGAGTAGTGAGACACAATTCGCAGTCCAACCATCTAAAGTATAACACTATCTCGTCAAATGGGTGCGTCTTATGGTAATCAATATAGTTGTTGAAGTGCATGTCCTTTGCAACCAAACGGTCAAGATAGACTCTATAAGGCTCAGTCGCAAGGTTCCTTCTGAGGGGTAAAAAAGCAGTAGCACACGACATATCCTTAGTGTAAGATGGTACACTAGCCTAGCCAGAGATGCACGGGAAGTGCTGGAGGATCCAAGTGTGAAATGAAAATTTTCGAACACATAAATCATTAGAAATAACTTTGCAAAGATGATATGAAAATGACAAAGAAACATTCAAAGACCGATATTTATTACCGTCAGTAGTGTGACGCTTCCTGTGACCTGCTTCGCCTTCTACATACAACCCTCTCTCAACTTTGAGTACAGGTACACCAAACAACCGCCCCCCATGGATTCGCTCGAAGTCCAAGAAGTAATGACACGCCGCAAGTGCACGACTTATGTTAGAGTAGTAAAAAGTATCGAACCACATAGACCAATGGTTATGTACCGATTTCTATCCTATCGGTGTAAAGCTAGAGTGTCCGAATAATGGGTTTTGAAAACAACTTAAACAGAAAAGCAATTATAGTGGAACAACTTAAAAAATGGTAAAAAAAACTTATATAAAGCAAGCAGGATATAAGGTTATGACTCCTATCCTAGACTTCTACACATGACCTAAGCACTTACATAACGGGAATTCCGACTCAGTTTATAGAAAAATAGTTAAAATAGCAACACCTGTTCTCACCAGCATATTGCCCCACCTCTAACGAATGGGACGCTCGTCAGCTCTCGCTCGCGCAGAAACGTTCGTTAGTGATCATTACTTTTGCACAGCTATTAAAGATGAGGTATTTCTCAATTTCATCCGATCACTCTCATGACTCAAATTTAAATGTTTAAAAATCTTCTTTCCAGTATTGCCTATACCCTCTCGGCACAAGTCAAATACCTAAAGGCAATACTCTTACTCTCGTAGCAAGTTTTGAAAAACACTCATACTTTTAAAATAACGAGTACAAAATTCATGCAACTAGCCTAGTCCATGCAAATAATCAGGCGATAGTGATCATAACCCTTAGTCCCTAGAGGATTACTCACTCATATTCAGGAACAAACCAATCAAAACAATAATTATGGATACAAACATAATCGATAAACAAGTAATTAAAGCTATAATTGAGAACTTGATTTATGAAAAAGTAATGCTTAAATTATAAACTTGATCCAGCTGCTCCAATGGAGACTTTTACAAAATGCAGAAAAAGAAGCGTGAAAACAAAACGAAAAGTAGAAAACTGGATAAAAACTCAAGACTACCTATTAGTTTTTATACTAAATTCTAAACATGGTAAGAATATCCTAGCAATCAATATCAATTACACACAATGAGGATCAAATCCAAGCTATTAAGGAGCCTTGAAGTGGAGGGAATCATGCCAAATAGGAAACAAATCGAAAAAACTCGCCCTCCTGTTACGGGTAGGGGTGACAATACGGGCCGCCCCCCCCCCCCCCCCCCCCCCCCGCCCCGCCCCACCACGCCTTAAGCCCGCCAAGTAGAAATGGGCATGAAAATCTAACTCGCCCCGCCAAAGTGGCAGGTTGGCGGGCTTGCCCGCCTACTTTATTTATTTATTTTTTCATTTTTTAATAGATTAATAGGCTTGTTTTTACATTTCAATTAGATTTTTCACTTATTTTTTAGAACAATTTTCATAAAGCATATTTTTAACAAATTTTACTTCAAAAAATATTGCATATATTCTCAAATAAATGTATAAAATAAAACAATCAAGAATTGGAATTACTAGAATTAACTAAAAAAGGGCGGGTTTAACGTGGGACAAGCTGAAAGAATAGGTGCGGCGGGCTTTGGCGGGCGGCGGGTTTTGGCGGGGCGGGCTTTGGCAGGCGGCGGGTTTTAGCGGGGCAGGCTTTGGTGGGCGACGGGCCCAAAATCCCAACCCAACCCGCCATTTTTGGCGGGTGCGCGGGATGACCCAGCGGGCCACGACCCGTTTTGCCACCCCTAGTTACGGGTCATAACAGTTGTTACGGGCACCCGTAACAGGCCTCTGGATTCTTGCATAGGGCGCAATGTCTTTAGGGCTTGGAGTGCATCTCCTGTTACGGCACCCGTAATAGGTCTCTGGTTTTTGTATTGGAATTTTCCGATTTTTGCCTTTTTCCTTGTTTTGCCCACTCTTCGTCCCTTTTTCACTTGGAATGCATATCATGATATGAAAACAAGGGAAAAACCATACCAAAGCATAAAACATAGAAAAATGAAGGGAAAGCAAACAAAAGCGATGTAAAAACGACTAATAAAAGCAACATAAATACCACTTACCAAGTACGGTAGGTAGACGACGTCTGTATAAGTGGCACTCTTGTCGACACAAATTGCAGTGCCAACAAAAAATAGCAGGTACACTTTCATAACATGCAATCTGTGAAGCGTCACCCGCTCATCATCACCTTCAGCCTACAGTGCTCTCAGGATCTCAGCCTCATATATCTTCTTCAGGTACTCAAATCTAGCATGAGCACCCCTGGTCTTATCCAACTCCTCTTTCGCCTCCTCTGGATCAGCCCCCAGATACTCTACCATCATCTCGAGTGCCTCGTCTTTGGTCATCCTCCCGTGATCTAGGAATCTCCCCATGATCAGAAGATGTAGCAAACACGAGACACCGTCGAGTGTGATAGACATCTCACCATGCGGGAGATAAAACGACAAGGTCCCTGAGTGCCACTTATAAAAGTCATAGGAAAGGAAGTTAGAGACATTACTCCCTATTTGATTAATCTTATTAGAATCCGAAACATTTCCTGAATTGGTCCCACTACTATTAAAAACATCATCCTCATCATCATCTTTTTCTCTAGCACTTGTGTTCATTTTGGGCTGGATTTTTCTGTTACTCATGCCCATTTTGAGAAAATTAGGGGGAGATGATGATATGATGATATACAAAAAAGGTCGTTGCTTCTGTCTAGTGTTCATAAGAAGATTGTGTGTTGTTACCTTGATGTGTTTCGGCACTATGACAATCAAAATATGGTATACAGATCCATATATGTTGGTTTTTTACAATGTTATTTGGTATTTCTTTGGTTTTCATTTTCAACCCTTTACCAAATTGTGGCAAAAAGGGGGAGTGTGATGTTGTGTCTGATGTGATGTGATTGTGTGTTGGATGTGAGCTCATGTTTGGTGTTTGGAATGATGTGAGCTGCTATTTGGTGTTTAATATGGTTTACATATATGTTTTGGTGTTGTTGTGTATACTCTGATATGGTATATTATGATATAGAGTGTTACTTTCGTGCTACTTCTTGAAGATCACATCTTGTAGACATTATAAGTTGTTTTAGCTAAAAAAAAAATTCAAAGGGGGAGATTGTTGTTTCTTTGATTGAATGCTTTAGGTAAAACATCATGGGCAATACAAGATGTAATTTGTGACATGGCATCATGTGGATAAAATGTTCCAGCATGTGCGCATCATCCATCCTCATGTTGCTAGTCAAATTTTGTGAGTAAATCTGACTATGATTTTATTTGATTTCAATAAGTTTGTTAATCCAAATTAGTTTGGAAAAGGATTTAATTGGATATGATCTAGTTGAAAGATTTGGGTTTGGTTTACATTAAAAGATTTTGATTTGAGTTAGTCAAAGAAGATTTAATTGGATAAGCCTTGAAGAAAGATTTGGTTCAGTTTTATCCAAGATTTTGCAGAAGATTTAATTAAACAAATATTCCATGAAGATTTCGATTGAATTTATTTTAATTACAAGATATGGATTTGAATTCAATGAGAAGATCTTCAATTCCAGATTTAAAGTGTGGTTCATTTTTTTGCAAAGATATTGATTGAAGATTTAGATTCCATGAAGAAATTTATTCTGATTCCTTTACTTGAGAAGTTGGAATTGTGATTTATATCAAGTAAAGATTTTAATTGATTTGTTCAAGATTCAGAATTTTGTTACAGATGTCAAGCAAAATGCTGAAGCGATCTGTAAGGCATCTAACTCTGACTGATTTGTATCAATCAAGGATCACAATATTCCTAATGAAGATTTGATTGATTATGTGAGTTTTTGGAGGATGTAATTTGAATCAAATACAGCAAGAATAACCAAGAGATTCAGATTTAATCAAGGAGATCAATCAAGATTGACAATCATCATTATTAAAGATTGATCTCATATGATTTTTAGAAGTTAAACCGAATTTTATTACCTAAATTCATATGGGATTTTGGAGCTGGAGTTAGGGCTATATAAGGAGTTCATCTCCTTTATGAAGACTCAAAGCTTTAAAGAAAAATCTACTCTATAGGAGAGTTTTAGTTGAGTCTTGTCTTTGAGTTTTTGTTGTAATACTTTGTTCCTAGATACTAATTATATAAGCTTAAGAATAAAGTATTTATGTGCGTTTAGTTGTTCCATCTTTTCAATCATGTTGTAATTTTTCAAACACAGGGAGAATGTTTGAGTGAAAGTAAGAGGCATATCTTATTCAGGTAGAGCCTGAATGAATCTTCACAGGTAGTATTAGGAAATTGACCTTGAACTAGGGCAATTCAGAGTAAGCTCATTTGTCCTTCTAATTATTCGAAGTAAAGTCATTCTATAGGGAGTCCTGAATAGAAATTCACGGGTAATATTAGGAAGAGAGACATTGAACAAGGTTTGTTCATCTAAGACTATTTGTACTTTTACTAGTGATAGTGGATTTCTTTTCTTGGGTTGAGTGCCCTCTAGACGTAAGTGATGTTGCATCGAATTAGGTTACCAATTCCTTTGTGTTCTTTATTGTTTTATAATTTGTTTTATAGTATCTGTTAATCTGGTGTAAGAAGTTATACACATTGTCCAAGACATTGTGTCCAACATCTGTTGTGCAAAGAACAAAATTTCAATTGGCGTCAGAGCAGTCACCCTATTCTATTTGGGGTGTGTTCTAAGGTTCTTATTCTGTTCAAGATGGAGAATTTCAATGAAGGAGGAGTAGTTCATCGACCAGATTTTCTTTATGGTATTAAATATCCTCCAAAGATAAGAGCAGAAGACAAAATAGGTTATGATACTGAAGAACATCTCAGGCTTGCTAAGATCTTTAGTAAAGTCATGAGAAAATTAGATATGAGATCCGAGAATGTCTCTACAAAAGTTCAAGACAATCAGCAATATAATTTCAAGAGGTGTAACTTTCAGCGTAAAAGAATAAGTGGTGAAAATCTCAACTAGATCCAATGTTTTAAATGCAAAGATTTTGTACATACTCAAACTGAATGCTCAGGTTTTCCAAGGATACAAAGAAAAATCTACAATGCCACTAATGATGAAGAAGGTTGGTCTAATCAAACAAACAATGTTGTAACATTAACTACACACATCAAAGAAATGAAAGGTGATATATATACTGGTGGGCCATCAAATTCAAAGAATATGTGTGTTACTCCTATTCAGAAAATAAAATCCACAATGTCAAATAACAAGTCTCAACATCCTATCACACATGATTACCAAAGCATTAATTTTATCTCCTTCATTATATTGTACTATTATAAATAGTATGTGAGTTAACTACATCATGTTGACTCACAAGGGAGAAACAATTTAACTCTTATACAAGTTTAATCCCTTCGTCTCAAAATAAAAGTCTTTAAAAGTTGTTGCACATAAATTAAGAAAAGTAATGATTAAATTATTAAATATAACAATTTTACAAAACTACCCTTAATTACTACTCCCTCCGTCCCACAATGAGTGACCCGGTTGATCATTTCACACAGATTAAAAAAAAGAATAAATAAAAGAGAGAGAATGATATTTTTACTAAAGTACCCTTATCATGTATTGAGAATGATGAAAGTAATATTAATTAGAGGATAAAATTAAAAAAAAATGCTTTGAAAATTGAAATGAGTCATTCATTTTATTTTATTCTAAATATGTCACTCATTGTGGAAATGAAGGAGTATTGATTGTTATAAAAGTATAATATGATATAATATCTTGACAGTAGTGTTGACAATATTTATTAGGGGTAAAATTGATAACAATTAATTAATGTTGCATTTTTTTTTAAAAGCTAATGGCTTAAAAGGAATACTAGAAGTATTCAAATCAGGACAAAAACCAAAGGGAAATTTCCAACCAACACTCCAATCCTAAGGATTCATACACAAATCATAAAAAGAAGAGTTGGAGTAAGGAATCTCTTCAATACAACCCCATTTCTAAGTGAAGAATTTTACCTTCCAACAGATATTGTTAATACTCCCTCCGTCTCACAATAGGTGTCCTCTTTGAGATTTTCACACTTTTTAAGATAAGGATTAATTGTGTTGATTCCAATGATAAAATGAGTGTCATTTACTAAAATAACCTTATTAATAATAGATAGTGGAGTAATTAAATGAATTAAAATACAATAAATAAGGGTAAGTTAGTGGAAAGAAATAATAAATATTACAATTGTATTCTAAAGGGACAAATAATTTGAGACAAATAAAAAAATGAAAGAGGACACCTATTGTGAGACGGATGGAGTATTAACTAAAACTGAATTAAAGATGAAGTTGTTTTACTCATTCCAAATCGACTAAAGAACAGCCAACCAAATCGCTCCTTTAATGCAAGAATGATCTTTAGAAGAAAGACTTCCACATCAATCCAACCAAAATCTTGTCACCTCCCTAATTAATATTGTATTGAAAACTTAAAAAAAAAAAAAAAAAACTCTTATTTTGAAACAATTTTTTTACTAAAAAAAACTTTTATTTTAAAATAAAGAGAGTACATTATTACAATCTCAAACAAACAAAACAAAAATAAACACACATATTTTACAATTTAATTACTAACATGTTTTTGTAACTTCTAGGCTTCTAGCCACGACATTAATCACACTCACTTAATTCTAAAGCAAACACTGTCCCCAGTCTAAACTCACTGCAACACTCTTACTATTAAAATCCGAAACATTTTCTGAATAGGTTGCGCTCTTATCACTAAACACATCATCCTCGTCTTTTTTCCGATCAACCTCCACGTCATCATTCTCAACAGCAACATTTTCACGCTGTTCCGCAGTCTCTTGTAACTGCAGTGCAAACTCCAACGTCCAAACGACGTCGTTCATCGACGGTCTCATCCTTCCATCTTCTAACAAACAACTAACCGCAATTTCACCGAATTTTTTCAAACACTCAGGCGCTATACTCCCCTTCACAGAAGGGTCCACGATACTCTCGAGGGTCCCACTTTTATAGCAATCTCTCCCCCAATCAGCGAGTGACATCTGATTCCTCTCCGCGGTTCTAATCAGAGGCGGCCGTGCGCAGAGTATCTCAAATAAAACAACCCCAAAAGAATACACGTCAGATTTCTCAGTTAAACGCTGTCGTTTGTAATACTCAGGATCTAAATAACCAACGCTACCTTTCACAACAGTGCTAACATAGGACTTTGATACACCACTAGGCCCAATTCGAGAAAGCCCAAAATCAGAAACCTTCGCTATCCATTTCTCATCCAACAGAATATTTGTTGTTTTCACGTCACGGTGAATGATCGTTCGTTTCGCACCTGTATGAAGGTAGTGTAAACCACGCGCCGCCCCTATTGATATCTTCAACCGCTGTTTCCATGATAATACTGGATTATCCGTGTTGTATAGATGATCTTGTAAAGTTCCACGTGTCATGAAATCGTAGACGATTATCATTTCGTTGTTATCGATGCAGTAACCAATTAAAGAAACAAGGTGAACATGACGGAGGTTTGAGAGCAAGTTGATCTCGTTGAGGAACTCGTTTTCTCCTTGCTGTGAACCCGGTTTGAGTCTTTTGATTGCGACCGGTGTTAAACCGTTGTCGATGTAGCCTTTGTACACGTGGCCGAATCCTCCGACGCCGATGATGAAGAGTTCGTCGAAGTTGTTCGTGGCGGCGCGTATCTGGCGGAAGGAAAACCTGCGGCAGAGTCCTGAAGGTAGAGGTGAAATTTCAGTGTTGGTTGTAGCCTTTTTCGCATTGGTTTCTCTTTTTTGCCTAAAATAAAATAAAACAACAAAAGAAAGAAAAACGACACCGAATAAAACTCCCAAAACGACGTGGAATATTGTCGTTCCACGTATGCTTTTGCTTTCCTTATTGATTCTAACCGGAGACTGAACCGGATCCGGGTTGGGTCCAGCTAGATTCTTCAAACGATTATCACTGATTTTGAAAATTTCAAGTCCGTTTAAAAACGGGTCACTGTATATGGTGTCTCTACCGTCAGCATATGGATGCATTTGAATAGAGAGGTTAACTTTCTTGTTAATATTACTCTTTGGAACGATAACAGCGTAGTTTCTATGCACAGCAAGCCCTTTTTTACCAAGGGTCCATCTCAAAACATCAGCTTTAATTTCCGCTACGTTTCCTTGTAAATAGACGGCGAAGACTCTATCACCTATGGTAGTTATGATGGGGTCGAGTTCACAGAAGTGGAGCCTGATCAAGTAATTGAAACCAGAATCAACTGGAAACTCCCAAGTTAGGTTTAAGAGTTTGTTGAGAGTGGCATTGGTGCCCAAGTCACGTGCTGATCTGTAGAGATCTTTGGGTGCCACGTAATCAGGGTTTACGGTGATGTTCATTCTACCTGTTGTGTCTGGAGGGACAAAATCGCGTGATGTTGGTGTTCTTAAATAGTCGTTGTCGTTTTCGTTCCAGTTTCTCAGCATGCCTATGTCTAGAATACTTAGTGAGCTTGTTAGCAATCCAACTTTGATCCTGTAATCTGCAATAGTGTTCCCATAAATTAACAAGTTTTTTTAAGACGTTAATTGATAAAATTAGAGTATTCTTTTTTTGCTGAATGCTGACAAAAGAAAAACAAGTGAAACAAATTTAAATAATGGTATTTACTATTTTTAGGAAGAGATAAAAACTGATTGAAACTTTGTAGTATCCCATTGATTTATTTCAACTATAATAAATTATTTAAAATATTTGTACATATCAACTAATATAATATATAACACCGTATGTTTGAATTGTTTGATTTAATTTAATTTTTTAAAAAGAATTATTGAAAGTAAAAATGTTAAATTTGCCACATGAAGAATTTTACTCATAGAATTCGTACTATATATACTTGTAAATAATTGCAAGTTTATATATGATGATAAATTCAAAGCTAATTTAATTGTTGTTACCTGTCTCTAGCGCAACGTTGGTTGAAATACTATATGCTGGTATGATAGTGGACCCCACAAGTGAAAAACCAGGGTCAGTAGTTGGTGTATAATAGAGATCATCAGGCATGGATAAGACTTCAATTCCATTAATGAAAGCATAGTTATTAGAATTTCCACTACTTGGAATAAAATTCAAATCAAGCCTTTGATCATCACCAACGTTGATAACATATTCTTTGAATATAGTCTCAACACCTTCAACATCAGCGTTTAACGAAGCATTAAAATCCTTAACAAGTGTGAATCCGTTGGATACAACGGTGAAGTAAGCATCGTAACGGTTGAAACCGTTGGAATAAGTAGAAGGGTAGAAAAAGAGACGGAGGAATTTAGGACCTTCAGTGACGGGGAAAGAGTAGTTGAATATTGAGTGTGATAAACGAGCTGTTGAATAAGGGATTTTGTTGATTGAAGGGTATTGTGGTGTTGTTAGAACAGAAATTGCTGTTGGGTTGTTGTTTTGTGATGATAACAAAAGTTTTGAGTTTGTGTCTCCTGTCCATGTTCTTTCTCCGTCGGTAGAGTTTTCTGTTGTGCCACAATTGAGGGTATAACGGTCAATTGGGTCGTATGCTTGAAGGGGAAAGAGGGAGATGGAAAAGTAGAAGAGGGTGGTGATTATGGTTTTGAAGTTCATCAATGGTTTCATGTTTTTTTAGGGTTGAGAGTGTGTGTGTGGTGTGTGGAATTGAAGAACAAGAGTTTATAGAATTGTGAAGAGTGTGTTTGTGACGATGACAAATATTTTGAGTTGTGTTCATTGGTGGTGGAGATGAGAACTTAGAAAATGAAAAAGTCTTTTGTTTGAGTCTCAGTTTATTTTAACTTTAAAAAATGATTTTTTTTTTAATTTTTTTTAAAATAAATTTTACAAAAATGTTTTTGAAAATATTACAGATTTTTTTTATTTGTTTTCTTATAAATTAAAAAAAAAAACAAATTTTGACATATTATAACATAAACATATATTATTGAAGATCAAAATATAGTCAAAATTATAATTTTTTTAAATAGTTGTATCTCAAAAATGATTTTTATGAAAAACTATTTGAAATAACTTTAAAATTAATTGATTTTTTGAAATTTTGATATCGCAATTTTTTTTTTGATAAATTGATGAAATATATATAATAACATTTTAAGAATAATTATTCAAACAAAATTTTCATTTGAAACATTTCATAAAAGTTTCTTTGTAAAATTTGTTTACACTAAAATATATTACACTATAAAAATCATTTTTAAAAAAAATTAATACAAACAGGCCCTAATTTATGTTTAAGTTCTCCTATTTTATTTGATTATGAAATTAATTTCATACTTTAAATTTAAATACTTTTAGTTATGTTTTATATTTTTGTATTTAAAATTAATAATATTTTTATTTTTAGCTAATGTGTCACTTGTATAATGTAATAAATCATTATATAATTTTTTTAAACTTTCTAAATAAAAAATATCAATTTAAAAAGGAATATTTCATCAGAATTTTAATACGAAAAAATAAAAAGAGATTAAAACTATTTAGGAGGAACAAAATTATAATTAGACCAAATTTTAAAATAATTAAAGTTAACAAATTATTACATATATTTTGTTTTTGTACTTGTTCAATTTTAAAAAGAAATACGATTACTTATTAAATATTTGTATTTTTCTTCCATAAAATGTCATGAAAGAGTTTATTTTTATAATTTCTAAATATAAAATACCAATGTTCTAATAAACATGGTAAAATTGCCATTAGTATTGTTTTGCTATGGAATTAGAATTATTGAGAGAGAGATCAGCAAGGTTAGCACTTCAATATTCAAGTTAATATGTGAGTAAAGTGAGTGAATGAAATTTGAATTTGAATTGCATATAGATATTGATTAAAATGACTTGAGCTAATTATAATGCCTACGAAAACGGTTACATTTCTTTGAACTTTGACTCATTAGTGGAATGATCGTAGTAAGTCATCATTTAATGCATGAGGTGTGGTCAATCTTCGGACCAATAAATACTTCAGTTATTGAGAGAATCTCGTTAAACTCGTTTAACACTTATCTTGATAGATTCTACTATAAGACACATCATTAAAGGGGTGAGGAGAACCAAATACTTGGGCTCGAGTGGTAAACGAGCTCCTGCTAAGGGACGAAGATTCGAGAAATACCGAGTTCGATTTCTGGTGGAAATAATACTTGGCTAGTGTCAGTACCTCTCGGCACAAGCTTTGGATTATTATGGCTCATTTTTCCTGGGAACCAGAGTACGAAAAGCAAAAAAAAAGGTGAAGCGAGCTTGACCACGTGCTCGCCACGTGATCTCGCGGATTATTTATTCAAATATTATTTATTTCATTTAAAAGTTTAAGAATTGATGAGCCGCGATCTTAGATCTTATCAAAAATATTTCATGTCACAATCCTTCAAGTATAAAGTATGTAACGTCGAAGTCCAAAAATAATGCTTATAAAAAAAAATCCCAAAATAAAATATAACTTAAATTTGAGTGGAATCTATTTTAATATGAATCTAATGATTTCTATGTGAAAGTGTAAAGATTATTTTCTCGAGTTTTTAGGATCAGGATAAACTACAAAAAAATTTATGAGGATTTCTTAGTACACCCCATAAGTTTCTTAGACACCGCGCAAAATTCCACTTATGCCCCCTGATTTCAGATGTGCAAATCAGGACGGACTATGGCGTTAAAAAAATATTTGTCCCGGATGTGCATATGCGAAAGGTCTCCGTATATGCAGATCTGGAAGAATTGTTGATATATTTGAACCTGCATGATCACTCCCCCCATTCTTCCCATTCTCAACCTTTCTTCTTCCACACTCACCCTCACCAACCTAAAAAACCCTACTTCATCAATATAATTTCTCACTCAAAAACTCTAACTTTTTGGTGCAACAAATCAGAGGGAGCAAGAGAAGATTGAATTTCAGGTAAATATTCAACTTCATCCACTACATTGCTCACATTATCAATCTACTTTTTAGAAAAAAACAAGTTACGCGGCTTTCAGATGTGTAAATCCGGTACGTATTGAGCATGAACTTGTCCAGATGTGCACATCCTGAAAAATGGCTGGAACTTATTAATTTTAATTTTCAGCAATTTTTAATAGGTTTTAGTTATATATATTTATTGTTCTGTTATTGTTTATAAATAGATATGGTGCATGTAACACCCTTCTACCCCCACATACAATACGCGGTAAAATAATCATTTTAAATCAGAGTACAACATAGAAAGGCGTCACATTTTCGTCTTAAAACATCTTGATAACAATCCTGCTCCGTAATACGGGTTTTTCAACAATTTAATTCAAAACATCGCATCGGAATAACTTTATTTCCATCAAATCAAACTTCAAACATCTTAAAGAAAATGATAATAGCATCTGTTAAACCAAGTAAAATAGAGCTCAGAGGTTCACAATGTTCCCGACCCGATGTTACATGATCAGAGCAAGACACACCCTCTACTCAACTGAAAAGAAAACTTACTCCAAAGCTAACTCTTCACGCACCGCGAACTAATCTTGGTTATCTGCACGTTACCCACGTAGAGGCAACATTCAAACAGGCAGGGTGAGTAATCACAATTCAATATAAATCATATAAAGAAAAGACATTAACAAGGCAACCTTTGTTTTTATCAAATACCCCAGGGACTCACCCAAAACATCATATAGAACATCACATCACCAATATCACTCATACGCAATCATGCAATGCCACCAAGAATGAAATGCAACATCATAATAATGCATGTGGTACCAAATCGTCATAATAAGGGACACTAGGCCATCAACCCTCCATAAGGGAGCATGTCACAAAATACTTCAATCCGCACAATGGGATTGAAGCCACCAAAATAACGGACCGAAGTCCCACCATAGAATGCCATGAATGCATGATGCAACAACATCGTCATAATCATCATTAAAATCATCGTTTGCATCAACATTCATGTCAATATTCCTCGTACTCATCAATACAACATCTATTCAATCAATCACATAATTCATACTAGCTACAAGTTCTCACGCATCCTACTTCTGTCATCATTTTCATCACTAAATAATCATCATATAACACGTCAACACATAGCAGCAATTTGCAGCAACATCACAACATTAATATAATATAAAACAGATATTTTCCATGAATTTTAAGTCAATAAAAATAATATTTTTCAGTCCCAGGTCACGCTAAGCGAGCCCCACCCTCGCTAAGTGCGCAGCTCTCTGCCTCGAAGAGGCGAAATTCTTCCAGACCGCGCTAAGCGCGCTAGGCCGTGATAAGCGCACTCTACGATTTTGGCAGAAAAACCCTGCGTAACAGCACTTCTCCATATGCGATTCAACACCCCTAAATCAGATTTTATCCTTAAATTATCACAGATTATGTTATTATAACCTATAACTATCACATATACGTCAATAACAACAATCATCACATAGCAAATCATCAAAATCCATCATCCCTAACCTCCAATTCCTAGGTTTTCCCCCAAAATCCCAATTACCCACCAACACCTAATCTTTATATCAAAATATTGCAAAGTGATACTCCCCATACCTTAGAGTCTTGATTCTTTCGATCTTCTCTTAAAGTTTCACCGAAAATCCCTCTATGCCCTAGTCTCCTCCACTCTTCTTCTGTTCTTCAGAGCACTATTTTCTTTCTTTCAACCAAAATAACACGAATAATGAAAACTCCCCTCGCTATCCCTTGTTTCAACTCAAAATACCCCTAAATGTGCTCTTACCATCTTACCCTCACTTATCCCTCACCAATGACCATCATACCCTCAAGGCTTCTAACACTCTTATTTTAAATATTAATAATAATTTGAATAATGTGATACAATTATTCTTACCATCAATATTATTAATAAAATTCCACCACAATGCTCATGAAACACAACAACATGTCATCAAATTACCTTATATTCACAAATAATTAATAATTGACTAAATATGAATTTAGGGCATTACAACTCTCCCCCACTTAAGGAATTTTCATCCTCGAAAATTTACCTGAAGCAAATAGAGTCGGATATGACTCCTTCATCTGATCCTCGCGCTCCCAAGTCCAACTTTCACCAGCTGGTCCTCCCCATAAAACTTTCACCAAAGCAATCTCTTTACCTCGCAGTTGTTTCATTTCTCGACCATCGACACGCATAGGCAATGCTTCCACAGTCAGATTATCCCTTACTTGTACATCATCAATCTGAATCACATGCGACGGATCCGGAATGTACTTCCTTAATTGAGACACATGGAACACGTCATGCAAATTCGCAAGTGACGGCGGTAAAGCAATTCGATAGGCTACCTCTCCTATCCTCTGTGATATCTGATATGGACCAACAAAACGTGGAGTGAGCTTCCTAGAATTCAAAGCTCTACCCACACCAGTCACTGGCGTTACTCTAAAAAATACGTGATCTCCCTCTTGGAATTCAAGTGTTTTCCTCCTCCTATCATGGTAGCTCTTCTGACGACTCTGTGAAGCTTTCATCTTCTCTTGGATCTTCCTAATCTTCTCATTCGTCTCTTGCACAATTTCAGGTCCGAGTACAACACTCTCGCCCAACTCATACCAACACAACGGAGTCCTTCACCTTCTCCCATACAAAGCTTCATAAGGTGTCATTCCAATACTAGCATGAAAATTATTATTGTACGTGAACTCAATCAACGGCAAATGACTATCCCACGATCCTCCATGATCCAACACACAAGCCCCCAGCAAATCTTCTAAGGATTGGATAATCCTTTCTATCTGACCGTCCGTCTGCGGATGATAGGCAGAACTCATCCTCAACTTAGTACCCAAAGCATCTTGCAAACTCTTCCAAAACCTCAATGTAAACCTCAGATCTCTATTCGACACAATACTCAAAGGTACCCCATGTAACTTCACAATTTCATCGACGTACAACTCCGCTAACTTCTGCATGGAATGATTAATCTTCATCAGTAAGAAATGAGCCGACTTTGTTAATCTATCTACAATCACCCATATCAAATCATTCCCTTTCACAGTCTTCGGTAATCCCATCACAAAATCCATGGAAATATTATCCCATTTCCATTCAGGAACATTCAACGGTTGCATCATACCTGAAGGCTTCTGATGTTCAATCTTTGACTTCTGACATGTCAAATATGCATACACAAATTCGGCAATGTCTCTCTTCATACCTGGCCACCAAAATAACTTATGCAGATCCTGATACATCTTCGTAGCACCAGGATGGATACTCAGTCTACTTCGATGTCCTTCTTCTAGAATACTCTTCTTGATTTCTGGAACATCTGGAACACATACTCCATCTCGAAACCTCATCACACCATTCTCATCAATCTGGAAGTCACCTTCGTTACATTGGTTAATCAAAGTCAATTAGTCAACCAACTTTAAATCGGATTGTTGTCCCACTCTGATTTCTTCCAGAATACTACTAGTCAACCTCAACATTCGCAACTTCACACTGTCAGGAGTCGTTTCACATACCAAACTCAAATCTCTGAATTGCTCAATTAGTTCCAACTCTTTCACCATAAGCATCGACATATGCAATGACTTTCTGCTCAACACATCGACCACTACATTTGCTTTGCCCGGATGATAACTCAAATCAAAATCGAAATCCTTCAACAGCTCTAACCACCTCCTCTGCCTCATATTTAATTCCTTCTGATTAAATAAGTACTTCAGACTTTTATGATCGCTGAACACCTCAAATTTAGAGCCAAACAGATAATGTCTCCAAATCTTCAACACAAACACCACCGCGGCTAATTCCAAGTCATGTGTAGGATAATTCCTCTCATGAACTCGCAATTGCCTCGAAGCATAGACAACAACTTGTCCATTTTGCATCAATACTCCACCAAGACCCATCTTCGACGCATCACAGTACACTACAAAAGATCCACTCGGATTAGGCAAAATCAACACTGGAGCAGTAGTCAATCTCTTCTTTAATTCTACAAAACTCTCTTCATAAGCTACATCCCACACAAAAGTTTGACCCTTTCGAGTCAACTGAGTCAACGGTAATGCCAACTTAGAAAAGCCTTCAATAAACTTGCGGTAATAACCCACTACACCCAGAAAACTTCGTATCTCAGTAGCAGACTTCGGAGTCTTCCACTGTAATACAACATCAATCTTAGAAGGATCAACGACAACACCACCACTGGAAATCACATGGCCAAGGAAGCGCACTTCCTTCAACCAGAACTCACACTTCGACATCTTTGCATACAACTTCTTCTCTTTCAACACTTGCAACACAGTCCTCAAATGCTCGGCATGTTCTTCTTCAGATCTGGAATATATCAAGATGTCATCGATAAACACCACCACAAACTTATCCAAATACTCATGAAAAATCTGATTCGTGTACTCCATGGACACACCAGGTGCATTAGATACACCGAACGACATCACAGTGTATTCATAGTGTCCATACCTTGTCCTGAAAGTCGTCTTCGGAATATCATCAGGTTTAACTCAGATCTGATGATAACCCGACCTCAAATCAATCTTGCTGAACACACAGGAACCTACTAGCTGATCCATCAAATCGTCGATTCTCGGTAGCAGATACTTATTCTTGATAGTCACTATATTCAGCTGTCGATAATCAACACACAACCTCATATTTCCATCTTTCTTCTTCACTAACAACACAGGAGCACCCCACGGAGAAACACTTGGTCGAACAAACCTCTTTTCAATCAACTCCTCTAACTGTTTCTTCAATTCACTTAGCTCAGAATCTGACATCTGATAATGAGCCATCGACAGTGGACTCGTATCTGGTATTAAGTCCACTACAAACTCTACCTCACACTCTGGAGGAAAATCACTAATGTCATCTGGAAACACATCTGGGAATTCACAGACAACAGGCAACTCCACACTCGCAGCTTCACGATCAATTTGCAACGATGCAAACATTGCAAACACCAAAGCTTCGTCTTCTTGAAGTTCGTCTACTTGCTTAGCAGATAAGAACATCAACTCCCCACTATCATCAATATCAGGAAACTCCACAGTATTGTTATAACAATTGATATGAACACGGTTGAACTCCAACCAGTTCATTCCAAAGATCACGTCAATTTGGTGCAAGGGTAGGCACACCAAATCCATTACAAAACTCTTCTCAAAAATCGTCACAGGACATCTCAAACACACAAGGGTAGTAGTAACAGAACCATTAGCTGGAGTTTCTATTACCATATTCCCCTTCATATCAGATAACTTCAAACTCAATCTATTAGCACATTCAAGGGAGATAAAAGAATGAGTAGCACCAATATCAATAATAGCAACCAACTCGATATTATTAATAAAAACAAGTACCTCGAATCAGGTTGTCCTTCTCTGGAACTGCTGCACCACTCAAAGCAAACACACGGCCACTGGTCTGGGCAACAGTAACAGTCTTCTTCGGCTTTTGACATTGAGTACTGATATGACCTTTCTCAGCACAATTGAAATAGGTCGGACCTTCATCTTTGCAGCCAGTAGCTCTATGCCCCTTCTTACCACATCGATAGCACCTCACCACAATATTGGTGCACGCATCAGCACGGTGACCTTGCTCACCACACTTATGACACTTTCCAGAAGCGGGAGCTACTCCCCCACTTGTATTTTTCCCATCTGAAGCTTTCTGCTTCCCTTTGTTAGCTGAAGTTGTATAAGGCTTACCCCTATACTGCCCTTTCTTCTCACTCAACTGCTTGTAGTGAGCAGATCGAGTTCGGCTATCCTCATCGTAGATTCTACTCTTGTCAACCAACTCAGCATACCTGCCGATCTATTGATACCCAATACCGTGCTTAATCTCTGGTCTCAGCCCATTCTCAAACTTGAGACACTTGGACATCTCAGCATCAGCACGATTGTAGTGCGGATAGAACTCGCCCACTTCTCAAACTTCGCGGTATACTCTGCCACAGTCATATCTCCTTGCTTCAGCTCAAGGAATTCCACTTCTCTCTTGCCACGAGCATCCTCTAGGAAATACTTTCCTAGAAACTCTTGCCTAAACATAGCCCAAGTTATCACAGTGCCAACATCTGCAAGTCTCTGACGGGTGTTATCCCACCAGTCCACAGGCTCTTCTTCCAGCATATGCGTTCCGAACTGAACCTGTTGCTCATCAGAACACCCCATCACCCAGAAGATCTTCTCGATCACCTTCAGCCACTTGTGTGCACTTGCTGAATCATGCGTACCCACAAAAATCGGTGGATTGTTCCTTTGAAACTTCCCCAAAGCACGAAACTCATCAGGAGCTCCACCATTTGGATTCAGCTGCGCCACCATATTAGCAACCGATTCTAACGCATAAGCAATTGCACGATCATTTCTTCCAGCCATCCTACACACCACCAACAAGGTTAGAAGAACTAAAACATCGACAGTGTACACACACTCCTCGACTGACAGGGACAAACATCAAGTAAAAACCTGGCCGGACGAACCGACCTGCTCTGATACCACTAATGTAACACCCTTCTACCCCACATACAATACACGGTAAAATAATCATTTAAAATCAGAGTACAACATAGAAAGGCATCACATTTTCGTCTTAAAACATCTTGATAACAATCCTGCTCCGTAATACGGGTTTTTCAACAATTTAATTCAAAACATCGCAGCGGAATAACTTTATTTCCATCAAATCAAACTTCAAACATCTTAAAGAAAACGATAATAGCATCTGTTAAACCAGGTAAAATAGAACTCAGAGGTTCACAATGTTCCCGACCTGATGTTACATGATCAGAGCAAGACACACCCTCTACTCAACTGAAAAGAAAATTGACTCCAAAGCTAACTCTTCATGCACCGCGAACTAATCTTGGTTATCTGCACGTTACCCACTTAGAGGCAACATTCAAACAGGCAGGGTGAGTAATCACAATTCAATATAAATCATATAAAGAAAAGACATTAACAGGGCAACAATTGTTTTTATTAAATACCACAACGACTTACCCAAAACATCACATCACCAATATCACTCATACGCAATCATGCAATGCCACCAAGAATGAAATGCAACATCATAATAATGCTTGTGGTACCAAATCGTCATAATAATGGACACTAGGCCATCAACTCTCCATAAGGGAGCATGTCACAAAATACTCCAATCCACATAATGGGATTGAAGCCACCAAAATAACGGACCGAAGTCCCACCATAGAATGCCATGAATGCATGATGCAACAACATCGTCAAAATCATCATTAAAATCATCGTTTGCATCAACATTCATATCAATATTCCTCGTACTCATCAATACAACATCTATTCAATCAATCACATAATTCATACTAGCTACAAGTTCTCACGCATCCTACTTCTGCCATCATTTTCATCACTAAATAATCATCATATAACACGTCAACACATAGCAGCAATTTGCAGCAACATCACAACATTAATATAATATAAAACAGATATTTTCCATGAATTTTAAGTCAATAAAAATAATATTTTTCAGTCCCAGGCCGCACTAAGCGAGCCCCACCCGCGCTAAGTGCGCAGCTCTCTGCCTCGAAGAGGCAAAATTCCTCCAGACCGCGCTAAGCGTGCTAGGCCGCGCTAAGCGCCCTCTGCGATTTTGGCAGAAAAACCCTGCGATAACAACACTTCTCCATCTGCGATTCAACACCCCTAAACCAGATTGTATCCTTAAATTATCACAGATTATGTTATTATAACCTATAACTATCACATATACGTCAATAACAACAATCATCACATAGCAAATCATCAAAATCCATCATCCCTAACCTCTAATTCCTAGGGTTTCCCCCAAAACCCCAATTACCCACCAACACCTAATCTTTATATCAAAACATTGCAAAGTGATACTCCCTATACCTTAGAGTCTTGATTCTTTCGATCTTCTCTTGAAGTTTCACCGGAAATCCCTATATGCCCTAGCCTCCTCCATTCTTCTTGTGTTCTTCAGAGCACTCTTTTCTTTCTTTCAACCAAAATAACATGAATAATGAAAACTCCCCTCACTATCCCTTGTTTCAACTCAAAATACCCCTAATTGTGCTCTTCCCATCTTACCCTCACTTATCCCTCACCAATGACCATCATACCCTTAAGGCTTCTAACACTCTTATTTTAAACATTAATAATAATTTGAATAATGTGATACAATTATTCTTACCATCAATATTATTAATAAAATTCCACCATAATGCTCATGAAACACAACAACATGTCATCAAATTACCTTATATTCACAAATAATTAATAATTAACTAAATATGAATTTAGGGCATTACAGTGCACCCCCGATAACATCTCAAAAGAATTAGTTTCGACGATTTCTCTGAAAGTTGAAGGGATTATCGTAAAGTCGGTTGATGTCGGCGGTGACTTTAATAACAAGAAAGAGTTTGATGATCGTGATAGCATGCTCGCATATA
Organism: Lathyrus tuberosus; assembly: GCA_022829125.1. Classification (NCBI taxonomy): domain Eukaryota; kingdom Viridiplantae; phylum Streptophyta; class Magnoliopsida; order Fabales; family Fabaceae; genus Lathyrus; species Lathyrus tuberosus. The sequence continues at coordinate 1,581,523 of JALAZF010000574.1, read as the reverse complement.
TTCGTAGGACGGCTATTGGCCTTGGTTTCGGTGTGAATATCGGAAGATCGGATAATGGTTTGGAAAGAAGAAATGCTTTTGTAACTTTGTTGTGCGAAAGAAGTGGGAAATATCAGGTTCCTCTACGGAAGTTAAAAAAAGACGGCACAGGTAGTAGAAAATGTGAGTGCCCTTTTAAGATTCGTGGTTACATTTAGTGTTCGTTGTGGTATACATAATCACGAATTGTGCTCAAAGTTTCAAGGTCATCCTAGTGTATGTCGGCTCAAGTCGGAAGAGAAGACATGTATTGCCGACATGAACTTGAATCTTGTCCAACCGAAAAATATACTGTCCACGTTGAAACGGAAGGAACCCGACAATGTAGCAAATATAAAGCAAGTGTATAACATTTGGTATCAGACGAACAAAGCAATTAGGGGAGATAGAAGTGAGATGCAACAACTGTTGAAATTGTTGAATGATAACAATTACGTGCCTCGGTACAGATATCGCTGTAGCACCCCAAAATTTGCCCTTTATTTTTTAAAACTTTTTCTGGCTTACGCTTCGCGTTCATCTGCATATCCATTAAGTCATAACTCATTCATTCATTTGCATTGGGCTCTTGAGGCACGAGATCATGGTTTCTTATCTTCTGTGCGAAATGGTTGATATTCATTAATTGAAGATGGTGGTTAGGGTCCATCTCAAAGGCATATTGACATGAGATCCAATTGTGGATTTATAGTGTGGTCAGGACAGAACTATTCCCTTAGTTGCTTATTGTTCATTGCGTATAATACGAGTTAATGAGGGAGGAGATTGAAGTTGATCTGAGGTGGAGTTCATGGAGTATTTGAGTTTGAATTTGGATTTAGATTGGGTAAGCACTTTAAGATATTTGGAATTCAAGATACAAGATCGTAAATCCGTATCCACCCCATATCATAAACAACAATCCATTTTTGATATCCATTTCAACCGTACACCATTATCTCATTCCTAATATCCATTTTTAGTTCAATTGTCCGTTTTAATAATCATGTCCATTTGTTAAAACCATATCCACTTTAAAACCATTTTTGATGTCCATTTTTAGAATTCAAATCCATTTCCATTTACTTTACAAGTAATCATTTTCTATAGCCAAAACCCAAATTAACCACATCCAAAACCTATAACCATGTTGGGTATCCATTTTGTTCAATTTTGTTCGTATCCAAAATCCGAATTATCCATTTCCAAATCCATCTTTTTATGTCCACATAAATCCATTCAAAATCCATTTTCCAAAATCTAAATTAAAACAATAACCCAAAAGATAAATCCAATGTCCAAATTACAAGTGCAAGGCATCGAAAAAAGTTCATGACAGAAAAGCTAGCAGGAAATCTAACAGAAAATTCAGAAAATTTATTTCCTATTTCACAGCTCCTTATAACATAATTAACGGCAGCTCATATAACCTCCAAAAAAAAAAAAACCAACTGCAACATTTTTCCTCTAATTTTTCCTAACAAAAACTCACTCGGACCTCATAATAGAAAAAACAAGAGAACCTAACCTCTAACCAACTCTAACAATCCCTAACCGAATTCTAACAAAAGATCATAATTTCTAACAGTTACAAAAAGTAAAAACCCTTCATCACCCTCATTCTTCTAGAATCCAATTTCAACAAGTTTCGACCACCAATCTGTAACCGATTTCTGCATCAATCTTCCGAAGCTCCACTCGTTTCAATCTTCAGAAATTGGTAACCACTCCTTCATTGCGATTCCGTTCCTGCTTCAGTCTTCATCAATCACCTTCAATTTATCTTCATCATCTCATACTATCCAAAAAAAACGGCGACAAATTCACAACCGTAATAAAGTCCTTGAAGATTCATCTTCAATTTCCGACTAATTTTTGCCACTGCACCTTCAATAAGCTTCAACAATTCAGCTTCAATGTAACCTCCTGATTCTCCTTTTTCACATCTTCACCAATTCTCCCAGAATCTCCATCATCATCAATCTGTTAATCTCCTGCAAAATCAAGAACTTCAATACATTAACAATTCTCAACGAACACCGCAAGAACTCTTCAAAACGAAGTGAAAATCCAAACTCTGAACAGCAACCACACAAATTCAGCAGGACGCACGAATTCAAGAAAGATTCAACAACAGCAGTGACATTTCGCATCAAACAGAAGAAGAGGAATCACGATAGCGACCACAACTGAAGCACGTAAGAGAAAAAGAAGATTCAAGTCGAAACTCACCGGTAATTCGACTTCGACGTTGTCACCACGCAAGTTCATCGATCTCCTTCAGAACCTTGATCACCCAGTGCTGTGAATCTTGCTTCTCCGTTGTAAGCTTGGAGTCGCGATGGCGACTATTGTGTTGATACAGGAAACGAAGATGGTGGTGGAGAGCGGCGCTGCGAGGTTGTTTTGTTTTTCGGTGGTTTCGGTGAACAGATGTTAACGAAAGAGTGATATAGAAGAAGGCTCAGACGAGTTGAATTGAAGAAAATTAAATCGAGGCGGTTGACGGAAGGGGACGCACGGTGTTGCGGCGCCGGCAAAGTGAAAGTGAAGAAGAGAGTGGTGACTTCTATTCTATAATGGTCTTCTAGGGTTTAAAGAAAAAACCCCAACTTGGATCAACGTTGTAGAGTGACCCGGGTCAAGCTCTTGGGCTCTCTACATTCACTCCACACGTTTATTCTGTCCACACTACCATGGTACTTACTGCACCCCTCCCATAATCATTTTCACTAGGTGGTTAATTAGAAGTTCACGTTAAGCATAACTTTAATTAATTAGATCAATTCTGGATTAGTGTTGTTTAAGAATTAGATTTTGGATTATGGTATTAGAATTAGAATTTTTAGGTTTAATTCATGATTCTAAAATTTGTTTTGGATTAAGAGATTTAACATAGTCTTTTATTTGGTTCAGTAATTGACTAATGGTAGATTAACTTCAATTAACTTTTGTTTAGAAACTAATTTCAAATTGATTTAGATATTAACATTAGACTTGGGTTTTAATTTCGAATTTGGATAATTGATTTTAGAACTTAATCTTGACTTAGTTATACTTTGGTTTAATAATTGACCTTAGACCTTGATTTTGGTTAATTAGAGTAACCTTGATCTAGTTCACTAATTGTTCTTGGATTAGTTGCTTACTAATTGTTTTTTAGCTTAAGTGCTTGATAATTGTTTTGTAGCTTGATGACTTGATAATATGTGTTTGGCTTAATTGGCCAATTGTTCAATAATCGTTTTTAGAATTAGAACTTTGAACTAATTGGTCATTGACATAGTATGGTTTGATTTTGTTCTAACATAGAATAAACTTAGATTTAATGCTAACATTGACTAATCTTTTTAATAGTTTCATTTGTCAACTTTGTTAATAGTCTTTAATATGTTTTGAATAGATTTTTGACTAATTGTTGTTTACATGTTAGTATTGATTTCAATTACTTCTTATTGATCTTTCTATTTGATCTTAGTTACTAACTTTGGTTATCTCCATTTGATTACTTTGACTAATATTATGAGTTGATTTTGTAGTGTTTCACATTTGACTTGATAAGTTGTTTAAAGGTAGAAGTTGATGTATACACAGCTGCTGTGAACGAAGTGTGCTGTAGAATGTTGTTGTTCTGTCTGGCTGTATATACACCTACCCTGTTCTGGAAATAGTAGCTGTTATAGGTTGTTTTTTACTTGTTGCTGGTTTTTATAGCTATGCAGGTGCTGGAGCGCTGTTGTTGTTGCTGTTTATGGCTCATTTCCTTGTTTTGCCTTAAGGACTTAAACTTGTTTTACCTTAGCCATTGGTGGATGCTTATAAGACGTGTGCACACTTCTAACATGAGTTCAATTCTGGTTTTGGTTTACTTTCATGTCCTTTGCCTATACTTGTAACCCTTAGGTGATTGCTTTTGTTGGTTTACCTTTAACTTCAAAGTAGATTAGTCTTGTAGCATAGTTGTAACTTGACTTATAACTTCATAATCCTTTTAGGTCTTTCACTTTAACTAGTGTGACTCAAATGTACATAGTCATTAGACTTAGGTCTTTATGTTGTACATACACTCTCATGTTATTACTAATGTCTTTGGTTCACATGTGCAAGGTACATAAAGGAGACATTCCAAAGGTGGTTTGACCATTTCATTTTGTAAATAAAAGCTTGTTTCTAACTTGGTTTGCTATTTGTTTATAGGTGCTTTCGTGACTTGCTTTCGTTGGTTTGCTACGGATTCATATCCGTTTGGTAGGACCTCTTATCTCTTCACTTCTCTTTAATGCTTTCAAATGCCATGAGAAGTAGGAATAGTCGATGCCATGATAAGTAGGATTGTATGGAAAGCACTCAAGTGAGGCCATGATTGTGTTTGTTTGATACTGTGCTGAAGACCTCTAAGGAGGCAATTGACGGAAGATAGGGTTCACAATCGACCCCCGTTATTCTAGTTGAGTCGTTCTTAGCTCTCATTACATGATCGAAGCTCTGAACATTACCTGCTCTTGTTATCGAGTCGGTCAAGTGGAACGAGGGTTTAATAATCAAACCGCCACACCTTGTCTATAGCTCGCATTGACCAATGTTGATGCTTATGTGATCTGATTCACATCTTCCCCTTCTTACTCTGCTCTCCATGGTTCGCGATATCATTGGATGAGTACCCTTATTTCCTCCAGCTAGCTTGTTTGCCTCGGTTGATATGACCCCTTGGCTAAAGCTCCCCTTTTCTTATTTTGACTGTGTGGCATTACTGTTTATTGACACTGTTTACTCCTTAGTTGCTTTTATTTCATTTTGTGATTGATTCGTCCTATGTTTACTTGTCTGATGACATGATCCCATATGATTCCTAGCTCCACTTAATTTTTGATTAAGTTGGAGGTGGGAGAGACATTAGGATAGCAATCCAGGCATGACAACATTAGGTAGACTCCCCCCTTGATCCTGACCTTAGGGCCACCATCACATGATAACATTAGGACATCTAGATTCCCTTTAGTGTTTTCTTTGCAACTTGAGTCTTCTCTTCTCATCTCATAATCTTAATAAAACACTTAATAAAGGTTAAACGTGTATTGCGCATGAGCCTTAGATGAGGAAAGTGAATAATGGGGGGGGGGGTCTCCCTTCATTCTTCTAGGGTACTTAGTGTACGTCCTGTTGGGGATGATACGCGACGTATTCGTTCCTATGTTGTAGACTTGGGTGCAATGCAAGTTACAAACAACTCCCAAAAACACTTCTGTCTAAAAAACACAAAACAAACTCAAACTTTTTATCCTTCGGGATCGTTAAGTTTCAAACCTCATTTTCAGAAAAGGGCGCGTTACTTTCGTCTCGTCGCAAACAGGCATCGACCCTAACTGCCGGACGCGAACTTAACCTCGCTCATAAAAAACACAGACTTGGTTAAGTCGAACTAGGACTGCTCTGATTTTCTCCTTCTGGTTAGATTGAGGATACGTAGGCACGAGACGGCGATGTCTTGGCGAGCAGCCTCCCCCTAGTTCGTGTCCGAACTACGTTGACTCTGATTTTTCTGTTCCCGAGGGAATATGTAGGCCTAGGACTCCGAGGACGTCCTATTGAGTCACTTCTCTTTCTTTTCTTCTTCGTTTCTCAGTTCTTTTCCGTTCTCGTTCCTTCTCCTTCCCAGTAGCAGTGGAGCTCCATACGACGACACCCTTTGATCGAGACAACAAGCGTGGATCCCATCGAGTACGATGGACGCGTGGGGTGCTAACACCTTCCCTTCGCGTAACCGACTCCCTTACCTGTTTCTCTTGGTCGTGAGACCATGGTTTTCCTTCCCTCAGGTTTACGCAGTGTTCCCTTTCCCTCTCATGGGATAAATACACATTGCTGGCGACTCTGTTTCTGCACCACTTTCGCGTTTGTACTTGGATGAAAATCCCGGGAGCGACAGCTGGCAACTCTGCTGGGTATTTGGTTTTCTAAGCGAGTCGATCCTAGCGCTTGTTTATTTTCGATTATAGGGTGTTTTATCTGTTTGCTTTACTTGATTTATTTATGGCATTGTTGCATGTTTACTATTTTATTGCATTTACAAGCTTTTCATTTACTGTTGCCATATATTCTGTGTTGGACTGTGCTGTCGTTTTCTGTTTGGTGGGCAGGGTGTTCTGAGAGATAAGGCCACTACCCAGGCTTGAGCATACACTTAGGTATTAGTGTAGGTGGACGTGTCGCTCCCGTGGTGTTTGGCCACGTGTGGGTGTTCACGAGACCTACAACCAGACGAGGTTCTATCCGGAGCTATCTGCTACTGTATGTTTGATACAGGCCAGTAGATATTCTCTGGAGGAATTGTCGACTCTAGTGACCATTCCCGAGGACTCAGTTGCGGCACTCCTCCTGAGTTGTGACAGTGGCAGACCACCTTTTGTGGCAAACCCATTGCACATTCTCGATCCGAGGACCCAATGCTGGGAACTTGCTATAGGATATCCTTTTTGAAAGAGAATCAGTGGAGGCATTCCTCGATTGGCGATAGTACTGTACCCTGAGGGATGAATGTACTATTGCTTCTCGACCTCAGTGCCAGAAGCTGAGGACCTTTCGTTTTGGATAATCAGTTTAGGCCTCCTCGATTGATGATGATGCCAAACCAGAAATGGTGAACGTATCATCATTTCTTGACCTGAGAGCCCAGGATACTGAGGATCCTAGTACCCACATGTAAGAGGGGTGGGTTGTTTACAGGTTTGCAGGTAATCGTGACTTTCATCCTACCCGGTATTCTGGTCTTCCTATCAGTGTGGGCTTATCAGCCTGGTATTATGGCATCATGATTATTCTGACCATCCCGGTATTATGATTAGGTCGGTGCTCTGATTATGCCGATATTCTGGCATTTTGGTATTCTGATTATGTCGATATTCTGGCATTCTGGTATTCCGATTATTCTGGTATCCTAGCATTCGGGTATTCTGATTATTCGGATATTCTGGTATTCCGGTATTTTCTTCAGAACAGACCTATGAGCTTATTCAGTCATCAGTACAGCACAGTGATTATTCAGACTATATGGAAGCTTTGATCCCATGTCTTATTGCATTCATATTATTGCATTGCATTTGCATATTGCATCATTTTGCATATCTTTCTCTCGGATAGACCAGTGAGCTCATCCATCCTTTGCCTCGACCTGTAGTTGATTTCCTGACTTTTGTATTAGACATTGAATCAACCTTGGGAATGATCATGAATTCAGGGGACCAGAATCAGTTTGTGACACTGGCCGATGTTGAGTTGATAAATAGTCAGTTGGACCAACTAATGGAAGTTGTGGTCGCCATGACAAGGGGAGAGGCCAACATTCAGAGAATTAAGAATGTCATTCTATTTCTAGTGAACAAGATTGCTCAAGCTCAGCCTATACAAGTCTTTGTTGAGGATCCTGTTGTGCAAGGACGTCCTTTTATCCAAGGCAAACATGTATCTTCTCTCGATGCTGCTGATTATCAGAGTTTTGATTTCTCTGTGCCAAATGTCCAGGGGGTAGTTCCAAAGATGAAGCCTAAGGACTCATGATCTGTTCAGTTGATGACGAAAGATACCGTGTCTTGGATGAGAAACTGAAAGCCATGGAGAGGCGTGATACTCTTGATTTGAACGCTTCGAGCATGTGTTTGGTGCCTGGACTTGGGTTGCCTCCAAAGTTTAAGACACCGAAGTTTGAGCAATACAAAGGGGATAGCCGTCCGAAGCGGTATTTGGTGATGTTTTTCCGGAGAATGACTTCGTATGCCCACAATGACAAGCTTATGATTCATTGTTTCCAAGACAGTCTGAGTGGGGCATCATTGTATTGGTATATGCAGTTAGAAAGTGGTTGCATCCAATCATGGTCGGATTTAGCCAACGCCTTTGTGAAGCAATACAGCTATAATCTTGACATGGCTCTTAGCCGCGTGCATTTGCAAGATTTATCTCAAGCGAATAATGAATCATCCCGAGGGTATGCTCAGAGATGGAGAGAGTTAACTGCTCGTGTTCAACCACCACTTTTGAATAGAGAGTTGGTTGACTTGTTCATGGATACCTTGCAAGGTCCGTGCTTGGAATAGATGATTGTCAATGGGGCAGCAAAAGTTTCTGACCTAATATTGGTGGGAGAACGTATCGAGAACCTGCTCAAGTGTGGAAAGCTCCAAGGCGTCTCAAACCTCCAAGCTAGTGAAAATGAATCAGTTGTTAGTTCTTAAGAAAGATCGGAGGAAGAAAATAGTTCCATCCAGGAATCTTCACCACCTCATTCTTAACGATCATGCATATCAACTATTCAAAGTCAGCAATCTTCTGAGTCTTCATATCAAGGACAGTTTCCATCTCCAAATCAGGGACCTCCTCAGAATTAAAGATCATACTGTCATCAGCACGCCCGACAAAGGCCAAGGAAGCCAGAGAGGCACTTTACTCAATTGTCAATGTCATACAGTCATATGTTGCCAGATTTGATCAGAGGTGGACTGATAGTGCAAAAGGAGATAGGTCCAGTGATTCCTCCATTCCCACCAGTTTTGATGTCAACGCCCGTTGTGATTACCACGTTGGGGCACATGGGCATTCAACCGAAGACTGTACGGTGCCCAAGAGCAAGGTTCATACACTTCTTGACTCCAATATGTTCTCACACATGCCTCAGGGTATTCAGATCAACAATTCTTCTTCAGCCAGTCAGGGGGGTTCATCAGATGTTATGGAAGAAGGCATCGAGAGTAGTTGTGCAGATGGTTATCAGAGTGACTTCAAAGAGAAATTCTGAATATGGCTAGCTCAGTAGCGAATCAAGCTTGGAAAGTCCAGTCCCACAAAGTTGGCAATCATTATATCACGTCATTTCTTTGCATTTGTAGTTTCTTTCCTGTTAAAGTGCAAACTCATTTGTAAAACTTATCTGTTTTAATTGATAATGGTAATGAAATGAATATGCATGTTTTGATTAAATCCATTCGTGTTCACTCATACTTTTTATCGATATCATATGCTTGGTTAAGCAGGAGACTAGGGAGGATGATGAAATCGAAGACGCAAAACTTGTGATTGTATGTTTTTGAACAAAAACACTGCTGATGATGTACATGCATTGTTTCAAATCCCTAAACACTGGAGATATAAGGGAGATAGACCCTCATTAACCCCTTTGAGCCTTGAAGTAGGAGTTTCTTTCCGTGTGAAAAAACCCTCACATTTAACCCAGGGGCAGGGTAGGCGTCAGTTAATTTGACCGAGCGTTTAAATTTCAAAAGGAGTGTGCATCTGAGGATCCATTACCTTCTATCCCACAGTCAAGAGGTCAAGAGATGTGAAACCACAATGGTTATCCATCAACAATCAAGGAGTGAGACAGTCACAACCCTTTCAACAAAGTCAAGATAAGCCAGTGTCACACGATTTGTTCCAAAAAAAAAAGAATAAGAAAAAAGAGAAAAGAAAGAAAGCCCGCTAAGTCAAAACTTGAAAACAAGCGACTTAGGCAAAAGTTAGGGCATCCCGCTGGACTTCAAAATCGAAAAACTCAAAAGAGTCGGTCCGGGAAAAATCAGGGATCAAAAGAATGAAAACGAAAAGCAAAAAGGATTACAAAAAGAAAAATCCTCGAGCAAAGAACAAGTCGTGTGATTACAGACACCAAAGAAAAAAGGGGTGACTGTCACTCCAAAAACCGTGTGGGTTCCTTTTATCCTCTTACCATGCAATAAGATTTTTGAAAGGTGAACGCTCGTGTCGAAGTAGCTGAACGTAGGACGGGAGAACATCAAGGAGAATGCGTGGGTTAAAATAAAACTTTGATCCTTATATCCTTTCTTTCTCAAACCGTGAACCAGGCCACATTACAACCTTCAAAAGACCTAATTGAAGCAGGGTTGCTTCGAAAGCATACTTCGGTTAATATCGCGTCAGTTCTGACTCCTAAAAGGTTTTTCTTACCATTCATGTTGGTATCGATGTAACAATCCGATATATGATTCGTTCACTATATGTCACCACATTTTCCAGTGAACAGACTTGGATTTCAAAACTGTCATATGCATTGCATTAAAAGTGTCAGTTTCAAAATGCATTGTTTTACTTGCAAGTAAGCACTTGACATCAGGAGAGTTTCTATAGTGGAAAGGTTGATCAAGATAAGATGCAAACGCCAGAAGGTTTCGTTAAGCAGGGGCAAGTTATAAAATGATCACGCCAAATGGGCAATTTATTCCAAGATTCAGCTAATCTGGGGCAGTCATGTTGAGAAAATTTCTTCAAAGTTCAGCCAAACTGGGGAAATTATGTCAAGATCCGATAAATCTCTCCACAAGCGTGTAATGTGGGGCAATCAGGTCGATTTGGAAAATCTCTCGAAGATCAATCAGTCAGGGGCAAAATCACTTCAAGGCTCATATCGAGGCAGGCCACCTGAAGAGCACGAGAAATATCCAACCCTGAAGACGGTTAAGTGAAATCACCTCTTCAAAGGTTCAGAATATTGGGGCAGAGTATTTCAGGTCATTACAAATCCTCTCGAGGCAGTTTACTTCATGGATTTTAGGGCAGTTATGTCGAGATCTGATACATCTCTAAGAGTTTGAAGACCCGGGGCATGGTGACAGCCAGGTCTTCTATAAAATCCTCTTGAGATGATTTCTTCCTTTAGACCTGGTGGGCTGGGGCAAGTGGAGAGTTCAAAGGGCCGTTTATGACCATAGAAACAGGTCAGGCTGGGTAACAAGTTTGTTTTTCCCCAGTAGAGTTTCTCTCCCCAGAACGGAAAGTTCATCACCCTTAACAGAACGTATTCTCCCCAGCAAGAGTACAGAGGATTGTGTTCCCCAGCCGAAGTCATGGTTGGTTTATTATTCCCCAGTAAGCAGTTTAAAGTGGGTTACTTCAAGGTAGATGTTATGGTATCTTCAGCAGAGGACATGTTGGTTGTCTCTGCTGTGTGCTCATATCCTCAGCAGGGTAAGGTGAATCTTTTCCTCAGCAGAAATTACCTTCCCCAGGAAGAATACAGAGGTTTATTTCCCCATCTAGAGTGGTGATTAGTCCATTACTCTCTTAGCAAGCCAGAAGTTGATACTTCTGCATCCCTAGTAAGAGACTGGTGGAGTATCTTCTTTGGATAAAGATGTTATTGTCTCCACAGGATCTGAGCGCCCATTTTCCTCAGCTAATCAGGAAATGTTTTTCTCACCAGCAGCGGTATGATTTGATCCCCGACCAATTAGTGATCTCAATATTATCCCCTAGTAGAGTTGATGCTGTCAACCATCGTCCCCAAGCCGATTTGTGGGTAGTGGCTGGTGTTTCCCAACAGGGTGAAGGTGAGGGTGTTTCCCAGCAGCAGGTTAAGTTCGGTGGTATCCCCAAGCAGAGTTTGGTGGTAATCCTCGCATTGGTTTATTCAACGGTGGTTGACATCCCCAACAGGTTTAAGTCCAAGTGATATTTGGCACTCTTCTGATTCAGGTCTTGGTTTTCTTTTCAGAGAGTTATATGTAATCCCCAGTAGAGTGGATATTCTTTTGGGATTTCATCTCCAGCAGAGTTTATGATCAGGGAGTCGTTCAGTGAAATCTTCCTCAGCAGGTTTATTCTCGGAGACAATTTAGTTTGTCATCCCGGTGGAGTTGCTTTCGTCTTCGGCATTTATTTTGCTGAGACACATCTTTTGCATTGCATAAGCATTCCGGCATAGCATCCTCCCAAACGCGTAGCATTTCCATTTCGTATGGAGCATTACGCCATAGAAAAATTCAAACATATGCATTCGAAGCATAAGCCAGGTTTGATATCTATTACCAGTATCTTTCCCCACCAGAAAGAGATGACATTCAAGAGATGTTGTTTGATATTACACCACAACCAGTGGGCCTTTCTTACTGTTGTCCCTTCATGTACTCCCCTACAGAGTTGTCTGTGTAGATCTCTCTTCCCCCAACGGAGTCCTCTTCTTTTCAGGTCGTAAGTCCGTTGATTCCACTTTCTGTGCATTTGCGGCTGTTATCCCAACTTTTGGTTAGTATGTTTTTCCCAACTTTTGGTTGGCTTTTATCTACTCTTACTCAATACTGGTTAGCTTCCTTCATTCCAACTTTTGGTTGGTATCCTTTGGTTTATCCCAACTTTTGGTTGGTACTCTTTGTTCATCCCAACTTTTGGTTGGTCTTCTCTTGGTTATTCCAACTTTTAGTTGGTACCCTTTTGTTCATCCCAACTTTTGGTTGGTCTTCTCTTAGTTATTCCAACTTTTGGTTAGTACCCTTCGTTTATCCCAACTTTTGCTTAGTCTTCTCTTGGTTATTCCAACTTTTGGTTGGTACCCTTCGTTTATCCCAACTTTTGGTTGGTCTTCTCTTGGTTATTCCAACTTTTGGTTGGTACCCTTCGTTATTCCAACTTTTGGTTGGTCTTCTCTTGGTTATTCCAACTTTTGGTTGGTACCCTTCGTTATTCCAACTTTTGGTTGGTCTTCTCTTGGTTATTCCAACTTTTAGTTGGTACCCTTTGTTATTCCAACTTTTGGTTGGTCTTCTCTTGGTTATTCCAACTTTTGGTTGGTACCCTTTTGTTCATCCCAACTTTTGGTTGGTATTCTCTTTGTTCATCCCAACTTTTGGTTGGTATCTTTTGCTTTATTCCAACTATTGGTTGGTACCCTTTGTTATCCCAACTTTTGGTTGGTATCCTTTGCGTTATCCCAACTTTTGGTTGGTATCCATTGATTCTGAGTCCACCTTCGGCTTGGTCTCATATAGTCTTTCTTTGAAAGTCCACCTTTGGTCTGGTCTTTCTTTTTTGAGTCTACCTTCGGCATGGTCTCGTATCCTTTGTTTGAAAGTCTAGCTTCGGTATAGTCTTTCTATAAAAGCCCACCTTCGGCTTGGTCTTTCTTATCGAGTCCGCCTTCGGCCATTCTCGTAGTATCCTTATATCCCCAGTTTAGTCCGCCTTCAGCCGGTCCGCCTTTCCGAGTTCGCCTTCGGCCGTCCTTGTATTCGCGTTATTTCATTATCCCCACAGTTTGCAAATTTCAGGGTTCTTTTGTATTCAATCACCTTCTACCTTGGACGTCTAAAAGCCGTTGCTATCAGCCTTTTAGGTCCAAGTTGATTGAATAGGGGCAGCTGTAGCACCCCAAAATTTGCCCTTTATTTTTTAAAACTTTTTCTGGCTTATGCTTCACGTTCATCTACATATCCATTAGGTCATAACTCATTCATTCATTTGCATTGGGCTCTTGAGGCACGGGATCATGGTTTCTTATCTTCTGTGCGAAATGGTTGATATTCATTAATTGAAGATGGTGGTTAGGGTCCATCGCAAAGGCATATTGACATGAGATCCAATTGTGGATTTATAGTGTGGTCAGGACAGAATTATTCCCTCAGTTGCTTATTGTTCATTGCGTATAATACGAGTTAATGAGGGAGATGATTGAAGTTGATCCGAGGTGGAGTTCATGGAGTATTTGAGTTTGAATTTGGATTTAGATTGGGCAAGCACTTTAAGATATTTGGAATTCAAGATAAAAGTTCGTAAATCCGTATCCACCCCATATCATAAACAACAATCCATTTTTGATATCCATTTCAACCGTACACCATTATCTCATTCCTAATATCCATTTTAGTTCAATTGTCCGTTTTAATAATCATGTCCATTTGTTAAAACCATATCCACTTTAAAACCATTTTTGATGTCCATTTTTAGAATTCAAATCCATTTCCATTTACTTTACAAATAATCATTTTCTATAGCCAAAACCCAAATTAACCACATCCAAAACCTATAACCATGTTGGGTATCCATTTTGTTCAATTTTGTTCGTATCCAAAATCCGAATTATCCATTTCCAAATCCATCTTTTTATGTCCACATAAATCCATTCAAAATCCATTTTCCAAAATCCAAATTAAAACCATAACCCAAAAGATAAATCCAATGTCCAAATTACAAGTGCAAGGCATCGAAAAAAGTTCATGACAGAAAAGCTAGCAGGAAATCTAACAGAAAATTCAGAAAATTTATTTCCTATTTCACAGCTCCTTATAACATAATTAACGACAGCTCATATAACCTCCAAAAAAAAACAAACTAACTGCAACATTTTTCCTCTAATTTTTCCTAACAGAAACTCACTCGGACCTCATAACAGAAAAAACAAGAGAACCTAACCTTTAACCAACTCTAACAATCCCTAACCGAATTCTAACAAAAGATCATAACTTCTAACAGTTATAGAAAGCAAAAACCCTTCATCACCCTCATTCTTCTAGAATCCAATTTCAACAAGTTTCGACCACCAATCTGTAACCGATTTCTGCATCAATCTTCCGTTGCTCCACTCGTTTCAATCTTCAGAAATTGGTAACCACTCCTTCATTGCGATTCTGTTCCAGCTTCAGTCTTCATCAATCACCTTCAATTTATCTTCATCATCTCATACTATCCAAAACAACGGCGACAAATTCTCAACCGTAATAAAGTCCTTGAAGATTCATCTTCAATTTCCGACTAATTTTTGCCACTTCACCTTCAATAAGCTTCAACAATTCAGCTTCAACGTAACCTCCTGATTCTCCTTTTTCACATCTTCACCAATTCTCCCAGAATCTCCATCATCATCAATCTGTTAATCTCCTACAAAATCAAGAACTTCAATACATTAACAATTCTCAACGAACACCGCAAGAACTCTGCAAAACGAAGTGAAAATCCAAACTCTGAATAGCAACCACACAAATTCAGCAGGACGCGCGAATTCAAGAAAGATTCAACAACAGCAACGACATTTCGCATCAAACAGAAGAAGAGGAATCACGATAGCGACCACAACTGAAGCACGTAAGAGAAAAAGAAGATTCAAGTCGAAACTCACCGGTAATTCGACTTCGACGTTGTCACCATGCAAGTTCATCGATCTCTTTCAGAACCTTGATCACCCGGTGCTGTGAATCTTGCTTCGCCGTTGTAAGCTTGGAGTCACGATGGCGACTATTGTGTCGATACAGGATAAGAAGATGGTGGTGGAGAGCGGCGCTGCAAGGTTGTTTTATTTTTCGGTGGTTTCGGTGAACAGATGTTAACGAAAGAGTGATATAGAAGAAGGCTCAGACGAGTTGAATTGAAAAAGATGAAATCGAGGCAGTTGACGGAAGGGGACGCACGGTGTTGCGGCGCCGGCAAAGTGAAAGTGAAGAAGAGAGTGGTGACTTGTCTTCTATAATGGTCTTCTAGGGTTTAAAGAAAAAACCCCAACTTGGATCAACGTTGTAGAGTGACCCGGGTCAAGCTCTTGGGATCTCTACATTCACTCCACACGTTTATTCTGTCCACACTACCATGGTACTTACTGCACTCCTCCCATAATCATTTTCACTAGGTGGTTAATTAGAAGTTCACGTTAAGCATAACTTTAATTAATTAGATCAATTCTGGATTAGTGTTGTTTAAGAATTAGATTTTGGATTATGGTATAAGAATTAGAATTTTTAGGTTTAATTCATGATTCTAAAATTTGTTTTGGATTAAGAGATTTAACATAGTCTTTTATTTGGTTTAGTAATTGACTAATGGTAGATTAACTTCAATTAACTTTTGTTTAGGAACTAATTTCAAATTGATTTAGATATTAACATTAGACTTGGGTTTTAATTTCGAATTTGGATAATTGATTTTAGAACTTAATCTTGACTTAGTTATACTTTGGTTTAATAATTGACCTTAGACCTTGATTTTGGTTAATTAGAGTAACCTTGATCTAGTTCACTAATTGTTCTTGGATTAGTTGCTTACTAATTGTTTTTTAGCTTAAGTGCTTGATAATTGTTTTGTAGCTTGATGACTTGATAATATGTGTTTGGCTTAATTGGCCAATTGTTCATTAATCGTTTTTAGAATTAGAACTTTGAACTAATTGGTCATTGACATAGTATGGTTTGATTTTGTTCTAACATAGAATAAACTTAGATTTAATGCTAACATTGACTAATCTTTTTAATAGTTTCATTTGTCAACTTTGTTAATAGTCTTTAATATGTTTTGCATAGATTTTTTACTAATTGTTGTTTACATGTTATTATTGATTTCAATTACTTCTTATTGATCTTTCTATTTGATCTTAGTTACTAACTTTGGTTATCTCCATTTGATTACTTTGACTAATATTTTGAGTTGATTTTGTAGTGTTTCACATTTGACTTGATAAGTTGTTTAAAGGTAGAAGTTGATGTATACACAGCTGTTGTGAACGAAGTGTACTGTAGAATGTTGTTGTTCCGTCTGGCTGCATATACACCTGCCCTGTTCTAGAAATAGTAGCTGTTATAGGTTGTTTTTTACTTGTTGCTGGTTTTTATAGCTATGCAGGTGCTGGAGCGCTGTTGTTGCTGTAACACCCCATTTTCTACCCAACGTTTATTAAAAATCAGAGTGCAAAATTTTCAACATAAAACAAATGAGATGTCACATTTTCAACTTGAACAACAAAACCAATAACATAAACCTGTATTTCTTTTTAAAATAGATACATAGCATTCGGCCTTCACAACTTATAAATCATATTCACTTTATTCAACTAGATCAAAACTTCAATTTATAATTATTCAAGAATTATTGTAATAACAACAATTAGGAACAACAGCATAAACAAAACATTTCCCCCCGAGTGCTACGTATCAGAGCATGACACCAACTTGAACTAACAGCGACTAAGACTTCAAACCTTCACAGCTATTCTTGAGTACCTGCTCAGTTACCCATAATAGGTAACATCATTACAGAAGGGGTGAGATATCGAAAAATATAATCAAAGGCATGATAATTAATATATTAGATTAGAATCACACAAATTTCACCGCTTCATACAACAGTCATACAACAACTATTATTAAACAACTTAAGAGCAACCACAACTTATAACAAATAACAACTTATAACAACAACCTGTATCAAGCGACAACTTACAGCAATAACAATTTATAATAACAATAACTCACAACAATAACAACTTATATCAACAACACCAACAATCAACAACAACGTAATAATATTAACAACTTCAACATGCAACTCAAATGCGACTCAACTATGCACATGCATGTGGTACCATCGGAGTAAAACTCCCAACTTAAACATATGCCAGGTTATCGAGGCAATTTCAACTTAATCGGATGCCATCAAGGCCAACTTAAACAGGTGCCATCAAGGCCAACTTAATCAATGCAAATGTATGCATGCAACAATAACCACAACGTCACAACAACAACAACAACAACGCAATAACAACAACGAGAACAACAACTTAAACATGCACCACTTGCATCAACTTAATCCAACATTGGTCGTTCGACCTACAACTTAATCAACAACATATTCAACATCACATCACCAACATCACCACATCAACAACGTATTCAACATCAACATAAAACATTGGTCATAAGACCTACAACTTAACAGTGCCCATAAACCGGGACAATTCAACCTATTTTAACAAAATAAACACAATTAACGTATCTACTCGTATACACGAACTACCTCGTAAATTTCCAACTAATACCGGACAACTAATCTTACCGCTTAATTCTACTTATTCGACTAACTTCATACATCAACCAACCAAAAATAACTACAACCACTTACTAATTACTTCTGCAAAATTTCAACTAATTTTGGTTAAACAATTATATCGGTTAAAACTACTAATATCACTATTCGATACTATTTTCATCAACCTCCATTATTGCTACTAATTTCCACTGTTTCTATTTATTTGATTCCCTGATATCAAATCTCGAATGCTACTAAATCATGTTACTGTCATTAAATTCAACTCTGATACAAAATCTGCTACTGTTATTTCTAAGTCCCCACATTATTGCTATTCCTCTGCATTATTAATCGGTTAACATTGTTGAGGCATATTGCACGATAACACCTCAATCGCACACATTCACGACGGTAAAAATCAACACAACGATACGGTTTCAATTTTCTGCTATAATTGAACTAGATACAGACCTCAAAACCATTTTTCCTAGAAATAACATCTCGTTAGCTTTCCAACGCTTCGAACGGGGGTCAAAACCGACTTACGGTTCAAGAGATATGAATTTTCGAAGTTTTACCGGAAACCAGAAAATTCCCTGCGGGCTGCTACGGGTTTGAGCAATTTCGTCCGAAAATCTGACCGATTCAATTATTTTTTTCGAAACAAACACATACTCATTCATACCTAACATATAGTGATGATTTGGAACCATCAAACGTGAATTCTACGACTTTCGATTTCAATCCGAATCTTAAACCCTCAAATCTCCAAAAATGTAAAAACTTACAAAATCAACCAAATTCGATGAACCAAGCATACTCGATCACGGCCTAACATTTCTCAACACAACTACGCAATCTATTCCCACTTTCGTCCGCGAAAACATCGGTTTCTATCGATTTAACCAAATTCTATCCTAAGTTTAACACTATAGAACAATAACCAAACAATCTAGCAAACATCAAATTCCACAAAAACAAAACCAATTCATCAATATACTTCAACAGATTCAGTAGAAAATTATATAAATCCCAATCCCACATATCAATTATCATATACCCGCTTATAAAATTCGAACCTCACCCTTACCTTAGATTGATGGTCGCTCGAATTTCCGATCGACTTTTCCGACTTGGCTCCGACGGCAATTCTCCCGTATGAACTCCCAAACTTCAAATGCGTTTTTCTCCCTTAATACCGAACTTATTGACACGAAATCATATATCAAATTGAAGGGAATTTCGTAAGCTTTCCAGAAATTCAAGAATCACTTTAATCGGATTTACAAGTAAAAAGTTATCACCTGTTTAGTGGAGGCTGTACCATAAATGCGAAAATAGAGATATGATCATGAGTTCTTCTTTCTCCTTCTTTGCCTCCAAGCTATTTTCTCTCCTCTAAAACCCTTATTCTTCTCTAAGACTTTTTCCTCTGTAACTTCCACGATCAATTTCTCCAAAACTTCCTCTTGCAACTTTTCACGTACAACATGTTTTACTCCTTCTCTCAACCCTTATTTTTCTCCACTAATCAAAACCTAATTCCCCCTTTTTTCTCAACCAACCCAATTAATAATAATACTAATAATAATAATACTATTATTTTATTATTCTTATTGGGCCTACTATCTTCACCCCCCAATCTTACTACACACAACCATAAAATAAGTCCACTTAAATAAAATACGCTTATATTCCATAATATTAATTCTAATATTATTTCTCTCGACTAAATCGACTAATTACCGACTATCAAATAAATCGTCCAAACCACCAAATCAACATATTTAACCATAGACGGAAAATATCCAATATTATTTCCACAACTTAAATCAATTCAACTCGAACCAACTTAGAAACATCAACATAATATTCCGATATTCCGAAATCAACTTAAATCGACACAAATACTCAAATCAACGCGAATCAACACAACATACTACAATTATATTTAATTAAATACTTAATTAAATAAACGGACGTTACAGTTGCTGCTGTTTATGGCTCATTGCCTTGTTTTGCCTTAAGGACTTAAACTTGTTTTACCTTAGCCATTGGTGGATGCTTATAAGACGTGTGCACACTTCTAACATGAGTTCAATTCTGGTTTTGGTTTACTTTCATGTCCTTTGCCTATACTTGTAACCCTTAGGTGATTGCTTTTGTTGGTTTACCTTTAACTTCAAAGTAGATTAGTCTTGTAGCATAGTTGTAACTTGACTTATAACTTCATAATCCTTTTAGGTCTTTCACTTTGACTAGTGTGACTCAAATGTACATAGTCATTAGACTTAGGTCTTTATGTTGTACATACACTCTCCTGTTATTACTAATGTCTTTGGTTCACATGTGCAAGGTACATAAAGGAGACATTCCAAAGGTGGTTTGACCATTTCATTTTGTAAATAAAAGCTTGTTTCTAACCTGGTTTGCTATTTGTTTATAGGTGCTTTCGTGACTTGCTTCCGTTGCTTTGCTACGGATTCATATCCGTTTGGTAGGACCTCTTATCTCTTCACTTCTTTTTAATGCTTTCAAATGCCATGAGAAGTAGGTATAGTCGATGCCATGATAAGTAGGATTGTATGGAAAGCCCTCAAGTGAGGCCATGATTGTGTTTGTTTGATACTGTGCTGAAGACCTCTAAGGAGGCAATTGACGGAAGATAGGGTTCACAATCGACCCCCGTTATTCTAGTTGAGTCGTTCTTAGCTCTCATTACATGATCGAAGCTCTGAACATTACCTGCTCTTGTTATCGAGTCGGTCAAGTGGAACAAGGGTTTAATAATCAAACCCCCACACCTTGTCTATAGCTCGCATTGACCAATGCTGATGCTTATGTGATCTGATTCACATCTTCCCCTTCTTACTCTGCTCTCCATGGTTCGCGATATCATTGGATGAGTACCCTTATTTCCTCCAGCTAGCTTGTTTGCCTCGGTTGATATGAACCCTTGGCTAAAGCTCCCCTTTTCTTATTTTGACTGTGTGGCATTACTGTTTATTGACACTGTTTACTCCTTAGTTGCTTTTATTTCATTTTGTGATTGATTCGTCCTGTGTTTACTTGTCTGATGACATGATCCCATAGGATTCCTAGCTCCACTTAATTTTCGATTAAGTCGGAGGTAGGAGAGACATTAGGATAGCAATCCAGGCATGTCAACATTAGGTAGACTCCCCCCTTGATCCTGACCTTAGGGCCACCTTCGCATGATAACATTAGGACATCTAAATTCCCTTTAGTGTTTTCTTTGCAACTTGAGTCTTCTCTTCTCATATCATAATCTTTATAAAACACTTAATAAAGGTTAAACGTGTATTACGCATGAGCCTTAGATGAGGAAAGTGAATAATGGAGGGGGGGGTCTCCCTTCATTCTTCTAGGGTACTTAGTGTACGTCCTGTTGGGGACGATACGCGACGTATTCGTTCCTATGTTGTAGACTTGGGTGCAATGCAAGTTACAAACAACTCCCAAAAACACTTCTGTCTAAAAAACACAAAACAAACTCAAACTTTTTATCCTTTGGGATCGTTAAGTTTCAAACCTCATTTTCAGAAAAGGGCACGTTACTTCCGTCTCGTCGCAAACAGGCATCGACCCTAACTACTGGATGCGAACTTAACGTCGCTCATAAAAAACACAGACTTGGTTAAGTCGAACTACGACTGCTCTGATTTCCTCCTTCTGGTTAGATTGAGGATACGTAGGCACGAGACGGCGATGTCTTGGCGAGCAACCTCCCCTAGTTCGTGTCCGAACTACGTTAACTCTGATTTTCCTGTTCCTGAGGGAATACGTAGGCCTAGGACTCCGAGGACGTCCTATCGAGTCACTTCTCTTTCTTTTCTTCTTCGTTTCTCTGTTCTTTTCCATTCTCGTTCCTTCTCCTTCCCAGTAGCAGTGGAGCTCCAGACGACGACACCCTTTGATCGAGACAACAAGCGTAGATCCCATCGAGTACGATGGACGCGTGGGGTGCTAACACCGTCCCTTCGCGTAACCGACTCCCTTACCCGTTTCTCCTGGTCGTGAGACCATGCTTTTCCTTCCCTCAGGTTTACGCAGTGTTCCCTTTCCCTCTCATGGAATAAATACACATTGCTGGCGACTCTGTTTCTGCGCCACTTTCGCGTTTGTACTTGGATGAAAATCCCGGGAGTGACAATCGCGATGATGGACGAGATGTCGGTTTTATGCATAAGCATATCGACGAGATGTCAGTTTTTATGCACAAGCATATCGACGGTGTCATCAATGTTGTAGGGGATGGTAATTGCGGTTACCGAGCCGTTTCGGCTCTACTCGGTAGAGGAGAGGAATGTCATGAACTTGTCCGTCATCAACTTATCCTAGAGTTGGAGACGCATAAAGAAGCATACTTGCGTTTGTATGAAAATAAAGAAAATACGACAAGGTTTACGAGCCACTTGTTCCGTGGTTGAGTGGTCCGGCCCCAGTTTCGAAATGGACGAGCTTCCCCAATATGGGTCATCTTATCGCATGTGCGTACTATATGGTGTGTATTGACTTGACGCGATACGGTTTTTCGGAAACCTTTTTTCCACTCCGCACCGCACCACCGTCCAATCCAAATGATCGCATGATGTGTATCAGATGGCTTGCGAAATCAAGGCATTTTGTACAAGTTATCTTGAAACCCGGATGCCCCATACCACCTAAATCACCGCAATGGGCGACGCATGCAACCGCAATTGCCGAGTCGTGGCCGGATAGTTTTGTTGAAAGGATGGTTGAATTCGATAGATTGAACGAAATTGAAAAGGCATCAAATGCGGAAAAGTTCAAAGGTCAAGCTCCGATAGATTTAGACGAAGACTTTTGTTTTAACTCTTTTTTATAATCGAACGACAAAATGTACATTTTTGAAGTGAAATATATTGAATTTTTATTCATATGCCTTTTTAATGCACTTAAGAAATTTATTCCAATGAAAGCATTGCAATTGGTTGCATAACATAGTCAATTCTGATTGAAAAATGTATCAGTAAAATATTCTGATTTGCAGATACAGGAAAGTTCCGGATATACAAATCCGGAACCAATATTTATAGGGTTTTTCTGTATCTGTATATCCGAAAAGAAGTTAGGCAGAAGTTAAGAATGAGGGGGGAGAAGGCTCTGGCGCGAAGTTATAAGAATTTCTTCCGGATGTGCATATGAGGAAACATTCCGGATTTGCACGTTCGGAACAAAACAACGTTTTATTAAAAAATGGTGCGTCCGGATTTGCACATCCGGAATCAGGGGACAAAAAAAGAATTTCGCGCGGTGTCTAAGAAATCCATGGGATGTATTAAGAAACCCTCAACTCTATTTGAGATTAAAAAAAAGTAATTTTAAAATATTAAATAAAAACATAAATAAAAAATACTATTAAATGAATACTAAATAGATGAAATTATTAAACTATTAAAATCACAAAAGTAAATTGAGGGTAAAATTAAGAGTAAAGAAATAAAATTATGTAAGTAAAATTGAGTGAAATATTTTTAAATGATCATAGTTTATACATAAAATAATTTTCAAAATTATATAAAAAAAAGGGTAAAAAGTTTAAGTCTGAGCTAACTTTTTATCAGCACATCACATATATTTAATAGTCTAAGTGCAGTCAATGTTTGTTGCTTTAGTCACTACCAGTTTGACGGAGTCCAATAAACACGCTTTCTAAAAGCACGCGTTAAGAAATAAGAATTCCAACTGAAAAAATTAATTATTAGAAAAGTTTAATACTATGATTTTTAATATATTACATATATAACATTTTATAAAAACTAATTTTTATATTAAATAGTACATTTTAATAAGAATCCAAGACTTGAATCATGAGAATATGTTCCTCTAAAAATTTCATATTTGTTATAATACAAGGAGAAAGAATATAAAATAGAAGAGAAAAAAATTAGAATGATTATCTATTATTTTATTAGTCTATCGTATACAATATGGTCTATCGTATACAATAAGATTGATCTTATTTATAGGACATCATATAAACATTATAATAAATACAAATTGATTAAATAAGGAAAAAAGTTATTGGGAGACAAATCATCTAATTATTCATAACACTCTCCCTTGGATGTTTGTTTTGGATATGCCTCGTTAAAACCTTACTAAAAAAACCCAGTGGGAAAAAATCTAGTGAAGGAAAAAGAGTACAATATCCTTTTAAAATAAATTTATTTCTCCCCCACAGCTGAACGATTATTTCTTCGATGATGAAGACCAATCTTTTGTACTAGTTGATTAAAAGTACTACCTGGGAGTGACTTTGTGAAAATGTCTACAAGATTGTCACATGAACGAATTTGTTGAATGTTTATATCACCGTTCTTCTGAAGATCATGAGTGAAAAAGAACTTTGGAGAGATATGTTTTGTTCGGTCTCCTTTAATGTAACAATCTTTCAATTGAGTGATGCATGCAGTATCTTCATATATAGTCGTCGTATTTATTTTTTCTAAAGACAAACCACAAGTATTTTGTATGTGTTGGATTAAGGATCTCAACCAAACGCATTCTCGACTTGCCTCATGTAGTGCTAAAAGTTCTGCATGATTAGATGAAGTTGATGCTATTGTTTGTTTCACTGATCTCCATGAAATTGTTGTACCACCACATAAACAAATAACTTGTTTGTGATCTACCATTGTGAGGATCTGACAAGTAACCTGCATCTGCATAACTTGTTAATTCGAGTTTGGATACTTTAGTATAAAACAGACTCATGTCTATTGTACCTCTAAGATAACGAAGTATATGTTTGACTCCGTTCCAATGTCTTCGTATAGGTGAAGAACTGTATCTTGCTAATAGATTAACCACAAATGATATATCAGGACGTGTATAATTAGCAAGGTACATCAGTGCTCCAATCCCACCGAGATATGATACTTCAGGACCAATTAGTTTTTATCCTCTTCTCGAGGTCTAAAAAAATCTTTTACACGTCCAGCGATCTAAACATCATCGGGGTACACGACATACGAGATTTGTCCATATACAAATGTTTTAGCACTTATGCTACATAACATATGATATTTGTCCATATAGAAACATTTTAATACTTTTCTATATAACCTTCTTGGTGTATGAAAGTTCCATTGTCTAAATGTTCATTTAGTAAGGACCTTTTATTTTCCAAGTCCTTAATCTCAAATAATTTCTTTATACAATTTATAGCTTTTGGAAACTCTTTAGTAGTTCCAATAATATTTATGTCATCCACATAGACAACTATTATTGCACATTCTTTTCCAAACCTTTTTTGTAAAAATGGAGTTATTTGTATATCTCTACCTTGGTAAATATTTACCGAGATGATGTGTCCATATTATTTTAGCCTATAGAGATACTTGTTCAACTTTATGTCCTATCAAATGACCAATACAAATAAGATGTCACAACATCTATCATGTTCAGATCAAGTCCTTCATGTGCTATAAGGCTAATTAATTTTCGAATCTTAATAGAATCTACTACAGGTGGATATGTTTAATCAAACTCAATCTTAGGTCTTTGTGGAAATCATTGAGAAAAAAAACATCAAGTTTTATATCTTACAATTTCACCCTTCTTATTTCGCTTTTCACAAAACTCATTTATATCAAATTGGTTTCACACCTCGAGGTATTCAGACTACGGATCCAAAAATGATCCACTTTTAAAGTGAGTTCAATTATTCTTCAATTGAATCTATTTATTTTGGTCAATTCTCACTTTGTCTATAATTTTGGATAGACTTTGATTCATGAGCTGTTCATTTTTGCCAATTCTCACATTGTCTACAATCTTTGATAAACTTTGATTCATGATTTATTCATTTTGACCAATTCTCACTTTGTCTACAATCTTTGGTAGACTTTGTTTCACGATCCTCGTTATCGTTTATCATCTTTAGCGCTATATTGTATACAAATACATTGTCAATGTAATTTATCGAGATCTCTTTATTTCATATTTCAAGTAATTAATTAGTTCTTTTGGAACTGAAAAATAAATTATGTCAACGTACTCTTAGAATTTTCATATCCTTACTTGGGTCATCTTTAACTTTAGTTTCTTTTTTTGGTAGAGAACTTTTTAACTTTAGAACCGACTTTTCTACCACGCTTCAGGCGCGGCTACAACTCATTTTCAATATTAGATTATCTAACAAGAGAATATACTTTAATTGGAATATTAGCAGCTGATAATTTGTTTCATAGACTTTACAAATGAATTGTGTTTTGAACTTCGAGGATCAAATATAATAATATTTTATTTCAAATTGTTCATTTGAACTTCTGGTTCACACTTTGAACTGCTTATTCTCGCCCCCTAATGTTGGGAAAATTAATTTATCAATTGATAATCAACCTACTGAGCTTCAAGCACATATCCAATTATTGGACCAAGATAAACCTCAAATACGATATTCATGTAAAATGAATTTTCTCAACATTCTTTCAAAACTCATCTTAGCATACTATACTAGAGCAATTGAATTATACACAACACATCCAAAAGTTTACTTAGATGAGAAGTATTAGGTTATTAACCTAAAATAATTTGTAAGTTAAGGGGAGAATCATCTTATATTAACTTGTTGGCTTAATGAGAATAAATATCTTAATATCAGACTTTGTGTGTTTCAAATATCTAATTTAGAATTGATGATCTCACAAGTATTAACTATATTACTAACTTTAGACGTCTAAAGAATGGATCTTCAAGTCCATTTTTTTTATGAACATGTCCTTCAAGATGTTCAATATTAATTTTAGTAATATATGTGATACTTATCAAGAAATTTCTGAAAAATTCAGAAAACAAGATCTTAGTCTAATTAGTTGAGAAAATAATTTCACAAACTTCTAGCTGTGAATAGACATATACACGATCTTTTAGTCGATGCAACAATTAATGTTATAAAAACTCAATTTCTCAAATTTTCCTTTAGGAACACACAAATTTTATTGTATTAAAGAAACTTATGGTTCTTCAAAACTAGTTTTCACATCATAATACATCTGAGATGACCCAGTCGGTTTTGCCAACAACACACGTAAGTGTGATTTGTAAACATCTGGATTACCATAATACATATGATTCTATTCTTCTAATTTGTTTCAATCTCTAGTAAATATAAAATAATTTGTATAAAATATATATTTTTCAATCTTAATAAATTTACAATTATTAATATTATTCATGCAATCCTTATGTGATTATCAATTTTTCTAAGATCCATGAAAATCGTTATTGATACTTTTCTGATCAATGAAGACAGAATAATCATTTTCTTATCAATCATCAAGGCATAAACCTTCTTTAATGAATGAATAAAAGTAATTCATTTTTTTGAACAATCCTCTAGGGATCCTTTATAATATATATAACTTTTTTCGAGAGGTAGATCATAGATCTTCAAACAATGATAAAAATAAACACTTTTCGTGCAATCCTCCGAGGATGCAATATAATTTCTTCAGGAACTATATAAATTATTATTTTTCTATCATTCAGGGATCTTGATTAGTTCTTCAAGAACTCTATAATAAATTATTATTTTGCTATCCTTCAGCGGTGCTTGATAAGTTATTCAGGAACTATATAATAAATTATTATGTTGCTCTCCTTCAGGGATGTTTGATAAGTTCTTCAGAAACTATATAATAAATTATTATTTTTCTATCCTTTAAGGATATTTGTTAAGTTCTTCAAGAACTATATAACAAACACATTGTTTTATAGTATTTCAGAGATATTTGAACATTATTCATCCAATCCTTCTGGGATTCATGAAAATCATTGTTGATTTTTTTCTTCTAATCAATATATCAATACATAATAGGTAAAATTAGAAATATATATTACGAAACAAAAAATAATAATGTTACCTTCTAAATCTTGGAGCTTCATATAGTCGGACCTTCATTATAGAATTTTTTGTATCACTTCTTAGACAATTAGTTAACATTCATATGGTAGAGTTTCGTGCTGATAACATGTTATAAAATAAGGAGAAAGAATATAAAATAGAAGAGAAAAAGATTAGAATGATTATCCATTATTTCATTGGTCTATCGTATACAATGATATTGGTCCTATTTATGAGACATCGTATAAACATTATAATAAATACAAATTGATTAAATAAGGAAAGAAGTTATTGAGAGACAAATTATGGAATTATTCATAACAATATTTCAATTATGATAAATACAAATAATTTTTGTGTTTCACTACGTCTATATCGAATTTTGTTTTGGTTTTAAATATAACTTTTATAAATAAATGGTAAATTTGATTCTCTTAAATTAATTGTTCACAAAATCAAATATTAAGAATTAAAAAAAAAAATTGATCTCTCATATTTGTGAATAGTGTAAATTATTTTGAGAGAGATTTTTATTGCAGCTGCTAGTATTTTGGAGTATTATGTACATTAGGATAAATTTGAGTTTTAAGAGCTTTTCAAACTATTAAACAAACAGAAAGTATTTTTTTTAATAAAAAAAAACGCTTTTAAAAGGAGAACACTTTTTAAAAAATAATTTCTTCTTTTGGTTCGCATGTCATTTTAAAATTGTATTTGCTAAAAAATATAATGAGGGTAATTCTGTATTTAGTATTTAGAGTGTTTTTTTATGGTGTTTAGAGTTATTGATAGTGTTGAGAAATAGTTTACGCAGAGTGAAAAGAAATTTTGTAAGAAGGTGAGAAAAACACAAGAAGAAGGGTTGAATTGTGTTGGCTTTTTCTCTTTTAAGTTTTTTCTTTTTTTACTTCTGATGGATCTCAATCAGATTCTAAACACTTAGTTAAAAGTCTGACTCAGATTTACTATGTGTACTTTTGAAAAACCTTATCAGATTCTGAACCAAAATCTGACTCAGAGTTGCAAAGATGATAGCAACGGAGTGATAAGTACAAAAGTAATGAAAGTAAAAATAAAGACGCAACAAATTATCCCGGTTCCTCTCACAAATTAAGAGTAGTTCAGTCCTCTTGCACTTCCAAGAAATTTCCAAGATAACCAAACTGATTACAAATGCTCAAGCACCAAGCAAGAGACTTTCAATGCTTAAACCCACAAGTAAGAGACTTTTATGCTCAAGCACACAAGCAAGAGACTTCTAATGCTCAAACCCTCAAGTAAGAGACTGTTATGCTCAAGCATACATGCAAGAGACTTCGAATGCTCAAGCACTAAAGCAAGATACTTTTGACTCTATAACAAACTGTTAAGAGATTTGGGTAGCAACAAAACTTCATATACAATCATAGGTGTAGACAGAATACAACTTAGAAATAATTTAAGACTAAAAAATTCTAAAATATACAAAGTGTTAAGAGGTTCTAAGTCTAGAAAATTTGACAGAGTGACTTTTCTTTGAAATGTCATGATTCAGAGTCTTGTTATGCAGTGTGTTGTATTGTAGTCTTCTTCTTCGAGTTTTCTGCTCCTTATATAGAGAGGAAAAAAAGAAACGTTGAAGACTTTCACCAAAAAGTTTGGCTATCTTTGCACTTGATTAGACACATCAGGAAAGCACATTTTTAGAAGAGGAATTATCTGTTGAAGCTCAGACAACAAAGAAGAGATTTTTCCATAAGTCTTCACTTGAGCCAAAAGTCTCTTAATCTGTTAGAGTTTCCTCGATTGAAGAGATCATGCTTCAGAGGCTAACTTTATTCAGACTTCACTCTTCAGAGGCTGATCTCTTCAGGGTCTACTTCTTGGTTTCTGAAGCTTTAGAGTCTGAATCATCACAGGCTGACTTTCTTCAGAGCTGACTTCTTCAGAGTTTGGATCTTCCATCAAAGTTAGAGTTTTCAGAAGTGATCTTCAGAGCCAGAGTCTGAACATCAGATTTAGAATCGTTAAGCTTCTCTTTATATATTCTCTGCCTTATAATCCTGCATACTTGAACAGATGTTAGAATACCCAAATATTATTTAAATACTTTGTTGTCATCAAAATCCAAGGGATATGGTATCGACCATTTTTGTTCCAACATTGTATATCTAATTTTGAGTGAAAATAACTTCACCCCCTCAACCTTAAAATTGAGATATTTAGAGAGATCTGTTGAGTCTGGGCTAAATAACGGTTATCTCCACTCCTCCTTCAGAAATGTGGGGAATAAGAGATTTATTCTTCCTTAAATCACGGGGGTGACGATTATCCTCTTTGACTGTCCATTCTAGTCCTGTTATGATGAGACACGTCATCTCCTTTATTTATTGGACAAGTGGATAATGGGAGTGAATTAAGGTGGACTAGAGGCGGACCATCCTTTGGACAGGAGGTGGCCATGGCCACCCCAAAATTTTATTACTTGCTTAAAATGTTTCTAAGTACAATATATAATTTATAAAATAATGTATATTTATATATACTATTGCATGTGAAAGATATATACTTATGTCTATGTTGCTTGAGGGTTATGTTTTTTTTCTTCTATACTTTCAAAAGTTCATAGTATAAATCTTATTGTTTTATTTTTCTTTCTTTATATTTTGTGATAAAAATGAAAATGTAGAAACCAAGAATTTAACCCACAACCTTAACTATAGGTATAACTGAAATAATCACTACATCAAATATGAATTTGTATAATTCTTTGTTATAATAAATATATTTTTCTTTTACATATTGAATTTTATTTATAGGGTTAATACCCCTTTTCCCCCTACCATTTGAGCTGAATCCCAGAAACAACCCTGTAAAAAAAAACACAGATTCCATCCCTGTATTTTAAAGATTCTGTCATTTTGGTCCTTCAATGGATTTGTCCAACAAAAAAGGTGATATGGCACTGACAGCTCAACAATTTTTTTACTGTTACTGACACGTGGCATTAATAGCTAATATTATTTCATTTAATTATAAAATCTTAATTATAAAATCATTTAATATTATTTCATTTAATTACTTAATATTCATTTACTTCATTTATTTAATATTTGTTAAACGTAAAAGGATTTAGGGTTCATCATCTCCTTCTTCCATCTATCGCGGCACTGTTCCTTTTTCTCTTCAAATTTCCACCGGTGTTGTTTTTTTCTCTTGGCTTCGTTTCCAAATTGCGATGCCATCTTCGTTTCCTTCTTCTCGATTTGAGTCGCGTCCGTCTCTATCATACAAATCTCGGACTCTTCTTCGCAGCTGGTACCTGCTCTTTCTCGAATTGAATCGCACCACTAAAGCCAGAAGGAAAGACTGAGGTAAGTTTGGTTACGTTCCTGTTTGTTCTCTTTTGCCGCTCAAATTTTCCAGGAAATCCAAAACCCCTCCACAAACGATTACAACGCCATTCTTCGAGGCCTCGCTCAAAGCTCAGAGCCAGCTCAGTCCATTTCATGGTATCGCAACATGTTACGCTGCCTTCAAAAGATCGACGCTTTGACATGTTCCTTCGCTCTCAAGGGATGCGCGCGTGCTTTAGCTTTCTCTGAAGCAACCCAGTTGCATTCTCAGCTTCTGCGTTTTGGGTTTGATGCTGATGCATTATTACTCACTACTTTGTTGGATGTGTATGCGAAAACTGGTTTTCTTGATGCTGCACAAAAGGTGTTTGATGAAATGCTGAAACGAGATATTGCTTATTGGAATGCAATGATTTCTGGATGGAAGCCCCATGAAGCTATAGCTTTATTTAACAGGATGAAGGAAGAGGGATGGAAGCCTAATGATGTGACTGTTCTTGGCGCACTCTCGGCTTGTTCTCAGTTGGGTGCTTTGAAACAGGGGGAGATTGACTTGTTCTCAGTTCGGTGCTTTGAAACAGGGGGAGATTATTCATGGGTATGTTGTGGATGAGAAGCTAGACAAGAATGTGATTGTTTGTAATGCTGTGATTGGTATGTGATGAAGAATTGAAGAAGGTTAGATGAATTTGGATGAAGATGAAGGGTCGAAGGAAATGAAGTAAATGAATATTAAAGGAAATGAAGTAAATGAATATTAAATAATTAAGTAATTGAATATTAAGTAATTAAATAAAATAATATTAAATGATTTTATAATTAAGATTTTATAATTAAATGAAATAATATTAGCTATTAATGCCACGTGTCAGTAACAGTAAAAAAATTGCCAAGCTGTCAGTGCCACATCACCTTTTTTGTTGGGCAAATCCATTGAAAGACCAAAATGAAAGAATCTTTAAAATACAGGGATGAAATTTGTGTTTTTTTTACAGGGTTGTTTTTGGGATTCAGCTCAAATGGCAGGGGGGAAAAGAGATATTAACCCTTATTTATAAATTAACTTAAACTCTTTTATTAAAATATTGTGGCATATAATTTGTGTTATTAAATTATATTAATATTTATGTTATAATAATTTGTGTTATTAAGTTATATTAATATAAATGTTATAAATTTAACTAACAATTCATCTTTGTCTAGTGGTGAATAAGCATTTATCTTCTCATTTTTAAGATAAAAATGTCAAATTGAAATTTTGAATTCAGTTTTGTAATTAAAATCACAAAAAAATGTAAATACTACACCATCAAAAACAAAAAGGTTCTATAGTATAACTACAATAGTTAAAACAAATTTATTTAATAATTATTATTATAAATAAAATTTTATTTTATTAAATTTATTAATTAATAATATCTATTATATATTTGGTCCCCCTCATCATTTTCGGTCAAGTTCCGCCACTGAGGTGGACTAAACCAACCGGTAAACTGCCATCAAGATCTAGGCGACCTCATGGTCCATTTCAAGTGGCCTCTAGCTTCGTAGGGAAACTCACTCTCTACCCGTGTGTTTTGTCTCTTACGTTATTTCTTCCTTTCTAGAATCCAATATGATTATAACAGTGCAAAAATCACGTGAAAAAATGGAGAGTGTTAATGCTCTCAATTTTTATTTATTTTTTGCATAAAGTCCTATATTTAACTCAAATAATTATTTCACGAATAAAATTAGAAGGCATGCATTGGCGAAAACACACAATAATTTAGCCAAATAGTTATTTCAGTGATGCTTTTAATTGATGGATCTCAAATTCTAATTTTTGTTGCATATTTAGTTTCTTTTCAACTCTAATTTTTCTGCCTCAATTGACTTTAGAACTCTATACTATCGTAAATACCTAATTTAGCCAAATAAAAATATCATGACTCCCTACTCTATTTTTTCTTGTTGAAATGACTTTAAGACTCACAACTTATAATTCATAGTGTCGAAAACTAGCATGTGTCGAATTGCTTAGTGTCTAAGTGTGTCGAAGTCGAAGCAGAAGGAAGCAGTCTAAGTCGAAGTTGAAACATTCATGTGTCGAAGTGTTGTGCTGAACTGTCGAAAGTGTTTCGACAGATTCATTTAGATGAGATTCAGATTTTGCTAGATTAGATTTGATTTGATATGATTAGATTTGATATTTTGGGCTTTTTATAGTTTGGATTTTGTCTTGAGATGCAAGCAAACCTAATTCTATAAATTGGGAGTTTCCCTCATTATTTTGTAATCAATTACAACACTTTGTAATTTCTCACAGAATTCTGCAGTTGCAGAGTGAGTAATAAGAAGGGAGAAAGTCCCACAGTTTGTGGGCAGCAAGAACACTATTCATCTACTTCTTTCCTATTTTCTTTCTACTTTTCTGTATAATTGCTGCGTGATAGTAGGAATTCCCATAGTTTTTGGTGGATTCCAACATCTGGTATCTAGAGCTCCGGTTTAAGAGATTCAAGGGCAAGAAATCGCAAGAACGCGATGGCTACGAATCATCCAAACGGCCATTTTCCAGCAAACCTTCCAATTCTCAAGAAAGATAATTATGAGAATTGGTGCAAGCAAATCAAGGTTGTTTTCTGTTATCAAGATTTGTGGGATCTTGTGAAGGAAGGAATAACAACTCTTGAAGAAGGTGCGACGGATCAAGAAAAGGCTGCATTCAAAGAATTGAAGAAGAAAGATTATAAAGCTCTCTTTATAATCCATCAATGTGTTGATGCAAATAACTTTGAGAAAGTTAGTGATGCAGAAACAGCGAAGGATGCATGGGAGATTCTGGAAAAATCGTTTGGAGGCGCAGAGAAGGTGAAAGAGGTGAGGTTACAAACTCACAAAAGGGCGTATGAATTGCTTCAGATGGAATACAATGAGAGCATAACAAATTTCTTCACAAGAGTTACGAGACTTGTGAATTAAATCAAGGTGTGTGGAGAAGTGTTGGCGACGAAAGCAATTGTCTCAAAGATTTTGAGATCGTTGGCTCCAAAGTTTGATCACATGGTAGTAGCCATAGAAGAATTAAAAGATTTGTCGAAGGTGACGAAAGAAGAGCTTTAAGGGACGCTTGAATCTCATGAACAAAGAATGGCTGAAAGAGCTGCAGGCAAGTCGAAGAATGATGTGGCCTTGCAAGCTCAATCAGCGAAAGATAAGAAGGATAAAGAAAAGATGGTCGACAAAGGTAGAGGAAGCTACAACAATTCGACAGGCAGAGGAAATCAGCAAGAGGCGAATTGGTCGAACCATAGAAGGACCCAGAACCAAGGCAACCAAAGAGGTGGTGCTGCAGGTAGAGGAAGAGGTGGTGGTCGAAAGCCTGACAAAAGCCACATTCAGTGTTATAATTGTCACTAGTATGGTCACTATTTGACAAAATGTCCTGAAAGAAAGAAACAAGAAGATGATGCAAAGCTGGCGAAGCATGAAGAAGAAGAAGGTATGATGCTGATGGTTACAACCAGAGATAATGAGAGTTTCAAGGACCAGTGGTACTTGGACTCAGGATGCTCATCACACATGACTGGGAGGAAAGATTGGTTTGTCAACATGAAGCCCTCGTCGAAGAACACGGTGAAGTTTGCAAATGACAACACTCTAGCAGCTGAAGGTGTTGGTGATGTTCTGATTATGAGGAAAGATGGCAAAAGGTCAACAATTTCCAATGTGTTGTACATTCCAGGCATGAAGAGTAATTTGCTCAGTATAGGGCAGCTTGTCGAAAAGAACTACAAGGTAGTTGTCGAAGACA
Source organism: Lathyrus tuberosus (assembly GCA_022829125.1). Lineage (NCBI taxonomy): Eukaryota > Viridiplantae > Streptophyta > Magnoliopsida > Fabales > Fabaceae > Lathyrus > Lathyrus tuberosus. The sequence continues at coordinate 1,546,917 of JALAZF010000574.1, read as the reverse complement.
AGATGATGAGAGTTCTCGACGCAGGTGGTAGGTTGATCTTGAAGGCTCCAATGTCTCAGAATAGGACCTTCAAGATTGAACTCAATGTGATGGAGCACAAGTGTCTAGCAACAGCAGCCAGTAGAGATGAGTGGTTATGGCACTTTCGACTAGGCCATCTCAACTTCAAAGATATCAGAGATCTGAAGAGAAAGAACATGGTTTCAGGTTTGCCAGAAATTAACATTCCAGATGAAGTTTGTGAGGAATGTGTGCAGGCAAAGCAACACAAGAATTGCTTCAGTAAGGATGCAGGAAGCAGGTCGAAGGGAATTCTTGATGTTGTGTACTCTGATGTATGTGGTCCAATCCAGGTGGATTCGATTGGTGGCAACAAATACTTTGTCACGTTTATAGATGACTTCAGTCGAAAATTATGGACTTATCTCATCAAGAAGAAAAGTGATGTGTTTGAGGTATTTGTCAGATTCAAATCCATGGTCGAAAGACAGAGTGGTCGAAGGTTGAAAACTCTGAGAACTGATGGTGGTGGAGAATATGTGTCGAAAGAGTTCGATGCATTATGTAGAAAAGAAGGGATTGTGCATGAGGTGGTGCCACCCTACACTCCACAGCAGAATGGGATTGCAGAACGCAAGAACAGAACCATCATGAACATGGTAAGAAGTATGTTGAATGGAAAGCATCTACCCAAAGAATTATGGGGAGAAGCAGTTTCGACATCAACATATCTTTTGAACAGGTGTCCGACGAAGAAGCTAAATGGGATTACGCCAGAAGAATGTTGGTATGGTGACAAGCCTAGCCTTAGTCACTTAAAGGTGTTTGGATCTATAGCACATAGACATGTGCCAGATCAGTTGAGAAGGAAGCTTGATGACAAGTCGAATCAGATGAATCTGATAGGATATCATTCGACAGGTGGATACAAACTGTTCGACCCAGTGAACAAGCAGATTGTGATCAGCAGAGACGTGATCATTGATGAGCTTAAGGAGTGGGACTGGACAGAAAATGTCAACAAAGATTCAGTAAGAATCAGTTGTGAAGAACCAGCTAGAGAAGCTGAGAGAGAAGTTCGACAAGAAAGTGTCGAAGACCAACCAGGACCAAGTAGACCTCGTCGAACAAGACAAATGCCAGCAAGGTTGCAGGAATGTGTGATTACATCAGATGATGTTGTCGATGAAGAAGGTGAACTGGTACACTATGCTTTCTATGCAGATGTCGAACCTGTCAATGCAGCTGAGGCATTGAAAGATTCGAAGTGGGTGAAAGCAATGAATGAGGAAATAGAATCCATCGAAGTCAACAACACCTGGTCACTTGTCGAATTGCCTGAAGGCAAGAAGGCAATTGATGTGAAGTGGGTTTACAAAGTAAAGTTGAATCCAAAAGGTGAAGTAGTTCGACACAAAGCAAGACTCGTAGCGAAAGGATTTCTTCAGAAGGAAGGAATTGATTATGACGAAGTCTTTGCACCAGTTGCTAGGATCGAAACAATCAGGTTGGTTGTTGGTCTAGCAAATATGAATAATTGGCACACATGTCAGATGGACGTGAAGTGTGCATTCCTGAATGGCCCCTTAGACGAAGAAGTTTATGTTGCACAACCAGTTGGGTTTGTGAAACAAGTCAAAGAGAGAAAGGTGTACAGGCTGCATAAAGCCCTGTATGGACTTAAGCAAGCTCCAAGAGCTTGGAATAAGAAAATCGACAGCTTCTTAAGGGAGAAGGAATTTGTGAAGTGCACAACTGAGCATGGAGTATATGTAAGAAGAAGCAATGGCGAATTGCTTATACTATGTCTCTATGTCGATGATCTGTTGATAACAGGAAGTTGCAAGAAGGAGATCGAAGATTTCAAACGTAACCTGAGTGAAGAGTTTGAAATGTCAGACTTGGGAAATCTCTCATATTTCCTTGGCATCGAATTCTACAAGAGTAGTAGAGGTTTAATGATGCATCAAAGAAGATATGCAGGCGAAATATTGAAGAGATTTGAGATGCAAGATTGCAACCCAACTTCGACTCCAGCTGAGCCCAGACAGCAACTGTCGAAAAATTCAGATGAAGATGATGTCGACCCAACCCAATACAGAAGACTTATTGGGTCACTTCGATACCTTTGTCACATAAGGCCTGACTTAGCATACAGTGTTGGTATGGTAAGTAGATTTATGCAGAAGCCAAAGGTATCACACCTAGCAGCGGCGAAGAGGATACTAAGGTATCTGAAAGGAACTCTCGACTATGGCATTTTGTTTCCAGCAGCTGATGAAAGAAAAGAATGCAAGTTAGTGGGATACACTGATTCAAGTTGGTGTAGTGATGCAGAGGATAGAAAATCCACAGCTGGATATGTGTTTATGTTAGGTGGTGCACCAGTAGCTTGGAGTTCGAGAAAGGAACCAGTAGTGGCACTATCATCATGTGAAGCAGAGTATATAGCTGCTTCTCTTTATGCATGTCAAGCAACATGGATGGTGAATCTGGTCGAAGAAATTACATCAATGAGTCATGGAGCAATTACCATGAAGATCGACAGCATGTCAGCTATCAATTTGGCGAAGAATCCAATAGCACACGGTCGAAGCAAGCACATCGAAATGAGATTCCATTATCTTCGAGAGCAGGCAGCAGAAGGGAAGATGAAGTTGGAACACTGCAGAACTGAGAATCAGATTGCAGATATCATGACGAAGGGAGTGCAAGTCGAAGCCTTCAGAAAGCTAAGGACTATGATGAATGTAGATAGTTTAGACACAATGAATTAGGTGGTGTGTTAAATTATAATTCATAGTGTCGAAAACTAGCATGTGTCGAATTGCTTAGTGTCTAAGTGTGTCGAAGTCGAAGCAAAAGGAAGCAGTCTAAGTCGAAGTCGAAACATTCATGTGTCGAAGTGTTGTGCTGAACTGTCGAAAGTGTTTCGACAGATTCATTTAGATGGGATTCAGATTTTGCTAGATTAGATTTGATTTGATATGATTAGATTTGATATTTTGGGCTTTTTATAGTTTGGGCTTTGTCTTGAGATGCAAGCAAACCTAATTCTATAAATAGGGAGTTTCCCTCATTATTTTGTAATCAATTACAACACTTTGTAATTTCTTACAGAATTCTGCAGTTGCAGAGTGAGTAATAAGAAGAGAGAAAGTCCCACAGTTTGTGGGCAACAAGAATACTATTCATCTTCTTCTTTCCTATTTTCTTTCTACTTTTCTGTATAATTGCTGCGTGATAGTAGGAATTCCCATAGTTTTTGGTGGATTCCAACATTATTCACTATCACGTAACACAATATAACATTCACCGTTTAAGATAACCTTAATATTATGGGTGATTGTAATGTCTTGTTACATCATAAAATTTATAAGTATAATGTGAGCTACTACAATGCAAAATAAATATTTTTTCACTAGAGTTTTATATATACTTGTTAGCTAAGACAAATTTTCATGAGTTAAAATAAGACACTACATTCACTAAATGTGTTAAAGTTACTTTTAACGATGGATGTTATTATGTTAAGTGATCCGCGAGTAAAAAATAAGTGCAGAGTTCTAAAGTCAATACAGTGGAGAGAAAGTGAGTGGAAAGTCTTGATATTTCTATTTAGCTCGGTTCATATATTTATAGTAAGTGATAGTCCTAAAGTCATTAAAGATTGGAGAGTTGAAGTTGAAAAGTATCATGTGTATGAAACAAAGATGATATTTAAAATCCAACAACTAAATACATCTCTACATGTGTTAAAGCGGGTTAAAGATTAGAAAGATTCAAAATTTATCAATAAGTATGGTATTGTACAAAATTATTTAGTTGAGAAGAAAGTGTTGCTTGAAGACTTTAAATTTTCCAACTAGTTGTTTAGGATTTATAACTTCATTTTTTTACTTAATTTTTCGTGATATACCTATGTATTTATGAATTGTATTATGAATGCATTATTTTATGAATTGTATTATAAATACATTATTTTATATGAATGTGTATAATATATAAAAATTGATTTTTTTTTTTTTATGTTTGATTATTCGTTGATATTATTAAAAAAAAGAACAAGAAAAACACTTTATCATAAAAGTATTCTTAATAATTTTAAAGGAGATCAATTTTATAAGAAAATGATCTTATTTTTCGCCCTACTACGATAATATATTAATAAAACGCTGTCTTTTTTTTAGCAAAAACAAAAACCTAAAAGTGATTTCTTTTGTGAAATTGAAAGGTTCAATCGCACCAAAAAATTTAATGTTTGAAGACAAAGAACAATCAACCAAAATAAATGGTCTTCAGTAAAAATAACTCTATCAAACAAGACAATGATTTAACTTGGCAAAAGAAGTTAAAGTATAAGAAACATAATAACTTGTTTATCCAATTCTATCAAATGATCTACTCTAGGGAAATATCAACTCTATGTAGTAATGGAAATTAGACTCATCTTTGGTGGGTACCCCGAAAAATTACCCACAACGGGTAGGGTAAAAACTCATAAAATGGGCATGGTCACAGACAATTATCCATTGAAATAAGCGGGTATGATGCACGGGTACGGATACCTTAGTACCCACACGCCCTATATCTGCACAATATGCATTTAGATATTTTAATTTTTATTATTATACACATATTTATGTTTATCAGTTTTATTAAATAGATCAATATTGAACTTGTACGCATTTTAGATATAAGTAATTTTTATTTCTTAACTCAACAATAACATCCTTGAATTTTTGTTAATGTTGTTAAAAACTTAAAATAATATGCTAAATTATAATTAATCAATATTTTTTTTATTAGAAATGTGGGTAAACGGATACGAGTATGGGTATCTAGGTACCCACATGGTACATGTACGGGTTCAAACATTGATGCCTAAACAAGTATGAGCTTGGGTACAAAGATTTTTTCAAATCGCGGGTATGGGGACGAGTACTATAGTACCCTGCCCAAACCCTATCCATTTTCATCCCTAACTCTCTGATTTACTATATTTTTAAAAGTTATTACAAAAGATTACAAATGAGTTACAAGAATATAGTTACTCATGTTCCTAAGGAACAACCATATTTGCTACTTAGGTGTTTCCCAATCTCACTAGCTCATATATATATGAATCATACAAGCCCAAGATGATTAGAAGTGTTTCCCAATTTCCTTAGATACCCCCAAAGGTTTCTTTCAACTTTTTCCTCACTAAGTTTTCCCTTACTAGAATTACCACCTCTTCCCTTGTAAAGTTCTAAAGCTTGTGATAACAAGAATACAAGGGATACATATTTATAACTATTAAATCCCAACAAATCCATAACAAACCCAAAACCCAATCCATTAAGTAACATATCCATATAACGAAATGAAGAATCCTGAAACCCATGAAGTGAGAAAACCATATGTGAAGACCAAAAACCTAAACCGACCACAGACCGACCATAATTGTTGCTCAATCGGCCACTACGGTGATTTCCAATTTTTTTACAGTCGTCTCCCACCACCACCGACCACATTTGTCTCACCGTATACATGTGGTTCAGACGCCTTCTGTCGATCCCGCGTTGCTTTTATGAGTTTTTTTGTTTCTGCAATCACGAAATATGTTTTCTTTATCTTTGCCACTTAAGGTTTTATGTCATACTTACGTTTTTCCACCTTGATTTGAAATCGTGGTAATGCCAATTTAACCATATACCACCTTAATTCTCTCTAACATGTTGACTTGCTATTTAATAACATTTATCAAGTTCAAGCTATACTCGAACCTTGATCTTGCCATTTGCATAAACTTGCTTCCAATCACCTTTTCATGCTTTAGTAGTTTAACAAGCCCACAATTCTGATTATTCAACCATCTTTGACCCCACCTACTTTCAAATGCCTCTCTAAAGGTCCATGTTTTAAATTTTCGCAATCCTCCAGCCACATTCAAATCATTACACTCAATACCAGCATAATTGTCCCTTTGAGATGGTACAACTTTCCTCCTTAGCTTATCATAAGTCAAATGATAATTAGAGGCCTCCATAAATGTTCCCTCACTACAACTAGTATCTATATTAGGAGCCTACACATCAAATTGAGTCTTTTCTGCCATTGTTTCTAAAAAATTCTTCTCCGGTGTTAGCCAGAGAATTTTTGCTTAGCATTTTGACATAAAGGTGTGTAGTATAAAGGTATAAAAATGTTAAGTGTAAGGTGACCAAGCTATGGTTTCGACATATTAATTGTTTCAGCATAAGTGATGAATTCGACCTACTTATCTGAAGCAATGAGTTCATCTTGCCCATTAGGTGTTGTAGGACTTAGCATATTATTGAATCTAAGAATTGGATGACTTAGAAGAATTTTCGACACTAGACCATAAGATTTAGTCTCTAGGACAAGGGTTCGCATTTCCATTCCATGGTCCTTAAAATTCACATATCTGAATAAAAGAGATCAAGAATTTGTGAGAAATGTATGAACATGTGTCCCACTTTTAATTCAAACATTTTTATCCAATTGTTTTGTTGTTTTTTTCATTTACTTTATACTTTTTAAATAATTATGCATTTTACTTCTTGGAATTTATATCCAATTGCTCTATATTTAAACTCTAAACCTCTAAGCACGAATACACTTTATTAAACTTTTCACACAAATGTCCTTAGGATTTTTTAGAGTTTATTCCTTGAAGTGAACTAAAACTTGTGATTTGTTTACTAAAAACACCAGTAAACAAACTGGCACGCCTAGTGGGGCCCTTTTGTGCAAAATTAAAATTTTGCATAAAGTATATGTGTTTTTATGTTGTTTCATTCTTCACGCATCTAAATGTTTATGCATCTGAGGAGTGGTAAGTATATTAGTATGTATATACCATAAGGAAATTCATCCCCTCAAGGGGTTCCTCCTCCCTAGAATATTGCTCCAAAGGTAGAAGAATAACCAATCGAAATAACAGTTAATGGTAAAGGCGCTTCAACAATCGTTGGAGTAACCACTCCTATTGTGAGTCCAACATTGGGTTTGACTGCAACACTAGAAACAGTAATACAACCACCAACCAGTTTTCCCATTAATCCAGTGGTTACACAAACCACTGTAAAAGGTTCTAGGCCTTCATTTCTTCCAATTTTTTACTTCCTCCTGGTGGTAGGGAGTAAAATATGGCATGCCAACTGCAATGATCGCAGGCTTGCAGAGGAGCGCGTCGATTTATGCAAATAATGAAATGGTTATCGCCTCATCTTTAAATTCATACTTGGCATCAAGGTCTCCTATAAATAGCCCTGGTCGAGTGGGATAATCCCAGGGAGGATTGGGATACATCCCTCATGTTATCCCACCTTTAACTAACGATTCTCTAATGGTTGTAAGGAAAAAAAGGATGATAGTAACCATGATATGGTTAATAAGCTTACTTAACAAATTGGTACGATGTTCAATACTTTGATTCAAATTGCTTACTCCTTTGGTGCTTGATCGGAAAAATAGCAAGTGTACTATTTTTGTCGATTGTAGTTAAAATAGAGGTTTTTTTTCCAGTATCGATCTCGAGGATTGCGTAGGAAATACAAGCTCTATAATAATTCAATTGAACAAAAGTACTTGGGGTTTTTGGATTTTGTTTTGAAAATAGTAATTTCGCAAAGGGAAAATAAAACAGAGAAATAAAATTGAGTTTTTGAAACAGATATAAGAAGCATGCTAGGGTACAGTGTATGAATTGCCTTGTAACAACCTTAATCCTTATTTCAGAGAAATGGCTTAGATTTATCAATTTCTTGAATATAAGTTGTTTACTCCTAAGTCCTTAGTGAGAAAACTTTTGATTTCATACCCTAATTACTATGTCCATAGGTAATTACGATTGAAATCAAGCATTATATATAATGTCAACAGTGTTCCAAGTGCAACAGGGTATTCCTAGTCCTAGGTAATATCTACTGATGTATTATCGTACAAAAGCGTTAACAATGGTTTGTCTGACCTAAGGTTAACCGTAAATCAAATTCTATTTGCCCGATAGAATAAGCATTAAGAACATCGAACGATAAAAATGATTATGAAAATAAGCACTTAAGTCATTGAACCAAGAAAACCAAGATCATTACAACAACAATTCAGGGACACCCCCCAGCATTGGGGGGTTTAGCTACTCATAGTATTCAGAGACAAAACAATAATAATCAGATTAAACATTACAAGATATGTGGTTACTTTGATCTTCAATTGCGAAGGCGCATGGAAATCTTCCGTTCCCGACTTCTCTTGATCGCTCCAATCTTGATCGTAATATTTTTCTCCTTGTACAAATGTCCCTTTTTCCTTCTAAAAAAGCATCTAAAATACTCCTAGGTCCAATACATCAATAGGGAAATACCCAAAATACCCTCACGAATCACGAAGGTAAAAAATTCAAGAAAATTAGAAGGTTACACGACTCAGCCAACACAAGCCGTGTCAGCTGACACGGGTGACCGTGTTGACCCCTGGCTCTCTGATAAAACATTTTTATGCCCCAGAATTGCTGACACGGGTCGTGTCAGGTGACATGGGCACCCGTGTCAGCCCACTGCCTCTCTTCAAAAATCAATTTTCTTGGTTTCCTCCTGACACGGCGCGAGTCAGGTGACACGAGTGGCCATGTCAGGCCATTATTTCCCTTCCAAAAACTCTTTCGAATTCCCGAAAATTCCATTTTCTTCGCATGAGTGCTTTGGCCTTTTTCGCATAGACCTGAAATCATCAAAACTAACAAACCAACGCATAAAATGCAACAAAATTGAAATAAAACTAGAAATCATAAAATGCGAGAATGAATTAAGTAAAGTTAAATTCACTTGAAAATTAATAAAAAGACTAAACAAAATATTACCGATTCATGGATAAAATGTCGAATAAGTGACGAAAACATAGTAGAAATGATGACCGATCACAACCCCAAACTTAGCTCATTGCTTGTCCTCAAGCAATGCTCGAGACAGCAGAAAGGTCACCCCCAAATTACAAACAATCGACTTACCACAATACCGCTGATATCTTTCGCATCTCTCTTTTCACTTTACCAGCAAAGTTTCCTGCTTCCCCGATCTGAACATTCCGCTACACTTCCACATCAAAGCACCTATTTGCCTGTTAGCTCTTTACACTCTCACCACAATCTCTCCGGGTTAAAGTGTTTACACTCAACAATCAGAGCATGCAAAATCAACTCGTAAACTTGAATACCATCTATTTTCATCTCACACACACACACACACACATCACACACACTTTTGAGGTCTTTTAAGGTTGTAACGGGGATTAGGGTTAAGGTGGGATAAATAAGAAAAATGGGAAAACAAGTGGTTTTGGGCTCAGAGTCAGTGTCGTCATTCTTTTCACTGTTTTATTTGCACTATTCATAATCAAGGGTATCAGACACCTTTTCATATGAATTCATTAGCTTCAACTCAATTATTTCTCTTGAGCATGTCTTCTTAATTTTCAAACTAAATCTCTCCATTAGGTAAGTGCATTATTTTTCTTATATTTTTTTCTATCACAAATCTCTTTTTCTTTTTCATTTTTTTCTTTTTTTTCATTGCACTTACCTATTTATTATAGGTGTCCCAACCCCAAACCTAAAATTTTTCACAGATCAAATACTAACAACACCTATTTGAGTAAGGTAGGAAGTGTTTAGGCTTATAGTTTAATGATGTGGTAATAAAACAAACAAAGGGTAAATGACTCGAATTGGGTTAACAAAGGATAACATACAAAAGGTGGCCAGAAAGGCTCGGGGTTAAAAGAAAACAAGTGCCTCAGTGTGTATAAGTGTGCAGTGAAATTCCAACAGAAGATACGCAAGCTCGGAGTGATCAAGACATACCTGAACAAACTCTCATGATGACTATGTGTTTGGCTTTTTATGACTCACCATGTTTGGTATAACTTGACAGGTTCCGAAGCACTCTTAGTGTGGTGCAACTTCATATCCGGCTCGGATGTACAGTACTCCAATGTTAGTCTAGTGTCATAAAGTCGCATCCAATCATCACCTTCAGCAGTATCAACTTTTGGGGGACTTCCGGGAGAGCAAGTAAGAGTTGAATCTGTCATCCACTAGTACACGTCTCACCACTCATCCGACACAAAATCCACAAATCTGTAATACAAGAAACACAAAACACACCAACAACAAAATAAAAGTAAAACGGAAAGAAAAATAACATAAATACTAACAAAAACAATAACCCCCCATACTTGAACCAAACATTTACCTCAATGTTTAAGTACAAGATATAGAGGGAACTCACAGAGCTCTACTGCGGAGGCGGAGGCGGATAATGCAACATCAACTGTCGCATCATCAGGTACATCTCATCAAGCACAACCCCTTGGCGAGCTTTCTCCTCCCTTTGTCTAGTTTGCTCCGTACGGATGTCTCCTAATTTGCTCTGTACCAATGTCCATTGATCGGGAGTCATGGATGATGACCCCTCTCCTGATGGGTGTGACATCGAGGGCGGAGGAACAAACTGCTCCTTCTCCTGAGCATCTTCCTTATTTCCTACAAAAACATCCTCAACATCGTACTCGTCCTCTATATCGGGGACGGTACTCTCGTATAACCAATTAGTATAGTCAGAGATACACATTTTATCAGGATTGGAGAGAGCAATCATAAACCTGTTATGGTTTTCAACATAATAGTAGTTAGCAGCAATAACGATCATGCCCTGCTGAATTAAGGCACTCATATTAATCTTATTTTTACCCGATACTGGGGTCTCATTCTCCAAAATTGGACCATAGCCAAAGTTCTTAGCAATCTGGGTAATCATACCCCCTACAGAGATGCCATATTGGGTAGCTCGTCCCACTCTACCTAAATAATCAGCCACAAACGCGACAACATTAACACACACCAAATTTGCCATAACATAAAGAAAGAACAATTCCTCCTGGGCAACCACCCCGGTACTATCTCCCCTACCGAACAGAGTATAATCCAAGCCCTTTTGGGCATATCTGAAGCAGGGGTTTGGGATCCCCGAAGCCTTTGCTTCTTTCGCGACATACTCTGTTCTGCCAGTGATAGCAGTCCAAAAATTGCCAGCATTGAAATCATCCGGAATAGCTCCGGGACCATACAAAGGGAGTCGGAGGATACCTTCTAACTCTTCTACAAACAACTCATGATCAGTGTTAAACAAGCGAAATTGTAAGGTACCATAATAATACTTTGTTGTACCTGTCCACCGCTTCTTTAGCTAAAACTCAACAGTGCTTAAAAATTCAAGAGTTATGTGCTCGAAGGTCGGCGCTTCAAATTGCATGAACTCTAACATACCCACAACATGAAACATGCGATAAATTTCAACCATTAAACCGAGTTCACTGAGAGTTTCATTACAAATATACCTCGTCGGAGTGATCTTACGCTTACCATGAAACGAGTAGCGCCTTTCGTGGTTCGGACTCTTGAAGATGATGTCGTGAGCGTTTGGGGTACGAGTGCTCCTTTTTCTTGTCTTGGAGGTCTCAATAGCGGGTTGTTTGCCTTTTACAATTCTATTCGGGGGCATTTTGGGTACCTGCAAAAATAGAGAAAAATGAAATATGGGGTTAAGAGAAAAAAAAAACTCCGGAAAGTGGTAGAGGGTGGAAAATGGGACAAGTTTTGTGAAGACGAATAATGGTTTGGGTTAGTGGAGAGGTTGAAAATTGAAGCTTTGTGTGGTGGTGGCTATGGAGTTTCTAGAGAAAGATGGAGAATAATGAGGATGGAAGATGAAAAGTGAGAAAGAGATAGAAGAAATATGAGTTTAGAAGGGTTAAATGAGGGTTATTGGGTAATAATTGGGTTTAGGATTGGGTGGGGTCCACCAAAAGGGAAATAAGAATTCAAAAATGTGAACTTCGCATGCCTGACACGGGCTGTGTCCGGTGACACGTGAGGCCGTGTTAGGTTTCTGTCCCTTGTTTCCACCTTGTCCCAGTAGAGTTGACACGGACCGTGTTAACTGACACGGGCGTCCGTTGCAGCCTACCGGTAACCCATATTTTTCTCAATTTTTATCACCATCCTAACATGGGCCGTGTCCGGTGACACGGGCGGTCGTTTCAGCCTACTGGTAACCCACATTTTTTCACTTTTTATCACCATCTTGACACGGGCCGTGTCAGGCCCCTGTTTTTCCACACTTTTGATAATTTTCCAACTTTATTCCGTATTTTCACTAGTGCACTATATTCCGCTGATGCATGCTCAAATATCTCATTCTTTGTGATGCCTCTGCTCTCTTGTGATGGACTCTGTGCTTACCTAAACAAAACCTAAAAAAACAACAAAAACAACTAAAATAATTAGAAATAAAACGTGTGGGTTGCCTCCCACAAAGCACTTCGTTTAACGTTGCATGGCTCGACGGTTATCCATCTTATCCTGTAAGGCGAACATCATTTATCCGACCACTCCCTTGTCCTTGGTGCTCTTTTTTCTTTCCCTTCCTGGCTTCTTGAATGCACTTTGGAGTTTTGCTCAGTGCCATAGATGAATGGGATATTGCAACCTGAAAGCTTATGCCTGAGACTTTTTTAGGATGTGGTTTTGAAATTTTTCATTTTTCCACTGTTTTAATCATTCCAACTGATGGTTAGTTATCTTCACCTTCCTCTCGCTTCTTAATATCCAACACTTTCAAAGTTATTTCCTCATCAAAAGATTTTAAAATTAGAGTACCTTTTTCAATATCAACATTGCATCGACTGGTAAGCAAGAATGGTCGACCAAGAATGATAGGAATCTCTTCGTCTTCTGGAATATCCATGATCTCAAAATCAACTGGAAAGATAAATTTATCGATCTTCACAAATACATCTTCAGGTAGCCCATATGATCGCTTAGTTGTGTTGTCAGTAAATTTTAAATTTGTTCCTGTATCGCTCACCTTTCTAATTCTCAGGTTTTTATAAATGGATAGTGGCATGAGACTAACACTAGCACCTGAATCAATGAGAACCTTCTTGAACTTTCTATCTTTGATGGTGCAAGGAATTGCGACCGATCCAGGATCCTTCTGCTTGACTAGAATTCTCCTCTCTGGTGAGATTGCACTACATTTTTCCTTAAGGACAACCGACTCATCTCCAATAGGTCTCTTTTTATTGATAACATCTTTCATGAATTTTTGATACACTTGAATTTTCTCAAGTGCTTCAAAGAACGGCATATTAACCTCTAGCTTTTAGAACATTGTGCTGAATCTCTCAAAGTCCTTATCTTTCTGATCCTTCTTTGTCACTCTCATAGGGTAAGGTAACTTAATCACTGGTTTATCTTTCTTTTTCATTTTTTTTCTTCAGTGGGCTTTACAGGTGACATGACTTCTTCCTGTTTTTCCAGATGATCTTTGATTTCCAATTCCACCTCCAACAAGCCTTCCTCTTCTTCAAAGAATTTTTCTTCAGAATCCCCACTTGACTTACCACTTCTGGTCATAATGGCATTCACATTCTGATGCTCTCTTGGGTTTGTCATAGTTGCAATCAGTAGGGCACCTGGTGCTTGAACATTGGTAAGTTGCTGTGTTATTTGACTCATCTGAACTTCGAGATTTTTGATGGAAGCTGTAGTGTTCCTTTGATGATTTTGGGTCTCTTCTTGGAATTACATATTGTGAGCTGCCATTTTTTCAATGGCTATCTCCCACTCTACTTTCTGAGGGACCTGCTGCTGTTGTGGTTGATTTTGGCCTTTCCAGGAGAAGTTAGGATGATTCTTCCACCCTAGATTATAAATTTGAGAATAAGGATTATTTTGCTTCAGAAACTCACTCTCTTCAATTTGTTGCACAGTCGCAACGCAATGTGCAGTAAAGTGTGGTCCACTACAAATCTCACAATTAACTGCTTGGACAGGTTGGACTTAGGCTACTTGTTGAGTACTTACATTCATCGCTTTCAGCCTTCTTTTTACCTCAGCAGTAATTTGATCTTCCATCTTCACCACTTGGTTAGCCAGCTTTAGATCAATTATCCCTTCGGGTTTACTCACACTACGATCATACAGTTCCAAATGCTCGTTTACTGCTATGGCTTCTATAATCTTTTTAATTCTAGTGGCTATTGTAACGTTTGATGAGCCACCAGCAGTTGTATCAATAAGTTGTTTAGTCTTCATCCTCAACCCATTCACAAACATTTGCATCTGTTCAGTTTGATCCATATTGTGAGTGGGACACGCCACCAATAACCTCTTAAACCTCTTGTAAGCATCGCCAAGAGATTCTCATTCCTTCTGTTTAAAGTTCACAATGTCATATCATTTGCGAATGTAAACAGAAGCAGGAAAATACTCATTCAGGAATGTCGTCTCCATGTTTTCCCAAGTAGTGATACTTCCCGCAGGTAGGGAGTAAAACCACTCTTCTGCATCTTCCACTATGGTGAATGGAAACATTCTTAGCTTCTTTACCTCTTCAGAGTGCCCCTCGATCTTCAAAGTGATGCTCATTGTAAGAAATCGTTGCAAATGTTTGTTTGCATCTTCATTTATTTTTCCTGTGAACGGTCTCTTTTCGAGCTGTCGGATCGTCGTCAGGTGCAATTGAAAGTGTGCTACATTGACCAGTTGATTCACTATGGTCAACCGCCCAGTTGGAGCATTTGCTCCTCCATAGTCACCCAGAAGTCTCTCTGCCGGTGGATTTCCAGCCATGATCACAATATCTGGTTATGTCTCTGTGTCTGTATCGGCTCTTGAGTCAGTATTCTCAAAATGGATAGAAACTTCTTCCTCTTTTTCCTATTCTGAAATTACCGGTTCTGAACCTGACACTACCAGTCTTTCTCGTTTAGATTTTCGGAGTCTAGCGTGCAACGATCTTTCTGGTTCTGCGTCAAAAAGAAATTCAGCTGAGGACTTTCCTCGCATACACATATTAGACAATTATTAGTAATAATAAAAAATTATAAAAATAACAGAAAATAAAATTTTGGTTGCAGAGCAACAAAATTTCAATTGAACTAAAATTAAAACTCTATATTTTGGAAGTCCCCGACAACGGCGCTAAAAACTTGATCGGAAAAATAGAAAGTGTACTATTTTTTCTGATTGTAGTTAAAATAGGGTTTTTTTTCAGTATCGATCTCGGGGACTGCGTAGGAAATACAAGCTCTATAATAATTCAATTGAACAAAAGTACTTAGGGTTTTTGGACTTTGTTTTGAAAATAGTAATTTCGCAAAGGGAAAATAAAAGAGAGTAATAAAATTGAATTTTTGAAACAGATATAAGAAGCATGCTAGGGTACACTGTATGAATTGCCTTGTAACAACCTTAATCCTTATTTCAGAGACATGGCTTAGATTTATCAATTTCTTGACTGTAAGTTGTTTACTCCTAAGTCCTTAGTGAGAAAACATTTGATTTCATAACCTAATTACTATGTCCATAGGTAATTACATTTGAAATCATGCATTATATATAATGTCAACGGTGTTCCAAGTGCAATAGGGTATTCCTAGTCCTAGGTAATATCTACTGATGCATTATCGTATAAAAGCATTAACAATGGTTTGTCCGACCTTAGGTTAACTGTAAATTAAATTCTAATTTTCCGATAGAAAAAGCATTAAGAACATCGAACGATAAAAATGATTATGAAAATAAGCACATATGTCATTGAACCAAGAAAACCAAGATCATTACAACAGCAATTCAGGGACACCCCCTAGCATTGGGGAGTTTAGCTACTCATAGTATTCAGAGACAAAACAATAAGAATCAGATTAAACATTACAAGATATGTAGTTACTTTGATCTTTAATTGCAAAGGAACATGAAAATCTTCTGTTTCCGACTTCTCTTGAACGCTCCAATCTCGATCGTAATATTTTTCTCTTGGTCTAAAAGTTCCCTTTTCCTTCTCGAAAATCATCTAAAATACTCCTAGGTCCAACACAGCAGTAGGTAAATACCCAAAATACCCTCACGGATCACAAAGGTAAAAAATCCAAGAAAATTAAAAGGTGACACGACTCAGCCAACACGGGTCGTGTCAGCTGACACAGGCAGCCGTGTTGGCCCCTGGCTCTCTGATAAAACATCTTTATGCCCCAGACTTGCTAACACGGGCCGTGTCAGGTGACACGGGCACCTGTGCCAGCCCACTGCCTCTCTTCAAAAATCACTTTTCTTGGTTTCCTCATGACACGGGCCATGTCAGATGACACAGATGGCCGTGTCAGGCCACTGTTTCCCTTCCAAAAACACTTTTGAATTCTCGGAACTTACATTTTCTTCGCATGATTCCTTTGGGCTTTTCCGCATAGACCTGAAATCATCCAAACTAACAAACCAACGCATAAAATGCAACAAAATTGAAATAAAACTAGAAATCATAAAATGCGAGAATGAAATAAGAAAAGTAAAATTCACTCGAAAAACAATAAAAAGATTAAACAAAATATTACCGATTCATGGATAAAATGCCGAATAAGTGACGGAAACATAGTAGAAATGGTGACCGATCAGTGCTCCCCCAACACCTATTTAACTAGTTCCTAATAACCAAGTGCATCAACAAGTTGCACCCCAACTAGTTGAACAACATACACCCAGGTTAGTTGAAAATGTGGTGTCGGTAAGCATAAATGAGGATGCATACCTAGTAGATGGGAGAGTCCAACAAAAAAATTTTGGTGGTAAAAATAATATAAATAATCCTAACTCAAAATGGTCTTAATATTAATCTTCATATGCCAAATTTCTTTTATCTATTATCTGAATATGTTTTGAAAACTAAACTTCCCAGGGGTTGGAAAATCCATAAGTTTACTAAATTTGCAGGCGACGCTAGTGAGTCTACTATCAAACACATTGCTCGATACCAGACAGAGGCAAGTTATATGGCCAATAATGAAAACTTAAAGATGAAATACTTCCCTAATTATTTGACTAAGAATTCCTTCACATAGTTTACCACTCTCCCCCATATTCCATCCATAATTGGAATCAACTATAGAGAGTGTTCCATTATCACTTTTATATGAGATAGTAAAAAATTAGCCTGAAAGATATAGCTAGTGTGAAATGAAAATCGTTTGAACCAATAGATGATTACCTCAATAGACTCAGATTAATGAAGTCAATGTGCTATACTCAAGTTCCTGAACTTGAGTTAGTTGAAATGGATGCAGGAGTTTTAGATTATTCCATTAGGAAGAAGTTAGATACACAATACCTAAAGTGAAATTTTGTTTCTGAGGAGATAGATGTTGGAAAAGATGTTGGGACAATTGGTCCAACTTGTTAAACTAGTATGGAAACAATATAACACCAGCAATAACACAATGGAGAAAGGAATAAATAACACAATATAATTGTTAACCCGGTTCGGTTAAACCACCCCTACGTTTGGGGGGCACTCTAACCAAGAAAGGAAATCCATTATCTTGAATTATTACAATTAGTCTTATAGGAACACCCACCCCATGATGTTCAATGTCTCTTCCTAATCCTAGTGAATTTCTATTTAGGTCTCTCCCTAAATATGAGAACCCCTCTCACTTACTTTTAATCACTAATCCCAAGTGACACATTTCAATAAACAACTTAAAGAATGTTGAATTTCAACTAAACTAAATAAACCAACACTAAGCCATGTGACTGAAGGAATAACATGGCGTACAAGCAACACAACCACTTTGTTATCAAGCTTATAGAATTATTGTCTTGGAACAAAGCTTTATGACTAAACTAACAAACCAAACTCTATGCCTTCAGATATGAATGGAGGCGCTAGAGTGGTGTACAAAAATAACACAAACAAAGACTCAAAAGATAAACCCTAACACAAGGAGTCTTCAAAACATGCATACCTCAAACTTGAGGTTTGAGTCTCCTTAAATAACAATCCAATTTTGGGCCTTTCCAATAGGCATTAACAGCTTTTGATCTTGTCCAGAATTAAAGGAGATTTGGTTGTGATTTGTTTTTCCATAAAAATCTCCATAAGTTATGATTTGTTATGATTCAAATTCCAGTTTAAATCTCCAATTTAAATTGAATGAATTACATCCGATCTAAATAAATAGTCAACATAAATGCCTTGCTAAAAGATGACAACAAATCTGAGAGAAACAACCAGAAAATCCCACGTAGAATTAAATCCATCATGGCATGCTGACAAGGGCCAAATGTTGTACTACACACATGCTGGAACATTGTGTTCCACATGTTGCACGAGAACATCCAAAATTATTCTCTTTATATAAATCTTATTTGTAGAGTAAGTCTTGGATTAAAAAGATCTAAATCAAAACTTCCTTTAAAGGAAATCCAATCTTTTAATTAAATAATATCATCTATTCATGATTTAATAAAATATATTCCAAATTGATTTGGATTAACAAACTTCTTCCAACAACCAAATTTTGTATCTTTTAAAGAATTTAACACCACAACAAATTTTAAGGAAACCTGAAGATAATCAGAACCCAATCCTTACACATGGATGTCACTCAACATGTGCAGAAACTTTGGACTGAGCAAATATTTTTAGAAATAAACATAATCATGCTCAGATTTCTTCATGAAATCTAGCTTACAGAATAGAAAAGATGTTGGAACACATACTGGATCATCTTGATCCACATGTTTCCTCTACAAAAAAATCAATCTTGTACATATGTTCTTTTACCTAATGCATCCAATCGAAAGTAACAACAATCTCCCCCTTTGGCAAATTTTGTCTAAAACAACTTACAAGATGTGATCTTCAAGAAGTTGCACATACAGAACAACATATCAAATAGTAGAATAAATTGAGCAAACAACAACAGTAGAAGTAACACATAAGTAAAGTGGTTATTATACATTAAGAGATCATATGAACTCATTCACAGAACATCATGCTGGAATATCTTGTCCCACATAAATATTACCCCCCTTTTTTCCATAATTTGGAAAATGTATGGAAAGAGCAATAAGAAGCTTTTGGATCCAAAACAAAAGCTTGATAGGAACAACAACTAACCAGACCAGCAAGCAGAGTAGCAGTAACACAAAGTAGTAGCTTAGTAAGAAGTCAGATGGTTTACTACACACATCAATGTTTCATAACAGTTAGTCATGTAATCACAATGTCAATCATGCACGAATACATAATTAGTAGATAATTAAGAACCAGCAGCCACTACTAACACACATAGATCAACACACACAATTCAGGGCCATGTACTAGGTCAAATGCTTTAGCATGTGTGTACACATAACACCAAAATAGTTAGTACCAAACACATCGGTTAGTACCATTCACACCAGAGTAAGAAACATATATCAACACCATATCACATAGTTAGTAGAGTCAGTGGTCAGAACATACTATCATATACACCAAAATAGTAGTGGCAGCAACACTGGCTTGAGGTGAAAAAGCTTCAACATTTCTTCATAGAAAAGCCAGATCAGATTCACCAAGTGGTACACAAATGTTGAACACAATGTCTGAGACATCTTTCCCAACATTCAGCTTGTAACTAAAACATAACAACCCATGAAGAATATTAGGCATGGCAACGGGGCGGGTTTAGCTAGTCCCGTACCCGCACCCGCCTCCCTGTTATATACCCGCCCCCGCCCCCAAACTCAGTCGGGGGTGAAAATTTACCACCCAGACCTGCCCCCGATAGAAACGGGTTTGCCCGCACCCGCACCCGCCCCCACCCGCAAAAAAATATTTTTTTAAATAGTAATAAAAATTAACAATTTTATTAAAAACTTAACCATTTTAATAATAAACTTGTTTCTAAAGATGTGAGTTTAAGTGAATGGTGAGAAATGACTAATGAGAATTTTTAATTACTTCTTCAAAATTGAATAAATGTGATATAAAATAATTTAAATATGGATATTAAAGTAAATATTATAAGATTGGGCGGGGGCGGGGGCGGGTGCGGGCGGGTAGTAGCATCCCCCCGCCCCCGCAATTACAAACCGGGTTTTACCCGCACCCAATAAAATCGGGTTTCCCCCGCTAATTTTGGGCCGGGTCCGGGGCCGGCCCGGGTTTTTTTGCCATGCCTAAAGAATACCATCATCCTTAACCTCAATCTCCTTCATCAACTTAGAATAAAAATCTCCTTCATACAAAAATTTCTTTAACAACTGAGCATCACTATGAAGCTCCATAAATACATTATACTTCAATGCTTCAACAAAAATTTCTTCTGCATCTTCATTTGCAGTTTCTTTTTCTTCCTCTGCTCTTTTTTCTTTGGTCATAATCTTGTCTATATAGGGAACCTTGCTTCTACCAAAATAATCATTGTTAATTCAAAGTGAAAGCTTCAAACAATTTCCTTTATCATACACTATTCTATACTCCTTGTTGTCTTCAATATTACAAACAACAGTAATGTTCACAATACACTAATTGACCAGCTTTATATAGCAAGGAATAATCTTTATTAGCTCAATAACTTCCATGACTTCTTTGCTATCAAGAGTTTCTTTACCTAGCTCTCTCTCTCAGCTACTTTCCATCTTTGAAAAACATATTTCCACTTCGGAGCACTTGTTTCATAATGGAATGACACATTATCCATGTGAGTAGAGGAGACATTCATGGGAATTCCATTCTCACCAACCTTTCTCCTTATGATGGACACAATGTTTTGGACATATGCTTCAACATTTGTCTCAGATTCCCTTGTTTGAACAAGATTTCTATTCACTTCAGAAATAACAAAGGCAGTTAGCTCATCCTTACTCTGAGTTAGAAACACAGTTACCAACATGTTGTTAGAACAAGATTTGTTCATGGCATATATTCCTTAGGTTTTGATGATAATAAAGTATTAAAAGAACAATGGTTATATTTGATGTGTGTTTCATGTATGTAGGTTCTAATACTTATAGATATATATTCAGAATCTGATATACAAGGGCACACTTGAGAGAAGCTGAATTGCTAGCTTCTGGTGGTGTAGAATCTGAAGAACACTCTCTAAGTTTGGCATAGACTCTAAAGCTGAAGGTCTTAGTATTAGAAGAAGACAAATAATTTTCTCTACACTTGGTGAATGTAAATTGGCTTCTGGTGAACATTCAGAGTTAGTGATATAGCTGAAGCTATCTGTACTGCAGAAAGCAAGTTGCATTGTCAAATCAGTTTGTCAGCTAGAATCTTAGTTCATAAGGCTCAAGAAAGGTTGGCATACTTTATGGATATCTACTCTCAATGACTCTATAGTACATGATCTCTTTGAAGACTCAATGTTTAAACACAATACACAATGGATCAAGATCTTTTGGGGTATCTATTTTCAACGTCTCTTGTACTATGGAGAAACCAAAGACACTTGATCAAGTTATCTCTCCAACGGCTAATCTTCTACAAATGCTATATAAGCAGCTGAAGGTTCAAACTGAATCTTCAACAAGGATCAACTTGATGGAGTAGTAACAAGATCAGCATTTATCAACACAATTGGTTATGCAGAATTTCTGTTGTAGGTTGTAATTGTAAAAGCCATAAGATTCTTAAACATTGTATATCATAGAAATCTTAAGAGCTTTAGGTGTTTGTTATGGTGATTTCCCTATACCTCTGATATTTGTATCAAGTACACCTTGTTCTCTATTCTGCTGAATATGTTATTTAGCAGTTTAGATTAAGTCTCTCCCCAAGATACTTAAGCCATGTAAGTCTCCTAGATTGATTGAGCAACCAAGTGTCTTGCCAAGATGCTTAAGCCATGTAAATCTCTTGCTATGTGCTAGAGCAATGAAATTCTTAATCAAGTGGATTGATTGAGTAAGGAAGTCTTAGATCGAGGGTCTGAGCAGGAAGTCTTGAGCCGGAGAGGCTTGAGCAGGAAAGTCTTAGGCTGCGGTCTAAGTAGGAAGTCTTGAACTCGAGGGGTTTAAGCAAGAAGTCTTGGGCCTGAAGGGCTTGAACAGGAAGTTTTGGGTATCATAGATATGGGCAGAAAACGCTTAAGCCGAGGGTCTAAGCAAGGAAGTCTTGAGTCTTTATGACTTGAGCAAGGAAGTCTTGAGCCTTAGGGGTTTAAGCATGAAGTCTCAGACTTAGGGTCTGAGCATTGTAAAATTCTTATGCATAATGCATAAGAGATTGTAATCATGTTTTAATTATAGTGAAAATATCTTGTGAAGTATGGGGACTAGACTGCTCTCATTTGGGAGGAACCAATATAAATATTTGTGTCTTCTTCTATTATTTATTTGCTTCTGTTAACATTCCGCTGCTAAGTATAACCAGAATCTGAACACCAGTTTAGATTCTGAACTCTAATTAAACGTAAATTAAGAAAATGAAAACACAATTCAACCTCCTTTCTTGTGTATTTTTTCTCACCTTCAATTGGTATCAGAGCATGGTTTGTACATAACACTTAGCAATGGTGTAGATAATGATCCAATGAGCAAAATATGTCTGTTAAAGACTTTTCTTCAAGAAGGAATCAAGTGCTACATGAAAAATATTACATTGCTTTTCCTACCATGTTCAAAGGGTGATTCCACTAAATTTAAATGATGGAAAAGTTAAATATATTTTTAATTCATTGGAATTTATAAAGGGTTTTATGAAGGTCTGTAGAATATCCTTGAAAAAGGTATTACTATAGAAGTTGATGGTGTAAGGATGATCAAAGTTTGAAAGTCTCTCTCACCAGCTCAGAAGAAGCTTATTAAAAATATCTTCAGAGGTAGATGCATTCTGGTAGGTGCTCTATCTCGATTTTGAGTATATCAACATCATTGATACGTCTAATGCTCATACTATCTTTGAATCCTTATGCTCAGATTTATGGGAATCAGTTATGAAGCTTGTTGAGTTACACTTCTTCTAATCTTTCCAAGCAAATTCTGAGAAGATTGTTTTGAATTCAAAACTGAGGTCACAGTTATTAAAGAAGTCATACAACTTGAGTTTACTGTGCCTTGTAGGTTTATCTTTCAATCTTCTAAGAAAAGAAATGGAATTATATGATGAAAAGCTATCTAACATATCATCTTTCCTAAAGCCTGTTGAAGGATACTTCCCATGGAATGTCTGATGATGAGAAATTAACCTTCTTAATCAAAATATTTTTTAACTGGATGAATGGAAGTGACATTGTAGCGCAATTTTTATGGTTTAGAATCACTATCGCTTTGGTACTACAGTTTGATTCATTTTTTATCCTGTTGAGCTAATTAAGGAAGGGAAATAGATGTCTCCAATTAACCCTGCTTGCAAGCTGAGGTTAAACTGTCAAAACTGTTGGTTTACAGATGCTATATGGGGGTTCGTCTTTTAAGGTTATTTGCTTAAAAACATGGTCTAGACTAGGGGGTAGGTTTCTGTGTAAGGTCTGATGCTTTTGATGGATATATGAAGGTATTGGATTTTGAGTTTTTGATTAGTATGCTCGCTAAGATTTTTACAATCTTATGCCTACGTATTCCCGAAACAGGGAAATCAGAGCGATCGTAGTTCCTCCTATTCTATGGGAGGAAAAAGGTTGTTTTGGTGTCTTGTTCAAAGCCCAAGACATGAAGCTAAATAGTTTGTTTGTATTTTGTTCAAAGCCCAAGATGTGAAGCTGAAGGGTTTAGGATGAGAGAGAATTTGTCATCTCTAAAGAGGAGTTGTTGATGTTTGTATGCTGTGAGCAAGGCACAACTTTGATGCTAAAAGGTTGATTGACTCAACTGGGGTATTGACTCTATTGGGGAGAATGTATCTTGTATAAAGCCCAAGATGGAGGATGAAAGGGTTTGACTCAACAAGAGAGTACTTTTATTTATCCTGTATAAAGCCCAAGCCGGAGACTAAAAAGGTTTGACTCAACAAGAGAGTCGGGAATAGGTGATTGACTCAACAAGAGAGTCTGTTTGACTCAACAAGAGAGTCTTTTGCTGTCTCGTACGAAGCCCGAGATAGAGGCTAAAAGGAGATCGACTCAACAAGAGAGTCTTTTATACTCAACAAGAGTGTTTTATATGTGTCTTATATGAAGCCTAAGACGGATGCTAAAAGCTGACTCAACAAGAGAATCTTTTATACTCAACAAGAGAGTGATTTTATTTGTCTCGTATAAAGCCCGAGATTGAGGCTAAAAAGGGTTGACTTAACAAGAGAATCTTTTATTCTCAACAAGAGAGTGATTTGCTGTCTCGTACGAAGCCCGAGATTGAGGCTAAAAGGAGATTGACTCAACAAGATAGTCTTTTATACTCAACGAGAGAGTGTTTTATATGTCTTGTACAAAGCCCAAGACGGAGGCTAAAAGAGTTTGACTCAGCAAGAGAGTCTGAAAAGGTTAGCTCTGCTAGGGAGAATCATTTGTACAAAGCCCAAGAGGAGGCTGTCTTACTACTGAGGATTAGATCCATAGGCAGGCCCAAGGGTGGGGATTTATCATGAGAAAGACCAGGTTTCAAAGTGATCAGTGTTTCTTCCTATGTTTGAAAGGAACTTAAGAATGTCTTTGAGACTCAAGGGGGCTTAGACTGTCCGAGTCTAGAGTTTTATCTATTTTACAATGCCCAAGAGGAGGCACGAGCATTAAGGGATGAGTATCAACCCTAGAATGGCCAGAGTTTTGACACTGGAAAGACTGCTCTAGCAAAGGATGACTAAGTTCTATCTTATACCTTTAAGAGGTCGCCAGGGTCCTTGTATTAAGCCTAAGAGAAGGCATGAGAACTTCTAAGAAGCCGACGAGTCTTGTACAATGCCCAAGAGGAGGCGGGGATGCTTTTAGGAAGCCTGTGGGTCCCCAAACTAAGAGAAGTTCAAGAAATGCAATTCACAGAGAAGAGATCATTCCAGGAAAGTTCGAGAATTTGGAAGAAACTCAAGAGATGCTATTCACGGAGAATAGATCAACTATGGGAAGTAGAGTTTCTTTGACAATTTCTAAGAGTGACAGTCTGAGAAAAGGTTCACCGAGAATACTGCCTTTCTCTTTGTTCCATATTGTTTAACCCCAAGAGAAGGGAAGACTATGTCAGGAATCCTATGGGGGATCTATTTTTGACTGTATTTAAGAGTGACCAACAAGGCATTACCTAATGCTAGACATAGTTGCCGAGGAAAACTCTAAATAGCTATACTAGTATTACACAATTGATATTTGACAAGTATATAAAAGGATGTGAAAGAAGACTTACAGTGAAGCAGCCCCACAATACAGTTATATACATATGAAAGAAATAAATGAAAGCGGATAAACACTTACCCGTTGTAGAGCTTCCATGCTGTTTTGTTAGTTGTTTAACAAAGAAAGTTTTGATAACAACAAATATTTGAATTCAAAATCAAAGGAGAAAGTGTTTTGAAAAGATTGTTGGGGCTTACATGTAACACCCCCAATCTATACCCCCAAATAATCAAAGCGAATAAATAAAATTCAAAATTTCATCAGAGTATATTTAAAACATGCACAACATAGACCAAGGGGCACCACATCAATTTGAAACAAACGTACAATCACCTGCTCATATAGATATGCAACAATTCAGGTAGCACAACAAAGGAACTGAGTTCCTAACACCCACAATCCAATTACAGAATAAAAGCGGAAAATCCGTAACTGAATCTCATATATATATATATATATATATATATATATATATATATATCATAAAAGTGTAGCTGTCATATACAACCATACATGTACAATTCAAAAGATACATATACATAGCACAAATAATCACACTCGATCACCCTGACTACCCGGTGTCACATATCAGAGCCGACCGACAAAAAAATGAAGACCTAAGCTTCACAAAAGAACCTCCAGCAACTCTAATCTACAATGCCTCATAGAGCATTATAAAACAGCAGAAGGGTGAGAAACACAATCATAATATAATTGCATACAATTATATATTAATGTAAAAGTGCACAAGTAAACATATTCTCACCACAAATGCACCACAATCAAATACAACACGTATTTCATATATACATCACCAATGCATATCAATCATATATAATACACTCATCAACAACACAATTATACATATTCCACCTCATCAATCACATTCACAATTCCATACACAGTCAATTCATGATTTATGCAAATGCACAGAGACCGACACAACGACTCTATGCAATGCATATGCGGTACCGACTTCCAAAATTTCTCATCACTAGTTCACTCAGGAACTCTGCTGGAACCATCGCTCGTTACTTAGTGTAACTCCCCGTCGGGCATACGATGTTCCCCGTCGCTCACACCCCACACGGACACACGACGTTTATGGATCGCTCACACCCCACACGGGCACACGACCCGATCGCTCACACCCCACATGGGCACACGATCGTCTATAATCATCGCTTTCGGTCCTCTTATTTTTAAGGCACACGATCTAATCAGATCACTTTTGGTCCTCTTATTTTTAAGGCGCACGATGTTATAGCAGATTCCCTCTGGAATTAATCCGTCGCTCACGACGTCACAAGAATGCATATCATGATGCTTGGCATACAATGACTCATGACATTCATATGCACACTCATACACATCCATAATCATGCATATACCATTAATTACAACACATTGCAATTTCTTGCCCTTAGGCCACGCATCATCATCATAACACATATCACATACATTTTCATTTCACAATAGCACACAAGTCATACTATATCCATATCAACAACGCATTGCATAATACACATCAATTACACACAATTATAACGGCAAAAGTCGACAAAACGACACTATTCCAAATTTCTGACATAATTTAATCGACCAACAATCTCGAAACCAATACTATAAGAAAGAACATCTCATTAGCTTCCTATCGCTTCGAACGGCGGCCAAAGCGGGCTTACGGTTCGAAAGATATGAATTTTTAAAGTTTTGAATTTTTTAAAATTTTGCCTTGGTTAATCGGTTACCACATTTGGTTAATCGGTTAACAGTTCATTACTATTCATACAGAAGCTAAATGAGAGTTAGAGACACATTTCGTTAACCGGTTAACACCCATGCGTTAACCGGTTACTTAGTTCAAAAACTGCGCAAAACCCCCATTTTTCAAAGGGTAACCGGTTAACCACCACACGTTAACCGGTTACTTGCAGTACAGAGTGAAAAAAACCAGTTTTTAAAGACAGAACTTTCCATAAATACTCGATTAAATCCCGTAGACTCATTCCAACAATTCCACCTGATTAAATACCTGCCAATAACAATTATACCAGACCTATCCAAACACCATTCAATCAATCACTCCTCAATTCACCCCAAATTCATCAATATATCAAAAATGCAAAAGTTACGAAATCAACCAAATTCAATCAAACAATCATACTAAATCACGGCCTAACATCACTCGACTCCACTACGCAACTTATTCCGACTTTCATCCGCGAAAACATCGATTTCTATTCATTTTTACTCATTTTCAACCTAGAAATGAAAACTATGGAAAACCAAGTAAACATTCAACCACATACATACATAATCATACACAAGCATAAGATAATCGAGTTTCACACCCTTACCCGATTAAATCGTGTTTGAAAAGTCGGTTGATCGGTTTTCTTCCTTTCCAAGTTTTTCTCTCTTTTCTTCTTTCTCTTCTCTTTTCTTTCTCTTTTCCTTCTTCTCTTTTTCTTTCTCTCTATTTTTCTCTCTTTCTATATCTATTCTTACTAACTTAAGTAAAAATTAAAGTGAAATGACCAAAATACCCCTACACTCAAATATCTCGCAAACGTTCCCAAAACGCGATAAAATATAATCACGATGAAAAATAATATATTTTCACATAAAAGTCCGAAATAAAATAATATAATAATAAAATACTCAAAACGACTCTGGGGCGTTACAACTCTCCCCCACTTAGAAATTTTCGTCCTCGAAAATATTACCTGAGACGAACAACTCCGGATACGACTCTCGCATCCTACTCTCCAACTCCCAAGTCAAATTGCCCTCAGCTGCGCCTCCCCACGCCATTTTCACAAGTGCAATATCCTTGCCCCTCAACCGCTTCACCTCGCGATCCAAAATACTCACTGGTAACGCCTCGACCGTAAGGTTCTCCCTTACCTCAACTTCATCCATCGGAATCACATGCGATGGATCCGAAACATACTTCCGAAGCTGTGAAACATGGAACACATCATGCAAATTCGACAGATTCGGCGGCAACGCCACTCTATAAGCCACAACACCCACTCTCGTAGATATCTGGTAAGGACCAATAAACCGAGAAGTAAGTTTCTTCAATTTCAACGCCCTACCAACACCCGTTACCGGCATAACTCTCAAAAATACATGATCACCCTCTTGAAACTCAAGATCCTTCCGTCTCCGATCAATGATAACTCTTTTGTCTACTCTGAGAAGCCTTCATTTTCTCACGAATAAACTTCACCTTGTTTGTAGTCTGTTGCACCAACTCCGGTCCAACCACCGTCCTCTCACCAGATTCGTGCCAACATAATGGTGTTCGACACCTTAGTCCATATAACGCTTCAAACGGTGCCATTCCAATACTAGAATGAAAACTGTTATTATACGTGAATTCAATCAACGCAAGATAACTATCCCACGCACCACCTTGTTCCAAAACACAAGCCCTCAACAAATCTTCCAACGACTGAATCGTCCTCTCCGACTGCCCATCGGTCTGCGGATGATAAGCCAAACTCAACCTCAACTTAGATCCTAAAGCCTTTTGCAAACTTTCCCAAAATATCGAAGTAAACCTTGGATCTCGATCCGAAATAATACTCAACGGAACCTCATGCAACTTCACAATAACACTGATGTAAATCTCAGCTAACCGCTCTAAAGGAAAACTGATATCAATCAGAATGAAATGAGCCGATTTAGTCAGCCTATCAACAACCACCCAAATAGCATTATGCCCTCTCAGTGTATTCGGCAACCCCGTTACAAAATCCATCGAAATGCTATCCCATTTCCATTCCGGAATATCCAATGGTTGCAACAAACCACTAGGCCTCTGATGTTCCACTTTCGACTTCTGGAACGTCAAACAAGCATACATAAACTGAACCACATCTCTTTTCAATCCAGACCACCAGAAAATCTTCTTCAAATCTTGGTACATCTTGTTCGCTCCCGGATGTATACTCAAATTACTCCGGTGTCCTTCTTCCAAAATCATCCTTTTCAAATCCGAATCATCCGGAATACAAATTCGCCCACGGAACCTCAAAACACCATTAACATCCACTTTAAAATCACCACCCGCATCTTTTCCGCCAACCAACATCAAATCCACGAATTTCACATCCAACTTCTGTTTCTCACTTACCGTCATCAGAAAATCATTCGTAACCTTCAACATACCCAGCCTCACACTATCCGAGGTCACTTCACATACCAAACTCAAATCTCTAAACGATTCTAAAAGTTCCCACTCCTTAACCATTAAAGCGGACATATGTAATGATTTCTGACTCAACGCATCGGCTACCACGTTAGCTTTACCAGGATGGTAATTCAAGCCAAAGTCGTAGTCCTTCAAAAATTCCAACCATCTTCTCTGCCTCATGTTCAGTTCCTTCTGATCAAACAGATATTTCAAACTTTTGTGATCACTAAAGACTTCAAACCTCGCACCAAAAAGATAATGCCTCCAAATTTTCAATACAAAAACCACAGCCGCTAATTCAAGATCATGAGTAGGGTAATTTTTCTCATGCACTCTCAATTGCCTTGAAGCATAAGCTACAACCTTACCTTCTTGCATCAACACTCCACCTAGACCAATCAAAGACGCATCACAATACACCACAAATGGTTCAGTAGGATTCGGTAAAATCAAAATCAGAGCTGTCATCAATCTTCTCTTCAGCTCATTAAAACTTTCCTCACACCGAATATCCCAAATGAACGCTTGACCTTTGCAAGTCAACTGGGTCAAAGGAAGTGCTAGCTTAGAAAAACCTTCAATAAACCTCCAATAATAACCAGCTAAACCCAAAAAGCTTCAAATTTCAGTAACGGATCTAGGAACCTCCCATTGTATAACTGCGTCTACTTTAGATGGATCCAATGCAATACCATTACCTGAAATCACGTGTCCAAGAAAACTCACCTCTAACAACCAGAACTCACACTTGGAAAATTTGGGAAAAAGCTTACTTTCCTTCAAAACATGCAAAACAATACGCAAGTGCTCCGCGTGCTCTTTCCGAGACTTAGAATAAATCAATATGTCATCAATAAACACAACAACAAATCGATCCAAATGCTCGTGAAAAATACGATTCATGTATTCCATAAACACACCTGGCGCATTAGAAACCCCGAACGACATCACAGACTATTGATAATGACCGTAACGTGTCCTAAAAGCCGTCTTCTGAATATCTTCCTCTGTCACCCTAATCTGATGATACCCTGATCTCAAATCAATCTTACTAAACACACCAGCACCAACCAACTGATCCATCAGATCATCAATCCTTGGAAGAGGATACTTATTCTTAATCATCACCTTATTCAACTGGCGATAATCAATACACAATCGCATACTTCCATCTTTCTTTTTCACCAACAAAACTGGAGCACCCCAAGGAGAAACACTTGGCCTCACAAACCTCTTCTCCAAGAATTCATTCAATTGCTTCTTCAACTCAACCAACTCAGATGCCGACATTCTATAAGGTGCCATTGACATAGGTCTAGTACCAGGAACTAGATCTATAGAAAACTCCACCTCTCTCTCTGGCGGCACATCTGAAATATCCTCAGGAAACACTTCCGGAAAATCACACACAACAGGAAACACATCAAGTGAAACTTGACTCTCCACAGTCAATGATGCAAACAACCCAAACAACTGAGCTTCATCCGCCAAAAGTTTCTTCAATTCTTTGGTAGATAAGAAACTCGAGTCTTCGTCTTCCTCAAAAGAAGGAAACCTTACCAGCTTATGATAACAATCAATATGAACCCTATTGAACTGCAACCAATTTGTTAGTTCTGCAGCTATGCAGTATTTGTGTTGGCTAAATTTTGTTAAAACCTATATGATAGCTTTATGTCACTAAAGTTGTTTTAACATGCTGTTTTGTGTATCTGCCATAATAGTTTAGTTGCAGGTTGTGAAATGTAAAGGAGGATGTCTTGACATGTTGTACTGCACTAAGCTGATATGAGTGCATGGTTGTTTTGCTGTCATGTGGTGGTTAATCAAGATGTTCTAATTTACTGCATTCAACATGTCGGATAAAGATGTCCCATCCTGGATCATAGGACATCGCGTCTGGTTTTTGGTTTAAAAGAAGATATTGTTAGTTGTTATTTGTTACTGAATATTCTGTGAATATTTAGTTATCCTATGTGGTGTCCAAAGTAATTGGGTTGAGATTTTGTGTTGGTTTTCAGATTTTCACTTCTTTCTAAATATGGAGACATATTAGGAAATATTTGATTGAAGACCTATTATATAGCAGAAGTTTCTGCTGATTTGTAGCAGCTTATTTGCTGTAATTTTGAAGGCCCAAATCCAGTTGGGAATAGGTTATATATATAGATGCAATGTAATCTAGAATGGCAACGTAACCAAAGATGTAAAAGTGCTAGTATTAGGGTTGGTTCCTGTACCACTCGACATGTGAGTTGGACAGTTTGTGAGTGTGATCCTCGAAGCTGTTAAGTAAGAGGAGTACTATACTTGGAGGAAGCTTTTAAGTAACTCTAAGTTGTGTCTTGGAAGGATGTCTTCCTTGTTGAATTGGTGTATAGGTAAAGAGCCGTTGATGCAGTGGCGGATTGTCGACTGCTAGACATCATTGCGATGATTGGGAGTGAGAAGAGTTTCTCATAGCTAGAGAGGATCTAGGTAGAAGGGTCATTGGGTAGTGATTGAGTGATAAGCTGTAAACGGAGAGTTTAGCTTTGAATTGATACTACTAATAGTGGACTTCATCCCTGGCTTGGTAGCCCCCAGAGTAGGTGTGTTAAACCGAACTGGGTTAACAATTCTGTGTGTCTTGCTTTTATCTTTTCAGTACCATGATTATGGATATATACCTTGCCATTTATGTTCATGTCAGACTAGATGTCGAATGGCATGTTATAGGACATCTGAACTCTGCACATGTACCAGAATTTCACAATTCATTCCAAAAACCACATCTAAACCCTCCAACGGCAAACACACCAAATCCATCTCAAAGTCTTTACCATAAATGGTCAAAGGACAACTCAAACAAACCAAAGAAGTAGTTACTGACCCCATTGCTGGAGTATCAATAACCATTTCACCATCCATCAAAGACAACACAAGATTCAAACGCTTTACGCACTCAGACGAAATAAACGAATGAGTCGCTCCAGTATCAATAATAGCAACTAAAGGCGTACTATTAATAAAACAAGTACCTCTGATCAGACGATCTACATTAGTAGTCTAAGTCCCTGCCAATGCAAACACTTTCCCACCTGCTGGAGCCTGCTTCGGTTTCGGACACTTCATACTAATATGACCAGCTTCACCACAGTTGAAGCACTTCACCACATTCTTTCTTTTACAATCAGCTACGACATGTCCGACACCTCCACAATTAGAACACTTCCTCATATCTTTCCTACATTCAAACCGACGATGTCCTAGGTCACCACACCTATAACACCTTAGAGGACCAGACATACCTCCACCACTGGACCTTCGATCAAAAGTACCCCTTTGTTTACCCTTATCAGCTGGTGTCACATACGGACCACTACGAAACTGTTGCTTCCCTTTCCTGTCACTCACACTCTTATAGTGAGTAGAACGAGCCTTACTATCTTCATCATAGATCCTACAACAGTCCACCAAATCAGAAAACCTTCTTATCCTTTGATAACCAATAGCCTGTTTAATCTCAGGACGCAATCCGCTTTCATACTTCACACACTTAGAAAACTTCGCAGTCACTTCAGCATCATGAGGATAAAACTGCAACAAACTTAGCAGTATAATCAACAACAGACATATTACCTTGTTTCAATTCCAAGAACTCAATTTCCTTCTTTCCTCTCACATCTTCGGGAAAATACTTCCTCAGAAACTCCCAGCTAAACACTTCCCAAGTGATCTCTTCCTCCTCCTCCTCTGCAGCTTCCAACACATGACGAGTACTGACCCACCAATCATCAGCTTCTTCCTGTAACATGTGAGAACCCAGTCTCACCTTCTGATCCTCCGCACAATCCATCACTCTGAAGATCCTTTCAATCTCTTTCAACCAAATCTGAGCTCCATCAGGATCGTGCCTCCCTTTGAAGACAGGTGGTTTATTCTTTCTAAACTCATCATTTCCAGCAGCATTAGGTGCACCCTGCACAGCCCGAGCCATAGCTTGCATCGCAGCAGCTAAAGCAGCGTCATTTCTACCAGCCATATTCTGTTCATTTCCAATAACAACAACTATGGTTAAACAAACGGCTCACCGAACCACAATGACCAACAAAGACTGACACAACTGACACGGGCCAACATGGACTGGCTCAAACTGACATGGACAGGCTCTGATACCACTTAATGTAACACCCCTAATCTATACCCCCAAATAATCAAAGCGAATAAATAAAATTCAAAATTTCATCAGAGTATATTTAAAATATGCACGACATAGACCGAGGGGTGCCACATTAATTTGAAACAAACATACAATCACCTGCTCATATAGATATGCAACAATTTAGGTAACACAACAATAGAACTGAGTTCCTAACACCCACAATCCAATTACAGAATAAAAGCGGAAAATCCGTAACTGAATCTCATATATATATATATATATATCATAAAAGTGTAGCTGTCATATACAACCATACATGTACAATTCAAAAGATACATATACATAGCACAAATAATCACACTCGATCACCCCGACTACCCGATGTCACATATCAGAGCCGACCGACAAAAGAATGAAGACCTAAGCTTCACAAAAGAACCTCCAGAAACTCAAATCTGCAATGCCTCATAGAGCATTATAAAACAGCAGAAGGGTGAGAAACACAATCATAATATAATTGCATACAATTATATATTAACGCAAAAGTGCACAAGTAAACATATTCTCACCACAAATGCACCACAATCAAATACAACATATATTTCATATATACATCACCAATGCATATCAATCATATACAATACACTCATCATCAACACAATTATACATATTCCACCTCATCAATCACATTCACAATTCCATACACAGTCAATTCATGATTTATGCAAATGCACAGAGACCGACACAACGACTCTATGCAATGCATATGCGGTACCGACTTCCAAAATTTCTCATCACTAGTTCACTCAGGAACTCTGCTGGAACCATCGCTCGTTACTTAGTGTAACTCCCCGTCGGGCATACGATGTTCCCCGTCGCTCACACCCCACACGGGCACACGACCCGATCGCTCACACCCCACATGGGCACACGATCGTCTATAATCATCGCTTTCGGTCCTCTTATTTTTAAGGCGCACGATCTAATCATATCACTTTCAGTCCTCTTATTTTTAAGGCGCACGATGTTATAGCAGATTCCTTCTGGATCAATCCGTCACTCACGACGTCACAAGAATGCATATCATGATGCTTGGCATACAATGACTCATGACATTCATATGCACACTCATACACATCCATAATCATGCATATACCATTAATTACAACACATTGCAATTTCTTGCCCTTAGGCCACGCATCATCATCACAACACATATCACATACATTTTCATTTCACAACAGCACACAAGTCATACTATATCCATATCAACAACACATTGCATAATACACATCAATTACACACAATTATAACGGCAAAAGTCGACAAAACGACACTATTCCAAATTTCCGACATAATTTAATCGTCCAACAATCTCGAAACCAATACTATAAGAAATAACATCTCATTAGCTTCCTATCGCTTCGAACGGCGGCCAAAGCGGACTTACGGTTCGAAAGATATGAATTTTTAAAGTTTTGAATTTTTTAAAATTTTACCTTGGTTAATCGGTTACCACATTTGGTTAATCGGTTAACAGTTCATCACTATTCATACAGAAGCTAAATGAGAGTTAGAGACACATTTCGTTAACCGGTTAACACCCATGCGTTAACCGGTTACTTAGTTCAAAAACTGCGCAAAACCCCCATTTTTCAAAGGGTAACTGGTTAACCACCATACGTTAACCGGTTACTTGCAGTACAGAGTGAAAAAAACCAGTTTTTAAAGACAGAACTTTCCACAAATACCCGATTAAATCCCGTAGACTCATTCCAACAATTCCACCCGATTAAATACCTGCCAACAACAATTATACCAGACCTATCCAAACACCATTCAATCAATCACTCCTCAATTCACCCCAAATTCATCAATATATCAAAAATGAAAAAGTTACGAAATCAACCAAATTGAATCAAACAATCATACTAAATCACGGCCTAACATCACTCGACTTCACTACGTGACTTATTCCGACTTTCGTCCGCGAAAACATCGATTTTTATTCATTTTTACTCATTTTCAACCTAGAAATGAAAACTATGGAAAACCAAGTAAACATTCAACCACATACATACATAATCATACACAAGCATAAGATAATCGAGTTTCACACCCTTACCCGATTAAATCGTGTTTGAAAAGTCGGTTGATCGGTTTTCTTCCTTTCCAAGTTTTTCTCTCTTTTCTGCTTTCTCTTCTCTTTTCTTTCTCTTTTCCTTATTCTCTTTTTCTTTCTCTCTATTTTTCTCTCCTTCTATTTCTATTCTTACTAACTTAAGTAAAAATTAAAGTGAAATGACCAAAATACCCCTACACTCAAATATCTCGCAAACGTTCCCAAAACGCGATAAAATATAATCACGATGAAAAATAACATATTTTCACATAAAAGTTAGAAATAAAATAAAATAATAATAAAATACTCAAAACTATTCAATTAAATAAAAGCGACAAAACTGACTGGGGCGTTACATTACAACTCAAGGAGAGGCCCAAGTTTTAACGATGATTGCACCGTTGTTTTGAAAACTGTACAGAGGGACTTATACAAAATGTGAGGCCCACAAAGTTTTTATTTACAAAGGGATGGGTTTTACACTCTATTAGAGGCCCAAAAGAGTTTTTGTACAAATAATGGGGCTTACAACTCAAGGAGAGGCCCAGATGATTTGTTTTAAACTGGCGACCGCGCCGAGATTTCTTTCTTTTAACACAGAGGGACTTATACAATATCTGAGGCCCAAAAAGGTTTTGGTTAAAAGAGGATTGGGTCTTACACTCTATTAGAGGCCCAAGAGAGTTTTTGAAAAGGAATGAGACTTATAGCTCGAGGAGAGTCCCCAATGATTTTGTTAA
Source organism: Lathyrus tuberosus (assembly GCA_022829125.1). NCBI lineage: Eukaryota > Viridiplantae > Streptophyta > Magnoliopsida > Fabales > Fabaceae > Lathyrus > Lathyrus tuberosus. Next base: position 1,510,546 of record JALAZF010000574.1, on the reverse strand, counting down.
AAAGGCGACGATCGAGCCGTTGTTTTTGAAAATACAGTGGAACTTATACAATGACTGAGGCCCAAAAAGTGGTGTATTTACAAAGAGGATGGGTCTTACACTCTAATAGAGGCCCAAAAGAGTTTTGAAATGATTGATGAGAGTGAAAATCAAAGAAACCCTAATTTCGTTTTCCTTTAAAAGTAAATATTTAAAGAAAATCAATAAAAATAATAAAAATACCAAATAAGTTTGAATAAACCACTTGTGGTTTTTGTTTAAGGTTTGAAAAATGAGGTTGTAATCACAAGATGATTTAGAACTCATTTTGTTTTGATTTTCAAAATAAATATTCACTTTTAAATGTTTAAAAACAATGAAAAAATGAATTTATTCACAAAAATACCAATTATATTAAATAAATAATATAAATTTGATTTTTTGTGGAATAAAATACTTCAACATTTTTGTGATTTTTCAGAAAAAGAACCAATAAAAAATGATAAAAATTGAGTGAGAAATTAATTTTTCAAATCATTAATAAAATAATATGAAAAAATAAAAATAGGAAAAAGTGATAAAAAAGAGGTCTGGGGCGAGGGGGATTCGAACCCCAGACCTCTCGCTTGCCAATACACACAAACCAACTGATCAACTACTGGGGCGCAATGCCAATTCAAATATAGTATGGCAAATGAAAAATATATAGAGAACTTGGTTGGAAAACCTGAAGAATGGCGGCATGGCCATCTTCTTCCTCGAGCTCGTGCATGAAGCACCCTATCTCACTCGTCTCTCATCCATTTGACATGATTCAAACACCAAACTCATGCATTTTTGAACAAGGAATATGATGGCAATATTCAATTTTGTTGAAATGGATTGAATCAGAACAAAACAAGGTAAAACCTGAAGAACCCTAAAACTGGCATGAACTCAAGGAAATCCTATATGCGAATTATAAATAGCAATTGATTAAGGGGAAACACTCAACATATGATGACAAGAAATTGGCAAAAGTATCATGCGAGGAAATATGCATGGATCATGTTATGAGAGTTTTGAAGCTTACCTTGATGCAATCTGAAGTGGAACTCTGCACAGATGGTGCTTCAGAAGTGATTTGATTATCCCTACACCTTCAATGGATGTTGTTGAGTAGATTTCAAGCCTTGGAACACTTTGAAAATCTTTGGATCAAGTTGGAGGAATCCAACTGCAGAATTGAGGCATAATGGCTTGGTTGAAGAGTGATTTTGAGCTAGAGGTGTTACAGAGATGATTTAAGTGTTTGAACACCTCATATACATCATATGTGATGTGTTTGAGCAATTGGAATAGATTACTTAAGGCTGGAACTCAAAACCCGTTGGTGGTTGCTCAAAAACAAAGAAATTTGGCACTTAAGAGAGAATGAGAGAAAGCAATGCTGTAAGTTGTTTTGGGGTGATTTGAATGATCAATTGGAACCTCTATTTATAGGTGATCAACTCTTATCTTGGAGGAATAGTGAATGACAGCTGGATCAGATCACATTCAATGGCTTTGGCTTGGTGGCATTTCTTCTCATGCAAGGCAACCTAGCCCCTCCCAAGAGCAGGGCTATGTCTTGACCAAATCCACATTCTTCAGATGTTTTTATTGTTGTTTAATCAGAGAACTTGACTGAGGAGAGTGAGAATCTTGAAAGTGCACTATTCCACATTAATGCCCTTGAATTCAAGGCATAATATGCCAAAATGCATTGATCTCAAGTTGGAAGATCCTTTGGCTTTTGGACTTAGCTTTGCAAGTTGGATCATTTGGATTAGGATCAGATTAGATGACTGTAGCATAGGGATCATTGGTCTTGAATCAGAAATCGTGTGAAACAAGAAAACTTGAAAACTGGTTTTTCATGACAGCCTTGCCATGGTGAGTTGTAGCAGCGATAATTCTTGGCTCAAGTTGATTTGTTTCATGCCAATAAGTTCTTTGGATTCTCAGCAACATTTGCAACAACATTGATATTTATGTCTTGAATTGATTCATCTTGCAACTGTGTGAAAAAACCTCACAAGTTTTGGTGTTTTCAACAAAATCTGTCTTGGACAGAATATTGTCTAAGTGTTGAAAAATGATGCATTTTCATGTTTTTGGCATTTTGGTCTAATCATAACTTGAAATATATGAGGAATTGGAATGAGGTGTAGTTGACACTTTTAAAGTATGCCATGAGAGCTACAAATCCATCTTTTGATCAACCAAAATGGTTGCTTGGATCTCAAGTTATGATCCTTGGAAGTTGGTACCCTGGCCACTTTGTTCCATAACTTAGAAAATTTCTAAGTTTTTATGGTTACCCCTTTTACAAGTTATCCCACTTTTCTTGATTTTTCTTGATGAATGTTGATTCAAATCACACATTAACATCATTTTAGGGTTTGGGAACCATAATTGATCAAAAAATCAAAAAGTCAAACTTTGACTTTTGGGCACAGTTGACTTTTTATCAGATGAACTCCAAACTGTGCGATCCTCTATGAAATCAAGTCCTTGACCTAAATAAAACTTGATGGATTGATTTCATAGGTGTTATAAGGTGTATTGAATCATGTCCCAAGGTTTGGGAGCATGTCTTGGTCAAAAGTCAAAGGCTCAGTTGACTTTTTCCCTCAAAACCCTAACTGTGGTTCAGATGAAATTGAAACTTGTTGATCAAGCTTCTTGGACCAATCCATTGTTGAAAATGGATCAATGTAGTGTGCTAGAGACCCTCAAATCATGTCTTGAGGTCTTGACTCATGATTTGTCCCAAAAGTCAACTTAGGGGTGAATTAGGTCGAGAAACCCTAATTCTTGATTTTTAGTGAATGCATCCCCTGAGGCTAATTTGACTTGATGATTGGGTTCATGAGGTCCTTGGGGGTATCTTAGGATATTATTTGAAGCATTGGCTCATGCCCAGATGAAAATTTCCATCTGGAGGCCCTGGTCGACCAAAACCCTAATTTGGTGACACTGTCAATCTTGAGGCTTGATCCACTCAGAATGCTGCAACCTTGTGCTTGATTCTTACTGTGGGAGTCCCCTTGATCCATTGTGGATGTTTGAGAAATTAGACAAGTTGAAGATCATGTCATTCCTTGATTGATCCTTTGTCTAAGAGCTCTGAGAGGGCTTAAAACCCTAAGTCTGATTATAGTGGATGTTCACCCATCTTTGGGGAGGCTAATGAGGTATGATGGTCCATCCATATTGTGATGATGACTTGCACAATGATGGGAAATCTTAGTGGTCAAAATTTAGGGTATGACAGATGCCCCTATTTAATTTTCTTGGACCCGAAGGTGTGAATGGCGAAGGTATGCGGGCATTCGGGGTACAAGAGAAATAAATATCAGAATACTCAAAATTTTGATGGTGGTTATGAACGGCGGCTTGCCCATCCATCTTCTTCTGCTAAGCGTTGATACTTAGAAAAGGTAAAAACTTCCCCTCGATCCTGGTCTTCAGCCAAGGAACTGGTCTAGGTTTATGATATAAACTTCCCCTCGATCCTGGTTTCCTACCAAGGAACTGGTCTAAGTTACTGAAATAAACTTCCCCTCTATCCTGGTTTCCTACCAAGGAACTGGTCTAAGTTTGTGAAATAAACTTCCCCTCGATCCTGGTTACCTACCAAGGAACTGGTCTAAGTTTCTGATATAAACTTCCCCTCGATCCTGGTTTCCTACCAAGGAACTGGTCTAAGTTTCTGAAACAAAATTCCCCTCAATCCTGGTTTCCTACCAAGGAACTGGTCTAAGTTTCTGATATAAACTTCCCCTCGATCCTGGTTTCCTGCCAAGGAACTGGTCTAAGTTACTGAAATAAACTTCCCCTCGATCCCGGTTTCCTACCAAGGAACTGGTCTAAGTTTCTTTTGTCAATAAACTTTCTTGACAAGGGACGCCATCCGTAGCGGTTTTCCTCAAACTTCTCGCCGAATTTTCCTGGGGAGATGCCATTTGATGGAAAAGGTTTTGATGTCAGACTTACTGGGGGACCCATCTGTCTGAGCTGTAGTGGTGCACAAACTTCTCTGTTTGAGACGCCATTTGTCGAATTTACTGGGGAAAACGAGTCTTTTGAGAGACTGCTTTCGCTTGGGGATATTACATCATACTTTTCTTCGAGGCCTTCTTGGAGAAATGCCATATGATGTGATCCAATTTTGAGGTGCTGATGACCTTTTTGTCAACGGATTTTTCGGAGAAAAACTGCTGTATTGCCGAATCTTTGATTAAGAGGCTTTCTCTGGGGATTTTCCTTAATCCGGGAAAGCGAAGATATCATCTTCAATGGCGAAGAGTGATGTTCGCCGAAAGTTCTCTTGTCTTTCAGAGGTTCAATTTATCAAAGTGGTCGAGGACCAACTTCAATCCAGAAAGAGACTGGAGGAGAGATCGTTTAGATGGTTCACTTCCTGACGAGGAAAGAACTAACAACTCGATTGAGAAGACTTTTATCACCTGGGGATAAGACTGACCAGAGTGATAGTGATGCAATATGAATGTGAACGTAAATCAATAATGCATGATGTATGTATGTTTATGCTGACAAAACTGACGCGACATACAAACTAGTAAATGAACACGACTGGATACTCGGACACAGTGGGAGATGAAAAGTATCACTGGTTCACGATATCAATTCTGCCTTGCTTAGGAGAGATAGTCCCTGCGGGGAACAACCGTTGGTCAGGCTTAGGAGATAAGAACTCTGCCGGGGATGTCAGATGGAGTATTTGCATCTGACATAACTGATCCTTCATTTAGGCGCACTGGTTTAGAAGGAGTACTTCGATTATGCACTTTGAAGCTCGATTACCTTTGGAGAAGCGATCGATGTTCTTTCGATGTCCAACAGTCAAAAGAAATTGCCATCTTTATTTAAAAATAAGAAAAAGTTTGACAAGTAAATTTATTTTTGTTTTATTTCAAGAATCGTTAATCATGTTAAAAATGTCATTCTGTAAAGCTAAAACAAATAAGAATTGCAAACAAAAGCACAAGGGCTCAAATTTTATTGATAGGATGGAAATCAGCCAAGCGCGTGATCCCACAGAGTATTTACAAAGTTTAGAAAATGGTAATTTAAGGGAAAAGGGCAACATTGAAACATAACAACCACTATCCTTCTACCAAATTTGAATTCTGGGCATCCTGAGCTTCCGTCGAAGATGACCTTGACTGGAATTTTCTGATGGATGGCATGACTGCTACTGGGGGATTTGCCCCTGTTGGACGTAGTTACTTGCCATTATCCCTAACTTTTGCCTGGACTGTACTTTGAGATTTCCAATCCATCGGGATGATTTTTGATTATGTCTCTAATTTTTTCCTAGACCACCCTTTCGGGTTTTTAATCCACCGAGACGTTTTTTTTAGTTTAGGCGAAGTATTTCTTGACTACATCAACATTTATGGGGTAGGCAAATTCTTCTCCATCCATGGTTGGAAGTCTCAAGGCGCCGCCTAAGAAAGCTTTCTTGACCACATAGGGGCCGTCATAATTCGGAGTCCATTTTCCTCGAGAATTAGTGAGAAATGATTGTATCTTTTTGAGCACGAGGTCTCCTTTTCTGAAGACGCGAGGTCGGACCTTTTTGTCAAACGCCTTCTTCATCCTTTGTTGATGCAACTAACCATGGCATAGTGCCGTGATTCACTTTTCTTCGATCAGATTGAGTTCATCGTGTCAACTTTGACACCATTCAGCTTCTGTAAGCTTAGCTACCATCAATACCCGGATTGATGGGATCTCTACTTCGATGGGGAACACTGCCTCCATGCTATATACTAGAGAGAAAGGGGTTGCCCCTGTTGAAGTGCGGATAGATGTTCGATAACCGTGAAGAACAAAGGGTAGCATCTCGTGCCAATCTTTGTAGGTTACAACCATCTTCTGAATAATCCTTTTGATGTTCTTGTTAGCCGCTTATACCACTCCGTTCATCTTGGGTCGGTAGGGAGATGAGTTATGGTGTTCGATCTTGAACTCAGCGCACAACTATTTCATCATCTTACTGTTCAAGTTAGATCCATTATCCGTAATGATCTGGCTAAGAACACCATAACGGCAGATGATATTGTTTTTGATAAATCGGACCACCACTTGTCGGGTTACATTGGCGTATGACGCTGCTTCGACCCACTTGGTGAAGTAATCAATGGCTACCAGGATGAACTGATATCTGTTTAAAGCTTTAGGTTCGATCATGCCAATCATGTCGATTCCCCATATGGAAAAAGGCCATGGGGAATAGAGAACTTTGAGATGTGTTGGCGGTACATGGATTTTGTCGGAGTATATATGACACTTGTGACACTTCCTCATGTACTTGTAGCAGTCGGATTCCATGGTCAACCAGTAATACCCTGCTCTTAGAATTTTTCTCGCCATTGTGTGTCCATTGGCATGAGTGCCAAAGGATCCTTCATGAATCTCTTTTATCAGCATGTTTTCTTCTGGTCTGTCTACGCATCGGAGCAAGACCATGTCAAAATTTCTCTTATAGAGTGTATCACCGCTCAGGAAGAAGCTACCAACCAGCCTTCTGAGGGTCTTTATGTCTTTCCTGGATACCCCAGGTGGGTTCTCCTGTTTCTGAAGGATGCATTTGATATCGTGGTATCAAGGTTTGTCGTCTATGACTGCTTCGATCGTGAAGATGTAAGCAGGTCTCTCAAGGCACATTATGTCGATCTTAGGTAGGTCATTCCATTGACCTACACTAATCATGGAAGAGAGGGTGGCTAATGCATCAGCCATGTGATTCTCTTCACGAGGATATGATGAAACTCGATTCTATTGAAGAAGGGTAACAACCTTCTCGCGTAATCTTTGTAAGGAATCAGTCCTGATTGGTATGTGTTCCAATCTCCTTTGATCTGATTGATGACTAGGGTTGAGTCGCCATAAACATCCAAGTTTTTGATCCTTAAGTCTATCGCTTCTTCGAGACCCATGATACAAGCTTCGTATTCGGCCTCTTTGTTTGTACACTTGAATATTAGTCGGGCGGTGAAAGGAATATGGGTACCCTGAGGTGTTATGATGATTGCCCCAATTCCGTTTCCATAATGATTGACAGCTCCATCAAAGATTAGTCCCTATTGGGAACTTGGTTCTGGCCCTTCACTGGGTAGTGGTTCATTGCAATCTTTAAATACATGACATCTTCGTCTGGGAAGTCAAACCCGAGTGATTCCTGATCGTCAATCGATTGATGAGCCAAATGATCGGCTAAAATACTTCCCTTAATAGCTTTCTGAGCGTGGTATTCGATGTCGTATTCTAATAACAACATCTGCCAACGGGCAATCCTTCCCGTGAGAGCAGGTTTTTCAAAGACATACTTGATTGGATCCATTTCTGAGATCAACCAAGTAGTGTGAAGAATCATATACTGGCGAAGACATTTGGCTGCCCAAGCCAAAACACAATAAGTTTTCTCAAGCATAGTGTACCGAGTTTCACACTTAGTGAATTTCTTGCTCAGATAGTAAATGGCAGACTCTTTCCTTTTTGTTTCATCTTGTTGGTCAATTACACACCCCATTGAGTCTGCCAAGACTGTGAGGTAGATGATCAGTGGTCTTCCTTCCACTGGAGGTGATAGAATCGGTGGATTCAACAGATATTCCTTGATACTGTCGAAGGCGGTTTGGAAATCTTCTGTCCAAACGCAGTCCTGGTTCTTTTTGAGTAATTTGAAAATCGGCGCGCATGTCGCAGTCATGAGGAATATGAATCTGGAGATGTAGTTCAAACATCCCAGGAATCCTCTGACTTGTTTTTCAATTTTCGGAGAAGGCATTTCTTGAATGGCCTTGACCTTGTCAGGATCAACCTCAATTCCTTTTTGGCTGACGATGAACCCTAAAAGTTTCCCTGAACAGACACCGAATGCGCACTTATTAGGATTCAAGCAGAGTTTGTACTTTCTCAACCGCTCGAATAGTTTCGACAGGTGGGTCACATGCTCCTCCTCTGTTTTAGATTTGGCAATCATGTCATCGACATATACCTCGATTTCCTTGTGTATCATGTCATGAAACAGAGTAGTCATGGCCCTTTGATACGTTGCCCTGACATTCTTCAAACCGAACGACATTACCTTGTAACAAAAAGTACCCCATGGGGTAATGAATGAAGTTTTGTCCATGTCCTTCGGCCCCATTTTTATTTGATTATAGCCCGAGAATCCATCCATGAAGGAGAATATTCTGAACTTTGTTGTACTGTCTACCAGCATGTCAATGTGTGGTAAAGAAAAGTCATCCTTTGGACTAGCCTTATTTAGATCTCTGTAATCCACACACATTCTGACCTTTCCGTCCTTTTTCAGAACGGGTACTATGTTGGCTAACCATTGAGGATACTCTGATGTGGCGAGGAAACCCGCGTCAATCTGTTTCTGTACTTCCTCTTTGATATTGATGGCCATGTTTGGGTGAGTTCTTCTCAACCTTTGTTTTATTGGCGGACATTCTGATCTTAACGGTAGATGATGTTCCACGATGCTGATATCCAACCCTGGCATGTCCTGATAGGACCAAGCAAACACATCGGGGAATTATTTGAGAAGCTTTATCAAACTTTCTTTGGCAGTTGGACTGAGCAGTGCCCCAATCTTGACTTCTTTTCTCTCTTTTTCTGAATCCAAGTTGACCATTTCTAACAGCTCCTTGTGAGGTTCAATGGATCTTTCCTCCTGTCTGAGTAATCGGGAGATCTCTTCTGGAATTTCGTCGTCAACTTCTTCTTCAGCCCCAAATACCAGGAATTCAAAGTTGGGAGAAGGCATCAGATCGTATGTTTCAACGGGTTTAAAACAAGCAATCTACATGACGTGATGATTTGTTTTTTAGAAGAGATAGAGAAAATGCAAGAGTGTGTGCAATGTATTTTGTTTTAAAACTGCTTGTTTTTATTATTGAAGTGTTTTTTTAGGATTACCATTTTCTGAAAAAGCGAAAAGAGAAAACAACAATAAATACGGAAATTACAGAACAACGTTATTTTATTTATGAACTTGTCGATTCTTGAAACTACAGCCCTATAAAACAAAACTCTATCGATTTGAGCGAAGCGAAGAGGGATATTTACAGAAAGTGAGCCCTATCAAAACATCCATTTCACCTGGGCAGGGTGAAAGGTTAAAGACGGTAATTACTTTGACTTATGAACAATCTTCGGAACATCGACAACAACCCATTGGCGGCAAACTCCTCGGTGAATCACAAAGTCTGGTACCTTCCTTGATTTGTCTTCAGAAATAACGCTGATTTCTGGTGGAGCAGGATCATTGGAATCTGTCTCCCAGGCAGAGTTGTCGTATGAGGATTCTTCAGCTGTATCTTGTATAGTGTTTGCACTCTCAGGTGGATCTCCCCATCCAGTTGGCTGGATGTCTTCGAGCATGGTACGAGAGCTTTCGGGAGCGGTGTACTTGACCAAGTAGTCGAACTTGCCACTTGGTTGTCCCAGGGTGTTCCACACTTCTGTGGAACTGGAGAAGTCATCCCTTTCGATGATGTTAACCTCGGGAAAAGCATAGTTGATGAATTCTAGTCCTACAAACTTTGCAAATTCATCGTCGTGCTGGATATTTTCTGAATGACCTGAGTGTTGATCCCATGACATGGCGGGGACGCAAGTATTCTTTTCAATGATGCTCAGCTGATTTTCATTGTTCGGCTGATTTTCTTGCCCCAAGTCTCCTAGATACGGCTGCCAGATAGGCAGGCCATCCATTGGGTCATAATAGTCGTGAAAGTTGTCCTTCATCAGAGTGTCCTCCTCTAATGAGTTTGGTGGAGCACGACATCCTTCCGGATCACAATCTCCGTATATCATTCTGACATCTGACCTGGGTATAAATCTCAGACTCTGTGCGGGATAGCAAAATGGTGTAGGCACATCTTCCTAAGAGATATAACCGTCCTTGTTAAGATAGGACTTCCACTCTTCATCTATATCAGAGGGATCTCCCTCATTGATGGTATGAACTTCTTGAGATATTGGGTGAAGGAAACCTCCACTATGGAAGAAGTCCTAAATGGAATGAAGACTTTCATCGTTAGCAACTGTCTGGGTACAGGTTGAGGAAAAACCAAGACCCTTCTTTGTTTTGTTATCATAAGGAATGACAAGCTGTCCCCATCCTTTGGTATTGTTACTTTTGATCACTTCGAGAGCATCTCTGTATGAGGAAATCGAGGTTCCTTTCTCTGACTAATTTTCATTGCTCACCGAAAGTGCCTGGAACTGTGTTCCAACAACCTCCTCGGGTTCTACATAAGTGGATAATGAAAGGTTACTCACGATCAAGGTTTGTTCTCCGCAGACCGTGACGAGTTGATCGTTCTTGATGAACCTCAGTTTTTGGTGCAGTGTTGAAGTGACTGCCCCAGCCTGGTGTATCCAAGGTCTTCCTAACAAATAGTTGTATATTGCTCGGATGTCCGTGACCTGGAAAGTGATTAGGAAAGTGTGAGGACCAATAGTTATGGGAAGGTCGACTTCGCCGATAACTGCTTTACGAGATCCGTCAAATGCTTTGACGACGACCTCACTGCCCCTCTTCGGCATAACATTCAGAGCCGATCTGGTGTCTACCAGTATGCTGGATAAAGCATCATCTTGGCAGTTGACTGTGATATTGAGCGCCATGTTGTGACTTTTGCCTTCTTCTGGCAATTCCACATCACTGAACCCTATGTTATTGCAGGAAGTGATGTTAGAAGCGATGCTATCGAGCTGTCGTATTGACACATCCTGTTCCACAAAGGCCTGCTCTAAGATTTTTTGTAGAGCCTCCCTGTGAGCCTCAGAACTAAGTAAAATAGATAACACAGAGATTTTTGAAGGAGTTTGCAACATTTGATCAACAATGTTGTATTCACTCTTTTGGATGAGCTTCAGCATCTCATCATTGTTCTTTGAAAGGTCGGGATCACTGGATTGACCGACTGGTTGATCAGGAACTTCGTTTTGAGGTTCCTTTTCTCTGTTAGGTTCCCCAACTCCTCGGTTGAAGATTCGATCGCTCCGTGTTACTCGGCTGATGTCTGCAATATTCACGACGGAGGGTAATGGAATTTCCTTTCCATTCTCAATTATTGTTGCACCGTATTTGTAAGGGATCGCCTTATCAGATTTGTACGGCACTGGTCCCGGCAAGTAGATAACTACAGGAGCCTTCTGATTTCTCTGACTGTCGTAAGTAACTTCAATCAGTTCCTGGTTAAGAACCTTCGATTTGTCGAGTAGAGGGATGATGGCATAAACATCCTTGGTCCTCTCAGGATCAGAGATTACAACAACATCTTTGATTTGATCAGTGAAGTAGTTTGACATCCAGTTGATGGACCCCGAAACTGAATATTGTTGAATCTCTTTGCGGTCCAACTGACTTTGAAGGGCTGCTCGCACGAGGTAGCATCCTTGATTATTTTCTGAGAAAACTCTACAGCGCTCGTAGTTATGTTGTGGCACCTGGCCACGTCCGCTTTGAATGCAGTGTAACCACACTAGATCTGTTTCCATTGATCGAACATCCTGACTTTGATGCTTAGTAGGGTTCCCATTAACCACACTGATTTGTTGCGTGTCTTGGTCCATATAGATCGGAAGCCACCAGTGGTTCAACAAGTGTTGCAAAGTTCTTTGAACGAGAGCACATCCTTGGTTCCTCTCACAACATCCTTTACAGTTCTGATAATTATGCGAAGTCAGAAAACTGAGTTGGACTTGTGTAGTGTGTAACTCCACCAAGCTGGTTTTCATTAAGCGATTATCGAAGATTTGAATCATATTCACTTGATACTGATTTCTATCATGGTAGTCCTGGATCCATCCAAGATCCATCTGATGCTGGAGGGCCTCTTGTATAAAAGAGCATCCCTGATTGTTTATCGAGCAAGTCAGACAGGTATTATAATCGTGCTGCAGCAGATTATGATACTAGCTTTGCCTTGAGTGCATTTCCACCAAGTTGCATTCATCGCACGGATGTTGTGGCTCTGAATGATGTTGGAATTCGTATAAGTCATGTTGACCTCACGAACTCGATGCTCTTGGATCCACCCAAGATCCAATTGTTCCTGTAGAGCTAATTGCACCATAAAACATCCTTGATTATCTTTAGAGCAGATATCACACTGATGATAATTATATGGTGGTATATGACCATACCCACTCTGTCTGCGATGCATCTTGACTAGATTGGTCCTCAATAAGAGTACATCATAAATTTGATAGCTGTTATTGGACTCTCCTTCTATCAAATTGACTGCAGCTTTCTCGTGTTGAGGCAATGGGTTCGTGAGAACATTTGGATTCGTATCTTTGAAATATAAGGTCCCGCTCCTAACAAGCTTTTGTACGTCGGATTTGAAACTGAGACAGTTCTCTATGTTAAGCCCAGATCCTCCTTGATGGTAAGGACAAGTCTGATCCGCATTTATAGCAAGTGATTTTTGGATGTGGTTGCGAAGCATGATCGCTCTAGTACTACAGCTCGATTCATTTTTTATCATATTGAAGCTGATGAAGGAAGGGAAATAGATGTCTCCAATTAACCATGCTTGCATACTGAGGTTAAATAGTCAAAACTGTTGGTTTACAGATGCGATCCAAAGTGTGGGTTTCTCTTAGGTTATTTCTCCGGAGTAATGCCTGGACATGGTGTTAAGACTGATTTGAAATGATGGGATTTTGGGTTTTTATTTAGTATGCTCGCTAAGATTTTTCTTTCAATCTTATGCCTATGTATTCCCGTTTTCCGAAACAGGGAAATCAGAGCAATCGTAGTTCCTCCTATTCTATGGGAGGAAATGGTTGTTTTGGTGTCTTGTTCAAAGCCCAAGACATGAAGCGAAAGATAGTTTGTATCTTATTCAAAGCCCAAGATGTGAAGCTAAAAGGTCTCAACTGTAGAGAGAATTTGTGATCTCTAAAGAGGGGTTTGTCTGTTACGACTGTTTATAAAGGAGAATTACTTTAACTGGGATATGTGAATCCAGCAATGCCATAATTTCCTTTATAGGAGGTTTTCAACCTGAAGGAGAAGACTTTAACTCAGTGTAGAGCAATGCCATCTTTCCTTAGGAATTTCTCATGCTAAAAGAGGGACAGTGGCATGGATGTAGATGATCCAGAGGCTTGCCGCTTACAGCAATTAGATGAAGGGAAAGGAGTTGTCGATGTTTGTATACTGTGAACGAGGCACAACTTTGATGCTAAAAGGTTGATTGGATCAACCGGGGTTTCCTTATACAAAGCCTAAGAGGAGGCTATTGGCCCAACAAAAGGGTTTTTATGTGTCTCGTACGAAGCCCAAGAGAGAGAGGCTAAAAGGGTTTGACTCAACGAGGGAGTCTTTTTGTATCTCGTACGAAGCCCGAGATGGAGGCTAAAAGATGTTTGACTCCACAAAGGGAGTGCTTTATACTCAGCAAGAGAGTGGTTTTGTATCTCGCATGAAGCCCGAGATGGAGGCTAAAAGATGTTTGACTCCACAAAGGGAGTATTTATATCTCGTATAAAGCCCGAGATGGAGGCTAAAAGAGATCGACCCAACAAGAGAGTCTTTTTGTATCTCGTACGAAGCCCGAGATGGAGGCTAAAAAGTTAGCTCCGTTGGGGAGAATCATTGTACAAAGCCCCAGAGGAGGCTATTGTAACTGTTTCAGTTGAGTGACAGATCCAATATGCTGATTTAAAGAGAAAATCAGTTCTTAAATGAGTAATGTTTGCACTCAGGGATTTGATCAGAGGATCGGGATTATTTCCTGTTTCTTTAAGGAAATGGGAAATCCAAGGGATATTGAGATTGTCCGAGTCTACGGGTTTTCTTCCTATTTTGGAAAGGGACTTGAGAATGTCTTTGAGACTCAAGGAAGTTAGACTGTCCAAGTCTAGAGTTTTATCTTTTGTACTATGCTTTGAGAAACAGTAGTATGGTCTAGACTCTTTGAAAGACTGTTCTATGAAGATGATTAATTTCTGTTCCTATACCTCTAGGAGGTCGTCGGGACAATTTGTACGAAGCCCAAGAGGAGGCTGGAAACTTTTAAGAAGCCGAGAGGTCCTTGTACGAAGCCCAAGAGGAGGCTATCATTCCCGGAGGAAGAATCATTATATGAAGCATAAAAGGAGGCTGTGAATACTTCTAAGAAGCCGATGGGTCCTTGTACAATGCCCAAGAGGAGGCGGGGTGCTTTTAGGAAGCATGTGGGTCCTTGTACAATGCCCAAGAGGAGGCCGATACTTTTAAGAAGCCTGCGGGTCCCCTAACCCCGAGAAATTCAAGACAGACTATTCACAAGGAATAGATCAAGCCAGGAAAGTTCAAGAATTTGGAAGAAACTCAAGAGATCCTATTCACGGAGAATACATTCATCTCTGGGGAGGTAGAGTCTCTTGACAATTCCTAAGGAGGACAGCCGAAGAGAAGACTGTATCTGGTGCTCCTATTGGGGATCTAGCTTGTCTATTTCTACGAGTAATCGAAACGACTTTACTTAGTTCTAGACGTAGTTGCCGGGGAAACTCTAAATATCTATACTATTATTACACAGTTGATATGAGTTTATGAAAGAAGACTTACAGTGAAACAGCCCCACAATACAGTTATATACATATGAAAGCGGTAAATGAAAGCGGGTAAACACTTACTCGGTTCTAGAGCTTCCATGCTGTTTTGTTAGTTTGTTCAACAAAGAAAACTTTGAAAACAACAGTATATTCAAAATCAAAGGAGAGGCCCAGGGTTTTGTCAGTGATTGCACTGTTGAAATTTGTACAGAGGGATTTATACAAGTGACTGTGGCCAAAAAAAGGTTTTCTGTACAAAGGGATGGGTCTTACACTCTCTCAAGAGGCCCAAAAGGTTTTAAAGAAAAAGAGATGGGTTTTACTACTCGAGGATAGGCCCAAATGATTTTTCGTTTAAAATGGCGATCGCGCTGAGGTTTTCTTTTAACATAGAGGGACTTATACAATATTTGAAGCCCGAAATTGTTTTGGTTAAAAGGGGATTGGGTCTTACACTCTAATAGAGGCCCACAAGTTTTGAATGGGTCTTATAGCTCGAGGAGATGCCCAAATGTTTTAAACGGACGACGGTCGCGCCGCTTACTTGTACATAGGGACTTATACAATAAGTGAGGCCCTCAAAGTTTTATGTACAAGGGGGTTTGTGTCTTACACTCTCTCAAGAGGCCCAGAAGGTTTTGAATATGATTTATGAGGGTTGAATTAATCAAAAACCCTAATTTGTTTTCAAAATGTATTTTAATTAAATGAAATTCAATTAAAATGATCAAAAATTGTTTAACATGTGGAAAGCAAATTATGATCTTGGATTAATGCTTCATAAATCAAGTTTTGCCCTACAAAATGATTAGAAATCATTAAAATTTGCAAAATCAAGGTGGAAAAAATATTCAAAATGTCAAAAACAATTAAAATATTAATTCTTTGCAAAAAAATAAATTATATGGAATAAATAATATTTTTTGGATTTTTTGGGAAAATAAAATATTTTAACATTTTTGTGAATTATTAAAAAAAAGAATCAACTCAAAATCATTAAAACTCAGAGAGAAATTAATTTTTGAATCAATTAAATAAAATCACAAAATTCAAATATTTGAATTTTCAAAAAGGGCGCCAAGAACACCAAAGAACACGCGCGTGTTCTGGGTTTTGCCCAGATTTGCATTTTCTCTCCAATCTCACTGAATACTTGATTATATAATGCAATCCACATATCAATCTGCTCGTCTCAACCTCACGATCATGTCTATGGTATTTAATTTCATTTATATTAAACATGGAATAAAAAATCAAGACAAAACCTCAAGAACCCTAATTTCTGCATGAAGGCTAGGATTTTTGATACACGATTCAAACAAAGCAATTAATTGAGGGGAAACATTCCATGCATGATTATGAACATTTGGCAAAAGTATTGTGCGAGGAAATATGCATAGATTGAGAGATGACCAACTTTAGGCTTACCTCTAGGCCGTGACAGCAAGTTCAAAGTGATTTCTGAGTTGGAGGTGTTACAAATGAGTTGTGATGATCTGAACAGCTTCCCTACACCCTATGGAGTGTGTTTGAATGCTTGGACCTGATTGAAATGGGCTGGATCACTTCATGGCATCTCAACTGCAACTTGGTTAAAACCTTGAGCAATTGACTGTTGATTCTAAGAAATCAGTGTTCCAGATGTTGTTTAAGTGTTTGATCAGCTCATATATGATGTATGTGAGGTGTGTGTGTGATTGGTTTGAGTGGAATTGCTCTCTAGCTCAAAAACTCAAAGTTGCCTTGCTAAAGAAGGCATTTTTGCCAAGAGAAATAGATTTTGAGGAAAACATCTGTTTGATGGCTTTGGTGTACTCAAATTGAGCACAAATGAGCTCTATTTATAGTAGAGCAAGTTTGTTTTGCAAGGAATAGTGAATGGCAACTGCTGAGTAGGTTTGGCCAATGTTGACAAATGAAAATCCAAGTCTCCTCTAGCCATTGACTAGAGGTTAGGACACAGGCTGCTGGTTCCCTTGGTCTTGGATAAGTCTTGACTAAATTCAGTTGCTAATAGCTCAGTCCATGCCACCTTGGTGCTTCCATTGAATGCTCCAATCCAAAAATGGAGTCTTGTCCCCATTTTAGGCAATTCTAGGTTTAGCATGCTATTTCTTGTTTTAAGGACTTTGGAGGCTTGGCTCAGTGATTGTTCCCTTTAGATTCAATCCTCAGATGTGTCCAAGATAATGACAAGGCTTGGAATTGGCTGATTTTGGCAAATCGACCAAAAGTGCAAAAATCTGCCTTGCCTTGGCAGATTTCAGCAAGGTATCTTGCCACTACCATATCTCATAGCTCAAGTTGAATTTGGTGATGTTCTTGGCCATTTTGGAAAGCCCTTATATGATACAACAACTGTTTGATCATATTTGGTTTTGATACTTTTTGGATCCAAGTGAAAAATCCCCCTACATTTGGAAAAAAGTAAAGGCAGATTCTGACTTAGTGAAATTTTCACTAAGTGTTGGAACAAAGTGACTTTTCTTGATTTTGATCACTCCATAACTCAAAATACATGAGGAATTTGGACATAGATCAGTAGGAAGCTTTTGTAGAGGGCCATGAGGGCTACAAATCAAGCTTTGGATTGGGAAAAATGGCTTTGTGGTTTAGGAGTTATGATCCTCCAAAGTTGGTACCCTTGCCACTTTATTTCATAACTTAGAAAATTTTCTAAGTTTT
This sequence comes from Lathyrus tuberosus, assembly GCA_022829125.1. Taxonomy (NCBI): domain Eukaryota; kingdom Viridiplantae; phylum Streptophyta; class Magnoliopsida; order Fabales; family Fabaceae; genus Lathyrus; species Lathyrus tuberosus. The sequence continues at coordinate 1,493,254 of JALAZF010000574.1, read as the reverse complement.
TATGGTTACCCCTTTTACAAGTTATCCCACTTTCTTTGATTTTTCTTGATGAATGATGATTCAAATCATACATAAACATCATTTTAGGGTTAAAAATCCATTTTAGTGAAAAATCTCAAAAAGTCAAAGTTGACTTTTGTGCACAGTTGACTTTTTATCAGATGAATTCCAAACCGTGTGATCCTTTAGGAAATCATGTCCTTGACCTAAATAAAACTTGATGGACATGTTCCATGGGTGTTATAGAGTGTATTGAATCATGTCTTAGGGATTGGGAGCATGTCCTGGTCAAAAGTCAAAGCTACATTTGACTTTTTCCGCAAAACCCTAACTGTGGTCCAGATGAAATTGAGACTTGTTGCTCGAACTTCTGGGATCAATCCATTGGTGCCAATGGATCAATGTGGTATATTGGAGACCCTCAAATCATGTATTGAGGTCTTGGCTCATGATTTGTCCCAAAAGTCAACTTAGGGGTGAATTAGGTCAAGAAACCCTAATTCCTGATTTATGATGAATGCATCCCCTGAGGCAAAATTGACTTGATGGTTGGGTCCATGAGGTTCCATGGATCATATTAGGTTATGTTTTGAATCATTGGCTCATGCCCAAATGAAATTTTCCATCTGGAGGCCCTGGTTGACCAAAACCCTAATTTGGTGACACCGGCGATCTGGAGGCTTGGTCCACCTAGAAGGGAGCATCCTTGTGCTTAATCCTTGAAGTGGGAGTCCCCTCGATCCTTTGTCTATGTTTCAGAGGTTAGACAAGTTGAAGATCAAGTCATTCCTTGATTGACCTTTTGGCTAAGAGCTCTGAGAGGGCTTAAAACCCTAATTCTAATTGCAGTGGATGCTCAACAATTCCTTGAGGAGATTGATGAGACATAAAGGTACATCCCTATTGTGATGATGATTTGAACAATGATGGGAATCTTAGTGGTCAAAATTTGGGGTATGACAGATGCCCCTATTTAATTTTCTTGTACCCGAAGGTGTGAATGACGAAGGTATTCAGGCATTCGGGGTGCAAGAGGATTAAATATCGGAATATCCAAAATTTTGATGGCTATGCATGGCAGCCTACGCATTCATCTTCTTTTGCTAAGCAATGATGCTTAGAAAAGTTAAACTTCCCCTCGATCCTGGTTTCCTACCAAGGAATTGGTCTTAGTTTCTGATGCAAACTTCCCCTAAATCCTGGTTTCCTACCAAGGAACTGGTCTTAGTTTCTGATGTAAACCTCCCCTCGCTCCTGGTTTCCTACCAAGGAACTGGTCTTAGTTTCTTTTGTAAACTTCCCCTCGATCCTGGTTTCCTACCAAGGAACTGATCTCAATTTCTTTTGTCAATAAACTTTATTGACAAGGGACACTATTCGTAGCAGTTTTCCTCAAACTTCTCGCCAAATTTTCCTGTGGAGATGCCATTTGATGGAAAAAGTTTGATGTCAGACTTGCTGGGGAACCCAGTCGTCTGAGTTGTAGAGTTGAACAAACTTCTCTATTGGAGATGCCATTTGTTTCTACTTGGGAAAGTGAGTCTCTCGAGAGACTGTTTCCGCTTGGGGGCTTACATCATACTTTTCTCGGGATCTTCCCGGAGAAATGCCATATGATGGGATCCAATTTTGAGGTGCCGATGACCTTTTCATCAGTGGTTTTTTTCAGAGAAAAACTGCCGTACCTCTGAATTGCTGATTAAGAGGCTTTCTCTGGGGATTTTCCTTAATCCGGGAAATCAAGGATATCATCTTCAATGGCGAAGAGTGATGCTGGCTGAGGGTTCTCTGGTCTTTTAGAGGTTCAAGTTATCAAAGTGGTCAAGGGAGCCAACTTCAATCCAGAAATAAACTGGAGGAGAGATTGTTCAGACGCAACACTTCCTGGCAAGGAAAGGGCTGACAACTCGATTGAGAGGACTGTTATCACTAGGGGACAAGACCGACTAGAGTGATAGTGATGCAATATGAATATGAATGCAAATCAATAATGCATGATGTATGTATGTTTATACTGACAAAACTGACGCGACATACAGACTAATGGATGAACATGACGGGATACTCGGCCATCGCGGGGCGAAGAAGTATCGTTGGTTCAAACGTAGCAATTCTACCTTGCTTAGGAGAGATAGTCCCTGCTGGGAGCTATGTTGGTCGGGCTTAGGAGATAAGAATTCTGCCGAGGATGTCAGATGGAATAGTCGCATCCGACACAGTTGACCCTTCGTTCAGGCGTACTGGTGTAGAAGGAGTACTTTGATTCTGCACTTTGAGGCTCGAACCCCTTTGAAGACGCAATCAATGTTCTTTCGATGTTTAACCGTCAAAAGAATTGCCATCTTTATTTTAAAAGCAGAAAAAGTTTAACAAGTAAATTCATTTTTGTTTTATTTCAAGAATCGTTGATCATATCAAAATGTCATTATGTAAAGCTAAAACAAATAAGAATTGCAAACAAAAGCACAAGGATTCAAATTTTATTGATAGGATGGAAATCAGCCAAGCGCGTGATTCCATAGAGTATTTACAAAGTTTAGAAAATGGTAATTTATGGGAAAAGGGCTACATTGAAACATAACGACCACTATCCTTCTACCAACTGTCATACCCCAAATTTTGACCACTAAGATTTCCCATCATTGTGTTAATCATCATCACAACATGGAGGAACCATCCTACCTTATCAGTCTCCCCAAAGATGGGTGAGCACCCACTACAATCAAAATTAGGGTTTCAAGCCCTCTCTGAGTGCTTAGACAAAGGATCAATCAAGGAATGACATGATCTTCAACTTGTCTAACCTCTCAAACATCCACAATGGATCAAAAGGACTCCCACTTTAAGGATTAAGCACAAGGATGCTCCCTTCCAGGTGGATTAAGCCTCAAGATCGACAGTGTCACCAAATTAGGGTTTTGGTCGACCAGGGCCTCCAGATGGAAAATTTTCATCTGGCCACAAGCCAATGATCCAAAACATAACCTAATATACTCCATGGAACCTCATGGACCCAATCACCAAGTCAATTTTGCCTCAGGGGATGCATACATCAAAAATCAGGAATTAGGGTTTCTTGACCTAATTCACCCCTAAGTTGACTTTTGGTGCAAATCATGAACCAAGACCCCAAGAGAGGAATTGAGGGTCTCCAATATCCACATTGATCCATTTGGAACAATGGATTAATCCAAGAAGCTTGAGCAACAAGTCTCAATTTCATCTGCACCATAATTAGGGTTTTAAGGAAAAAGTCAACTGTAACTTTGACTTTTGACCCAGACATGCTCCCAAACCCTAGGACATACCTCAATATACCCTATGACACCCATGGAACATATCCATCAAGTTTGATTTAGGTCAAGGACATGATTTCCTGAAGAATTGCACAGTTTGGAATTCATCTGATAAAAAGTCAACTGTGCACAAAAGTCAACTTTGACTTTTTGAGATTTTTCACCAAAATGGATTTTTAACCCTAAAATGATGTTAATGTGTGATTTGAATCATCATTCATCAAGAAGAATTAAGGAAAGTTGGATAACTTGTAAAAGGGGTAACCATAAAAACTTAGAAAATTTTCTAAGTTAAAAATAAAGTGACAAGGGTACCAACTTTGGAGGATCATAACTCCTAAACCACAAGGCCATTTTTTCTCATCCAAATATGGATTTGTAGCTCTCATTACCCTCTACAAAAACTTCAACTAGACCTAAGTCCAATTCATTAAGGATTTTGAGTTATGGAGTGATCAAAGTGGCTGAAAAAATGAAAATGTCACTTTTTCCAACACTTAGTGAAATTTTCACTAAGTCAGAATCTGTCTTCATTTTTTTCCAAATGTTGGGGGATTTTTCACTTGGATTCAAAAGAGATCAAAACAAAACATGTTCAAACAGTTGTTGTATCATGTAAGGGCTTTCTAAAATGACCAAGAACATTGCCAAATTCCATTTGAGTCATGAGATATGACATTGGAAAGTTGCCTTGCTGAAATCTGTCAAAGGCAAGGCAGAATTTGCAATTTGGCTCGATTTGCCAAAATCAGCCAAATTCAAATGCTCCTATCCACTTGAACACCTCAGAGGATTGAATCTAAAGGGGACAATCACTAAGCCAAGCCTCCAAAGTCCATGGAACAAGAAATAGCATGTTGAACCTAGAATGGCCAAAATAGGGACAAGACTCCAAATTTGGATTGAAGCATTCAATGGAAGCATCAAGGTGGCATGGTCTGAGCCATTCTCATATGAAATCAGTCAAGACTTATCCAAGACCAAGGGAACAAAAGCTCTGTGCCCTAACCTCTAGTCAATGGCTAGAGGAGACTTGGATTTTCATTTGCCAACATTGGCCAAACCTACTTAGCAGCTGCCATTCACTATTCCTTACAAAACAAAATTGCTCTACTATATATAGAGCTCAATTGTGATCAGTTTGAGTACACCAAAGCCATCTAACAGATGCTTTCCTCAAAATCTCTTTCTCTTGGCAAAAATGCCTTTCTTAGCAAGGTAGCTATCGGGTTTTGAGTTTGAGAGCTTTTCCAATCAAACCAATCACTCACACACCTCACATACATCACATAAAAGTGATCCAAACACTCATATAACATCTGGAACACAGATTTCACAAAATCACTAGCCAATTGCTCAAGTTCTTGACAGTTTTGCAGTTGAGGTGCCATCTTCAATTCCTAACCATTTCAATCCATTCCAAGCACTCAGACACATCACTTGGCACCTAGGGAAGCTATCCACATCATTGGAACCTAGCTGTAACACCTCCAACACAAACCACGATCACCAGCTGCAAGTGGTAAGCATGAGCTCTTCTAACTCTATGATCCACACAATTTTTGCTGCACAATAATTTGGCCATATGTTCATAATCATGCACGGAATGTTTCCCCTCAATTAATTGCATTGTTTGAATCGTGTATCAAAAATCATAGCCTTCATGCAGAAATTAGGGTTCTTGAGGATTTTTCATGATTTCTTGTTATATGTTTAATTTAAATGAAATTAATGGACATAGACATGATCGTGAGGTTGAGGCGAGCATAATGATATGTGGATTGCATGTTATAATCAAGTATTCAAGGAGATTGGATAGAAAATGCAAATCAGCCAAACCCTCTTCAGCTGTTCTTGGCGCCTTTTTTTGAATTTTCAAATATTTGAATTTTGTGATTTTCTTTAATTGATTCAAAAATTAATTTCTCTCTGAGTTTTAATGATTTTTAGTTGATTCTTTTTTTAATAATTCACAAAAATGTTAAAATATTTTATTTTCCCAAAAAATCCCAAAAATATTATTTATTTCATATAATTGATATTTTTGCAAAGAATTAATATTTTAATTGTTTTTGACATTTTAAATATTTTTTCTACATTGATTTTGCAACTTTTAATGCTTTCTAATTATTTTGTAGGTCAATACTTAATATTTGAAGCATTAATGCATATGTTAAACAATTTTGATCATTTTAATTGAATTTTTATTCAATTAAATACATTTTTGAAAACAAATTAGGGTTTTTGGATTAATTCAACCCTCATAAATCATTTTCAAAACACTTTGGGCCTCTAATAGAGTGTAAGACCCAATCCTTTTTTTTGACCAAATCATTTTTGGGCCTCACTTATTGTATAAGTCCCGATACCGTCAAAAAACAAACGACGCGATCATCGCCTTTTCAAAATAACCCTGGGCCTACCCTCGAGTAGTAAGACCCGTTTCTTTTCTTAAAATACACTTGGGCCTCTATTAGAGTGTAAGACCCAATCCCCTTTTAACCAAAACATTTTGGGCCTCACTTATTGTATAAGTCCCTCTGCGTTAAAAGAAAACCTCGGCGCGATCGCCATTTTAAACGAAAAATCATCTGGGCCTACCCTCGTGTTATAAGCCCCATTCTTTTGCTTTAAACTTTTTGGGCCTCTTGAGAGAGTGTAAGACCCATCCCTTTGTACATAAAACCTTTTGGGCCTCAGTCACTTGTATAAGTCCCTCTGTACAAATTCAAACAGTGCGCTCACTAATAAAACCCTGGGCCTCTCCTTGAGCTGTAAGCCCCAAATCTTTATTTTTTCAAAGCACTTTCTCCTTTGATTTTGAATATACTGTTGTTTCCAATCTTTCTTTGTTGAACAACTAACCAAACAGCATGGAAGCTCTACAACCGAGTAAGTGGTTATTGCTTTCATTTACCGCTTTCATATACATATAACTGTATTGTGGGGCTGTTTCACTGTAAGTCTTCTTTCATAAACTCATATCAACTGTGTAATAATAGTATAGATATTTCGAGTTTCCCTGGCAACTACGTCTAGAACTAGGTGACGCCGTTTTGTATAAATAGACAACTAGATCCCCAATAGGATCACCAGATACAGTTCTCTCTTCGGCTGTCCTCATTAGGAATCGTCAAGAAACTCTACCCCCCAAGATGAATGTATTCTTCGTGAATGGCATCTTTGAGTTTCTTCCAAATTCTAGAACTTTCCTAACTTTGATCTATTCTCGGTGAATAGCATTGCCTTGAATTTCTCGTGGTTTGGGGACCCACGGGCTTCTTAAAAGCATCGATCTCCTCTTGGGCATCGTACAAGGACCCACAGGCTTCCTAAAAGCAACCCCGCCTCCTCTTGGGCTTAGTACAAGGACCCTACGGCTTCTTAGAAGTATTCACAGCCTCCTCTTAGGCTTCGTATAATGATCTCTTCCTTCGGGAATGATAGCCTCCTCTTGGGCATAGTACAAGGACCCATCTGCTTCTTAAAAGCTTCCAGCCTCCTCTTGGGCTTTGTACAAATTGTCCCGACGACCTTCTAAAGGTATAGGAACATAACTTAGTCATCCTCATAGAACAGTCCATTCATAGAGTCTACTACTGTTTCTCAAAGCATAGTACAAAAGATGAAACTCTAGACTTGGACAGTCTAATCTCCTTGAGTCTCAAAGACATTCTCAAGTGACCCCTTAAAAAATAGGAAGGAAACCCGTAGACTCGGAAAGTCTCAATACCCTTCGGATTTCCCGTTTCCTTGAAGAACAGGAATAACCCGGATCCTTGAATCAAATCCTTGAGTATAGTGTTGCTCATATAAGAACTGATTTTCTCTTTCAAAATCAGTATACTGGACCTGTCACTTAAATAGTTACCTTAGCCTCCTCTTGGGCTTTGTACAATGATTCTCCCCAGCGTAGTCAAACAACGTTTAGCCTCTCTCTCGGGCTTTGTACGAGACACATAAGAGACTCCCTCGTTGAGTCAATCACCCCTTTCGCCGCCATCTCGGGCTTCGTACGAGATACAAAAAACTCTTGTTGAGTCAAACCTTTTCGCCTCCATCTCGGGCTTTGTACAAGATACAAAACACTCTCTTGTTGAGTATAAAAGATCCTCTTGTAGGATCAACCCCTTCTAGCCTCTCTCTCGGACTTTGTACGAGACACATATTAGCCTCCTCTTAGGCTTTATATAAGAAAACCACTGGTTGATCCAATCGACCTTTTAGCATCAAAGTTGTGCCTCGTTCACAGTACACAAACATCAACAACTCCTTCCCCTTCATCTAATCGCTGTAAGCGGCAAGCCTCTGGATCATCTACATCCATGCCACTGTCCCTCTTTTAGCATGAGAAATTCCTAAGGAAAGATAGCATTGCTCTACACTGAGTTAAAGTCTTCTCCTTCAGGTTAAAATCCCTTATAAAGGAAATTATGGCATTGCCGGATTCGCATATCCCGGTTAAAGTAATTCTCCTTTATAACCAGTCACCGAACAGTTGTGACAGACAAACCCTTCTTTAGAGATGACAAATTCTCTCTAAAGTCGAGGTCCTTCAGCTTCGCGTCTTGGGCTTTGAACAAGACACAAATAGACCTTCAGCTTCACATCTTAGGCTTTGATCAAGATACAAATAAACCACCTTTCGCTTCACGTCTTGGGCTTTGAACAAGACACCAAAACACCCGTTTCCTCCCATAGAATAGGAGGAACTACGAACGCTCTGATTTCCCTGTTTTGGTAAACGGGAATACGTAGGCATAAGATTGAAAGAAAAATCTTAGCGAGCATAATCAACAAAAAACCCAAATCCCATACTCTCATCAAAAGCATCAGTCCTAACATCCTAATCCTTGTTCCCCGCCAAAAACCTTCTGTCAAGGTGAAAAGAAAGAAATCCGTATTAGCAAAAATACAAATAACCAGTACAAGGGTCCCCCCCACATTGATAACATTCGTAACCTAACAGACCGCTGTTTAAACTCAGTATGCAAAGCAGGGTTAATTGGAGACATCTATTTCCCTTCCTTCATCAGCTTTAATAGGATAAAAAATGAATCGACCTATAGTAAGCCCAACCGCAGAGAGCGACCAGCGCTTAAGAACCGCGTCCAAAATCGCTCGCTACAGAAAAATGGCGCCAACCGTGGGGCCCGTCTTTCTTTTTCCTTCTTCCTTTTCATCTCTTATGAGAAAACCACAGATTGGGGCTTCCGCCGGGGAACCCATTTATGTCAGGAACTTAGGATTCATAGCTTTAAAGGTCTAGGATGTTTAGGACAAATATATATACTGCTTTTCCTAATTGCTATACATGTTTATTTTTCTGCTATTGGGAATGCAGGTGATGCCGTATGTGGAAAGATTGAGTATACACTTAAGATAAGTGATGGCGACGGGGTCGACCATCAACCTCAGTGGAGGCTGACCAACGCAACCCATTCTCTCACCCAGACAATGGGCCGGTTGTTAAGTCTGAGAAGCTGAGGAGCCAAACCCTTTTGTAGTGCGGAAACTATCAGAAATAGTTGTCACGCGATACTACCCTCATTTGAGGCTGGTGGTCTATTCTCGGTGAATGGCAATTACTCTAAGATTACACTACAACTCGCTGGCGATCCGCTTGTTGTTTTGCTTTCCTGGGAGGAGCTGATGATAATGAGTACAGGTACAAAAATCACCCTAGTATAAACCTTTGGGGATGGGTAGAGCCTTGAATTCATGACAACGACCCTTTGACCCCATGTTTTTTCTATGTTTTTGTGTGCTGCATTCATGCATTCATCTAAAAAACATTAAAACATTCAAAAAACTTCTCTTCTAGTCTCTCTGTTTTTCAAATTAAACTAAGACTGTGATTGAAAATATCAGAGAAAAGGATTGCACTAATGGATTTTGGTAGAAGGAGAACTCATAAGTATACCTTTAAGGTTCCAAAATTAGAGGATTTGAGAAGGTTAGCAAAGATGATCACTAACCAAGAGGCTTTCAGAGCCAAGCACGGAGGTTTGCTACCACTGCTAAGAGTCCATGTGATTGAGGGAATCATGGATGTGCTCGTTCAGTTTTACGATCCGGTTTATCACTGTTTCACATTCCTGGATTACCAGCTAGCACCAACGCTGGAGGAGTATTCTCACCTGATCGATCTACATATCACTGATCGAGCTCCATTTTATGGACTGGAAAAAATTCCAAAGAATCAGACCATTGCAAGAGCAATTCATTTGGACGAGTCTGAGGTCAGGACTCACCTAACTACTAAGGGTGGCATCCAAGGTTTTCCAGCCCAGTTCTTGACGAAGAAAGCCCTGTATTTTGCCAGTATCGGGAACGTGACTGCTTTTGAAAGCATCTTTGTCTTGCTCACCTACGGGTTATTTTTGTTTCCCAACATCAATAACTTCGTCGATATTAACTCCATTAAGGTTTTTCTTATTGGAAATCCTGTGCCAACTTTGCTCGCAGATGCGTATCATTCTGTACACTTGGGGAATTTTTATAGTGGAGGGGAGATCACATGTTGTGTACCTCTGCTTTATAAATGGTTTATCTCGCACTTGCCCAAGTCTGCTGCTTTTTGGGATTGCAAGAGTGCCTTATGTTGGTCGCAGAAGATCATGTCTCTTACCAACTCTGATATGGATTGGTGTAATAGGATTTATGAGGGAATCAGGATCATTGACCGCTGTCGAAACTTCCCCAACGTACCCCTCATAGGAACCAAGGGAGGAATCAACTACCATCCGGTATTGGTTCGCCGTCAATTTGGATACCCGATGAGACACGTCCCACTGGGTGTTAATCTGGAAGGTATTTTCTTCAAAGAAGGAGAAAATGACAGAGCACTAAAGATGGAAATAGTGCACGCTTGGAAACACGTTCATAAGAAAGGATGAGAGTCTCTGGGAAAACCAGATTGTGTCTCGGTGGAGCCTTATCTCCACTGGGTACAAACTAGAGCTCTCAAGCTAAAGATGCCTTATCCTCGTTATGGAATTCTTCCGCCGAGGGAATCTGTCATGTACTTCATGACTGAGATTGAAAAGCTTCAGGTTACTCTCAACAAAGTTCAAAAGGAAAGAAGGTCCTGGAAGAACAAGTACCGCACCCTCGACGTAGAGTGCATCAAAATACAGTAATTACTGAAAGAAAAATATGCTCTGATCGAAATTTTGGAGCAACATGCTGTAGAGAATCAAGATGACCAAAGGAATTTGCTCACTCCTTTCACCTGGCAAAGGAACGACAACCCGACAACGGCCCAAGAGCCCCGGTCAAAGAAAAGGAAAGTACCAGAATCAGCACCCGATTTCTCTTCAGAGAGGACTCGGGACCCATTAGCTTAGGTTTCTGTTTTTGCACCTTGTAATCTACTGTATTTCCATTTCTGTAATCCTTTGAATTCAATAAAAAGGGGTTTCCCCACCGTTTGATATTTGCAATCTAATTGTCGAAGTTTATTTTGATTAAACCTTAACCAATTAATATAATCATTGCATTCATCATTCTTACGTCACGTATTCTTCTTACCTACGAATCTCACGTTTGTGTCTCGGTTCTAGAGTCAAACTGTCTCATTCGTACAATACTCGGGCCAATCGTCAGAAAAAGATGGATGATCTTGAGGAAGAAAACAAAGAGTTGAAAGAAGAGATCGACGCTCTGAGAGAGGATATGAGAAAGCTTCGTAACGACATGCAAGCCATGGCAGAAGCTCAGCTACAAAGAACTGTGATCTCGGAGATCACCTCAACGCCCATCGTGGAGAAATATGATCCTAGGTATCACATGCCGAAAGATCGTCCTTGGGGCATGCCTGTTAACTATATCCCGGAAGGATATGTTCCGCCGATCACTGAGGATCATGGAATCACAACAGAAGCCGCTGGGCCTGAAGGTTACAAACTTTGGGAAAGCGAAGATGCCAGGGGCATACTGAAGACTCCTGAAGGTTACAAACTTCGGGAAACGCCAAGATTTACTGCCGTATTCACGGTACCACCCCCTGTGGTGCACACTGTCCCGGAGGACAGATTCCACAAATACCTTCTGGTAAAAAGGAAACTTTGTTTGATAGGATGGATGAATTCCAGGAGCAGTTCCTGGAAATACAGAGGGAGCTGCAAGCCATTCGCGGCCAGGATCTATTTGGAAAGGACGCTGCAGACCTCTACTTGGTCCCCAATGTGAAAGTCTCGCACAAATTTCAAGTGCCCGACTTTGAAAAGTACAAGGGTAACTCTTGCCCTCAAAGCCATCGGGTGATGTACGCTCAACGGATGTCAGCTCAGACGGAGAATCAGGACCTACTGATTCACTACTTTCAGGATAGTTTAACCGGTGCCGCACTCAAATGGTACATGGGTTCAAACCGTACTACGATAAGTACATTCAGAGATCTTGGTACTGCCTTCGTCCAACAATACAAATACAATTTGGACATGGCACCCGACAGAGATCAACTCAGATCAATGTCGCAAAAGAACAAGGAAACCTTTAAGGAGTATGCTCAAAGGTGGCGTGAAATTGCTGCTCAAATTTGTCCACCTCTTGAGGAAAAAGAGATGACAAAGATCTTCTTAAAGACCTTAAGCTCATTTTACTATGACCGAATGGTTGCCAGTGCGCCCAGTGATTTCACCGAGATGGTGGGCATGGGTGTACTTCTTGAGGAAGCCGTCCGAGAAGGACGTTTGGTAAAAGACGCTGGATCGATGAGCGGTACAAAAAAATACGGTAGTGCTCTCCCTAAGAAAAAAGAGCAGGATATTGGGAATATCTCTCTCGGAAAGCAGAGGCGACGATATCAGCCGGTAGCAGCTGTAACTCCTGCTATCAATCCTGCGCCTATTCCTACGTATCAACCTCAGGTTGCGCGGAGCCAACCTGATCAACAAAGGACACAACAGCCTCTTCAGCAGGCTCATCCTCCATACAATAACAACCGTACAACACGGCCACCAGGATTTGATCCTATACCCGTACGTACGCAGAGCTGTTTCCATTACTGCTAGCCAAGGGGCACATTCAGACTAAGTCCCCTCTTGCAGTACCGGAAAATCCGCCTTTTTGGTTTAAGGTGGATCAGACTTGCCCTTATCATCAAGGAGGATCTGGGCATAACATAGAGAATTGTCTCAATTTCAAGTCTGACGTGCAAAAACTTGTTAGGAGCGGGCTCTTATCTTTCAAGGATACGAATCCCAATGTTCTTACGAACCCGCTGCCTCAACATGAGAAGGCTGCAGTCAATTTGATAGAAAGAGAGACTAACGATGTCTATCAAATTCATGATGTACTATTGTTAAAGACCAATCTGGTCAAGATGCATTGTAGACAGAGTGGATATGGCCATGTGCCACCTCATAACTATCATCAGTGTGATATCTGCTCTAAAAACAGTCAAGGATGTTCTGTGGTGCAAGCAGCTCAACAGGATCAGATGGATCTCGGATGGATCCAAGAACACCGAGTTCGTGGAGTTAACATGGTCTAAACGAATTCTAACATCATTCAGAACCACGACATCCGTGCAATGAATGTCAACTTGGTGGCAATGCACTCAAGGCAAAGCCAGTATCATAATCTGTCGCGGCACGATTACAGTTCCTGTCTGACTTGCTCGGTAAACAAATAGGGATGCTCTTTCATACAAGAGGTCCTCCAGCGTTAGATGGATCTTGGATGGATCCAAGACTACCATGATAGGAATTCCTATCAGATCAACATGGTTCAGATCTTCGATATTCGCGTGATGAATACCAACCTGGTAGAATTACATGCTGAGCAGGTCTGACTCGGATTCTTAATATCACATGACTATCAAAGCTGTAAAGCGGGTTGCGAAAATGATCGAGGTTGTACCCTTGTCCAGGAGGCACTTCAGCAGTTGTTAAATCATTGGTGGATGCCGATCTACATGGATGAAGATACTCAACAAATTAGTATCAGTAACAGAAACCCCACTCGGCGTCAAAGTCAGGATGTCCGACTCGTGGAAGCTAACCTAGTGAGGTTACATTGTATTCAAAGTGGGCGTGGCCAGGTGCCACCACACAATTATGACCGTTGTAGCGTCTGTTCAGAAAGTAACCAAGGGTGCTACCTTGTGCGAGCAACTCTCCAGGGGCAGGTGGACCGTGGAGAAATTCATCCATATACGGGTTCTGGACCCACCAACTGGTCGCCGAATTACCTTACCAGTCAAGTTGAGGACGTTGTCACAATCTCTGGTCATCACAGGACCAGGGATGTTTTTGCCATCATCCCTCTACTTGACGAATCTAAAGTTCCCAACCGGGGACGGATCGAGATTACTTATGATGGTCAGAAAAATCAGAAGGTTCCGTAGTCATCTATCTGCCGGGACCATTACCGTGTGAATCAACTAAGGCTATCCCTTACAAATACGGTACAACAACAATTGAGAATGGAAAGGAAATTCCATTACCCTCCGTCGTGAATATTACAGACATCAATCGAGTAACACGGAGTGGTAGAATCTTTAACCGAGGGGTTGGGGAACATAACTAAGAAAAGGAACTTCAGACGGAAACTCCTGATTCACCAGTCGGTCAATCCAGTAATCCCGACCTTTTGAAAAATAATGGTGAGATGCTGAAGCTCATCCAAAGGAGTGAATACAACATTATTGATCAACTGTTACAGACTCCTTCAAAGATCTCAGTATTATCACTGTTACTCAGTTCAGAAGCCCACAGGGAGGCTCTACAGAAAGTCTTGGAGCAAGCCTTTGTGGAACAGGATGTAACAATCAGACAGTTCGATAGTATTGTCTCTAACATCACTTCCTACAACAATTTGGGATTTAGTGATGAGGAATTACCTGAAGAGGGTCGCCATCATAACATGGCGCTCAATATCACAGTTAACTGCCAGGACGATGCATTGGCCAACGTACTGGTATACACAGGGTCAGCCCTGAATGTTATGCCAAAGTCTACTTTGATGCAGTTATCATTCAAAGGATCTCCGATGAGAATCAGCGAGGTCGTCGTCAAAGCATTTGACGGATCCAGAAAAACGGTTATCGGCGAAGTTGATCTTCCCATAACTATCAGTCCTCACACTTTCCAAGTCACTTTCCAGGTCATGGACATCCGGGCAACATACAGTTGTTTATTAGGAAGACCTTGGATACATCAGGCTGGAGCGGTTACTTCAACCCTCCACCAAAAGCTAAAGTTCGTCAAGAACGATCAACTTGTCATAATTTGTGGGGAACAAGCCTTGATCGTGAGCAATTTATCGTCATCTACTGGTATAGAACCCGAGGAGGTTATTGGAACGCAGGTCCAAGCATTGTCGGTGAGTAAGAATAATCAGTTCAAAGGAGGAACCTCGATTTCCTCATACAACGATGCTATCAAAGCAGTCGAGAGTACCAATACGACCGGATGGGGACAGCTTGTCATTCCTACTGACAATAAAACAAAGAAGGGTCTTGGTTTTTCTGCAACCTGTACCCAGACAGCTGCCAACGATGAAAGTCTTCATCCCCTTCAAAACTTCTTCCACAGTGGAGGTTTCCTTCACCCAGTGTCTCAAGCGGTACATGCTATCAATGAGGAAGATCCCTCTGACACGGATGAAGAATGGAAGTCCTACCTTAACGAGGACGGTTATATGTCTCAGGAAGAGATGCCTACGCCTTTTTGCTTTCCTACAGAAAGTCCGAGATTTATACCAAGATCAGATGTCGAAATGATATATGGGGATTGTGATCCGGAAGGATGTCGTGCTCCGCCAAATTCATTAGAGGAGGACACTCTGATGGAAGACAATTTTGACTACAACTACTATGACCCAATAGATGGTCTGCTAATGTGGAAACCTTATCCAGGAAACTTGGGGCAAGAAAGTCAGCCGAACAATGAAACTCAGCTGACCGTCATTGAACAGAATACATGTGTCCCCACCATGTCATGGGATCAACACTCAGGTCATTCAGAAACTACTCAACATGAAGATGAATTTGCAACATTTGCCGGACTAGAATTCATCAACTATGCTTTCCCCGAGGTCAACGTCATCGAGAGGGATGACTCCTCCAGTTCCAAAGAAGTTTGGGACACTCTGGGAGAACCAAGTGGAAAATACGACTTTATGGTCAAGTACACTGCGCCCAAAAGCTCTCGTATCAGGTTTGAAGACATCCAGCCAACTGGATGGGGAGATATACCTGAGAGCACAAATGCTATGCAAAATGCAACAGAGGAATCCTCCTACGACAATTCTGCCTGGGAAACAGATTCCAATGATCCCGCTCCACCAGAAATCAGCGTCATTTTTGGAGACAAATCAAGGAAGGTACCAGACTTTGTGTTTCACCGAGGAGTTCGTCGCCAATGGGTTGCCGTCGAGGTTCTGAAGGTCGTTCACCAGTCAAAGTAATTTCCATCTTTAACCTTTCACCCTACCCAGGTGAAACGGATGTTTTGATAGAGCTCGCTTTCTGTAAAATTTCCCTCTTCGCTTTGCCCAAAGCGACAGAGTTTTATTTTATAGGGCTGTAGTTTCAAGAATCGACTTGTTCATTAATAAAATAATGTCATTCTGTAATTTCCACCATTAATTGCTGTTTTCACTTTTTGCTTTTTCAGAAAATGGTAATCCTAAAAAAAAAACAATTCAATAATAAAAACAAGCAGTAAAATAATACACTGCACACACTTGCATTTTCTCTATCTCTTCTAAACACGAATCATCACGTCATGCAGATTGCTTGTTTTAAACCCTGTTGAAACATACGATCCGATGCCTTCTCCCAACTTTGAGTTCCCGGTATTCGAGGCTGAAGAAGAAAATGACAACGAAATTCCAGAAGAGATCTCCCGATTACTTAGACAAGAGGAAAGGTCCATTGAACCTCACAAAGAACCGTTGGAAACGGTAAACTTGGGTTCAGAAAGAGAGAGAAAAGAAATCAGGATTGGGGCACTGCTTAGTCCAACTGCCAGAGAGGGTTTGATAAAGCTTCTCAAAGAATTCCCCGATGTATTCGCTTGGTCCTATCAGGATATGCCAGGGTTGGATACCAGCATCGTGGAACATCACTTACCGTTAAGATCGGAATGTCCGCCAGTAAAGTAAAGGTTGAGACGCACTCACCCGGACAAGGCCATCAAAATCAAAGAGGAGGTACAGAAACAGATTGACGCGGGTTTCCTCGCTACATCTGAATATCCTCAATGGTTAGCCAAGATCGTACCCGTTCCCAAAAAGGACGGAAAGGTCAGAATGTGTGTCGACTACAGAGATCTAAATAAGGCAAGTCCAAAGGACGACTTTCCTTTACCACACATTGACATGCTGGTAAACAACATAGTAAAGTTCAAAGTATTCTCCTTCATGGATGGATTCTCGGGCTATAACCAGATCAAAATGGCGCCGAAAGACATGGAGAAAACTTCGTTCATTACCCCTTGGGGTACCTGTTATTACAAGGTAATGTCGTTCGGTTTGAAGAACGCCGGGGCAACCTATCAAAGGGCCATGATTACTCTGTTTCATGACATGATACACAAAGAGGTAGAGGTATATGTCGATGACATGATTGCAAAATCAAAAACAGAGAGTGAGCACGTTGAACATCTGTCAAAATTGTTCGAACGTCTAAGAAAATTCAAGCTCCGCTTGAATCCCAACAAGTGCACCTTCGGTGTCCGTTCAGGGAAACTACTAGGGTTCATCGTCATCCAGAAAGGAATTGAGGTTGATCCTGACAAGGTCAAGGCCATTCAAGAAATGCCTTCTCCAAAAACTGAAAAACAAGTCAGAGGATTCTTGGGACGTTTGAACTACATCTCCAGATTCATATTCCTTATGACCGCCACATGTGTGCCGATTTTCAAATTACTCAAAAAGAACCAGGATTGCATTTGGTCAGAAGATTGCCAAACCGCCTTCGACAATATTAAGGAATATCTGTTGAATCCTCCAATTCTATCACCTCCAGTGGAAGGAAGACCACTGATCATTTACCTCACGGTTCTAGAGGACTTAATGGGATGTGTACTTGGCCAACAGGACGAAACCAAACGGAAAGAGTCTGCCATTTACTATCTAAGCAAGAAATTCATCGACTGTGAAACTCGGTACATGATGCTCGAGAAAACTTGATGTGCTTTGGCTTGGGTAGCCAAACGTCTTCGCCAATACATGATTCATCACACTACTTGGTTAATCTCCGAAATGGATCCAATCAAGTACGTCTTCGAAAAACCTGCTCTCACGGGAAGGATTGTCCGTTGGCAGATGCTGTTATCAGAATATGACATAGAGTATCACGCTCAGAAAGCCGTTAAGGGAAGTATTTTAGCTGATCATTTGGCTCATCAACCGATTGATGATCAAGAATCAATCGGGTTTGACTTCCCAGACGAAGATGTCATGTATCTAAAGATGAAAGACTGCGATGAACCGCTACCCAATGAAGGGCCAGAACCAGGTTCCCAATGGGGACTTATCTTTGACGGAGCAGTTAATCATTATGGAAACGGAATTGGGGCAATCATTGTTACCCCTCAGGGTACCCACATTCCTTTCACCGCTAGACTTACGTTCAAATGTACGAACAACGAGGCCGAATATGAAGCTTGTATTATGGGTCTCGAGGAAGCGATTGATTTAAGGATCAAAAACTTGGACGTATACGATGACTCAGCCTTGGTTATCAATCAGATAAAAGGAGAGTGGAACACATACCAATCAGGAATGATTCCTTACAAAGACTATGCAAGAAGGTTGCTACCTTTCTTCAATAGAGTTGAGTTTCATCACATCCCTCGTGATGAGAATCACATGGCTGATGCATTAGCCACTATCTCTTCCATGATTAGTGTAGGTCAATGGAATGACAAACCTAAGATCGACATCATGCGCCTTGAACGGCCCGCTTACATCTTCACAATTGAAGCAGTCATAGACGATAAACCTTGGTATCATGATATCAAATGCTTCCTTCAAAAACAAGAGTACCCATCTGGGGCACTCAGAAAAGACAGAAAAACCCTCAGAAGACTGACTGGAAACTTTTTCCTGAGCGGTGACACTCTCTATAAGAGAAACTTTGACATGGTCTTGCTCCGATGCGCCGACAGACCAGAAGCAGAAATGCTGATAAAAGAAATTCATGAAGGATCCTTTGGCACTCATGCCAATGGACACGCAATGGCGAGAAAGATTCTAAGAGCAGTGTACTATTGGTTGACAATGGAATCCGATTGCTACAAGTACATGAGGAGGTGTCACAAGTGTCAGACATACTCCGACAAAATTCATGTACCGCCATCACATCTCAAAGTTCTTTCTTCCCCATGGCCTTTTTCCATATGGGGAATCGACATGATTGGCATGATTGAGCCTAAGGCTTCAAACGGACATCGGTTCATCCTTGTAGCCATTGACTACTTCACCAAGTGGGTCGAAGCAGCGTCGTACGCCAATGTGACCCGACATGTAATGGTCCGATTTATCAAAAACAATATCATCTGCCGTTATGGTGTTCCAAGCGAGATCATTACTGATAATGGATCTAACTTGAACAATAAGATGATGAAAGAGTTGTGCGCAGAGTTCAAGATCGAACACCATAACTCATCTCCCTACCGACCAAAGATGAATGGAGCGGTAGAAGCGGCTAACAAGAACATCAAGAATATTGTTCAGAAGATGGTTGTAACCTACAAAGATTGGCACGAGGTGCTACCCTTTGCGCTTCACGGTTATCGAACATCTGTCCGCACTTCCACAGGGGCAACCCCTTTCTCTCTAGTATATGGCATGGAAGCAGTGCTCCCCATAGAAGTAGAGATCCCGTCAATCTGAGTATTGATGGAAGCTAAGCTTACCGAAGCTGAATGGTGTCAAAGTCGACACGATGAACTGAATCTGATCGAAGAGAAGCGAATCACGGCGCTATGCCATTGTCAGCTGTATCAACAGAGAATGAAGAAGGTGTTCGACAAAAAGTTTCGACCCCGCATCTTCAGGAAATGAGACCTTGTGCTTAAGAAGATACAATCGTTTCTCACTGATTCTCGGGGCAAATGGACCCCAAATTATGATGGCCCCTACGTGGTCACGAAAGCTTTCTCAGGCGGCTCCTTGAGACTTGCAACCATGGACGGAGAAGAATTTGCCTACCCCACAAATGTTGATGTAGTCAAGAAATACTTCGCCTAAACTAAAAAAAAAAGTCTCGGTGGATTGAAAACCCGAAAGGGCGGTCCAGGCAAAAGTTAGAGACATGAAAAAAATCATCCCGATGGATTGGAAATCTCATAGTACAATCCAGGAAAAAATTAGGGATAATGGCAAGTAACTATGTTCAACAGAGGCAAGTCCCTCAGCAGCAGTTACGTCGTCTGCCAGGAAAACTCCAGTCAAGGTCATCTTCGACAGAAGCTCAGGATGTCCCGAATTCAAAGTTGGTAAAAGGACAGTGGTCGTTATGTTTCAACGTAGCCCTTTTCCCTGTAAATTACCATTTTCAAACTTTGTATATACTCTTTGGAATCACGCATTTGGTTGATCTCCATCTTATCGATAAAATTTGAGCCCTTGTGCTTTTGTTTGTAATCCTTATTTGTTTTAGCTTTACAGAACGACGTTGTTAACATGATTAACGATTCTTGAAATAAAACAAAATGAATTAACTTGTTAAAACTTTTTCTGCTTTTTAATAAGAGATGGCAATTTCTTTTGACTGTTAAACATCGAAAAAACATCAATCGCGTCTCCAAAGGTGTTCGAACCTCAAAGTGCAGAATCAAAGTACTCCTTCTAACCCAGTACGCCTGAATGAAGGATCAACTGTGTCAGAGACCTTGTTTCGACTGATACGCCACGACCGAGTTCTTATCTCCTAAGCCCGATCAATGATATTCCCCGCAGGGACTATCTCTCCTAAGCAAGGTGGAATTGCTATCTTGAACCAGCGATATCTCTACACGCCCCGCGATGGCCGAGTATCCAGTCATGTTCATCTTTTAGTTTGTGTGTCGCGTCAGTTTTGTCAGCATAAACATACATGCATCATGCATTATTGATTTGCATTTGCATTTCATATTGCATCACTATCACTCTAGTCGGTCTTGTCCCCTAGTGATAGAAGTTCTCTCAATCGAGTTGTCAGTTCTTGCCTCGTCAGGAAACGCTGCATTTGGACAACCTCGCCTCCAATTTATTTCTGGGAGGAAGTTGGCCTTTGGCCACTTTGATAACTTGAACCTCTGAAAAACCAGAGGAACCTTCAGACAACATCACTCTTCACCATTGAAGATGATATCCTTGCTTTCCCGGATTGAGGAAAATCCCCAGAGAAAGCCTCCTAAGCTGCCTTTCTCCGAAAAGATTACTGATGAAAAGGTCATCGACACCTCAAAGTTGGACCCCATCATATGGCATTTCTCCGGGAAGATCCCGAGAAAAGTATGATGTAAGATCCCAAGCGACAGCAGTCTCTCAAGAGACCTGCTTTCCCCCAGTAGAAACAAATGGCGTCTCTAACAAGAAGTTTGTGCAACTCTACGACTCCGACGACTGGGTCCCCCAGCGAGTCTGACATCAAAAGTTTTTCCGTCAAATGGCATCTCCCCAGGAAAATTCGGCGAGAAGTTTGAGGGAAACCGCTATGAATAGCGTCCCTTGTCAATTAAGTTTATTGACAAAAGAAACTAAGACCAGTTCCTTGGTAGGAAACCAGGATCGAGGGGAAGTTTAATTCAGAAACTAAGACCAGTTCCTTGGTAGGAAACTAGGATCGAGGGGAAGTTTAATTCAGAAACTGAGACCAGTTCCTTGGTAGGAAACCAGGATCGAGGGGAAGTTTAATTCAGAAACTGAGACCAGTTCCTTGGCTGAAGACCAGGATCGAGGGGAAGTTTTACCTTTTCTAAGCATCATTGCTTAGCTAAAGAAGATGAATGCGTAAGCTACCATTCATAACCACCATCAAAATTTCGGGTATTCTGATATTTAATCCTCTTGCACCCCGAATGCCCGAATACCTTCGTCATTCACACCTTCGGGTCCAAGAAGATTAAATAGGGGCATCTGTCATACCCCAAATTTTGACCACTAAGATTTCCCATAATTGTGTTAATCATCATCACAATATGGAGGAACCATCCTACCTTATCAGTCTCCCCAAAGATGGGTGAGCACCCACTACAATCAAAATTAGGGTTTCAAGCCCTCTCTGAGTGCTTAGACAAAGGATCAATCAAGGAATGACATGATCTTCAACTTTTCTAACCTCTCAAACATCCACAATGGATCAAAAGGACTCCCACTTTAAGGATTAAGCACAAGGATGCTCCCTTCCAGGTGGATTAAGCCTCAAGATCGACAGTGTCACCAAATTAGGATTTTGGTCGACCAGGGCCTCCAGATGGAAAATTTTCATCTGGGCACAAGCCAATGATCCAAAACATAACCTAATATACTCCATGGAACCTCATGGACCCAATCACAAAGTCAATTTTGCCTCAGGGGATGCATACATCAAAAATCAGGAATTAGGGTTTCTTGACCTAATTCACCCCTAAGTTGACTTTTGGTGCAAATCATGAACCAAGACCTCAAGAGAGGAATTGAGGGTCTCCAATATACCACATTGATCCATTTGGAACAATGGATTAATCCAAGAAGCTTGAGCAACAAGTCTCAATTTCATCTGCACCATAATTAGGGTTTTAAGGAAAAAGTCAACTGTAACTTTGACTTTTGACCCAGACATGCTCCAAAACCCTAGGACATACCTCAATATACCCTATGACACCCATGGAACATGTCCATCAAGTTTGATTTAGGTCAAGGACATGATTTCCTGAAGAATTGCACAGTTTGGAATTCATCCGATAAAAAGTCAACTGTGCACAAAAGTCAACTTTGACTTTTTGAGATTTTTCACCAAAATGGATTTTTAACCCTAAAATGATGTTAATGTGTGATTTGAATCATTATTCATCAAGAAAAATCAAGGAAAGTTGGATAACTTGTAAAAGGGGTAACCATAAAAACTTAGAAAATTTTCTAAGTTAAAAATAAAGTGACAAGGGTACCAATTTTGGAGGATCATAAATCCTAAACCACAAGGTCATTTTTTCTCATCCAAAGATGGATTTGTAGCCCTCATTACCCTCTACAAAAACTTCAACTAGACCTAAGTCCAATTCATTAAGGATTTTGAGTTATGGAGTGATCAAAGTGGCTGAAAAATGAAAATGTCATTTTTTCCAACACTTAGTGAAATTTTCACTAAGTTAGAATCTGTCTTCATTTTTTTCCAAATGTAGGGGGATTTTTCACTTGGATTCAAAAGAGATCAAAACCAAACATGTTCAAATAGTTGTTGTATCATGTAAGGGCTTTCCAAAATGACCAAGAACATTGCCAAATTCCATTTGAGTCATGAGATATGACATTGGAAAGTTGCCTTGCTGAAATCTGTCAAAGGCAAGGCAGAATTTACAATTTGGCTTGATTTTCCTAAATCAACCAAATTCAAATGATCCTATCCACTTGGACACCTCAGAGGATTGAATCTAAAGGGGACAATCACTGAGCCAAGCCTCCAAAGTCCATGGAATAAGAAATAGCATGTTGAACCTAGAATGGCCAAAATAGGGACAAGACTCCAAATTTGGATTGAAGCATTCAATGGAAGCATTAAGGTGGCATGGACTGAGCTATTCTCATCTGAAATCAGTCAAGACTTATCCAAGACCAAGGGAACCAAAGCTCTGTGCCCTAACCTCTAGTCAATGGCTAGAGGAGACTTGGATTTTCATTTGCCAACATTGGCCAAACCTACTTAGCCGCTGCCATTCACTATTCCTTGCAAAACAAACTTGCTCTACTATAAATAAAGCTCAATTGTGATCAGTTTGAGTACACCAAAGCCATCTAACATATGCTTTCCTCAAAATCTCTTTCTCTTGGCAAAAATGCCTTTCTTAGCAAGGTAGCTATCGGGTTTTGAGTTTGAGAGCTTTTCCAATCAAACCAATCACTCACACACCTCACATACATCACATAGAAGTGATCCAAACACTCACATAACATCCGGAACACAGATTTCACAAAATCACCAGCCAATTGCACAAGTTCTTGACAGTTTTGCAGTTGAGGTGCCATCTTCAATTCCAAACCATTTCAATCCATTCCAAGCACTCAGACACATCACTTGGCACCTAGGGAAGCTATCCACATCATTGGAACCTAGCTGTAACACCTCCAACACAAACCACGATCACCAGCTACAAGTGGTAAGCATGAGCTCTTCTAACTCTATGATCCACACAATTTTTGCTGCACAATAATTTGGCCATATGTTCATAATCATGCATGGAATGTTTCCCCTCAATTAATTGCATTGTTTGAATCGTGTATAAAAAATCATAGCCTTCATGCAGAAATTAGGGTTCTTGAGGATTTTTCATGATTTCTTGTTATATGTTTAATTTAAATGAAATTAATGGACATATACATGATCGTGAGGTTGGGGCGAGCATAATGATATGTGGATTGCAAGTTATAATCAAGTATTCAAGGAGATTGGATAGAAAATGCAAATCAGCCAAACCCAGAACACGCGCGTGTTCTTCAGCTGTTCTTGGCGCCTTTTTTTGAATTTTCAAATATTTGAATTTTGTGATTTTCTTTAATTGATTCAAAAATTAATTTCTCTCTGAGTTTTAATGATTTTGAGTTGATTCTTTTTTTAATAATTCACAAAAATGTTAAAATATTTTATTTTCCCAAAAAATCCCAAAAATATTATTTATTTCATATAATTGATATTTTTGCAAAGAATTAATATTTTAATTGTTTTTGAAATTTTAAATATTTTTTCTACATTGATTTTGCAACTTTTAATGCTTTCTAATTATTTTGTAGGTCAATACTTAATTTTTGAAGCATTAATCCAAAATCACAATTTGTTTTCCATATGTTAAACAATTTTGATCATTTTAATTGAATTTTTATTCAATTAAATACATTTTTGAAAACAAATTAGGGTTTTTGGATTAATTCAACCCTCATAAATCATTTTCAAAACACTTTGGGCCTCTAATAGAGTGTAAGACCCAATCCTTTTTTTGACCAAATCATTTTTGGGACTCACTTATTGTATAAGTCCCGATACCGTCAAAAAACAAACGGCGCGATCGTCGCCTTTTCAAAATAACCCTGGGCCTACCCTCGAGTAGTAAGACCCATTTCTTTTCTTAAAATACACTTGGGCCTCTATTAGAGTGTAAGACCCAATCCCCTTTTAACCAAAACATTTTGGGCCTCACTTATTGTATAAGTCCCTCTGCGTTAAAAGAAAACCTCGGCGCGATCGCCATTTTAAACGAAAAATCATCTGGGCCTACCCTCGTGTTATAAGCCCCATTCTTTTGCTTTAAACTTTTTGGGCCTCTTGAGAGAGTGTAAGACACATCCCTTTGTACAGAAAACCTTTTGGGCCTCAGTCACTTGTATAAGTCCCTCTGTACAAATTCAAACAGTGCGCTCACTAATAAAACCCTGGGCCTCTCCTCGAGCTGTAAGCCCCAAATCTTTCTTTTTTCAAAGCACTTTCTCCTTTGATTTTGAATATACTGTTGTTTTCAATCTTTCTTTGTTGAACAACTAACCAAACAGCATGGAAGCTCTACAACCGAGTAAGTGGTTATTGCTTTCATTTACCGCTTTCATATACATATAACTGTATTGTGGGGCTGTTTCACTGTAAGTCTTCTTTCATAAACTCATATCAACTGTGTAATAATAGTATAGATATTTCGAGTTTCCCCTACAACTACGTCTAGAACTAGGTGACGCCGTTTCGTAGAAATAGACAACTAGATCCCCAATAGGATCACCAGATACAGTCTTCTCTTCGGCTGTCCTCATTAGGAATCGTCAAGAAACTCTACCCCCCAAGATGAATATATTCTCCGTGAATGGCATCTTTGAGTTTCTTCCAAATTCTCGAACTTTCCTGACTTTGATCTATTCTCGGTGAATAGCATTGCCTTGAATTTCTCGGGGTTTGGGGACCCACGGGCTTCTTAAAAGCATCGGCCTCCTCTTGGGCATCGTACAAGGACCCACAGGCTTCCTAATAGCAACCCCGCCTCCTCTTGGGCTTAGTACAAGGACCCTACGGCTTCTTAGAAGTATTCACGGCCTCCTCTTAGGCTTCGTATAATGATCTCTTCCTTCGGGAATGATAGCCTCTTCTTGGGCATAGTACAAGGACCCATCGGCTTCTTAAAAGCTTCCAGCCTCCTCTTGGGCTTCGTACAAATTGTCCCGACGACCTTCTAAAGGTATAGGAACAGAACTTAGTCATCCTCATAGAACAGTCCATTCATAGAGTCTACTACTGTTTCTCAAAGCATAGTACAAAAGATGAAACTCTAGACTTGGACAGTCTAATCTCCTTGAGTCTCAAAGACATTCTCAAGTGACCCCTTCAAAAATAGGAAGGAAACCCGTAGACTCGGACAGTCTCAGTACCCTTCAAATTTCCCGCTTCCTTGAAGAACAGGAATAACCCGGTTCCTTGAATCAAATCCTTGAGTACAGTGTTGCTCATAAAAGAACTGATTTTCTTTTTCAAAATCAGTATACTGGACCTGTCACTTAAACAGTTACCTTAGCCTCCTCTTGGGCTTTGTACAATGATTCTCCCCAGCGGAGTCAAACAACGTTTAGCCTCTCTCTCGGGCTTTGTACGAGACACATAAGATACTCCCTCATTGAGTCAATCACCCCTTTCGCCGCCATCTCAGGCTTCGTACGAGATACAAAAAACTCTTGTTGAGTCAAACCTTTTTGCCTCCATCTCGGGCTTTGTACGAGATACAAAACACTCTCTTGTTGAGTATAAAAGATCCTCTTGTAGGATCAACCCCTTCTAGCCTCTCTCTCGGGCTTTGTACGAGACACATATTAGCCTCCTCTTAGGCTTTATATAAGAAAACCACTGGTTGATCCAATCGACCTTTTAGCATCAAAGTTGTGCCTCGTTCAACGTACACAAACATCAACAACTCCTTCCCCTTCATCTAATCGTTGTAAGCGGCAAGCCTCTGGATCATCTACATCCATGCCATTGTCCCTCTTTTAGCATGAGAAATTCCTAAGGAAAGATAGCATTGATCTACACTGAGTTAAAGTCTTCTCCTTCAGGTTAAAATCCCCTATAAAGGAAATTATGGCATTGCCGGATTCGCATATCCCGGTTAAAGTAATTCTCCTTTATAACCAGTCACCCAACAGTTATGACAGACAAACCCTTCTTTAGAGATGACAAATTCTCTCTAAAGTCGAGGTCCTTCAGCTTCGCGTCTTGGGCTTTGAACAAGACACAAATAGACCTTCAGCTTCACATCTTGGGCTTTGATCAAGATACAAATAAACCACCTTTCGCTTCACGTCTTGGGCTTTGAACAAGACACCAAAACACCTATTTCCTCCCATAGAATAGGAGGAACTACGAACGCTCTGATTTCCATGTTTCGGTAAACGGGAATACGTAGGCATAAGATTGAAAGAAAAATCTTAGCGAGCACAATCAACAAAAAACCCAAATCCCATACTCTCATCAAAAGCATCAGTCCTAACATCCTAATCCTTGTTCCCCGCCAGAAACCTTCTGTCAAGGTGAAAAGAAAGAAATCCGTATTGGCAAAAATACAAATAACCATTACAAGGGCCCCCCCACATTGATAACATTCGTAACCTAACAGACCGCTGTTTAAACTCAGTATGCAAAGCAGGGTTAATTGGAGACATCTATTTCCCTTCCTTCAT
The DNA here is from genome assembly GCA_022829125.1 of Lathyrus tuberosus. Taxonomy (NCBI): domain Eukaryota; kingdom Viridiplantae; phylum Streptophyta; class Magnoliopsida; order Fabales; family Fabaceae; genus Lathyrus; species Lathyrus tuberosus. Next base: position 1,466,117 of record JALAZF010000574.1, on the reverse strand, counting down.
CAGCTTTAATAGGATAAAAAATGAATCGACCTGTAGTAAGCCCAACCGTAGAGAGCGACCAACGCTTAAGAACCGCGTCCAAAATCGCTCGCTACACCAACTTTGAATTCGGGACATCCTGAGCTTCTGTCGAAGATGACCTTGACTGGAGTTTTCTCATGGATGGTGTAACTGCTGCTGAGGGACTTGCCTCTGTTGAACATAGTTACTTGCCATTATCCCAAATTTTTGCCTGGATTGTACTTTGAGATTTCCAATCCACCAGGATGATTTTTTTTGCTTTTGTCTCTAAATTTTGCCTGGACCGCCCTTTCGGGTTTTCAATCCACCGAGACGTTTTTTTCAGTTTAGGCGAAGTATTTCTTGACTACATCAACATTTGTGGGGTAGGCAAATTCCTCTCCGTCCATGGTTGCAAGTCTCAAGGCGCCACCTGAGAAAGCTTTCGTGACCACATAGGGGCCGTCATAATTCGGAGTCCATTTGCCTCGCGAATCAGTGAGAAATGATTGTATCTTCTTGAGCATGAGGTCTCATTTTCTGAAGACGCAAGGTCAGACCTTTTTGTCAAACGCCTTCTTCATTCTTTGCTGATACAACTGACCATGGCATAGTGCCGTGATTCGCTTCTCTTCGATTAGGTTCAGATCGTCGTGTCGACTTTGACACCATTCAGCTTCTGTAAGCTTAGCTTCCATCAATACCCTGATTGATGGGATCTCTACTTCGATGGGGAGCACTGCCTCCATGCCATATACTAGAGAGAAAGGGGTTGCCCCTGTTAAAGTGCGGACAAATGTGCGATAACCATGAAGAGCAAAGGGCAGCATCTCGTGCCAGTCTTTATAGGTTACAACCATCTTTTGAACAATCTTCTTGATGTTCTTGTTAGCCGCTTCTACCTCTCCGTTCATCTTGGGTCGGTAGGGAGATAAGTTATGGTGTTCAATCTTGAACTCAGCGCACAACTCTTTCATTATCTTGTTGTTCAAGTTGGATCCATTGTCAGTAATGATCTAGCTAGGAACACCATAACGGCAGATGATATTGTTTTTGATAAATCGGACCACCACTTGTCGGGTTACATTGGCGAATGATGCTGCTTCGACCCACTTGGTGAAGTAATCAATGGCCACCAGGATGAACCGATGTTCGTTTGAAGCCTTAGGTTCAATCATGCCAATCATGTCGATTCCCCATATGGAAAAAGGCCAAGGGGAAGAGAGAACTTTAAGATGTGATGGCGGTACATGGATTTTGTCAGAGTATATTTGACACTTGTGACATTTCTTCATGTACTTGTAGCATTCGGATTCCATTGTCAGCCAATAGTACCCTGCTCTTAGAATTTTTCTCGCCATCGTGTGTCCATTGGCATTAGTGCCAAAGGATCCTTCGTGAATTTTTTTCATTAGCATGTCTGCTTCTGGTCTGTCTAAGCATCGGAGCAAGACCATGTTAAAATTTCTCTTATAGAGTGTATCACCGTTCAGGAAGAAGCTGCCAACCAGCCTTCTGAGGGTTTTTCTGTCTTTCCTGGATGCCCCAGGTGGGTACTGTTGTTTCTGAAGGAAGCATTTGATATCGTGATACCAAGGTTTGTCGTCTGTGACTGCTTCGATCGCGAAGATGTAAGCGGGACGTTCAAGGCGCATTATGTCAATCTTAGGTAGGTCGTTCCATTGACCTACACTAATCATGGATGAGAGAGTGGCTAAGGCATCAGCCATGTGATTCTCCTCACGAGGGATGTGATGAAACTCGATTCTGTTGAAGAAGGGCAACAACCTCCTTGCATAATCTTTGTAAGGAATCAATCCCGATTGGTATGTGTTCCAATCTCCTTTTATCTGATTGACGACCAAAGCTAAGTCGCCATATACATCCAAGTTTTTGATCCTTAAGTCGATCGCTTCCTCGAGACCCATGATACATGCTTCATATTCGGCCTCGTTGTTTGTGCATTTGAACGTAAGTCTGGTAGTGAAAGGAATGTGGGTACCCTGAGGAGTAACAATGATTTCCCCAATTCCGTTTCCATAATGATTGGCAGCTCCGTCAAAGATAAGTCCCCATTGGGAACCCGGTTCTGGCCCTTCACTGGGTAACAGTTCATCGCAGTCTTTCATTTTCAAATACATGACATCTTCGTCTGGGAAGTCAAATTCGACTGATTCCTGATCGTCAATCGGTTGATGAGCCAAATGATCGGCTAAAATACTTCATTTAACGACTTTCTGAGCATGGTACTCTATGTCATATTTTGATAGCAACATCTGCCAACGGGCAATCCTTCCTATGAGAGATGGTTTCTCGAAGACGTACTTGATTGGATCCATTTCTGAGATCAACCTCAATTCTTGTTTTTCAATTTTTGGAGAAGGCATCTCTCGAATGGCCTTGACCTTGTCAGGATCAACCTCAATTCCTTTCTGGCTGATGATGAATCCTAAGAGTTTCCCTGAACGAACACCGAAGGTGCACTTGTTGGGATTCAAGCGGAGTTTGTACTTTCTCAAACGCTCGAATAATTTTGACAGGTGGGTCACATGCTCCTCCTCTATCTTAGACTTGGCAATCATATCATCGACATATACCTCAATTTCCTTGTGTATCATGTCATGAAAGAGAGTAGTCATGGCCCTTGATAGGTTGCCCCGTCGTTCTTCAAACCGAATGGCATTACCTTGTAACAAAAGGTACCCCATGGGGTAATGAACGAAGTTTTCTCGATGTCTTTTGGCGCCATTTTTGATCTGGTTATAGCCCGAGAATCCATCCATGAAGGAGAAAACTTTGAACTTTGATGTACTGTCTACCAGCATGTCTATGTGTGGTAAAGGAAAGTCGTCCTTTGGACTTGCCTTGTTTAGATCTCTGTAGTCGACACACATTCTGACCTTTCTGTCCTTTTTGGGAACAGGTACGATGTTGGCTAACCATCAAGGATATTCTGATGTGGCGAGGAAACCCGCGTCGATCTGTTTCTGTACCTCCTCTTTGATTTTGATAGCCATGTCTAGATGAGTTCGTCTCAACCTTTGTTTTACTGGCGGAAATTCCAATCTTAACAGTAAATGATGCTACACGATGCTGGTATCCAACCCTGGCATGTTCTGATAGGACCAACCAAACACATCGGGAAACTCTCTGAGAAGCTTTGTTAAACTCTCTTTAGCGGTTGGACTGAGCAGTGCCCCAATCCTGATTTCTTTTCTCTCTTTTTCTGAACCTATGTTGATCACTTCCAACTGCTCTTTGTGAGGTTCAATGGACCTTTCCTCTTGTCTGAGTAGTCGGGAGATCTCTTCTGGAATTTCGTCGTCATTTTCTTCTTCAGCCTCGAATACCGGGAATTCAAAGTCGGGAGAAGGCATCGGATCGTATGTTTCAACTGGGTTTAAAACAAGCAATCTGCATGACGTGATGATTTGTATTTAGAAGAGATAGAGAAAATGCAAGAGTGTGTGCAGTGTATTTTTTATTACTGCTTGTTTTTTCATTATTGTTGTTTTTTAGGATTACCATTTTCTGAGAAAAGCAAAAAGAGAAAACAGCAATTAATGCGGAAATTACAGAACGACGTTATTTTATTAATGAACAAGTCGATTCTTGAAACTACAGCCCTATAAAACAAGACTCTGTCGCTTTGGGCGAAGCGAAGAGAGAAAATTTACAGAAAGCGAGCCCTATCAAAACATCTGTTTCACCTGGGCAGGGTGAAAGGTTAAAGATGGTGATTACTTTGACTTATGGACGATCTTTGGAACATCGACAGCAACCCATTGGCGGCGAACTCCTCGGTGAATCACAAAGTTTGGCACCTTCCTTGATTTGTCTTCAGAAATGACGCTGATTTCTGGTGGAGTAGGATCATTGGAATCTGTCTCCCAGGCAGAGTTATCGTAGGAGGATTCCTCTGTTGCATTCTGCTTAGTATTTGTACTCTCAGCTGTATCTCCCCATCCAGTTGGCTGGATATCTTCGAGCCTGATACGAGAGCTTTCGGGAGCGGTGTACTTGACCAAGTAGTCATATTTTCCACTCGGTTGTCCCAAGGTGTCCCCCACTTCTTTGGAACTGGAGGAGTTATCCCTCTCGATGACGTTGACCTCGGGAAAAGCATAGTTTATGAATTCTAGTCCTGTAAACGTTGCGAATTCATCGTCATGCTGGATATTTTCAGGATACCCTGGGTGTTGATCCCATGACATGGTGGGGACACAGGTATTCTGTTCAATGATGCTCAGCTGATTTTCGTTGTTCGGTTGACTTTCTTGCCCCGAGTCTCCTGGGTAAGGTTGCCACCTTGGCAGGCCATCCATCGGGCCATAGTAGGTGTAGTCAAAACTGTCCTTCATCGGAGTGTCTTTCTCTAATGAATTTGGTGGAGCACAACATCCTTCCGGATCACAATCTCTGTAGATCGTTTCGACCTCCAACCTGGGTATAAATCTCGGACTCTGTGTAGGAAAGCAAAAGGGAGTCTGCATTTCGTCCTGAGACATATAACCGTCCTCGTTGAGGTAAGACTTCCATTCCTCATTTGTGTCAAAGGGATCTTCCTCATTGATAGTGTGTACTTCTTGAGTCACCGGTTGAAGGAAACCTCCACTGTGAAAGAAGTTCTGAATGGGACGAAGACTTTCACCGTTGGCAGCTGTCTGGGTACAGGTTGCAGAAAAACCAAGACCCTTCTTTGTTTTATTATTAGTAGGAATGACAAGTTGTCCCCATCCTGTTGTATTGGTACTCCCGACTGCTTTAATAGCATCTTTGTATGAGGAAATCAAAGTTCCTCCTTCTGATTGATCGCCACTGTGTAACGAGAGTGTTTGGAACTGGGTTCCGATTATCCCTTCTGGCTCCACATAAGTGGATGACGATAAATTGCTTACAAGCAAAGCCTGTTCCCCACAGACTGTGACGAGTTGACCGTTCTGGACTAATTTTAGCTTTTGGTGGAGGGTCGAGGTGACCGCTCCGGCCTTATGTATCCAAGGTCTTCCTAATAAACAACTGTACGTTGCCCGGATGTCCATGACCTGGAAAGTGTGAGGACCAATAGTTATGGGAAGGTCGACTTCGCCGATAACTGTTTTTCTGGATCCGTTAAATGCTTTGACGACGACCTTGCTGATTCTCATTGGAGGGCCTTTGAATGATAATTGCGTCAAAGTGGACTTTGGCATAACATTCAGGGCTGACCCTGTGTCTACCAGTATGCTGGCTAAAGCATCGTCCTGGCAGTTGACTGTGATATTGAGCGCCATGTTATGACGACAACCCTCTTCAGGTAATTCCTCATCACTAAATCCCAAATTATTGCAGGAAGTGATGTTAGAGACAATACTATCGAACTGTCTGATTGTTACATCCTGTTCTACGAAGGGTTGCCCCAAGACTTTCTGCAGAGCCTCTCTGTGCGCTTCTGAACTGAGTAACAGGGATAATACCGAGATCTTTGAAGGAGTGTAACAGTTGATCAACAATGTTGTATTCACTCCTTTAGATAAGCTTCAGCATCTCATCATTGTTTTTCAAAAGGTCAGAATTATTGGATTGACCGACTGGTGGATCGGGAAGTTCCGTCTGAAGTTCCTTTTCTTTTTTGGACTCTCCAACTCCTCTGTTGAAGATTCTGCCACTCTGTGTTACACGACTGACGTCTGTAATATTTACAACGGAGGGCAATGGAATTTCCTTTCCATTTTCAATTATCATCGCGCCGTATTTGTAAGGGATCACCTTAGTTGATTCATACGGTAGTGGCCCCGGCAGATAGGTAACTATGGGAACCTTCTGGTTTTTCTAACCATCGTAAGTAATCTCGATCTGTTCCCGGTTGGGAACTTTGGATTCGTCAAGTAGAGGAATGATGGCAAAAACATTCCTAGTTCTCTGATGATCAGAGATCAAGAAAACTTCCTCAATTTGATCGACAAGGTAGTTCGGCGCCCAGTTGATGGGCCCGGAACCCGGATATGGGCAAATCTCTCCACGATCCACCTGACCCTAAAGAGCTGCTCTCACAAGGTAGCATCCTTGGTTATTTTCCGAACAGACTCCACAAAGTTCATAGTTGTGTGGTGGCACCTGGCCACACCCGCTTTGAATACAATGTAACCTCACCAGGTTAGCTTCCACAGATCGAACATCCCAACTTTGACGCCGAGTGGGGTTCCTGTTATTGATACTAATCTGCTGAGTATCTTCATCCATATAGATTGGCATCCACCAGTGATTTAACAAGTGCTGAAGTGCCTCCTGGACAAGGGTTCAACCTTGACTGTTTTAGTAACCCGCTTTACAGCTTTGGTAATCATGTGAAATCAGGAACTCGAGTCGGACCTGCTCAGCATGTAACTCTACCAGGTTGGTATTCATTAAGCGAATATCGAAGATCTGAACCATGTTGATATGATAGGGATTCCTATCATGGTAGTCCTGGATCCATCCAAGATCCATCTGACGCTGGAGGGCCTCCTCTATGAAAGAGCATCCCTGTTTGTTTACCGAGCAAGTTAGACAAGAACTGTAATTGTGCCGCGGCAGATTATGATACTGGCTTTGTCTTGAGTGCATCGCCACCAAATTGACATTCATCGCACAGGTGTCGTGGTTTTGAATGACGTTGGAATTCGTATAGACCATGGTAACTCCACGAACTCGGTGCTCTTGGATCCATCCGAGATCCATTTATTCCTGTAGAGCTGCTTGCACTACAGAACATCCTCGATTACTTTTAGAGAAGACATCACATTGATGATAATTATGAGGTGGTACATGGCCATATCCACTTTGTCTACAATGCATCTTGACTAGATTGGTCTTTAACAAGAGTACATCGTGAATTTGATAGACGTTGTTAGTCTCTCCCTCTATCAGGTTGACTGCAGCTTTCTCATGTTGAGGCAGCGGGTTCGTGAGAACATTTGGATTCGTATCTTTGAAAGATAAGATCCCGCTCCTAACAAGCTTTTGCATGTCAGGTTTGAAATTGAGACAATTCTCTATGTTATGCCTTGATCCTCCTTAATGATAAGGGCATGTCTGATCCACCTTAAACCAAAAAGGCGGATTTTCCAGTACTGTAAGAGGAGACTTAGTCTGGATGTGCCCCTTGGCTAGTAGTAACGGAAATAGTTCTACGTACAATACGGGTATAGAATCAAATCCTTGTGGCCGCGTTGTACGGTTGTTGTAGTATTGAGGACGAGCCTGCTGAAGAGGCTGTTGTGTCCTTTGGTGCTGATTAGGTTGGCTATGTGCAACCTGAGGCTAATACGTAGGAATAGGCGCAGGGTTGATAGCAGGAGTCACAGCTGTTACTAGTTGATAACGCCGCCTTTGCTTTCCGAGAGAGATATTCCCAATATCTTGCTCTTTTTTCTTAAGGAGAGCACTACCGTATCATTTTGTATTGCTTGATGGTCCAGCGTCTTTTGCTAGACGTCCTTCTCGGACGGCTTCCTCAAGACGAACTCCCATACCGACCATTTCAGTGAAGTCACTGGGCGCACTGGCAACCATTCTGTCATAGTAAAATGAGCTTAAGGTCTTTAAGAAGATCTTTGTCATCTCTTTTTCCTCAAGAGGTGGACAAATTTGAGCGGCAATGTCATGCCATCTCTGGGCATACTCCTTAAAGGTTTCCTTGTCCTTTTGTGACATTGATCTGAGCTGATCTCTGTCTGGTGCCATGTCCAGATTGTATTTGTATTATTGGACGAAGGCAGTACCAAGATCTCTGAATGTGCTGATCGTAGCGCGGTTTAAACCCATGTACCATTTTAATGCGGCACCGGTTAAACTATCCTAAAAGTAGTGAATCAGTAAGTCCTGATTCTCTGTCTAAGCCGACATTCGCCGAGCGTACATCACCAGGTGGCTCTGAGGGCAAGAGTTACCCTTGTATTTTTCAAAGTCGGGCACTTGGAATTTGTGCGGGACTTTCACATTAGGGACCAAGCAGAGGTCTGCGGCATCCTTTCCAAATAAATCCTGACCGCGAATGGCTTGCAGCTCCTTCTGCATTTCCAAGAACTGTTCCTGGAATTTGTTCATTCTATCAAACATAGTTTCCTTTTTACCAGAAGGTATCTGTGGAATCTGTCCTTCCGGGACAGTGTGCACCACAGGGGGTGGTACCGTGACTACGGCGGTGAATCTTGGCACCTCCCGAAGTTTGTAACCTTCAGGAGTCTTCAATATGCCTCGGGCATCTTCGCTTTCCCGAAGTTTGTAACCTTCAGGCCCAACGGTTTCTGCTGTGATTCCCTGATCTTCAGTGATCGGTGGAACATATCCTTCTGGGATATAGTTAACAGGCATGCCCCAGGGACGATCTTTCGGCATCTGATACCTAGGATCATACTTCTCCACTATGGGCGCTGAGGTGATCTCTGAGATCACAGTTCTTTGTAGCTGAGCTTCTGTCATGGCTTGCATGTCATTACGAAGCTTTCTCATATCCTCTCTCAGAGCGTCGATCTCTTCTTTCAACTCTCTGTTTTCTTCCTCAAGATCATCCATCTTTTTTTGACGATTGGCCCGAGTATGGTACGAATGAGACAATTTGACTCTAGAATTGAGACACAAACGTGAGATTCATAGGTAAGAAGAATACGTGACGTGAGAATGATGAATGCAATGATTATATTAATTGTTTTTTGGTTTAATCAAAATAAACTTCGACAATTAGATTGCAAATATCAAACAGTGGGGAAACCCCGTTTTATTGAAGTCAAAGGAATGCGGAAACGAAAATACAGTAGATTACAAAGTGTGGAAATAGAAACCTAAGCTAATGGGCCCAGAGTCCTCTCTGAGGAGAACTTGGGTGCTGATTCTGGTACTTTCCTTTTCTTGGACCGGGGCTCTTGAGCCGTTGTCGGGTTGTCATTCCTTTGCCAGGTGAAAGGAGTGAGCAAATTCCTTTGGTCATCTTGATTCTTTACAGCATGCTGCTCCAAACTTTCAATCAGAGCATCCTTATCTTTCAATAATTGCTGTATTTTGATACACTCCACATTGAGAGTGCGGTATTTGTTCTTCCACGACCTCCTCTCCCGTTGAACCTTGTTGAGAGTAACTTGGAGTTTTTCCGTCTCGGTCATGAAGTACATGACGGATTCCCTTGGCGGAAGAACTTTGTGACGAGGATAAGGCATCTTTAACTTGAGAGCTCTAGTTTGTACCCAATGGAGATAAGGCTCCACCGAGACACAGTCCAGTTTTCCTAGAGACTCCCGTCCTTTTTTATGAACGTGTTTCCAAGCGTGCACTATTTTTGTCTTTAGTGCTCTGTCATTTTCTCCTTCCTTGAAGAAAAGACCTTCCAGATGAGCATTCCGGGGGACGTGCCTCATCGGGTATCCAAATTGACGATGAACGAGAACTGGATGGTAATTGATTCCTCCCTTAGTTCCTATAAGGGGTACGTTGGGGAAGTTTCTGCAACGGTCAATGATCCTGATCTCGTCATAAATCCTATTACACCAATCTATGTCAGAGTTGGTGAGAGACATGATTTTCTGCGACCAGCGTAAGGCACTCTTGTGATCCCATAAAGCGGCAGACTTAGGTAAATGGGAGATAAACCATTTGTATAGTAGGGGTACACAGCATGTGATCTCCCCTCCGTTGTACAGATTCCCTAAGTGTACAGAATGATACGCATCGGTGAGCAAGGTCGGCACATGGTTTCCAATGAGAAAAACCTTAATGGCGTTGATATCGACGAAGTTATTAATGTTGGGCAACAGAAATAACCCATAGGTGAGTAAGACAAAGATGCTTTCAAAAGCAGTCCCGTTCCCTATACTAGCGAAGTACAGAGCATTCTTTGTCAAGAACTGGGCTGGAAAAACCTTGTATGCCACCCTTAGTAGTCATGTGAGTCCTGACTTCTGACTCATCCAAATAAATTGCTCTTGCAATGGTCTGATCCTTTGGAATTTCTTCCAGTCCGGAAAATGGAGCTCGATCAGTGATATGTTAATCGGTCAGATGAGAATATTCCTCCAGCGTTGGTGCGAGCTGGTAATCCGGGAATGTGAAACAGTGATAAACCGGATCGTAAAACTGAATGAGCGTCTCCATGATTCCTTCAATCACATGGACCCTTAATAGAGGTAGCAGACCTCCGTACTTGGCTCTGAAAGCCTCTTGGTTTGTGATCATTCTCGTCAAACCTCTCAAATCCTCTAGTTTTGGAACCTTGAAGGTGTACTTATGAGTTCTCCTTCTACCGAAATCCATGAGCGCAATCTTTTTCTCTGATATTTGCAATCACAGTCTCAGTTTAATTTGAAAAAGAGAGACTAGAAGAGAAATTTTTCTGTGTTTAAATGTTTTTTTAAATGAATGCATGAATACAACACACAAAAACATAGAAAAAACATGGGGTCAAAGGGTCGTTGTCATGAAGTCAAGGCTCTACCCATCCCCAAGGTTTACTAATGATTTTCGTACCTGTCTCTCATCATCATCAACTCTTGTCAAGAAAACACCAGCGGGCCGAGAACCGTGCTAGGTGGTGTTTTTTGAAGAGTCCTCAGAAGAGGGTGACATCGCATGATAACTATTTCCGATAGCCTCTGCACCACTAAAGGGGTTTTCCTAGGTGTATACTCAATCTTTCCACATATGGCATCACACGCATTCCCATTAGAAAAAAAATAAACACATATATCAATTAGGAAAAGCAGTATATATATATTTGTCTTAATCATCCTAGACCTCTAGTCTTACGGTCCTAAACAGACAATGACTCCCCAGTCGAGCTGTCATTTCTGTGAAATCAGGATTTTCTGCCTAAGAGATGGGACATCTAACAGGGGAAGATGATTGTCCCCAACAGAGTCGCCATTTTTCTATAGCGAGTGATTTTTGGATGTGGTTGCAAAACACGATCGCTCTAGTACTACAGCTCGATTCATTTTTTATCCTATTGAAGCTGATGAAGGAAGGGAAATAGATGTCTCCAATTAACCCTGCTTGCATACTGAGGTTAAACAGTCAAAACTGTTGGTTTATAGATGTGATCCAAAGTGTGGGTTTCTCTTAGGTTATTTCTCCGGAGTAATGCCTGGGCATGGTGTTAAGAATGATGCTTTATGAAATGATGGGATTTTGGGTTTTTATTTAGTATGCTCGCTAAGATTTTTCTTTCAATTTTATGCCTACGTATTCCCGTTTTCCGAAACAGGGAAATCAGAGCGATCGTAGTTCCTCCTATTCTATGGGAGGAAATGGCTGTTTTGGTGTCTTGTTCAAAGCCCAAGACGTGAAGCGAAAGATAGTTTGTATCTTGTTCAAAGCCCAAGATGTGAAGTTAAAAGGTCTCAACTTTAGAGAGAATTTGTGATCTCTAAAGAGGGGTTTGTCTGTTATGACTGTTTATAAAGGAGAATTACTTTAACTGGGATATGTGAATCCAGCAATGCCATAATTTCCTTTATAGGAGGTTTTCAACCTGAAGGAGAAGACTTTAACTCAGTGTAGAGCAATGCCATCTTTCCTTAGGAATTTCTCATGCTAAAAGAGGGACAATGGCATGGATGTAGATGATCCTGAGGCTTGCCGCTTACAGCAATTAGATGAAGGGAAAAAAGTTGTTGATGTTTGTATACTGTGAACGAGGCACAACTTTGATGCTAAAAGGTTGATTCGATCAACCGGGGTTTCCTTATACAAAGCCTAAGAGGAGGCTATTGGCCCAACAAGAGGGTTTTTATGTGTCTCGTACGAAGCCCGAGAGAGAGGCTAAAAGGGTTTGACTTAACGAGGGAGTCTTTTTGTATCTCGTACTAAGCCCGAGATGGAGGCTAAAAGATGTTTGACTCCACAAAGGGAGTGCTTTATACTCAGCAAGAGAGTGGTTTTGTATCTCGTACGAAGCCCGAGATGGAGGCTAAAAGATGTTTGACTCCACAAAGGGAGTCTTTATATCTCATATAAAGCCCGAGATGGAGGCTAAAAGAGGTCGACCCAACAAGAGAGTATTTTTGTATCTCGTACGAAGCCCGAGATGGAGGCTAAAAAGTTAGCTCCGCTGGGGAGAATCATTGTACAAAGCCCCAGAGGAGGCTATTGTAACTGTTTCAGTTGAGTGACAGATCCAATATGCTAATTTAAAGAGAAAATCAGTTCTTAAATGAGTGATGTTTGCACTCAGGGATTTGATCAGAGGATCGGGATTATTTCCTGTTTCTTTAAGGAAATGGGAAATCCAAGGGATATTGAGATTGTCCGAGTCTACGGGTTTTCTTCCTATTTTGGAAAGGGACTTGAGAATGTCTTTGAGACTCAAGGAAGTTAGAATGTCCAAGTCTAGAGTTTTATCTTTTGTACTATGCTTTGAGAAACAGTAGTATGGTCTAGACTCTTCGAAAGACTGTTCTATGAAGATGATTAGTTTCTGTTCCTATACCTCTAGGAGGTCGTCTGGATAATTTGTACGAAGCCCAAGAGGAGGCTGGAAACTTTTAAGAAGCCGAGAGGTCCTTGTACGAAGCCCAAGAGGAGGCTATCATTCCCGGAGGAAGAATCATTATATGAAGCCTAAGAGGAGGCTGTGAATACTTCTAAGAAGCCGATGGGTCCTTGTACAATGCCCAAGAGGAGGCGGGGTGATTTTAGGAAGCCTGTGGGTCCTTGTACAATGCCCAAGAGGAAACCTATTCTTTTAAGAAGCCTGCGGGTCCCCAAACCCCGAGAAATTCAAGATAGACTATTCACAAGCAATAGATCAAGCCAGGAAAGTTCGAGAATTTGGAAGAAAATCAAGAGATACTATTCACGGAGAATACATTCATCTCTGGGGAGGTAGAGTCTCTTGACAATTCCTAAGGAGGACAGCCGAAGAGAAGATTGTATCTGGTGCTCCTATTGGGGATCTTGCTTGTCTATTTCTACGAGTAATCGAAAAGGCTTTACTTAGTTCTAGACGTAGTTGCCGGGGAAACTCGAAATATCTATACTATTATTACACAGTTGATATGAGTTTATGAAAGAAGACTTACAGTGAAACAGCCCCACAATACAGTTATATACATATGAAAGCGATAAATGAAAGTGGGTAAACACTTACTCAGTTGTAGAGCTTCCATGCTGTTTTGTTAGTTTGTTCAACAAAGAAAACTTTGAAAACAACAGTATATTCAAAATCAAAGGAGAAAGTGCTCTGAAAAAGAAAGACTTGGGGCTTACAGCTCAAGGAGAGGCTCAGGGTTTTGTAAGTGATTGCACTGTTGAAATTTGTACAGAGAGATTTATACAAGTGACTGTGGCCAAAAAAAGGTTTTCTATACAAAGGGATGGGTCTTACACTCTCTCAAGAGGCCCAAAAGGTTTTAAAGAAAAAGAGATGGGTCTTACTACTCGAGGGTAGGCCCAGATGATTTTTCGTTTAAAATGGCGATTTCGCCGAGGTTTTCTTTTAACACAGAGGGACTTATACAATATCTGAGGCCCGAAATTGTTTTGGTTAAAAGGGGATATGGTCTTACACTCTAATAGAGGCCCACAAGTTTTGAATGGGTCTTATAGCTCGAGGAGAGGCCCAAATGTTTTAAACGGACGACGGTCACGCCGTTTACTTGTACAGAGGGACTTATATAATAAGTGAGGCCCACAAAGTTTTATGTACAAGGGGGTTTGGGTCTTACACTCTCTCAAGAGGCCCAGAAGGTTTTGAATATGATTTATGAGGGTTGAATTAATCAAAAACCCTAATTTATTTTCAAAATGTATTTTAATTGAATAAAATTCAATTAAAATGATCAAAAATTGTTTAACATGTGGAAAACAAATTATGATCTTGGATTAATGCTTCATAAATCAAGTTTTGCCCTACAAAATGATTAGAAATCATTAAAATTTGCAAAATCAAGGTGGAAAAAATATTCAAAATGTCAAAAACAATTAAAATATTAATTCTTTGCAAAAATATCAATTATATGGAATAAATAATATTTTTGGTATTTTTTGGGAAAATAAAATATTTTAACATTTTTGTGAATTATTAAAAAAAGAATCAACTCAAAATCATTAAAACTCAGAGAGAAATTAATTTTTGAATCAATTAAATAAAATCACAAAATTCAAATATTTGAATTTTCAAAAAGGGCACCAAGAACACCCAAGAACACGCGCGTGTTCTGGGTTTTGCCCAGATTTGCATTTTCTCTCCAATCTCACTGAATACTTGATTATATCATGCAATCCACATATCAATCTGCTCGTCTCAACCTCACAATCATGTCTATGGTATTTAATTTATTTATATTAAACATGGAATAAAAAATCAAGACAAAACCTCAAGAACCCTAATTTCTGCATGAAGGCTGGGATTTTTGATACACGATTCAAACAAAGCAATTAATTAAGGGGAAACATTCCATGCATGATTATGAACATTTGGCAAAAGTATTGTGCGAGGAAATATGCATAGATTGAGAGATGACCAAGTTTAGGCTTACCTCTAGGCCGTGACAGCAAGTTCAAAGTGATTTCTGAGTTGGAGGTGTTACAGATGAGTTGTGATGATCTGAACAGCTTCCCTACACCCTATGGAGTGTGTTTGAATGCTTGGACCTGATTGAAATGGGCTGGATCACTTCATGGCATCTCAACTGCAACTTGGTTAAAACCTTGAGCAATTGACTGGTGATTCTGAGTAATCAGTGTTCCAGATGTTGTTTAAGTGTTTGATCAACTCATATATGATGTATGTGAGGTGTGTGTGTGATTGGTTTGAGTGGAATTGCTCTCTAGCTCAAAAACTCAAAGTTGCCTTGCTAAAGAAGGCATTTTTGCCAAGAGAAAGAGATTTTGAGGAAAGCATCTGTTTGATGGATTTGTTGTACTCAAACTGAGCACAAATGAGCTCTATTTATAGTAGAGCAAGTTTGTTTTGCAAGGAATAGTGAATGGCAACTGCTGAGTAGGTTTGGCCAATGTTGGCAAATGAAAATCCAAGTCTCCTCTAGCCATTGACTAGAGGTTAGGGCACAGGTTGCTGGTTCCCTTGGTCTTGGAAAAGTCTTGACTGAATTCAGTTGCTAATAGCTCAGTCCATGCCACCTTGGTGCTTCCATTGAATGCTCCAATCCAAAATTGGAGTCTTGTCCCCAATTTAGGCAATTCTAGGTTTAGCATGTTATTTCTTGTTCCAAGGACTTTGGAGGCTTGGCTCAGTGATTGTCCCCTTTAGATTCAATCCTCAGATGTGTCCAAGACGATGATAAGGCTTGGAATTGGCTGATTTTGGCAAATCGACCAAAAGTGCAAAAATCTGCCTTGCCTTGGCAGATTTCAGCAAGGCATCTTGCCGCTACCATATCTCATAGCTCAAGTTGAATTTGGTGATGTTCTTGGCCATTTTGGAAAGCCCTTATATGATACAACAACTGTTTGATCATATTTGGTTTTGGTACTTTTTGGATCCAAGTGAAAAATCCCCCTACATTTGGAAAAAAGTAAAGGCAGATTCTGACTTGGTGAAATTTTCACTAAGTGTTGGAACAAAGTGACTTTTCTTGATTTTGATCACTCCATAACTCAAAATCCATGAGGAATTTGGACATAGATCAGTAGGAAGCTTTTGTAGAGGGCCATGAGGGCTACAAATCAAGCTTTGGATGGGGAAAAATGGCTTTGTGGTTTAGGAGTTATGATCCTCCAAAGTTGGTACCCTTGCCACTTTATTTCATAACTTAGAAAATTTTCTAAGTTTTTATGGTTACCCCTTTTACAAGTTATCCCACTTTCTTTGATTTTTCTTGATGAATGATGATTCAAATCACACATAAACATCATTTTAGGGTTAAAAATCCATTTTAGTGAAAAATCTCAAAAAGTCAAAGTTGACTTTTGTGCATAGTTGACTTTTTATCAGATGAATTCCAAACCGTGCGATCCTTTAGGAAATCATGTCCTTGACCTAAATCAAACTTGATGGACATGTTCCATGGGTGTTATAGAGTGTATTGAATCATATCTTAGGGCTTGGGAGCATGTCCTGGTCAAAAGTCAAAGCTACAGTTGACTTTTCCCGCAAAATCCTAACTGTGGTCCAGATGAAATTGAGACTTGTTGCTCAAACTTCTTGGATCAATCCATTGGTGAAAATGGATCAATGTGGTATATTGGAGACCCTCAAATTATGTCTTGAGGTCTTGGCTCATGATTTGTCCCAAAAAGTCAACTTAGGGGTGAATTAGGTCAAGAAACCCTAATTCCTGATTTTTGATGAATGCATACCCTGAGGCAAAATTGACTTACTGGTTGGGTCCAAGAGGTTCCATGGAGCATATTAGGTTATGTTTTGAATCATTGGCTCATGCCCAGATGAAATTTTCCATCTGGAGGCCCTGGTTGACCAAAACCCTAATTTGGTGACACCGGCGATCTGGAGGCTTGATCCGCCTAGAAGGGAGCATCCTTGTGCTTAATCCTTGAAGTGGGAGTCCTCTTGATCCTTTGTCTATGTTTGAGAGGTTAGACAAGTTAAAGATCAAGTCATTCCTTGATTGGCCTTTTGGCTAAGAGCTCTGAGAGGGCTTGAAACCCTAATTCTAATTGCAGTGGATGCTCAACAATTCCTTGAGGAGATTGATGAGGCATAAAGGTACATCCCTATTGTGATGATGATTTGCA
Organism: Lathyrus tuberosus; assembly: GCA_022829125.1. Classification (NCBI taxonomy): domain Eukaryota; kingdom Viridiplantae; phylum Streptophyta; class Magnoliopsida; order Fabales; family Fabaceae; genus Lathyrus; species Lathyrus tuberosus. Next base: position 1,449,452 of record JALAZF010000574.1, on the reverse strand, counting down.
CAATGATGGGAATCTTAGTGGTCAAAATTTGGGGTATGACAGCCTTAAACCAAAAAGGTGGATTTTTCGGTACTGTATGAGGAACCCTCGTTTGGACGTGCCCTTTGACCAGTAGTAACGGAAATAGTTATGCGTACAACAATGGTATTGGGTCAAACCCCAGTGGTCGTGTTGTACGATTGTTGTTGTACTGAGGACGAGCCTGCTGAAGAGGCTGTTGTGTCCTTTACTGATATTGTTGTTGATTCGGTTGGCTTTGCGCAACCTGAGGTTGATACGTAGGAACATGCGCAGGGTTAATAGCAGGAGTTACACCTGCTACTGGTTGGTAATGTCGCCTTTGCTTTCCGAGAGAGATATTCCCAATATCCTGCTCTTTTTTCTTAGGGAGAGCACTACCGTATCTTTTTGTACTACTTGATGATCCAACGTCTTTAACTAAATGTCCTTCTCGGACGGCGTGCTCAAGACGAACTCCCATGCCCACCATCTCGGTGAAGTCACTGGGCGCACTGGCAACCATTTTGTTGTAGTAAAATGAGCTTAAGGTTTTCAAGAAGATCTTTGTCATCTCTTTTTCCTCAAGAGGTGGACAAATCTGCAATTTCACGCCATCTCTGAGCGTACTCCTTAAAGGTTTCCTTGTCCTTTTGTGACATCGATCTGAGTTGATCTCTGTCTGGTGCCATGTCCAGGTTATACTTATACTGCTGAACGAAAGCAACGCCAAGATCTCTGAAAGTAGTGATCTTAGTGCAGTTTAAACCCATGTACCACTTGAGTGCGACACCGATTAAACTACCCTGAAAGTAGTGAATCAGTAGCTCCTGGTTATTTGTCTGAGTTGACATTCGCCGAGCGTACATCACCAAATGGCTTTGAGGGCAAGAGTTGCCCTTGTACTTTTCAAATTCGGGCACTTTGAATTTGTGCAGAACTTTTACATTGGGGACCAAACAAAGGTCTGCGGCGTCCTTTCCAAATAGATCCTGACCGTGAACGGCTTGCAGTTCTTTCTGCATCTCCAGGAACTGTTTCTGGAACCCATTCATTCTGTCAAACATACTTTCGTTTCCACCAGAAGGTATCTGTGGAATATTTCCTTCCGGGATAGTGTGTATCACAGGTGGTGGTATAGTCATCATGGCAGTGACTCTTGGTGTCTCCCAAAGTTTGTAACGTTCAGGAGTTGTGGTCATGCCCCTGGCATCTTCGCTTTCCCGAAGTTTGTAACCTTCAGGCCCAGTGGCTCCTGCTACAGTTTTCGGATCTTCCATGATCGGTGGAATATATCCTTCCGGGATATAGTTGATAGGCATGCCCCAGGGACGATCTTTTGGCATTTTGTACCTAGGATCATACTTTTCCACTATGGGCGTAGATGTGATCTCTGAGATCACAGTCCGTTGTTGTTGTTGCATCTGAGCTTCTGCTAGAGCTTGCATGTTGTTATGGAGCTTTCTCAGATCTTCTTTCAGAGTGTCGATCTCTTCTCTCAACTCTCTGTTCTCTTCCTCGAGATCATCCATCTTTTTCTGTCGATTGGCCTGAGTATTGTACGAATGAGACACTTTGACTCTTGAATCGAGACACAAACGTGAGATTCCCAGGGAAGAAGAATGTGTTACGTGAGAATGATGAATGAAATGCAATGATTATATTAATTAACTTTTTATTTAATCAAAATAAACTTCAATAATTGGATTACAAATATCGAACAGTGGGGGAGAGCCCATTTTATTGAATTCAAGGATTGCGAAAATGGAAATACAGTAGATTACAAGTGCTGAAAAGGAAATGTCTAAGCTAATGGATCATGAGTCCTCTCTGAAGAGAGCTCAGGTGCTGGTTCTGGTGCTTTCCTTTTCTTTGATCGGGGCTCTAACCGGGGCTCTAGAGCCGTTGTCGGGTTGTCATTCCTTTGCCAAGTGAAAGGAGTGAGCAAATTCCTTTGGTCTTCTTGATTCTTTACAGCATGTTGCTCTAAAATCCCGATCAGAGCATCTTTATCTTTCAATAGCTACTGTATTTTCTTACACTCCACATTGAGAATACGGTACTTGTTCCTCCAAGACCTCTTCTCCTACTGAACTTTGGTGAGAGTAACCTGAAGTTTTTCCGTATCAGACATAAAGTAAAGGACGGGGTCCCTTAATGGAAGAACTTCCTGACGAGGGTAAGGTATCCTTAGCTTGAGAGCTCTAGTTTGTACCCAGTGGAGATAAGGCTCTACCGCGACACAGTCCAGTTTTCCTAGAGACTCTCTTCCTTTCCTATGAACGTGTTTCCAGGCATGCGCTATTTTTGTCTTTAGTGCCCTGTCATTCTCTCATTCCTTGAAGAAAAGACCTTCCAGATGAGCATTACGCGGGACATGCCTCATCGGGTATCCGAATTGACGACGAACTAAAACCGGATGATAATTGATTCCTCCCTTAGTTCCTATAAGGGGTACGTTTGGGAAATTTCCATAATGGTCAATGATCCTGATCCCATCATAGACTCGATTGTACCAATCGATGTCAGAGTTGGTAAGAGACATGATTCTCTGTGACCAATGTAAAGTATTCTTTTGATCCCAAAATGCAGCAGACTTGGGCAAGTGGGAAATGAACCATTTGTACAGCAGGGGTACACAGCATGTGATTATTCCTCCGCTATACAAATTCCTTAAGTGTACAGAATAATACGCATCTACGAGTAAGGTTGGTACAGGGTTTCCAATCAGAAAAATCTTAATGGAGTTGATATCTACAAAGTTATCGATGTTGGGAAACAAAAATAACCCGTAGGTGAGCAAAACAAAGATGCTCTCTAAAGCGGCCACGTTCCCTATACTATCAAAGTACAGGGCTTTCTTTATCAAAAACTGGGCTGGCAAACCCTGGATACCACCCTTAGTGGTCATGTGAGTCCTGACTCCTGACTCGTCCAAATAGATTGCTCTTGCAATGGTTTGATCTTTTGGAATTTCTTCCAGTCCAGAAAAGGGAGCTTGATCAGTAATATGTAAATCAGTCAAGTGAGAATACTCCTCTAGTGTTGGTGCTAGCTGATAATCTGGGAATGTGAAACAGTGATAAACCGGATCGTAGAACTGGATTAGTGTAGATATGATTCCTTCTATTACATGGACCCTTAACAGAGACATCAGTCCTCCATACTTAGCTCTGAAAGCCTCAGGGTTGGTGATCATCCCAGCCAACCCTCTTAAATCCTCTAACTTTGGAACCTTGAAGGTGTATTTGTGAGTTTTTCTTCTACCGAAATCCATAACGCAATCCTTCTCTCTGACATTTGCAAACATTGTCTTAGTTTAATTTGAAAAGAGAGAGACTAGAAGAGAAATTTTTCTTTGTTTAAATGTTTTTTGAAATGAATGTATGAATGCAGCACACAAAAATATAGAAAAAACATGGGGTCAAAGAGTCGGTGTTATGAAGTCAAGGCTCTACCCATCCCCAAAGGTTTATACTGGTGATTTTTTGTACCTGTCCACAAAATCATTGACCCCTCTTGGGATAACAACAGCAAGCAGATTGCCATCGAGCTGATGTATCTTAGAGTGATCTCAAATAAGGGTAGTATCGTGTGACAACTATTCCCGATAGCTTCCGCACTACAAAATAGTTTCAGTCTACTAAAAACCTCAGCTTCATAGATAACCCATTCGACCACACTACTTTCAACAACCGAAGTCGTATAGGCAATGTATCTGCAAAGGGAGTCTCCACTGAGTTTGATGGTCGACCGGGGACTCTTAACTTGGATTCACTCCCCATAAGATTACCCGTATAATGCCATCACCTATCTTAGGTGTATACTCAATCTTTCCACATGCAGCATCACACGCATTCCCATTAGCAGAAAAATAAACACAGATATCAATTAGGAAAAGCAGTATATATATTTGTCTTAATCATCCTAGACCTCTAGTCTTATGATCCTAGACAGACAATGACTCCCCAGCAGAGTCACCATTTCTATAGTGTTTGGTGAATTTAAGGCCTTCACCTTAAAATAGGGACCACAAGATCTTACCTTACCTCCCACTGTGGGCGCCACTTTTCTGTAGCGCAATTTTTGTGGTTTCGAATCACTATCGCTTTGGTACTACAGTTCAATTCATTTTTTTTATCTTGTTGAGCTGATTAAGGAAGGGAAATAGATGTCTCCAATTAACCCTACTTGCAAGCTGAGGTTAAACAGTCAAAACTATTGGTTTACAGATGTTATATGGGGGTTCGTCTTTTAAGGTTATTTTCTTAAAAACAGGGTCTAGACTAGGGGGTAGGTTTCTGTGTTAGGTCTGATTCTTTTGATGGATATATGAAGGTACTGGATTTTGAGTTTTTGATTAGTATGCGCGCTAAGATTTTGCAATCTTATGCCTACGTATTCCCGAAACAGGGAAATCAGAGCGATCGTAGTTCCTTCTATTCTATGGGAAGAAAAAGGTTGTTTTGGTGTCTTGTTCAAAGCCCAAGACATGAAGCTAAACAGTTTGTTTGTATTTTGTTCGAAGACCAAGATGTGAAGCTGAAGGGTTTAGGATGAGAGAGAATTTTTCATCTCTAAAGAGGGGTTGTTGATGTTTGTATGTTGTGAGCAAGGCACAACTTTGATGCTAAAAGGTTGATTGACTCAACTAGGGTATTGACTCTGTTGGGGAGAATGTATCTTGTATAAAGCCCAAGATGGAGGCTGAAAGGGTTTGACTCAACAAGAGATTACTTTTATCTGTCCTGTATAAAGCCCAAGACAGAGACTAAAAAGGTTTGACTCAACAAGAGAGTCGGAACATGTGATTGACTCAACAAGAGAGTCTGTTTGACTCAACAAGAGAGTCTTTTGATGTCTCGTCGAAGCCCGAGATAGAGGCTAAAAGGAGATCGACTCAACAAGAGAGTCTTTTATACTCAACAAGAGAGTGTTTTATATGTGTCTTGTATGAAGCCCAAGACGGAGGCTAAAAGATGACTCAACAAGAGAATCTTTTATACTAAACAAGAGAGTGATTTTATCTATCTCGTACAAAGCCCGAGATTGAGGCTAAAAAGGGTTGACTCAACAAGAGAATCTTTTATACTCAACAAGAGAGTGATTTGATGTCTCGTATGAAGCCCGAGATTGAGGCTAAAAGGAGATTGACTCAACAAGAGAGTCTTTTATACTCAACGAGAGAGTGTTTTATATGTCTTGTGCAAAGCCCAAGACGGAGGCTAAAAGAGTTTGACTCAACAAGAGAGTCTGAAAATAGAGAGAATCATTTATACAAAGCCCAAGAGGAGGCTGTCTTACTGCTGAGGATTAGATCCATAGGCAGACCCAAGGGTGGGGAACTCTCATGAGAGAGACCGGGTTTCAGAGTGATCCGTGTTTCTTCCTATGTTTGAATGGAACTTGAGAATGTCTTTGAGACTCAAGGGGGCTTAAACTGTAACACCCCAAATTCGATTATGATTAATTGTTGCTTATTTGAGGATATAAGGTGATTTTGACGATATATGGTTATGTGGCACGATGCATTGTGGTGAAATTATTTTAATAATATTAATAGTAAGAATAATCATACAGTATTATTCAGATTATCATTTATTATTTAAAATAATAGAAGTGGGAGTATTGAGGGTATGTTGGTCTTTAGGGATGGATAAGTGAGGGTATAATAGGAAGAGCACATTTAGGGGTATTTTAAGAGAGAATAGCGAAAGAAACTCATTATTCGTATTATTTTGAGGAAGAGGCAAAGGTGCTCTGAAGAACAAGTGAGACGGAGGCTAGGGCATAGAAGAATTCCGGCGAAACTTCAAGAGAGGTCGAAGGAGACAATATTCTAAGGTATGGGGAGTATCGCTTTGCAATATTTTGATATAAAGATTAGGTGTTGGTGGGTAATTGGGGTTTTGGGGGAAAACCTAGGAATTGGAGGTTAGGGATGATGGGGTTTTGATGATTTACTATGGGATGATTGTTGTTATTGATGTATATGGGATAGTTCTAGGTTATAATAACATAATCTGTGGTAATTTAAGGATAAAACCTAGTTTAGGGGTGTTCAATCGCAGATGGAGAAGTGCTGTTATCGCAGGGTTTTTCTGCCAAAATCGCAGAGGGCGCTTAGCGCGGCCTAACGTGCTTAGCGCGTCTGGAAGAATTTCGCCTCGTCGAGGCAGTAAGTAGCGCGCTTAGTGCAGGTGGGGCTCGCTTAGCGTGACCTGGGGCTGAAAAATTATATTTTTATGGACTTAAAATTCATGGAAAATATCTGTTTTATATTATATTACTGTTGTGATGTTGCTGTAAATTGCTGCTATGTGTTGACGTGTTATATGATGATTTTTCATGATGTTACTGATGAGTATACGAGGATGTTTTGATGATTGTTGACGAATATGTGATGATATGACGTATATGAGGATTGATGAATGATGATGCACATTATGATGTTTAATTGATGATGATGATTAGTGATGTTGTGTATCATACATTCATATGCATACTCTGTGACGACGCTTCATTCCCATTGTGCTGATATGAGGTAATTATGACGTGCTCCGGTTCCAAATGCGGGATCGATCCTATTGACAAGGATCTTTGGAGGGTTGATGGCCTAGTGTCCATTATTATGACGATTTGGTACCACATGCATTTTTATGATGTTGCACTTCATTATTGGTGGCATTGCATGATTGCACATGAGTGATATTGGTGATGTGATGTTTATATGATGTTTTGGGTGAGTCGCTGTAGTATTGGAGTCAGTTTTCTTTTCGGTTGAGTGGAGGGTGTGTCTTGCTCTGATTATGTAACATCAGGGTTGGGAACGCTTTTGTTTGAAATATTGTGTTACTTTGATTAACATGTTTCATGAGGATTTTTGAAGATGCTGAGTTGTTTAAAATTCCAATTTTGATGAGATTAAATTACTATCAGTTGTTTTATAAAGGAGAATTTATTTTTATGACGATAATTCTACTGCGACGTTTTTGTTTAGAGGAGGTGTTGATCCAAAATAAGTTATTATTCCTATATGTTGTAACCCATGTTACGGAGCAGGAAAATGATTATGATGCCTTTGTGAAGTGTGACACCCTTGAGTGGTGATTTTATTTGATTTAATTTCCATACGAATATGGAATAATTGTTGGGTTAGAAGGGTGTTACATTAGTGGTATCAGAGCAGGTCGGTTCGTCTGGCCAGATTTTTACTTGATGTGTGTCCCTGTCAGTCGACGAGTGTGTACACTGTCGATGTTTTAGTTCTTCTATCCTTGTTGGTGGTGTGTAGGATGGTTGGAAGAAATGATCGTGCAATTGCTGATGTGTTAGAATTGGTTGCTAATGTGGTGGCGCAGCTGAATCCAAATGGTGGAGCTCCTGATGAGTTTCGTGCTTTGGGAAAGTTTCAAAGGAACAATCCACCGACTTTTGTGGGTACGCATGATCCAGCAAGTGCACACAAGTGGCTGAAAGCGATCAAGAAGATCTTCTGGGTGATGGGGTGTTCTGATGAGCAACAGTTTCAGTTCGAAACATATATGCTGGAAGAAGAGGCTGAGGACTGGTGGGATAACACCCGTCAGAGACTTGCAGATGTTGGCACTGTGATAACTTGGGCTGTGTTTTGGCAAGAGTTTCTAGGAAATTATTTTCCAGAGGATGCTCGTGGCAAGAGAGAAGTGGAATTCCTTGAGCTGAAGCAAGGAGATATGACTGTGGCAGAGTATGCCGCAAAGTTTGAGAAGTTGGTGAAGTTTTGTCCGCACTACAATCGTGCTGATGCTGAGATGTCCAAATGTCTCAAGTTTGAGAATAGGCTGAGACCAGAGATTAAGCAGGGTATTGGGTATCAGCAGATCCGCAGGTATGTTGAGTTGGTTGACAAGAGCAGAATCTACGATGAGGACAGTCGAGCTCGATCTGCTCACTACAAGCAGTTGAGTGAGAAGAAAGGGCAGTATAGGGGTAAGCCTTATACAACTTTAGCTGACAAAGAGAAGCAGAAGGCTTCAGATGGGAAGAAGACAAGTGGGGGAGTAGCTCCCGCTTCTGGAAAGTGTCATAAGTGTGGTGGGCAAGGTCACCATGCTGATGCGTGCACCAATAATGTGGTGAGGTGCTATCGATGTGGTAAGAAGGGGCATAGAGCTACTGACTTCAAAGATAAAGGTCCGACCTGTTTCAATTATGGTGAGAAAGGTCATATCAGTACTCAATGTCAAAAGCCGAAGAAGACTACTACTGCTGCCCAGACCAGTGGCCATGTGTTTGCTTTGAGTGGTGCAGAAGTTCTAGAGAAGGACAACCTGATTAGAGGTACTTGTTTTATTAATAATATCGAGTTGGTTGCTATTATTGATACTGGTGCTACTCATTCTTTTATCTCGCTTGAATGTGCTAATAGATTGAGTTTGAAGTTATCTGATATGAATGAGAATATGGTAATAGAAACTCCAGCTAATGGTTCTGTTACTACTACCCTTGTGTGTTTGAGATGTCCTGTGACGATTTTTGAGAAGAGCTTTGTGATGGATTAGGTGTTCCTACCCTTGCACCAAATTGACGTGATCTTTGGAATGAACTAGTTGGAGTTCAACCGTGTTCATATCAATTGTTATAACAAGACTGTATAGTTTCCTGAAATTGATAATAGTGGGGAGTTGATGTTCTTGTCTGCTAAGCAAGTAAACAAACTTCAAGAAGACGAAGCTTTGGTGTTTGCAATGTTTGCCTCGTTGAAAATTGATCGTGAAGCTGCGAGTGTGGAGTTACTAGTTGTCTGTGAATTCCCAGAGGTGTTTCCAGATGACATCAGCGATTTGCCTCCAGAGCATGAGGTGGAGTTCGCAGTGGACTTAATTCCAGGTACGAGTCCAGTGTCGATGGCTCCTTATTGGATGTCAGCTTCTGAGCTAAGTGAATTGAAGAAGCAGTTGGAAGAGTTGCTTGAGAAGAGGTTCATTCGACCAAGTGTTTCTCCGTGGGGTGCTCCTGTGTTGTTAGTGAAGAAGAAAGATGGAAGTATGAGGTTGTGTGTTGATTATCGGCAGCTGAATAAAGTGACTATCAAGAATAAGTATCCACTACCGAGAATTGACGATTTGATGGATCAGCTAGTAGGTGCCTGTGTGTTCAACAAGATTGATTTGAGGTCGGGTTATCATCAGATTCGAGTTAAGCCTGATGATATTCCAAAGACGACTTTCAGGACGAGGTAGGGACACTATGAATACACTGTGATACCGTTTGGTGTATCTAATGCACCTGGTGTGTTCATGGAGTACATGAATAGGATTTTTCATGAGTATTTGGATAAGTTTGTGGTGGTGTTCATCAATGACATCTTGATATTGAAGATGGCAGGAAATCTACCTGAGTGAATCGCACACTCAAAGATACAATAGAGTCGCCACCGAACTTTATTTAGTCCTAAAGGACAGGGAAAATATCGATAAAACCCAAGGGGAAGAGAAATGGGAACGGGGGGTCGTTTATGCAAAAGGAAGGTATTAGCACCTAACGTATCCGTCGTACTCGACGGGAACCATTTCACTTGCTTCTAGGCTTGGATGGGTGATCTATCTAAAGGCTTCAAGCTAAAAGAAAGGGGAGAGAGAGAAAGGGGAAAAAGAAAAGAAAGAAAGAAGGTGCTCGCGGAGGATTGTGGCCCTCGTGCCTACGTACCCTCATAGTGCAATGAGGAAATCAGAGCGCCGTAGTTCTTGGAACCAGGGGACATAAAGGAATGGAAGAAAAGGAGAAGGAAAGAAGGGTGGAAGTGTGCTCGACAAGACATTGCGTCTCGTGCCTACGTATCTGACATTCAAAAGAATGCAGAATCAGAGCTTCCGTAGTTCGGGGAACTGAACGGAAAAGGAAAAGGAAAGGAAAGTGGTGTCAAAACCAAGAGCAAAAGAAAGAAGGAAATTCCACTGGGGATTCCAAAGAAATGGTGTCAAAACCAAGAAAGGAGTACAAAGGGAAGGGAATGGTAACTGTACTGAGAATAAAGTGCGAGCATGGTGTCGAAACCAAGAGAATACAGGAATAAGAGAGAAATCGTGTCCAAACCAAGATAAAAAGAATAAGAGAGAAATGGTGTTGAAACCAAGAGAATAAAGATGAGAAACTCTACTGGGGATAACAAAGAGGATCGGTGTCGAAACCAAGAAAGTAAGAGTAAAGGGAATAGGAAGGAATCCGCTGGGGATCCAAATAAATAAACGGTGTCATAACCAAGAGAAAAGGGAGAATCGGTATATTAATTGGCTGGCAGTGGTTAACCGAAGAAATAGAGTAGGACCCTGGCGGGGAAAAGTAGCTGGTGTCAACAGACGGACTGTGATAAACCAAGAGATATAGTGTTGAACTGAGAGAAGGTGTTTGACTCTGAAAGGCATCGATATATTAACTGATGAACAGTGGTTAACCGAAGAAGAAAAGATTGCAACTCTGTGGGGATAGAGAAGCATTGGTTTTAACAGAGAAAACTGTGATTAACCAGAAAAATGGGTGTGGGACCGAGCAAAGGTCGTGACCCAAAGGACGGGTGTAGGACCGAGCAAAGGTCGTGACCCAAAGGACGGTTGTAGGACTGAGCAATGGTCGTGACCCAAAGGACGGGTGTAGGACCGAGCGAAGGTCGTGACCCAAAAGGACGGGTGTAGGACCGAGCAATGGTTGTGACCCAAAGGACGGGTGTAGGACTGAACGAAGGTCGTGACCCAAAAGGACGGGTGTAGGACCGAGCAATGGTCGTGACCCAAAGGACGGGTGTAGGACCGAGCGAAGGTCGTGACCTAAAGGACGGGTGTAGGACCGAGTGAAGGTCGTGACCCAAAGGATGGGTGTAGGACCGATCAAAGGTCGTGACCTAAAGGGGTTCGGTAAACTGACTGAACAAACAGTACTCAACCGAAGGAAGGGTATTTGAACCAAAGACAGGTTACTAACCCAAAGGCGCAAGTATTCGAACCAAGAGGAGGTTGCCAGCATGCTGGGGGTTCGGTGTTTAAAAACAGACTGTGATCAACCGAAGAGAAAAACGAGTGATTATACAAGAGAAAATGATAAACTCGAAAAAAGCTCAGTGATTAACAGACGGACTGTGATTAACTGAGAAGGAGTGAAAACATTGGTGTTTTAACTGACAAGCAGTGGTTAAACCAACAACGGGAGAAGAATCAAGAGAAGATTGCGAACTCCAGGGGATTCACGGTTTTAACAGACAGACTGTGATTAACCGCAGAAAAGAGATTGAGATTCTTCAGGGGAATCAAAAGGCAATGAAACAAAAGGAGAATGTTAGCGCAAGAATAATGATCTTAACCAAGAAGGATGGTGATTGATCAAAAGGAGAGATTGAAAGAGGTAGGAGTGATCAAGGATCGAAAGAGATCACAAAGAGCAAAGAGTGATCAAGGATCGAATCAACTGGGGAAAAGAGAATACACTACCGCCTGGAGTTAGAGATGACTAAGCCAACCACAGGGTCATTCATCCCCTACCTGAAGTAGTCAGAATGAGGGTAGGAATTCTCCCTTCTCATTCCTTCTCTAACACACAGGGTGTAATGCGGAAGTTGAACCGGACGGCTCAACAGCTCCAAGTTGTACAGTGCTCCTGCGTAGAGAGACGGACATCGTAACAGCTTCAATTTGTACAGTGCTCCGATGCGAGGCGTAGCGCGAACTCCAACTCTACGAGGGGATCAAGATAAAAAGCTCTAAAGGAGGCCTAAAGAGAGGGAAGGGGAAGATCGATTAATCGAAACACGGTTTCGATCAATTAATCAAGGGGAAAAGTCATGCCAACAATTTTCCAAAGAGAGTGAAAAATCATTAAGGCAAAAGGTGTGAATTATTGATTATACATGATTAAATTTGCTCAATAAAGAACAAACTTAATGTGATCAAGGAATGAAAGTGGAAAACAGTGCCAAACAAATATTAGCACGTGTCATACATCAAGTGTCAAGTGATCAAGAATGGTGCAAGAATGAGCATGTTCAACCAAATATCAAGAACACACATAATTGCAAGAATTGATAAATCAATCATTGAATTAATGTAAAAATGCTTTAAATAGAGGTTAACAGCATTAAAAACATCCATAAATATTAAGCATATCAATCCATGGAAGTTAGAATGGAAAAGCATGGCAAACACACTTGAAAAAGCATGAAAATGGCATTCTGGCTCATTGTTAACCGGTTACTCACCATGTGTTAACCGATTACTTGCTTGAAAATCAGCATTTTTGGTGAAAATTGAACTGAGTAACCGGTTACTCACCAGGTGTTAACTGGTTAACACTGAACAGTTGTTAAAAAAACAGAAAAAACAGCTTTTCAAAAGTGGTTTTCAACACATAATCACTTATGCAAACTACCACATGCTAGGAACTGAAATTGTGCACAAAAATTGAACTTGAAAACAACAAGTAAACAGTGATAGCATCAACTTAACACAATAGGATCATGGATCTAACAAATGCAAAACCAAATCACACACAACAATTATCGAATACATTGCGAACGATACGAAAATGCGTGAAACGGTAAAAGTAGTTAGATTCACCAACCTACAAGCTGGAGATTTGGCTTGGTAAATGTTGCAAAGAGATCTTGATGCAAAAAATCACAGAAAACCAGAGGATCCTTGATTTGTAGACGAAACGCGTCGAAACCGATCAAAAACGCGAAAATGCATCGAAATTGAATTTGCACCAAATTGAAAATTGTAGAACTCTTGGATTGAAGTAGAATAAGATGTAATTCCAGAAATCAAACCAAAGAATGCCAAATGATGGAGGTTAAGCTCAAGAATTAATCACTTTCAATGTGAAAAGTGATTATTCTTCAAGAATTAAGAGCTTTTGTGTGGTTTTGGGATGAAGATGAAGAAGAATGTGTAGAAGTTGTAGAAAAATGTAGAGGATAATGAGAGAATTGAGAGTGAAGAAAGTGTGAATTTGTGTGAGTGATTGTGGAGAGAATGGTTGAGAAATGTGGGAGATGATGGAGAGACCTTGAAAAGTGAGTGAATGTTAGTTTATATAGATTTTAGGTTTGGAGTGTGAGAGCTTTGGACTTTGGTTTGGAATTAGCTTTGGGAGGTTTGGAGTTAGGGTTGGAGTTAGTTACACTTGACTCATTGAGTCAAGGTGGTTAACTCGGTTAGTTACAACCAACTCGGTAACAATCCCAATGTGAGTTTCAAAATCCAAAGGTTGACATGTTGGTAAATTAAGTAACATGGTGTACTTAAATTAGGGTGATGCATTCGAATAAATATACTTGGAATGTCTTGAAATGTCTAGAGATGTCTAGAATGTTCCACACACTGCTAGAGCACTGTAGAATCAATGACCAAAGAGAGTGCATGGCTGCTGTCTCAAAATGCAGCAGAGATTTCAAAATCTGCTTGTGTTAACCGGTTAACATAATTACAAAGAAATTGTGTTAATCGGTTAACCAGACCAAATTTTGCCCATTTTTCTTGAAAAATGATGTTGTGGTCACGGCTTCGATTTTCCACTTCTTGTACTGATGAATACGCATAGAAACCTTCATTTTGTGCTTGTTTTGATGCTGTGATGACCATGTGAGGATATGATTAATCGGCTTGGAAAACCTTAATATCCTGCAACAAGAAACACACGAAGAAAAGTGTGAATGCGTATGCTAGCGATGCAAATGCTTATGTTTATGCAAAAGGCAAAAGAGGGAGGTCAAATTTTGGGTTACAACAGTTTCCCCTATTTAATCCTCTTGGACCTAAATGTACGAATTGCGCCAGCTTTTCGATGATTCAAGGTAAAAAGGGATTAAATAAAAGAGTGGCTCAAGAATTTGGCCGACGGCACCAAAAGAAGAGTTGAAAGTGTTTGAACAACCAAGTGTGAAAAGGGTTGAAAAATCTGCTAGGAGATAAGTCAGGCAAAAGAAAGAGGGAGTATGATTGATGCATATGCTATGTAAAGGCGCAATAAGGCACAGTTTGAAACGGTTAGGCAGAGGTCCGTAGCAAAACGACTTCGACACCCTCAACCGGGCAGAGGACCCGTAGATAAAGACAAACTCTGCAGGAGAAGAGAGCTCACGAAGGATGATGATTCTGTCGGGGAAAGAAACCAAGAGCATCACAGGTTTATAAATCACCATGGCTATCCTGGCTGGGGATGAAAGAATCAAGTCAATCCTTTCTACCAAGACTGGCCCTACGTGGGGGAAAGAAGTTCCCGAATCATGTTGACTCAGCAGGGGAGAAACCACCGCTGCTGGTAACAGATAGTTCCTAATCATTGCAGATGATGCGCGACCCTTGTTGGGGAAAAAGAACAAAGCGTCTTTGCTGGGGAACACCTTGGCAACCTGCCGGGGAGGATGATGACTCTGCTGATGAACTGCTGAGGAAACAACAATTTCTTCACTGAATCATTACACTGTCGGCCAGGCGTTAAGCTTACCAATGGATATTACCGATCATCCTGCAGGAGTTACCAGTAACACATGCAATGCATAATGCTTTCTCGATTGATTTAGCTTTTTATTGTTCTCAACGTTTTTTAGTATTATGAGATCACAAATAATTGTTTATTTTGCAAACAAAATACTGGAATAAACAAATTAGGATAACCAAGAATGCATTTTATTGAATGTAGAATTTTTGTACATAAAGTGTGTACAAGGATGCAAAATCCTTGATGAGGAAATTTGCAATAAAATTGAAAAACAAGTGTAAATGGCAAAGGGAAATCATGCTTTGCATTGATTACAACATTGGCCACCATCCATAGTAAGTCTAGGCTCCAACGCCTTGCACCGGTTGATGATGATTGGAATGTTCTGTCACCGTCTGAGATCTAGCCATGAGGAAGAGAGGCTCAAGTGTTCACAGTCAATGCCTTTATCCCTAATTTTTGCCTGGACATGTTTTCATTTTTTGCGTCCACCGGGATGCCCATTTTTGCCTAAGTCGCCCTTTCAAGTTTTCAACTTAGCGGGCTATTATTGTTTTTTCATGGCCCTAACTTTTGCATGGACATTTCTTTTTTTTTCGGTCCATCGGGACGTCCATTTTTGCCTAGATTGTCCTTGCGGATGTCAATCTAGCGGACTTTTATCCATTTTTTTTCAGGCATAATATTTTTTGACTGTATCGGAGTTCACGGGCGATGGCAACTCCTCCCCATCCATTGTGGTGAGGATCAGGGCTCCGCCTGAGAAGGCCTTCTTGACAACAAAGGGTCATTCGTAATTGGGAGTCCACTTGCCTCGTGGATCCGAGTGAACAGGTGAATATCTCTTGAGCACGAGTTCACCTTCACAGAATATTCGAGGAAGAACTTTCTTGTCAAAAGCTCGCTTGAGGCGTCTCTGATATAATTGACCATGACAAATGGCGGTAAGGCACTTCTCTTCGATGAGATTCAGCTGGTCGTATCTGGATTGAACCCATTCAGCTTCATCAAGACCTGCTTCCATGATGACTCTGAGCGAAGGAATCTCAACTTCAATGGGCAGAACAGCCTCCATACCATACATAAGCGAATACGGAGTTGCCCCAGTAGCAGTGCGAACCGAAGTTCTGTAGCCATGCAGTGCAAAGGGAAGCATTTCATGCCAATCTTTGTAAGTCTTGACCATTTTCTGGACAATCCTCTTGATATTCTTGTTTGCTGCTTCGACGACGCCATTCATCTTGGGCCGATATGGTGAAGAGTTGTGGTGCTCGATCTTAAATTCTTGACACAACTCCTTCATCATATTGTTGTTCAGGTTACTTGCATTGTCCGTGATAATGTTGCTAGGAATTCCATAATGACAAATTATCTCTTTCTTGATAAATCTGGCAACCACTTGTCGTGTAACGTTTGCATAAGAAGCAGCTTCAACCCACTTGGTGAAGTAGTCAATAGCAACTAGAATAAATCGATGACCGTTGGAAGCCTTCATCCCGATCATTCCAATCATATCTATACCCCACATGGAGAATGGCCAAGGTGCAGTCAACACGTTCAATGGAGTTGGAGGCACATGGATCTTGTCTCCGTAGATTTGGCACTTGTGACACCTTTTAGCAAAGTTGTAACAATCTACCTCCATTGTTGTCCAGTAATACCCAGCCCGAAGGATCTTCTTGGCCATAGCAGGACCTTTAGCATGTACACCCTCGCAGCCCTCATGTATGGACCTTATGATCGTGTTTGCTTCGTGTCTATCCACGCATCTAAGCAACACGGAATCATAATTCCTCTTGTACAATACACCACCATTTAAGAAGAATTTGGCGCAAAGCCGCCTAAGAGCTTTCTTGTCAGTGATAGTGATACCCTCGGGATATTCCTGTTTTTCAGATATTTCTTGATGTCGTAGAACCAAGGCTTGTCATCAGACTCATCCTCGATTGCTAAACAGTGTGCTGGTTCATTCAAGTGATCAATGCGGATATGAGGAGCTTCATTCTTCCACTTGACCTTGAACATGGATGCTAGAGTTGCAAGAGCATCAGCTAGTTGATTTTCCTCTCTGGGAATATGATGAAAAGTAATCTCATCAAAGTAAGGAATCAACTTCGCAATGTGTTGTTGGTACGGAACTAGCTTGGAATCCCGAGTCACAAAGTTCCCTCTGACTTGACCGATGACCAAGGCAGAATCTCTATAGACCTCAAGAATCTTGATTCTCATGTCAATTACCGCTTAAATACCGTAGATACATGCTTTGTATTCAGCCATATTGTTGGTGCATGCAAAGCATAATCTGGCAGTGAAGGGAAGGTGAAAACCTGTTGGAGAGATGAGGATAGCACCAATTCCACAACCTTTAGCATTGGAGGCACCGTCGAACATGAGCGTCCATCGCGCCCCTGGTTCGGGTCCTATATCAGGGTCTGGAGTCTCATAATCTCTGATAAACAGAACATCCTCATTGGGAAAGTCAAACTTCATCTGTTGATAACCCTCTACAGGTTGATGAGCAAGGTAGTCAGACAAGATACTCCCTTTTATTGCTTCCTGGGTAACATGTTGGATATCATACTCAGTTAACAGCATCTGCCATCGAGCAATCCTTCCAGAGATAGCAGGCTTTTCAAATATGTATTTTATTGGATCCATTTTGGATATCAACAAAGTAGTATGGCAAATCATGTATTGTCGTAGGCGTCAAGCAGCCCAGACTAGAGCACAACAAGTTTTCTCTAAGAGTGAGTATCTGGTCTCATAATCAGTGAACTTCTTGCTCAGATAGTATATTGCATGTTCTTTTCTGATAGTGTCGTCATGTTAACCCAATACACATCCCATTGATTCATCGAGAACGGTGAGATACATGATTAAAGGCCTACCAGGAACTGGCGGTACTAAGATCGGTGGTTCTTGCTAGTATTATTTTATTTTGTCAAATGCTTCCTGACAATCATTATTCTATTCAACCGATTGATTTTTTCTTAGTAATTTGAACATTATTTCGCAGGTAGCCTTCAAATAGGAAATGAATCTTGAGATATAATTAAGTCTGCCCAGAAAGCCACGAACTTCTTTTTCTGTTTTGGGAGGTGGCGTATTCTAAATTGCCCAAACCTTATCGGGATCAACTTCAATGCCCTTCTGACTTACAATAAAGCCCAACAGTTTACCAGATCAAACTCCGAAGGTGCACTTCGCAAGATTCAACCGCAGTCTAAACTTTCGGAGTCTGTCAAACAGCTTCTTCAGATGAACCAAGTGATCATCTTCAGTTTTGGACTTGGCAATCATATCGTCCACGTAAACCTCAATCTCTTTATGAATCATATCGTGAAAGAGTGTTGTCATGGCACGCTGGTATGTTGCCCCTGCATTCTTTAGACCGAATGGCATGACTTTGTAGCAATATGTACCCCTTGGTGTGATGAAAGTAGTCTTCTCCATATCAGTTGGGGACATCTTGATCTGATTATATCCTAAAAAACCATCCATAAAGGAAAAGACAGAGAACTGCGCTGTGTTGTCTACCAAGACATCAATATGAGGCAATGGAAAATCATCCTTCGTGCTTGCCTTGTTGAGATCTCGATAGTCCACACATATTCTAACTTTACCGTCCTTCTTGGGAACCGGGACAATGTTGGCAATCCATTCAGGATATTCGGAAGTGGCTAGGAACCCAGCATCAAGCTGCTTCTTTACCTCTTCTCTGATTTTGAGTGCCATGTCGGGTCTAGTCCTTCTGAGTTTCTGCTTGACAGGAGGACATCCGGGCTTGAGTGGCAAGTGATGTTCAACGATGTTGGTATCCAACCCAGGCATATCTTGATAGGACCAGGCGAAGATATCAACATACTCTTTCAATAACTTGACCAACTCGGAGTGTACATGCTCTGCGAGGGGTGCGCCAACCTTGACTTCTCTTCTGATCTCATCAGTACCAAGATTGACAACTTCCAATGGCTCTTTGTGTGGCTGAATCTCTCTACGTTCGTGCTCAAGGAGCCTTGCTAGTTCAGCCGGTAATTCACAATCTTCCTCACCATCTCCTTCGCCTTGGTTAATTGGAATTCCAGAATTACAATGGATGTTTGCCATGTTGTTATTAATGCTTTTATTAGTTCTGCATGTTTATGAATATGATGAGAATGAGCTATTTTAAAAAATGAAAAAGAAAAGAAACTTTTTCCATTTATTTGTGAAAATTAAAATAAATAAAGAAAATAGAGCATTATTTTGAATGCAAAAAAACTTTCATTTATTGATCACATAATATTGCAAAAGTGTGAGGCCCTTTACAAGCTATCCACTCGTCTCGGGCGAGGACAAGGGAATGAGAAAGCAAAATGCATTACATGTTATATGGGAAAACCACAGGAATTACGATAGATGTCCAATTGTTGAGCTTGAAACCCGGCAGACACTTCCGCACAAAGCTTGAAATCTGATTACTGGGACCAGCATCATCAGTAGCTGCCACGATGTCACCTTGCTGGAAACCCGCACTGTGGAACTTGATTAAATTGCATTGCTTCTGACCCGAGGAACTAGATTGACGACCAGGATGATAACCCAATCGAAATGATTATGCTTCTCAACCACATCAATCACCTGCCCCTAGCCTAACAAAGCACCTTTCTGGATAGTCTCCTTAGCACTCTTAGTAGATGCTAGAGTCAATTGTGGTGATCTACTTTGACTAGTTGAAGCAGAGCTGACGTCCTCGAATTCGAGACACTACAATGGCACCTCATCTATGCCTTCTTCAATCTCGACATATCGAAAGGAAGATAACTCGCTTACAATCAAATCCTCTTCACCACAGACGATGACAAGCTGATCATCAAACATGAATTTCAACTTCTGATGCAAAGTGGAGGTAACTGCCCCTGCGGCGTGGATCCATGGAAGACCCAATAGGCAACTATATGCCAGATTGATATCCATCACCTGGAAAGTAATGGTGAACAAATGCGGCCCAATATTAATGGGTAAATCCACTTCCCCCATAACTTGCCTTCTAGAACCGTCGAAGGCTCTAACAACTAAGGCACTTGGTCTCATCTCGATTCCTCCCACTGGTAATTGACTCAATGTGCCTTTAGGCATCACATTGAGAGAAGAACCAATATCTACTAGAACACGAGATAACAGGATGTCTGTGCAGGTTACAGATATGTGCAACGCTTTATTGTGGGCAGATCCTTCAGGAGGCAATTCTGATTCATTGAAACCTAAATACCGACTTGCAGTTATGTTGGCCACTACATCATCGAATTCGACGACGGATATATCTTGCATGACATAGGCACAGTTCAACACTTTCAACAAAGCTGCTCTGTGCGCAGGCGAATTCATGAGTAAGGACAAAATTGAGATCCTCGAGGGAATTTGACCCAGCTGATCCACAATCTTAAAGTCACTTTTCTTGATTAGCTTAAGGAATTCTTGATCATCAAGGGTCTCCTTGCTCTTTGAAACATCCTCAGGTAGGATAGTCTGTACTGGAACTACGGTAGAAGATGCCCCTTGTTAACCAGTAGGGATTGCAAATGCAGGCGTTTCTTTAGGAGGAACAACAGTTAGAATTTGCACAGGCTTCGTAGTGACCTTCGGAGCAAACACACATCCACTACGAGTCATACCTCCACTGGCTGTCACATTCACGATCTCAGATTCGGCGAACCTTATCTCTTGACCCCCAGAAAACATGGTAGACCCATACTTCCAAGGTACCTCCTTAGAATTCTGGTACGGAAACGGCTTTGGCGGACAAACCACGATGGGTTTCACCCTCTTCTGCTTTGGAGATTCCACAGGAACCTACCTATAGAAGATGGTGAACGGCTCAATAGCAGCAACTTCCTCGACAGGTTTAGATCTGGCAAATTGCACTTCGCCACGGTTCATTAAAATTTGAACACAACCTTTCAGCCTTCGACACTGGTTGGGATTATCCTCACAAATCTGACATTTAACATGCAACCCCTTCAACAACCCGTGTTCATTCAATCTCTTAAAAACCACAGCCATCAGAGTCTTTACCTCATCGACATCCATAATCAATTCAGCCCTGTAATTATCCTCAATCATATTAACTGTAGGCCCACCGTGATTTGACAATGGATTATTTTGAATGTTAGGTCCTGCCTCAGTAACAGTCAAAACCTTCTTATCAATGAGTTCCTGAACTTTGGTTTTGAAAACAAAACAATCCTCTGTTGCATGTCCTATGTATCCAGCATGATAGACACAGGACGCATTTGGGTTATGCTTCAGCCCAAATGGAGGAATTGCGGGTGCGATCTGTTTGGGGATAATTTCCCCTTGGTGAACCAAGTAAGGAAACAACTCGGTGTACGACACCGGAATCTTGTCAAAATTTGGACGCTTGCGGTTTCCTTGGCTGTTGCTGTTCTGACGATTTTGTTTCTGCTGATTTTTGTTCTGTTGATTCTGAGCATTTTGAGCTGGTTGATGCGGATGATACTGATATGGAGGTTATTGATATTGTGCAGCAGCAATGTATGGATATGGATAGTACGGCATGAGAGCCATAGGAGCTTGATATTGAGAAGAAACTTGAGTGGTCACAACATTAACTTCACCTTCCTTTTTCTTGGAATGACTGTTCTGAGATTTTCTAGTGGTCGGCTGCTGGGAAGCAGCTCCAGGAATCTTTCCAGTCTTCAACCCATTCTCAATCCGTTCACCAATCGTTACAACATCAGCGAAGTTCAATGAAGAACTATCCACCATTTTCTCATAGTAAGATCCCTGCAATGTACCCATAAAGATGTCAACTAACTCATTTTCAGAAAGAGCAGGTCGCACACGAGATGCCATCTCACGCCATATTTGTGCATACTCCTTGAATGTTTCAGCTGAGCGCTGGGACTGATTCTGCAATTGCAATCTAGTTGGCACCAGATCAAGGTTATACTTGTATTGTCTCACGAACGCTTCAGATAAATCCCTCCAAGTACGGATTTTGCTGCGCTCCAGTCTCAAGTACCAATCTAATGAAGCACTAGACAAACTATCTTGAAAATAATGAATAAGCAATTCATCATTATCAATATGGGATGCCATCTTCCTGCAATACATAGTGATGTGACTACGCAGGTAGCTCAAGCCTTTGTACTTTGGCAAATCAGGCATCTTGAATTTCTGCGGCAGCATAACATTTGGAACCAAACACAGATCTTTGGCCTCCATCACAAAAGTAGAGAACCCTTCGATAGCCCTGATACGGTCTTCCAACAACTTGTAGTCAACAAATTTATTCTGATTGGTGGACCTAACAAGAATCTGAGGATTTGGCAGCTGAGAAGTGGCAGGAGCATTCACTTGCGGAGTAGCAAACTGAGAAGGATACACCAAACTCGACTTAACCATCTGACCAGCGTTCTGACCCATCGGAACACCATACAGATAATTTGGAGGAGGTACCCCAGCGGCTGAGGGAGATGCCCCAGGATAGAACATCCCAGGATGATCACTTGGAACAGAAGTTTGAGCGACTTGATATGAAACCAGAACATGAATAGGAGGACCTCTATACACGTGCTCTTCATCATCAGGAGTTTCAGTGTTGACCAATCCGGCAGTTTGATGAGTTTGAGCCTGAAGATTCTCAGGATCATCATTCACCACGGAAGGCGGGACTGGAGTAGGCATGACCCATGGATAGGCGACAGCATTCCAATTAGGCATGGGTGCAACAAAAGGCTGATAGGGCATGAAGGCACTACCATTATTTGCAATCTGAGGAGTGTAATTCGGAGGCATGCCCCAAGGGAAACCAGCGGGCATCTGACTCAAACTAGGCTGAACAACCGGTTGATTCACATGCTCAACTGGCACTTCAACCAAAGCAGGAGAAGAAACAACAATAGCAGGAGCAGCTATAACAACAGGAGGAGCTGTCACAACAGGAGTGACAATAGTTGCATTAGTAGTGGTTGCAACAACAGTGGCAACAGCAGCAGCATCCCTCTGAGCACGAAGGAGCTCCATAATGACATCCATGTTCGTCTGGAACTGATCCATCCGACCTTGGAATTGTACTAGAGTTTCCTTGTAAGCAGCATTCTCAGCTTCGAAGTCACCCATGATTCGAGATTTGCTTAAGCGGGTAAAATACCGATGTCGAGTCGTTGTCTTGCTACAAGGAAGGTGGACAAGGATGAGTAACGGTTTCGGATGAAGGGACGTGCATATGTGTGCAGATGAATGTATGATATGCATGCAAAAATAAAGTTTTAAATTCCAGGAATTCTTAAACTTATCTTTGTTGACAATAATCATAAAGCATACAAGTAAAAGCATAAAAGATAGAGCGAGCAAGCATCTTCATTCATTCAACAATAGAGGAAAAAAGTACAAGTCGAATACAAGTCAAATATCTGCCTTTTGGGCTACAACAAAATCCGCGTGGACTCTATCAAATACCACCCTACACACAGACAAGAAATGAAAAATAGCCCAAGGAAGCTGGTGTGGCAATGCATCAGCATATGCATCCCTCAACAACCCAGGTAGGTCTTCTAATGCATGCTCAGTAAATCGGGCTAGACGGTCGTGCCTCTCACTCCAGTACTTCGCATCCTTCGTGAGGTTGCGTAACAATGAATGATTAGGTCCCTGAAGCATGTCCTGAAGAAAGGCCTCTTTCTGATCCAGGAGGTTCTGCAGATGACGGCTTTGATGCTCCCAATGAGTGCTCTCTGTGTTGAGCTGACTAATCTGCTCATTGCTCTGATGCGCTTGATCCTGCAACTTTTGAATCTCACTGAAGACTTTGTCTAGCTGGGCTTGACATTGAGAAATGTCCTTTGCTAATTGATTAGCACGGTCTTGCTCACTTTGCCACTTTGCCTTGAACTCGGATAATTTCCCTCGAAGTTCTTCAAGTTGCTTGTTGTAGCTCAGCTCCTCTTTGTAGGCTTGATAATGAGCCTCGGCGAGTTATCTCTTCTTGGAAGCAAGTCCCTCATAGGTGCTCTTCAAAGCATCACCCACCTTCCTACGCTTGTTCTGTTCAACCTCCATCTCTTTGAGCATGCGCTCGCGCTTCTGCTAGAGCTTAATCTGTAGGCTATCCTTCTGGAAATTGACTCTATCAAGGTTGAGACGAAGATTAGCATTCTCCTTCTTCAACTTCTCAACAATCATCTTGAGTTGATCTCCCTCAGATGGAGGAACCATGGCAAGTTTAGGAAGCTTGGCATTCACGAAAGGCTCAGGAGAGAATGGCAATAAGATCTCTTTGACGCGCTCTTTGACCCAAAGTGTGTAAGCTTCCTTGGCTATGCAATTCTTCTTACCCAAATCGGCTCTTCCTTCGAGATGAATCTGAGTCCAAGCGGCACTAAACCTCTTCAGCAAACCCATGTCGTCAACCCCTTCATGAAAGATGAACTCTTCCACTACCTCACGATCAGGCTTGGCAACCATAGGATATCCCAACTGTCTGAAAGCCATTCTCATATTGTAGTTAATTCCGCCCTTTGTACCCAAGAGAGGTACATTGGAGAATTTCCCACAATGAAGAATAATCAGAATGTCGTCGTAGATTCGAGAATACCAAGAAATATCATCAGCGGTAAGAGACATGATTCGTTAAGACCACTTGAGAATATCCTTATTCTCAACAAAGGGACCCTTCTGTGGAAGGTGAGACATAAACCATCGGTACAACAAAGGAGCACAACAGACAATGGTTCCTTTCTTCTTTTCATTCCTAGAATGAATAGAATGGTAGGTATCAGCAAGAAGCGTCGGAACAGGGTTCTTGGACAAGAAAATACTGATGGTAGCTTGATATATGAAATCCTCCATGTTCGGAAACAAGACAATCCCATATACCAGCAAAGCGAGAATGACGTTGAAAGCCTTCCAGTTTCCATCCTTAGCAAAAGTAATGGCCTTGTCAACCAAGAACTTCGAAGCAAACCCTCGAATGCCTTTCCCTTTGGTCTTGAGATTATCCTCTACATCTTTCTTACTAATGCAAAGCGCATCGGAAATCAGATGAAACTTCGGACAACCACTAGTGTAAACATAAGGAACCTGCTTTTTGATCTCAACCCCCAGAATATAAGCATACTCCTCAAGCGTAGGTGCTAGTTGATAATCCTGAAATGTGAACCACCTATATGGCGGGTCGTAGAACTGAACCAGAGTATGAATAGCAGTGATGTTGACTTCAGTGTTGAAGATGGTCAACAGATTACCATAAGTACCTATGAAAACCCCTATGTGATCTCCAACCAACAAAGATGCCAAACCTCTTAGAATACCCAGCTTAGGCTCCACAAACTTGTAACTGACGATGCCACAACAACCAGTACTCATCTC
Organism: Lathyrus tuberosus; assembly: GCA_022829125.1. NCBI lineage: Eukaryota > Viridiplantae > Streptophyta > Magnoliopsida > Fabales > Fabaceae > Lathyrus > Lathyrus tuberosus. The sequence goes on along the minus strand of JALAZF010000574.1, from coordinate 1,424,615 downwards.
TATGATAATGTCAAAAAAAGATAAGCCTTCGAAAACCTGGAAATGCACATGCAAAAATTAATTTACATGATGAAATGATATGCAACACAAAAACAAGAACCCAGCACAGCCTGAATAATTAAGTATGAACAATCCGGATATCTGCATATAATCTGTTTCAGTGCAACATAATCTGATGTGTCGGTGAAGCAATCTGGCGTGTGTGAGAACAAGGGTATGAAGTGGCTTGTTTTCTTGCAAAAACCCATCCCCCTCACAGGTGTGATCTAGACACAACAAGGTGGTCCCTAGAAAGGTCGCCCAAACCATAGGACTCGGGATGAAAATCCCCCGCCGTAGTGAATTCTCACAGGACGGAAGTATTCTCAAATGAATCACGATCTGGGATGTGGGTTTCGTGATATCCCAACGCGCAAAACGCAGGCCTCACGACTATCCACGTTCTAGCCTATGTGTATACTAAGCCCGGTGTTAGGACCTTTCTCTCCAATAATATCTATCCATCCCAACAACAGCAGAAAACAACAGATGTCCAGAATATGCAGCATATGAATATTCAAAGCAGTAAAGAAATGCGATAAATAAACGTAAAGCTAAAGCATGAAGATAAAGCTAGTAAAGCGCTAAAGATAAACACCCAAGCAAGCAAGAAGCAAACAAAACTAGGCGAGACCCCTCAAGGGAAGGACCAGCAATAGGTCAACCAGTCCCCAGCAGAGTCGCCAGCTGAAGATGGGGAGTCCCACCTAGCCAGAGACATGCAAAAGGAGGCAAAACTCAGGAGCTAGATCTCCCCAGTAGAGTCGCCAGCTGAAGATGGCTGGAAATCTACCTGAGTGAATCGCACACTCAAAGATACAACAGAGTCGCCACCGAACTTTATTTAGTCCCAAAGGACAGGGAAAATATCGATAAAACCCAAGGGGAAGAGAAACGGGAACGGGGGGTCGGTTATGCGAAAGGAAGGTATTAGCACCTAACGCATCCGTCGTACTCGATGGGAACCATTTCGCTTGCTTCTAGGCTTAGATGGGTGATCTATCTAAAGGCTTCTAGCTAAAAGAAAGGGGAGAGGGAGAAAGGGGAAAAAGAAAAGAAAGAAAGATGGTGCTCGCAGAGGATTGTGGCCCTCGTGCCTACGTACCCTCATAGTGCAATGAGGAAATCAGAGCGCCGTAGTTCTTGGAACCAGGGGACAGAAAGGAATGGAAGAAAGGGAGAAGGAAAGAAGGGTGGAAGTGTGCTCGACAAGACATTGCGTCTCGTGCCTACGTATCTGACATTCAAAAGAATGCAGAATCAGAGCTTCTGTAGTTCGGGGAACTGAACGGAAAAGGAAAAGGAAAGGAAAGTGGTGTCAAAACCAAGAGCAAAAGAAAGAAGGAAATTCCATTGGGATTCCAAAGAAATGGTGTCAAAACCAAGAAAGGAGTACAAAGGGAAGGGAATGGTAACTGTACTGAGAATAAAGTGCGAGCATGGTGTCGAAACCAAGAGAATACAAGAATAAGAGGGAAATGGTGTCCAAACCAAGATAAAAAGAATAAGAGAGAAATGGTGTTGAAACCAAGAGAATAAAGATGAGAAACTCTACTGGGGATAACAAAGAGGATCGGTGTCGAAACCAAGAAAGTAAGAGTAAAGGGAATAGGAAGGAATCCACCGGGGATCCAAATAAAGGAACTGTGTCATAACCAAGAGAAAAGGGAGAATCAGTACATTAACTGGATGGCAGTGGTTAACCGAAGAAAGAGAGTAGGACCCTGGCGGGGAAAAGTAGCTGGTGTCAATAGACGGGCTGTGATAAACCAAGAGATAGAGTACTGAACCGAGAGAAGGTGTTTGACTCTGAAGGGCATTGATATATTAACTGATGAACTGTGGTTAATCGAAGACGAAAAGACTGCAACTCTGTGGGATAGAGAAGCATTGGTTTTAATAAAGAAAACTGTGATTACCTAGAAAAATGGGTGTGGGACCGAGCGAAGGTCGTGACCCAAAGGACGGGCGTAGGATCGAACGAAGGTCGTGACCCAAAAGGACGGGTGTAGGACCGAGCAATGGTCGTGACCCAAAGGACGGGTGTAGGACCGAGCGAAGGTCGTGACCCAAAAGGACGGGAGTAGGACCGAGAAATGGTCGTGACCCAAAGGACGGGTGTAGGACCGAGCGAAGGTCGTGACCCAAAGGACGGGTGTATGACAGAGCGAAGGTCGTAACCCAAAGGGGTTCGGTAACCTGACTGAACAAACAGTACTCAACCGAAGGAAGGGTATTTGAACCAAAGACAGGTTACTAACCCAAGGGTGCAAGTATTCGAACCAAGAGGAGGTTTCCAACATACTGGGGGTTCGGTGTTTACAGACGGACTGTGATCAACCGAAGAGAAAAGCGAGTGATTAACTAAGAGAAGGTGATTAACTCGAAAAAAGCTCAGTGATTAACAGACGGACTGTGATTAACTGAGAAGGAGTGAAAACATTGGTGTTTTAACTGACAAGTAGTGGTTAAACCAACAACGGGAGAAGAATCAAGAGAATATTGCGAACTCCAGTGGATTCACGGTTTTAACAGATAGACTGTGATTAACCATAGAAAAGAGATTGAGATTCTTTAGGGGAATCAAAAGGAAATGAAACAAAGGGAGATTGTTAGCGCAAGAATAATGATCTTAACCAAGAAGGATGGTGATTTATCAAAAGGAGAGATTGAAAGAGGTAGGAGTGATCAAGGATCGAAAGAGACCGCAAAGAGCAAAGAGTGATCAAGGATCGAATCGACTGGGGAAAAGAGAATACACTACCGCCTGGAGTTAGAGATGACTAAGCCAAGCACAGGGTCATTCGTCCCCTACCTGAAGTTGTCGGAATGAGGGTAGGAATTCTCCCTTCTCATTCCTTCTCTAACACACAGGGTGTAATGCGGAAGTTGAACCGGACGGCTCAATAGCTCCAAGTTGTACAGTGCTCCTGCGTAGAGAGACGGACATCGTAACAGCGTCAATTTGCACAGTGCTCCGATGCGAGGCGTAGCGCGAACTCTAACTCTACGAGGGGATCAAGATAAAAAGCTCTAAAGGAGGCCTAAAGAGAGGGAAGGGGAAGATCGATTAATCGAAACACGGTTTCGATCAGTTAATCAAAGGGAAAAGCCATGCCAACAATTTTCCAAAGAGAGTGAAAAATCATTAAGGCAAAAGGTGGGAATTATTGATTATACATGATTAAATTTGCTCAATAAAGAACAAACTTAATGTGATCAAGGAATGAAAGTGCAAAATAGTGCCAAACAAATATTAGCATGTGTCATACATCAAGTGTCAAGTGATCAAGAATGGTGCAAGAATGAGCATGTTCAACCAAATATCAAGAACACACATAATTGCAAGAATTGATAAATTAATTATTGAATTAATGTAAAAATGCTTTAAATAGAGGTTAACAACATTAAAAACATCCATAAATATCAAGCATATCAATCCATGGAAGTTAGAATGGAAAAGCATGGCAAACACACTTGAAAAAGCATGAAAATGGCATTCTGGCTCAGTGTTAACCGGTTACTCACCATGTGTTAACCGGTTACTTGCTTGAAAATCAGCATTTTTGGTGAAAATTGAACTGAGTAACCGGTTACTCACCAGGTGTTAACCGGTTAACACTGAACAGTTGTGAAAAAAACAGAAAAAACAGCTTTTCAAAAGTGGTTTTCAACACATAATCACTTATGCAAACTACCACATGTTAGGAACTGAAATTGTGCACGAAAATTGAACTTGAAAACAACAAGTAAACAGTGATAGCATCAACTTAACACAATAGGATCATGGATCTAACAAATGCAAAACCAAATCACACATAACAATTATCGAATACATTGCGAACGATACGAAAATGCGCGAAACAGTAAAATTAGTTAGGTCCACCAACCTACAAGCCGGAGATTTGGCTTGGTAAATGTTGCAAAGAGATCTTGATGCAGAAAATCACAGAAAACCAAAGGATCCTTGATTTGTAGACGAAACGCGTCGAAACCGATCAAAAACGCGAAAATGCATCGAAATCGAATTTGCACCAAATTGAAAATTGTAGAACTCTTGGATTGAAGTAGAATAAGATGTAATTCCAGAAATCCAACCAAAGAATGCCAAATGATGGAGGTTAAGCTCAAGAATTAACCACTTTCAATGTGAAAAGTGATTATTCTTCAAGAATTAAGAGCTTTTGTGTGGTTTTGGGATGAAGATGAAGAAGAATGTGTAGAAGTTGCAGAAAAATGTAGAGTAGAATGAGAGAATTGAGAGTGAAGAAAGTGTGAATTTGTGCGAGTGATTGTGGAGAGAATGGTTGAGAAATGTGGGAGATGATGGAGATACCTTGAAAAGTGAGTGAAGGTGAGTTTATATAGATTTTAGGTTTGGAGTGTGAGAGCTTTGGACTTTGGTTTGGAATTAGCTTTGGGAGGTTTGGAGTTAGTTACACTTGACTCACTGAGTCAAGGTGGTTAACTCGGTTAGTTAGAACCAACTCGGTAACAATCCCAATGTGAGTTTCAAAATCCAAAGGTTGACATGTTGGTAAATTAAGTAACATGGTGTACTTAAATTAGGGTGATGCATTCGAATAAATATACTTGGAATGTCTTGAAATGTCTTGAAATGTCTAGAGATGTCTAGAATGTTCCACACACTGCTAGAGCACTGTAGAATCAATGACCAAAGGAATGCATGGCTGCTGTCTCAAAATGCAGCAGAGATTGCAAAATCTGCTTGTGTTAACCGGTTAACATAATTACAAAGAAATTGTGTTAACCGGTTAACCAGACCAAATTTTGCCCATTTTGCTTGAAAAATGATGTTGTGGTCCCGACTTCGATTTTCCACTTCTTGTACTGATGAATAGGCATAGAAACCTTCATTTTGTGCTTGTTTTGATGTTGTGATGACCATGTGAGGATATGATTAATCGCCTTGGAAAACCTGAATATCCTGCAACAAGAAACACATGAAGAAAAGTGCGAATGCGTATGCTAGCGATGCGAATACTTATGCTTATGCAAAAGGCAAAAGAGGGAGGTCAAATTTTGGGTTACGACAGATATATTCTAGATCTGAAGAAGAAGATGCCGAGCATTTGAGGACTGTGTTGCAAGTGTTGAAAGAGAAAAAGTTGCATGCAAAGATGTCGAAGTGTGATTTCTGGTTGAAGGAAGTGAGCTTCCTTTGGCCATGTGATTTCTAGTGGTGGTGTTGCTGTTGATCCTTCTAAGATTGATGTCGTGTTGCAATGGGAGACTCCGAAGTCTGCTACTGAGATACGAAGTTTTCTGGGATTAGCGGGTTATTACCGCAAGTTTATTGAGGGATTTTCTAAGTTGGCACTACCTTTGACTCAGTTGACTCGAAAGGGTCAAACTTTTACGTGGGATGTAACTTGCGAAGAGAGTTTTGTAGAGTTGAAGAAGAGATTGACTACTGCTCCAGTGTTGATTTTGCCTAATCCGAGTGAGTCTTTTGTAGTGTATTGTGATGCGTCGAAGATGGGTCTTGGTGGAGTATTGATGCAGAATGGACAAGTTGTTGCCTATGCTTTGAGACAATCGCGAGTTCATGAGAGGAATTATCCTACACATAACTTGGAATTAGCCGCGGTGGTGTTTGTGTTGAAGATTTGGAGACATTATCTGTCTGGCTCTAAATTTGAGGTGTTCAGTGATCATGAAAGTCTGAAGTACTTATTTAATCAGAAGGAATTGAATATGAGGCAGAGAAGGTGGTTAGAGTTATTGAAGGATTTCGATTTTGATTTGAGTTATCATCTAGGCAAAGCAAATGTAGTGGCCGATGCATTGAGAAGAAAGTCATTACATATGTCAATGCTTATGGTGAAAGAGTTGGAACTAATTGAACAATTCAGAGATTTGAGTTTGGTATGTGAAGCGACTCCTGACAGTGTGAAGTTAGGAATGTTGAGGTTGACTAGTAGTATTCTGGAAGAAATCAGAGTGGGACAACAATCCTATTTAGAGTTGGTTGACCAATTGACTTTGATTAACCAAGGTAACGAAGGTGACTTCCGGATTGATGACAATGGTGTGATGAGGTTTCGAGATAGAGTATGTGTTCCAGATGTTCCAGAAATCAAGAAGATAATTTTAGAAGAAGGACATCGAAGTAGACTGAGTATCCATCCTGGTGCTACGAAGATGTATCAGGATCTGCATAAGTTGTTTTGGTGGCCAGGTATAAAGATAGACATTGTCGAATTTGTGTATGCATGTTTGACTTGTCAGAAGTCAAAGGTTAAGCATCAGAAGCCTTTAGGTATGATACAGCCGTTGAGGATTCCAGGATGGAAATGGGATAGTATTTCCATGGATTTTGTGGTGGGATTGCCGAAGACTACCAAATGAAATGATTCAATATGGGTGATTGTAGATAGATTAACTAAGTCGGCTCATTTCTTACCGATGAAAATTAATCATTCCATGCAGAAATTAGCAGAGTTGTACATCGATGAAATTGTGAAGTTACATGGGGTACCTTCGAGTATTGTGTCGGATAGAGATCTGAGGTTTACATCGAGGTTTTGGAAGAGTTTGCAAGATGCTTTGGGTACTGAGTTGAGGATGAGTTATGCCTATCATCCGCAGACAGACGGTCAGACAGAAACGACTATCCAATCTTTAGAAGATTTGTTGAGGGCTTATGTGTTGGATCATGGAGGATCGTGGGATAGCTATTTTCCGTTGATTGAGTTCACGTACAATAATAGTTTTCATGCTAGCATTGGAATGGAACCTTATGAAGCTTTGTATGGGAGAAGGTGTATGACTCTGTTGTGTTGGTATGAGTCGGGCGAGAGTGTTGTACTCGAACCTGAAATTGTGCAAGAGACGATTGAGAAGATTAGGAAGATCCAAGAGAGGATGAAAGCTTCACAGAGTCGTTAGAAGAGCTACCATGATAAGAGGAGGAAAGCACTTGAATTCCAAGAGGGAGATCACGTGTTTTTGAGAGTGACACCAGTGACTAGTGTGGGTCGAGCTTTGAAGTCTATGAAGCTCACTCCATATTTTGTTGGTCCATATCAAATATCGCAGAGGATAGGAGGGTAGCCTATAGAATTGCTTTACCACCGTCACTTACGAATTTGTATGACGTGTTCCATGTGTCTCAATTAAGGAAGTACATTCCAGATCCGTCGCATGTGATTCAGATGGATGATGTACAAGTGAGCACTACTACGAAAAACCCATTTAACAACGGTTGGAAATGACATATAATGACGGGGGCGAAGGCGTTGTTATGTAGAGTGTTGTTGTATATGAGGTACGTACAATGACGGTCGGGGAACCATTGTTGTATTCCAGTTTGCGCGCACAATTTCACGACGGTTAGTTTAGTCAACCGTTGTGATATACTAAACTGTACTCTGGTTCGATTCTCAGCAACAACATTTTTATTTATATTAGCGTTTTATATACAACTACGGATAAGTTTATAACCGCTGCCAAAAATAGACTGTTTTAAATATAAAATTTATCTGCGTATCAAATTATTCCCATAATTTATCCTGTCAAAACAGCTTCTGTTTACATGCAAACACAATATGTGCATCAAACACAATTCTTCCTATATTGTATCCTTATAAATGAATCACATAATTTACATCAAAAGAAATTTACATCAAAAGCTAAATGAATCAGAGAATTAAACTGCTAACATTGTTTAAAAGCCAAAACTATTGTTCATATTATGTGCATCAAAAGCAAAAAATATGTGCATCAAAAAATATTGCCGATATATCATACAATAAGAGCAGAACCCTTAAGCTGATTGTGGATATACGCCCAACGTTTACGAAGATCCACAAAGTCCTCAAGGGGGAATGGGGTTTCATCGTTAAACATCTACATAAGAGAAAAAAATTGAAGATACATCATGCATGATAATAATTCAATAGTCAACTTATATATTAATATATGTAAACATTTTATGGCATATATTACCGTATCCCATGAATCAACAGTGCCGGCAAGGACGATGTTTAACATATGTTTCATGATAAAATACCCACACTCGTAAGTCTCGCATTGTTTCCTCGTCTACAAATTACATGAATATAAAAACATGAATACAACCACACATGCATGAATGTAAATGAAATAAATAGGTAATCGGGGCACTTACTTTAGGAGAAAGGTATGTGGGCTTTTTTCTAACATTCCTCAATATATTAACTTGATCCACAATACTGCACATTGAAAATTGAATTAAACATATTACATGATAAACTAATTACAATTAATGCCAAAGAAAATGATATTAAACAAAGACACTTACGTTAATACAAGATCTTTCATTGGTTTGTGGAGTGGATCGTGCAAGGAACACAGTAATGTCACCGTATTTGTCCTAAACGATATTACGATCAATTGCCAATGACCACTGAATGAACACGAGAATATATATATATATATATATATATATATATATATATATTATTAGTTGTTACTAAAACAAAACTAAATATAAAATATAGAAATAAATTACAACAATACTAACCTACATAGGAATGGTACAAGGTAACATTCTTTTCCTCCGTCATTTAGCCGGCTTTTCAAGTAATTTTCTCTGATAGTTTTATCATTATACGCCCAAGCAATAAAACTTGGGTCCAAGATTCCATATGTACTTGATTTATTCAATTCTATACAAACACGGTGAATGTACCTAAATGGTCAAAGAAAATGAAAAAATTAAGGGAGAAAATACAAAAAATTATAATGTTCTATAATGACATGGATATTCGACTATATACTTACGTGCACCAAACTTGCAAAATAGATAAGTCAAGCCACTTGTATCCTGCGAGAAAATCCCTCACATCTTCAGGAGTGTAATACACTAAATCCAATTGTGGGCAATGTTCTAGCGTGAGGGGCTGTGCAAGGTCTGTTGTTGAAATGTAGTAGTATAAACTTGTTATTTCATTTGGACTAGGGTCCAATATCCCATTGCGGTTATCTACAGGTGTGGGGGGGGGGGGGGGGCTGTACAATTACTCCCTTTTGTAGAAGCGTGATTTACGACACTTCTACTTGGAGTTTGATCTTCACCAACGCAACGACGATCTTCATTAGTTCGTTGTTCGAGACTTTCACTTAATCTCTACATCATAACATTTAATTAGAACATAAATAAAAAAAAATCACAATATATTCAATTAGAACATATAATATATACCATACAAAAATAAGCGCGATTTACGACACATACCGAATACATCTCTTGTAACCTTTCCACTTCTTTCTCCCTTTTTTCCCTCTCCTCCTCAAACAGCCTCCTTTGCTCCGCCAATTGCTTCTCAACATTATCAATCTTTTGTCGTTGAGCAAGAAATTCAGCGGTTTCGGTGCTTCTTCTTTGAGATCCAAAGTGTGACCTCAAGCCGACACCATCTCCAACACCACGGACACGGCCTCCATGCTCAGCTGTTCCGATAGCTTCGACTAATATGTCATGTCGTTCTTCCAGAACAAATGTGCCTTCACGGGCCGCCACAACCAAGTTATCCTACACAACATGAGCAACTTACATAAGCAAACGCATTTAAATAACAACTCATCATGAGCAATTTACATAAGCAAACGCATTTAAACAAAACATATACTTACAATTTTCTCAGCAACTACTCTTGAAGCCTCAGAGGTGTACTCTCCATTAGGTCTTAATCGAGCCCTCTTCCATTTCTCATGTCTTGAAGGTGGAGATGGAATGTCACCATCTCCTCCTTCTTGTAGTTTTTCCTGCAGGATCCTCTTCTCAAGTTTCCTGTAACCCCCACGAGACAATCTAGGGGGGTACATGTTTTTCGCCTTGTTCTGAATTCCCACTTCGCTTTTAGCCTGTTATTAACATAGTGAAAAATGTGTATGATTAGTATCTATAACTCATTAGCATAACATTATAGGTTACATAAGACTACTAGTACTAACCTTAGATTCCTCAGAACGGCGTTTCTTCGCAAATTTGTGCCACACCTTCTTCGATAAAAAACTATACCTAATCCATGGAGGTTGAAGACCGCTCTTAGGCTTCGTAATGTAGTCAGCCATGAGCCATGACTTAAATCCCCTCCAACGAACACCGGCGTAAGTCATCCACTTTCTTTTCAATTTTGTGTCATCGGTAAACTCAAAATTCAACTACATTAAATCAATATATAAGTATGAATTAGAAATTATAGATAGTGATATCAAATATATGAAAATTATAGTATGAAATACCTTAACATCTGTCCATAAGCTGTCTTTGACATTACCATCCACTTCTCTCCAATCATCAATTAGTATACTGACTTTGCTACTTGCAAGGAACGCAACATAACTCCTAAAAGTAGCGTAATGTGGACAATCCACTAATCTGTAGTGCGAATCAAACTCGATCGGAATTTTTGCACCAGATGAGTTGCGGACTGATGTGAACTGGGGTTTCATTGTGACACCTCTTTGTGATCTTTTCGTTTGACTTTCAGTTGTTTGAGTTTCATTGGCTAACCTTTCATTTGTTTGATTTTCTTCGCTGGTTTCTGATGAAGAACTCGATAAGGTCGACATCTAAGTTCAAAAACAACAACAACAACATGAACAACAATGGCAAAAGAGTTTACTGTAGATGCATGGGGAAAATATTTTACGTACCCTAAACGTGACGACGAAGTAAACGATGTTGGTGTTGGTGTTGTTGTTGTCTTCCTTCCTTACGACAACGACGGTGACGATCATGACGACGGTGTTGGTATGTGCGTAATCTTCTATTTTCTTCACTATCGTGACGATGATGACGAAAATGACAACAAATGGATACTGATGATGCAAGCTTTGGTGGAATTGTGTATTGTTTCACAGTATTGAAGGTTAGGGTTTAGGGTTGAAATCGTGTAACGTTTCGTCTGGTTTCTATTTTCAATGGAATCGATATAAGGATACTGAAGAGACAATGAGACTAGCTAGTTTGGAGATTATTGAAACACTATTGCGACGGTCAAGAATTTACACCGTTATGATATATTATTTACATAATGAAATTTCATATTAAAGCGCCAGAGTTATTTTTAGAATTAAAAATTAAAAAAACATACAAAATATATCACAACGGTGTATAAAAACAACCGTAGTCATAACTTTTAATTTTTTTAATTAGAAGTAAATAAAAAAGTAAAGGCACGCTTTAACATAAAAGGAAAAATATATATGAATGCGCTGAGGTTCAAACACATGAAAGCTTGAAGGTATCACTACGGTTGATTTATCAACCGTTGTTATATACAGATAATCACCACGGTTGGTTTATCAACCGTTGTTATATACAGGTAAGTTTTATTCAATAAACAAATAAAATACAACCGCGCCTTAGTTTAGATATGTCACAACGGTGTAGGGATGAAGCGTTGTGAGCATGACGTCGTTGTTTACGTGTTTTGTAGTAGTGGAGGGATAACCTGACTGTGGAAGTATTGCCGGTGCGTGTCGATGGTCGAGAAATGAAACAACTGTGAGGTTAAGAGATTGCTTTGGTGAAAGTTCTGTGGGGAGGACCAACTGGTGAAAGTTAGACTTGGGAGCGCGAAGACCAGATGAAGGAGTCATATCCAACTCTATTTGCTTCAGGTAAATTTTTTAGGACGAAAATTCCTTAAGTGGGGGAGAGTTGTAACACCCCAAATTCGATTATGATTAATTGTTGCTTATTTTAGGATAGAAGGTGATTTTGACGATATGTGGTTATGTGGCACGATGCATTGTGGTGAAATTATTTTAATAATATTAATAGTAAGAATAATCATACAATATTATTCAAATTATTGTTTATTATTTAAAATAATAGAAGTGGGAGTATTGAGGGTATGTTGGTCTTTAGGGATGGATAAGTGAGGGTATAACGGGAAGAGCACATTTATGGGTATTTTAAGAGAGAATAGTGAAAGGAACTCATTATTCGTATTCTTTTGAGGAAGAGGCAAAGGTGATCTAAAGAACAAGTGAGAAGGAGGCTAGGGCATAAAAGAATTCCAGCGAAACTTCAAGAGAGGTTGAAGGAGACAATATTCTAAGGTATGGGGAGTATCGCTTTGCAATATTTTGATATAAAGATTAGGTGTTGGTGGGTGATTGGGGTTTTGGGGGAAAACCTGGGAATTGGAGGTTAGGGATGATGGGTTTTTGATGATTTACTATGGGATGATTGTTGTTATTGATGTATATGGGATAGTTCTAGGTTATAATAACATAATCTGTGGTAATTTAAGGATAAAACCTGGTTTAGAGGTGTTGATTCGCAGATGGAGAAGTGCTGTTATCGCAGGGTTTTTCTGCCAAAATCGCAGAGGGCGCTTAGCGCGGCCTAGAGCGCTTAGCGCGGTCTGGAAGAATTTCGTCTCCTCGAGGCATTGAGTAGCGCGCTTAGCGCGGGTGTGGCTCGCTTAGCGTGACCTGGGGCAGAAAAATATTATTTTTATGGACTTAAAATTCATGGAAAATATCTGTTTTATATTATATTACTGCTGTGATGTTGCTGTAAATTGCTACTATGTGTTGACATGTTATATAATGATTTTTTATGATGTTACTGATGAGTATACGAGGATGTTTTGATGATTGTTGACGAATATGTAATGATATGACGTATATGAGGATTGATGAATGATGATTCACATTATGATGTTTAATTGATGATGATGATTAGTGATGTTGTGTATCATACATTCATATGCATACTCTGTGATGACGCTTCATTCCCATTGTGCGGATATGAGGTAATTATGACGTGCTCCGGTTCCAAATGCGGGATCGATCCTATTGACGGGGATCTTTGGAGGGTTGATGGCCTAGTGTCCATTATTATGACGATTTGGTACCACATGCATTTTTATGATGTTGCATTTCATTCTTGGTGGCATTGCGTGATTGCACATGAGTGATATTGGTGATGTGATGTTTATATGATGTTTTGTGTGAGTCGCTGTAGTATTTGATAAAAACAACTGTTGCCCTGTTAATGTCTTTTCTTTATATGATTTATATTGATTTGTGATTACTCACCCTGCCTGTTTGAATGTTGCCTCTACGTGGGTAACGTGCAGATAACCAAGAATAGTTTACGGTGCGTGAAGAGTTAGTTTTGGAGTCAGTTTTCTTTTCGGTTGAGTAGAGGGCGTGTCTTGCTCTGGTTATGTAACATCGGGGTTGGGAATGATTTTGTTTGAAATATTCTGTTACTTTGATTAACATGTTTCATGAGGATTTTTTAAGATGTTGAGTTGTTTAAAATTCCAATTTTGATGAGATTAAATTACTATGAGTTGTTTTATAAAGGAGATTTTATTTTTATGACGATAATTCCGCTGCGACATTTTTGTTTAGAGGAGGTGTTGATCCAAAATAAGTTGTTATTCCTATATGTTGTAACCCGTGTTACGGAGCAGGAAAATGATTATGATGCCTTTGTGAAGTGTGACACCCTTGAGCGGTGATTTTATTTGATTTAATTTCCATACGAATGTGGAATAATTATTGGGTTAGAAGGGTGTTACATAGACTGTCCGAGTCTAGAGTTTTACCTATTGTACAATGCCCAAGTGGAGGCACGGGCATTAAGGGATGAGTATCAACCCTAGAATGGCCGGAGTTTTGACGCTGGAAAGACTACTCTAGCAAAGGATGACTAAGTTCTGTCTTATACCTTTAAGAGGTCGTCAGGGTCCTTGTATTAAGCCCAAGAGAAGGCATGAGAACTTCTAAGAAGCCGACGGGTCCTTGTACAATGCCCAAGAGGAGGCGGGGATGCTTTTAGGAAGCCTGTGGATCCCCAAACCAAGAGAAGTTCAAGAAATGCAATTCACAGAGAAGAGATCATTCCAGGAAAGTTCGAGAATTTGGAAGAAACTCAAGAGATGCTATTCACGGAGAATAGATCAACTATGGGGAGTAGAGTTTCTTTGACAATTTCTAAGAGTGACAGTCTGAGAAAAGGTTCACCGAGAATACTGCCTTTCTCTTTGTTCCATATTGTTTAACCCCAAGAGAAGGGAAGATTGTGTCTGGAATCCTATGGGGGATCTAGTTTTGACTGTATTTAAGAGTGACCAACAAGGCTTTACCTAGTGCTAGACGTAGTTGCCGGGGAAAACTCTAAATAGCTATACTAGTATTACACAGTTGATATTTAACAAGTATATAAAAGGATGTGAAAGAAGACTTACAGTGAAGCAGCCCCACAATACAGTTATATACATATGAAAGCGATAAATGAAAGCGGATAAACACTTACCCGTTGTAGAGCTTCCATGCTGTTTTGTTAGTTGTTCAACAAAGAAAGTTTTGATAAAAACAGATATTTGAATTCAAAATCAAAGAAGAGAGTGTTTTGAAAAGATTGTTGGGGCTTACAGCTCAAGGAGAGTCCCAAGTTTTAATGATGATTGCACCGTTGTTTTGAAAACTGTACAGAGGGACTTATACAATATGTGAGGCCCACAAAGTTTTTATTTACAAAGGGATGGGTCTTACACTCTATTAGAGGCCCAAAAGAGTTTTTGTACAAATAATGGGGATTACAACTCACGGAGAGGCCCAGATGATTTGTTTTAAACTGGCGACCGCGCCGAGATTTTTTTCTTTTAACACAGAGGGACTTATACAATATCTGAGGCCCAAAAAGGTTTTGGTTAAAAGGGGATTGGGTCTTACACTCTATTAGAGGCCCAAGAGAGTTTTTGAAAAGGAATGGGACTTATAGCTCGAGGAGAGGCCCCAATGATTTTGTTAAAAAGGCGACGATCGCACCGTTGTTTTTGAAAATACAGTGGGACTTATACAATGACTGAGGCCCAAAAAGTGGTGTATTTACAAAGGGTATTGGTCTTACACTCTAATAGAGGCCCAAAAGAGTTTTGAAATGACTGATGAGGGTGAAAATCAAAGAAACCCTAATTTTGTTTTCCTTTATAAGTAAATATTTAAAGAAAATCAATAAAAATGATAAAAATACAAAATAAGTTTGAATAAACCACTTGTGATTTTTGTTTAAGGTTTGAAAAATGAGGTTGTAATCACGAGATGATTTAGAACTCATTTTGTTTTGATTTTCAAAATAAATATTCACTTTTAAATGTTAAAAAACAATAAAAAAAATGAATTTATTCACAAAAATACCAATTATATTAAATTAATAATATAAATTTGATTTTTTTGTGGAATAAAATACTTCAACATTTTTGTGATTTTTCAGAAAAAGAACCAATAAAAAATGATAAAAATTGAGTGAGAAATTAATTTTTCAAATCATTAATAAAATAATATGAAAATATAAAAATAGGAAAAAGTGATAAAAAAGAGGTCTGGGGCGAGGGGGATTCGAACCCCATACCTCTGGCTTGCCAATACACACAAACCAACTGATCAACCACTGGGGCGTAATGCCAATTCAAATATAGTATGGAAAATGAAAAATATATAGAGAACTTGGTTGGAAAACCTGAAGAATCTATCTCACTCGTCTCTCATCCATTTGACATGATTTAAACAACAAACTCATGCGTTTTTAAACAAGGAATATGATGGCAATATTCAATTTTGTTGAAATGGATTGAATCAAAACATAACAAGGTAAAACTTGAAGAACCCTAAAACTGGCATGAACTCAAGGAAATCCTATATACGAATTGTAAACAACAATTGATTAAGGGGAAACACTCAACATATGATGACAAGCAATTGGCAAAAGTATCGTGCGAGGAAATATGCATGGATCATGTTATGAGAGTTTTGAAGCTTACCTTGATGCAAGCTGAAATGGAACTCTGCACAGATGGTGCTTCAGAAGTGATTTGACGATTCCTACAGCTTCAATGGATGTTGTTGAGTGGATTGAAAGCCTTGGAACACTTTGAAAATCTTTGGATCAAGTTGGAGGAATCCAACTGCAGAATTGAGGCATAATGGCTTGGTTGAAGAGTGATTTTGAGCTAGAGGTGTTACGGAGATGATTTAAGTGTTTGAACACCTCATATACATCATATGTGATGTGTTTGAGCAATTGGAATGGATTGCTTAAGGCTGCAACTCAAAACCCGATGGTGGTTGCTCAAAAACAAAGAAATTTGGCACTTAAGAGAGAATGAGAGAAAGCAATGATGTAAGTTGCTTTGGGGTGCTTTGAATGATCAATTGGAACCTCTATTTATAGGTGATCAACTCTTGTCTTGGAGGAATAGTGTATGGCTACTGGATCAGATCACATTCAATGGCTTTGGCTTGGTGGCATTTCTTCTCATGCAAGGCAACCTAGCCCCTCCCAAGAGCAGGGCTATGTCTTGACCAAATCCACATTCTTCAGATGTTTTTATTGTTGTTTAATCATAGAACTTGACTGAGGAGAGTGAGAATCTTGAAAGTGCACTATTCCACATTAATGCACTTGAATTCAAGGCATAATATACCAAAAATGCATTGATCTCAAGTTGGAAGATCTTTTGGCTTTTGGACTCAACTTTGCAAGTTGGATCATTTGGATTAGGATCAGATTAGATGATTGTAGCATAGGGATCATTGATCTTGAATCAAAAATTGTGTGAAACAAGAAAACTTGAAAACTGGTTTTTCATGACAGCATTGCCATGGTGAGTTGTAGCAGCCATAATTCTTGGCTCAAGTTGATTTGTGTCATGCCAATAAGTTCTTTGGATTCTCAGCAACATTTGCAACAACATTGATGTTTATGTCTTGAATTGATTCAGCTTGCAACTGTGTAAAAAAACCTCACAAGTTTTGGTGTTTTCAACAAAATCTGTTTTGGACAGAATTTTGTCTAAGTGTTGAAAAATGATGCATTTTCATGTTTTAGGCATTTTGGTCCAATCATAACTTGAAATCTATGAGGAATTGGAATGAGGTGTAGTTGACACTTTTAAAGTATGCCATGAGAGCTACAAATCCATCTTTGGATAAGCTAAAATGGTTGCTTGGATCTCAAGTTATGATCCTTGGAAGTTGGTACCCTAGCCACTTTGTTCCATAACTTAGAAAATTTCTAAGTTTTTATGGTTACCCCTTTTACAAGTTATCCCACTTTTCTTGATTTTTCTTGATGAATGTCGATTCAAATCACACATTAACATCATTTTAGGGTTAAGGAACCATAATTGATCAAAAAATCAAAAAGTCAAACTTTAACTTTTGGGCACAGTTGACTTTTTATCAGATGAACTCCAAACTGTGCGATCCTCTATGAAATCAAGTCCTTGACCTAAATCAAACTTGATGGATTGATTTCATATGTGTTATAGGGTGTATTGAATCATGTCCCAAGGTTTGGGAGCATGTCTTGGTCAAAAGTCAAAGGCACACTTGACTTTTTCCCTCAAAACCCTAACTGTGGTTCAGATGATATTGAAACTTGTTGATCAAGCTTCTTGGATCAATCCATTGTTGCAAATGGATCAATGTAGTGTGTTAAAGACCCTCAAATCATGTCTTGAGGTCTTGGCTCATGATTTGTCCCAAAAGTCAACTTAGGGGTGAATTAGGTCAAGAAACCCTAATTCCTGATTTTTAGTGACAGCATCCCCTGAGGCTAATTTGACTTGATGATTGGGTTCATGAGGTCCCTTGGGGTATCTTAGGATATGCTTTGAAGCATTGGCTCATGCCCAGATCAAAATTTCCATCTGGAGGCCCTGGTCGACCAAAACCCTAATTTGGTGACACTGTCGATCTTGAGGCTTAATCCACTCAGAATGCTGCAACCTTGTGCTTGATTCTTGCTGTGGAAGTCCCCTTGATCCATTGTGGTTATTTGAGAAGTTAGACAAGTTGAAGATCATGTCATTCCTTGATTGATCCTTTGTCTAAGAGCTCTGAGATGACTTAAAACCCTAAGTCTGATTGTAGTGGATGCTCACCCATCTTTGGGGAGGCTAATGAGGTATGATGGTCCA
Source organism: Lathyrus tuberosus (assembly GCA_022829125.1). Lineage (NCBI taxonomy): Eukaryota > Viridiplantae > Streptophyta > Magnoliopsida > Fabales > Fabaceae > Lathyrus > Lathyrus tuberosus. The sequence goes on along the minus strand of JALAZF010000574.1, from coordinate 1,406,616 downwards.
TCCATATTATGATGATGACTTGCACAATGATGGGAAATCTTAGTGGTCAAAATTTGGGGTATGACATATCTATTCTTAGAAGAGTAAGTTCAAAAGCTTCTGAGATCGTATTTCAACCGATTTCCCAAATCCAAGAACAAGGAGAAAAACTACCAGAACCTAATATCAGAGGTCTTCACTGCATATTCATTTGAAGCTGGCATTAGTGCAGGATTCAGAAGAAATAGTCATCTGGCTCTGTCGGTCATTACTGCTTCTAAAGAAACATCTGAATCTTGGAATAAAAATTAAGTACTTAAGAGAAAGAGATTATGACAAATCTATCTTGATTCAATATTTGATAATAAGGAGTTTGTTCTTTAAGGGGATGTCTTAAGTGACTCCATTGTGTTAGAACAAGATTTTTTCATGATATATTTGCATTGGGTTTTGATGATAACAAAGTATTGAAAGAACAATGTATTATTTGATGTGTGTTACATATGTGCAGGTTCTTATACTTGTAAATATTATTATCAGAATCTGTTCTACATTAAGCACACTTTGAGAGTTGTTGCATTGCTAGCTTTTGGTGGAACAATATAAAGAAAACTTGCTAAGTGATGTCTCGAAAAGCCTCTATTGTTGAAGACCTCAACATCAGAAGAAGCAACGTTATTGTCTCTACACTTAGTGAATGCAAATTGGCTTCTCGTACCATTCAGAGTTGGTGACAAAGCTGAAGTTGTCCGTACTGCAGAAAGTAAGTTGTATTGTCAAATCAGTTTGTCAGCTAAAGTGTACAGATTGCAAGGCTCAAGAAAGGTTGAGATGCTTTATGGATATCTACTCTCGACGGCTCTAATAGTACACATTGGATTAAGATCTTCTGGTGTATCTATATTCAATGGCTCTTGTACTATGGAGTAACAACAAAGACTCTTGATCAAGTTACTTCCTTAAAGGCTAGTTTCCGAAAAGGCTATAAATATGGCTGAAGGTTCAAATTGAATCTTTAACAAGGATCAACCAGAAGAAGGAGTAACAAGATCAGCAATTATCAACTCAATGTATATGCAGATTTTTCTGATGTAGGTTGTAATTGTAAAAGCCTTAAGATTTCTTACACATTGTATATCTTAGAAATCTTAAGAGTTTTAGGTCTTTGTTATGGTGATTTCTCGTACCTCTGATACTTGTATCATGTACACCTTATTCTCTATTCTGCTGAGCTTGTTTGGCAGTTTAGATAAAAGTCTTATGTCATTGGGATACAAGCAAAGAAGTCTCGAGCCAAGATTCTTGAGCCACATAAGTCTCTTGCTATGGGCTTGAGCAGTGAAAGTATTAATCAAGTAGATTAATTGAGTAGGAAAGCCTTGAGCCATGGCTTGAGTAGGATAGCTCGATTCATGGAATTAGGAGCAATAAGTCTTGGCCAGGGGTGGTGCAAGCGGAGGCTCATTTCATGGAACCTTGTGTATAAGTCTTGGGCCTGAGGGGCTTAAGCAGGAATGCTCAGTACATGAAAGCATAACGGTAAGTCTTAACTTGAGGGGTGCAAGCACATAGGCTCGTTTCATGGGACTAGGAGCAAAAGTCAGGGGCTGAGGGCCTGGGCAAGGAGGTCTTGGGTTCGTGGAACCTTAGCAGGAAGTCTCGAGTGAGAAGCTTGAGAAGATGTCTTAGACCTTAGGTCTGAGCAAGTGTAAAAGTCTTATGCATAATGCATAAGCAATTGTAATCATGTTTTGATTATAGTGAAAATCTCTTGTGAAGCAAGGGGACTGGACTACTCTCAGTTAAGGGAGGAACCAGTATAAATCTTTGTGTCTTCTGCTATTATTTATTTGCTTATGTTAATATTCTGCTGCTAAGAATTAACCAGAATTTGAACACCAGTTTAGATTCTGAACTCTGATTAGATGCAAACTAAGAAAATGGAAAACACAATTTAACCCCCCCCCCCCCCCCCAATTCTTGTGTACTTTTCTCACCTTCAATTAGTATCAGAGCATGGTCTGTGCATAACACTTAATAGTGGTGCAGATAATGATCCAATAATAAAAGTATGTCTGTCAAAGACTTTCCTTCAAGAAGGAATCAAGTGCCACATAAAAAATATTATACTGTTTTTCCTACCATATTCAATGGGTGATTCCTCTTAATTTAAATGATGGAAAAGTAAAACATATTTTTAACTCATTGGTCTTGATAAAAGGGGTTCTGAAGGTCTATAGAATATACTTGAAAAACGTATTACTACAAAAGTTGATGGTGTATAGATAATCTATTTGAAAGTCTCTATCACCAGCTCAAAAGAAGGTTATTGAATATTTTCAGAGGTAGTTGCATTCTGGTAGGTTCTCTATTTCATTTTTGAGTATGTCAACATCATTGATATGTCTGATGCTCGGACTATCTTTGAATCCTTGTGCTCAGATTTGTGGGATTCAGTTTTTGAATCTTGTCCAGTTACACTTTATCTGATCTTTTAAGCAAATTTTGAGAAGATTTATTTAGATTCAAACCTTAGGTCAGAGTTAATCAAGGAGTTATACAACTTGAATTTATTGTGGCCTGTTGGTTTGTCTTGCCAATCTTTGAAGAAAAGAAATGGAATTACATGATGAAAAGTTATCTAACAAATCACCTTTTCTAAAGCTTGGTTCCTTGAAGTGTCTGATGATAAAGAACTTATATTTCTTGTCAGAAGTATATCTTATCCAGCTCGATAGGTTGTAGTATCTGTTGATAGAAGAATAACTTCAGAAGCTTATGAAATACTTGTATTTCAACTGATTTCCCATATCTGGAAGTAAGGATAAACACTACCAGAACATAATGTTAGTTAATCTCCATTGAAGATGACATTAGTGCATGATTCAGATAAAAGAGCAATCTGGCTCTACCAGTTATTACTGCTTGTGAAGAAGCATTCGAGTCTTGAAATAAAAATCAAGTATTTAAGAGAAAGAAATTATACCAAATCTATCTTGTTTCAATATTTTATAATAAGGAGTCTGCTCTTTAAGGTGATATCTTAAAAGACTCCATTGCTCCTTGATTGAGGGTCATCATGGAATTTGTATTAAAGGACAAGTCTATGAGAAACCTTCAATTTTTCTTTGTGATCTGCAGGCAATTAGATAATGGTGCTTTAATTTGTTTTATGCCATTCTCTGTTAGCTAACATCATCTGGTTCTTTGCTTATCAAAGATCTCATTGTCTTGAGCCAAGATATTGTTCATATTATGGTTTATTCTAGACTAATACTCTGGAATTAATCATGGTACTGTTATCAAAATGTGACATAAGGCGAAGGAAATCTTGTCTAAACATTTATGAATGGTCTCATAGAAATATGAGTGTCATGATTTAAATGTATTTACTGTAGATATCAAAGAAAGGAGCAGAGGCTTCTTCCATGGCATTTATCAAAGGTTGTTTACAGCATTTGATGGAAGAAGAGCCCACAACCCAGACTCAAGTGCTAGAGGTACTGAGTTTGGTGAGAGTAGTGGAGTCATTGGTTTAACTGCCATTGAATCAGAATCCACTCAAAGCGGTGTTCAGACTCTATGGTCAAGTTTGAATACTGATATGTGTCTGACCAAGAAAATAACAAAAAAAAGGTATGCTCATTCTTTTCTGGCTTATCTTTTGATTCAATGAGATATGTGTGTAGGTGTTAATACAAAGTTTCAGTTAGATTTCTAGAGAAGCTCTTTTAAAAAAGAATCCTCAGAAATCTTTAAGAAGAAACTCTATTGTATTTATCTATACTGAATATTTCATTAAGCTAGATGATGACCATATTTATGGAAACAGTTTCCTCACTTTTTGTGATGTTGCTGCTGTGTGTTAGATGTCAAAGGAAATAATTCAATGTTCATATATCACTCATGACTCTTGAGTTAAGAGGAAGTGTTGGCTCTGAATAGAATCTTAGAGACTTATGACTGACAAAAGATATCTCTCCTTCTCAGTCTAGTTCTACTAGACTTTGATGGATGATAGCTTCTAAAAGTTGTCAGGTTCTGAGGTTCAGAAGAGGATTCTTTACTTTTGATAAAGCAGTATATGTAAAAGGTCTTTCAAAGACTTTTAAATACTTAAATTTTCATAAAGGTGAAATTCATCTAGTGGATTCAAGAAATCTACAGGATAAGAACCTTAGGGTAATGATGCTCTCTTTTGGATACTTATTCTCACTATCCCCGGTCTTCTGAAACATCATTTTGTCCTTCTTCTGACAAGGTTCTTATTCTTTTAGGAATCTTGTTCAGTTCTCTTTCTTTTTAATTTTCTATGTGGTTGTGTGATGATTAAGCCAAACTTGAGATGATTTTCCTAGTCAATTCTTTTTTGAATCAACTGGTAGTCATCAATGAAAAGTTTGTGGATTTTGATGAGTTACTTAAGTTAGGTTTTAACTTCTGGAAGACTGTGTGTGAACAAGGATGGAATGGATACTTTGAGATGCTATATGGTTTCACTTATCCATATCTTGTCAAAGAGTTTTGGATTAATGCCTCCATTGTTGAGCTGAATTCTGAGTGTGCTATTCTTTCAAAAGTAATTGGTGTTTCTGTAACAGTAACCTCTAAAGGGATTGTTTGTTGGGATTTAAGAGGGGTTTTTCAAAATTTTATCCTCTTAACGGAATAATCCCTATGAACGGATCTTGATTAAACCATCAATCACAAATCAAACACAAAATAAGAGTTCCGAATTACCTCTTGAAGCGTGCTTTAACTTTGACCATGAACGTGGAAAATACCATCATCTCTACGAAGTCCACGCAAGTACAAAGTGGAACGCGCTGCTAGCCGTCTCTTGTTCTGAGAAAATTGACAATTAGCTTTGATAGGGGAAAGAGCTTCTCTATTTATAGAGAGCTCCTAAAACCCTAATACTCTTATTTTGGGCATTTCCAAAATAAGCCCAATATTATTTAATTAAATGAGTATTATTTATATTTAACTAAACTCTTTTAATTAAATAAAATAAAATATTAAATTAAATCATATTTAATTTAATCAACTGTCAATTCTCATTTATTTAATTATATTATATTTAACCAAATAAATTATATACGTGCTAATGTACTAAGCAATTTAAATAATATTAACACATAATTAAATTAAATCTTATTTAATTTAATCGTCAATTCCATTATCAGTACTCTTTACGTGTGACCCTATAGGTTCTCGTAACGTTGGCAATAACATTAAATTACCTATTTAATATTATAAATAGTGAACGGTATCTAGCAACACATCACTGTTACCCAAGTCACGAGAATGTCGTGTGATCTGACATAACCTTTATGTGATAATGATTATATGTATAATTACCCTTTTGCCGTTATATCTATATTGAACACAAGACATAAAATGTGTCACCCTTGTATAGTCCAATATTTTATTCCTTGATCCCTGAGTATACTTGATAACAACAAATAAGTCCAATATCTCATATCGACTCATTTGAGCACGACCATGCATTTTACATACATACTCTATCAAGGGGCCCACAAATATTACTCCCGTATATGTAGGAGGGACAAATCCCACATAGGTCACTCATATCTCTCAACATGATTTGTAAAGCACCCATAAACCATCTTTATAGTTATCCTATTACGGACAATGTTTGATTGACAATAAAGTACTCGACTCCACATCTAGGGTCCGTAGTGGTTTCAGGTCGAAGGGTGGAATACATCACTATTACTATGAGAATAACTTATGACACTTACATAACAAACTATGTAGCATTCTCATGGTGGTTCAATGCAATATAAATATTACTCCTAATATTTATACATACGTGAAGACTTGATATCTCATATCCATGACTTGTGAGATACAGTCATCAGTCTACTCACATAATAGTCTCTATGCATTACTGTTTTCTTATTTGACAGTAAAGCTTGACTATGGATACTTTAAGAATAACATCTTTATGTTTAATGAGGTCTCACGATTAAGTTACACATAACAGGTCATTAATAGACTAATTATTCTAAGGACTTTATTATGTCATATACAAATAACACAATAAATACAATGCCTAGTAAGTATATATATTAACAAACAATATATATTAAGGTCATGATACAAAAGCAAATAAAACCAATACTGATTGGCTATTAGGGCTTACTCCAACAATCTCCCACTAGCACTAGAGCCAATCAGATATTAACTTAACATCTATCTGCCCATTGTGTGCGTCAAGCATTATTTAAGCATGATACTTTGTTAGGTTATAAAGAACTCTTTCCTATGTTGGTAATATACACCTCTTCCGATTTCAACTTTCGATCTTCTATCGAAATAATTGAAGTGTCAAAATATATATACATGGATTGCTAGTGAGATCTAGTTTTCTGAACTTGCAAGATTAACCCATTATCATCGTGAATGAGATCAAAAGGATCTACAATACAAGAAACACAACTTTCTTCTTATGAATTAGCAAAGCGATCCAAATCATATATATGACATTTTTACTATAAACGACAATTGTCTGAAGCCTTTTTTCAACTTATATAGTTATCATCTAAGCATAACATTTAAATTATACTGTGATACGAATATATAGTTCATAAAATTTCAGAATAACATCATTGTAACTCCTTTACAATGATTATTACCATCTACTCTCAATAAAAGGAACACCAGGTCCTTTTAAGATATCCACATCCCTTCTTAATAGTGATTTAGTGATGAACACTTCAATTATTTTGGTACTTATTATTTATGCTCATAGCATATGGTGCATCTAGTGCAGTACATATCATGGTGTCTTTTTTTCTCATCCAATGAGGTAAGACATTGTCTATTAGACAAAAATTCATGCCACACATGCAATAATCTTAATGTGATATTATGCATATTAAGTGTCTTAAAGCTTCATCAAAATATGTACTTATGCTAGGATTGAGATTCATCAATCATCTATCTCTATAGATTATGATTCCTAACCTTTTAGGAAATCTCGCTTAAGCATTTCATCAAAACCATTTCCTTAACCATCTCCTCCATTGGTGTTGTAGAGAATTTGTTTTGATGATTATTATGACGCCTGCATACTATACTAGATTTGAAGGCTCTGCAGATTTGAGCAAATTTTTGGTAAAACAAGGCGTTGAATGAAGTGTTCCAATATGCGAAGACATGATGTCCTAACGAATGTCCTGACATCTTGAACTGATACAGCAGACTGGTTTTCTAGTCTGGTCCAAGAATTAAGGAAGCAATCAGAGCATGGATCAAGGACGGAAGATTGAAGCCCAAGGAAACAGAAGCCTATAAATAGAAGACTTAGACCTAGGTTTTAAAAATGCCTTTAGTACAACTTTTGTAACCTTGTTTTCTTGCGTAAGAAATATGGGTTTAGGGTTTTGAGAGTCGTTGGCTCTCTAGGTTGTAAGTCTCCTTTTGTATCGGTTGATGAACTGTGGTAGATATAGGTGTCGCACAAATCCATAAGCCTTGAGGTATTGGATTGTGTATTGTTATTGGATGAAGCTTTTAAGCAAATCCAAGTTAGCTTGTTTGTCAAGAAAGTTTGACAGATTTCTGTATTGACAGGGATGATGTAGAAATCACAGTTGGTGATTAAGGGAAGTGAGTGAGGTATCTCATATCAAGGTTATAAACGTTTGAGTTTAGCCTTGGTAAAATTGTTCATTGGGTAAATGTTAGGATAAAGTTGTAAACAGGGGAGTTTAGCTTTGTAACAGGTCTACAGATAGTGAAGTCTTCTTCCTGGATTGGTATCCCCCAGATGTAGGTGAGTTGCACCAAACTGGGTTAAGAATTACTGTGTTCTTTATCATTCTGCAGATTTATAGTTTCTGTTAGGGTTCATGATAAACATGTTGGATCAGATGTTGTGACATCTGTGATTGTGGAGTTCTGATATTTAATGTATCAGTCTGCTATTGCGCCTCTGAGTTTAAATGATTATGTAGCACAATGTCTTGACATGTGTTAGGACATCTGCTATCTGCATAGTCTAGAATTTCAATTGGTATCAGAGCAGGCATCTTATCTGGTTCTGGATGAGATCTTTAGGAGATACTTTCTGGCGTTTAAACAAGGAGGAGTTTTTGAAGATCAGATCAATCAACTCAGACATACTCAAGGGTATTAATGGATGAGATGGATGTTCTAGATCGAAGAGAGCAACCCGGAGGTTGTTCATGTTGCTGAGGAGGTTCTACAACAACTACAGGAGAAGTGGCTAGTTCTCTTATTGGTGTGTCTTATAAGATGTTGTGACATCTTATTAGGGCAAGAAGGATCTGTTCCTTGGCGGTTTCGCTGCATGTGTTTCTGATGGAAGAGCTCTAGAATTTTGGGATTCTGGAGTTGTTTCTGAAGATAGTTGGTGGAAGGTCTCAATCATCGGCCTCTGTATTTGAAGATATCTGCATTCTTTTATTCCAAAGTCGGGAGCGATGGAGTGAAAGGAGTTGTGATTAGATATCTGGTATGGTGACTTGGTACTTGGAAGCTTGGTTTCCTGGTGCAGTTTGGAGTCAGTTGAAGAGGAGAGGAGTTGAGTTTAAGTTTATCAGGTTCTTGTTCTAGAAGTTTGATAAACTATTGATCGGCTAGGTTGTCAAAGATACTTGAGAATTCTCTCAAGTCCACTCATAAAGGCATCTATGTCGTGTATCTGGAGTCTTCTAGTTACTCTTCTGACTAGAAGGTGTTTCTTTGAAACACAATCTAAAAAAAGTGGAGGTGATTTATTTTCACCATCCAAAAACAGCAAGGAAGGATTCATCTCTCTTGACCCTAAGAGTGGATCTAATCTGATTGAAGAATTATTGAGGTAAATAAGATTTGTTCAGAGAAAGTCTTAGTTACTTGAGTTAAGGGTGGCAGCCTTGGTATCTCAACATTGTCCTTTGAAGAAGATACTTACAAAAAGATTGAATACTTTACAAGTGTTCATGATGTGATCTGGTGGAGCTCAGCTACAATAATGAAGAAGGGTTATTGTACAAGGATTTAAGATCAATTGCTATTTGTGGAGTCCACAAGTATTTAATTAATTATCCTTGAAAGTCAAGATTGCTGATGTTCAACAAGATGTTGGAACATCTCATCATCAGAGTTTGTGCAGAATCATGGGAGGGGTACTGCATACTCTTTAGCATCTGTTTTAGTCTTAGGTAGTGACCTAAGAAGTGGCTTCAGTCGGGTGTGACAGAAGCATGTGTTCTCTGGAGAGTTTCCTGGCAAGAAACTAGTCTGGACTTTGATGCTGTTGAAGATGAAGATGAAGACATCATAATCTTGATGGTTACAGCTTGGACCAGTTTATTTATGATCTAGTTGATTTGGAGCATGGATCTTGCTCTTCTTGTTGAAGGTCAAAGTTAAGTGGCAGTTATCTTTGACTTTCTACAGTCTGCTCTACTAAGGAAAGTGGCATTCTTTGGTATGGCTATGGTGTAGTCTTGGACTACTTATTTTCTGAAGATTCAGATGTGGTAGGTTTAAAGTCTTTGGAGTTTTAAAGCAGGATGGAGGTTGTCTAATCAAACTTGGTTGCTGAATCAAGTCTATGAGGGCATGAAACTCTTGTTCTGCAAAGGGAGGAGGTTCTTCTAAGTGGCAGAAGGAGGAGCTGAATTCATTAGTTGGATGTCATATCAAAATGTTCTGACATCTAGCTCAACATCAGAAGTCTCAGCTGGTGATGTGGCACATCAGCTTAAGATAAGATGATCTACAGGAGAATGGAAGTTATGGATGCTTCAAAAAGGTCTATCTCATGCAGTTTACGGGAGCTGTGGATGGGAAGATGTTACATGACTAAGAGGCTTGGTGAATCCAATATGTCTTGCTATGGGGCAAATAGTTCATGTGACTTACAAATCTGATTTCATTAGTGGATCAGTGTATCTTATGGGAGTTCTGAAGAAGATTGAGATCAATCAAAAGGTGGCATTTGGTTGGTTTCATAGTGTGCATTCAAGCAGGATGCTTGAAACTGATTGCTCTTGTGCAGAAGAGTAGTTAGTTGAAAATGTAAGGAGGTTCTGATTCTCTCGGAGCTTGTGGAAGAAGTTCTAGGTTAAGGATGGAAGTATACCTTCTTTTGGTAGATGAGAGTTTATTTCTCTCTGGGTTTCTGAAGTTCTCTTTGTTCAAGCTGGTGGCGCAGTGTTGTGTGAAGATCTTCAGTTTGGATTACTATGCTGACAGTAAGTCCAGGGGTGGAGCATATCAAGAACCATGGTGTGTGGTGACTCTGATGTGTGGAAGATGTCATAACTGATGTTAGAACATCTTTGGGTTGGTTATCCTTTGTGAAGGATTTCAGGTTCTGTGAGGAACTAGTTACTTGCATCGTGTCTAAGAAGTATCTACATTATCAAACGGGAGAATGATGAAGTAGAAGAACTGTCTTGGAAGGTTGATGTAAGGTTTTGAGAAGACTGGAGTGGTTCATATGTTGATTGCATGAAGGTCTAGTTTCTGATGCATTCAGAAGTGGATATTCACCAAAAATCAGAAGTATTCCAGGTTATCATACGGGAGAATAATAAGGAATGATTGTCTTGGATTTTGGGGTGTCTATATCTATTGTTGGCTTAGTGAAGTCAGTGGAAAATCTTGCGAAGGGGATGTTGCCCCTTTCTGCGAGTCATGCTAGTAGTGGATCAGTTTAGCAGCTGTGAAGTTCTAGAGCATGCATACTATAGCTAACATCGTTATAACAAACAAAGGGGCCTTGTGCGTCTCTTTGAGGAATGTGAAGCATTCTGATTCAATTGGTTTGTGCCTCAAGCAGCTGGAGATCTATGCATGAGAATTTAAGAGGAGTTCGTGTGGTGTGTAGATGGTTGCAGGATGAGGGGGATCAATGGGACTTTGATCTTAAGCCAAGAGTTTGTTATGGTTGGTATACATTTCCTCACGGGTAGCATGATGGTGATTATGTGTGAGTGATTATTGTTTCTTGTCAGAGGAAGCAATAAGAGAGTTGATGATTGTGTTCAGTGGTAAGTTGAACTGAGGGTGCGTGCAAGAAGACATGAAGATGCTTCTTATGTTTTCCATTCATTAGCTTGGGTGTTCTGTGGAGGAGCACTAGTTACCTTAGATAGGGGGAGATGCCTCTTGATCTAAGATGAATTACTGTGAGGATGCAGTTGAAGTTCCAGTTTGCATTTGTGCGTCAAGAAAGCTGAGATGTCAAGGAGGATGTCTTGACATTGTTGTATGGTTGCAAGTTGTGGGAAACTTGGCAGTGCAAGTTAAATGGTTCTTATTAGATGCTTAAGAATCATTGATTGAGTTTGGGAGAATTTATTTTTCTCTGTAGACTTTGATCACAAAACTGTGAAGAGTTTATTCAATACAGAAATCTATTAGGGGCTAATTGGGAGATGTTAGAAGAAATGCCTTAACATCTTGTTCTGCTATGTTTGTCTTCTGGTTAAAAAGGATTATCCTTGGGACTCATCAACAGAATAATTTTAATACTTGAAGGTGGGTACTAACTGGCTTCTTTGAACGATGGGGAGTGCTTCGTAAGAGAAGGCATGAGTAACATGTGTTGTTACGAATAATCCTTTTTGGACGGTTACTCTTAAATGATTTAACAGTTTTATCCTTGTTGGGTGGTGCACAGTTATTAATGTTGAATTCACCTACCTAAATTTATTTCTCCTTTGAATGGTCCAACGGTAACTTTTTTGGACTGTGGTTATCTAGAGAAATCATTTAGGTATATAAAGAGTACATCTGTTCCAGATTGTGAGTTGATTCATCATGTCTTTCTTCGTGTTTGGATTAGTATCATATGGATATGGAACTGCATTGGCTTCTTTTGTCAATTTTTGGCTAAAAAAGAGGAGAATGACTGTGTGGTTTCTTTCAACATACATCTCTGGTGGTTGTTTTGCAAGGATGATGGAGAGGATGTTCTGACATTCTAGCAGAGTCTTTTCCTTTGTGCCTTGTGATCTGAGTTATGAAACAGGTTGTGTCTTGTGATCTGAGTTACATTCTCTGTGAACTTTGTGTTACAAATGATACAATTGTTTCTTCTCAAGCTCTCTCTGGATCTTCTTGTGGGTTCTCTTATGCCCCTCAAGAGGAAGATTTATCCCTTCATAGAAAGTACTGGTTTGAGGGGGAGAGAGTCATATACTCTTCCTCATGTACACTAACATACTGCTAGGAATTTCAGGGGTAAGAAAGAATCTCAGAAGTGTTCCGATCCACCTAACGCTGGAATTTCTACTTAAGGAGTTTTAACCAAAATTTTTTCAAAAGGGGGAGATTAAAGACTCTGCAGATTTGAGCAAATTTTTGGTAAAACAAGGCATTGAATGAAGTGTTCCAATATGCGAAGACATGATTTCCTAACGAATGTCCTGACATCTTGAACTAATACAATAGACTGGTTTTCTAGTCTGGTCCACGAATTAAGGAAGCAATTAGAGCATGGATCAAAGACAGAAGATTGAAGCCCAAGGAAGTAGGAGCCTATAAATAGAAGACTCAAACCTAGGTTTTAATAATGCCTTTAGTACACCTTTTGTAACCTTGTTTTCTTGCGTAAAAAACAAGGGTTTAGGGTTTTGAGAGTCGTTGGCTCTCTAGGTTGTAAGTCTCCCTTTGTATCGGTTGATGCACTGTGGTAGATATAGGAGTCGCACAAATCCATAAGCCTTGGGTATTGGATTGTGTATTGTTCTTGGATGAACCTATTAAGCAAATCCAAGTTAGCTTGTTTGTCAAGAAAGCTTGACAAATTTCTGTATTGACAAGGATCATGTAGAAATCATAGTTGGTGATTAAGGGAAGTGAGTGAGGTATCTCATATCAAGGTTGTAAACGTTTGAGTTTAGCCTTGGTAAAGATGTTCATTGGGTAGATGTTAGGATAAAGTTGTAAACAGGGGAGTTTAGCTTTGTAACAGGTCTATAGATAGTGAAGTCTTCTTCCTGGATTGGTATCCCCCAGATGTAGGTGAGTTGCACCGAACTGGGCTAACAATTACTGTGTTCTTTATCATTCTGAAGATTTATAGTTTCTGTTAGGGTTCATGATAAACATGTTGGATCAGATGTCGTGACATCTGTGATTGTGCAGTTCTGATATTCTAGTTATCAGTCTGCTGTTGCGCCTCTGAGTTTAAATGATTATGTCGCACAATGTCTTGACATGTGTTGGGACATCTGCTGTCTGCATAGGCCAGAATTTCAAGATTTATGCAAATACTCCCACTAACCTTTTGTGTGCACAAGATTTAAACATGACATTTATTAATCCTAGTTTACATAAAACTTAATTAACAAAAGGATTCAACTCCAAGAAGCTTGCTATAATCCATAATTGGATTTAAACAACTTATACTTCTTTTAGAATCAAGATCATTTATGATCTTCTCTAGATATTGTGCTACATGAACCAATGGTCCAACAACAACTGCCTTGTTAAATTAGTTCATATTCCATTCTCATAAACATATGTATTTTCTAGATCTTGAATTTCTTCAAGTTCTGTATCACTCTCACTGGTTCCTTTAGATACATAATGTCTCTAAAGGAAAACTTCAGTTCTACTGACAAAACAATTTTGTCCCATAATGTGATATAGAATATGTGTCCCTTATTTCTATTGGGATATATCCATAAATACATATTCATCTAGATTGTGATCAAGTTTACATAATAAACCTTACAACCCAAATAATCATAAAGACAAACTAGGTACTCTTACCTCCATATCAAGTATGGTGCCTCTACGACTACTTTAAATGGAATTGGTTATGGATAGGAATAATTGTATGTAAAATAATTTATAAAGAAGAGTCACAAAGATATAATTGAATTATATTAGATCGAACAATGTCAAACATGATACGATTTAAATGGTCATTATATTCCTTTTATAAGTATTTACCACAACGAACAATTCCTATGGTCTTAATACTTTTTTGAGTTAATTACTTCTACTTCATTCTTGAACTCTTCTCAAAAGAATTCTAACTCGTGTCACATACACAAGTCCATAATTACTGAGTTTGTCTGTAATATAAATGAAGTAAAAGAAACAAAATTTATCTAGCAAATATGTTTAGAGGTCCATATACATCACACATGTATATAATCAAGATATATTATATGTCCTTTCACTTAGTCGATGATTTGAGACATTAGATATATCTTCCAAAATCAAGACTTGCATATATCAAATGACACAAAACCAAATGAATCCAACAATCTATTCTCATAGACTTTGAAAATGCATATCTCACTTATTGGACTAAACATTAATGCTATTGATATACATAAGATTCAAATAGAACTTGTAGCCAACTATTTGGTCTATAAGAAATCCAAATTTTAAATCTCAAAACTATTTTAGATTCATTTGGATTCTTAACTTGTATAGAAAAGACCTTGAAAAGTTTTACATTTCTCATATCTTGTATTTCTTATATAAAAGAAAATCCTTAAGGTTAATTATCATATCATTCTCTGTGAGGACTACAACTATGAGATATGTTATATCTAGACATTCGACTTGAAGCTTCTCATAAGTATCATTCTTCGAATCTAGTTATATTCGGTTGTTAGGAATTGGTTACTTGAGAACATACAATTTTTCTCGTGCTTGAGAACAATTCTCAATTTTTGTACCAACTCAGAAACTCCTTCTGATCCTTACATCCTTCATAAGGACATTTCACAGTAAATTAAAAAATAAAATGCAAAAGAAATTCTAAATACAAAACGTGTAAAAATATTGTATCAAAACCATTTTAATAAGGACTTTTATTAAAATGCTCCCACTATTTTTACGCAAACTAAATGACCCTCAACATTTGATTCGGAAAATCCCGTTGGAAGATTTTCTAGCGGGTCGAGATCCATATTTCACTTTGTTTTAAGTCCGCGTGGGCGGATTACACAAAACTCTGTTATTTAGATAGGAACTCTTTCCAGTTGTATCTAATACAACTCTCAAATTTTATCAGTCGAGTGAATAACTCTTTATTCTAATCCATCTTATGGATTGTTCTCAACTCTTGCTTCTAAACTTATATAATCCTATTATAATTAGTTTAGTTAAGTCACACCCAAAAATTTAGCAGTTGGATATTACATTTATCCCATCGCACTTTACTAATATAAAACATGCACCTCGCGTTAGGCGAAACCTACATTATTCGATACTAGTCTTGATGAGTGTTAAATTTTGGAAAGCAATTAACTTAATATTTAATTGAAGGGATTTTAATTAAATTTGATTTCAATGGTTTGTGTATCTCATACACTCACATAATTATGTATCTTATACACACGCATATAAACATACATTTCACGCATCACATGCATAAAATAAAAGTTGGAAATACGATTATGACCACCTAAAATGCAAGAATTAAATAAACTACTTTATTACAATTCTTTGACCCACGAGCAAGCTTCTCAAGCCTCTCCACCGACGTCATCGTTTGGATTGTCTTCTCTTCAACTCTTGAACTCGAACAATTTATAATATTTAATTAAATAAAATAATAATTAAATGGCACGACACGCAGGTCGTATTTAATTACAATAAACCACGACACGCGTGCCGTATTTAAATAAAATAAATCACGACACGCAAGTCGTATTTAAATAAACAAATGCCAAAATCTAAGGTCATAACCGTATACCAATTTATTTAATAATTAAATAATTAAATAATAAATAATAATAGATTATCAAATTACAAATATTGATGCATCAACACTTGATGCTTTTGCGAACCCTAAAAGCATAACTCTTGCACCGTCACAAACCCTAATGCATAAGCGTTCATACCATCAAAACATAATGATCGATTATTCTATATAATTGATCTAAATGCCATTGCTTCACCATAAAAATATCAAATTCCGAAGAAAAAAACACATTGATCATTCAAATGTATAACAATCATTACACTAATTTAATGGACAAAACAAAATAGTGTATCAAATACACTAACTTCGCATTAGAAATATTTATATCGTATATAAATTTATCAATTGTATTTGTATCACTTATAAATGATTGAAGTATCGCTACTTCACCATACTAATGTCGGATTCTGAAGCATAGTCAACAACGAACATCCAAATTATACAAACACATGATATTAATATTTAATTTTAAATAATAAACACTTTATTATTATTTATAATAATCAATTATTATTATTATTATTATTATTATTATTATTATTATAAACATTGCAACTAAACACTTGGATACCAAGACCTTGCAATTAAACGTAACAAACTTTCAGCGTTCAAAACCGCAAGCTATTTCGGCATAACAACTTCATTACGACAATGATTCAAAACCGCAAGCTATTTTAACATAAGGATTACATAAATCGATATTATCAAACAATATGATTCTAATAAATATCAAACATAGTTATTCAAATGGATGCATAGGATAATGAATATATAAAATTATAAACATTATTATATGTTAAATAAATTTGGATTTAACGATTTAATCTAAACCATGCTCTGATACCACTGTTGGGATTTAAGAGGGTTTTTTCAAAATTTTATCCTCTTAATGGAATAATCCTGATGAACGGATCTTGATTAAACCATCAATCACAAATCAAACACAAAATAAGAATTCTGAATTACCTCTTGAAGCGTGCTTTAACTTTGATCATGAACGTGGAAAATACCATCGTCTCTACGAAGCCCACACAAGTACAAAGTGGAACGCGATGCTAGCCGTCTCTTGTTCTGAGAAAATTGACAATTAGCTTTGGTAGGGGAAAGAGCTTCTCTATTTATAGAGAGCTCCTAAAACCCTAATATTCTTATTTTGGGCATTTCCAAAATAAGCCCAATCTTATTTAATTAAACTATTTAATTAAATAATTATTTTTTATATTTAACTAAACTCTTTTAATTAAATAAAATAAAATATTAAATTAAATCATATTTAATTTAATCAACTGCCAATTCTCATTTATTTAATTAAATTATGTTTAATCAAATAAATTATATGCGTGCTAATGTACTAAACAATTTAAATACTATTAACACATAATTAAATTAAATTTTATTTAATTTAATCGTCAATTCCATTATCAGTACTCTTTGCGTGTGACCCTATAGGTTCTCGTAATGTTGGCAATAATATTAAATTACCTATTTAATACTATAAACAGTGAGCGGTATCTAGCAACACATCACTATTACCCAAGTTACGAGAATGTTGTGTGATCTGACATTACCTTTATGTGATAATGATTATATGTATAATTACCCTTTTGCCCTTATATCTATATTGAACACAAGGCATAGAATGTGTCACCCTTGTATAGTCCAATATTTGATTCCTTGATCCTTGAGTATACTTGATAACAACAAATAAGTTCAATATCTCATATCGACTCATTTGAGCACGGCCATGCATTTTACAGACATACTCTATCAAGGGGCCCATAGATATTACTCCTGTATATGCAGGAGGGACAAATCCCATCTAGGTCACTCATGTCACTCAACATGATTTTTAAAGCACCCATAAACCATCTTTATGGTCATCCTGTTATGGACAATGTTTGATTGGGAATAAAGTACTCGACTCCACATCTAGGGTCCATAGTGGTTTCAGGTCGAAGGGTGGAATACATCACTATTAATATGGGAATAACTTATGACACTTACATAACAAACTATGTAGTATTCTCATGGTGGGTAAATCCAATATAAATATTACTCCTAATATTTATACCTACGTGAAGACTTGATATCTCATATCCATGACTTGTGAGATACAGTCATCAGTCTACTCACATAATAGTCTCTATGCATTACTGTTTTCCTATTTGACAGTAAAGCTTGACTATGGATACTTTAAGAATAACGTCTTTATGTTTAATGAGGTCTCACGATTAAGTCACACTTAACAGGTCATTAATATACTAATTATTCTAAGGACTTTATTATGTCATATACAAATAACACAATAAATACAATGCCTAGTAAGTATATATATTAACAAACAATATATATCAAGGTCGTGATACAAAAGCATATACAACTAATATTGATTGGATATTAGGGCTTACTCCAACATTGTTAATGTGATCAATTGTGAGGAAATTGGAGAAACCCCAGGAAATCTTGTTTGGGAACACTATCTTTCTACTTGGAGTATCTTTTTAGATCCATCTAATACATCAGTGGTCTCAAATCTTCGTCCTGATGCTGTTGTTCGATGTCATACTCTGAATTCAAACTAACTTCCTAAGGATAAGGATTTAGACCTTGTGGACCCTATTGAAAAAGATATGCTTCCACATCTCAATTTAGACCTGTAAATTGATCTTCCTCAAGTTATGTTTGACTATTTGAAGAAGACTCTTTATTCCTTTCACAAGGGAAAGACTTTCTTCATTCCTTTTGGATGAGTTCTTTCATAATTACTTGTTTAGCAAGGAGTCATCATAAGTTCTGAGGCTGATTTGTCTAAAATCTGGAGAGACAAGCTTGAAGCAATCTATGAAAGATTCTGATGTTAGATTTCTGCATAGTTATGCCTTGTAATTGTTAGAACCCTGTATTAAGTTATCTTATTATTAATTCAATATTTGTTCATGTTGTTGTTCAGTTGATTGTTGATTATATTTATTTATGGTTGTTCAAAAGAATCAAAAGTAATGGGAGTAAGAACTTAATGCTTGCAACTTTTTTTATTAATAAGAATGATGGGATTGCAAACTATTTAGACATTCTAGTCTGTTGGATTGGCCCTAAGGTATTCTTTAGGATCATATAACATGTCCAGATTGTCTAAGTAATCTTTCCATTCTTCCTTGACAAACTCCAAAGCCTCATTTCTCAGTTGATTTCTGCGTCTAGACCTAGAAGATCTTCTTCTTCTGTGTGTCTTCACAAAGGATGCTGAAGAGGTGAGAGCTTCTGAAGTTATTTGCTTGTTAGTAGATCCTTCAGCGGCTGCTTTGCTTTCACTTGCCTGAGTTGCTGCATTTAGTATGGCTGTCTTTCTAAAATCTCTCTTTGGAACCCAGATTTGCTTCTGTTTGTACATCTTGGTGTTTTGAAGATTAAGTGATTATGAAAGTAATCTTGCTAAGAGTTCTTACATCAGCATGTTACATACATTGTAAATCTTATCAATATCTTAAATGATATATCTTGTATATTTTATTTAACAGTCTAACCTATTAAATATTCTTTAACAACTATGAATTTTATACTTGACTTGTTTAACTGTTGTTTATGGTATCAGTTTTACTTCATTAATGTCTTTAATTAAATCTAAAGGAAGTATTGAAAGTATTTTGCATGCAATAAACAAAATTTGGTCAAAAAGATACATTTTCATTAATTGAAGCAGAGGATTACAAAACATTGACTCATAAGGAACTGCTAATGCTTAATATAGGTCCCTATCTAAGTCATCTTGAGCCTTATGACGAAAACGGTTGTCATAGCCTGTGTCTAGCTCATCTTCATCAATGTCTTCATCTCCTGTCTCTGAGATTGGAAGGTAGAACAACTTGTTGGACTATGTTCTCTTCTTTGATCTCTTTGTTTTCTTTCTTCTGGGCTTCATCACAGCTTCCGATGAACCTATGCCTGTAGGTTGTGTTGGAGTTGCTGATGTTGCTTTTTCAGAAGTGAGTCGTGCAGAGGGAAAAGGCCCAGTAGTAGATGTTTCGGAAACAACTCATTTCTGAATGTCTTAGACATCTTGTCTCGTAGAGCTCTGGGAGATTTCTGTTACCACATAAGTTTTATGACTCTCAGCTGATGCTTCCATGATTCTGATGGATGTTGTTGAAAATGAACTAGGTTTGGACTGCTTTTATAATGACTTCTGAGCAACTCAAATGTCTGATTTAATTCTGCTTGATTCTTGGAACAGTAACGACCACTAAAAATTTAAGGCATGCACTATACAATCCTTAATGACCCCATGTTACTTGTAGTTTTTGAATTCCTTGGAAACTGATAATGATGATCTGTGATGCATTTATGACTGTAACTCTTTTCTTTTTCTCTTTTTATTTTTCATTTTTGATGTGACAAAAGGGGGAGAAATAATGGTAAGTATTTAATTAGAAACTGAACCCATTGAGTACCTATTCAATTGTACATATTGGTCATTTATAATTTTCTCATTTATAATTTTGTTTTTATGGTTATCTTGCCCGGGTAACACATTTTAACTTTCTTGTACATAGAACTTAGGAGGAGCTTACAAACCTCAGCTTTAGCCTATCAGACTCAGAAGGAGTTTACAAACCTTGTATTCTGATGTTTCCAAAGGAAGTAAAAATATTATTTTTGGTTTTCTTAAATATGGAATTAAAGTGGAGCTTATAAACCTCAACCTTGGAACTATTAGACTCAGGGGGAGCATACAAACCTTAGACTCTGATGTTACTAAGAAAACTGAATTACTTTTATCTTGAGAGTAGTACCTAGTATGAGGTCTACATAACTTTGCTTTGGACTATTAGACTCAGAGGGAGCTTACAAACCTCATACCCTGATGTTGAAAAGAAAATTATAACTTCCCAACACTGTTCTTTAAATACTTGTGTTTGTCATCATAAAAAAGGGGGAGATTGTTAGAACAAGATTTGTTTATGACATATTTTCCTTAGGTTTTGATGAAAGCAAAGTATTGAAAGAACAATGGTTTATTTGATGTGTGTTACATGTGTCCAGGCTCTTATACTTGTAAATATTATTATCAGAATCTGTTCTACATTAAGTACACTTTGAGAGTTATTGCATTGCTAGCTTCTGGTGGAAGAATATAAAGAACACTTGCTAAGTGATTTCTGGAAAAGCCTCTGAAGCTGAAGACCTTAGTATCAGAAGAAGTAATGTTACTGTCTCTACACTTAGTGAATGCATTTTGGCTTATCGTACCATTCAGAGTTGGTGACAAATCTGAAGTTGTCCGTACTGCAGAAAGCAAGTTGTATTGTCAAATCAGTTTGTCAGCTAAAGTCTTCAGATTGCAAGGCTCAAGAAAGGCTAAGATACTTTATGGATATCTACTCTTAACGGCTCTAATAGTACAAAGTCTCTTGAAGAGTCAAAGGTTAAACATGTTACACATTGAATTAAGATCTTCTGGTGTATCTATCTTCAACATCTCTTGTACTATGGAGCAACAACAAAGACTCTTGATCAAGTTACCTCCTTAAAGTTTAGTTTCTGAAAAGGCTATAAATATGGCTGAAGGTTCAAACTGAATCTTTAACAAGGATCAACCAGAAGAAAGAGTTACAATATCAGCAATTATCAACTCAATGTATATGCAGATTTTTCTGATGTAGGTTGTAGCTAACTGGCTGTAACACCCCAAAATTTGCCTTCTTGCTTTTAGCTAACTGGCTTATATTTCTTTGCATTTCTTGCATTAGCATTTGTGCATAGCATTGGTTCTTAGCATGGGATCAAGGCACTTGGGTCATCTCAAAGGAGTCTCAAGCCTCAAATTTGGTTTGAGGGGTTCATCATATCATCATGAGATCAAGAATGGCAAGGGATTTCAAGTGAATCTTTCCCTCCTAACCAAAGGGACCAAATTAGGGTTTTTGGGCTCAAAGGACTTTTTGAGGGGCTCTGTGGATTCAAGCATGTTCTCATGAGGTTCTATATGCTCACAAGCACTCAGGGATGAAGGCTTGGTTAGTGGTTCATTGTTGAAGATGTTCAGTGGATCAGTTACTTGTGAAGTAAGCAAAAGTCAATAGTTCAAAAGGAAAGTCAATCATGGGTTTTCAAGGGTGCAAATCATGTTTCCCAAGTCCATGTACCATTATTTGGTCAAGTAATAGCTTGGATGGCATTATTCATCAAGATTCAAGAGTTTGTGCAAAAGTTACTATTTTTGGAAAATGACCTATAATGTGAAATTTCCATTTTTGGCAACTTTTCAAACCATCTTCAACTTGAATTTTCATCATCAAAGAAGCTTCAAATGAATTTTCCTCAAACATGAAAGTTGAAGATCTTTTTCTCCCCTTTCCAACAAGTACTAGAACATCTCCATAGCATTTGTGGAACTCAAGTTATGGCTAAGGCAAGGCAAGGTGCATTTTGAGGTTTTCCACATGTACCAATTTTCCACCATTTGCGTTTTCACTCAAAAGGACTTGTAATGTTTCCAATTGCTTCAAGTCATGTTATATCATTAAAGTACAAGTCAGGAGGAGCATTTTTTATCCTTACTTCATGCCTACCCATGCCTTATTCATGTGGTATTCACCAAATGACCAAAATGCAAATTGATCCAAATCTCATTATCCAAGCAAATTCAAGTCCAAAGTTAATTTGAATTTTGATCAGCAAGTCAAATGTGAATGATCCATCATGAAAAGCATGAAGGTGCATGTGTGAATCAAGTGGTACAACACAAAATGAAAATTTGAATAAACCATCCAAACTCATTAACCAAGGGATTAATCAAGTTCTAATTGTGATCAGTGCTCTAATGAGGTGTATATAAGCTAACTCACACGTACAACGCTAGGTCATGCATTCATTTTTGCTCAGAATTCAGTTTTCACTCCAAACTTTCTCTCCTTCGAAACTCCTTTCTCCTAGGGTTTCAGTGAGATTTCTTCCCATATTCGTGATCAGCACACTCCATAGAACAAGAATCATCCATCATTTGAAGCTCTGAGCAAGGTTTTCATCAAGTTGATTTCAAGAGGGCCCAAGTTCAAAATCCTAGATCTAGCCAGATTCAAGCCTCTATTTGCATTTATTTTGCAAATAGAGCTCAAAAGAGGAAGATCTGCAGCTTTTGGAAGGCGTTCTTAGTGTATTCCAAGCTCTACAGATCTCAGTGCTCACCGGAGAAGGTGACCGGAGCTAGGGCTCCGGCACCTGGTTTGGACTCAGCCTGGCGAGGGTTTGTTTGGAGAAGGCGAAATCGTGACCTTCCATTGCTTTGATCTGGTGGTCTTCATGTTGCCACGTTTTTAATTTTTGTTTTTTATTTCATTAATTGTATGTGTGGCTTCCTATGTTTGTTATCATGTGCCTCAGATCTTAACCCTTGATCTTGCATAATATTTGAATTGATTGACTTAATCTGGTGCATTGGATTGATCTGACGTTTCTTGTTGTGCTAACGAATTAAAATGGCATGTGCTTCCCACGTGTTTTCCTTTTAATTTCTGAGTGATGTAGTGTGCGCGTGTGTTCATTGATTATTGTGTACTTTTAATCTGAGCTATTGATCTTGATTACTATGCACTCTTGTTGACTGATTGATGCGCGTGAGATTTATCTTGTGGTTATGATTGAGTCTGATGGTTGACTAAATTCCATGTGTTTCTTATTTGACTGCGCTTTTGGACCTTTGGTTTGGGCTTACTTTTTGCACCCCCTGCTTTGATCCATTTGCCTTTCCAACGTGCTATGCTTGCTGTTTGCACCCCCTACTTGTTTTTATTTCTTTTTATTTCATTTAATTGCATTGTTTTGCATTTTAATTTTAAAAAATAGTTTTAAGCATCCAAAAATTATCAAAAAAATCATGAAGCATATTTTTGCATTTAATTAATTTTGAACTTTTTTTATTTCTTACTTTGGTCATTTTTCATCATATTTTTGGCATTTTCTTTTATTTTCTTTGAAAATTGTTCTTATTTGCACACTTCAACTTTGAGAATTTATTTCTCATAGCACATAAAACATTTTGAACCCATTTCTTTTTGAATTATTTCATCAACATATTGAAGTGCATAAAAGCATTTTTCTCATATTTTAAACTCTTTTCATATTGCATTTTAGCCCCTCTCTTTTGCATATTGATTCATAATTCCCATGTGAATTTGCATGATTGATTGAAGGACTTATCTTGTGAATTTGCATGATTGATTGAAGGACTTATCCTGTGAATTTTTGCATGAAATCTTGACATGTTGTTTACCCCTGGTTGAGGAGTCTTGAGAATTAATTTGGTAATTTTTGAAGATGATTTGCTAATTGTTTGATTGCTCTTTGTTTGAGGTCTTCTTTTATGCACATCTTTGATCATGTTCGATTACTTGTTTGAGAAGGCACTTGTGCCATTATTTGGGATTGTTTCTTTGACTTCATAAACCATGTTTGAATCATTATAGGTCATTTTATTGCAATTATAGGCCATTTGTGTGAGGTTGTTGCATATTTTGTGCACATGTTCAATGTTTGATTTACATGCCTCTTTTGACTCATCTTCTCACCTCTTCTCATCTAAGCTCATTCATGACTTATGTTTGGTTTGTGTATACCATGCCATATCATTCCTTTGCATTTCATTTTATGTATGTTTCTGACCTTGGAGCCTTGCATTCATGTCATATGCTATTCATGTTTCATTTTGCATCCTTGAACATGTTTCACTTACACGCTTCTTTCTTCTTCTTCTAATTACTCTCAATGCTTGGATACTTGCTTGTATGCCTTATGTGACACTTGTATAGCATGTTTACGCACATTTTTAGGTCATCCACATTCTGACTTTGATTTTATTTGAAGCATTGTTGCATGATCACCTTGCATATCCACTCATTCTTCTTCTACTCCTCCTTTGTTGATCTTCTGGGATGTTTGGCCATTTGTTTGCATTCTCTTTGCTTGAGTTTGTTTGGTAAACATTATGGGTCACCTCTAGGATGTACATTCTGACTTGGTTGAGTTTCATTTGGTTTGTAACCATTTCTCTTTGGATTGTGACTTGTTTGGGTTTCATTCGTCTTATTGTTGCTTATGTTTGTTTTTGCTAACCATGTAGGGGCTAATGGTAAGTGAATGGGATGTGGATAGTTATCCACATTCTAACTTCTCCTTTCTCTTTTAAGCTTTCATACTTGTGTTTGCTTTAGCATTTAAGATGCTTTTTTCTTCTCTTTCACTCTCTTCCTCCCATGAATCTCAAGACTTGTTTAAGTCTTGGATTCTCTTCCTTTAGAGCTACCTAGTCCAACTTAATTTTTGATTAAGCTTGGAATAGGATTTGCATTAGGTTTTAGGTAGTCGTCTCTCCTAAGCCTCACTAACCATAGGTTACCCATGCATGATAACATTAGGACTCTTAGTTTCCCTTTAGAGTCTCCTTTGGGTCTTCTTTCTTCTCATCTCAAAATTTCTTGAAAACACGTAATAAGATTTAACGTGTATTGCGCTTGAGCCTTCTATGTGGGAAGTGGGGAACGAGGGCTTCCTCTCATTCTTCTAGGATACCTAGTGTACGTCCTATTGGGGGCGATGCGCGAAGTATCCGTTCCTATGTTTAAGACTTTGGTTCAATGCAAGTTATGAACTAACTTAAAAACACTTCTTTCTAAAAAACTTCAAACAAACAATAATGTCTTTCCTTTGGGAATTCTTTTCTCATCTCACTCACTCTCGACGTACGAACGTGCTTCTACTCGTTCTCTTGCAAGACGGTAACGCACTCGATTCAGCGAGCCTGCAACACCTGAGCTAGAACGTAAGCCGTTCCCTAAAAAACACAAACAGTAACCCTCGTTGAGGGGAACTACGTTGCTCTGATTCTCATGTTCCCGATGAGATACGTAGGCAGTGGGGTAGGGCCCATTCGAGAACTTCTTTTATTTTCCCTACATTTGTTTCTTGTTCTTTCTCCTTTCCCTTTTCAGCCAGCAGTTCCTTTTCCAGTATCTTTTCTTACACCCTTTGATCGAGACAAGCAAGCATGGATCCCATCGGGTACGATGGACGCGTGGGGGTGCTAATACCTTCCCTGCGCGTAACCGACTCCCGAACCCAGTTTTCTTGGTCGCAAGCTCTATCCTTTCCCTCAGGTTTATGCAGTGTTTCCTTTCCCTCTCTCGGGATAAATACACATTGCTGGCGACTCTGTGTTTTTTGCGCCACTCTCGCGTTTGTACCGTTGGATGCGAATCTTTCGGGAGCGACAGCTGGCGACTCTGCTGGGGATCGAACCCAGAATCTCTGGTTGACCTCTTGCTGGTCCATCCCCTTTAGCGAGTCGATCCTAGCGCTTGTTTGTTTTTTTTCGTTGGGTGTTTATTTGTTGTGCATTGTTATGTTGTATATTACTGTTTTACAGCTTTTATTGCATTGCATTTCATTTTATTACCGTCATACTGGATATTTCTGTACTGCGCTGGCTGGTCTTCTGTTTGGCGGGTTGGGATGTTCTGAGAGATAAGCCCACTACCCAGGCTTGAGCATACACCCAGGTTTTAGAGTGGATAGTCGTGACGCTTGCATGGGGGTGGCCATGTATTGTCGTTCATGAGACCCACAACCAGACGAGGTTCTATCAGGAGCTACCTGCTACTGTACGTTGGTACAGGCCAGTGGGTATTCTCTTGAGGAATTGTCGACTCTGGTGACCATTCCTGAGGACTCAGTTGCGGCACTCCTCCCGAGATGTGACAGTGGCAGACCACATTCTGTGGCAAACCCATTGCACATTCTCGATCCGAGGACCCAATGTTGGGAACTTGCTATAGGTTTTCTTCTTGAAAGTGAATCAGTGGAGACACTCCTCGACTGGCGATAGTACTATACCCCGAGGGATGAATGTACTATTGCTTCTCGACCTCAGTGCCAGAAGCTGAGGACCTTTCGTTTTGGATAATCAGTTGAGGCCTCCTCGATTGATGATGATGCCAAACCAGAAATGGTTAAAGTATCATCATTTCTCGACCTGAGAGCCCGGGATACTGAACATCCTAGTACCCACACGTGAGAAAGGCGGGTTGTTTACAGGTTTGCAGGTAACCATGACCTTCTACCTACCCGGTATTTTGGATTCTTTGTCTCTACAGCCGTATAAGTATGGTTATTCTGTTATTCTGGTTTGTTCCGAGAGTTTGTACAGAGCCTTAAGATTGTCCAGCCAGTTCAGCACAGATGCTTGATGCCTTGATACCATGTCTTGCATTGCATTTTTTTTTCTAACATTCATATTTTTGCATTTCCAGGTTATATCCGATCCTGTGATTCCAGTCAGAGGGCAGTATTAGGGATGGATGTTCCAAGAGGTAAGAAGGATATTATTATCTACAAGTTTCTCAAGCCAGCAATAGGTCCTCTCACTACCCTGAAGGGAATGGCGATTCCTGAGGTATTGAGTGCTATCGCAGAGAAGTATGGGTGGATTCTGTCTTTTGTTCGCAACATCGACGATTATGAGTTTCGAGGTCTTCATACTCTGATGCAGTTCTATGACCCTCCACTGAGATGTTTTTTGTTCCCGGATTATTTGTTGGTGCCTACCTTGGAGGAATATTCTAATATGCTGGGGATTGCTATCAAGGAAGTTCCTCCCTTCTTTGGTTCAAAGGGAGATCTGGATTATGGGAAATTAGCCAGTGCTCTTTATTTGAGCAAGTCAGAGTTAGAAGCCAACATCTCTAACAAAGGAAAGATCTGTGGTTTCAAGTTGGGGTATCTAACGAAGAAGGCTCAGAAAGCAGCAGAGGATAAAGAATGGGTTATTTTCAACGCATTGTTAGCTCTTTGTGTTTATGGTATTGTGTTGTTTCCCAATGAGCCTGATTTTGTTGATGAGGATGCTATCAGGATATTCATGATGAGGAATCTTGTGCCAACCCTGCTGGGAGATCTCCATTATGCCTTATACAACAGGAATGAAAAGAAGAGAGGAAAGATGGTTCATTGCTGCGCTCCATTGTTTTATAAATGGTTCGCAAGTCATCTACCTCAATCTGGTGCTTTTGTCAATTCTAAGGATTCTCTAGAGTGGAGTCAGCGCCTGATGGGATTGGTCAGTAAAAACATCGTATGGATAAATCAAGGATTGCTCGGCAAAGACATCATTCACAGTTGTGGTAAGTACCCTAATGTTCCATTGATAGGGAGAAAGGGAGGAATTAACTATAACCCTTCTTTGGCTGTCAGACAGTTTGGCTATGCTCTGGTAGGTCCGCCTATTAAGAGAGATGTAGAAGAATCATTGTATTTCCACTCTTCTGAAGGTTTGGAAGAGGCGCAGAGAGCTTCTGAAGCTTGGGGTAGTATACTGAAGAAAGGAAAGGCCGTTCTGGGCAAACCTAACAATCAGGATTTCCTCCCCTATGTGGATTGGATAAAACAGAGAGTTGAGAAGTGCTAATTGCCTTTTGATCGAGCACCTTTACTGTACCCAGAAAGTGTGGAGGAAAGACTTACTATGCCTATTGAAGAGTTCAACAAGCAACAGAAGTTGGTGCGCGAATTGAGAGCAGAGAATTCTGGTATGAGTAGTCAGTTTTAAGGAGTTTTGCAGGACAAATTAGAGCTGAAGTGGCAAGTTAAAGAGTCGACTGAGCGTTTGAAGAAGGCAGAAAATGATCTGGATAGCAGAATTCAGCATTTCAAGAAGATCAACATGGCAGCAGAGACATCAAGCAAAACCACCAGGACAACTAAAAAGCTTTTGGCTAAGACTGAAACAGAACTTGATGCTTATCAAGAGATGTGGAGTGAGGTCCAAGTCGAAAACGGGGAGTTAAACAAAGAGCTGTAAGAGGCGAAAGAAAAAGGAAAGCATTTCTTCAACAAGTGGAAAGAATCCTAAAAGGAGATTGAAGAGCTCAAATTGCAAGCTGGAATCAAGAAGGCGAGACATGAAGGTAGCAACGCCGAAGAGCAGATTGCAACGCTGAACCAAGAGATTGCGAAGAGAAACAGGCTAGTCAAGGGGCTGATCACACGACCTGCACATCCTGGCACTTTGAATCTTCTGGAAGAAGTGGAGGCTAGTCTGTTTGGGGTTAAATTGTAGTTGTTGTGTATCTGTTTTTGTGGTTACCATCAGGATTGTTGATGGAATCACCATTGGTTATAATTGACTTTGTTTGTATGAATTCTTCCATCTTGATAATAGAATGTTTGATTCAGATATTTGTGCCTTGGTGGTTTTTATTCGAAAATGTGGTTTGTTTTCCTTGGTTTAATTCTGCGGTATTGCTGAGATCGGATTTATTTTTCGATGAAGTGTCCAATCCCTGGCCCAGTTTCAAAGATTGGAATAAAAGGATATACCTTGGAAATGTTTAAATATGTTTGTTTGCATTTGCATCTCATAATCATGATCTTTTTTTTGCATAACAGGTTTATCTCTGGTCTTCTTATGCTCTCTCTTTTTTCAGTCAGGATTGATCAACCAGCTCATCGGTATTCTACCAGGCTTAGTCAAAGCAGAGTGATGGACAAGGTTCAGGCAGACATGGCAGCTATGCAAGCTCGCATCGATCAATTCATGGAGATGATGCAAGGTGTGGTACAGAGTCAGAATGAATTCAGAGCTCTAGTTCAGCCTTTGGTGACGCAGGTTAATGAAAATGGTATCCTACACGGTGGTCTTCTTAATCGTGTTATTCCTCGGGGCGGAGGTGGTGCTGGTAACAACATTCCTATCCCTGGTGCTGGTGGACAGGGTGGGATTCCTTCAGTGGTTGGAGAAGGAAGCACTATTCGAGCTATCCATGGCCATCGTTTTGATGATCACCAAGATGATGTTTTTTAGTCAGAAGCTTGGACGCTGGTCTTCCTGTGGTCAGTGATGAGAGGATCTGTTTAATCGAGGTGCAACTGAAAGGGGTTGTGAAGCAGGATGATCTGGGAATAGATTTGGACGACTTAGGGTTGGTCCCTGATATTGTTATCCCGCACAAGATTCATATTCCTACACTGGAGAAGTTTAATGGTTCTACCTGCTCGAGAACTCATGTGAAGGAGTATACCAGGAAGATGGCTGCCCATGCCAAGGATGAAAAGATAATGATGCACTTTTTCCAAGACAGCCTGTCTGGCGCGTCTTTGGAATGGTATATGGCGTTGGAAAGTAGAGATGTTCATACTTGGAGAGATTTAGTTGTCGCTTTTATCAAACATTACCAGTACAACACAGACATGGCTCCCAACAGAACTCAGCTGTTGAGCATGTCCCAGAAAAATGATGAAAGTTTCAAGGAATACGCGCAAAGGTGGCGTGAATTGGCGGCTAGGGTACAACCACCAATGTTGGAGAAAGAAATGTTGGATATGTTCATGGAAACACTGCCTAAGCACTATTATGAGAAGTTGTTGCCTTGTTCCCTAGGAAAGTTTGCAGATGTGATTGCGATTAGACAGAAGATAGAGGTTGGAATTAAGGCTGGAAAAGTTTCTAGTGGTGACGGATCGTCCTCCGGGCATGGAAAGAAGCCATTTGATGGTTATAAGAAGAAAGGAGAGGCTAATGTTGTATCATCCTATAGGGGAAAGGGGAAACAACAACAAAACCATAACCAGCAGGTGGCTTCAGTGGTTATTCCTACAGCACTCCCACCTCCGGCAGCACCTCAACGACAGAATCGCGCTCCGTGCCAACAACAATTCACACCTAAGCAGAACAGACATTTTGATACTCCACCTCTACCATATTCACAATTGTTTCAGCATTTGCTTCAGTTGAAGTTAGTTGAAAAGAGGACTTTGGCTCCTCTTGTTGGTAATCCGCCTCTCGGGTACAATCCTAACGCCCATTGTGATTTTCATTCTGGGGCACCTGGGCATCATCTCGAGGACTGTAAAGCTTTTAAGCATAAAGTCCAGGACTTGGTAGATTCAAAGGCTATCAGCTTTGCTAATGATGGACCTAATGTTGTGCAAAACCCGATGCCTGATCACAATGGGCCAAGGGTGAATGCGATAATTGAGGAATGTGAAGATTTGAATTTAATCATGGATGTTGAAGAGTTGAAGACTCCGTTGGCTGTGGTTAAGAACAGGTTATTGAAGGGTGGCATCTATCCGGGTTGTGATGAGAACTGTTCAGATTGTTTGACAAAGGATAATGGTTGTGATTCGCTGAAAAGGGGTATCCAGATTATGATTAATGAGGGCTGCTTACAGTTTGATAGAGGTAATCAGCAAAAAGAGGTTGTTAATGAGGATGTTGCTACTATTGTTATTCCCTTCAAGACAGTTGTAATATCAGGGCCAGCGAGACCAGCGCCGGTTGTTATTTCAGGTCCTAGACCCATTCCGTATGAAAGTACCCAAGCCGTCCCTGGGAATTATGATGCTAGTGTATTTGTTAATGGACAAAAGCAGGAATTAATGACTACTCCACCAGTGAGTACTAGTTCAGAAGCTAAAGTTAAGACTGATGCTATAACAAGAAGTGGTAGAGTGCTTACTCCTGTTAATGATCAACCCAGTACTTCTAGGCAGGATAGGGGAAAACAGGCAATGGATGGTTCTGTTCAAACCCCAGTGATTATTGATTCCACAGTGAAGCCGGTTGATGATGCCTTTTCTGAAAATGTAGAGGAGTTTATGAGGCTTATCAGGAAAAGTGATTACAAAATTGTGGACCAATTACATCAGACACCATCAAAGATCTCCATACTATCTCTGTTGTTATGTTCAGAAGCTCACAGAAATGCACTTTTGAAAGTTTTGAACGCTGCTTACGTTCTTCAAGAAATATCTGTCAATTAGCTAGAGGGGGTTGTAGCACATGTGAACGCTGGCAATGTCTTGGGCTTTACCGATCTTGATTTGACTCCCGCTGGGAGGAATCATAACAATGCCCTGCATATTTTGATTGAGTGACGTGGTTCACTGATGTCCCATGTATTGGTTGATACTGGATCATCGTTGAATGTATTGCCAAAGAAAGCATTAATGAAGTTAGATACCAGGGGACTTATTTGTACACCAAGTGACTTGGTGGTGCGAACTTTTGATGGCTCGAAGAGATCTGTCTTTGGTGAGATTGTACTTTCGATCAAGGTTGGGCCGGAAATATTTGATGCAACATTTTATATAATGGATATTTAGCCAGCATACAGTTGTCTGTTGGGTCGTCCTTGGATCCATGGTGCAGGCGATGTAACCTCCACTTTGCATCAAAAGCTGAAATACATGGTTGATGGTCACGTAGTGACAGTGTGCGGAGAAGAAGACATAATGATTAGTCAGCTGTCAACTTTTAAGTATGTGGAAGTGGATGGTGAAATTCATGAGACGTTGTGTCAGGGATTTGAGAAGATGAAGGTTTCTGAAGAGGTTGTCCAGTCTGAAGCTATAGAACAGCCTGCAGGGGTAAATCAGTCTGAGATCTCTATGTCTTCGTTTAAAGACGCCAAAGCTGTGGTTGAAGCTGGTAGCTCACAGAGGTGGGGCCAAGTGGTTGAAGTTCAGGAGAAGAGGTATACCTATGGATTGGGATACAAGCCATCTAGGAGAGACGGAGATCCTCCCAAATTCTATGGCCCAGTCCATTTCACCAGTGCCGATGTTTTCTTCGACAGAGTTAATGCCATTGAGGAAGAAGGGGATAGTGATTGTGACATGGATAGCTGGATCCGCCCTTGCGTCCCAGGAGAAAGTCTGTGCAACTGGTCGTCCGAAAAACTCATTCAAGTGACTGGATTCGAGTAATTTCTTTGTTTTCCTGCTATGTTAATCCTGCGTTCTGCCCAAGATGTAGTGATTTTATTTGTAGGGCTTTTAACTGTTGCATGTTTGCTTTATCATCAATAAAGGACTTTTCACACTCAAATATTTTGATCTCTGTCTTTCTGTTTTTATTTTTATGCATTAAAAATCCACATCAAAGTGGCAATGTGTTTCTTTTGTTGCATACATAATAAAACATACCTCATCAATCATGCGGGTCTCTTTGTTCAGATGACACCGATCATGACTCAGCTATAGCTCGATATGACTTTGACAATCCAATCTATCAGGTTGAAGAAGAGACTGACGAAGATTGTGAACTGCCCGAAGTATTGGCCAGACTGTTGAAGCAAGAGGAGAAGGTTATTTTACCTCATCAGGAGGAGATGGAGATTGTTAATCTGGGAACCGAGGATGCCAGAAAAGAAGTAAGGATAGGGGCTGCTTTGAAAGACAGTGTCAAGGGAAGATTGATTGAAATGCTCCGTGAGTATGTGGACATCTTCGCCTGGTCTTACCAAGACATGCCTGGGCTCGATACTGATATTGTTGTACACCGGCTACCACTTAAAGAAGGTTGTGCTCCGGTCAAACAAAAGTTGAGAAGAACTAAACCGGAGATGTCTGTCAAAATCAAGGAAGAGGTTCAGAAATAGCTTGACGCCGGATTTCTTGTCGTGACGAATTATCCTCCTTGGGTTGCTAACATCGTGCCTGTACTTAAGAAAGATGGAAAGGTCAGGATGTGTGTTGACTATAGAGATTTGAATAGAGCAAGCCCGAAGGACGATTTCCTGCTCCCTCACATTGACGTGTTAGTTGACAATACTGCTCAGTATTCTATGTTTTCCTTCATGGATGGCTTCTCTGGGAATAACCAAATCAAAATGGCCCCATAGGACATGGAAAAAACAACTTTCATAACACCGTGGGGAA
Organism: Lathyrus tuberosus; assembly: GCA_022829125.1. Lineage (NCBI taxonomy): Eukaryota > Viridiplantae > Streptophyta > Magnoliopsida > Fabales > Fabaceae > Lathyrus > Lathyrus tuberosus. Next base: position 1,373,207 of record JALAZF010000574.1, on the reverse strand, counting down.
CTTTTTGCTACAAAGTGATGCCTTTTGGATTGAAAAATGCAGGGGTAACTTACCAGCGGGCGATGGTGACTCTCTTTCATGATATGATTCATAAAGAAATCGAGGTCTATGTTGATGACATGATTGCAAAGTCACAGACAGAGGAAGAACATCTGGTGAATCCTCAGAAGCTATTTGAAAGATTGAGAAAATTCAGACTGAGGTTGAATTCGAACAAATGTACTTTCGGGGTGAGATCAGGAAAATTGTTGGGGTTTATTGTCAGTGAAAAAGGTATCGAGGTTGATCCTGCGAAGGTAAAAGCCATACAAGAGATGCCTGTGCCGAAAACAGAAAAAGAGGTTCGTGGTTTCTTGGGGAGATTAAACTATATTGCTAGGTTCATCTCGCATCTCACAGCCACGTGTGAACCAATCTTCAAGTTGCTAAGAAAAGATCAAGCGGTCAGGTGGAATGAAAATTGTCAAAAGGCATTTAAAAAGATAAAAGAATACTTGCAGGAACCTCCGGTCCTTATACCGCCAGTACCAGGACGACCTTTGATTATGTATCTCACGGTTCTTGAGAATTCAATGGGGTGTGTGCTCGGTCAACAAGACGAGTCAGGTAGAAAAGAGAACGCCATCTACTACCTGAGTAAAAAGTTCACTGATTGTGAGTTGAGGTACTCGATGCTGGAGAAAACATGTTGTGCACTCGCTTGGGTAGCTAAGCGTTTAAGGCAGTATATGTTAAACCACACAACCCTTTTGATTTCGAAGATGGATCCGATCAAGTATGTGTTTGAAAAGTAGGCACTTTCTGGTAGAATAGCCCGTTGGCAGATGGTTATGACAGAATACGATATTCAATATGTTTCCCAAAAGACCATTAAGGGAAGTGTTTTGTCAGAATATCTTGCCGAAAAGCCAATTGAGGATTATCAACTGATGAATTTTGAATTTCCAGATGAGCATATCATGTATTTGAAGATGAAGGATTGTGAAGAGCCTCTACCTGATGAAGGACCTGAGATTGGATCTCAGTGGAAGATGGTTTTTGATGGGGCTGTTAATTCATATGGTAACGGAATCGGGGCAATCATTACGACTCCAAAGGATTCTCATATACCCTTTACTGCCCGATTAGCGTTTATATGCACCAACAACGACGCAGAGTATGAGGCATGCATCATGGGGTTAGAAGAAGCAATTGATTTGAGAATTAAAAACCTCGATGTTTATGGTGATTCTGCGTTGGTGGTTAATCAGATTACAGGTGAATGGGAGACTCGTCAAGCGAATCTTGTTCCGTATAACAACTATGCCAGAAGGTTGTTACCTTTCTTTGACAGAGTGGACTTCCATCACATTCCCAGGGTTGAGAATCAGATGGCTGATGCGTTGGAAACGTTGTCATCGATGTATCAAGTGAATCGTTGGAATGAAACTCCTTCAATCAGAATCATGTGCTTGGACAGGTCTGCTTTTGTATTTGCTGTTGAAGGTGTATCAGATGGCAAGCCTTGGTATCATGACATCAAAGTCTTTTTGAAGAGTCAGGAATACCCAGCTGGGGCATCTTCCAAGGATAAGAAGACATTGAGGAGGTTATCAAGAAACTTCTTTTTGAACAAATACGATGTGTTGTACAAGAGAAACTTTGACATGGTTTTGCTACGTTGTGTTGATGAACACGAGGCAAACCTGTTAATGGAAGAGGTTCACTAAGGTTCCTTTGGTACTCATGCCAACGGGCATGCTATGGCAAGAAAATTGTTAAGAGCGAGGTATTATTGGATGACTATGGAGTCTGATTGTTTTAAATACGCCCGAAAATGTCATAAATGCCAGATTTATGCTGACAAGGTGCATGTACCGCCTACTCCTCTGAATGTTTTGTCGTCACCTTGGCCTTTTGCCATGTGGGGCATTGACATGATTGGGAAGATCGAGCCGACTGCTTCGAATGGACATCGTTTTATCCTGGTGGCTATTGATTATTTCATGAAGTGGGTGGAAGCAGCATCGTATGCCAACGTCACTAGACAAGTGGTAGCCCGGTTTATTAAGAAAGACATCATCTGCCGGTATGGAGTCCCAGAGAGAATCATTACTGACAATGGTTCAAATTTGAACAACAAGATGATGAAAGAGTTATGTCAGAGCTTTAAAATCGAACATCACAATTCTTCTCCCTATCGTCCGAAGATGAATGAGGCTGTTGAAGCGGCTAATAAGAACATAAAGAAGATTGTGCAGAAGATGGTAGTGACTTACAAGGACTGGCATGAGATGTTGCCTTACGCTTTGCACGGTTATCGTACTTCAGTACGCACCTCAACTGGGGCAACTCCTTTCTCACTGGTATATGGTATGGAAGCAGTTCTACCATTAGAAGTTGAGATTCCTTCTTTGAGAATCCTGACAGACATGAAGCTTGATGAAGCTGAATGGGTGCGTTCCCGGCTGAATAAACTGAACCTCATTGAAGAGAAGAGATTGAAAGCCATTGCGCATGGCCGGTTGTATCAGAGCAGGATGAAAAAAGCATTTGATCAGAAAGTGCGTCCTCGTTGTTTCCAAACTGGTGAATTAGTCCTAAAAAGGACCACTCCTCCTCAAACAGATCATAGGGGAAAATGGATTCCAAACTACGAAGGGTTATATGTAGTAAGACAGATTTTCTCTGGTGGAGCCTTGTTACTCTGAACTATGGATGGTGAATATTTTACGTCCCCTGTGAACGCGGATGTAGTCAAAAAATACTTTGCATAAAAGAGACCCGCTGAACATAAAAAGAGGGTTCAGGCAAAAATGGGGCATCCTGGCGGACCATAAAAAGAAAAGGTTCGGGAAAAAATTAGGGATAAAAAAGAAAAGAATAAACTCGCAAGGTTGAAAACCTGAAAAGGTAACTTTGGCAAAAATGGGTATCCCGGTGGATTGAAAACCCGAAAAGGGCGATCCAGGCAAAAGTTAGGGATTTAAAAGCAAAGACTACGATCCGCGTTCGATCTGTGATCACCATTCACACTTGGAAAATTCAAAGGAAAGGAATCAGTCCAGTCAGTCGTCTTCAAAGGCCAAAGCATCTGCGGATAAACAAGTCATATGGGTTATAGCTGAGTCGAGTCATGGTGGAAGTCTGTTCCCACATTGCCGACATGTGTATTTTCTTTTACTTTTTGCGCAATTACCTCTTTCCAGGAATTGCTTCCAGATGTAAATGCCTATTTACAGGCCAATCCATTCAATAAAATTTGCATTTCACTAAAAAAGGCTTTCCATTTGGGTTTTTTTACCTGTTTTGTTTGTGAAAGTGTCCGATATTTTTTATAAACATTACATGTTAAAATGTTGAGCTTTGTGAAGCATATTGGAAAAAAGGGGAAATTGCTAGGGTGACGGTCATTGTAATGGTAATTGAGGTAGCCATTTTGCATAGAACCTTCTATGGATTTTGTTTGTAGGGTAACACGTTTGTCCTTCCCCAGTAGAGCTATTTTCCTCGACATTGGAAAGTTCATCCTCCTCAGCAGGTTGTTGTATCCCCAGCAAGAGACTTACAGAATATCTTCTTGGGATAAAGGAGTTATTTTCCCCACAGGTTCTGAACACCCATTCTCCTCAGCCAGTCAAAAGATGCTTTTCTCACCAGCCACAGTATGAGTTAATCCCCTCCGGAGGGATAAGCTCGATGTTATCCGCTAGCAGGGTAGATGCTAGCATCTACCATTCCCCAAGCAGGTTTGCAGGTCATGGCCAGTATTCCCCAGCAGTGTAAAAGTACTAATATTCCCCGACAGGGTGAAGGTAGAAGCATCTCCCAAGCAGGTTCAATTATTGACTGGTCTCCCCAGGCAGAGTTTGGTGGTGATCCTCTCAGTGGTTTGTTCAAACAACTATCTCCAGCAGGTCTTAAGCCTAATTGTTATTAGCATTCTTTCAGATCCAGGTAGAGGTCAATTGGTAATTCTCAGCGGAGAGAGTCTCTCTTTGGGTTCCATCTTCAATGTTCGTTCATAGCCATCCTCAGCAGATTGGGTTTTCTCTCGGAGCTTTCATCTCCAGTAGAATTTGTGATCATTGTCTTCCTCAGCCGAGTGAAGTCTTTCTCAGCAGGGTCTCTTATTTTAGAGGATAATTTATGTTGTCATCCCCAGTGGAGTTTGCCTTCGCCTTCATCATTTATTTTGCTGAGGTGCCTCTTTTGCATTGCATAAGTATTCTTGCATGGCATCCTCCCAAATGCGTAGCATTTCCACTTCGTGTGGAGCATTACGGCAAAATTCAAATATATGCATTCGAAGCATAAGCCAGGTTTGATTTCCTTACCAGTTCCTTTCCCTATCAGAAAGTGATATGATTAAGAAGATGTTGGTTAACACTACACCGCAACCAGTGGATTCGTCCTTCTTGTCGGTTCTTCCTACACTCCCCTGCAGGGTTGTCTGTTTAGATTTCTCTATTCCCCAACGGAGTTATCTTTGTAGACCCGTTAATTCTACTTATCTTGGGTTGGAAAGTCCATCTTTGGCTGGGTCTTTCTTTTCGAGTTCGCTTTCGATCGTACTCGTTCTTTCCTTTCGAGCCCGCTTTCGGTCGTACTCGTTTGTTGATTGAAAGTCAGTTTTCGGCCGGTCTTTCTTTTCGGGTTCGTCTTCGGCCGTCCTTGCACTCTTTGTTATTTCATCATCCCCAGTAGAAGTATCCCATATGGTTTGTCCTTTCTTTGAAATTCTGCTTTCGGTCGGTCTTTCTTTTCGAGTCCGCTTTCGGTCGTACTCGTTTGCTGTTTAAAATTCCGCTTTCAGTCGGTCTTTCGTTTCGAGTTCGCTTTCGGTCGTACTCGTTTGCTGTTTGAAATTCCGCTTTCAGTCGGTCTTTCTTTTCGAGTCCGCTTTCAGTCGTACTCATTTATTATTGAAATTCCGCTTTCGGTCGGTCTTTCATTTCGAGTTCGCTTTCAGTCGTACTCGTTTGCTGTTTAAAATTCCGCTTTCGGTCGGTCTTTCTTTTTGAGTTCGCTTTCGGTCGTACTCGTTTGCTGTTTGAAATTCCTCTTTCGGTCGGTCTTTCTTTTTGAGTCCGCTTTCGGTCGTACTCGTTTGCCTTTGTAGCCCCCCTGAGTCCGCTTTCGGTCGTACTCATTTGGTTGTTGAAAGAGCGTTTTCGGCCGGTCTTTCTTTTTGAGTTCGCTTTCGGTCGTACTCGTTTATCCTTTTCGAGTCCGCTTTCGGTCGTGCTGATTTTCATTTTCATTACCACCAGTTTGTAAATTTCAGGGTTCTTTTGGTATTCAATCTCCGTGTATCCTTGAATGTCTGAAAGCCGTTGCTATCATACCTTCAGATCCAAGTTGATTGAATAGGGGCAGCTGTAACACCCCAAAATTTGCCTTCTTGCTTTTAGCTAACTGGCTTATGTTTCTTTGCATTTCTTGGATTAGCATTTGTGCATAGCATTGGTTCTTAGCATGGGATCAAGGCACTTGGTTCATCTCAAAGGAGTCTCAAGCCTCAAAGTTGGTTTGAGGGGTTCATTATATCATCATAAGATCAAGAATGGCAAGGGATTTCAAGTGAATCTTTCCCTCCTAACTAGAGGGACCAAATTAGGGTTTTTGGGCTCAAAGGACTTCTTGAGGGGCTCTGTGGATTAAAGCATGTTCTCATGAGGTTCTATATGCTCACAAGCACTCAGGGATGAAGGCTTGGTTAGTGGTTCATTGTGAAAGATGTTCAGTGGATCAGTTACTTGTGAAGTAAGCAAAAGTCAACAGTTCAAAAGGAAAGTCAATCATGGGTTTTCAAGGGTGCAAATCATGTTTCCCAAGTCCATGTACCTTTATTTGGTCAAGGAATAGCATGGATGGCATTATTCATCAAGATTCAAGAGTTTGTGCAAAAGTTACTATTTTTGGAAAATGACCTATAATGTGAAATTTCCATTTTTGGCAACTTTTCAAACCATCTTCAACTTGACTTTTCATCATCAAAGAAGCTTCAAATGAATTTTCCTCAAACATGAAAGTTGAAGATCTTTTTCTCCCCTTTCCAACAAGTACTATAACATCTCCATAGCATTTGTGGAACTCAAGTTATGGCTAAGGCAAGGCAAGGTGCATTTTGAGGTTTTCCATGTGTACCAATTTTCCACCATTTGCGTTTTCACTCAAAAGGACTTGTAATGTTTCCAATTGCTTCAAGTCATGTTATATCATCAAAGTACAAGTCAGGAGGAGCATTTTTTATCCTTACTTCATGCCTACCCGTGCCTTATTCATGTGGTATTCACCAAATGACCAAAATGCAAATTGATCCAAATCTCATTATCCAAGAAAATTCAAGGCCCAAGTTAATTTGAATTTTGATCAGCAAGTCAAATGTGAATGATCCATCATGAAAAGCATGAAGGTACACGTGTGAATCAAGTGGTACAACACAAAATGAAAATTTGCATAAACCATCCAAACTCATTAACCAAGGGATTAATCAAGTTCTAATTGTGATCAGTGCTCTAATGAGGTGTATATAAGCTAACTCACACGCACAAAGCTAGGTCATGCATTCATTTATGCTCAGAATTCAGTTTTCACTCCAAACTTTCTCTCCTTCGAAACGCCTTTCTCCTAGGGTTTCAGTGAGATTTCTTCCCATATTCGTGATCAGTACACTCCATAGAACAAGAATCATCCATCATTTGAAGCTCTGAGCAAGGTTTTCATCAAGTTGATTTCAAGAGGGCCCAAGTTCAAAATCCTAGATCTAGCCAGATTCAAGCCTCTATTTGCATTTATTTTGCAAATAGAGCTCAAAAGAGGAAGATCTACAGCTTTTGGAAGGCGTTCTTAGTGTATTCCAAGCTCTACAGATCTCAGTGCTCACCGAAGAAGGTGACCGGAGCTAGGGTTCTGGCACCTGGTTTGGACTCAGTCCGGCGAGGGTTTGTTTGGAGAAGGTGAAATCGTGACCTTCCATTGCTTTGATCTGGTGGTCTTCATGTTACCACGTTTTTAATTTTTGTTTTTTATTTCATTGATTGTATGTGTGGCTTCCTATGTTTGTTATCATGTGCCTCAGATCTTAACCCTTGATCTTGCATAATATTTGAATTGATTGACTTAATCTGGTGCATTGGATTGATCTGACGTTTCTTGTTGTGCCAACGAATTAAAATGGCATGTGCTTCCCACGTGTTTTCCTTTTAATTTCTGAGTGTTGTAGTGTGCGCGTGTGTTCATTGATTATTGTGTACTTTTAATCTGAGTTGTTGATCTTGATTACTATGCACTCTTGTTGACTGATTGCTGCGCGTGAGATTGATCTTGTGGTTATGATTGAGTCTGATGGTTGACTAAATTCCATGTGTTACTTATTTGACTGCGCTTTTGGACCTTTGGTTTGGGCTTACTTTTTGCACCCCCTGCTTTGATCCATTTGCCTTTCCAACGTGCTATGCTTGCTGTTTGCACCCCCCTGCTTGTTTTTATTTCTTTTTATTTCATTTAATTGCATTGTTTTGCATTTTAATTTTTAAAAATAGTTTTAAGCATCCAAAAATTATCAAAAAAAATCATGAAGCATATTTTTGCATTTAATTAATTTTGAACTTTTTTAATTTCTGACTTTGGTCATTTTTCATCATATTTTTGGCATTTTCTTTTATTTTCTTTGAAAATTGTTCTTATTTGCACACTTCAACTTTGAGAATTTATTTCTCATAGCACATAAAACATTTTGAACCCATTTCTTTTTAAATTATTTCATCAACATATTGAAGTGCATAAAAACATTTTTCTCATATTTTAAACTCTTTTCATATTGCATTTAAGCCCCTCTCTTTTGCATATTGATTCATAATTCCCATGTGACTTTGCATGATTGATTGAAGGACTTATCTTGTGAATTTTTGTATGAGCTCTTGATATGTTGTTTGCCCCTGGTTGAGGAGTCTTGAGAATTAATTTGGTAATTTTTGAAGATGATTTGCTAATTGTTTGATTGCTCTTTGTTTGAGGTCTTCTTTTATGCACATCTTGGATCATGTTTGATTACTTGTTTGAGAAGGCACTTGTGCCATTATTTGGGATTGTTTCTTTGACTTCATAAACCATGTTTGAATCATTATAGGTCATTTGATTGCAATTATAGGCCATTGGTGTGAGGTTGTTGCATATTTTGTGCACATGTTCAATGTTTGATTTACATGCCTCTTTTGACTCATCTTCTCACCTCTTCTCATCTAAGCTCATTCATGACTTATGTTTGGTTTGTGTATGCCATGCCATATCATTCCTTTGCACTTCATTTTATGTATGTTTCTGACCTTGGAGCCTTGCATTCATGTCATATGTAATGCCCCAGTTTTTGTTAGTTTTATTTAATCGAGTCTATTTGATTATTTTATTATTATATTATTTTATTCTTGACTTTTATTCAGCAATATATTATTTTTCATCGTTGTTTATGTTTTATCGCATTTTGAGAGCGTTTTGGAGATATTTGAGCTGAGGGGTATTTTGGTCATTTGGGTAATAGATATTTTATATAAATAGAAAGTGGAGAGAGAAAAGATAGAAAGGAAAAGAAAAAGAGAGAAAAGTGAGAAAGAAGAGAAAAGAAGAACAAGAGGAGAAAAGTGGGAAAAATGCTAGAAATCATCAAAATCAACGGTTAGGATTCGAATTGAACGGGTAAGGGTGTGAAATATCGTTATCTTAACTTTGTATACGATTATGTATGGTTTCGTTTCGGTTGTTTTGGATCGTTTTCATATATTTTTCATTTTAGGTCGAAATGAATAAAGTCGATAAAAACCGATGTTTTTACGGTTAGAATTCGAAATAAATTACGTAGTTGTATCGAGGAAGGTTAGGTTGTCGTATAGCGTGCTTTTTATTCGATTTGGTGATGTTTGAAAATTCGGGTTTTTGAAAGGTTGAAATTTAATCGAAAATCGAACGTCGTAAAAATTTCGTTTATGTGTTCTAAATTGTTCTTATGTATTTGGTGGTTGCGCGTATGTGTTTGTTTCGAAGAAAATAATTGAATCGGTCGGATTTTCGGGCAAAATAGCCGAAATCCGTAGCGGCCCGCAGGGCATTTTGTGGTTTTTGGCAAAACTTCGGAAATTCATATCTCTTGAACCGTAAGTCGGTTTTGACCCCCGTTCGAAGCGTTGGAAAGCTAATGAGATGTTCTTTCTAGGAAAAATGGTTTTGAGGTCTGAACCTGGTCCAATCGGAACAGTATTTTCGAAACGTTTCGTTGTGTCCGGCCTCCGGTTTATGTTTTTGCGTTATTTTGAAATATCTATATCTTTTGCGTTGTTTATCCGATTGAGGTATTCTTTATATGGATGTGAAGCTAAAAATATGTTCTATGATTTAATAAAGAAAAAAATTATTTTTAGCCGACTTTTAACCGACTTTCCCGGTAAACCGTAAATCGAATTGTTTGGTTATTTGTGAAAACGTTCGGTTGCCGTTTGGCACAATTGATGTGAATGTATGTGGATTGTGTGTGATGAATGCATGACTATATTGTGAATATGTATGCATGTCAAGAGTGTCATGAGTCATGTTGTATGTGAAGCATCATGATGTGCATTCTTGCATTGTGGGGTTCTAAGATGAATCCGTTGTAACGTCGTAAGCCTTTTGAGAGGTGGGGGCGATGATTACAAACGATTGTAAGCCTTTTGAGAGATGGGAGCAATCGGATTGTAAGCCTTTTGAGAGGTGTGGGCAATCCATAAACATTGTAAGCCTTTTGAGAGGTGGTAGCAATGGGTGAACATCGTATGCCCGACGGGGAGTTACACTAAGTAACGAGCGATGTTCCAATAAGTTCTTCAATTGAACTTGAGATGAAATGAGTCGGTACCGCATTGCATTTGCATAGAGTCGTGAGTCGGTCTCTATAATTTGCATTGGTCATCTTTGTATATGTGCATTGATGAATGAACATGAATATATGTGTTTATGTTGAATGAATGCTGATGAATTGAGATGTATTGGTGATACATGTATTTGAGCATGAATGAATGTGCCTATGTGAAGGATGCGTTAATTACGGATTGTTATGCCGTGTATTTGATTTATGGTATATGCTTGGTGTTATATGTATATATACATGCACAGTGATAAGTTGTGGTGAGAATGTGGTATATGTGTATTATATGTTGAGATATATAATTATATGCAACGTTATTATGATAATATTTCTCACCCTTCTGATGGAATATGCTTTTTATGGCATAGTGCAGATTGCCAGCTTTAGAGGCGTGGAGGCAAGTGGAAGAGTTAGATCTTCGTCTTTGCTTAGGTCTTGGTGTCTGCTCTGATACGTAGCACGGGAGTCGGGGAAACGATTATTTTATTTATGTATATAATTGTTGAATATATTTGGTATTACCTTTATATGGAAAAGTTTCCCAATTGAGGGTAACCTATTTTATGCTATGTATCAAATTTATGAGCAGGGAGTGTGTATTCTTATTTTAAAATGTGGCATCCTTGATTCTGTCGGAAAAATAAATTTTTAGTTACTCTGATTTTATTTATGTATTATTTATTCGCGATGGGAATTGGGGTGTTACATCATATGCTATTCATGTTTCATTTTGCATCCTTGAACATGTTTCACTTACATGCTTCTTTCTTCTTCTTCTAATTACTCTCAATGTTTGGATACTTGCTTGTATGCCTTATGTGACACTTGTATAGCATGTTTAGGCACATTTTTAGGTCATCCACATTCTGACTTTGATTTTATTTGAAGCATTGTTGCATGATCACCTTGCATATCCACTCATTCTTCTTCTACTCCTCCTTTGTTGATCTTCTGGGATGTTTGGCCATTTGTTTGCATTCTCTTTGCTTGAGTTTGTTTGGTAAACATTATGGGTCACCTCTAGGATGTACATTCTGACTTGGTTGAGTTTCATTTTGTTTGTAACCATTCCTCTTTGGGTTGTGACTTGTTTGGGTTTCATTCGTCTTATTGTTGCTTATGTTTGTTTTTGCTAACCATGTAGGGGCTAATGGTAAGTGAATGGGATATGGATAGTTATCCGCATTCTAACTTCTCCTTTCTCTTTTAAGCTTTCATACTTGTGTTTGCTTTAGCATTTAAGATGCTTCTTTCTTCTATTTCACTCTCTTCCTCCCATGAATCTCAAGACTTGTTTAAGTCTTGGATTCTCTCCCTTTAGAGCTACCTAGTCCAACTTAATTTTTGATTAAGCTTGGAGTAGGATTAGAATTAGGTTTTAGGTAGTCGTCTCTCCTAAGCCTCACTAACCATAGGTTACCCATGCATGATAACATTAGGACTCTTAGTTTCCCTTTAGAGTCTCCTTTGGGTATGCTCTCTTCTCATCTCAAAACTTCTTGAAAACACGTAATAAGAGTTAACGTGTATTGCGCTTGAGCCTTCTATGTGGGAAGTGGGGAACGAGGGGCTTCCTCTCATTCTTCTAAGATACCTAGTGTACGTCTTGTTGGGGGCGATGCGCGAAGTATCCGTTTCTATATTTAAGACTTTGGTTCAATGCAAATTATGAACTAACTTAAAAAACACTTCTTTCTAAAAAACTTCAAACAAACAATAACGTCTTTCCTTCAGAAATTCTTTTCTCATCTCACTCACTCTTGACGTACGTGTCACTCCCGGGATTTTCATCCTGGTACAAACGCGAAAGTGGCACCGAAACAGAGTCGCCAGCAATGTGTATTTATCCCATGAGAGGGAAAGGAAACACCGCATAAACCTGAAGGAAAGGATAGAGCATGGTCTTGCGACCAAGAGAACTGAGTTCGGGAGTCGGTTACGCGAGAGGAAGGTATTAGCACCCCCTCACGTCCATCGTACCCGATGGGATCCACGCTTGCTTGTCTCAATCAAAGGGTGATAGAAAAGGATATTGGAAAAAGAACTGAAAGAAAGAAAGGAGAAAGAATGGAAAAGGAACGAGAAACAAATGTAGGGAAAATAAAAGAAGTGCTCGCATGGGCCCTACCCCACTGCCTACGTATCTCATCGGGAGCATGAGAATCAGAGCGACGTAGTTCCCCTCACTAGGGAAAGTTGTTTGTGTTTTTTAGAGAACGGCTTACGTTCTAGCTCAGGTGTTGCAGGCTCGCTGGTCCGAGTGCGTTACCATCTTGCAAGAGAACGAGTATGAGCGCGTTCGTGCGTTGAGAATGAATGAGGTGAGAAAAGAATTCCCGAAGGAAAGACGTTATTGTTTGTTTTTGTCTTTTAAGAGTTTTTTCATTTGTTTGCGTATGACAGTGTATATGAATCTTAGTCATTGGAATGTGTACGTTCTTACATTCCAAGACGGAATGAGTAAGAAAGCACACTAAGAGTGAAGAAGACCCCCACACTTAGCTCCGATTGTCAAGGTTCAAACACACTAGCATACTTGTGTTTATTAAGTGTTTTTGTTGGTTAAGAAATGAAGAAGTGTTTTTTTATTATTTATACCTTCAACAAGTATTGCATTTAAGTCCCTCACACAAGATCAAATGTTTAACACATTGACCCAAGATGGGCTATATGCTATACATTCTAAGATTATAAGAGAAGATCCCTTATAATCTTTTCTTTACGTGAAAGGCCTAAATGCAATAAATGCCTACCTTTATTAGATGTTTTGAGTTTTCTTTAAGATGAGAAGAGAGACTCAAGAGAGGAGAAAAGGTAAAACCTATGTGAACTAAGACTCAATCCTAATTGATTAGTTAAGGGAGTGATCCTAATGGTTTGTGAGGTTTCAAAACCTAAAGTCTAAAGAAAGAATGAATTAAACAATTCACTTCTAAAGTAGAAGATGAATTGTAATTCCAAAGGGAAAGTGATGAGTTGTTAAAAGAAAGCACATAAGTGCTTAACAAAACACAAGATGGAATTGTAAAAGAGATGAAAGGAAAGAAGTTTGAATGTGGATTCTTTATCCACACTCAATTGAAACTTACCAAAGCCCCTACATGGTTAGTAAACATGTATAAGAAGTATAAGAAGTAAAAGAACATTTAATGCACCATAAAACTCAAAAGAATTAGGTGAGAAACCAAATCCTAATGTCACAACCAGAATGTACATCATATGGAAAACAAATGATTATTATCAAGCAAGTCCAAGTGAGCAAGCAACAAACATCATCCATGGCATTAGAACATGTTACCACAAGAAAAGGAAGATGAAAGATGAAAAGGAATGACAGAACATGCATAAATGGAACATGTAATCTAAGGATCAGAATTGAAATGAAATAAAAAATGATTCACCAACATCTCACAAGTATTTATGAAGTAAACATCAAGACATTTAAGAAGTGATAGAAGAAGTAGAATTGAAATGGAAGTTCAAAAGGGAACACAAGTACAAACACAACATGTTAAAGGTGCACAAGGTTCAAATGAAAGTCAACATGCAAGGATGACATATAATATGTATCAATGACCTATAATGTCAAGTGAATGGTTCACCAAATATGCAAATGATCATGCAAGTATGTACAAAAGAAATCATGTAAACATGCACAAAGATTACAATGATATGACATGTTATCATGCTTCAAATGAAATGTCTTAAACAAAAGTCAAATGAGTTCATGAGAATTATTCAAACATGGTATTGAGGTACACAAACCAGAAATGAATCACATACCAAAATAGCATATAAAAATTCAAGGCAAAAAGGTTTTATACAATGCACTTAGGTCAAATATCCACATCATACAAAGTAACACAAAAATGAACACCAAACATGCCATAACAAGACCTAAAAAATAAAATAAAAATCATATGACATACTTCAAGATGTTAATGACTCAATACAAAAATAAGAGCATCAAGACAATTTTTAATGATCAAGAACAAATTAAACAAAATCATGTATCACTTTAAGCATGCACACCAAAGAAATTCAAAGAGAATTATGGAGCAGGGGTAAAAAGGTCACAAAATCAAAAAATAAAATCACCAAAAATTTTATAAATGTTTTATTGATGTTCATGAATTTTTGTGGAATTTTATAATGAAGTTTGGTATTTTTAAAAATTAAAAAGCAAACGTGTATGAAGATGGAAAAAATAAAATGACATGTAAATGTGAAAGGTGGTGCAAACATAGTAAACTAACAGTTCAGATGATTGGGCTTTGAAAGCGTGAGGGTGTGATTAGCAATCAGATTTAAGTCCAATAAGCGCATAACACAATAACAAGCATGCACTTCAGTCAACGAGAGTCAATACATTCCAAGCCATCAGATTAAGTCATAGTCAAACGAAAGTCAAAGTAAACAACATCAACGCGTACATGTGAATGACCACACAACATACAATGCACCACACCACATAATGTTTAAGTAAAATCAGAAATTAGGCACATGACTTGCACGTGAATTTTAATGTGCTGTCAACATGGTAGCCACACGATCACATACATCCAACGGTCACGACTTAAAATGCACTAAACCCTAATTCAAACCCTCACCGGCCGGATAGGGACCTCCGGTCACCTTCTCCGGCCACTCTCCGGCGACTGCAACTTCCAAACCGTCCAGAAAATCACGTGGCATACATCAAAATAAAGAGGAAATCACGCACATTCCAAATCCATCAATGAAATCATCAAACCATTCACATACAGCAAAAAACAAGCACGAACATATTGCCCTAAGTTTTGGATCTAGGCTTCTAAGAAGCTCTATCAACTAGACAGTGTTCCAATGCTCCTAGTGAGCTCATATCATCATGAAAATAACAAAATAATCAAAAAAATGCGTATGAAATGTTTGAGTGTTTTGGAACCTGAACTTGCAGTTCCTTGAGATTCTTGAGAAAACCAGAGAAACACTTGGTTTGGAGCTTGATTTGGCCAAATAAAGGCGTATGCTCTTGAAATCGTGCAGAAAACCAAATTGAAGATTCAACTGAATTAAAGTGAAACTGGATTAATTGAACTTATCCACTCTTGTTCTTGATCAAAACTGAACAATGATGATTGGGGAGATGAAATGTAGAAAGAAAATTTGATGAATTCGTGTGAGCTCAAAGAGAGAGAGAGAGCAGAGAAAAAGTTCAGAGAAGAGAGAGTGTTTGTGAGAGAAAGAGTGAGAATCCCCTTTTTCAAATGAATTTGTGAAGAGAAGTTTTGTTTTATACTATGAGTTAACCATGGTTTAGTGAGTTGGTTAATTGAGTTAAGGTGGTTAAAGTGAGTCCACCCTAACTAACTGAGTCAAGTTAGTTAGGGGGCGGGTTAGATTGGCAATGATAAGGTGGTGGTGGTTCATGACAGTTATGGTGGAATTGAAAAGGTGAGAGCATGGCTGTTACATCAGAAACTTGCTTAGCAAGTTTGCTTTTTTCCAATTTCATGCAAGGCACGTGCTAGTGTGCATAGTGTAGGTGAAATGTGTTTGGTTGAAAGAGGAAAAGGTTGGACAGTATGAGCAATGCACGGGTGAGTGCTATGACAATCAACAACAACATTTGTTTTTTTTTGTTTTTCATGAAAGTTAAGAACAGACGCAACAGTGGTTGTTTGAAGATGATTTTCTCTCTTGTTAGTGAATGATTCAATGAGGTTTAGGTGCCAAATGCAAGATAGAACATCATAGAACATGATTGATATTGATTTTGGATTGAATTAAGGCTTGGAAGTTGGTGAAAAATAGCTTGGAACATCAGGGTTTGAAACTGATTTGTGGGTGTGGCAAGCAAGTCATGGCATGGCAACTTGGCACACAAAATTTCAGCACAATCAATATGACTTTGAACCAATATATCTCCACTATAACTTGATCAAATGGAATTTTGTCCAACATGAGTATTGAAAATGACACTACAAAGAACAACTTTGATGTTGAAAAGTTTTTCATTTGAAGCCTTTAACCATGAGAAAAATGAGTGGACATTTGGCCCACCACATGTTTGTTAAAATGATTGCGCGCATGACCTGAAAATCTTGGTCATGACCTAGTTTTTGCCCTACTTTCCTCCAACTTTGATCATCCATATCTCTCTCAATTTTTATCCAATGGAGATGTTCTACACATGGATTTGAAGCTTAAAGAAAGAACTTTTGTTGTGGCCGAGTGGAATTTTCATTTGGTGCTTCAATTTTAAATGGCCTTGGTTCAAACTCTGATGCAAAATGGCCAAAACTTGCTATTTTTAGTAACCCTTCTTCTTCCAAAAATGGCAACTTTCCACATCTTGGTTTTTTCATGATTCCTTTGGAGTTTCTTGACCAAATTTTGTACATTGGACACATATAACATGAATTTTATGAATTTGGCCTCAAAAAGTCAAGAGTTGACTTTTTCCTCTGATTATTTGACTTGGCCCCAAATTTCCTGATTTTTTATCTTTCTTCCAGTTGAACCACTTCTAAAACCAATTGAGAGGCAATTTTCCATACACATACACTTAAGGACATGTAGAATACCATGAGAACAAGTTTTGTCCAAAAAATCAAAGATATCATGATTTTATTGGAAACCCTAGTTTTGGTGCCCACCTCCTAGGAAAAAAATGTGCAGTCTTCAATTTCAAATTCCTCAGAGTATGTTGTGTATCCTCTTAAAGGATGATGAGATATACCATTTGAGGATGATTTTGGATCAATGAGCTATCTCTTTTGAGGGTTTTCCTTCAGTTTTTGAACCTCTTGCATAGTGAAAGATGTAGTGCTTCAATCTCCCATTGAATCTCACTTCCTTGAGGTTTTGGATGATCAATTGAGACAGTATGATACATGAAAGACTTCTTGGCTTGCCTTGAGGCAACTTGGCTGACCTTTTTGTGCTTTGAATGATCCCTTGATTGTCCACCTTCCACCTGATCACATGCCTTGATGGTAAGAGGGATGTTATGCTTCATTTTTCTATGTTAAATGCAATGCAATGCTAATGAGATGGATATGATATGATAGATGATAATGCTATGCTAAGATAACAAAAAGGGAGAGCAAATTTTGGGGTATTACAGTATGAACGTGCTTCTACTCGTTCTCTTGCAAGATGGTAACGCACTCGATTCAGCGAGCCTGCAACACCTGAGCTAGAACGTAAGTCGTTCCCTAAAAAACACAAACAGTAACCCTCGTTGAGGGGAACTACGTCGCTCTGATTCTCATGTTCCCGATGAGATACATAGGCAGTGGTGTAGGGCCCATTCGAGCACTTCTTTTATTTTCCCTACATTTGTTTATTGTTCTCTCTCCTTTCCCTTTTCAGGTAGCAGTTCCTTTTCCAGTATCTTTTCTTACACCCTTTGATCGAGACAAGCAAGCATGGATCCCATCGGGTACGATGGACGCGTGGGGGTGCTAATACCTTCCCTGCGCGTAACCGACTCCCGAGCCCAGTTCTCTTAGTCGCAAGACCATGCTCTATCCTTTCCCTCAGGTTTATGCAGTGTTTCCTTTCCCTCTCTCGGGATAAATACACATTGTTGGCGACTCTGTGTTTCCTGTGCCACTCTCGCGTTTGTATCCAACACAGATACAAGCAAGGAAGTCTCGAGCCAAGATGCTTGAGCCACACAAGTCTCTTGCTATGTGATTGAGCAGTGAAAGTATTAATCAAGTAGATTGATTGAGCAGGAAAGTCTTGAGCCAGTGTGGCTTGAGCAAGATAGCTCGGTTCATGGAATTATGAGCAATAAGTCTTGGCCGGGGGTGATACAAGCAGAGGCTCGTTTCATGGAACCTTGACCAGAAGTCTTGGGCCTGAGGGGCATGAGCAGGAATGCTCAGTACATGAAAACATAGCAGTAAGTCTTGACCTGAGGGGTGCAAGCAGAGAGGCTCGTTTCATGGGACTAGGAGCAGAAGTCTTGGGTTGAGGGCCTGAGCAAGGAAGTCTTGGGTTCATGGAACCTGAGCAGGAAGTCTCGAGTGAGGAGCTTGAGCAGAAGTCTTGGACCTTGGGTCTGAGCAAGTGTAAAGTTCTTATGCAGAATGAATAAGCGATTGTAATCATGTTTAGATTATAGTGAAAATCTCTTGTGAAGCAAGGGGACTGGACTACTCTCAGTTAGGGGAGGAACCAATATAAATCTTTGTGTCTTCATCTATTATTTATATGTTTCTGTTAACATTCCACTACTGAGAATTGACTAGAATCTGAACACCAGTTTAGATTCTGAACTCTGATCAGATGTAAATTGAGAAAATGGAAAACACAATTCAACCCCCCTTCTTGTGTACTTTTCTCACCTTCATAATACTCCTTGATTGAGGGTCATCATGGAATTTGTGTTAAAGGATAATTCTATTAGAAACCTTCAATTCTTCTTCATGTTCTGCCAACAAATATATGACAGTGCTTTAATTTGTTTTATGCCAATCTCTAATAGCTAATACTATCTGGTTTTATGCTTGTCAAAGATTTCAAAGTCAAAAGATTTAATCCAAGACAATTAAATGAATGATCTTGCTAAAAACAATATCTTGTTCATATCATGACTCATCCTAGACTAATACTATGAAATGAATCATGGCACTGCTATCAGATTGAGGCATAAGTGTCGCAACACGAAAAACAGCTGGCGGAAAAACAGAGTCGCCACCGAACGTAATTTATCTCGACGGGGGAAAGGAAATGATTGAAGAAACCTCAAAAAGTGAAAGGAACATGGTTTCACAACCAAGTTCTGGGTTTGGGAGTTGATTACGCGAGAGGAAGGTATTAGCACCCCTTCGCATACGTTGTACTCAACGGGATCGACATTTGTTGTTCTAATCAAATGGTGTGTTCATCTAAAGCCTATCTACTAATGGAAATGAAGAGGGAAAAAACAAAAGGAGACTCGATAGGACTCCGCCATCCTAGGCCTACGTATTCCCTCGTGCAATGGGAAAGTCAGAGTCAACACAGTTCGGAGGACAATGGGTGAATGGGGGGAAGGTTGCTCGCCAAGACTTCGTTGTCTTGTGCCTACGTATCCTCATTCAGATGAGAATGAGGAAGTCAGGGCGTTCGTAGTTCATGGATACGACCACAGATTGGTTAAGTGTTTTTTATGAGCGACGTTAAATTCGCATTCCAGCAGTTATGGTCGATGTTTGTTTGCGGTAGAACGGAAATAGTGTAGCATGCGATTTTTGTCGGTGACACGACCACCTTATCGCACACGGGTTCCTTCCTCACCGCAATGGTAGGGAAGGGGTGCTACTTTCTGATTTCTTATTTATCCCGTGAAGCTGGAAGGGAAAGGGAAGATATCTAAAACTAACCTTGCACACAAATGTTTAACTGAACAAACGCTAAGAGAGATTCGGGGGGTTCGGGTCAGGTTATACAATGGGGGGTTGTCAATTACCCATCCTATATGTGGTTATCCACAGGTTGTTAGCATTAGGTTCTCCTTAGTACTTGATGGTGTTTATCATTAAATGGGAAAGTTTCTTCTTTGGGGATTTTTGTGAGAGAGAGTATTTTTGTTGATTTTTGGTGAGGTACTGGACCTCAGTTTTGATTGATATGAAGGCACTGGACCTAAAGTTTTTGATTGGTATGCTCGCTAAGATTTCACAATCTTATGGCTACGTATTCCCGTTTAAAGAAACAGGGAAATCAGAGCAATCGTAGTTCCTCCTATTCTATGGGAGAAAAAAGATGTTTTGGTGTCTTATTCAAAGCCCAAGATTAAAGCTAATGTTGAGTATTTGTGTCTTATTCAAAGCCCAAGATTGAAGCTAAAAGTTTGACTGAGAGAGGATTTATCATCTCTAAAGGGAGACATCTCATCTGTTTATCACAGTTGTTGGGTGACTGATTATAAAGGAGAATTACTTTAACTGGGATATGAGAATCCAACAATGCCATAATTTCCTTTATAGGGGATTTGTCCTGAAGGAGAAAACTTTAACTCAGTGTTGAGCAATGCCATTTTTCCTTAGGAATCTTTCATTCTAAAAGAGGGACAGTGGCGTGGATGTAAATAATCCAGAGGCTTGCCACTTACATCAAATATATGAGAGATGGGGATTTACCAGGATAAGAGATGGACTACAACTTGGATATTTGAATCAACAAGTGTGCCACTTACAGCATTTATCTGGGATTAGGGTTTGTTTGATTTTCTGTTTTAATGTGTGATAACACAGAGAAATGTCTTCCTGCATAGAGTTTTTGATTTCCTCTTAGGGGATAGTGGTTTTTGTATGTGCCTTGATTGAAGACCAAGGTTGAAGCGAAGAGATTAAATTGACTCCACTGGTGAAGTCCTTATACAAAGCCTAAGAGGAGGCAGGAAAATGCTGGCTCAACAAGAGAGTGCTTATGTGTCTTATACAAAGCCTAAGATTGAGGCTAAAAGAGAATTGACTCTTTTGGGGATATCATTATACGAAGCCTAAGAGGAGGCTGAAAGTTGACTTTTCTGGGGAAAGATTTTTTCTATCTTGTACAAAGCCCAAGATTGAGGCTAAAAGGGGAAACTGACTCTACTGGTGAGAGGTTTTATCTGTCTTGTACAAAGCCCAAGATTGTGGCTGAAAAGAGATTGAATCTGCCTGAGAGATTTATATGTGTCTTGTACAAAGCCCAAGATTGAGGCTGAAGGATATTTATGGGTGTCTTGTACAAAGCCCAAGATTGAGGCTGGAAGGTGATATTGATTCTCAAAGCCTAAAAGAAGGCGGGGAGGAATTGACTCAACTGGGGAAGATATTTATCTGGAGCTTTTGAGAAGGTTTTGACTTTATTGGTGAAAGTTTATATATGTCTTGTACAAAGCCCAAGATTGAGGCTAAAAAAAGAATGACTCAAAAAGAGATTGTTTATGTTTTGTACCACTGACTCAACAAGAGAGTGTGGAAAGGTGATTGACTCAACAAGAGAGTATCTTTGTGTGTCTTGTACTAACGCCAAGATTGAGGCTGAACAAGCTGGGGAAATCATTATACAAAGCCTAAGAGGAGGCTGAAAAGATTGACTCAACAAGAGAGTGTTTTTATCTATCTTGTATAAAGCCCAAGATTGAGGCTAAAAAAGGGTTGACTCAACAAGAGAGTACTTTTAAGATTAGCTGCTGAGGAAAATCATTATACAAAGCCTAAGAGGAGGCTAACTTCTGCTGAGGATTTTTGAGATCCAGAGGCAGGTCCAAAGCGGGGAATCAACTCTTGCTAATTGTTTTACAGAAGAGTTGAGGTATCAGATGCCTTGAGGTTCTGATGATAAGCTACCCCTAGTTGGGGAAACTTAGGGTGAAAGACTGATTTTTAGATCCTGTGAGGATTTTAACTCTACTGGAGATTATTTGAATGATCAGGGTTTCTCCTGCATTCGTAGGGAACTTGAGAATGTCTTTGAGATCCAAGAGGAGATTAGACTGTCCAAGTCTACTGGTATGAAAGAGTTTATCTTTGTATAACGCCCAAGAGGAGGCTGACTCTTTTAAGGGATGAGTATCAACCCTAAAATTGGTATGAGGTTTTGACTCTTTTTAGAAAGACAGCTCTAACGAAGGATGACTAAGTTCTGCCTTATACCTTTAAAAGGTCTTCAGGGTCCTTGTACTAAGCTCAAGAGAAGGCATGAGAACTTCTAAGAAGCCGGAGGGTCCTTGTACAAAGCCCAAGAGGATGTGGGGATGCTTTTAGGAAGCCTGTGGGTCCAAACTTAAGAAGGAAGTTGTTTTTCAAAAGGTTGTTGGGGCTTATACTCAAGGAGGGGCCCAGATGAAAAAACAGTAATCGTACTGTTGTTTTGTAAATTGTACTGGGGCTTATACAATGACTGAGGCCCAAGAAGGTGATATTTACAAAGAGGGTTGGGTCTTACAACTCAAGGAGATACCCAAAGTTTTGAAAAAAAAGAAAAGAAATGGGACTTACAACACAAGGGTATGCCCAGATGATTTTTAAAAGGCGACAATCGTGCCGAGGTTTCAGAAATCGTAGTGGGACTTATACAATGAATGAGGCCCAAATTAGTTCGGTTTTCAAAAGGGGTGGGTCTTACATTCTATTAGAGGGCCAAAAGTTTATTTTTGTACAACTGATAGGGCTTACAACTCAAGGAGAGGCCCATGGAAAGACAGTGATTGCACCGTCGTTTTGAAAACTGTACTGGGACTTATACAACGACTGAGACCCACAATTATTTATTTACAAAGGGATGAGACTTACACTCTATCAAGAGGCCCAAAAGTTTATTTTTGTACAAGAGATGGGGCTTACAACTCAAGGAGAGACCCATGGAAAGACAGTGATCGCACCGTCGTTTTGAAAACTGTACTGGGACTTATACAACGACTGAGGCCCACAATTATTTATTTATAAAGGGATGGGACTTACACTCTATCAAGAGGCCCAAAAGTGGTTTGAAAAGATTTTGTTAGGGTAATAGTGATCAAAACCCTAATTTTTGGTTTTTAAATGTATTTTAATTGAATAAAAATTCAATTAAAATAATCAAACATGTGAAAAAAAGGTTGTGATCTTGGATTAATGTTTTAAAAATCATGTTTCATTCATAGAATGATTTGAAAATAATTTGAATTTGCAAAACCAAGAGAAAGAAATATTTTTTTATGTTTAAAATAAATAAAAATATCAAATATATGAAATAAATAATTTTTTTGTGAAATTTTCATGTAATAAAAAATTTTAATATTTTTGTGAATTTTCAAAAAAAGAATCAATAAAAAATAATTAAAATTGAGAGAGAAATTAATTTTTGAATTAATTAACAAAAACATGAAAATATGTGAAAAATAGCAAAATATGGCAAAGTAGCAAAAAAGGTCTGGGTGGGGTTTGAACCCACGATCTCACACACAAACACACATGCGCGCTACCATTGGGTTGGTGGTACATCCGTGTATCAAAACCGCCCCATTAATACATAAGGGGTGCCAAGTTTTCAGGCCTGGCCAAGGCAAGGCAAGACAAGTTTTGGCAATTTACGTGAAGCCTCTAACTTTCTCATTTCTCCATGGATTGGGACAAAATTTAGGTTCATCTGACCCAGAATTTCATGCGGAATCCAATGGTACCTTGGAATTTTGAGAAAATATCTCCTCCTCAAAATCCGACAGAGATTTCAAAATAGGCCTATTTTTTGCATGTTCTATGCTAACTCATGGTACAAGCAAGAATTACATGACAAATTGGTTCAAACACATCATATATAACATGTATGAGATGTGTATGATCAGTGGACATCAAAGGAATGCATAATTCAAAGAGTTTAAGTTGTCATGCACTTACCTCTTGGAGATCCTTGTGCTATCTGCCAAGTTCCTTGTGCCAGAAGTGATCCAATGCTTTGAACACTCTTGATTGATCCCTTAGAAGCTTTTAGGATGATTAGAACCAGCTGGAATCCTCAAGAACAAGAATAGGCCTTTTCTTCCAAAAGTGGCAAAAGTGACCAATATCGCAACTCTCTCAAATGGTGTTCTAGATGAGGGGAACCATTTGGGACAGTTTGAGTATGATATTTGGAGTGTGTTTGAGGCCTTGTTTGGTTTTGGAAGTGACTGAATCAAGACATGGCCTGAAAAATGCAGAAAAGTCCAATTTTGAAGTTTTGGAGACGGATTTTCTGATTTTTGTGTTTCAGGTCACAAGTGAGTGTTTGGACAGCTTAGATATGACATATTGGATATGTTTAGATCATGAGCTGTGGTGGAATTGCTCTCTAACTCAAAAACTCAGAGATGACTTGCAAAAGAAGGCATTTTTGCCTAGAGAAAGAGATTTTGAGGAAAGCATCAGTTTTAGTGTTTTTGTGTACTCAAACTAATCACAATTGAGCTCTATTTATAGTGTGTCAAGTTTGTTTTGGCAGCAATAGTGAATGGCAGCTGCAGCAGGCCTTTGGCCAATGTTAAGCAAAAGGAATATCAACTCTCCTCTAGCCATTGACTTGAGGTTAGGGCACAGGCCTATAGTTCTTTGATTCAGTGCTGATTCTTGACTCATTCAGTTAGGAAAGTTTCTGTCCATGCTACCTTGGTGTATCCATTGACTGCTTGGAAACAAAATTGGAGTCTTGGCACCTTTTTAGCCTTTTTAGGTTTGTTATGGCTAAGTGTAAATTCTTGGACTTTGGAGGCTTGGGGATCAAATCATTCTCCTTTTGTTTTATCCTCAGATGTGTCCAAACGGATGACAAGGCTTGGAGTTGTCCAAATTTTCTAAATCGAGCAAATGCACAAAATCTGCCTTGCTTAGGACAGTTGGAAATGGTGATTTTGAGGGATTCATATCTCTCTGCTCAGGTTGAGTTATGGGAGGCTCTTATGCTTTTTAGAAAGCCCTCATATGATACAAAACATGTGTGATCATAGTTTGTTCTGAAACTATTTGGATCCAACTGAAAAAACCTTATAAACATTGATGTTCAGAGCTGGTAACTTAGGCAGATTTTCACTAAATGTTGGAAAAAGTGTCATTTTCATGTTTATGTCATTTTGATCACTCCATAACTTAAAATCCATAAAGAATTGGAGTTGGAGGTAGTTGAAGCTTTTGTAGAGTGTAGCAAAACCTACAAATCTAGCTTTGGATCACCCAAAATGGTTGCTTGGATCTCAAGTTATGATACTTAGAAGTTGGTACCAAAATCACTTTTATTCCATAACTTAGAAAATTTTGGTTTCTAATGGTTGCCCCTTTTACAAGAAACCTCACTTTTCTTGATTTTTATTAATGAATGATGATCAATACCATACATTAACATTATTTTTGACTTAGGGGAACCATATTTGTGAAAAATTCCAAAAAGTCAAACTTGATTTTGTGCACAGTTGACTTTTTATCGGATGAAATCCAAACTGTGCGATCCTTTGTGAAATCAAGTCCTTGACCTAAATCAAACCTAATGGATGAGTTCCATAGATGTTATAGGGTGTATTGAATCATGTCCCAGAGTTTGGGAGCATGTCTTGGTCAAAAGTCAAAGATACAGTTGACTTTTTCCTCAAAACCCTAATTGTGGTCCAGATGAAATTGAAACTTGTGAACCAAGTTTCTTGGATCAATCCATTGTTGCAAATGGATCAATGTAGTGTATTAGAGGCCCTCAAATCATGTCTTGAGGCCTTGGCTCATGCTTTGCCTCAAAAGTCAACTTAGGGTGAATTAGGTCAAGAAACCCTAATTCCTGATTTTTGGTAAATGCATCCCCTAAATCTAAATTGACTTGATGATTGGGTCCATGAGGTCCCTTGGAGTATCTTGGGTTGTGCTTTGAAGCATTGGCTTATGCCCAGAGGAAAAAATCCCATCTAGAGGCCTTGGTCGACCAAAACCCTAATTTGGTGACACTGGCAATCTTGAGGCTTGATCCACTTGGAATGTTGCAACCTTGTGCTTGATTCTTGATGTGGGAGTCCTCTTGATCCTTTGTGGATGCTTTAAGAGGTTATACAAGTTAAAGGTCATGTCATTTCTTGATTGATCCTTTGTCTAAGTGGTCTGAGAGGGTTAAGAACCCTAGTCCTTGGTTGTAGTGAATGCTCAATGTTCCTTGAGGAAATTGATGAGGCATGTTGGTACATCCATATTGTGATGTTGGTGGTCAAAATTTGGGGTATGACAGATGCCCTATTTAATTTTCTTAGACCCGAAGGTATGAATGGCGAAGGTATTCGGGCATTTGGGGTACAAGAGGATTAAATATCGGAATACCCGAAATTTTGACAGTGGTTATGAATGGCAGTTCGCCCATCCATCTTCTTTTGCTAAGTAATGATACTCAGAAAAGGATAAAACTTCCCCTCGGTCCTGGTTTTTACCCACGGAACTGGTCTCAGTTTCTTCTATCAATAAACTTCCCATCGATCCTAGTCTTCAGCCAAGGAACTGGTCTTAGTTTCTTTTGAAATAAACGTCCCCTCGATCCTGGCTGGTCTTAGTTTTTGAAATAAACTTCCCCTCGATCCTGGTTTTCAACCACGGAACTGGTCTCAGTTTCTGAAATAAAATTCTCCTCGATCTTGGTTTTCAACCATGGAACTGGTCTCAGTTTCTTTTGTCAATAAACTTCCTTGACAAGGGACTCTATTTGTAGCGGTCTTTATCAAACTTCTCATCGAATTTTCTTGGGGAGATGCCATTTGATAGAAAAATATTGGAGGTCAGACTTGCTGGGAGTACCCATTTGTCTGAGCTATAGAGGTATGTAAACTTCTCTATCGAAGATGCCATTTGCTGATTCTACTGGGGAAAAACGAGTCTCTTGATAGAATGCTTTTCTGTTTGGCGATACTACATCATACTTTTCTTTGAAATCTTTTCGGAGAAATGCCATGTGATGTAATCCCATTTGGAGGCGCTGATGACCTTGTTGACATCAAACCTTTCAGAGAGAAACTGCTGTATTGCCGAGAGTCTTTTGGTGGAGAGGCTTTCTCTGGGGATTTTCCTTAATCCGGGAAAGCAAAAATATCATCTTCAATGGTGAAGAGTGACGTTTATCAAATGTATTCTTACCTTTCAGAGGTTCAAGTTATCAAAGTGGTCGAGGACCGGCTTCAATCCAGAAATAAACTGGGGGAGAAATGTTGTTTAGGTGGTGCCTTTCCTAACGAGGAAAGGACTGACAACTCGATTGAGAGGACTTTTATCACTTGGGAACAAGACTGACTAGAGTGATAGTGATGCAATATTGTATGAATGTGAATCAATTATGCATGATGTATGTATGTTTATCCTGACAAAACTGACGCAACATACAGACTAATGGATGAACATGAATGGATACTCGGCCACTGCGGGGAATGAAAAGTATCACTGGTTCAAAATAGCAATTCTGCCTTGCTTAGGAGAAGTAGACCCTGTGGGGGTGATAATACTGGTCAATCGGTCTTAAGAGGTAAGAACTCTGTCGGGGATATCAGATGGAAAAATCACACCTGAAATAGTTGATCCTTCACTCAGGCGTACTGGTTTAGAAGGAGTATTTTGATTCTGAACTTTAAGGTTCAACTACCTTCGGAGAAACGATCGATGTTCTTTTCGATGTTCAACAGTCAAAAGAATTGCCATCTTTATTTTTAAAGCAGAAAACTTTTGACAAGTAAATTCGTTTTTGTTTTATTTCAAGAATTGCTGATCATTGTTAAAATTTTCATTCTGTAAAGCTAAAACCAATAAGAATTGCAAACAAAAGCACTAGGGCTCAAATTTTCTTGATAGGATGGAAATCAGCCAAGCGCATGATCCCATAGAGTATTATAAAGTTTAGAAAATGGTAATTTACGGGAAAAAGGGTTACATTGAAACATAACGACCGTTATCCTTCTACCAACTTCGAATTCTGGACATCCTGAGCTTCTGTCGAAGATGACCTTGACTGGAGTTTTCTGATGAACAGTGTTACCGCAAGGGATTTAACCTTATCAGACGTAGTTACTTGCCACAAATCCCTAACTTTTGCCTGGATTGTACTTTGAGATTTCCAATCCACCGGGATGATTTTTTTTTTGTTTATGTCTCTAATTTTTGCCTAGACCGCCCTTTCGGGTTTTCAATCCACCGAGACATTTTTTTCTTCTTCTTCTTTTTTTTTAGGCGAAGTATTTCTTGACTACATCAACATTCGTGGGATAGGAAAACTCCTCTCCATCCATGGTTGCGAGTCTCAAGGCGCCGCCTGAGAAGGCTTTCTTGACCACATAGGGGCCGTCATAGTTCGGAGTCTATTTGCCCCGACAATCAGTGAGAAATAATTGTATTTTTTTTAGCACGAGGTCTCATTTCCTGAAGACATGGGGTCGGACCTTTTTGTCAAACGCTTTCTTCATTCTTTGCTGATATAACTGACCGTGGCATAATGCCGTTATTCACTTTTCTTTGATCATATTCAGTTCATCGTGTCAACTTTGACACCATTCTGCTTCTGTTAGCTTAGTTTCCATCAATACACGAATTGATGGGATTTCTACTTCGATGGGGAGCACTGCCTCAATGCCATATGCTAGAGAGAAAAGGGTTGCCCCCGTTGAAGTGCGGACAGACGTGCGATAACCGTGAAGGGAAAAGGGTAGCATTTCGTGCCAGTTTTTGTAGGTTACAACCATCTTTTGAACGATCTTCTTAATATTCTTGTTAGCTGCTTCTACCGCTCCGTTCATTTTAGGCTGGTAGGGAGATGAGTTATGGTGTTCGGTCTTGAACTCAGCACACAACTCTTTCATCATCTTATTGTTCAAGTTAGATCCATTATCAGTAATGATCTAGCTTGGAACACCATAACGGCAGATGAGATTATTTTTTATAAACTAGACCACCACTTGTCGGGTTACATTGGTGTATGAC
This sequence comes from Lathyrus tuberosus, assembly GCA_022829125.1. Classification (NCBI taxonomy): domain Eukaryota; kingdom Viridiplantae; phylum Streptophyta; class Magnoliopsida; order Fabales; family Fabaceae; genus Lathyrus; species Lathyrus tuberosus. The sequence continues at coordinate 1,344,926 of JALAZF010000574.1, read as the reverse complement.
GCTGCTTCGACCCATTTGGTGAAGTAGTCAATGGCTACCAGGATGAACCGATGTCCGTTCGAAGCCTTGGGTTTGATCATACCGATCATATCGATTCCCCATATGGAAAAAGGCCATGGAGAAGAAAGAACTTTGAGATGTGTTGGTGGTACATGGATTTTGTCTGAGTATATCTGACACTTGTGACATTTCCTCATGTACTTGTAGAATTCGGATTCCATGGTCAACCAATAGTATCCTGCTCTCATAATTTTCCTTGCCATTGTGTGTCCGTTGACATGAGTGATAAAGGATCCTTCATGAATCTCTTTTATCAACATGTTTGCTTCTGGTTTGTCTACGCATCGAAGCAAGACCATGTCAAAGTTTCTCTTACAGAGTGTATCACCGCTTAAAAAGAAGTTGCCAGCCAATCTTCTGAGAGTCATTCTGTCTTTTCTGGATGCCCCAGATGGGTACTCTTGTCTCTGAAGGAAGCCTTTGATATCGTGATACCAAGGTTTCTCATCTATGACTGCTTCGATTGTGAAGATATAAGCGAGCCGTTCTAGGCGCATTATGTCAATCTTAGGTACGTCGTTCCATTGACCTACACTAATCATGGAGGAGAGAGTGGCTAGTGCATCATCCATATGATTCTCTTCACGAGGGATATGATGAAACCCAATTCTGTTGAAGAATGGTACCAACCTCCTCGTGTAATCTTTGTAAGGAATCGGTCCTGATTGGTATGTGTTCCAATCTCCTTTGATTTGATTGATAACCAGGGCCGAGTCTCCATACACATCCAAGTTCTAGATCCTTAAGTCGATCGCTTGTTCGAGACCCATGATACAAGCTTCGTATTCGGCCTCGTTGTTTGTGCACTTGAATGTCAGTCTGGCAGTGAAAGGAATTTGGGTACCTTGAGGTGTTATGATGATTGCCCCAATTCCGTTTCCATAATTATCGAAAACTCCATAAAAAATAGTCCCCATTGGGAACCTGGTTTTGGCCCTTCACTGGGTAGCGGTTCATCGCAATCTTTCATTTTCAAGTACATGACATCTTTGTCTGGGAAGTCAAACCCGACTGATTCCTGATCATCAATCGGTTGATGAGGCAAATGGTCGACTAAAATACTTCCTTTGACGGCTTTCTGAGTGTGGTACTCGATATCGTATTCTGATAACAACATCTGCCAACGGGTAATCCTTCCCGTGAGAGCAGGTTTTTCAAAGACGTACTTGATCGTATCCATCTCGGAGATTAACAAAGTAGTGTGGCAAATCATGTACTGGCGAAGACATTTGGCTGCCCAAGCCAGGGCACAACAAGTTTTATCAAGCATAGTGTACCGAGTTTCACAGTCGGTAAATTTCTTGCTCAAATAGTAGATGGCAGATTCTTTTCTTTTTGTTTTGTCTTGTTGGCCAAGTACACAACCCATTGAGTCTTCCAAGACTGTTAGGTAGATGATCAACGGTCTTCCCTCCACTAGAGGTGATAGGATAGGTGGATTCAACAAATACTCTTTGATGCTGTCAAAAGCTTTTTGACAGTCTTCTGTCTATACGCAGTCCTGATTCTTTTTGAGTAATTTGAAGATTGGAGTGCATGTCGCGCTCATGAGGAATCAACCTCAATACCTTTTTGGCTGACAATGAACCCTAACAGTTTTCTTGAGCGGACACCGAACGTGCATTTGTTGGGATTCAAGCGGAGTTTGTACTTTCTCAGAAGCTCAAATAGTTTTGACAAGTGGGTCACATGCTCCTCTTCTGTTTTAGATTTGGAAATCATATCATCGACATACACTTCGATTTCTTTGTGTATCATGTCATGAAACATAGTAGTCATGGCCCTTTGATAGGTTACCCCGGCGTTCTTCAAACCGAACGACATTACCTTGTAACAAAAGGTTCCCCATGGGGTGATGAAAAAAATTTTCTCCATGTCTTTCGGCTCCATTTTGATTTGATTATAGCCCGAGAATCCATCCATGAAGGAGAAGACTTTGAACTTTGCTATACTGTCTACAAGCATGTCTATGTGCGGTAAGGGAAAGTCATCCTTTGGATAGGCTTTGTTCAGATCCCTGTAGTCTACACACATTCTGACCTTTCCATCCTTTTTCGGAACTGGAACTATGTTGGCCAACCATTGAGGATATTCTGAGGTGGTGAGGAAACCAGCGTCAATCTTTCTCTGCACTTCCTCCTTGATTTTGATAGCCATATCCGAGTGAGTTCTTCTCAACCTTTGTTTTACTGGCGGACATTCTGATCTTAATGGTAGATGATGTTCCACGATGCTGGTATCCAACCCTGGCATGTCCTGATAGGACCAAGCAAATACATCAGGAAAATCTTTGAGAAGTCTTATCAAACTTTCTTTGACAGCCAGACTGTGCAGTGCCCCAATCTTGACTTATTTTCTTTCTTTTCCTGAACCCAAGTTGATCATTTCCAACGGCTCTTTCTGAGGTTCAATGGGCTTTTCCTCTTGCCTGAGTAATCGGGAGATTTCTTCTGGAATTTCTCCGTCTTCTTCTTCTTCAGCTTCAAATACCGGGAATTCAAAGTTGGGAGAAGGCATTGGATCATATGTTTCAATGGGGTTTAAAACAAGCAATCTGCATGACGTGATGATTTGTTTTTAAGAAGAGATAGAGAGAATGCAAAAGTGTGTGCATTGTATCTTCTGAAAAATGCTTGTTTTTTTTAGTTATTTTTAGGATTACCATTTTCTGAAAAAGCGAAAAGTGAAAACAACAATAAATGCGGAAATTACAAAATGACGTTTATTTACAATTTAGTCGATTCTTGAAACTACAGCTCTATAAAACAAAACTCTGTCGCTTTAGGCGAAGCGAAGAGGGACATTTACAGAAAGTGAGCCCTATAAAAACATCTGTTTCACCTGGGCATGGTGAAAGGTAAAGAAGACAATTACTTAGACTTATGGACGACTTTTGGGACATTGACAACAACCCATTGGCGAAGAACTCCTCGGTGAATCACAAAGTCTGGTACCTTCTTTCTTGGTTTGTCCTCAGAAATGACGCTGATTTCTGGCGGAGCGGGATCGTTGGAGTTTTCCTCCCATACAGAGTTGTCGTAGACGAACTCTTCTGTTGTATCTTGTACAGTGTTTTCATTCTCAGGCGGATCTCCTCATCCAGTTGGCTAAATGTCTTCGAGCTTGATACGCGAGCTTTTACGAGCGGTGTACTTGACCAAGAAGTTGCATTTGCCACTTGGTTGTCCTAAGGTGTCCCATACTTCCGTGGAACTGGAGGAATCATCCCTCTCTATGACGTTGACCTTGGGAAAAGCATAGTTGATGAACTCTAGTCGTGCAATCTTTGCAGATTCATCGTCGTGCTGGATATTTTTTGAATGTCCTGAGTAATGATCCCACGATGCGGTGGAGACGTATGTATTCTTTTAAATGATGCTTAGTTAATAGGCATCGTTGGGCTGACTCTTTTGCCCCAAGTCTTTTGGGTACGGCTGCCAGATAGGCAAGTCATCCATTGGGTCATAATAATCATAGTCAAAGTTTATTTCATCAGAGTGTCCTCCTCTAATGAGTTTGGCGGAGCACGGCATCCCTCAGGATCACAATCTCCGTACATCATCTTGACGTCTGATCTTGGTATATATCTCAGACACTGTGTTGGAAAGCAAAATGGAGTATGCGTTTCTTCCTGAGACATATAACCGTCCTCATTGAGATAGGACTTCCACTCTTCATCTGTATCGGAGGAGTCACCCTCGTTGATGGTGTGTACTTCTTGAGACACTGGGTGAAGGAAACCTCCACTGTGGAAGAAGTCCTGAATGGGATGAAAACTTTCATCGTTTGTAGCAGTCGGAGTACAGGTTGAGGAGAAACCAAGACCTTTCTTTGTCTTGTTATCCGTAGGAAAGACAAGCTATCCTCATCCTTTTGTGTCATTACTCTCGATCACTTTGAGAGCATCTTTGTACGAGGAAATAGACGTTCCTTTCTCTGATTGATTCTCATTGCTCACTGAAAGTGCTTGGAACTAGGTTCCAACAACTTCCTCGGGTTCTACACAAGAAAATGATGATAAGTTGCTCACGATTAAGGCTTGCTATCCGCAGACTGTGACTAGCTTGTCATTCTTGACGAACTTCAGGTTCTGGTGAAGTGTCGAAGTGACTGCCCCTGCCTCGTGTATCTAATGTCTTCCTAATAAACAGCTGTATGCTACCCAGATGTCCATGACCTGGAAATTGACTTGGAAAGTGTGAGGACCGATAGTTATGGGAAGGTCGACTTCACCGATAACTATTTTTTATGGATCCGTCAAAGGCTTTGATGATGATCTCACTGCCTCTCATCGAAGATCCTTGAAATTATAGTCACATCAGAGTAGATTTTGGCATAACATTCAGAGCTGATCTTGTATCTACCTGTACGCTGGCTAAAGCATCGTCCTAGAAATTGACTGTATTGTTAAGCGCCATGTAGCAATTTTTGCCTTCTTCCGGCAATTCTTCATCACTGAATCCTAAGTTGTTGCAGGAAGTGATGTTGGAGATGATGCTGTCAAATTGTCTTATCGTCACATCTTGTTCCACAAAGGCTTGCTCTAAGACTTTCTGTAAAGCTTCCCTGTGAGCCTCAAAACTGAGTAATAAAGATAACACAAAGATTCTCGAAGCAGTTTGTAACAATTGGTCTACAATGTTGTACTCACTCTTCTGGATGAGCTTCAACATCTCATCATTGCTCTTTGAAAGGTCGAGATTACTGGATTGCCCAGCTGGTTGATTTCAAACTTCTGTTTGAGGTTCCTTTTCCTTGGTGGGTTCTCTAAATCCACGGTTGAAGATCCATTCGCTCCGTGTCACTCGACTGATGTTAGCAATGTTTACGACGGAGGGTAATGGATTTTCCTTTCCATTTTCGATTGTTGTTGCACCGTACTTGTAAGGGATAGCCTTATCGGATTGGTACGGTATTGGTCCTGGCAGATAGATAATCACGAGAGCCTTTTGATTTTTCTGACCATCGTAGGTAGCTTCAATTGGTTCCAAGTAAAGGATCTTTCTACTATCAAGAGGAACTCTTGATTTATGGAGTAGATGGATTATGGCGCATACGTCTTTGGCCATTTCATGATTAGAGATTATGACTACGTCTTTGCTTTGATCATGCGGATAGTCTTGCATTACGTTGATCGAACTAGAACTTGAACATGGTTGAATCTCTTTTCGGTCTAACTGATTTTGAAGAGATGATCGCACAAGGTAGCATCCTTGGTTGTTCTCTAAGCAAACTCTACAGCGCTCATAGTTGTGTGGTGGCACCCAGCCACGTCTGCTTTGTATGCAGTGCAAGTTTACTAGATCTGTTTCCATCGAATGGACATCCTGACTTTGATGCCTATCAGGATTCTTATCAGTCACGATGACTTGTTGTGTAGCTTCATCCAAGTAGATTGGAAGCCACCAGTGGTCTAACAAGTGTTGAAGTGTTCTTTCGACAAGTGTACATCCTTGGTCGTCTTCACGACACACTTTATAGCCATGATAACCATGTGAAGTCAGAAAACCGAGCCTGACTTGCTTAACGTGTAATTCTACCAGACTGGTATTCATCAAGCGAATATCAAAGATTTGAATCATATTAACTTGATGGCTGCTTCTATCACGGTAATCCTGGATCCATCCGAGATCCATCTGATGCTGGAGGGACTCTTGTACAAAAGAGCATCCCTGATTGTTTATTGAGCAGATCGGACAGGAATTATAATCGTGTCGTGGGAGATCATGATGTTGACTTTGCCTTGAGTGCATTGCCACCAAGTTGACAGTCATCGCCAGAATGTTGTGGTTTTGGACAATGTTGGGATTTGCGTGAGTCATATTAACCTCGTGGATTCAATGATCTTGGATCTATCCGAGATCCATCTAGTCTTGTAGAGCTTATTGTACTACGAAACATCCTTGATTATTCTTTGAGCAGATATCACACCGGTGATAATTGTGAGGCGGTACATGACCGTACCCGCTCTATCTGCAATGCATCCTGACCAGATTGGTTCCTAATAGGAGTACATTGTGAATTTGATAACTGCGATTAACCTCTTCTTCTATTAAGTTTACTGCAGTTTTCTCATGTTGCGGCAACGGGTTCATCTGAACATTTGGATTTGTATCCTTGAAGGATAATACCCCGTTCCTGACAAGTTTCTGCACATCGAACTTGAAGCTGAGACAATTTTCAATGTTGTGCCCCGGTCCTCCTTAATGATAAGGGAAAGTTTGATCCGTTTTGAACCAAAAAGGTGAATTTTCTGGTACTGTAAGAGGAGATCTGGTTTGGACATGCCCCTTGACCAGTAGAAGTAGAAATAGTTCTGCATACAACATCGGTATAGGGTCAAACCCTGGTGATCGTTGTACTGTGGATGAGCCTGCTGAAGAGGCTGTTGCGTCCTTTGTTGATATTGTTGTTGATTTAGTTGGCTCTGAGCAACCTGAGGTTGATAAGTCAGAGCAGGCGTTGGGTTGATAGCAGGAGTTACCGCTGCCATTGGTTGATACCTTCGCCTTTGCTTTTCGAGAGAGATATTACCAATATCTTTCTCTTTTTTCTTAGGGAAAGCACTACCGTATCTTTTGGTACTGCTTGATGTTTCTGTACCTTTGACCAATCGTCCTTCTCGGACTGCTTCTTCAAGGCGTACCCCCATGTTTACCATTTCAGTAAACTCACTGAGCGCACTTGCAACCATTCGGTCGTAATAGAATGAGCTTAAGGTTTTCAAAAAGATCTTCGTGGGGCAGATCTTAGCGGTAATTTCACGCCATCTCTGAGCATACTCCTTAAAAGTTTCTTTGTCTTTCTGCGACATTGCTCGGAGTTGATCTCTATCTGGTGCCATGTCCAGGTTATACTTATACTGCTGAACGAAGGCAGTGCCAAGATCTCTGAAAGTGATGATCTTAGTGCGGTTTAAACCCATGTACCATTTGAGTGCGGCACCGGTTAAACTGACTTGGAAATAGTGGATCAATAGCCTTTGATTTTTAGTCTAAGTTGACATCTTTCGAGCGTACATCACCAAATGACTTTGAGAGCAAGAGTTACCCTTATATTTTTCAAAGTCTGCACCTTGAATTTGTGCGGGATTTTCACATTAGGGACCAGAAAAAGGTCTGCGGCGTCCTTTCCAAATAAATCATGACCACGAATGGCGTGCAGTTCCTTCTGCATCTCCAAGAATTTTTCCTGGAACTCATTCATTTTCTCGTACATCTCTTTGTTTCCTCCAAAAATTACTTATGGAATCTGTCCTTCCGGGACAGTGTGTACCAAGGGTTGTGGTACAGTCATTATGGTGGTGACTTTTGGTTTTTCTATGCCCCGAAGTTTGTAACCTTCAGGAGTTGCTACCATCACTCTTGCGTCTTCGCTTTCCTGAAGTTTGTAACCTTCAGGCCCAGCGGTTCTTGCTGCAGTTTCTGGGTCTTCCGTGACCGGTGTGATATATCCTTCAGAGACAAAGTTGAGAGGCATGCCCCATGGACAATCTTTAGGCATGTTGTACCGAGGATCATACGTCTCTACTATGGGCGTAGATGTGATATCTGAGATTACAGTCCTTTGTTGTTGTCTCTGAGCTGCTGCCAGAGATTGCATGTCACTGTGAAGTTTTCTCAAGTCTTCCTTTAGAGCGTCGATTTCTTCCCTCTGCTCTCTGTTCTCTTCCTCGAGATCGTCCATTTTTTTTTGTTGATTGGCCCGAGTATTGTACGAATGAGACAGTTTGACTCTAGAATCGTAACACATACGTGAGACTCGTAGATAGGAAGAATGCGTTATGTGAGAATGATGAATGATATGCAATGATATATATTAATTGTTTTGTGTTTTTTTTTGCTTTAATAAAAAAGAAACTTAACAAATTGGTTGCAAATTTCATACAGTGGGGAGACCCCGTTTTATTGAATTTGAAAGATTGCGGAAATGGAAATACTGTATTTTACAAAGTACTGTAAAAGGAAATGTCTAAGTTCATGGGTCCTGAGTCCTCTCTGAGGAGGGCTCAGGTGCTGGTTCTGGTATTTTTCTTTTCTTTGACCGGGGCTCTTGAGTCGTTGTCGGGTTATCGGTCCTTTGCCAAGTGAAAGGAGCAAGCAAATTTCTTCGGTCTTCTTGATTTTCTACAACATGTTGTTCTAGTATCTTAATCAGACCATCCTTCTCTTTTAACAGTTCATGAATTTTGGTACACTTCACATTGAGAATACGGTACTTGTTCTTCCAAGATTTCTTTTCCCGTCGAACTTTGTTGATAGTGACCTGGAGTTTTTCCGCATCAGACATAAAATAAAGGACAGATTCCTTTAGCGGAAGAACTTCTTGACGAGGGTAAGGCATCCTCAGCTTGAGGGCTCTAGTTTGTACCCAGTGGAGATAGGGTTCCATGGAGACACAGTCTGGTTTTCCTAGAGACTCTCTTCCTTTCTTGTGAACATGTTTCCAGGCATGCACTATTTCTGTCTTTAGTGCCCTGTCATTTTCTCCTTCCTTGAAGAAAAGACCTTCCAGATGAACATTTTGCGGGATATGCCTCATCGGGTATCCGAGTTGTCGGCGAACTAAAATTGGATGATATTTGATTCCTCCTTTAGTTCCTATGAGGGGTACATTGGGGAAATTTCCACATTTGTCGATGATCCTTATCCCGCCAAAGATCTGATTGTACCAATCTATGTCAGAGTTGGTAAGATACATGATTCTTTGTGACCAACGTAGAGTACTCTTATGATCCCAAAAAGTAGCAGACTTGGGTAAATGGGAAGTGAACCACTTGTAAAGCAAGGATACACAGCATGTGATCATTCCTCTGCTGTACAAATTCCTTATGTGTACAGAATGATAAGCATCTGCGAGCAGGGTTGGTACGGGGTTTCCAATCAGAAATATCTTAATGGCATTGGTATCAACTAAGTTATCGATGTTGGGAAAAAAGAATAACCCATATGTGAGAAGAACAAAGATAACTATTTTTCTGGATCCGTCAAAGGCTTTGATGATGATCTCACTGCCTCTCATCGGAGATCCTTGAAATGATAGTCACATCAGAGTAGATTTTGGCATAACATTCAGAGCTGATCCTGTATCTACCTGTACGCTGGCTAAAGCATCGTCCTAGAAATTGACTGTATTGTTAAGCGCCATGTAGCGATTTTTGCCTTCTTCCGGCAATTCTTCATCACTGAATCCTAAGTTGTTGCAGGAAGTGATGTTGGAGATGATGCTGTCAAATTGTCTTATCGTCGCATCTTGTTCCACAAAGGCTTGCTCTAATACTTTATGTAAAGCTTCCCTGTGAGCCTCAGAACTGAGTAATAAAGATAACACAAAGATTCTCTAAGGAGTTTGTAACAATTGGTCTACAATGTTGTACTCGCTCTTCTGGATGAGCTTCAACATCTCATCATTGCTCTTTGAAAGGTCGGGATTACTGGATTGCCCAGCTGGTTGATTTGAAACTTCTATTTGAGGTTCCTTTTCCTTGGTGGGTTCTCTAACTCCTCGGTTGAAGATCCGTTCGCTCTGTGTCACTCGACTGATGTCAGCAATGTTTACGACGGAGGGTAATGGATTTTCCTTTCCATTTTCGATTGTTGTTGCACCGTACTTGTAAGGGATAGCCTTATCGGATTGGTACGGTATTGGTCCTGGCAGATAGATAATCACGAGAGCCTTTTGATTTTTCTGACCATCGTAGGTAGCTTCAATTGGTTCCAAGTAAAGGATCTTTCTACTATCAAGAGGAACTCTTGATTTATGGAGTAGATGGATTATGGCGCATACGTCTTTGGCCATTTCATGATTAGAGATTATGACTACGTCTTTGCTTTGATCATGAGGATAGTCTTGCATTACGTTGATCGAACCAGAACTTGAACATGGTCGAATCTCTTTTCGGTCTAACTGATTTTGAAGAGATGATCGCACAAGGTTGCATCCTTGGTTGTTCTCTAAGCAAACTCTACAGCGCTCATAGTTGTATGGTGGCACCCGGCCACGCCTGCTTTGTATGCAGTGCAACTTTACTAGATCTGTTTCCATCGAACGGACATCCTGACTTTGATGCCTATCAGGATTCTTATCAGTCACGATGACTTGTTGTGTAGCTTCATCCAAGTAGATTGGAAGCCACCAGTGGTCTAACAAGTGTTGAAGTGTTCTTTCGACAAGTGTACATCCTTGGTCGTCTTCACGACACACTTTACAGTCATGATAACCATGTGAAGTCAGAAAATCGAGCCTGACTTGCTTAACGTGTAATTCTACCAGACTGGTATTCATCAAGCGAATATCAAAGATTTGAATCATATTAACTTGATGGCTGCTTCTATCACGGTAATCCTGGATCCATCCGAGATCCATCTGACGCTGGAGGGCCTCTTGTACAAAAGAGCATCCCTGATTATTTATTGAGCAGATCGGGCAGGAATTATAATCGTGTTGTGGGAGATCATGATGTTGACTTTGCCTTGAGTGCATTGCCACCAAGTTGACAGTCATCGCCAGAATGTTGTGGTTTTGGACAATGTTGGGATTTGCGTGAGCCATATTGACCTCGTGGATTCAATGATCTTGGATCTATCCGAGATCCATCTGTTCTTGTAGAGCTTATTGCACTACGAAACATCCTTGATTATTCTTTGAGCAGATATCACACCGGTGATAATTGTGAGGTGGTACATGACCGTACCCGCTCTATCTGCAATGCATCCTGACCAGATTGGTTCCTAATAGGAGTACATCGTGAATTTGATAACTGCGATTAACCTCTTCTTCTATTAAATTTACTGCAGTTTTCTCATGTTGCGGCAACGGGTTCATCTGAACATTTGGATTTGTATCCTTGAAGGATAATACCCCATTCCTGACAAGTTTCTGCACATCGAACTTGAAGCTGAGACAGTTTTCAATGTTGTGCCCCGGTCCTCCTTAATGATAAGGGCAAGTTTGATCTGTTTTGAACCAAAAAGGTGAATTTCTGGTACTGTAAGAGGAGATCTGGTTTGGACATGCCCCTTGACCAGTAGAAGTGGAAATAGTTCTGCGTACAACATCGGTATAGGGTCGAACCCTGGTGATCGTTGTACTGTGGATGAGCCTGCTGAAGAGGCTGTTGCGTCCTTTGTTGATTTTGTTGTTAATTTGGTTGGCTCTGAGCAACCTGGGGTTGATAAGTCAGAGCAGGCGTTGATACCGCTGGCATTGGTTGATACCTTCGCCTTTGCTTTCCGAGAGAGATATTACCAATATCTTTCTCTTTTTTCTTAGGGAAAGCACTACCGTATCTTTTGGTACTGCTTGATGTTTCTGTACCTTTGACCAATCGTTCTTCTCGGACTGCTTCTTCAAGGCGTACCCCCATGTTTACCATTTCAGTAAAGTCACTGAGCGCACTTGCAACCATTCGGTCGTAATAGAATGAGCTTAAGGTTTTAAAAAAGATCTTCGTGGGGCAGATCTTAGCGGTAATTTCACGCCATCTCTGAGCATACTCCTTAAAAGTTTCTTTGTCTTTCTGCGACATTGCTCGGAGTTGATCTCTATCTGGTGCCATGTCCAGGTTATACTTATACTGCTGAACGAAGGCAGTGCCAAGATCTCTGAAAGTGACGATCTTAGTGTGGTTTAAACCCATGTACCATTTGAGTGCGGCACCGGTTAAACTGACTTGGAAATAGTGGATCAGTAGCCTTTGATTTTCAGTCTAAGTTGACATCTTTCGAGCGTACATCACCAAATCACTTTGAGAGCAAGAGTTACCCTTATATTTTTCAAAGTCTGGCACCTTGAATTTGTGGGGGATTTTCACATTAGGGACCAGACAAAGGTCTGCGGCGTCCTTTCCAAATAAATCATGACCACGAATGGCGTGCAGTTCCTTCTGCATCTCCATGAATTGTTCCTGGAACTCATTCATTTTCTCGTACATCTCTTTGTTTCCACCAGAAATTACTTATGGAATCTGTCCTTCCGGGACAGTGTGTACCAAGGGTTGTGGTACAGTCATTATGGTGGTGACTTTTGGTTCTTCTATGCCCCGAAGTTTGTAACCTTCAGGAGTTGCTACCATCACTCTTGCGTCTTCGCTTTCCTGAAGTTTGTAACCTTCAGGCCCAGCGGTTCTTGCTGCAGTTTCTGGGTCTTCTGTGACCGGCGGGATATATCCTTCAGAGACAAAGTTGAGAGGCATGCCCCATGGACAATCTTTAGGCATGTTGTACCGAGGATCATACGTCTCTACTATGGGCGTAGATGTGATATCTGAGATTACAGTGCTTTGTTGTTGTCTCTGAGCTGCTGCCAGAGATTGCATGTCACTGTGAAGTTTTCTCAAGTCTTCCTTTAGAGCGTCGATTTCTTCTCTCAGCTCTCTGTTCTCTTCCTCGAGATCGTCCATTTTTTTTGTTGATTGGCCCGAGTATTGTACGAATGAGACAGTTTGACTCTAGAATCGTAACACATACGTGAGACTCGTAGATAGGAAGAATGCGTTATGTGAGAATGATGAATGATATGCAATGATATATATTAATTGTTTTGTGTTTTTTTTTCTTTAATAAAAAAGAAACTTAACAAATTGGTTGCAAATTTCATACAGTGGAGAGACCCCGTTTTATTGAATTTGAAAGATTGCGGAAATGGAAATACTGTATTTTACAAAGTGCTGTAAAAGGAAATGTCTAAGTTCATGGGTCCTGAGGAGGGCTCAGGTGTTGGTTCTGGTATTTTCCTTTTCTTTGACCGGGGCTCTTGAGTCGTTGTCGGGTTATCGGTCCTTTGCCAAGTGAAAGGAGCAAGCAAATTTCTTCGGTCTTCTTGATTTTCTACAACATGTTGTTCTAGTATCTTAATCAGAGCATCCTTCTCTTTTAACAGTTCATGAATTTTGGTACACTCCACATTGAGAATACGGTACTTGTTCTTCCAAGATTTCTTTTCCCGTCGAACTTTGTTGAGAGTGACCTGGAGTTTTTCCGCATCAGACATAAAATAAAGGACAGATTCCTTTAGCGGAAGAACTTCTTGACGAGGGTAAGGATCCTCAGCTTGAGGGCTCTAGTTTGTACCCAGTGGAGATAGGGTTCCATGGAGACACAGTCTGGTTTTCCTAGAGACTCTCTTCCTTTCTTGTGAACATGTTTCCAGGCATGCACTATTTCTATCTTTAGTGCCCTGTCATTTTCTCCTTCCTTGAAGAAAAGACCTTCCAGATGAACATTTTGCGGGATATGCCTCATCGGGTATCCGAGTTGTCGGCGAACTAAAATTGGATGATATTTGATTCCTCCTTTAGTTCCTATGAGGGGTACATTGGGGAAATTTCCACATTTGTCGATGATCCTTATCCCGTCAAAGATCTGATTGTACCAATCTATGTCAGAGTTGGTAAGATACATGATTCTTTGTGACCAACGTAGAGTACTCTTATGATCCCAAAAAGCAGCAGACTTGGGTAAATGGGAAGTGAACCACTTGTAAAGCAAGGATACATAGCATGTGATCATTCCTCCGCTGTACAAATTCCTTATGTGTACAGAATGATAAGCATCTGTGAGCAGGGTTGGTACGGGGTTTCCAATCAGAAATATCTTAATGGCATTGGTATCAACTAAGTTATCGATGTTGGGAAAAAAGAATAACCCATATGTGAGTAGAACAAAGATAACTATTTTTCTGGATCCGTCAAAGGCTTTGATGATGATCTCACTGCCTCTCATCGGAGATCCTTGAAATGATAGTCACATCAGAGTAGATTTTGGCATAACATTCAGAGCTGATCCTGTATCTACCTGTACGCTGGCTAAAGCATCGTCCTAGAAATTGACTGTATTGTTAAGTGCCATGTAGCGATTTTTTCCTTCTTCCGGCAATTCTTCATCACTGAATCCTAAGTTGTTGCAGGAAGTGATGTTGGAGATGATGCTGTCAAATTGTCTTATCGTCACATCTTGTTCCACAAAGGCTTGCTCTAAGACTTTCTGTAAAGCTTCCCTGTGAGCCTCAGAACTGAGTAATAAAGATAACACAAAGATTCTCGAAGGAGTTTGTAACAATTGGTCTACAATGTTGTACTCGCTCTTCTGGATGAGCTTCAACATCTCATCATTGCTCTTTGAAATGTCGGGATTACTGGATTGCCCAGCTGGTTGATTTGAAACTTCTGTTTGAGGTTCCTTTTCCTTGGTGGGTTCTCTAACTCCTCGGTTGAAGATCCGTTCGCTCCGTGTCACTCGACTGATGTCAGCAATGTTTACGACGGAGGGTAATGGATTTTCCTTTCCATTTTTGATTGTTGTTGCACCGTACTTGTAAGGGATAGCCTTATCGGATTGGTACAGTATTGGTCCTGGCAGATAGATAATCACGAGAGCCTTTTGATTTTTCTGACCATCGTAGGTAGCTTCAATTGGTTCCAAGTAAAGGATTTTTCTACTATCAAGAGGAACTCTTGATTTATGGAGTAGATGGATTATGGCGCATACGTCTTTGGTCATTTCATGATTAGAGATTATGACTACGTCTTTGCTTTGATCATGAGGATAGTCTTGCATTACGTTGATCGAACCAGAACTTGAACATGGTCGAATCTCTTTTCGGTCTAACTGATTTTGAAGGGATGATCACACAAGGTAGCATCCTTGGTTATTCTCTAAGCAAACTCTACAGCGCTCATAGTTGTGTGGTGGCACCCGGCCACGTCTGCTTTGTATGCAGTGCAACTTTACTAGATCTGTTTCCATCGAACGGACATCCTGACTTTGATGCCTATCAGGATTCTTATCAGTCACGATGACTTGTTGTGTAGCTTCATCCAAGTAGATTGGAAGCCACCAGTGGTCTAACAAGTGTTGAAGTGTTCTTTCGACAAGTGTACATCCTTGGTCGTCTTCACGACACACTTTACAGTCATGATAACCATGTGAAGTCAGAAAACCGAGCCTGACTTGCTTAACGTGTAATTCTACCAGACTGGTATTCATCAAGCGAATATCAAAGATTTGAATCATATTAACTTGATGGTTGCTTCTATCACGGTAATCCTGGATCCATCCGAGATCCATCTGACGCTGGAGGGCCTCTTGTACAAAAGAGCATCCCTGATTGTTTATTGAGCAGATCGGACAGGAATTATAATCGTGTTGTGGGAGATCATGATGTTGACTTTGCCTTGAGTGCATTGCCACCAAGTTGACAGTCATCGCCAGAATGTTGTGGTTTTGGACAATGTTGGGATTTGCGTGAATCATATTGACCTCGTGGATTCAATGATCTTGGATCTATCCGTGATCCATCTGTTCTTGTAGAGCTTATTGCACTACGAAACATCCTTGATTATTCTTTGAGCAGATATCACACCGGTGATAATTGTGAGGCGGTACATGACCGTACCCGCTCTATCTGCAATGCATCCTGACCAAATTGGTTCCTAATAGAAGTACATCGCGAATTTGATAACTGCGGTTAACCTCTTCTTCTATTAAGTTTACTGCAGTTTTCTCATGTTGCGGCAACGGGTTCATCTGAACATTTGGATTTTTATCCTTAAAAGATAATACCCCGTTCCTGACAAGTTTCTGCACATCGAACTTGAAGCTGAGACAGTTTTCAATGTTGTGCCCCGGTCCTCCTTAATGATAAGGGCAAGTTTGATCCGGTTTGAACCAAAAAGGCAAATTTTCTGGTACTGTAAGAGGAGATCTGGTTTGGACATGCCCCTTGACTAGTAGAAGTGGAAATAGTTCTGCGTACAACATCGGAATAGGGTCGAACCCTAGTGATCGTTGTACTGTGGATGAGCCTGCTGAAGAGGCTGTTGCGTCCTTTGTTGATATTGTTGTTGATTTGGTTGGCTCTGAGCAACCTGAGGTTGATAAGTCAGAGCAGGCGTTAGGTTGATAGCAGAAGTTACCGCTGCCATTGGTTGATACCTTCGCCTTTGCTTTCCGAGAGAGATATTACCAATATCTTTCTCTTTTTTCTTAGGGAAAGCACTACCGTATCTTTTGGTACTGCTTGATGTTTCTGTACCTTTGACCAATCATTCTTCTCGGACTGCTTCTTCAAGGCGTACCCCCATGTTTACCATTTCAGTAAAGTCACTGAGCGCACTTGCAACCATTCGATCGTAATAGAATGAGCTTAAGGTTTTAAAAAAGATCTTCGTGGGGCAGATCTTAGCGGTAATTTCACGCCATCTCTGAGCATACTCCTTAAAAGTTTCTTTGTCTTTCTGCGACATTGCTCGGAGTTGATCTCTATCTGGTGCCATGTCCAGGTTATACTTATACTGCTGAACGAAGGCAGTGCCAAGATCTCTGAAAGTGACGATCTTAGTGCGGTTTAAACCTATGTACCATTTGAGTGCGGCACCAGGTAAACTGACTTGGAAATAGTGGATCAGTAGCCTTTGATTTTCAGTCTAAGTTGACATCTTTCGAGCGTACATCACCAAATCACTTTGAGAGCAAGAGTTACCCTTATATTTTTCAAAGTCTGGCATCTTGAATTTGTGGGGGATTTTCACATTAGGGACCAAACAAAGGTCTGCGGCGTCCTTTCCAAATAAATCATGACCACGAATGGCGTGCAGTTCTTTCTGCATCTCCATGAATTGTTCCTGGAACTCATTCATTTTCTCGTACATCTCTTTGTTTCCACCAGAAATTACTTATGGAATCTGTCCTTCCGGGACAGTGTGTACCAAGGGTTGTGGTACAGTCATTATGGTGGTGACTTTTGGTTCTTCTATGCCCCGAAGTTTGTAACCTTCAGGAGTTGCTACCATCACTCTTGCGTCTTCGCTTTCCTGAAGTTTGTAACCTTCAGGCCCAGCGGTTCTTGCTGCAGTTTCTGGGTCTTCCGTGACCGGCGGGATATATCCTTCAGAGACAAAGTTGAGAGGCATGCCCCATGGACAATCTTTAGGCATGTTGTACCGAGGATCATACGTCTCTACTATGGGCGTAGATGTGATATCTGAGATTACAGTCCTTTGTTGTTGTCTCTGAGCTGCTGCCAGAGATTGCATGTCACTGTGAAGTTTTCTCAAGTCTTCCTTTAGAGCGTCGATTTCTTCTCTCAGCTCTCTGTTCTCTTCCTCGAGATCGTCCATTTTTTTGTTGATTGGCCTGAGTATTGTACGAATGAGACAGTTTGACTCTAGAATCGTAACACATACGTGAGACTCGTAGATATGAAGAATGTGTTATGTGAGAATGATGAATGATATGCAATGATATATATTAATTGTTTTGTGTTTTTTTTGCTTTAATAAAAAAGAAACTTAACAAATTGGTTGCAAATTTCACACAGTGGAGAGACCCCGTTTTATTGAATTTGAAAGATTGCGGAAATGGAAATACTGTATTTTACAAAGTGCTGTAAAAGGAAATGTCTAAGTTCATGGGTCCTGAGGAGGGCTCAGGTGTTGGTTATGGTATTTTTCCTTTTCTTTGACCGGGGCTCTTGAGTCGTTGTCGGGTTATCGGTCCTTTGCCAAGTGAAAGGAGCAAGCAAATTTCTTCGGTCTTCTTGATTTTCTACAACATGTTGTTCTAGTATCATAATCAGAGCATCCTTCTCTTTTAACAGTTCATGAATTTTGGTACACTCCACATTGAGAATACGGTACTTGTTCTTCCAAGATTTCTTTTCCCGTCGAACTTTGTTGAGAGTGACCTGGAGTTTTTCCGCATCAGACATAAAATAAAGGACAGATTCCTTTAGCGGAAGAACTTCTTGACGAGGGTAAGGCATCCTCAGCTTGAGGGCTCTAGTTTGTACCCAGTGGAGATAGGGTTCCATGGAGACACAGTCTGGTTTTCCTAAAGACTCTCTTCCTTTCTTATGAACATGTTTCCAGGCATGCACTATTTCTATCTTTAGTGCCCTGTCATTTTCTCCTTCCTTGAAGAAAAGACCTTCCAGATGAACATTTTGCGGGATATGCCTCATCGGGTATCCGAGTTATCGGCGAACTAAAATTGGATGATATTTGATTCCTCCTTTAGTTCCTATGAGGGGTACATTGGGGAAATTTCCACATTTGTCGATGATCCTTATCCCGTCAAAGATCTGATTGTACCAATCTATGTCAGAGTTGGTAAGATACATGATTCTTTGTGACCAATGTAGAGTACTCTTATGATCCCAAAAAGCAGCAGACTTGGGTAAATGGGAAGTGAACCACTTGTAAAGCAAGGATACATAGCATGTGATCATTCCTCCGCTGTACAAATTCCTTATGTGTACAGAATGATAAGCATCTGTGAGCAGGGTTGGTACGGGGTTTCCAATCAGAAATATCTTAATGGCATTGGTATCAACTAAGTTATCGATGTTGGGAAAAAAGAATAACCCATATGTGAGTAGAACAAAGATAACTATTTTTCTGGATCCATCAAAGGCTTTGATGATGATCTCACTGCCTCTCATCGGAGATCCTTGAAATGATAGTCACATCAGAGTAGATTTTGGCATAACATTCAGAGCTGATCTTGTATCTACCTGTACGCTGGCTAAAGCATCGTCCTAGAAATTGACTGTATTGTTAAGCGCCATGTAGCGATTTTTGCCTTCTTCCGGCAATTCTTCATCACTGAATCCTAAGTTGTTGCAGGAAGTGATGTTGGAGATGATGCTGTCAAATTGTCTTATCGTCACATGTTGTTCCACAAAGGCTTGCTCTAAGACTTTCTGTAAAGCTTCCATGTGAGCCTCAGAACTGAGTAATAAAGATAACACAAAGATTCTCGAAGGAGTTTGTAACAATTGGTCTACAATGTTGTACTCGCTCTTCTGGATGAGCTTCAAAATCTCATCATTGCTCTTTGAAATGTCGGGATTACTGGATTGCCCAGCTGGTTGATTTGAAACTTCTGTTTGAGGTTCCTTTTCCTTGGTGGGTTCTCTAACTCCTCGGTTGAAGATCCGTTCGCTCCGTGTCACTCGACTGATGTCAGCAATGTTTACGACGGAGGGTAATGGATTTTCCTTTCCATTTTTGATTGTTGTTGCACCGTACTTGTAAGGGATAGCCTTATCGGATTGGTACAGTATTGGTCCTGGCA
The DNA here is from genome assembly GCA_022829125.1 of Lathyrus tuberosus. NCBI lineage: Eukaryota > Viridiplantae > Streptophyta > Magnoliopsida > Fabales > Fabaceae > Lathyrus > Lathyrus tuberosus. The sequence continues at coordinate 1,325,793 of JALAZF010000574.1, read as the reverse complement.
GATAGATAATCACGAGAGCCTTTTACTTTTTCTGACCATCGTAGGTAGCTTCAATTGGTTCCAAGTAAAGGATTTTTCTACTATCAAGAGGAACTCTTGATTTATGGAGTAGATGGATTATGGCGCATACGTCTTTGGCCATTTCATGATTAGAGATTATGACTACGTCTTTGCTTTGATCATGAGGATAGTCTTACATTACGTTGATCGAACCAGAACTTGAACATGGTCGAATCTCTTTTCGGTCTAACTGATTTTGAAGGGATGATCACACAAGGTAGCATCCTTGGTTATTCTCTAAGCAAACTCTACAGCGCTCATAGTTGTGTGGTGGCACCCGGCCACGTCTGCTTTGTATGCAGTGCAACTTTACTAGATCTGTTTCCATCGAACGGACATCCTGACTTTGATGCCTATCAGGATTCTTATCAGTCACGATGACTTGTTGTGTAGCTTCATCCAAGTAGATTGGAAGCCACCAGTGGTCTAACAAGTGTTGAAGTGTTCTTTCGACAAGTGTACATCCTTGGTCGTCTTCATGACACACTTTACAGTCATGATAACCATGTGAAGTCAGAAAACCGAGCCTGACTTGCTTAACGTGTAATTCTACCAGACTGGTATTCATCAAGCGAATATCAAAGATTTGAATCATATTTACTTGATGGTTGCTTCTATCACGGTAATCCTGGATCCATCCAAGATCCATCTGACGCTGGAGGGCCTCTTGTACAAAAGAGCATCCCTGATTGTTTATTGAGCAGATCGGACAGGAATTATAATCGTGTCGTGGGAGATCATGATGTTGACTTTGCCTTGAGTGCATTGCCACCAAGTTGACAGTCCTCGCCAGAATGTTGTGGTTTTGGACAATGTTGGGATTTGCGTGAGTCATATTGACCTCGTGGATTCAATGATCTTGGATCTATCCGAGATCCATCTGTTCTTGTAGAGCTTATTGCACTACGAAACATCCTTGATTATTCTTTGAGCATATATCACACCGGTGATAATTGTGACGCGGTACATGACCGTACCCGCTCTATCTGCAATGCATCCTGACCAAATTGGTTCCTTTGTTGATATTGTTGTTGATTTGGTTGGCTCTGAGCAACCTGAGGTTGATAAGTCAGAGCAGGCATTGGGTTGATAGCAGAAGTTACCGCTGCCAATGGTTGATACCTTCGCCTTTGCTTTCCGAGAGAGATATTACCAATATCTTTCTCTTTTTTCTTAGGGAAAGCACTACCGTATCTTTTGGTACTGCTTGATGTTTCTGTACCTTTGACCAATCGTTCTTCTCAGACTGCTTATTCAAGGCGTACCCCCATGTTTACCATTTCAGTAAAGTCACTGAGCGCACTTGCAACCATTCGGTCGTAATAGAATGAGCTTAAGGTTTTCAAAAAGATCTTCGTGGGGCAGATCATAGCGGTAATTTCACGCCATCTCTGAGCATACTCCTTAAAAGTTTCTTTGTCTTTCTGCGACATTGCTCGGAGTTGATCTCTATCTGGTGCCATGTCCAGGTTATACTTATACTGCTAAACGAAGGCAGTGCCAAGATCTCTGAAAGTGACGATCTTAGTGCGGTTTAAACCCATGTACCATTTGAGTGCGGCACCAGTTAAGCTGACTTGGAAATAGTGGATCAGTAGCCTTTAACTTTCAGTCTAAGTTGACATATTTCGAGCGTACATCACCAAATGACTTTGAGAACAAGAGTTACCCTTATATTTTTCAAAGTCTGGCACCTTGAATTTGTGCGGGATTTTCACGTTAGGGACCAGACAAAGATCTGCGGCGTCCTTTCCAAATAAATCATGACCACGAATGGCGTGCAGTTCCTTCTGCATCTCCAAGAATTGTTCCTAGAACTCATTCATTTTCTCGTACATCTCTTTGTTTCCACCAGAAATTACTTATGGAATCTGTTCTTCCGGGACAGTGTGTACCAAGGGTTGTGGTACAGTCATTACGGTGGTGACTTTTGGTTCTTCTATGCCCCGAAGTTTGTAACCTTCAGGAGTTTCTACCATCACTCTTGCGTCTTCTCTTTCCTGAAGTTTGTAACCTTCAGGCCCAGCGGTTCTTGCTGCAGTTTCTGGGTCTTCCGTGACCGGCGGGATATATCCTTCAGAGACAAAGTTGAGAGGCATGCCCCATGGACAATCTTTAGGCATGTTGTACCGAGGATCATACGTCTCTACTATGGGCGTAGATGTGATATCTGAGATTACAGTCCTTTGTTGTTGTCTCTGAGATGCTGCCAGAGATTGCATGTCACTGTGAAGTTTTCTCAAGTCTTCCTTAAGAGCGTTGATTTCTTCTCTCAGCTCTCTGTTCTCTTCCTCGAGATCATCCATTTTTTTTGTTGATTGGCCCGAGTATTGTACGAATGAGACAGTTTGACTCTAGAATCGTAACACATACGTGAGACTCATAGATAGGAAGAATGCGTTATGTGAGAATGATGAATGATATGCAATGATATATATTAATTATTTTGTGTTTATTTTGCTTTAATAAAAAAGAAACTTAACAAATTGGTTGCAAATTTCATACAGTGGGGAGACCCCGTTTTATTGAATTTGAAAGATTGCAGAAATGGAAATACTGTATTTTACAAAGTGCTGTAAAAGGAAATGTCTAAGTTCATGGGTCCTGAGTCCTCTCTGAGGAGGGCTCAGGTGCTGGTTCTGGTATTTTCCTTTTCTTTGACCGGGGCTCTTGAGTCGTTGTCGGGTTATCGGTCCTTTGCCAAGTGAAAGGAGCAAGCAAATTTCTTCGGTCTTCTTGATTTTCTACAACATGCTGTTCTAGTATCTTAATCAGAGCATCCTTTTCTTTTAACAGTTCATGAATTTTGGTACACTCCACATTGAGAATACGGTACTTGTTCTTCCAAGATTTCTTTTCCCGTCAAACTTTATTGAGAGTGACCTGGAGTTTTTCCGCATCAGGCATAAAATAAAGGACAGATTCCTTTAGTGGAAGAACTTCTTGACGAGGGTAAGGCATCCTCAGCTTGAGGGCTCTAGTTTGTACCCAGTGGAGATAGGGTTCCATGGAGACACAGTCTGGTTTTCCTAGAGACTCTCTTCCTTTCTTGTGAACATGTTTCCAGGCATGCACTATTTCTATCTTTAGTGCCCTGTCATTTTCTCCTTCCTTGAAGAAAAGACCTTCCAGATGAACATTTTGCGGGATATGCCTCATCGGGTATCCGAGTTGTCGGCGAACTAAAATTGGATGATATTTGATTCCTCCTTTAGTTCCTATGAGGGGTACATTGGGGAAATTTCCACATTTGTCGATGATCCTTATCCCGTCAAAGATCTGATTGTACCAATCTATGTCAGAGTTGGTAAGATACATGATTCTTTGTGACCAACGTAGAGTACTCTTATGATCCCAAAAAGCAGCAGACTTGGGTAAATGGGAAGTGAACCACTTGTAAAGCAAGGATACACAGCATGTGATCATTCCTCCGCTGTACAAATTCCTTATGTGTACAGAATGATAAGCATCTGCGAGCAGGGTTGGTACGGGGTTTCCAATCAGAAATATCTTAATGGCATTGGTATCAACTAAGTTATCGATGTTGGGAAAAAAGAATAACCCATATGTGAGTAGAACAAAGATATCTTCAAAAGCAGTTATGTTTCCTATACTGGCAAAGTATATGGCTTTCTCTACCAAAAACTTGGCTGGTAATCCTTGGATTCCATCCTTAGTGGTCATGTGAGTCATGACTTCTGACTCGTCCAAATATATTGCTCTTGCAATGGTTTGATCTTTTGGAATTTCTTTCAGTCCAGAAAAGGGAGCTTGGTCAGTGATGGGTAGACCAGTTAGATGAGAGTACTCCTCTAGCGTTGGTGCTAGTTAATAATCCGGGAATGTAAAATAGTGATAAACCGGATCATAAAATTGAATCACTGTAGACAGGATTCCTTCAACTACATGGACCCTTATCAAAAACAACAGTCCTCCATACTTGGCTCTGAAAGCATCAAGGTTGGTGATCATCCTTGCCAACCCCCTTAAATCCTCTAGTTTTGGAGCCTTGAAGGTGTACTTGTGCGTCCTCCTTCTACCGAAATCCATAACTCAATCCTTTTTCTCTCTGATATTTGCAATTATTGTTTTAGTTTAATTTTGAAAAAGAGAGAAGAGAAAAGATGATTTTTTCTTTGTTTAAGAGTTTTTTTTAAATGAATGTATGAAAGCAGCGCACAAAAACATAGAAAAAACATGGGTTCAAGGGTTTAATGTCACGAGCATGGAGTCATGGCTCTACCCATCCCCAAAGATTGTATTCTGGTGAATTTTTATACCTGTAGAACTGGTTAAAAGTTCCCAAAATCATTGACCCCCCTAGGGATGTCAACAGCAAGTTGGTTCACCCGAGCGAGTTGTAGCATCCTAAGGTAATCTCAATTGAGTGTAGTATCGTGTGTCAACTATTTTCGATAGCTACCGCACTACCAAATGGCCACATGGTTACTGTCTACTAAATCCTCAGTTTCACGGATACCACATTGGGACAATCTGCCTTCACAATGGAGTCGTTAAGCATTGAATCCGCAAAGGGTATCTCCACTAATTTGATGGTCTACCGGGACAGCTTATTCGGGATTCACTCCTTATAAGACCGCCCGTCTATGCCATCACTTATCATAGGTATCACTCATACTTTCCACATGCGACATCACTCGCATTCTAATTAGCAGAAAAATAAACACGAATATCATGTAGGAAAAGCAGTATATATATATATATATGATTCCTAAAACTAACATCCTAGACCTCTTAGGAATTCTAATCCTAGTTCTAAACAGACAAAATGAGTTCCCAGCAGAGTCGCCATTTTTACTGTAGCGTGCGATTTTTGTCGGTGACACGACCACCTTATCGTACATGGGTTCCTTCCTCACCGCAACGGTAGGGAAGGGGTGCTACTTTCTGATTTCTTATTTATCCCGTGAAGCTGAAAGGGAAAGAGAAGATATCTAAAACTAACCTTGCATGCGAATGTTTAACTGAACAAACGCTAAGAGAGATTCGGGGAGTTTGGGGTCAGGTTATACAATGGGGAGTTGTCAATTACCCATCCTATATGTGGTTATCCACAGGTTGTTAGCATTAGGTTCTGCTTGGTACTTGATGGTGTTTATCTGTAAATGGGAAAGTTTCTTCTTTGGGGATTTCTGTGAGAGAGAGTATTTTTGTTGATTTTTGGTGAGGTACTGGACCTCAGTTTTGATTGATATGAAGGTACTGGACCTAAAGTTTTTTATTGGTATGCTCGCTAAGCTCGCTAAGATTTCACAATCTTATACCTACGTATTCTCGTTTAAAGAAACAGGGAAATCAGAGCAATCGTAGTTCCTCCTATTCTATGGGAGGAAAAAGATGTTTTAGTGTCTTGTTCAAAGCCTAAGATTGAAGCTAAAGTTGAGTATTTGTGTCTTGTTTAAAGCCCAAGATTGAAGCTAAAAGTTTGACTGAGAGAGGATTTGTCATCTCTAAAGGGAGACATCTCGTCTGTTTATCACGGTTGTTGGGTGACTGATTAGAAAGGAGAATTACTTTAACTGGGATATGAGAATCCAGCAATGCCATAATTTCCTTTATAGGGGATTTGTCCTGAAGGAGAAAAATTTAACTCAGTGTTGAGCAATGCCATTTTTCCTTAGGAATCTTTCATTCTAAGAGAGGATAGTTGCGTGGATGTAAATAATCCAGAGGCTTGCCACTTACAGCAATTAGATGAGAGAAGGGGATTTACCAGGATAAGAGATGGACTACAGCTTGGATATTTGAATCAACAAGTGTGCCACTTACAGCAGTTATCTGGGATTAGGGTTTATTTGATTTTCTGTTTTAATGTGTGATAACACAGAGAAATGTCTTCCCGCAGAGAGTTTTTTATTTCCTTTTAGGGGATAATGGTTTTTGTATGTGCCTTGAATGAAGCCCAAGGTTGAAGCAAAGAGATTAAATTGACTCCACTGGGGAAGTCCTTATACAAAGCCTAAGAGGAGGCTGGAAAAGGCTGACTCAACAAGAGAGTGCTTATGTGTCTTGTACAAAGCCCAAGATTGAGGCTAAAAGAGAATTGACTCTTTTGGGGATATCATTATACAAAGCCTAAGAGGAGGCTGAAAGTTGACTTTTTAGGGGAAAGATTTTATCTGTCTTGTACAAAGCCCAAGATTGAGGCTAAAAGGGGAAACTGACTCTACTGGTGAGAGGTTTTATCTGTCTTGTACAAAGCCCAAGATTGTGGCTGAAAAGAGATTGACTCTGCTGGAGAGATTTATATGTGTCTTGTACAAAGCCCAAGATTGAGGCTGAAGGATATTTATGGGTGTCTTGTACAAAGCCCAAGATTGAGGCTGAAAGGTGATATTGATTCTCAAAGCCTAAAAGAAGGCGTGGGGGGGGGGGGGGGGGAATTGACTCAGCTGGGGAAGATATTTATCCGGAGCTTAAGAGAAGGTTTTGACTTTATTGGAGAAAGTTTATATATGTCTTGTACAAAGCCCAAGATTGAGGCTAAAAAAGAATGACTCAACAAGAGAGTGTTTATGTTTTGTACCATTAACTCAACAAGAGAGTGTGGAAAGGTGATTGACTCAACAAGAGAGTATCTTTGTGTGTCTTGTACAAAGCCCAAGATTGAGGCAGAACAAGCTGGAGAAATCATTATACAAAGCCTAAGAGGAGGCTGAAAAGATTGACTCAACAAGAGAGTGTTTTTATTTGTCTTGTACAAAGCCCAAGATTGAGGCTAAAAAGGGTTCACTCAACAAGAGAGTGCTTTTAAGATTAGCTGCTGAGGAAAATCATTATACAAAGCCTAAGAGGAGGCTGACTTCTGCTAAGGATTCTTGAGATCCAGAGGCAGGTCCAAAGCGGGGAATCAACTCTTGCTGAGGGTTTTACAGAAGAGTTGAGGTATCAGATGCCTTGAGGTTCTGATGATAAGCTGGCCCTAGCTGGGGAAACTTAGGGTGAAAGACTGAGTTTTAGATCCTGTGAGGATTTCAACTCTACTGGAGATTATTTGAATGATCAGGGTTTCTCCTGTATTCGTAGGGAACTTGAGAATGTCTTTGAGATCCAAGAGGAGATTAGACTGTCCAAGTCTATTGGTATGAAAGAGTTTATCTTTATATAATGCCTAAGAGGAGGCTGACTCTTTTAAGGGATGAGTATCAACCCTAAAATTGGTCTGAGGTTTTGACTCTTTTTAGAAAGACAGCTCTAACGAAGGATGACTAAGTTTTGTCTAATACCTTTAAGAGGTCTTCAAGGTCCTTGTACTAAGCCCAAGAGAAGGAATGAGAACTTCTAAGAAGCCGGAGGGTCCTTGTACAAAGCCTAAGAGGAAGCGGGGATGCTGTTAAGAAGCCTGTGGGTCCAAACTTAAGAAAATTTCAAGAAAAGTTTCACCGGGAATAATATTTTCTTTAGTGAACAGTTCTAGGGTTTGAAGAAATTCAAGAGAGGTTTCACCAGGAATTAATCCTCTCTGGGGAAATGAACTTCTTTGACAATTTCTAATAGTGACAGTCTGAGAAAAGTTTCACCGGGAATAATGCCTTTCTCTTTGTTCCATATTGTATAAACCCAAGAGAAGGCAAGACTGTATCTGGAATTCCTATGGGGAACTAGTTTTGACTGTGTTGAAAGAGTGACCACTGGCTCTATCTAATTCTAGACCTAATTGTCGGGGAAAACTCTAAGTAAATACACAAGTATATATATACAATTGATATATGACAAGTATTTAAAAGGATATGAAAGAAGGACTTATAAGTGAGCAAGCTTCCAGCAATACAGTTATATATATATATATATGAAAGCATGTAAAGAAAGCTGATAAAACTTACAGGTGAGCAAACTTCCATAGTAACAGTTGTATGGTTAGTTGTTCAAGAAATTAAAGAAAGTTTTGATAACAATTATGAGATGAATATTAAATAAAAAAGGAAGTTGTTTTTGAAAAGGTTGTTGGGGCTTATACTCAAGGAGAGGCCCAGATGAAAAAACAGTAATCGTACTGTTGTTTTGTAAACTGTACTGGGGCTTATACAATGACTGAGGCCCAAGAAGGTGATATTTACAAAGAAGGTGATAATTGTCGGGGAAAACTCTAAGTAAATACACAAGTATATATATACAATTGATATATGACAAGTATTTAAAAGGAGACCCAAATTATACAATGAATGAGGCCCAAATTAGTTTGGTTTTCAAAAGGAGTTGGGTCTTACACTCTATTAGATGCCGAAAAGTTTATTTTCGTACAAGAGATGAGGCTTACAACTCAAGGAGAGGCCCATGGAAAGACAGTGAACACACCGTCGTTTTGAAAACTGTACTGGGACTTATACAACGACTGAGGCTCACAATTATTTATTTACAAATGGATGGGACTTACACTCTATCAAGAGCCCCAAAAGTTTATTTTTGTACAAGAGATGGGGCTTACAACTCAAGGAGAGGCCCATGGAAAGACAGTGATCGTAACGTCGTTTTGAAACATGTACTGGGACTTATACAACAACTGAGGCCCACAATTATTTATTTATAAAGGGATGGGACTTACACTCTATCAAGAGGCCTAAAAGTGGTTTGAAAAGATTTTGTTAGGGTAATAGTGATCAAAACCCTAATTTTTGGTTTTTAAATGTATTTTAATTGAATAAAAAATCAATTATAATAATCAAACATGTGAAAAAAAGGTTGTGATCTTGGATTAATGTTTTAAAAATCATGTTTCATTCATAGAATGATTTCAAAATTATTTGAATTTGTAAAACCAAGAGAAATAAATTTTTTTTATGTTTAAAAACAAATAAAAATATAATTCTTTACAAAAATATCAAATATATGAAATAAATAATATTTTTGTGAAATTTTCATGGAATAAAATATTTTAATATTTTTGTGAATTTTCAAAAAAATAATCAATAAAAAATAATCAAAATTGAGAGAGAAATTAATTTTTGAATTAATTAACAAAAACATGAAAATATGTGAAAAATAGCAAAATATGGCAAAGTAGCAAAAAAGGTCTGGGTGGGGTTTGAACCCACGACCTCACACACAAACACACATGCGCGCTACCACTGGGGTGGTGATACATTCGTGTATCAAAACCACCCCATTAATACATAAGGGGTGCCAAGTTTTCAGGCCTGGCCAAAGCAAGGCAAGACAAGTTTGGGCAATTTACGTGAAGCCTCTAACTTTCTCATTTCTCCATGGATTGGGACAAAATTTAGGTGCATCTGACCCAGAATTTCATGAGGAATCCAATGGTGCCCTTGGAATTTTCAGAAAATGTCTCCTCCTCAAAATCCGATAGTGATTTCAAAATAGGCCTATTTTTTGCATGTTATATGCTATCTCATGGTACAGGCAAGAATTGCATGACAAATTGGTTCAAACACAACATATATAACATGTATGAGATGTGTATGATCAGTGGACATCAAAGGAATGCATAATTCAAAGAGTTCAAGTTGTCATGCACTTACCTCTTGGAGCTCCTTGTGCTATCTGCTAAGTTCCTTGTGCCAGAAGTGATCCAATACTCTGAACACTCTTGATTGATCCCTTAGAAGCTTTTATGATGATTAGAACCCGCTGGAATCCTCAGGAACAAGAATAGGCCTTTTCTTGCAAAAGTGGCAAAAGTGACCAATATGGCAACTCTCTCAAATGGTGTTCCAGATGAGGGGAACCATTTGGGACAGTTTGAGGATGATATTTGGAGTGTGTTTGAGGCCTTGTTTGGTTTTGGAAGTGACTGAATCAAGACATGGCCTGAAAAATGAAGAAAATTCCAATTTTGAGGTTTTGGAGATGGATTTTCTGATTTTTGTGTTTCAGGTCACAAGTTAGTGTTTGGACAGCTTAGATATGACATATTGGATGTGTTTGGATCATGAGCTGTGGTGGAAATGCTCTCTAACTCAAAAACTCAGAGATGACTTGCAAAAGAAGGCATTTTGGCCTAGAGAAAGAGATTTTGAGGAAAGCGTCAGTTGTAGTGCTTTGGTGTACTCAAACTGATCACAATTGAGATCTATTTATAGTGTGTCAAGTTTTTTATGGCAGCAATAGTGAATGGCAGCTGCAGCAGGCCTTTGGCCAATGTTAAGCAAAAGGAATTTCAAGTCTCCTCTAGCCATTGACTTGAGGATAGGGAACTGGCCTATGGTTCTTTGATTCAGTGATGATTCTTGACTCATTCAGTTAGGAAAGTGTCAGTCCATGCCACCGTGGTGTATCCATTGAATGCTTGGAAACAAAATTGGAGTCTTGGCACCTTTTTAGCCTTTTTAGGTTTGTTATAGCTAAGGGTAGATTCTTGGACTTTGGAGGCTTGGGGATCAGATCATTCTCCTTTTGTTTTATCCTCAGATGTGTCCAAATGGATACAAGGCTGGGAGTTGTCCAAATTTGTCAAATCGAGTAAATGCACAAAATTTGCCTTACTTAGGACAGTTGGAAATGGTGATTTTGAGGGATTCATATCTCCCTGCTCAGGTTGAGTTATGGGAGGATTTTGTGCTTTTTAGAAAGCCCTCATATGATACAAAACATGTGTGATCATAGTTTGTTCTAAAACTATTTGGATCCAACTGAAAAAACCTCATGAACATTGATGTTCAGAGCTGGTAACTTAGGCAGATTTTCACTAAGTGTTGGAAAAAGTGTCATTTTTCATGTTTTTGTCATTTTGATCACTCCATAACTTAAAATTCACAAAGAAATGGAGTTGAAGTAGTTGAATCTTTTGTAGAGTGTAGCAAAACCTACAAATCCAGCTTTGGATCACCCAAAATGGTTGCTTGGATCTCAAGTTATGATTCTTGGAAGTTGGTACCAAAATCACTTTTATTCCATAACTTAGAAAAATTTTGGTTTCTTATGGTTGCCCCTTTTGCAAGAAACCTCACTTTTCTTGATTTTTCTTAATGAATGATGATCAATACCATACATTAACATTATTTTTGACTTAGGGGAACCATATTTGTGAAAAATTCCAAAAAGTCAAACTTGATTTTGTGCACAGTTGACTTTTTATCGGATGAAATCCAAACTGTGCGATCCTTTGTGAAATCAAGTCCTTGACCTAAATAAAACCTAATGGATGAGTTCCATAGGTGTTATAGGGTGTATTGAATTATTTCCCAAAGTTTGGGAGCATGTCTTGGTCAAAAGTCAAAGATACAGTTGACTTTTTCCTCAAAACCCTAATTGTGGTCCAGATGAAATTGAAACTTGTGAACCAAGCTTCTTGGGTCAATCCATTGTTACAAATGGATCGATGTAGTGTATTCGAGGCCCTCAAATCATGTCTTGAGGCCTTGGCTCATGGTTTACCTCAAAAGTCAACTTAGGGGTGAATTAGGTCAAGAAAGCCTAATTCCTGATTTTTGATAAATGCATTCCCTGAGGCTAAATTGACTTGATGATTGGGTCCATGAGGTCCCTTGGAGTATCTTGGGTTGTGCTTTGAAGCATTGGCTCATGCCAGAGGAAAAAATCCCATCTGGAGGCCTTGGTCGACCAAAACCCTAATTTGGTGACACTAGCGATCTTGAGGCTTGATCCACTTGGAATGTTGCAACCTTGTGCTTAATTCTTGATGTGGGAGTCCTCCTGATCCTTTTTGGATGCTTTAAGAGGTTAGACAAGTTGAAGGTCATGTCATTTCTTGATTGATCCTTTGTCTAAGTGCTTTGAGAGGGTTAAGAACCCTAGTCCTTGGTTGTAGTGAATACTCAATGTTCCTTGAGGAAATTGATGAGGCATGCTGGTACATCCATATTGTGATGATGATTTGCACAATGATGGGAAATCTTGGGGGTCAAAATTTGGGGTATGACAAATAGCGTACTCATTCTGAAAATGATTTGACAAACAATCCCGAAGGATAAAATTGTTTGTAGTTTGTTTGTGAGTTTTAACAGAAGTGGATTAAATTTTGTTTGGAATATGCATCGTACTAAAGTATATGACATAGGATCGAATACTTCGCGCTAGCGATCCAAGCGTCTCACGCACAAAGTACCCTAAGATGAGATTAGAAATTCATCCACTCATCTTTTCCCGTGTGCTTAAGGCTCATGGCGCACAATGCACATCATATTTCTTAAGTATTTTGATTTTGGTTTTGAGAAGAGAAAGAAGACTCAAAGGGAAAAAGAAAATCTAGGGGAAACTCACCTAAATGTTGTCATGCAATATGGCCCTATAGTTGAGGATGAACAAGGGAAGTCTACCTAATGTTATCATACAAGTGATGGACCTAAGGTTGAGGTCACTACGCCAAAAATGATTTTTGATAGCACTCCAAAGACAACACTTTTCCCAGAAAGCGCTGTTATTAGTTTTATAAAAAAAAACTCTAAAAAAAGCGCTGCTAAAGGTGGACTTTAGAAAACGCTTTTAAAAAGCGCTGCTAAAAGCAAAACTAAGGCTACCCTTTAGAAAGCGCTTTTAGGAAAGTGCTGCTAAAGGTCCTGCATAAGCCATACCTTAGACAACACTTTTGGACAGCGCTGCTAAATGTAACACCCTGGTTCCCCGTCGGCAATTTAAATGCATAATATCAGAGTAAATTGAAAATTTCAAAAACAAACATAATGAAACAGGATGTCACAAGTCTTCGACATAGCAAAACACATGTTGCAATTAATAACAACATAGATACATAACACTTTGGATGAACCGACAAACAAATCATCATATAATTTTCAAAACTTCAACTTCTTTATTAATAACAAAGCGGAAAACATTATAATTATTCAACAACATATTTCTCAAAAAAATATGCCAACAACTATTCAAATAAAAGAGAGTTACATCACTCTCAAAATCTTCAACATAAAAACAACAAATACAAATAAAAATAAACATCAAGCGTTCATCCCCCCGAGTGTTACGTATCAGAGCAAACGACACCGACTCGAACTAGCGAAAGTAACAGCTATCCTTCTTGATTACCTGCACTATGCCGTAAAAAGCATATTCCAACAGAAGGGTGAGAATTCACATCATTATGAAAATATATAATAATGAACAATGTACAACATACATACATCAAGAATTCATCACACTTCTCAAACATCTATACAACATGGCTCACATATTTCATATACCAAAGTAATTTAATTATAAGCATTACGAGTATAGAAATTCATCAATTATCGCATATAGCACAATTACCACAATGTAACATACATGTAATAATTAACCAATTATCTCATGTTACAAAACCAAATCGAACATCACATAACAACAAATATACAACATCATCATCACACATCAAGAATAATTTCCGGTTATCAAAAATCGGATTCGTCGCTACAACATCAATCAAAGCAATGTGCAATGCATAATGCTGACACGACACCATGCATGTGGTACCAATGGAGCAGAACTCCCATTGTAATAACTTGCCAACTCAGGGCCAACGTAATAATATTGCCAATCCAGGCCAACGTGGTGATCATTCGATCCAACATAAAAATATTGCCAATCCAGGCCAACGTGTTTGCCATAATTTTCAGGCCATGAGATGTATGCGACACTCAAAATACAACAACACAAAATGCAACTACCGAACAACGGTATACAACATGTGCCAAAACAAGCCATCGTGTTTGCCATAATTTTCAGGCCATCATCATCATCAAAACAAAATACAACAACACTGAGCACTCGGCTCTCAACACTGTACAAAATGTATATCATCATCATCATTGGCATAAGCCTTCATCGTCGTTCATCAACGTCATTTAATCAAGTTATCAAAAAATTCACATTTTGTAAACATCATAATTATTCATCAAAAACATCGTCATAACGTTCGCCATCACATTCACAACAAAATAACATATATAGAATACACCGATTCATGTTATTCAAGTTTCATCAATGCACGATATTACACAATCGCATTCATCGTTTATTCACTAGGATTCACGCCATAAGGCTACCCCCAGAAACAATTCACAACACAATTGCTAAACACCTATAAATGGCACAAACAATCCACATTTATATGGCATTAGCCTAATACGCACAAATACACCAATTGCACGCTAGTTAGACAATAAAACATCCGACAACCCAAATGTTTTCACAACCACACCTAAATAAAATCATCTACTATCCCCCAACCCAATCCTATTAGAAAGAATATTTAATTAGCTTCCTAACGCTTCGAACGACGACCAAAACGGAGTTACGGATCAAAAGTTATGCCCATTTGAAATTTTCCCAAAACCAGAAAATTGCCCCTGCACCAGCTACGGGTTTTGCACATTTTCCACTAAAAATCTCATCTAAACATCACTATAATACAAACTAAATACATAGCAACCTATATCTATCATGTATCAACAATTAGGAACCTTAAAACTTGATTTCTAACACAAAAATTTTGGATCCAAATCTCAACATATCAAATGTTATAATTCTCAAACATTTTCAAGAAATATAACATACATACAACATACATCCACATTGGATTCCCTCAATAAATATTAATCCACTGCTATCAAAATGAATATCACATTATAGATAATATTCTTAGCTTCGTAACGGTCCAAACGGCACCTAAAACGGAGTTACGGTTCAAAAGTTATTGAATTTACAAGTTTTACAAAATGCTGTCAAAACCAGAAAATTACTGTTGCGAAAAATACTGTTATAAAACCAGAAAACAGCTGTTTTCAGAAATGTTACTGTCAGCTACGAAAATCAACATAAAACCTCATAAATCCATCATTTTTCATGAAACAAATTGTTATACAACCTATATACATCATATAGCAACTATTAGGAATCTTAAAACATGTTTTCTACCATCAATTTCCTAAATTCATACACAAAACCTAACAATTGAAATTGATAGAAATCAAACCAATTCTCCTAGTATGTTATACTACCCATTGATCCCAATCATATACTCCCATAATAACAAGAATTCTCCCCCTTACCTTGGAATGACGGTCTCTATAATCTTCCGGTCGAATTCTTTTTGCTACATGCTTCTTTGTCCTCTTTGTCAAACCCTTGTTTTCTTCTTCTCATGAAACCCTCGTTTTGTTTTTACTGATACTTCTACCTTACTTTTTTCTTTTTTTCCTTTTTCCACTTAATCCAATAATAATAATAATAATAATAATAATACCATTTCTTTTTAACTCCAACCACACAAAAATAATACTCTTAATGGGCCTATTAGTCAACACCTCCAAAATTGCTAATTCTCACCCAACAATTTAAACCAACTTAATTAAATCAATAATCCAATAATCTAATATTATCTCTAATATTAATTCTCCGACTAACCGACTAAATAATCTGACTATCAACTTAACCGTCCAAGCGACATATTAATTCAATTACTTCTTAGAATAATACCGATAATTCTTAACTTCGACTAATTCCAACAATTAAATCCATTAATAATTTAATTAAATAATTAATTAAATTCGGGACGTTACACTAAAGGCCCAAGCTATACCATACTTTAGGCAGCGCTTTAGGAAAACACTGTTAAACGCCCAATTCACTACACACCTTAAAAAGCGCTTTTCCTTGAAAGCGCTGCTAAAGTTGCAGCCTACGAAAGCGCTTTCTAAAAGCGCTGCTAAAGGTGTTTTAGTTAGTAAAAATTAAAACTCAGAACACCGGTAACTATTGATTTCTACTGTTTAACCCTAACATTTTAGTTTTCACTCTCACGACTCCCTCCATTATTTCGCAACCGTTGTTCCCTCCACCGTATCATCCACTGTTCGTGTCGTCTCCCGCCACCGTCACTGTTCCTCTGCCGTGAATACGTGATTCTTCCACCACCGTAACAGTTTCGGCCGTGTTTGTGTGATTTTCCCGCCGCCGTCACTGCTCCTCCGGCCGTGTGAGCAAGGTATTTTTCTTTTCCATTTCTTGTTTCGTGGCCAAATAATAATGTTGTTGTTGTGGTTGTTAGCATTTAATTTTGTTTCTTGATTTTGTTCTTGTTTCGCGGCCAAATAATAGTGTTGTTGTTGTGGTTGTTAACATTTGATTTTGTTTCTTGATTTTGTTCTTGTTTCACGACCAAATAATAGTGTTGTTGTTGTGGTTGTTAGCATTTGATTTTGAAATTGTTGTTGTAGTAAGGTTGAAGATGATGAATAGTGATATTTGTGGTGAATTTATTTTGAGAATTGGTGTTAATTTTGTAAGTTGATATTGAATGTTAGTGATGAATTCTTGGAATTAATTAATGATAATTTGTTGACGGATAAAAAGGTATTTTTAGGTTTGCCTATTCAGAAACAATTGCTAAAGAAGATTTGGATCAGATTTTTCAGCATGCTGAATTAGGCATCGGTGTTATGAATTCATACATCAGGTAATCCATCGATTTTATTTAATTAATTGATCAATTTATTTACTCATTTCAATGAATATTTTAATGTTTATTATGTATTTATTTTAGGTTCTTGTATGAAAAATTGATGCTCCCGCGTCAATTAACAGGAAGATTCTCTTTCTTGTCTCCCAGCTCTGTCAACGCAGATCTAATCGATCGAACTACAAATATGGTCAGAGATCACTTAGTAGATGCATTTATGGCCAACAAAGATACAGAGAAGTTGTATCTTTTACCATATAATACTGGACATGGGTTAAATTTTCATTCTACCTTCATTTATTATAACTGTTTAGTTTTTTACGTTGTGTATGGCATTTCCATCTAAATTTTTGTTTTATTTTACAGTGGACGCTGGTTGTTGCTTGTGATTAATCCGGCAAAAGAAATAATATATTATCTGGATTCGCTAGATAGTGATCAAACGAAATACCCAGAGATGAAGAAGATGATTGATACGTAAGTGATGAGATTGTTCTAACTATTCGCGTGTGTATTTATTTATTTATGTGAGATTGTTCTAAATATTCGTTTATATTATGATAGAGCCATACAAATATTCTGATCACAATGACAAGCTCGAGTACTAAAGAGCAAAGCAAATAACATTACATGGATAAGAATGCATGTATATTTTCACATTTTTTATTATAATAGTGATGCTACTTGTTAACACAATTTAAACTATATATTTTGATACATATTCATACTTTTTTTTTCTATGTGTAGTGTCATCATCAGTGTAATGGTATAGATTGTGGTTATTTTGTATTGAGATTCATGAAAGAAACTATTCATTTGGAACAAATAAAGATTCCAAACATGGTATGGATTTATAAGTTATGATTTATTTTAATACTTATCATCGAATATTTCATCTAATTAATTACTTTTAACTAAATCATGCATATTATGTTATTTTATGTAGTACTTTGATGAATTCAAGTGTGCCACCTACACGAAAGATAAATTGGAAGAAATAAAGGAGGAATGGTGTCAATACATTATTGAAATGAGAATTATATAAGGTATATTGTTTTTCTTTCTTTTGTGTTAGGTTTATGGAAGTTGATGTATAGGTGATGAAAGTTGATGTATAGTTTATGGAAGTTGTTGTATAGTTTTGAAAGTTGTATAGTTTAATGGTGTATGAGGTTTAGAATTGGTGCATCTTTAGGATGTTTGGTGTAATTAGTTTTGGAAGTTGTTATTAGAATTATGGATGTTTAATTGGATATGAGGTTTGTATTGAGTTATATATATAATGGTTATTTTGATGTATGAGGTTTGTGTTGAAATATATATAATGGTTATTATAAGGTTTATGTGTGTTGAATTAAAATGGTATACAATGCCTATGTGTTGAATTATAATGGTATACAAGGCATATATGTGTTGAAATAAAAGGCTTGTGTTGAATTATATAGGTTTGTGTTAAAAAATAGGCCTTATGAAAAAAATGCACAGTAGACAGCGCTTTGGCCAAAAAAACGCTCCAAAAAAATTAATTTTTAGAAAAGTGCTTTTAAAAAGAGCTTTTAGAAAAGACATCGCTTTTTAAAAAAAGAGCTGCCTAAAGGGGGTCCTAAAGTATACATAAGACAACGCTTTTAAAAGCGCTGCTAAAGGGGGTCCTACGAAAGCGCTTTTCCTTGATAAAGCGCTGCCTAAAGAGGGTCCTACGAAAGCGCTTTAAAAAGCACTACTAAAGGGGGTCCTACGAAAACGCTTTTCCTTGAAAAAGCGCTGCCTAAAGGGGGGTCCTATGAAAGCGCTTTGAAAAGCGCTGCTAAAGGGGGTCCTAAAGGGGACCTAAGACAGCGTTTTTCCAAGGGAAAAAAAACTATGCCTTTACCTAGAGCAGTGCCACTTTAGGCAGCGCTTTTAAGCGCTGCTAAAGGTCTTTTTTGGCATAGTGGGTTAAAAGGGACTACCCTAATGTTGTCATGCAAAGGATTGAGAGCCTAATGTCTATCCTACTTTGAACCTAATCGAAAATTAAGTTCAAACTAGGAGCCCTAAGGGAGCATGTGATCAAACACAAGTAAACATTATACAACTCAATCTCAAACAACAAATATGAATTTAAAACCCAAAGGAGAAGAAAAGAGATGAAGAGAAGGAAAATGTCAAAGCAACACAATATGAGAGGAATCAACACCAATGCACAAGTGTTACACATCAAGGAAGGATCAAAGTATGCTTATCAAATGAAACAAGACATCATAGATGGATCAAGCACACAAACATTCATACACATTCTCAAACTCTATGTACTATGATCAAAGTGTTCACACTTTCAAGTTCAAGAGAAAAGATGAAGACATTTAACGAAATGCACAAGCAAAATTGTTTTAGAATTATAATTGAAAACCATTAGGCATCATACCAAAGTAAAATGAGTTTAATAAGAGGAGAAACAAGTAAGGTCAGAACTCACATCACAACAAAGACTATGCATTAATTAATCATCAACTCATACAAACAAGTCATACAAGATTCAAATAAATGAATCTAGGCCAAGGAATCAAGATGGGCAGTAGAATGAACATGAATATCATTCCAAACATCAACTCATGGATAGCAAAAAGAAACCTCAAAGATCAAGTTCAAACATGCATCTAAACTAGGCATGCATACACCATGATGATCTTTATAAGAAAGCCTGTGTTCAAGCAAGGTACAAATATTAAGTACTCAAGTAATGCATAATATAACATGAAGGTCATAAGAAAACTCAAATGATTCAGATCACATTCAATTCCAAGATATCAAGAAAGTTCAAGAAGGAACATGCTCAAGATCATGCACAAAAAGCTATTCAAACATCCACTCTAGAAACAAATGGTCTTGTGATATAAGTAAGATAAAATGATCACACTATGGACATCTAAACATGAAGAGAAAACCCTCAAACATGTTAATCAAAGCATACAAGAGTCCAAAAGCATCAATTAGATCATACAAGAAAGCATCTCAAGAAACTAGGTTAAGAACATCAAAGAAGTAAGGTCAAAACATCATCCACTTAGAAATTCAACCAAAAATAGAAAAAATAACCAAATGAAAGTGAATCTAAATCTCTAATCAAGTAAAGACAGCATGTAATCACATCCAATAAACATCTCAAACTTCACTCAATCACAAGTGGACAAAGTGATTTGAAACTAGGTCAAACATCATGCACACTCAACTCAAAACCAAGTCACATTTAGGCACCAACCAAAAATAGAAAATGACCTAATAAACTCCATTAAAAGTCTCTAACACATGATATATCCATCAATAATAAATGAACAAAAGATCTATAGAATAATTACATAAATGCATCACAAATTAAATTAAACAATCTCATGTAGGAGGCTAATCGAGCAAGAATCGAGGGCCAAGCAAAACCAGTTAAGAAAGAACCAAAAGTTTATCAATCAAGAACCAAAACCACATTCAAATATTCATTAATTAAGTGTCTGAATATGTGAGAAAAATTGGGTCAAGAAGGCATAGCAAAAGCATCAAGAGACCAAACCCTAGTCAAGGACCAAAAGGAAAACCACTTAACAAATAAATTAAAAATAAAATAGTAAAGTAAATTAAAAATAAAATAAAAATAGACAAAAATATCTCAATATGTGAAAGTGTCAGAAATATATTTTTAACCATTTTTAAAAAGAGAAAATAACAAGGCAAAGGGGGGGGGGGGGGTGAGAAAGTAATAACAGAAACAATGGGAATCAATTTACACGCGCATGGGCCACAACTAAGGACGGTGTGAAAAGCAAAATGGACCAAGCCCAGTCCAAGAATTCAACCTTCAGAAATAAAAAAACACGTGTGGCTTGCCACATCACCTCATTAATTGAGGAGGCTACCATGCAGCGCCACATAGCTAGACACGTCAGCAGGTCAACAAATCAACACAAACCAACACAGTCAGACGCCGGAGCTAGGGCTCTGGTCGTCTTCTCTGGCCACCCTCACCGGAGATGACTGTAAATGTCATCAAATCTTAGAATCAAGCACACCATTACACATAGATTTTCAAGGAGAGCATGAATCTACTATCAAAAGCCATTAATGTCCACTTTTAAGCCATGAAAACGAGCATGAACAAAAGACACGCAAACTGAAAACCTCATCAAATCAACACAAAAACCACCCCAATATTTCCTACAACGATGTAGGGCTTCAGAAACCACAACAAGGAGAACAATGCATATTTATTATGGCAGAAAAATGGAGGAGAAAGGTACCTAACGCAGACAGTCTGTTGCTTCTTAATCCAGAGAAAAGAAGTGGAAAACTTGAAGGAAAATAGCAACTCAAATTTGATGTTAGGGTGAGTGAGAGCTTTCTCTGATCTGATTTTGATGCCAAAATGAATAGGTGAGTCGTTTTAGGGTTTAGTGAGGTTTATATAGTGTGAATGAGAGAGAGAAAGTTTGTTATGGTGAGTTGTTTTGAAAATTTGAAAAATAGGGAATGAGAAGGTGCACACACGGGTTTATTGCTTGGTGAGGTTAGTATGAGTGGTTTGCTGAGCAAAATAGAATCATGAGGAGTATATGATGGATGACACGTGGGAATGAGCAAAACATCGGTGATTTTTCTTATTTCCTCATTTAGACAAAGTATTCAAATGTGTGCATGCATGAGGAGTGAGTATGTTTGATCAAATTTGGCAAGGTTTTGTAGTACACGTGATGTAAGATTAACATGAAAAAGGTATGGAACAAGAGCACATAAAGACATGTACAAGAAATGTAACATGGTGATGCTTAAAGAATGTGTTCATGCATGTCACTTTCACTAGCCATAACTTGGTGAGGTTTGCTCCATTTGACACATTCTTGTAATCAAAGGAAAGTATGAAGATTATTTAACAAAATTCATGTGGACATAAAGTTGAGATTAGTATTGGATGAATGAGAAAACCTAGCTTGAAGTTTGCTCCAAAATCTGTCTAGGCATGCTTGAAAAAAGTAAGTTATGAAACCATCATGAGACATGAAAAATCCGTGACTTTGAGGAGCCATAACTTGAGTTCTATAAATCCAATGAAGGAGTTATTTATATCAAAGAAACCTTGAAAGAAACTCTCCAACATTCATGTTGATGGGAAATTGAATTGGAACTTGGATCATGATGGAAAATGTGTTGGAAGTTAGCTTCAAGAAGTTGACAAATAACTTGCTAAATTTGGCATCTTGAAAATACTAACTTTGGGACATCATAACTTGAGTTCTACACATCCAATTGGAGAGTTCTTGTAATCAAAAGAAAGCTTAGAGAATGAGGAACAACTTTCATGTTGGAAGAAAGATGAGATAAATCTTGGATCATCAAGAAAATGGCCCTTGAAAACAGTCTTCTAAGCAGAATTTTCATACTTAGAAAAAATTCTAAGTGTTGAAATCACAAATCTTGATTTTTCTTAACTTTAAGCCACCATAACTTTTTATTTATGAATCTTTTGGACTTGCTTCCTTCTACAAACTTGTAGTTCATGATGTCCTCTTTATTTTGATTACAAGTTTGCCTCATTTGGATCAAGGATGAAAAAGTTATGAATGTTACAAGATGGCTAGAATTTAAGGTTTTCCACACTTAGAAAAATTTCACTAAAACCCTAATTTTGTCAATTCTCCTTGATTATTCTTGATCCAATCTCATATTAACATTTGAGATGAATTGAGATGCCCATGATTGACTTCAAAACCCAAGAGTTTGACTTTGTGAGGCCACAGTTGACCTTCTTGATCAGATGAAACCCTAATCCTCTTTCCATTGAGTGAAGCTTATACAATGACTTGTGAAGAGACATGATACATGTATGAACCCCTTGAGACGCATATTGAGCCATAGAACCAAGATTTGCTCCAAAATCAACCATAAAAGTACTTTGATCAAAACCCTAATTCAGATGATTATGAGATTATTGAGAATGCCTTAATGATGAAAGGACTTTGGAGCTTGAGACTACCACAAGATTGAATATATTATCTTACTCCTTGCTTTGAGAACCATCTATTCCTCTTGAGGACCAACAAAGATACCTTGATCCCATGCTTAGAACCAATGCTATGCACAAATAAAGATGCAAATGAAAAGAAGCATAAGCCAAAAAGGTTAAAGAATGAGAGGACAAATTTTGGGGTGTTACAACTGCCCCTATTCAATCAACTTGGACTTGAAGGAATGATAGCAACGACTTTCATACATTCAAGGTAAAAGGGGATTGAATATAAAAAAAACCCAGAAATTTGCAAATGGTGGGGAGAGAAGAGATAGAGTGATAGGATGTCAGTCGAAGGTGAACTTACAATAAAGGATACCAACCAAAAGTTGGAATAACGATGGATACAGGGTACCACCTAAAAGTCAGGATTGCAAAAGATAACGGATAGGCAAAACACCAGAAGTGAGAATTTTAACAAAAGATACCAACCAAGAGTTGGGATTAGAACCAGAGATACCAACCAAGAGTTGGGATTAAAAGATATGGTACCAACCAAAAGTTGGGATAAGACCATGAGTACCAAATAAGAGATGGGATAAAGATAAGGTACCAACCAAAAGTAGGAATAACACGGAATACCAACCAAAAGTTGGAATAAATAAAGAGTATCAACCATAAGTCAAAGCTCAGCAAAAGATACAAAGAGTTGGGATTTTAACGGGACGAGGATACCAACCAAAAGTTGGAATTTGAAGAGGATACCAACCAAAAGTTGGAATATACAAAACGCCGACCAAAAGCGAATTCACCAAAACCAACGGGTACCAACTAAAAGTCAGAATAAAAGATATGGTACCAACCAAAAGTTGGGATAAAGGAAGACTGTCATTCAAAGGCGGACTCACGTCAAAGGTACCAACCAAGAGTTGGAATTCAAGCTCAGATACCAACTAAAAGTTGGGATTCGACTGAAGATACCAACCAAAAGTTGGGATTCAACAATTAGGTACCTACCAAAAGTTGGGATAGAACCAGAGATATACAGGAAATAGAATCGACAGACTTACAACCTGAAGTAGAGAGAAGATGACCCTACTGGGGAAAAGAGAAGCCTAAACAAACAACCCTGCAGGGGAAACACAACATAATTCCTCTGTAAGGAAACACAAGTAGGATGAACAAAATCACTGTTTAGGGGAACGTTATATCCTGAGTTATGACACTTTCTGTTGGGGAAATATCTAGAAAAAAGGGTATCAAACCTGGCTTATGCTTCGAATGCATATGTTTGAATTTTTAAATGGCATAACGCTCGATACGAAGTGGAAATTCTACGCATTTTGAGGATGCAATGCAAAGATGCTTATGATATGCAAAAGGACACTCCAACGGGAGAAGTGGTGAGAAACCGAAAACAGATCTGCTGGGGAAGACAAACTGAACTGCCTTCGCTGAAGAAGACCCAACTAGACTTCCATTCTGGCGGGAAGTAGGAGTGATGAAGAAAATTGCCAACGACAATTGGGCTTTGAACCTGCTGGGGATATCAACCACTACTGATTTATTTGCTGAGAAAATCAATACCAAACTATGATTGGGGAGAAAAGTTAATGATACCAAGCCTGCTAGGGAGCGATATTGAACTTACTCTTTTGTTGGGGAATTATCTTCTCCCATCACTCTGGTGGGGAGAAGAAAACACCATTATCGGGAATGTAACATGCTCGGGAAGCATAAATCCACCACCACTATCTTGGCTGGAGTAGCACACTTTTTGCTGGAGAGAAGTAAACCAAATACAACTCTGGCTAAGGAAACAATCTTATGTACTCTCGCTGGGGAGAACAACCAGAAAATCATGATGTTCTGATGAGTATGATAATACTTTAACAATATATGTCGGGGAGAGAACTCTACTGGGAAAGGGGGATCACACCATCCTGCAAACATATAACAACAAAAGAATGTTCCACATGCAACATGGTAACCTCGGTTACCACCCAAGACATTCATCATTCAAGTGATTTCCATTGTTTTTACTATGCTCTACAAAGCTTCAATGTTTTCACATGCAATATTTATAAAAATATCGGACGTTTTTACAAACAAAACAGTAAAAGTAAAAACAAAAATGGACAACTTTTGAATGAAATGAAATTTTATTGATCTAATTGGCCTATAAATAGGCATTTACATTTGGAGGCAATGTGGAAACAGATTTCCATCAGGTTCTGTTTCAGTTATGACTCGTATGTCTTCGACGCTCTCAAATGCTTTGCCTTCTGAAAAGACTGACTTGACCGATTTCTATCCTTTGAAATTCTCCTTTATCAAAACGTGCTTACAGATCGAACGTAAATCGCAGCCTCTCGCTTTCAAATCCCTAACTTTTTCCTGGATCGCCCTTTCGGGTTTTCAATCCACCGGGATATCCATTTTTGCCAAAGTTGCCTTTTCAGGTTTTCAAATTCGCAGGTGTATTCTTTTTGTTATTTTATTTTATCCCTCATTTTTTCCCGAACCTTTTCTTTTTGTGGTTCTCCTGGATGCCCTTTTTTTCCTGGACCTTTTGTTTTTGTGGTCCAGCGGGTCTCTTTTATACGAAGTATTTTTTGACTGCGTCTCCGTTCACAGGGGACGTAAAATCTTTGCCATCCATAGTTGAGAGCACTAAGGCTCCACTAGAGAAAAACTTTCTCACAACATATGGTTCTTCATAGTTTGGAGTCCATTAGCCCCTGTGATCTATTTGAGGAGGAAGGATCCTTTTCAAAACTAAGTTGCCTATTTGAAAGCACCGAGGACGCATTTTCTGATCAAAGGCTTTCTTCATCTTGCTTTGGTATAATCGACCATGTGCAATGGCTGCCAGCCTTTTCTCTTCAATGAGATTCAATTGATCCAACTTGGATCGTAACCATACAGCCTCACATCCACCAAAATTCTTAAAGAAGGAATCTTAACTTCCAACGGTAGGACAACTTCCATACCATACACTAGTGAGAAAGGAGTTGCCCCTGTCGATGTACGCACCAAAGTGCGATGACCGTGTAAAGAAAAGGGCAACATCTCATGCTAATCTTTATATGTTACAACCATCTTCTACATAATCTTCTTGATATTCTTATCCGCTGCCTCAACAACACCATTCATCTTCGAACGATATGGAGGAGAATTATGATGTTTTATTTTAAAGCTTTGGCACAACTCCTTCATCATCTTGTTATTCAAATTCGAACCATTATCAGTAATGATTCTCTCAGGAATACTTGCTTGGTAACGTTGGCAAACGAGGCCGCTTCCACCCACTTGGTGAAATAGTCGATGGAAACCAGAATAAAACGATGCCCATTAGAGGCGGTCGGCTCAATCTTTCCGATCATGTCAATGCCCCACATAGCAAAAGGCCAAGGAAATGTCAATACATTCAGAGGAGTCGGTGGCACATCCACTTTATCAGCATAAATTAGACATTTATGGCATTTTCTGACGTATTCAAAACAATCAGATTCCATAGTCTTCCAGTAATAGCCCGCTCTCAACAGTTTTCTGGCCATGGCATGCTCATTGGCATGGGTACCGAAAGAACCCTCATGAACTTCTTCCATTAAAAGGCATGCCTCGTGTTCATCAACACAACAGATCAGGACCATGTCAAAGTTCCTTTTATATAGCACGTTGTCCTCATTGAGAAAGAAATTGTCAGCTAGTCTCCTCAGAGTCTTCTTGTCTTTGCTAGATGCCCCAGGTGGGTATTCTTGGATTTTGAGGAAGCACTTAATATCATAAAACCATGGCTTGCCATCCAACACTTCTTCAGCTGCAAACACAAAGGCAAGTCTATCAAGACACATGATTATGATTGTCGGAACTTCATTCTACAAATTCACCTTGTACATTGATGCTAACATTGCCAACGCGTCTGCCATCTAATTCTCAGCCCAGGGTACATGATGAAACTCAACCCTATCAAAGAAAGGTAGAAACCTTCTAGCATAATCCTTGTAAGGCACCAGATTGGCCTGACGAGTCTCCCATTCACCCTTAATCTGATTAATTACCAACGTTGAATCACCATATACAACAAGATTCTTGATTCTCAAATCAATGGCCTCTTCTAACCCCCATGATGCACGCTTCATACTCTGCTACATTGTTGGTACAGACGAACATCAATCGGGCAGTGAAAGGGATATGAGAACCCTTAGGAGTAGTAATGATTGTCCCGATTCTATTGCCATATGCATTAACAACTCCATCAAAAATTAAACCCCACTGGGATCTAATCTCAGGTCCTTCATCAGGCAAAGGTTCATCACAGTTTTTAGCTTTCAGATACATAATATCCTCATCCGAAAACTCAAACTTCATCAGTTGATAGTCTTCAATTGGTTGTTGAGCAAGATATTCTAACAGAACACTTCCCTTGATGGATTTTTGGGAAATATATTGAATATCATATTCTGTCAAAACCATCTGCAAACGGGCAATCCTTCCAGAGAGTGCTTGCTTCTCAAACACATATTTTATCGGATCCATCTTCAATATCAATAGGGTCGTGTGGTTTAACATATACTGCCTCAAAAGCTTGGCTGCCCAAGCGAGTGCACAACATATTTTTTACAGCATTGAGTACCTAGACTCACAATTAGTGAATTTCTTACTCAGGTAGTAGATGGCATGCTCTTTTTTACCTGTCTCGTCATGTTGACCGAGCACACACCTCATTGAATTCTCAAGAACTGTCAGATACATTATCAATGGTCTTTCTGCTACCGGAGGCATGAGGATCGGAGGTTCCTGCAAATATTCTTTTATCTTTTCAAAAGCTCTTTGGAAATTTTCATTCCACCTGACCGCTTGATCTTTTCTCAATAATTTGAATATCGGTTCGCATGTGGATGTAAGATGAGAGATGAATCTAGCTATGTAGTTCAACCTCCCTAAGAAACCACGAACCTCTTTTTCTGTTCTCGGCTCAAGCATTTCTTGTATTGATCTTATTTTAGCAGGGTCAACCTCGATACCTCGTTCACTGACCATAAAACCCAGCAATTTACCAGACCTCGACTCGAAGGTGCACTTGTTCAGATTCAACCTCATCTTGAATTTCTTTAATCTTTCAAACAATTTATGAAGAATAACCAGATGCTCTTCCTCCATTTGTGACTTCACAATCATGTCATCAACATAGACTTCTATCTCTTTGTGAATCATATCATGAAAGAGGGTCACCATTGTCCGCTGATAAGTTGCCCCGACATTTTTCAATCCAAAGGGCATTACTTTATAATAGAACGTTCCCCACGATGTTATGAAAGTTGTTTTCTCCATGTCTTCTGGGGCCATCTTGATTTGGTTATATCCAGAGAAGCCATCTATGAAGGAAAACACTAAATATTGAACACTATTATCCACTAACGCGTCAATGTGAGGGAGCATGAAATTATCTTTCGGGCTTGCTCCATTCAAATCATGGTAGTCAACACACATCCTGACCTTTCCATCCTTCTTAGGTACAGGAACAATACTAGCAACCCACAGAGGATATCTAGTCACAGCAAGAAACCCAACGTGCAACTGTTTCTGAACCTCTTCTTTGATTTTGACAGCCATGTCTGGTCTTGTTCTTCTCAGCTTCTGCTTGACCGGAGGACAAGCCTATTTGAGATGCAAACGGTGCACAACGATGTTCGTATCAAGCCCAGGCATATCCTGGTAAGACCAAGCAAAAAAGTCCACATACTCTTGTAGTATTTCAACCAATCTTCTCTTGACACTATCTCCCAAAGCATCCCCAATTCAGATTTCTTTCTTGGCATCCTCGATACCCAGATTAACAATCTCAATATCCTCCTAATGAGGTTGAATGATCATTTCCTCCTGTTTCAAAAGTCTGGCTAATTCCTCAGGAAGTTCACAGTCTTCATCAATCTCCTCTTCATCTTGGTAAATTGGATAGTCAAAATCATACTAAGCCATAGCTGAATCATTATTGATAGGATCTAAGATGATGGATCTGCATGAGTGATGTTTTATGTTTTATTAAGAATGCGAAAATGAACAAAACAAAAAACACAATGCCATTTTTAAAGATGTAAAAGCAAAATGAAAAACAGGGAGCAAAACATTTAAATGCAAAACGTCCTTTTATTTATGATAACATTGAAAGCAAAAACACATGGCCCTACAAATGAGTCATTGAGTCTTGGGAAAAACGTAGGACTTGACATATGTAAAAACAAGAAAATTAATCTTCACGAGTGATAGGGATGACTTCCTCAGAAGACCAGTTGCAAAGTTCTTGGCATGGATTGTAGGGGCAGATCTAGTTATCCATGTCGCAGTCGCTATCGACTTCATATTCCCCTATTGCATTAATTCGGTCAAAAATGACCCTAGCACTTGAAAACTTGACAGGACCTCTGAACCTCGGAGGAGCTTGTGATGACTTGTATCCCAATCCAAACCTATCCTGCTTTACTGGTACCTTGAAAACTTGGCCCCAACCCTGAGAACTGTCGGCCTCAACTATAGCACGAGCCTCCTTCAATGAAGACATAGAAACCCCAGGCCTTTTATCCTATACCGAAGGCTCTTTCTAAATTTGAACTGCTTCAAAAGCCTGACAAAGGGTCTCGTGCATTTCACCATCAACCTCAACATACTTAAACATTGACAAATGACAGACCATGATGTCTTCATGTTTGCACATAGTCACCACCTTCCCTTCAACCATATATTTGAGCTTCTGATGTAAGTTGAAGTTACTGCCTCGGCCGAATGAATCCAAGGACGGCCCAACAGACAGCTATAGGTCAACTGGATATCCATGATGTAAAATGTCGTATCAAAAACCTCTGGTCCAACTTTAATGGGCATAACCACTTCACCGAACACAGACCTCTTTGATCCATTGAAAGCTCACACCACTAAATCGTCGGGTCTAAAAATCAATCCCTGTGTATCCAGCTTCATGAGGGCTTTCTTTTGTAGAACATTAAACGATGACCCAGTATCCACCAAGACATGAGACAACAAAGAGCCCCTATATTCCATAGAGATATACAGGGCATTGTTGTGATCCCTCCCGGCTGAAGTCAAATCTAGATCAATGAACCCCAAACCATTTCCTGCATTGACATGAGCTACCACTCCTTTTAGCTGATTCACAGAAATTTCTTGTGGAACATATGCAGCATTCAACACTTTCAGCAATGCATTTCTATGTGCCTTTGTACACAACAACAAAGACAGAATGGAAATTTTAGATGGTGTCTGATTTAATTGGTCAACAATTTTATAATCACTCTTCCGGATTAATCTCCTGAATTCCTCTACATCTTTGAAAAGGAAGCCTCACTAGCCTATTTTTGTGCGGAATCTTCCACAATCTTCTTGCCTTTACCTTTATCAGAATTATCAACATTAACATCTGGCGGGGAGAAAACCCTACCACTGCGTGTAATGCCACTAGCCCCAACAATGTTATCAACATTAGATCCAACATCCGACGAACCCGTCAATTCTTGTTTCTGTCCATTACAAAATACCTCAGCTCCGTAATTCCACGGAATCGCCTTGGTGCTTTCATACGGTATCGGCCCTAGTGTAGTAATAACAACGGGTCCCTGTCGCACTGGCACCGATATATGAATGGTCCTGTATGGAATGGAAATTGTTGCAACGTCTTTATCATCATTACCATTATCCACAACAAGAGTTATATAAAACTGAAGTTGTCATTCATCCATCAACCTCTGTATACCTTCTTTTAACAAGTCACAGCCCTCTCGCCATAATACACATCCTTGACAATCAAATGCACATCCCAGGAACACACCCCCCTTCAGCAATCATTCTTTGACAAAAAACAACGGTGTCTTTAACTCATTGACATCAGTCTCAAGATTCAACCTCTCCCCACTTTCAATAGCATTTACCCTTTCCGCGCCATGCTGTGGCATAGGGTTCTGTATCACGTTCGGCCCGTTATTAGTGAAATCAATAGCTTTAGAATCAAGCAGGTCCTGAACCTTATTCTTGAATGCCTTGTAATTATCAATGTGGTGCCCTGGATCTCCAGAATGGAACTCACAGTGGGCGTTGGCGTCATACCTGGGTGGAGGATTACCAGTAAGCGGAGCCAACGTTCTCTTCTGAACGAGTTGCAGTTGAAGTAGATGTTGTAATAGATGAGAGTATGGCATAGGCGGAGTGTCAAAGTGCCTATTATCCATCCTTGGTGTGTCTGGATACCGACGAGAAGCATAAGATTGTTGCTGAGGTGCAGCCGGGATGGCTATAGTAGCAACCCGTTGTGTAGAATTTTTATTTGCTTTGCCCTTACCCCTGTAGGACAACACAACATTTGTTTTTCCCTCCCTCTTCTTGGGAGCCCCAGCATACGGCTTCTTACCTCCTCAAGATAAGGAGCCATTACCACTTTGGATCTTTCCTGCCTTTATCCCACTTTCCACATGTTCTCCAGCCATAACCAAGTCTAAAAACCCTATAGAAGTACAATCGACCAGCCTGTCATAATGTGGACCCTGAAGTATTGCTATAAACATATCAACCAATTCTCTATCCATCATAGGAGGTTGAACTCTTGCTGCCAATTCGCGCTACCTCTAGGCGTATTCCTTAAAACTTTCATTCCTCTTCTGAGCAAGGTTTTGTAATTGCGTTCTGTTGGGAGCCATATCGCTATTATATTGGTAGTGCTTGACAAATGCCTCTGCCAAATCCATCCAACTTCTAATGTAGGTCCTTTCCAACCCCATGTACCATTCTAGGGAAGTCCTAGCTAGATGTCTTGGAAAAAGTGCATTAGGAGCTTTTCATCATCTGAATACGCGGACCTCTTTCGGTAATAGGCTCTGATAAGAGTCTTGGGATAGGTTGTCCACTTATATTTGTCAAAGTCTGGGACCTTGAACTTATGTGGAATTCTCACGCTGGGAACCAAACCTAGATCAGTCATGTCAAGTCCAAAAGAATTTTGGTTCTCGTAAGCCCGCATTCTCTCCTCAATCATCGTAAACTTCTTATCAGCCTTTGATGGGAGACCAGCATCCAGGTCGTGCATAGAAAATGCATCTTCCTGTCGGTCTTCCTCCCAATGATGGTTGTGAGCTCCACCAACTCCATGGACAGCGCAAAATTTCCTCCACCAATACCACCTCCACTAGGAACTCCACCAGCAACACCTCCGCCAGGAGGAATAACAACTCCAGCACCTCCTCCCGAAAGGATAACAAGCACCACCTCCGCCCGGAGGATTGGCGCCACTAGCAACACCTCCGCCCAGAGGAATAACGCCACCATCTTCAACTCTCGAAGGATCAATGAGTGGTTGGACCAAAGTTCTCAGTTGTTCTTGTCCCTGAGCCATGTTTTGCATCAGTTCCACGAACTAAGTCATACGGGTCCGTACTTCCAGTAGTTCTGCATGAATCTATTCCATCAATCGTCTTTTGTTTCCTTGTGTACCGTACCTGTGAATATGAGAGTCCGCTATCCTGATGAAGAAAACCAGGTAGAGATAAGAAAAATCCAGGAAAGAACATATGTTATGCATATGAATATGAGAATGCAATGAAAATGTCCTGTTTGAGTATTCCCAGGGTGATCCACACCTTGATTCAAGTTTTACAATAATAAACATAAGAGATGGATAAAACACTGGTAAAAACCGCTCATAGATTAACAATAATGAGTCAATACATACAGCCCACATAGAGAAAATATAATCAAATACAACAGCTAATGATCCCAGTCAACAAGCGTGATGGTGATCAGATACAAAAGAAGAAAGGCAACTAAGGCATATCATCAATATCCACCAGAGACAACTCTCCCCAGCCACAATGCTCTTTACACCAGGCTTGAACCTCCTGAATAACTTCTTGGTATCAGGATGCTTTGGTCTCTGAATCAGCTCCTGAATGAGAATATCCTGCATGTGCATGATCCCCTCTAAGTAGCGACAATGTAGCTCCCAAGCATCTTCAAGTTTGGGCTTCTTCACCTCCGCTTGAACCTTAAGCTCTTCCAAGGATGACAAAGTCTCTTTAAGTTGCTTCTCGCTTCGGAACCTGTGAGACGATTCTTCTCTGACCTTTCTCTCTTTATCCTTGAGCTGTAGCTTCAACTTTTCAATTTGATCTCGGAGTTCATCTTCTTTCATCCTGTGAACCGTCACGGTGGCATTCCATTGACTGTTGAATTTAGAAATCTCGAGATGGGCTCTGTCTAGATCTTTCTTCCTCTGTTGGAGTAAGCTATTGGTTCTCCTCAAATCTTTGCCAATCCTTTCTCCGTTCTTGACTTCTTCTTCCAACTCTTTTTCCCTCTTGATTAATAGCTCTGTCTTCACCTTGGCGGCATATACTAACTCATTCTTATCATGCCCCAATTGATAGACCTCTATCTTTAGCTCTTCATTCTCTTTGTGAAGTTCTTCCTTCTCGGCCCAAAGCTTGTTGTACCTTTCAATACTGACTGTCGTGGGCTGCTCAATCTCTAGAGGGTACAACAATGCTTCTACGAGAAAAGGCAAACGGACAATCTCGAATATGTTCTATACCCACTCCATGTAGGTAGGATAAGCTTTAGAATTGCTCTTTCCTAGGGATGACTTCCCCTTCCCTTGAATGGTACCCCAAGCTTTTACGACTCTTCTTATTATTTCAGAATCTTCTGTCCCACTATAGAACAAGGATTCCTTCACTTCTTCGTCTGTTGGAGAATCTTTCAATGCGTACCCCAACTGTATCTTAGAAAGGAATTGATTGTAGTTAAAGCCACCCCTTATATACATAAAAATCACATTAGGAAACTCACCGCAACTATATATCATTTCAGAACCCAACAACCTCTTATCAAACCAGTGAATATCTTTAGCAGCTATGCCTATTATTCTCTCTGACCACTTCAACTGATCTTTGGTGTCTACAAAAGCACCCTCATGTGGTAGATGGCTATGAACCATTTACAGAGAAGAGGAGCACAACAGTAAACTAGTCCACCTTTCTTCTTGTAACTCCTTGAGTGCACTGAATGATACACGTCATCGAGAAGATTCTGATGGCGTTCACAACAGTAACTAGTCCACTTTTCTCATCATGAAGATTCTGATGGCGTTCATATCTACAAATCCCGATACATTAGGGAAGAGAGCAATCCCATAGATGCATAAGGCAAGAATGACGTTGAAAGTAGTCCAGCTACAGGCCTCAGCATACACCAGAGCTTCATTCACCAAAGAACTTAAAAGAAAGCCAGATAAACCACCCTTGGATCATAGATTACCCTTCACCATAGATGTGATCAAATAAAGAGCACCAGCAATAGCTTCTGGAGCAGGAACTTTCTTAGATTCGTGGAAGGGTACCTGATCTTTGACCGGAATATCCAGAATGAGTGAAAAATCCACCAAAGTAGGAGCCAATTGATAATCTCTGAATGTGAAGCATCTTAATGAAGGATCATAGAATTGTAACAACGTGTGAATATCCATCCTCTCATACTCTATAATTGTATGCAACATACCCAAGATCTTCCCATAATCATATTCAAATGACTCCAAATTACTTTGAGTAGTCTTGGCAATCAAACCCTGGAGCGAACTCAAATCTGGCGATTGAAATTTGAAGTTGACAGTACCCTTCTTACCGATGTCCATCTATGTAGATCTTCAGTAACAAGAATCAAGGATAAGATGTGAACCCTAGAAATAAATGAACATGAATGTTAGGATGCAATAATGATGCTATGCAAATGCAGACATGGGATCAAGGTTTCCATATTCTCTGAAAAGTTGTTGTGCTGCTGACTGAATAATATCAAAATTTTGCTCTGACCAAAATACCGGAATACTGGGATAACCAAAATACCAAGTTCATAAGTCCACACTGATAAGAAAACCAGAAAACCAGGTAGGTTGAAAGTCAGGGTTTCCTGCAAAACCCACCTGCTCTCACATGTGGGTTCTAGTCTTGGACAAGGCATCCTAGCATGTCCTCAGTATCACGGGCTCTCAGGTCGAGAAATGATAATAAGTTTACCATTTCTGGTTTGGCATTATCACCAATCAAGGAGGCCTCAACTGATTTCCCATAGACGGTCTCCAGAGTCATAAGTCCCCAAAGGAACACCCTGGTTACTGTATAGGCATACAGGTCAGAGTATCTCCTAAGAAAACCTCATCTGAATGTGGATCTCATGTCAACAATACGTATCAAACGTTACACATGCCAACACAAGCCCACTCTAATCCTATGTGTGTACTCAATCCTGGGTACTAGGCTTTTCTCTCGTGTAAGAATCCCCCCAACAACACAACAACAACAAAACAATATGATAACAGTAATCAAGTACAAATAAAATGCAAAACAAATTCCATAATATACAACAAATACAGAAAATAAATGCACAAAAATAAACACCCAATGATACATAAGCATACAAGCGCTAGGATTGACTCGCAAAGGGAACTCGAGTCCCCGGCAGAGTCACCAGTTGTCACAACGCGAAAAACAACTGGCAGAAAAAATGAGTCACCACCGAACGTAATTTATCCCGACGGGGGAAAGGAAATGATTGAAGAAACCTAAAAAATGGAAAAGAACATGGTCTCGCAACCAAGTTCTAGGTTTGGTAGTCGATTAGGCGAGAGGAAGGTATTAGCACCCCCACACGTGCGTTGTACTCAACGGGATCCACGCTTGTTGTTCTAATCAAAGGGTGTGTTCATCTAAAGCCTATCTGCTAACGGAAACAAAGAGGGAAAAAACAAAAGGAGACTCGATAGGACTTCGCCGTCCTAGGCCTACGTATTCTCTCGTACAATGGGAAAGTCAGATTCAACGTAGTTCGGAGGACAACGGGTGAATGGGGGGAAGGTTGCTCGCCAATACTTCGTTGTCTTGTGCCTACTTATCCTCATTAAGACGATAATGAGGAAGTCAGCGGATTCGTAGTTCGTGGATACGACCACAGAATGGTTAAGTGTTTTTTATGAGCGACGTTAAGTTTGCGTTCCAGTAGTTAGGGTCGATGCCTGTTTGTGGTAGAACGGAAATAGCATACTCTTATTGAAAATGATTTGACAAATAATCCCAAAGGATAAAATGGTTTGCAGTTTGTTTGTGAGTTTTAACATAAGTGGATTAACTTTTTTTTTGGAATGTGCATCTCACTAAAGTCTATGACATAGGATCGAATACTTCGCACTAACGATCCAAGCATCTCCCGTAAAAAATACCCTAAGATGAAGTTAGAAATTAATCCGCTCATCTTTTCCCATACCCATAGGATTGAGAGCCTAATGTCTATCCTACTTTGAACCTAATCGAAAATTAAGTTCAAACTAGAAGCCCTAAGGGAGCATGTGTTCAAACACAAGTAAACATTATACAACTCAATCTCAAACAAAAAATATGAATTGAAAACCCAGAGGAGAATAAAAGAGATGAAGAGAAGAAAAATGTCAAAGCAACACAAGATGAGAGAAATCAACACCAATGCACAAGTGTCACACATCCAGGAAGGATCATAGTATGCTCATCAAATGAAACAAGACAACATAGATGGATCAAGCACACAATCATTCATACACATTCTCAAACTCTATGTACTATGATCAAAGTGTTCACAATTTCAAGTTCAAGAGAAAAGATGAAGACATTTAAGGAAGTGCATAAGCAAACTTGTTTTAGAATTATAATTGAACACCATTAGGCATCATACCAAAGTAAAATGAGTTTAACAATAGGAGAAACAAGTAAGGTCAGAATTCACATCACATTATGATCAAATCAATTCAAAGATGAAAATATAGGCACCACACCATCCAACATGAACCACAACAAAGACTATGCATTCATTAATCATCAACTCATACAAACAAGTCATACACGATTCAAATAAATGAAACTAGGCCAAGGAATCAAGATGGGAAGTAGCATGAACATGAATATCATTCCAAACATCAACTCATGAATAGAAAAAAGAAACCTCAAAGATCAAGTTCAAACATGCATCCAAACTAGGCAAGCATACACCGTGATCATCTTCAAAGGAAGGCCTGTGTTCAAGCAAGGTACAAAGATCAAGTACTCAAGTAATGCATACCATAACATGAAGGTCAAAATCAAACTCAAATGATTCAAATCACATTCAATTCCAAGATATCAAGAAAGTTCAAGAAGGAACATGTTCAATATCATGTACAAAAAGTTATTCAAACATCCACTCAAGAAACAAATGGTCATGTGATATAAGTAAGAAAAAATGATCACACTATGGACATCTAAACATGAAGATCAACCCCTCAAACATTTTAATCAAAGCATACAAGAGTCCACAGGCATCAATTAGATCATACAGGAAAGCATCTCAAGAAACTAGGTTAAGAACATCAAAGAAGTAAGGTTAAAACATCATCCACTTGGAAATTCAACTAAAAATAGAAAAAATAGCCAAATAAATTTGAATCCAAAGCTCTAATCAATTTAAGACAGTGTGTAATCACATCCAATAAACATCTCAAACTTCACTCAAGCACAAGTGGACAAAGTGATTTGAAAGTAGGTCAAACGTCATGCACACTCAACTCAAAACCAAGTCACATTTAGGCACCAACCAAAAATATAAAAATGACCTATTAAATTCCATTAAAAGGCCCTAACACATGTTATATCCATAAAGAATAAATAAGAAAAAGATCTCAAGAATAATTGCATAAATGCATCACAAATTAAATCAAACAATCTCATGTAGAAGGCTAATAAAGCAAGAATCGAGGGCCAGGTAAAACCAATTAAGAAACAACCAAAAGTCAGTCAATCAAGCACCAAAACCACATTCAAATATTCATTAATTAAGTGTCTAAACATGTGAGAAAAATTGGGTCAAGAAGGCATAGAAAAAGCATCAAGAGACCAAACCTTAGTCAAGGACCAAAAAGGAAAACCACTTAAAAAATAAATTCAAAATAAAATAGTAAAAAAATTAAAAAATAAAATAAAAATATCCAAAAATTTCTCAATATGTGAAAGTTTCAGAAATATATTTTTAACTATTTTTAGAAAGAGTTTATCAATTAAAAATAAAAGCAAATTGAAAAGGAAACAAAAATAAAATAAAGAGAAAATAACAAGGCAAAGGGGGGAGGGGGGGGGGGGGGGGGGGGGGGTGAGAAAGTAATAACAAAAACAATGGGGATCAGTTTACACGCGTGTGGGCCACAAATAAGGAGGGTGTGAAAAGAAAATAGACCAAGCCCAGTCCTTGAATTCAATCTTCAGAAATAAAAAAAAAACACGCCTGGCTTGCCACATCACCTCATTAATTGAGGTGGCAGCCACATAGCCAGACATGCCAGCAGGTCAACAAGTCAACACAAACCAACACAATCATACGCCGGAGCTAGGGCTTCGTTCGTCTTCTCAAGCCACCCTCGCAGGAGATTCCTGTAAATGTCATCAAATCTTAGAACCAAGCACACCATTACACACATAATTTCAAGGAGAGCATGAATCTACTATCAAAATCCATAAATGTCCACTTTTAAGCCATGAAAACGAGCATGAACAAAACACACGCAAACTGAAAACCTCATCAAATCAACACAACAACGACCCTAATCTTGCCTACAATGATGTAGGGCTTTAGAAACCAAAACAAGGAGAACAATGCACACTTATTATGGCAGAAAAATGGAGAAAGGTACCTAACGGAGGCAATCTGTTGCTTCTTGATTTGCACAAAAACACTTTCATAAATGGGTTTGTTGCTTGGTGAGGTCAGTCTGAGTGGTTTGCTGAGCAAAATAGAATCATGAGTATGTGATGGATGACATATGGGAATGAGCAAAACTTTGATGATTTTTCTCTTTTCCTCATTTTAGCAAAGTATTCAAATGTGTGCATGCTTGAGGAGTGAGTATGTTTGATCAAATTTGGCAAGGTTTTATAGTACATGTGATGTAAGGTTAGCATGAAAAATGTATGGCACAAGAGCACATAAAGACATGTACAAGAAATGTAACATGGTGATGCTTAAAGAATGTGATCATGCATATCACTTTCACTAGCCATAACTTGGTGAGCTTTGCTCCATTTGACACATTCTTGTAATCAAAGGAAGTTATGAAGATTATTGAACAAAATTCATGTGGACATTAAGTTGAGATAAGGCTTGGATGAATGAGAAAACCTAGCTTTAAGTTTGCTCCAAAATCTGTCTAGGCATGCTTGAAAAAACTAAGTTATGAAAGCATCATGAGACATGAAAAATCCTTGACTTTGAGGAGCCATAACTTGAGTTCTATAAATCTAATGAAGGAGTTCTTTACATCAAATGAAAGCTTGAAATAAACTCTCCAACATTCATGTTGATGGGAAATTGAATTGGAGCTTGGATCATGATGGAAAATGTCTTGGAAGTTAACTTCATGAAGTTGACAAACAACTTGCTAAATTTGGCATCTTGAAACGCATCCTTGATTCTTCTTGATCCAACCTCATATTAACACTTGAGATGACTTGATATGCCCATGATTGACTTCAAAACCCAAGAGTTTGACTTTGTGAGGCCACAATTGACCTTCTTGATTAGATGAAACCATAATCCTCTTTCCATTTACTGAATCTTATACAATGACTTGTGAAGAGACATGATACATGTATGAACCTCTTGAGATGCATATTGAGACATAGAACGAAGATTTGATTCAAGAATAAACCAAAAAAGGCCTTTGACCAAAACCATAATTCAAATGATTGTGAGATTGTTGAGAATGCCTTGATGATGAAAGGACTTTGGAGCTTGAGACTACCACAAGATTGAATATATTCTCTTACTCCTTGCTTTAAGAACCATCTCTTCCTCTTGAAGACCAACAAAGATACCTTGATCCCATGCTTAGAACCAATGCTATGCACAAATGAATATGCAAATGAAAAGAAGCATACACCAAAAAGGTTAAAGAATGAGAGGGAAAATTTTGGGGTGTTACAATGAGGCAAAGGAAAACATGTTTGGACCAACATGTATGGACTCTTAGAAATATGAGTATCATTATTTAAATGAAGTTTCTGCAGATATCGAAGAAATGAGCAAACGCATCTTCCATGTTCCTTATCAAAGGTTGTTTATACCATTTGATGTAAGAAGAGCCTACGACCCAGACTCAAGTGCTTGAGGTACTGAGTTTGGTGAAAGTAGTGGATTCAATGGTTTAACAACCATTGAATCAAAACCCACTCAAAGCAGTATTCAGATTCTATGGTCAAATCTGAATACTCACACGAGTCTGACCGAGAAAATAACAAAAAAAATGTATGTTTGTTCTTTTCTGGCTTATTACTTGAATCAATGAGATATTTGTGTATATTTAAATACAAAGTCTCTGTTAGATTTCTAGAAAAGTTCCCTTAATAAAAGAATCTTTAGAGATCTTTAAGAAGAAACTATGTTGTATTTATCTATACTGAATATATCATTAGCTAGATGATGGTCATATTTATGGAAACATTTTCCTCACTTTTTGTGATGATACAACTGTTTGTTAGCTGTTAAAGAAACCAATTCAATATTCATTAATCACTCATGACTCTTAATTCAAGAGAAAATGTTTAGTTCGGAATAGAATCTTGAAGACTAATGATTGACAAAAGATGTCTCACTCTAAGTCTAGATCTACTTAACTCTGATGGATGATAGCTTCTGAAAATTTTCAGACTCTGAGATTCAGAAAAGGATTTTTTTACTTCTGATAAAGCAGTTTAAGTAAAATGTTTTTCAAAAACTTTTATATTACTTAAATATTTATAAAGGTGAAAACCATCTAGTGGATTCAGGAAATCTGTTGGATAAGAACCTTTGGGTAATGATGCTTTTCTTTTTATATATTATTATTATCTCTATCCTCTACCTTGTGTAACATCGTTTTATGTCCTTTTTCTGACAAGATTCTAATTCCTTTAAGAGTCTTGTTTAGTTCTTTTCTTTTCATTTTATTTTCTTCAGTTGTGTGTGTTAGAAGATATGCTTCGATCTAGAGGGGGAGAGAATAGATCACAAATTTTACAACAAAAAACTTTTGGAAAAAATCTGTTTTCAAAAATATGGCACAACAGAAAAATGACCCGGTCGAATCATCAAACAAACCTACTATCGAAAAGCTCTATGCGCAACGTGAACCTTTTGGAATGATAATGAATACAAATCGTTCAACAATTATCAAGTCACAGATCAATCAAATGAAAAGCTATTCGTAATGCTTATTTCCAATGAACATAAAGCGATAAAAATACACACAAATAATTTATCGAACACTTTGTGTGCGATTGATCACGTTTGGAAATTTGATTTATTTTGTTGATGTAAAAAGCCAATCACAATCAAAGTGATTATGATTATATCAGCAACTATAATTTAAAACAAAGTTGAAAACAATTTCCAGTCGAATTAATCGATACAACAATGAAATCGATAATTTGCAAGAACAACAATTAAAGAAAATTTAAGTGATAAAGAGATAAAGAAGAGAGAGACCAAGATTTGTTTAGGCATATCCCCAATCGGCCTCGTTATGGGTACGTCTACCCTCAATCTGAAATCAAATTGAGATACTTGCAATTAACCTTAACTTTGCAAAATCGTTTATACAAGAAATGAAGAACTCAAACCCCAAAATCCCTATGATTTGTGTTGACTCTTGTACCTCAAAACCCTTTATTAAAGCTTGATCAAGTGGCTAATAATACGACTATAATCCTCCGATTACTCTGAGTACGCAACTTGTTAAAACCTAAGATTCCCGAACACAATTCATCGTCTCAAACTACTCCCTTGCAAGGAAACCACCTTGTCCCAAGGCCTTCACTCGATCGAATCTGTGTTGACTGATCTTGTCCAAAACCTTCAAATCACACCGATCTTGAAGGAAAACCCCACCTTGATTTTTTTATTTGAAACACACAAAGTTCCCAACCTAATATTCTCGGCTACACCAAACCTAACTGGACGTTATTAACCTTAATATAGATGGTCACCCAATCGAAAAATGATTATGTGTAGTTTAATTGTGTGTATGAATAGAAGAAGGGATGAAGATGATGGGCAACTTTATAATCTGGTTTCGTTTAGGTTTTATCTCTAGAAAACCCTTAAACTAGAAGAAGGTGCATACATGAGTATATATAGGTATGTGAGAGAATGAGCAAAAGGAATGTAATAAGTTGGAGAAAAAAAATGAAATTTTTGAGGTGGGAACGCGTATAGGTCGGCCTATGAAGGTCATGGGTCAACCTATGTAGGTATTCAGGTCGACAAGTGAGGCAACATGTGAGGCGACCTATGGGTAGAGCCTACAAGCCTCAATACTGCTCCATGGGAGCCAACCTGAAGAGTGTATGTGTCGACCTGTACTGAAGCTGAAAATCGTATAGGTCGGCCTGTTCATGAATAGGTTGGCCCAAGATGAATTTGTATGCCCAAAAACTTATTTTTCAATGCAAATATGATGTTAACTCCTTTTCAAACTTATTTGAATGCTTCCTAATGCCAAGATGCACATCTAGAATGGGAGAATACCGTCCAATATACATAACACTACACTATCCTAGTTTTGACATCACTCAAAATATAAAGGCACTCACAGTGTGTTGATCAAACCAAGCCTGAGATGAATTCTCTAGTCAATTCTCCTTTGAATCAACTATTTGTCATTAATTAAATGTTTGTGGATTTTGATGAGTTGATTAAGCTAGGTTTTAACTTATAGAAGATTGTGTCTGAACAAAGTTGGAATGGATACTTTGAGATGCTATGTGGTTTCACTTATCCAAGTCTTGTCAAAGTGTTTTGGATTAATGCTTCCATTGTTGAGCTAAATTTTGAGTGTGATATTCTTTCTAAAGTGACTGTTGTTTCTATAACAGTAACCTCTAAATCGATTGCTAACATGATCAATTATGAGGAGATTGGAGAAATCCTAGGAACTCTTATTTGGGAACATTATCTTCCTACTTGGTGTTTCTTTGTAGATCCATCTAACACATCTTTGGTCTCAATTCTTTGTCCTAATGCAATTGTTTGGAATCAGATTCTAAACTCAAACTTGCTTCCTAAGGATAAGGATCTAGACCTCTTGGACCCTATTGAAAAGGATTTGCTACTACTTCTCAATTCAGACTTGCAGATTAATCTTCCTCAAGTTATGTTTGACTATTTGAAGATGACTATTTCTTCCTCTCACGGGGGAATGACTTTCTTCATTCCTTATGGACGAGTTCTTTCAGAACTACTGGTCCAGCAGGGAGTTATCATAAGTTCAGAGGTTGATTCGTCTATAATATGGAGAGATAAGTTTGAAGCTATTTATGAAAGATTTTGATGTTATACTTCTGAAAATTTATGTCTTGTAATTATTAGGAATTTTTATTTTAAGCAATCTTATTGTTAATCCAAGTTTGTTCATGTTTTTGTGCATCTTAACTGTTATAAATATTCATTTATATAGTTGTTCAAGAGGATGAAACAAATAGGATTAAAAACTCTATATATGCAACATTCTCATTAACTGGAATCTATTACAAATTGTTAAGACTTTCTACGCATTCAGATTTTCCCTAAAGTATTCCCCAGGATCATCTGACATATCTAGATTGTCTAAATAATCTTGCCATTATTCCTTTGCAAACTCTACATCCTCCTTTCTCAGTTGATTTCTATATTATGACCTAGAAGTTCTTCTTCTTCTATGTATCTCAACGAAGGTTGCTGAAGAAGAGTGTGCTTCTGAAGTCATCTGTTTACTTGTAGAACCTTCAGTTGCTGCATCACTCTAGTTTGCTTGAGTTGTTGCATTAAGCATGGTTATCTTTCTAAAATCTCTCTTTGGAACCCAAATTTTCTTTTGCTTATAAATTTTGGTGTTCAGAAGATTTAGTGGTTATGAAAGTGAGTCTACTAAGGGGTTTTTATAGAATCGTGACATTTATTACCTTTGAGTATTCATTATTTTATTATTAATGAAATTCTGGTATGCAGATCTCAGATGTCCTAAGAGATGTCGAGACACTTGGTCTCTTCTTTAAAAACAATGACAAGAAGGAGCACAATAAAAATTGCAGAAAGTAAACGAACACACAGTAATTGTTAACCCATTTCGGTGTACAACAACACCTACGTCTGGGGGCTACCAAGCCAGGAATGAAATCCACTAGATAGTATTAATTCTAAGCTAAACAACTTCCAGTTTACAACTTATCACTTAATCACTACCCATGCTTAATTTCTACCTAAGACTCTCCTAGGTATGAGACCCTTCTCAATTCCCTTTCAATCACAATAGTGACATACATTACAACTCAATGCAAACAGTCCAGCTCTAGTATCAACACGACATAAGAGAGGCTCAAAAATACACAAACCCTAAAACTCACTAAGCAGCAATGTATTTTCCACACATTGATTAAGTTTAATACATCCTATTTATAACCATAACATAGACTGAATTTAGGCTTCAAAAACGCAGCAATTCTGTTACACAAAATCTGTAACTTATTCTCTTTAAGCGTTGTTTCTTCAATCCAAAGTTTCCTAAAATGTCTCCACACTTAGAAAATGGCATCTTCAAATTCAAACAGAATCTTTGATTCCTCAATCTTGAACGCCACCTAGGATAAACAAATATTCCCACAACATTATGAAATCTGGAAATAAATTAGCAGTATCAAAACTGCAAAGTAACAGACAAAGATATTGAATCATCATGATAGGACATCTTGTCCAACATCTTGTTTTCAGTTTGTTCTTCATGTTAAGACATCTTGTCCAACATCTTGTTGTCAAGTTACTTTTACCAAAATTAATGTCAAACTCTAAAGCTTGGACTTATCAATCTCCCTATTTGGCAGATTTTGGCTAAAACTAACTAAATAACCCTTGCATACAAATACACAAAAATTCAGAGGCAAAAATCATAACAATAGCAAAAATAATATAGCCT
Source organism: Lathyrus tuberosus (assembly GCA_022829125.1). Lineage (NCBI taxonomy): Eukaryota > Viridiplantae > Streptophyta > Magnoliopsida > Fabales > Fabaceae > Lathyrus > Lathyrus tuberosus. The sequence continues at coordinate 1,281,345 of JALAZF010000574.1, read as the reverse complement.
CCCCCTCAATCAGTTCCTTCTTCTGCAATAAGTGGTTATCACTCTCCCCCTCAATAGCAGCCAGTGATTAGTGGTGGTTTGTTAAGTTAGTATTACTCCCTCTTTTTAGCCATACTATGACAAAGGTAGTTAACTAACTAAACAACCAAACATTAACACAAGCAGAACAAGAGTTTAAAGTACATATCAAGCACATGAAGTGCCAAAAATATCCTGGGCATTTAGCCCTTACAAAACATAACCACAAAAAAATGAATACTACTAACAAACATCGTCTTCAGTAGCCTCATCATCCTCTTCCTCTTCCTCTTCAAGGTCCTCACCATCTAACTCACCATCTTCATCAGTAACAACATTTGATGTGACAATGTCTTGGACATGATCACCAGCAAACAATTTGTGATGCAAAGTCAAAGGAGACTCCCTTTTCATGACTTTATCATTATTCAGCAAAATACTAGAATATTGTTGAAGAATTATGCTACAAATGAGAGTTGGTTATGAAAACCTCTCTTTATTTGGTGGAAACACACATACACCCACTCGAATAGTATTCTCACACCAAATTAACTGCTATAAATCTTCAGACAGGCAAATCCCAAGTTTTCCCTTTAACACCTCAAATTGATTAGCCTCCAAAGCTTTAGTAAAGATGTCAGCTAGCTGATTCTCTGTGGCAACATGCTCCAATGTTATAACTTCGTCTTCCACAAGATTTCTAATGAAATGATGTCTGATGTTAATATGTTTGGTTCTACTGTGTTGACTAGGATTCTTTAAAATATTGATGGCACTCAAGTTGTCACAAAATAATGTCATGACATCTTGTGTGACATTATACTCGGTCAACATTTGCTTACTGCTAATTGCTGCTATGTACTCAGCCTCATTAGTAGATAGAGAAACACAATTCTACTTCTTACTGAACAATGAAATCATGTTGTTTCCCAAAAAGAAACATCCTCCAGAGGTGTTCTTCCTATCATCAGCACTACCAGCCCAACCAACATCACAATTTCCCATCAACGTGGAATTAGAATTATGAGAATACAACTGACCATAGTCACATGTACCATTCACATACTTCAGAATCCTTTTGACATGATTGATATGGCTAACTTTAGGTTCAGCTTGATATCTAGTGAAAACTTCAACAACAAAAGTTATGTCAGGTCTGCTTGCAGTAAGGTATAGAAGACTGCCAATCATGCTTCTATATAAACTCTAATCAACACTAACACCCTTTTCATCCTTAGACAACTTCAAGTGTGTAGGAGCAGGAGTCCTTTTGTGGATAGCATTCTCCAAACCAAACTTCTTCACAATACTCTTTGCATATTTCCCTTGACAAAGAAATATGGATTTTTCCATCTGTTTGACTTGGAGACCAAAAAAGTAGGTTAATTCACCCACCAAACTCATCTCAAACTCAAATTACATTTGCTTGATAAAATGTTGAACCATCTCATCTGACATCCCTCCAAACACAATATAATCTTCATAGATTTGAGCTATCATGAGTTTGCCATCCTTCTCTTTAACAAAGAGAGTTTTGTCAATTCCACCTTTTTTGTATCCATGGTTGATGAGGAACTCAGTTAGCCTCTCATACCAAGCTCTTGGAGCTTGTTTCAACCCATACAAGGCCTTCTTCAATTTGAACACATGATCTGGAAATGTAGGATCAATAAATCCTTTTGTTGTTACACATATACTTCTTCATTCAAGTATCCATTTAGAAAGACACTCTTAACATCCATTTGAAACAACTTGAATATCAACAAACAAGCCACTCCAAGTAACAATCTAACAGACTCCAGCCTAGCAACAGGAGCAAAAGTTTAATCAAAGTCCACCCCTTCAATTTGAGTGTACCCTTGAGCAACAAGTCTAGCCTTGTTTCTGGTGATCACACCTTGCTCATCAGACTTGTTTTTAAACACCCATCTTGTACCAATAACATTTAACCCTTCGGGTCTTGGCACAAGATCCTAGACCTCATTCCTTTTGAACTGCTCCAGTTCCTCTTGCATAGCATTGATCCAGAACTCATCAGTCAAGGCCTCTTTGACATTATTGGGTTCCAATTTTGAGACAAAGCAAGCACCAACAACAACTTCTCTTAATCTAGTAATTCTTTAACCATTAGGATCTCCTATTATAAGCTCCTTAGGATGATTTTTCTGAATTCTGATGGAGGATCCCCTGTCTACTCTCTCAGTCTCTGCAGGTTCAGGATTAACACTTGAGTCTGCAGCATCTTCAGAAACATCATGCAATGTTCCAACATCTTCTGTGACATCTTCAGGAACATCACTCATGGGAAATAATGTTCCAATATCATATGTGACAGCAGCTTCTGTAGTTGAGTTATCCATCACAACATTTATAGATTCCAACACAACATTAGTGCTGGAGTTGAATACTCTATTGGCTCTGCTATTTGTAGAGTATCCCAGAAAGATTCCTTTATCACTTTTTGGATCCATATTTTTCCTTTGCTCACGGTCAGCCAAAATGTAACATTTACTTCCAAAGACATGGAAGTACTTCACAGTTGGTTTTCTTCCTTTCCATAGCTCATGTAAAGTAGTAGATGTGCCAGATCTGATGGTTACTATATTCAGGATATAACAAGCAGCATTAATGGCTTCAACCCAAAAATGATATGGAAGTTTCTTGGCATGAAGCATGACCCTTGCACATTCTTGAATTGTCCTATTCTTTCTCTCAACCACATCATTCTGTTGAGGAGTGATGGGTGAAGAGAACTCATGACTAATTCCTTCAGAGGAACATAAATCATCAAACTTGCTATTTTCAAATTCCTTCCCTTGGCCACTTCTAATTTTAACTATGCCACAATCCTTCTCTCTTTGAAGTTTTTGACAAAGTTCTTTAAACACTTCAAACACCTTCACTCATGTGAATCTTGAAAAGTCATCAACCAGAACATAAACATACTTCTTTCCTCCAAGACTTTCAACCTGCATAGGTCTCATCAAGTCCATATGAAGTAGGTCCAAATTTTTTTAAGTGGTCAGATGTTGAAGCTTCTTATGTGACATCCTTGTCTGCTTTCCAATTTGACATTCACCATAGACTATTCCTTCATCAATTTTTAGATTTGGAATACCTCTGACAGCTTCCTTTGACAAGACTTCCTTCATTCCCTTCAAGTGTAAGTGGCCATGATTCTGATGCCACATCTTCACCTTATCTTCTTTTGACATCAAGCAGATGGAGGAACACTTTGTTTCTAGAGGAGTCCACAAGTGACAATTATCCTTAGACCTGGCTCCCTTCATGATAACTTCATCTTTATCATTTGTTACCAGACACTCAGATTTAGTAAAGTTAACCTTGACACCTTGGTCACATAGTTGACTAATACTTATCAGATTAGCAGTCAACCCTTTGACAAACAATACCTTATCAAGACTAGGCTGCCCAGTATAGTCCAGCTTCCCAACACCCTTTATTTCACCTTTTGATCCATCCCTAAAGGTGACATAACTAGTGGAATATGGTTTAATATCCACCAAAAAATTATTGACACCAGTTATGTGTCTAGAATAATCACTATCAAAATACCAGTTTTCTCTAGCAGAAGCTCTTAGAGAGGTGTGTGCTATGAGACCAGCAGTGCCATTCTTAGGAATCCACTTCTTCTTTGTTTTAACAGCAGCCTCTTTTCTTCTGGATTGAGTCACAGATTTGGGATAACCACGTAGCTTGTAGCAATATGGTTTTATATGGCCAAACTTACCACAATGATGAAATTTCCAGTCTTGGTTCTTTCTTCCTGAGGAATTCTTCTGATGTATTTGTTGATGTTGGGACATCTTACTTGACATCTTTCGATTCTGCTTCTTTTGGGTTGAGCAGAATTCATGGCAGGCCCTTTTTCCAATATTCTCAGCTTGATCATTATAACCAAGCCCTTTAACATTTCCAACATTCCTTTCTGATTGAAGAATTTCATCCAGCACATCAGAACTGCTATTGAACATTCTTACAGATTTAGTCATATTGTCAAGTTCAGAGTTAAGCAATATAACTTCATCCTCTAGGTCAGAGATGATAGCCAGGTGCTTCAATCTTTCATCATGAAATTGAACAATAAGATTCTGTTGATCTTTTCCTAGTTGACATACTTCTGCACTTCTGATGCACAACTCCTTGTACGAGGCATCCAGTTTATCAAAAGTGAGTTCTTCATCATCTGATTCTTTATCAGAATTATATACTCCAGTAAGAGCAGAAACTTGTTTAGCTGATTCTCTTTCACTTGAAGAACCATCTTCAGTCCATGATATAGACAAGCCTTTCTTCTCCTTCTTGAGAAAGGTAGGACACTCAGATTTGATGTGTTCAAATCCTTCGCATTCATAGCATCAGATTCCTTTGTCTTTGTTAGCTTTCTCTTCAGTTTTTGACCTTCTTCCAAAATCCTTCCTTTTGTTGATGTCGGATGACTGAGTCTTGACATTTGATCTTGACTCCCTGTCCATCCTCTTTAACAATTGGTTATACTGTTTTCCAAGTAGCACAACAACCTTAGACAATTCTTCCTTGGAATTTGGTTTACATTCACCTTGATTAGACACAAAGGCTGTGCATTTTCTTTTTTTTAGATTTCTCACTGATTGCCAATTCAAAAGTCTGAAGAGATACCATAAGTTCATCCACCTTCATGGTGTTTATGTCTTGGGCTTCTTCAATGGCAGTCACCTTCATGTCAAATTTCTTTGGAAGAGATCTTAGGATTTTTTGGACCAACTTAGCTTCTGGAATCTTTTCTCCTAGATAACTTGAAGTATTGGCTATATCAACAATGTTCATGTGAAAGTCTTGAATAATTTCATCCTCCTTCATCTTCAAGTTCTCAAACTTGGTTGTAACAAGTTGAAGTCTTGATGATTTCACCCTAGAGGTTCCTTCATGAGCACTCTTCAAAATCTCCCAAGCATCTTTGGCAATAGTACAATTCTTTATCAATCTGAATAAGAACAATAAGAGCGGACAGACCGACTTGCTCTGATACCACTAATGTAACACCCTTTTCTACCCAACAAACATGACGAATAAGAACAATAATTTAATCAGAGTAAAGTCCCAAAAGGGCGCCCCATTTCATCACATAACATCAAATAACCACCTGTCCCGTACCACGGGTTTTAACATCTTGAATTTATTTAAACATCACGCAGCGGAAATCAAAATTTAAAGAAACACTTTTATAATCCAAAACTTCGTAAAATAAAACTCATGAAGACATCATGCCAACAAAATAAAAGAACGTAAATCATTCGACTCAAACATCCCGACCCGATGTTACATATCAGAGCAAGACCCTCTAATCGACGGATAAATCAAAATACTTCAAAAGCTAAATCTTCATGCGCCAAGAAAGCTAAGCTTGATCACCTGCACGTTACCTACGTGGAGGTAACATTCAAGCAGGCAGGGTGAGTAATCACGAATCAATATATAAGATATAAGCATAAGATAAAGCATAAGCACAAACATCATTAAATCATTCACAATCGTCATTAATACATTGATTACATCCATAGAATGCAATGCCACACAATATGAAAATGTAACACCATAGACTTATGCATGTGGTACCAATTCGTCATAATTGATGGACACTGGGCAATCACCCTCCAAAGATTCCCATCAATAGGATCGATTCTACACAAGAACCAGAGCACGTCACAAAACACTTCAATCCACACAATGGGATTGAAGCCACCAAATGGACCAAAGTCCTAACTATGCCATGAATGCATGATGAAAATCGTCATAACAATCATCATCATAAAATCGTCATAATTGCATCATCATCCATGAATCATCATCAAACATCATCACACAACACCAATTTCCCCTCATCATAATTCGTCACTATACCACACATTTCATCATATTATACTCGCCGCATAAGAAATCCTCGATTTTATCCCATTCATCTTCATTACTAGTTTACTAATGTTTTATTATCTCATCATAGTCTTACGTCTCATAGAAACTGCATCACAAGCGAAATTGGGACAGAAATCGCAAAAACGAGAAAATCTGCCAACAACTCTGTCCATACGTGTATAACCATGCCCTATAAGCGTATGGCTCAATTCCTCGCCCCTGGCCTGCGTATCTTACGCGTAGGACCCCTTGCCCAGGTCTCCCTTACGCGTAATGCCCTCCTTGTTATGCATATCACCAGAGAGGTTTCCTTCTCAAAATTCCTCTTCAGACTCCCATTACACGTAATGGCTAAGCCATACGTGTAATGTACCTTTCCCAAGGACCCCATATGTGTAATGGCGTCCCATACGCGTATGCCTCTTCCTTCTCAGCTTCCCATACGCGTATTACCATCCCATACGCGTATTGCCCTCATTCTCATACGCGTATCCTACGCGTACTGGCAGAGGGCCGTGTTGGCCCCGGGGGACGCGTGTGTATGCAACGCGTACCACCCTGGGAATGTCCCCTCTTATGCGTAATGCCTCCCCTATTACGCGTATTGCCAAAAAACACTCCAAACTCAGATTTCGCATCTGAACAAAAACCTTCCCATTCCAGCACCTTCGATCCTTCAAAATCATAATCAAACCATTTTCGATTCATCACAGATCTACGTTTTTATCCTACTTCATCATTCTCATCAATTTCTTCCTAATTATTAAGTCCTAATTCATTAATCTCACCTTCGATTTCAGATCTGGTTTATTCACATGTTCATTACAGCAACAGAAATCATTCACATGATTTTCACAGAATTTACAACAACACATACCAGATTCATATCAGAAAATCGACCAACACAGATGCACGAAAATTTACACAGATTCAGCATACGGAAATTCATCACAAAACACAGAACACACAAACTACTCTACCTTAAACCCATATCAAACATATGAACCCGGATTAACCCCCCATACCTTGAATTTTCCAACAAAGATTCTTCTTTTCAGGGTTCTACGGTTGATCCTCTTGTTCTTGGGTTCTAGCCTCCTTTCCTCAGCTCTCTCTTCACTTCTTAGGGTTGCACAGACTAATTCTCCTAATTCCCTATTTTCTTTTTGTTAAACCTATTTTTTGGGCCCTAATCATGATTTACCCGTATTACCCTTAATTAACCTCCTCAATATTACCGTCTTATCCTTAATGGTTCTCTTAATTATTTTTAATAATAATAATAATAATAATAATAATCTACTTATTAAAATTATCTTACTATTATTACTAATAAAATAATCTTAATTTAATTACTACTTCTAAGATACCTCAAGGTTCCCTTAACTTAGACTACCCGACAATACCACCCAAAGTCATCAAGTGTCAACATATTCCCCAAAATGCACCAAAACACCGAATAATCATAATAATTCAATTAAATAAATATTATAATTATTTTGGGGTGTTACAACTCTCCCCCACTTAAAGAATTTTCGCCCTCGAAAATTACCTTAAGGAAACAGAGTCGGATACGACTCCTTCATCTGATCTTCACGCTCCCAAGTCTAACTTTCACCACCTGGTCCACCCCATAACACCTTCACCAAAGCTATGTCTTTGCCCCGCAGTTTCTTCATTTCGCGACCATCAACCCCCACAGGCAATGCTTCCACAGTCAGATTATCCCTCACTTGTACATCACCCATCTGAATCACATGCGATGGATCTGGAATGTACTTCCTCAACTGAGACACATGGAACACATCATGTAAATTCGCAAGTGACAGTGGTAAAGCAATCTGATAGGCTACCTCCCCTATCCTCTGCAAGATTTGATAAGGACCAACAAAACGTGGAGTGAGCTTCCTAGACTTCAAAGCTCGACCCACACCAGTCACTGGCGTCACCTTCAGAAACACGTGGTCCCCCTCTTGGAATTCAAGTGCCTTCCTCCTCTTATCATGATAACTCTTCTGACGACTCTGCAAAGCTCTCATTCTTTCTTGGATTATCTTAATCTTCTCAGTCGTCTCCTGCACAATCTCAGGTCCGAGTACGATGCTCTCGCCTGACTCATACCAACACAATGGAGTCCTACATCTTCTTCCATATAAAGCTTCGTACGGTGCCATCCCAATACTAGTATGCAAGCTATTGTTATACGTGAACTCAATCAACGGTAAATGGATATCCCAAAATCCTCTGTGATCCAACACACAAGCCCTCAGCAAATCCTCTAAATATTGGATAGTCTTTTCCGTCTGACCGTTCGTCTACGGATGATATGCAGAACTCATCTTCAACTTAGTACCCAAAGCAACTTGCAAACTCTTCCAGAACCTCGACGTAAATCTCGGGTCTCTATCCGACACAATACTCGAGGGTATTCCATGCAACTTCACAATATCCTCAATGTACATCTCAACTAACTTCTGCATAGAATGATTAATCTTCATCGGCAAGAAATGAGCCGATTTAGTTAATCTATCCATAATTATCCAAATCGAATCATTTCCCTTAGCAGTTCTCGGCAAACCCGACACAAAATCCATGGAAATGCAATCCTATTTCTACTCTGGAATATTCAACGGTTGCATCGTACCTAAAGGTTTCTGATGCTCAATCTTCGACTTTTGACAAGTCAAACATGCATAAACAAACTCCACAATATCCTTCTTGATACCTGGCCACCAAAACAACTTTTTCAAATCCTGGTACATCTTCGTAGCACTGGGATGAATACTCAATCTACTTCGATGTCCCTCCTCAAGAATGCTTTTCTTAATATCTAGAACATCTGGAACACACATCCTGTCTCTGAACATCATCACACCCTTCTCGTCAATCCGGAATTCACCTCCGTTACCTTGGTGGATTAATGTCAACTGGTCAACCAACTTCAAGTCAGATTATTGTCCCACTATAATCTCTTCCAGAATACCACAAGTCAACTTCAACATCCCCAACCTCACACTGTCCGGAGTCTCTTCACATACCAAACTCAAATCGCGAAATTGCTCAATTAATTCCAACTCTTTCACCATAAGCATAGACATATGCAATGACTTCCTGTTCAAGGTATCAGCCACTACATTTGCTTTACTAGTTCAAATCGAAGTCAAAATATTTCAACAATTCCAACCACCTTCTCTGCCTCATATTCAACTCCTTCTGATCAAACAAGTACTTCAAACTCTTATGATCGCTGAACACCTCAAACTTAGAGCCAAACAGGTAATGTCTCCAAATTTTCAGCACAAACACCATAACTGCCAACTCTAAGTCATGGGTTGGGTAATTCACTTCATGAAGCCTCAACTGCCTGGAAGCATAAGCAACAACTTGACCATTCTGCATCAACACTCCTCCAAGACCCATCTTCGACGCATCACAATACACTACAAAAGATTCATTCGAATTAGGAAAAATCAACACTGGAGTGATCGTCAACCTCTTCTTCAATTCCACAAAACGCTCTTCACAAGCTACATACCACACAAAAGCTTGCCCCTTTCGAGTCAGCTGAGTCAAAGGTAATACCAACTTAGAAAAACCCTCAATAAACTTGCGGTAATATCCTGCCAATCCAAGGAAACTTCGTATCTCAGTAGCAGATTTCGGAGTCTCCCACTGTAGCACAACATCAATCTTAGAAGGATCAACGACAATTCCACCACTTGAAATCACGTGACCAAGGAAACTCACTTCCTTCAACCAAAACTCACACTTCGACATTTTTGCATACAACTTCTTCTCCTTCAATACTTGCAACACAGTTCTCAAATGTTCAGCATGCTCTTCTTCAGATTTAGAGTATATAAGAATATAATCAATGAAGACCACAATAAACTGATCCAAATACTTATGAAAGATCTGATTCATATACTCCATGAACACACCAGGTGCATTGGACACTCCAAACGGCATCACAGTGTATTCATAGGGACCATACCTCATCCTGAAAGCTATCTTCGGAATATCATCAGGCTTAACATGAATCTGATGATAACCCGAACTCAAATTAATCTTGCTAAACACACAGGCACCTACTAAGTGATCCATTAAATCGCCGATTCTCAAAAGTGGATATTTATTCTTGATAATCACTTTATTCAACTGCCGATAATCAACACACAACCTCATACTTTCGTCCTTCTTCTTCACTAACAGCACAGGAGCACCCCACGGAAAAATGCTCGGTCGAACAAACCTCTTCTCGAGCAATTCTTCCAGTTGTTTCTTCAATTCACTTAACTCATAAGCGGACGTCCGGTGAGGAGCCATTGACACTGGACTCGTACCTGTTATCGAGTCCACTGCAAACTCTACTTCGCGTTCTGGAGGCAAATCACTTGTTTCGTCTGGAAACACATCTGGAAATTCACAGACAATAGGTAATTCAACTCTCGCAGCTTCACGATCAACCTGCAACAATGCAAACATTGGAAACACCAAGGCTTTGTCTTCCAGAAGTTCGTCTACTTGCTTAGCAGACAAGAACATCAACTCCTCACTGTTACCAAACTCGGGAAACTCTACGGTCTTATTATAACAATTGATATGAATATGGTTGAACTCCAACCAGTTCATTCCAAAGATTACACCAATTTGGTGCAAGGGTAAACACACCAAATCCATCACAAAACTCCTCCCAAAAATCGTCAAAGGACATCTCAAACATACAAAAGTAGTAGTAACATAACCATTAGCTGGAGTTTCTATTACCATATTACCATTCATATCGGACAATTTCAAACCCAATCTATTAACACATTCAAGAGAGATAAACGAATGAGTAGCACCAATATCAATAATAGCAACCAACTCAACATTATTAATAAAAGGGTTAAATATACAATACCCCCCTGCAATGTTAGCGATTTCTCATTTTAGCCCCTGGTAAAATTTTTTTTTTAAAAACCCCCTCGTAATATCCAGATTCTCTCACTTAGGCCCCTGGCTGCCACATGGCAGCAAAGATTCCTTTCTCTTTGCTTGCGTGGCAGCCACGTGGCATTTTTAATATTATTTTATTATTTTAATATTATTTTTTTTTTTATTTTTTTTATTTTTTTTAATTTTTTTTATTTTTATTTTTTTTATATTTTATTTTACTTTTTTTTTAATTTTTTTTAATTTTTTTTTTTTAATTTTTTTTTTACTTTTTTGTTTTATTTTGTTTTACTTGTTTTTATTATAATTTTTATAATTTTTTTTTCTTTTTTTTATTTCTTTTTCGTTTTTATTTATATATATATATATATATATATATATATATATATTTTTTTTTTTTTTTTTTTTTTTTTGTTTTTGGACCTAATTTTTATTTTTAATTCTATTTTAAACAAATTTTTATTTTAAAAATTACACTAGTGCGGAAAAGACTTTTTACATCGGGCGAAAAACACATTTTACATCGGTTCTGGGTCCGATGTAAAGCCAAGCGATGTAGTAAATCAAAGACATTTTACATCGGGCCATAGTCCGATGTGAAAAATACATCTACTACATCGGTTGACTATTAAGTCTGATGTGAAATATATCTACTACATCGGTTGACTATTAAGTCCGATGTAAAATGTATGTTTTTACATCGGTTGCCTTTCTGACCCGATGTAAAATGTATGTTTTTACATCGGTTGCCTTTCTAGCCCGATGTAAAATGTTTTTTTTTATATCGGTTTCCTTTCTGGCCCGATGTAAAATATATGCTATCTTTCTTAAAATGTATGTTTTTACATCGGTTGCAAGGCGAAAAAGAAATTAAAAAAAAAAGAAAAAAAATTATAAAAATTAGGGTTAAATATACAAAACCCCCCTGCAATGTTAGCGAATTCTCATTTTAGTCCCTGTAAAATTTTTTTTTTTAAACACCCCCTCTTAAAAAAAAAAATTTTAAAAAATTTAAAAAATAAAAAATAAAAAAAAAATATTAAAAAATATTAAAAAAATATTAAAAAAATATAAAAAAATATAAAAAAAATATAAAAAAAATTAAAAAAAAATTAAAAAAAAAAATAAAAAAAATAAAAAAAATAAAAAAATAAAAAAAATAATAAAATAATATTAAAAATGCCACCTGGCTGCCACGCAAGCAAAGAGAAAGGAATCTTTGCTGCCATGTGGCAGTCAGGGGGCTAAGTGAGGGAAATTGGATATTACGAGGGGGTGTTTAAAAAAAAAATTTTACAGGGGCTAAAATGAGAATTCGCTAACATTGCAGGGGGGTTTTGTATATTTAACCCTTAATAAAACAAGTACCTCGAATCAGGTTGTCCTTCTATGGAACTTCTGCACCACTCAAAGCAAACACTCTACCTTTGGTCAGAGCAGTAGTAGCAATCTTCTTAGGTTTCTGACACTGGGTACTGATGTGATCCTTCTCACCACAATTGAAATAGGTTGGACTGTCATCCTTGTAATCAGTAGCTCTATGACCCTTCTTACCACATCTGCAGCACCTCAACACACTATTGGTGCAAGCATCGGAACGGTGGCCTTGCTCGCCACACCTATAACACTTCCTAGAAGCGGGAGCTACTCTCCCACTTGTCTTCTTCCCATCTGAAGCCTTATGCTTCCCTTTGTCAACTAAAGTCGTATAAGGTTTCCCTCTATACTGCCCCTTCTCTTTCTTCTCAATCAGCTGCTTGTAGTGAGTAGATCTAGCCCAGCTATCCTCATCGTAGATCCTACTCTTATCCACCAGCTCAGCATACCTGCGAATCTGTTGGTACCCAATGCCCTGCTTGATTTCTGGCCTTAACCCATTCTCGAACTTGAGACACTTGGACGCCTCGACATCAGCATAATTGTAGTGAGGACAGAACTTCACCAATGCCTCCAACTTCGCAGCATACTCTGCCACCGTCATATTTCTTTGCTTCAGCTCAAGGAGTTCCACCTTTCTCTTGCCACGAGCATCCTCTGGAAAATACTTTCCCAGAAATTCCTGCTTGAACATAGCCCAGGTTATCACAGTACCAACGTCTTCCAGTCTCTGACGGGTGTTATCCCGCCAATCCTCAGCCTCTTCAGACAGCATATGAGTTCCAAACTGCACTTGTTGTGCATCAGTACCCCCCATCACCCGACAGATCTTCTCAATCACCTTCTGCCACTTATGTGCACTCTCTGGATCATGAGTACCCACAAAAGTCGGCGGATTGTTCCTCTGGAACTTCCCTAAAGCACAAAACTTATTCGGAACTCCACCATTCTGATTGTTCTGAGCCATTGCTTGAGCAAGCGACTCCAATGCATCAGCGATAGCACGATCATTTCTCCCATCCATCTTGCATACCACTAACAAGGTTAGAAGAAACAAAACATCGACAGTGTACCCACACTCGTCGACTGACAAGGGACTGACATCATGTAAAGCCTGGGCGGACAGACCGACCTGCTCTGATACCACCAATGTAACACCCTTTTCTACCCAACAAACATCACGAATAAGAAAAATAATTTAATTAGAGTAAAGTCCCAAAAGGGGGCCCCATTTAATCACATAACATCAGATAACCACCTGTCCCGTACCACGGGTTTTACCATCTTGAATTTATTTAAACATCACGTAGCGAAAATCAAAATTTAAAGAAACACTTTTATAATCCAAAACTTCTTAAAATAAAACTCATGAAGACATCATGCCAACATAATAAAAGAACATAAATCATTCGACTCAAACGTCCCGACCGGATGTTACATATCAGAGCAAGACCCTCTAATCGACGGAGAAATCAAAATACTTCAAAAGCTAAATCTTCATGCGCCGAGAAAGCTAAGCTTGATCACCTACACGTTACCCACGTGGAGGCAACATTCAAACAGGCAGGGTGAGTAATCACGAATCAATATATAAGATATAAGCATAAGATAAAGCATAAGCACAAACATCATCAAATCATTCACAATTGTCATTAATACATGGATTACATCCATAGAATCCAATGCCACACAATATGCAAATGCAACACCATAGACTCATGCATGTGGTACCAATTCGTCATAATTGATGGACACTAGGCAATCACCCTCCAAAGATTCCCATCAATAAGATCGATTCTACACAAGAACCAGAGCACGTCACAAAACACTATAATCCACACAATGGGATTGAAGCCACCAAATGGACCGAAGTCCTAACTATGCCATGAATGCATGATGCAAATCGTCATAATAATCATCATCATAAAATCGTCATAATTGCATCATCATCAAACATCATCACACAACACCAATTCCCCCTCGTCATAATTCGTCACTATACCTCACATTTCATCATATTATACTCGGCGCATAAGAAAATACTTGATTTTATCCCATTCATCTTCATTACTAGTTTACTAATGTTTTATTATCTCATCATAGCCTTACGTCTCAAAGAAATAGCATCACAAGCGAAATCGGGACAGAAATCGCAAAAACGAGAAAATCTGCCAACAGCTCTGTCCATACGCGTATAACCATGCCCTATACGCGTATGTCTCAATTCCTCGTCCCTGGCCTGCGTAACTTACGCGTAGGGCCCCTTTCCCAGGACTTCCTTATGCGTAATGCCCTCCTTGTTACGCGTATCACCAGAGAGGTTTCCCTCTCAAAATTCCTCTTCAGACTCCCATTACGCGTAATGGCTAATCCATATGCGTAATGTACCTTTCCCAAGGACCCCATACCCGTAATGGCTTCCCATACGTGCATGCCATGTTCTTCTTAACTTCCCATACGCGTATTACCATCCCATACGTGTATTTCCTCCAATCTCATACGTGTATCCTACGCGTACTGGCAGAGGGTCGTGCTGGCCCCGGGGGACGGGTGTGTATGCTACGGGTACCACCCTAGGAATGCCCCCTCTTACGCGTAATGCCTCCCCTGTTACGCGTATTGCCAAAAAACACTCCAAACTCAGATTTCGCATCTGAACGAAAACCTTATCATTCCAGCACCTTCGATCCTCCAAAATCAGACTGAAACCAGTTTCGATTCATCACAGATCTACGTTTTTATCCTACTTCATCATTCTCATCAATTTCTTCCTAATTATTGAGTCCTAATTCGTTAATCCCACCTTCGATTTCAGATCTGATTTATTCACATGGTCATCACAGCAACAGAAATCATTCACACGATTTTCACAGAATTTACAGCATTACGTACCAGATTCATATCAGAAAATCGACCAACACAGATGCACAAAAATTCACACAGATTCAGCAGACTCAAACACAGAACACACAAACTACTCAAACTTAAACCCATATCAAACATATAAACCCGGATTAACCCCCCATACCTTGAATTTTCCAACAAAGATTCTTCTTTTCGGAGTTCTATGGTTGATCCTCTTGTTCTATGGGTTCTAGCCTCCTTTCCTCAGCTCTCTCTTCACTTCTTAGGGTTGCACAGACTAATTCTCCTATTCCCTATTTTCCTTTTGTTAAACCTATCTTTTGGGCCCTAATCATTATTTACCCATATTACCCTCAATTAACCTCCTCGATATTACCGTCTTATCCTTAATGGTTCTCTTAATTATTTTAAATAATCATAATAATAATAATAATAATAATAATAATAATAATCTACTTACTAAAATTATCTTACTATTATTACTAATAAAATAATCTTAATTTAATTACTACTTCTAAGATACCTCAAGGTTCCCTTAACTTAGACTACCCCACAACACCACCCAAAGTCATCAAGTGTCACAATATTCCCCAAAATACACCAAAACACCGAATAATCATAATAATTCAATTAAATAAGTATTATAATTATTTTAGGGTGTTACAATTTGAATGCAATGTATATAGAAATAAATTGGTCAAAACTTCTTCATTGATCAAGCTAAAAGATTACAAAGTAAATATTACAAAAGGAATTTGTATGTACTTAGAATAAATCCTTATCTAAGTCATCCATTGCCTTGTAGGAGAAGAAGTTGCCATAATCAACACATGGTTCATCTTCATCTATGTATTCCTCTTCTGCCTCTGGGACAACAAGACAGTAAAACATCTCGTTGAGCCTCTTCCTCCTTGTATTCATCATGTACTTCTTCTTTGGCTTCATACCAGCTACCGAAGGACCGCTTCTGTGGGTTGTTGAGGTATTGCTAACGAAACTTCCTTTGAAGTGTTCATGGTAGAGGGCATAGGCTCAGTAGCAGATGCTTCTGAAGATGCTGGCTTCTGAAGGTTTGGGATACTCAGATTTGTAGAGTTCTCTACGACCTCAGTCACAAAGAGATTTTATTGCTCTCAACTGATGACTCCATGACTTATTGGTGGATGTTGATGAAAATGAACTAGGTTTTGGTTACTTTTAAAATGGCTTCTGAGTAACCTAATTGACAAAATAAGATCCTTTACTTGATTCTTGGGACTATTACGACCAATAAATATTTAACATGCATTGCACGATCCTTTATTGATCCTTGTTACTTGATTGTTTTTCCTTCCTTGGAAACTGATCTTGTGATGATGGCCTGTTATGCATTTATGACTGTAATTTTTTTCTTTTTTCTCTATTTATTCTTTTTTTATGTGACAAAAGGGGGAGAAAAGATAGTAAGTATTTAATTAGAAACTGAACCCATTTAGTTTGTACATAATGGTCATTTATAATTTTTGTACATAATGGTTATTTAATTTTTGTATATAATGATTATTTTTCCCGGGTGACACATTTTAACTTTCTTGTACATAGAACTAAGGAGGAGCTTACAAACCTCAACCTTAGACTACCAAACTCAGAAGGAGCTTACAAACCGCATATTTTGATGTTGCCAAAGGAAGTTAAAATATTATTTTTAGTTTTCTTAAATATAGATCTAAGGGGGAGCTTACAAACCTGAACTTTGGACTATTTGACTCAGCGGGAGCTTACAAACCTCAGACTCTGATGTTACTAAGAAAATTAATAAGAACTTTTTCTTGAAAATAGTACTTAGGGTGGGTTTACAGAACTCAACTTTGGACTATTAGACTCAGGGGGAGCTTATAAGCCTCATACTCTGATGTTGCAAAGAAAATTATAACTGCCCAACATTGTCCTTTAAATACTTATGTTTGACATCATCAAAAGGGGGGAGATTGTTAGAACAACATTTCTTCATGACATATATTCCTTGGATTTTGATGATAACAAAGTATTAAAAGAACAATGGTTATATTTGATGTGTGTTTCATGTATGCATGTTCTAATACTTATATATATATATATATATATATATATATATATATATATATATATATTCAGAATTTGATATACAAGGGCACACTTGAGAGAAGCTGAATTACTAGCTTCTGGTGGTGCAGAATCTAAAGAACACTCTCTAAGTGATGTCTGGCGTAGACTCTGAAGCTGAAGGTCTTAGCATCAGAAGAAGCAACATAATTGTCTCTACACTTGGTGAATGTATATTGGCTTCTGGTGATCATTCAAAGTTAGTGATAAAGCAGAAGCTATATGTACTGCTGAAAGCAAGCTGCATTGTCAAATCAGTTTGTTAACTAGAGTCTTAGTTCACAAGGCTCAAGAAAGTTTGGCATGCTTTACAGATATCTACTCTCAACGGTTCTATAGTACTGAATCTCTTTGAAGACTCAATGGTTAAACAAATACACAATGGATCAAGATCTTTTGGTGTATCTCTCTTCAACATCTCTTGTACTATGGAGAAAGCAAAGACACTTGATCAAGTTATCTCTCCAACGGCTAGTCTTCTGCAAATGCTATATATGCATCTGAAGGTTCAAACTGAATATTCAACAAGGATCAACCTGATGGAGGAGTAACAAGATCAGCAATTATCAACACAATTGGTTATGCAAAATTTCTATTGTAGGTTGTAATTGTAAAAGCCTTAAGATTTCTTAAACATTGAATATCTTATAAATCTTAAGAGCTTTAGGTCTTTATTATGGTGATTTCCATGTACCTCTGATATTTGTATCAAGTACACCTTGTTATCTATTCTGCTGAACATGTTGTTTATCAGTTTAGATTAAGTCTCTTGCCAAGATGCTTAAGCCATGTAAGTCTCATGCTATGTGCTAGAGCATTGAAAGTGTTAATAAAGTGGATTGATTGAGTAACCAAGTCTTTTGCCAAGATGCTTAAGCCATGTAAGTCTCTTGCTATGTGTTAGAGTAATGAAAGTCTTAATCAAATGGATTGATTGAGCAAGGAAGTCTTGGATCGAGGGTCTGAGCATGAAGTCTTGAGCCTGAGGGGCTTGAGCAGGAAAGTCTTAGGTTGTGTTCTAAGCAGAAAGTCTTGAACCTGAGGGGTTTAAGCAAGAAGTCTTGGGCCTGAGGGGCTTGAGCAGGAAGTCTCGAGTTTAAGGGACCTGAGCAGGAAATTCTTAAGCTGAGTGTCTAAGCAAGGGAGTCTTGAGTCTGTAGGACTTGAGCAAGGAAGTCTTGTGCCTTAGGGGTTTAAGAAAGAAGTCTCGAACTTAGGGTCTGAGCATTGTAAATGTCTTATGCAAAATGCATAAGCGATTGTAATCATGTTTTGATTATAGTGAAAATCTCTTATGAAGCAAGGAGACTGGACTACTCTTATTTGGGAGGAACCAGTATAAATATTTGTGTCTTCTGATATTATTTATTTGCTTATGTTAACATTCTGCTACTAAGTATAACCAGAATCTGAACTCTAGTTTAGATTTTGAACTCTAATCAGATGCAAATTAAGAAAATGGAAAACACAATTCAACCCCCATTCTTGTGTACTTTTTCTCATCTTCACATGTCACACATATTGTCACTACCATCTTTGATGACATCTTTGAGATTTTGGTTACTCCACAACAACTGAGTGCAACTAATTCCATCATACATAATTTGGGAATCAAAAGTGTAGTTCTTCACATTCTTTACTTGAAAATCAGGGAAGTAGGTAACATCTTCTGCTATGCTCAACTCAAATTTAGATTGCATTTGTTGAACAAAATGCTCTAACATCTTAAATGACATCCTACATAAGACAATGTCTTCAACATAAAAGTGAACTATCATCAGATTCTCATTGTCTTCCTCATTAACATCCTCCATGTTCTTGGTATCAAAAGTAGCATCCATACTGACTTCCACAAAGTCATCCTTTTTTACGACACCATCCTTGGTAGTGATATAATTATTAATATCTTAATTGACTTCCTCTTTCAGTTACCTTTTGAGGATGTCATTATTCACATCCATCTGATAAAGTTTGAACTTTAGAATACATGACATTCTTGGTATCAATCTGATGGCTCCAAGATGAGCAATAGGAGAAAACGTTTCAGCATCATAAACATTTCCATCCTCTTCAGTATACAGCAAGATGTTTCTTGTTTTGATAGCAACATCAAGACCAATAAGATCAAAATATTCATCTTCATAAGTAGTCACTTCACTTTAAAAATTATCTATAGATTGTGTGCCCTTGGTAAACAATCTAAATACCCAAATATTAATAGCACAACCCAAAAATATACTTTCATACACATTTTCACACAATGTCTCAACATTTTTCTTCACATCTTCTACTACATGATCATACTTCTTTCATTTTGATGCATATTTTCTTTTCTCATCATGGTTATTAACAAAGCCAACATGGGCTACAACAATATCAACCTGAACATCTTCATGGACATGATCATCATCACTTACAGAATTATTCTTAGGGATCACATCATTATTCTCCTTATGAACTTGAGGCTTTGTCAACATCTTGAATTCCCATATTGGTTTCACGGGTCTCCTCATTAAAATAATTTCGAATGCGATGATGATTTCTCATAGGCCCATATACGAGTGGGACATCAATCAAATTTCCACCAATAACTAGATCAACCTTATCAACTTGTTGATTGTTATGGAAAGCAATATCATGAACATTCATCTTATGACTAAGGTTCAACTGACTCAAAAGAACACCAATATCGGCTTCACCCAACACAATATCATAATTTTGATTTATCAAAACTCCAGAGATATGAGAAGGAGCTCCAATAGAAAAAAATGATTCCATAATCATTATTCTTTATCAGTTTCTTTTTCTAAACTATTGTTGGTTGTTCAATGTTGGGAGGACCTTCAGCCTGACCATCAGCCATGCTTTCAATGAAAACTCCTTGCATGAGTTTCATAAAATGGTAATTCAGAAGCATGAGTAAGATGTTGAAACATCTTGCATGACATCTTGGTTTGCTTTTCAAGTTGACAAACTTAATAAATATTTCCTTCTTCAGCTTTGATATCAGTACACATATGGCGCCTTTCTCTGCAACAACCCTCAAGATTTTTGTACCATGGCTTAGTTTCACCTTCTAACATGTCTTCCATGATGTTTGAAGCATGATTTTCAACATTCTGCTCTATAGTGGCAACAATTATCTTCATCTTAACAAAATAGTGGGATACCCGTGCGTCCGCACGGGTACCGCTGAGGACTGTGGAATTGTCATCAGTTGGTCATAAAAATTCAAACTGATTAAAAAGTATCAAGTTATTATTTGGAAAATAAAATAAAAAGGATTGGAAGATAATTGTATAAGTTTTAAAAAACAACAATTGTTAAGAAAAACTATTAAACACATAATTCGTAAAAAACACTTGAGAAATAATTAGTGAGATGTTCGCATTAAGTATTGTATAGGTTAATTGTATATGGTCTATATAAGTTATTAAAATTTAATTGTATAGGTTTCTATATAATTGTATAAGTTAATTATATAGTTTTTCCCGTCACCATTAAGTATTTGATCAATTATGTTATTTATAATGTTTCTTAAAGTTTAAAAAGTTCCTAAAATTTTAAAGAAATACAATGTTCGTAATTAGGTATACTAAAACGTGGAAAACATATATCAGATATATTGAATTTAGAACTAAATGGAATTGCGTAAAGTAAGTTGAAGAAGACAAATAGTTGATTTGTAAAAACATTAGGAAGACAAAATACATAGTAAATGAGCCGACAAGAATTCGAAAGAAATTTTGCAAACTTAATCACTAAATCTAAAACTCCTAGCTGACAAAAAGTTGTCCCAGGTATAGTCTTGCTGATCGTCATCATCAGAATAAAAAATTTGATCGTCTGGTTCTTCATCATCATCTGAATCAAATTTTCGTACCCTTCTCCCCATTATTCCTGATCTCCTTATTCTTCTCCTCTTTCGTCTTTGTCGCACAGCAGGGGCCTGAGGGACCTGATGAACAAAACCAGTAAATGAGTATTGTCAAGAACATGAATAGAATATGTCATTTCACATGAATAGAAAAACGAATAGACCAATAAGGTGATGTAGTATAACAAAGGCCAAAAAGAACAATGATAAAACAGAATCGTACCGGCTGGACCTGCTGAGGTTGTTGAATGTGGGGAGGTTGTTGGTGCGGTAGAGGGTGGTGGTAGTCCGTAGGTGGTTGAAGCTCCGGAAGTGGTTGGATGTCAGCAGCGGGTTATACCCGGAAAGTAGGTTCGACATTTTGTTACGTCTGTTGATGTAAATAAAATAAAAATTGATTAAAACCAGAAGAAAGAAAAATGGAGAGATGTTTGTAGTGATAGAAAAATAAAGGAGGTAATATAGGTTGGCCGAACCTCTTGAGGTTGTTGGACGTCGATAGGCTGATTGACAACGTGAGGCAGTTGCAAGTCCGCAGATGGTTGTATCTCAGTCACCGTTATCACGTCAGAAGGTTTTGCAATGTGGATAACGTTGTTGGTCGCCATAGAAATAGTTCCCGGTTTCTGAAGTTTGCTTTGTGTTGCTGAGAATAGGATGCAGGTTTAAATAATTAAGCCTGTGACTCTTAAGCTTCCCCCGACTTTGGAAATGCAAATGCATTAATTATCTTGAAACTGTAATATTGGAACATTGGGAGGCAAAATAATAATTAGTGATGATGGTCAAGATTATCAAAAAAGTTGGAAAGACGGTGTTTTATATGATTGGGCATTAAAGAAAAAGAGAAGGAACAAAGAAAAATATATTGGATGGAAAAGTTGAGTTTAAAAGTTTTTATATATATGAAACCAGATGCTGCATTTCCTGATATTGTCCATAATAGAAAATACTTAACATAGAATGTATATAAATTTAAATTATGAACAGATCATAAATTACCAGAGATTGAAAATTAGACGTCCTAAACATCAGATGTTGCCTCCAATATAGATATCATGAGACAGCAGCAAAGACAACAGCAACACCACTGAAAGGTATGGACTAAACTAGTTATAAGCTCAAACAAAGCACGATATGTATACTTTGTGACGCAAATCATGAGACAGCAACAACACCACTGAAAGGCATGGCCTAAACCAGTTATAAGCTCAAACAAACTTGTTTATTGCACAGGGATGACGTGTTTGCAAATATCTGTAGTTGACGTTCACAGACATTGCCGACTCAAAAGCCTGTTTATTGCACTATAAAGATCAGACAAGTAATTGTCATCAAAGAAAAAATAGTATAGGAGGTACACTTAATAATATGATAAACTTATGTTTATGTCGCCAACCACCATATCAAAATGCTCGTTTGCTGTTGTCGTAATCTTCCACTTCTGATGCAACAATCGATAGCAATATGAAACCAGCAACGCAAAAGAAGAAATGACTAAATGCACCACAAAATAGCTGCTGATTAGAAAGGAGTAAAGGACAACTAAGTTATTTTTTATGGATACATATTAGTACAATCCTCAAAGACTAAGAACAACATACAAACCCTATGAGTATCTACAGTTCAAACCAAAACACAAGAGCAGCATATACAAATGACGCGGAAACCAAAACGTATAAATGAAGCATCATCTGGGAAGCATCATCTGATCTGAACGATTCTGCGGATTTTGCAAAGACAAACAACAGATCTACCATGCGTTACCTTTAGATAAAGCAATAGTAATACTATAGTAAACAAAGCACTATAGTATTACCATATAAATAAATGTAAGAAGAGGACCCTCCTGAAAAAAAATGTAAGAACTGTAAATCAATGGTTGTTATACTAATAATTAAAAATGTGGAAAATACTTAACATAGAATGTATAGATATTTAAATTATGAAAAAATCATACATTACCAGGGATTGAAAATTAGACGTGTTAAACATCAGATGTTGCCTCTAATATAGATATCATGAGACAGTAGCAACACCACCGAAGGGTATGGCCTAAACCGCTTATAAGCTCAAACGAAGCACGATACAATAGAAAACGGAAGAGTTAAATACTAATTTGGGAAAAAAAAAACCCAAACCAATCCAGAAAACAAACCCTGGATCATCATCTGAATAGCTTCACTGGGAATAAATAGATCACACATTATTAGGGATTGAAAATATACAACTAACAATTTCAATACTACTTTGATCTGCTTATAAGCTCAACCAAAGCACGGTAAAATATACAACTAACGATTTCAATAATACTTTGAGGAAAATAATCCAAACCAACCTAACAAACTAACCCT
The DNA here is from genome assembly GCA_022829125.1 of Lathyrus tuberosus. NCBI lineage: Eukaryota > Viridiplantae > Streptophyta > Magnoliopsida > Fabales > Fabaceae > Lathyrus > Lathyrus tuberosus. Next base: position 1,257,885 of record JALAZF010000574.1, on the reverse strand, counting down.
GGATAATCTGCTGAAGAGCATCAACGGGAATAATCAGACCATACATTATTAGGGTTTCAAAATCTAATGTCTTTAACATCAGAATATGCTTCGAATTTCAATATCATGAAACAGCAGCGACACTACTGAAATGCATGTCCAAATCTGCGTTTAAGATCAAAGAAAGCACCATAAAGTATACATCTAAAGATTCGAATACTAATTTGAGGAAAAACAAAACCAAACCAATCTAAACACCTACCCATGGATCATCTTTTGAAGACCATCAATGGAGAGGATTGTGAGGAATTGTTTCAACCACCTGGTAAACCCTATTCTGAAACAGCAAATTTTCCACAAATCCATCACAATATTCAGAAAATCTTCTATCTTTACTCATACTCATCAAAACCAATTTTAGTTCTATAAACCCTAACCACACAATAACCCCTTTTCACTATCAACAGTAAAGAAATCCAAACCGTAACTTTCCCAAATCGTTTATACCTGGGACTTCCTCAGAAACAGCACCGCCAACGAATATCCCCCCGAACGCGTGAGAAAACAACACCAATCCTGAAACAAAAAATACCAAATCAAAACCCAAATCAAAATAGGGTTTAACATAGTGTGAAAGAGAGAGCAGAAGGAGAAATTGTGGCAGAGAGGAGTGATGGGTAGAGAAGTCTGAAGACGTACAGAAGCGGATGAAGCAGCTGGGATGTGATGGGAAGCAGGTGTAGCAGAAGAAGAAGAAGTAGTGGACGAATGTGACGAAATAGTCGTTGTAGAGGTAGTTGTAGAAGAAGATTTTAGCTCATTTTGAAATATTTGGTCTACAGTTGGGGTGAAACATAGTGTATCAAATGTAACCATGCACTTTGAAATGAAACTGATACGTAATTAGTTAGGAAAGGTTAATGAAAAGACAAATTTTGTTCCAAAAGTGCTATTGTGGCATTAGGAGAAGAAGGGCTACTATGTATACAAAAGGTAGGTATTTTGTACAAAAGGCAATCAAATCTCATGAAAAAATACATAGTCAAAGACGTGCTGCTAATCATACGTGTAACTTACGTTTTTGTCGCCAACCGCCACATCGAAATGCTCGAATGAAACCTGCAATTATATTGAAGAATATCTGTACTCAGCATAACCACATTGGATCGAATGAAACCCAAATAAATATAGAATTTGAAACTACAGGTGCTACACATTGTTGTTATAACACTTAAAGTCATCCTTCGAACATCTACTGCTTGGCTATGCATCAAATTGTCCACGACAGCAATCAATCTCGGTGTATCAAAAGCTTTTGGAGATATCAACAACACGCGTCAGAAACAATGCAAGGAGCTGCAGGAGAAGTATATAACCAGCAATGAGATGTGCATTACTAAAATTCAGAGGTCTTTCAATTTAATTTTTCTACCTTATCAAATTTCAGGTGAATTTTGACATCATTTAACAGAACATAAGTCAAACACATTGTTACGAAAGTATTTTTCATTTCTAATTATAGTAGATTAGACAGTTAGCATATAGTTATAATATAATCATGTAAAGTCTTATTATGAACTTACATTGCATCAAAATAGATTTCATCAAAATTAAGTACCTCTCACATTTCAAACGACTTCACTATAAACGCCAGCAGAATGCCCGATAAACTCAACAACCCTCCACCTTTGAGGAATAACCCGTTCAATGTTCAAACGATCTCCAAATAACCAACAACAATGGCACTAACCTCCAGCAGCACAGGAACAGTACCACCAATGTACAACCAACTCAGTCATGGATTATGAGGATTGTTTCAACCACCTATTAGTGTTTAATAATTCTTAAAGAGAGGAAGATATAAATGGTTGTTATCATATACCACAACATTAAATATTCCACAAATCCATCACAACATTCACAAAATCTTTAATTTTTACTCAAAATCATCAAATCCAATTTCAATTCTATAAAACCTAAACACAAAAGAACTCGTGTTCATTATCAACACCAAAGAAATCCAAACCCTAAATTTCCCAATTCGTTCATAGATTGTACCTCATAAAAAAGGCACATTTCTCTTCTATTTTCACGATTTACACAGCATAAGGAAGTGCTAATCTTAACCAGGGCCTAGTGCCCTCAGAAAATGCACCGCTGGTGAATCTTCCCCCTAACGCGTGAGCCAATAACACAAAACCTGAAACAACAAACACTTAATTAAAATCAAAATCAAAAGTGAGAGAAGACGAAGAAATCGGATGCCCAATGAAGTTGGGAGTTAGAAGACGAGTGAAAGAGAGAGTAGAAGGAGAAGTTGTCGTAGAGAGGAGTAATGGGCAGAGAAGTGTGAGGGCGTGCAGAAGCAGATGTAGAAGCTGGGATGTGATGGGAAGCAGATGTAGCAGAAGAAGAATTCGTTTGAGTATGTGACGAAATATTTCAAAATGAAACGCAATTCCAGGATGATGGTGAAATAGAATACAGGAAATGTAACCAATTAGTTGCAATAGAATTGGAGACCAATTTAGTTAGTATAGGGCTATGAAATGACCATATTTGTTCAAAAAGTGGGTATGTGGCAGCTGTTAATGAAAGGGTAGAAAGGGATTTTCCACAGACCATCCTTTTCTTATATGGTAGATTTATTTCTCTTATGGCTATAACAAAATGTAGCATAGTTTCTTTCTCTTATCAACTGTCTATTGCAGCCACTTTCAAAATAAAAATCTTCACAAGAGAGTACCTTGTGGGAGGAACATGCAATATGAATAAGAATATTAGGCTTGCCATGGTAAACTTGTTGATGATTCCTTTAAAACTTCTCATTCCACTGAGTATACAAATATTGATGGTATGGTTGTCTATCGTACAACTTAAAATAGTACAAGGGAATGGAGGAGACACAATTAACGTACTAGTAATCATGTTTGACCAGATGTTGAGACATGTTACCTGGAATTCTTCATTCTATTTTTTGGTACACATGTTAAACAAGATGTTGAGACATGTTGTTTGACATTCTACATTTTGTTTTATGAATAGAAGTAATACACCTTTTATTTGAATTTGAAGGCTCACCAGAGTGTATAAACTCTTTGATGTCTTTAAAAGTTACAACATTATTTCCTTGACTAAATCCATCTTCTTCATATATCTTATCCTTAGTGACATGGTATAGTCTTCTTTGTTTCCTTGAAACACTTGAGATTCAGCTTGAATATGTCAAAAATCTTTGCATTTAAGACATTGGATCCCTTTTCACCTATAATAGTAGTTGAGATGTTGTTTTTCACCTTCCTTTTCTTTATGATGAATGTTTTTGACATTGGTAGGGACATTATTCCCATATCTCTTGTCAAGTTTCGTCATGACTTTATTAAAGATCCTTGAAAGCTTGATATTTTCTTCAGAATTACATTCTACTTGGTCTTCACAATCTTCATAACCGCCTTTGGATCTATTCATTGAAGGATAAATAATTTTTTATCTATGAACTGCTCCTCCTTCATTAAAACTCTATATCTTAAACAGAATAAGAACCTCGGAACTCACCCAAACAAAACAGGATTCTTGCTCTGATGTCAATTTAAAATTTGTTCTTGAGGGGACATATGTTGGACATGATATTGGGAAAACTGGTCAAACTTGTTAAAACAGTATGACAATAATATAACAGCAACAATAACACAATGCAGAAAGCAATAAATAACACAATAGAATTTTTAACCCAGTTTGATGAAAACACACCTACATATAGGGGGTCCTCTACCCAAGAAAATAAATCCACTATCTTGAATTAGTACAATTAATCTTATAGGAACAACAACCCCATGATGTTCTTTGCCTCTTCATAATCCTAGTGACTTTTTATATAGTTATCCCCTTAAATATGAAAACCCCTCTCACTTTCTTTTAATCACTAATCCCAAGTAACACACTTCAATAAAAAAAACTTAAAGAATGTTGAATTTCAACTGAACTAAACAAACCAACACTAAGCCATGTGACTGAAGCAATATCGTGGTGTATAAGCAACCAAACCACTTTGATCTCAAGATTATAGAATTCTTGTCTTGAAACAAAGCTTTATAACTCAACTAACAAACCAAACTCTATGCCTTAAGATATGAATGAAGGCGCTAAAGTGGTGCACAAAAATAACACAAATAAAGACTCAAAAGATAAACCCTAACATAAGGAATCTTCAAAACATGCACACATAAAACTTGAGGTTTGAGTATCCTTAAATAACAATCCAATTCTAGGCTTTTCCAATGGGAATTAGCACCTTTTGATCTTGTCCAAAATTAAAGGAGATTTGGTTGTGATTTGTTTTCCTATAAAAGTCTCCAGAAGATATGATTTGTTATGATTCAAATTCAAATTTAAATTTCCAATTTAAATTGAATGAATTATGTCAATTCTAAATAAACAAATCAACATAAATGCATTACTAAAAGATAGAAACAAATGAGCAACAAATCTGATTGAAACAACAACAAAATCTTGCGCAAAATTACATCCATCATGGCCTGCTGACAAGGGTCAAATGTTGTACTACACACATGCTGGAACATTGTGTTCCACATGCTGCACCAGAACATCCAAAATTACTCTCTTCATATTAATCTTCTTTGTAGAGTAAATCTTGGATTAAAAAGATCTAAACCAAAACTTCCTTCATAGCAAATCCAAACAAATCTTCTTGAACTAAACCAAATCCAAATATTTTAATTAAATAATATAATCCATATTCATGATTTAATAAAATCTTTTCCAAATTGATTTGGATTAACAAACTTCTTCCAACAACCAACTTCTGCATGTTCTGAAAAAGTTAACACCACAACAAATATGAAGCAAACCTGAAGATAATGAGAACCCAATCGTTACACATGGATGTCACTCAATATGTGCAGAGACTTTGGACTAAGCAAATATTCTTAGAAACAAACATAATCACACTCAAATTTCTTCATGCAATCCAGCTAACATAATGGAACATATGTTGGGACATATTGTTCCCCATGTTACCTATGCACAAAATACATATTGTACAGATGTTATTTTACTTAATGCAGTTAATCAAAAGGAACAAAAATCCCCCTTTGGCAAATTTTGGATAAAACAACTTACAAGATGTGATCTTCAAGAAGCAGCACTACCAGTGCACCATATCAAATAGCAGAACAAATAGAGCAAACAAAAGTAGTTGAAGTAACACATAAGTAAGGTGGTTTCTACACTTCAAGATATCAGATTAACACATTCAGAGAACATCATGCTGAAACATCTTGTTCCACATGTTGCCTTTGTATAAAATACATCTTATACATATGTTATTTTACCTGATACAACCAATCAAAATAAACAACATAAGGGATATAACTTAGTTAGAAAATAGGGTTATTCAAGTCGAACACCTGAAGCAAGAAAAGGCTAAATTAGAAAAGGCTGGAACAAATTGACACCAGGAATATGACAATAATAAAAAACTTGACCTAGTTTTTGAATATGTCGAAGAGAATGAAATAAATCTGGTCGAATTACAGTCAGGCCCTCCATATATTTGTAAGGTCTTAAGACCTTCGAATAGGAAAAATCTTGTTGAACCAAGTAGAAATGAGAAGTTTATTACAAAAACCTATACATTTGATGTTACTAAATGTGATGAAAATTTTGATCTTATAGTTGCTAATGGTTAAACCATAGTGTTGAAAGGCCTAAAAACACCACCATTGGAACAAAGGAAGAAAAAAAAGGCTTTTGTAAATATCATAATTTTCTTGGTCATAAAACATTTCAATGTGTTATTTTCTAGGATTTGGTGAAAATTTCTTTGAAGGATGGTAGGCTAAAGTTTAGGGACAAATAGAGGCCACCAAACTCATGGGGTCCTAGGTGATGTTATGCCCTCGTTGTAGTGTTGTTTTTTATAGAGAGGCAACTAAAGGCCTCGAGAATATCAGGCTTCAGAAACCAAAGAGGAGTATGTGGCAAGGCATAAGGCCTACATTTGTTTTCAACAAGAGGGGGTCCCATGTAAGAAGCCCCAAGGATCTTCACGAGATTGTAAGATTCAGAGTAAGCCTTATATAATGTTCCTATTCTATGGGAGGAAAAAAGTTGTTTTGGTGTCTTGTTCAAAGCCCAAGATGTGAAGCTAAAGGTGATTTGTACCTTGTTCAAAGCCCAAGATGTGAAGCTAAAGGGTTTTGAATGAGAGAGAATTTTTCATCTCTAAAGGGGGATATTTGGTCTGTTTATCACAACTGTTGGGTAATTGATTATAAAGGAGAATTACTTTAACTGGGATATGTGAATCCAACAATGCCATAATTTCCTTTATAGGGGATTTTTAACTTGAAGGAGAAGACTTTAACTCAGTGTAGAGCAATGCCATCTTTCCTTAGGAATTTCTCATGCTAAAAGAGGGACAGTGGCGTGGATGTAAATAATCCAGAGGCTTGCCACTTACAGCAATTAGATGAAGGAAAAGGAGTTGTTGATGTTTGTATGTTGTGAGCAAGGCACAGATTTGATGCCAAAAGGTTAATTGACTCAATCGAGGTTTTCCTTATACAAAGCCTAAGAGGAGGCGATTGACCCAACAAGAGGGTTCCTTTTATTTGTTATCTCGTACAAAGCCCGAGATAGAGGCTAAAAGGACTGACTTAACAAGAGAGTACTAACAAGTGACTGACTCAATAAGAGAGTGTTTTTTATGTGTCTTGTACGAAGCCCAAGACAGAGGCTAAAAGGTTTTGACTCAACAAGAGAGTCTTTTATACTCAACAAGAGAGTGTTTGTGTATGTCTTGTACAAAGCCCAAGACGGAGGCTAAAAGGAAATTGACTCAACAAGAGAGTCTTTTATACTCAACAAGAGAGTGTTTTTGGTATCTCGTACAAAGCCCGAGATGGAGGCTAAAAGGAGACTGACTTAACAAGAGAGTCTTTTATACTCAACAAAAGAGTGTTTTAGTATCTTGTATAAAGCCCGAGATAGAGGCTAAAAGGTAACCGACTCAACAAGAGAGTCTTTTATACTCAACAAGAGAGTGTTTTTGGTATCTCGTACAAAGCCCGAGATGGAGGCTAAAAGGAGACTGGCTTAACAAGAGAGTCTTTTATACTTAACAAGAGAGTGTTTTAGTATCTCGTACGAAGCCCGAGATAGAGGCTAAAAGGTAACCGACTCAACAAGAGAGTCTTTTATACTCAACAAGAGAGTGTTTTAGTATCTCGTACGAAGCCCGAGATGGAGGCTAAAAGGAAAATTACTCAACAAGAGAGTTTGAAAAGGTTAGCACCGCTAGGGAGAATCATTTGTACAAAGCCCAAGAGGAGGTTGTCTTATCGCTGTGGATTCTGGAGATCCGGAAGCGAGTCCAAGTGTGGGGAACTCTCATGAGAGAGACCGAGTTTCTGCCTATGTTTGAAGGGAACTTGAGAATGTCTTTGAGACTCAAGGGTTTTAGACTGTCCAAGCCTAGAGTTTTATCTTTTGTACAATGCCCAAAAGGAGGCACGGGTATTAAGGGATGGGTATCAACTCCACAACGGCCGGAGTTTTGACATTGGAAAGACTGCTCTAGCAAAGGATGATTAGTTTTGTCTTATACCTTTAAAAGGTCGGCAGGGTCCTTGTATTAAGCCCAAGAGAAGGCATGAGAACTTCTAAGAAGCCGAAGGGTCCTTATACAACGCCCAAGAGGAGGCGGGGATGCTTTTAGGAAGCATGTGGGTCCCCAAACCCCGAGAAATTCAAGACATGCTATTCACCGAGAATAGATCAAGCCAGGAATGTCCGAGAATTTGGAAGAAACTCAAGAGATGCTATTCACGGAGAATAGATCAACTCTGGGGAGTAGAGTTTCTTTGATAATTTCTAAGAGTGACAGTCTGAGAAAGGGTTCACCGAGAATGCTGCCTTTCACGTCTCCATATTGTTTAACCCCAAGAGGAGGGAAGACTGTATCTGGCAATCCTATGGGGATTTTGACTGTATTTAAAAGTGACCAATAAGGCTTTACCTTGTGCTAAACGTAGTTGCCGGGGAAAACTCTAAATAACTATTCTAGTATTACACAGTGGATATTGGACAATTATATAAAAGTTTGTGAAAGAATACTTATAGTGAAACAACCCCACAATACAGTTATATACATATGAAAGCGATAAATAAAAGCGGATAAACACTTACCCGTTGTAGAGCTTCCATGATGTTTGGTTAGTTGTTCAACAAAGAAAATTTTGATAACAATATTATATTCAAAATCAAAGGAGAAAGTGCTTTGAAAAGTTGTTGGGGCTTACAGCTCGAGGAGAGTCCCAAGGTTTAGCGATGATCGCACCGCTGTTTTGTAAACTGTACAGAGGGACTTATACAATAAGTGAGGCCCACAAAGTTTTTATGTACAAGGGGGGTTGGGTCTTACACTCCATTAGAGGCCCAAAGTGTTTTTGTACCAGTGATAGGGCTTACAGCTCAAGGAGAGGCCCAAAAGTTTTAAAGGGCGATCGCGCCGAGATTTTCCTTTTAACGCAGAGGGCTTATACAATATTTGAGGCCCAAAAAGGTTTTGGTTAAAAGGAGATTGGGTCTTACAATCTATTAAAGGCCCAAAGAGTTATTTTAAGAAAATGAATGGGTCTTATAGCTCAAGGAGAGGCCCAGGGTTTTGTTTTAAAAGGCGATGATCGCGTCGTGATTTTGAAAATACAACGGGACTTATACAACGTCTGAGGCCCAAAATGGTTTGTCTTTACAAAGGATTGGGTCTTACACTCTACTAAGAAGCCCAAAGTGTTTTGAAAATGATTGATGAGGGTTGAAATCAAAGAAACCCTAATTTTGCTTTTCTTTAAAAGTAAATATTTAAAGAAAATCAATAAAAATGATAAAAATAGCGAATGAGTTTAAATAAACCACTTGTGATTTTTGTTTAAGGTTTGAAAAATGAGGTTTTAATCAAGGGATGATTTAGAACTCATTTGGTTTTGATTTTCAAAGTAAATATTCACTTTTAAATGTTTAAAAATAATTAAAAATGAATTTATTCACAAAAATACCAATTATATTGAATAAATAATATAAATTTTATTTTTTGTGGAATAAAATATTTCAATATTTTTGTGATTTTTTGCAAAAAGAACCAATAAAAAATAATTAAAATTGAGGGAGTTATTAATTTTTCAAATCATTAAAAATAATAAGAAAAATAATAAAAAGTGGAAAAAATAGCAAAAAGAGGGTCTGGGGCGAGGGGGATTCGAACCCCAGACCTCTTGTGTACATGGTGCGCGCCTTACCACTGGGGTGGTGATACATCCGTTGATTGAAACAAAACCACAAATATACAAGGCTTGCCTTGTTTTCTAGCCTGGCCAAGGCAAGGCAAGGCAAAGCAAGATTTTGGTCAGAAACGTGAAGGCCATAACTTTCTCATTTCTCCATGGATGGAGACAAAATTTATATGTATTTGGCCTAGAATTTCACAAGGAATCCAATGGTGGTGGTGGTTTTTCCAGAAAACAAATCCTCCTCAAAACCCGATAGTGGTTTTGAAATAGGCCATGTTTTGCATTTTATGTGCTACCTCTTGGTACAGGTATGAATTACATGATAAATTGGTGCAAACATAACACATATAACATGTATAAGAGATGCATGATCAGTGGACTTCAAAGCAAGACATATTTTAGAGAGTTCAAGTTGTGATGCTTACCTCTTTTTGGAGCTTTTGGGCTATCTGCCAAATGCTTTATTCCAGAAATGTTTTGATACTTTGGACAATCTCAAATGATCCCTTAGAAGCTTTTAGAGTGGTTGGAACCAGCTGAAAACCTCAGGAATGGAAATTGGCCCTTTCTTGCAAAAGGGGCAAAAGTGGCCAAAATAGCAACTCTCTCAAATGGTGTTCCAGATGTGTGAAACCATTTGGGACAGTTCAAGGATGATATTTGGAGTGTGTTTGAGGTTTTATCTGGTTTGGAAAGTGACTGAATCAAGACATGGCTTGAAAAATGCAAAAAGGACCTATTTTGATGTTTTGGGAGGGGACTTTGAGATTTTGGTGTTACAGGTCACTTGTGAGAGTTTGGACAGCTTAGATATGACATATTGGATGTGTTTGGATCATGAGCTGGGATAGAATTGCTCTCTTACTCAAAAACTCAGAGTTACCTTGCTAAAGAAAACATGTTTGCCTAGAGAAAGAGATTTTGAGGAAAGCAAGTGTTGTAGTGCTTTGGAGTACTCAAACTGAGCACAAATGAGCTCTATTTATAGTAGAGCAAGTTTGTTTTGGCTGCAATAGTGAATGGCAACTGCTGCAAAGGTTTGGCCAATGTTGATCAATGGGAATCCAATTCTCCTCTAGCCATTGACTAGAGGTTAGGGCACAGGCTGCTGGTTCCCTTGGTCTTGGATAAGTCTTGACTAAATTCAGTTGGAAATGGCTCAGTCTATACCACCTTGGTGCATCCATTAAATGCTCCAAACCAAAATTGGAGTCTTGTCCCTCTTTTAGGCATTTCTAGGTTTGGCATGCTACTTTTGGTTCCAAAGACTTGGAAGGCTGATGGATCAGTGTTTGTCCCTCCTTGGTCCCCCCTTGAGGTATTCAGATGGATAGTTTTGCTTGCCCTTTGCAAAATTTAAGCAAATCGAGCAAAATCCCTAAATCTGCCTTGTCATGACAATTTGCAGCAAGGCATATTAGCATGGTCATATCTCATGGCTTAACTTGAGTTTCATGGAGTTCTTGGCCATTTTGGAAAGCCCTCATATGATACAACATGTATGCGATCATAGTTGGTCTTGATACTTTTTGGATCCAAGTGAAAAATCCCCCTACTTTTGGAAAAAAAAAGCAAGACAGATTCTGACTTAGTGAAAATTTCACTAAGTGTTGGAAAAAGTGACATTTCATGTTTTCAGCCATTTTGATCATTCCATAACTCAAAATCCATGATGAATTGGAATGAGGTGTAGTTGAAGCTTTTGTAGATGGCCATGAGAGCTACAAATTCAGCTTTGAATGGGTAAAAATGGCCTTGTGGTTTAGGAGTTATGATCCTCCAAAGTTGGTACCCTAGCCACTTTGTTCCATAACTTAGAAAATTTCTAAGTTTTTATGGTTACCCCTTTTACAAGTTATCCCACTTTTCTTGATTTTTCTTGATGAATGATGATCCGATTCACACATTAACATCATTTTAGGGTCAAAGAACCATAATTATGAAAAATCTAAAAAAGTCAAAGTTGACTTTTGTGCACAGTTGACTTTTTGTCAAATGAATTCCAAACTGTGCGATCCTCTATGAAATCAAGTCCTTGACCTAAATCAAACTTGATGGATTGATTTCATAGGTGTTATAGGGTGTATTGAATCATGTCCCAAGGTTTGGGAGCATGTCTTGGTCAAAAGTCAACGGCATAGTTGACTTTTTTCCTCAAAACCCTAATTGTGGTTCTGATGAACTTGAAACTTGGGAATCAAGCTTCTTGGATCAATCCATTGTTACAAATGGATCAATGTGGTGTATTAGAGACCCTCAAATCATATCTTGAGGTCTTGTCTCATGATTTGTCCCAAAAGTCAACTTAGGGGTGAATTAGGTCAAGAAACCCTAATTCTTGATTTTTAGTGAATGCATCCCCTGAGGCCAAATTGACTTGATGATTGGGTCCATGAGGTCCCTTGGAGTATCTTAGGTTATGCTTTGAAGCATTGGCTCATGCCCAGAGGAAAATTTCCATCTGGAGGCCCTGGTCGACCAAACCCTTAATTTGGTGACACTGTCGATTTTGAGGCTTGATCCACCTGGAATGCTGCAACATTGTGCTTGATTCTTGTTGTGGGAGTCCTCTTGATCCATTATGGATGTTTGAGAGGTTTAGACAAGTTGAATATCATGTCATTCTTTGATTGATCTTTTGTCTAAGGCTCTGACAGGGCTTGAAACCCTAATCCTTATTTGTAGTGAATGCTCACCCATCTTTGGGGAAGACTAATGAGTATGAAAGGTCATCCATATAGTGATGATAGTATACATAATAATGGGAAATCTTAGTGGTCAAATTTTGGGGTATGACACTACGACCCAATGGAGAATGCATCAACATAAAAATAAGGTTGCATTTGAGGTGGTATAGTCGAGTAACAGTGGTAGGTCTCAGGTGATGAAAGATAAGAATTTTTCCTCCTTTTCCAACAATAGTTAAACCTAAAGGGAAGGACACCATGGAAAATGAAAATGATGTCATGTTGAATGATAATTTTGATTATGGATCAGAAAGTGAATTGAACATACTATGCAATGTGGTATTTGTTCTACCTATAAAATTTGACAGGATTACCGAGGTGACTGAAAAAGCGGATGCTTGTTTTGCTACACAAATGGAAACTCATAAGCCTCTATGTTATTATGTAATGGATAATGGGTGTGTGAAGGAAGAAAAGGTTGTTTTTGAAAGGAACGATGAAGGGATAAAACAACACCTAAAACCTATTTTCATCTAGGCTAAGGTTGATATTGTAGGTGTTAGAAAAGTTCTAGTGGATGGAGAAGCGACAATTAACTTGATGCCACATTCTTTATTAAATAAAATTGACAAAAATCATATTGATTTACGGTTGATAGTGTAGGTGTTAGCAAAGGTTGATAGTGCAGGTGTTAGCAAAGTTCTAGTGGATGGAGGAATGACAATTAACTGGATGCCACATTCTTTATTAAAAAAAATTGGTAAATATGAACCTGCATAAAGGTTAATGAATTCTATGTTTCAATATTTCACCGAAACCTTTATGCAGGTTTATATTTATGACATAGTTGTGAAATCCTCATCGAAAAATGGTCATTTAAACCATCTTCGATAATCCTTTTAAAGGATGAGGAAATATGAATTAAAAATGAATCCAATAAAATGTGCATCTGGTCTCCATGCAGGTGATTTTCTTGGTTTTGTGGTTCATAAAAAAGGCATAGAAATAAATCAGAACAAGATAAATGTGATACTCAATACAAGCTCGTTGTAGAATAAAAAACAACTTCAATCCTTGTTGGGTAAGATTAATTAAGATTAATTAGTTAAGGAAGGTTATTTCAAATCTAGGTGGCAGAATGAATATATTTTTCCATTGCTTCGTTTGAAGAAAAAAGAAGGATTCAGATGGGAACCAGAGATCAACAAGCCTTTGATGAAAATAAAAATTATTTGGCAAATCATCCTATCTTATTACCTCCTTTGAGAAGTAGATATATGCAACTGTATATTTTTGCATCTGAATTGACGATAGGAAATATGTTAGCTCAAGAGGATGATGATTGAATTGAAAGAGACATTTATTACCTTAGTAGACTTTTGAATGATGCATAAACTAGGTATAATCCAATAGCAAAGTTATGCCTTTGTTTGTATTTCTCTTATACTAAATTGAAATGTTATATGAAACCTACTTATGTTTTTGTCTATTTCCATTATGATGTTATTAAACATATGTTGCCAAAACCAATTTTACACAGCCAAATTAGGAAATGGGCTCTGGCCTTGATTGAATACTCTTTAACATATGCCCCTTTAAGGGTTGTGAAAGGCCAAGTTGTTGCTGATTTTATTGTCGATCATGCAATAGTTAAAGTAACATAAAATTATGTTGGTTATAAACCTTGGAAATTATACTTTGATGGTTCCGGACATAAAAATGGATCTGGCATTGGAATACTAATAATTTCCCCTAAAAGAATTCCAACAAAGTTCAAATTTAGACTTACAGGTTGTTGCTCAAATAGTAAGGCTGAGTATGAAGCTTTGATAGCAGGCCTTGATATTCTTTTAGATTTGGGCGCAAAAAGGGTTAAAATTAAAGGTGATTTAGAGTTGGCAATGAAACAATTAAACAAATAGTATAAACGTATCAAAGAAAATCTATTAATGTTCTTTGTTAAGGACAATTCATTATTAAGAAGATTTCATGAAGTAGAAATCAAGTACATGCCTCAAATCGAACAACAAGAAGCTAATGACTTATCACATATTGCTTATGGTTATAACGTTTCTAAGAAAATATTAGAAGAATTGATTAAGGTAAATGGGAAGTTGATTTTGACCAATCCTTTCCCTTTTGATTTTCAAAGTCAAAACTGGTGGTGGTAGAAGGGTTGAATGAATGAAAAAAGTATGTAGAAATTTGTGCTATTGACAATCTCTCGACAATTGATTGGCAAAAATCAATTGTTGATTTTTTAGAAGATCCAACAGGGGTGATAGATCAAAAACAAAAATATAAGGTATCAAGTTATGTGATTATTGGGAACAAATTATTTAAAAATACTTCTAATGAAATCTTGCTTAAATGCCTTAGTGAGAGTGAAGATTATTTGGCAATTTGTACTGTACATAGTGGACCATGTGGTGCTCATTAAGTGGGTCACAAGATGAAATGATTGTTGTTTCGACAAGGTTTGTACGGGCTAACTATGTTTCTGCAAGTGAGTTACACCCTATTGTTAAGCATTATATGTTCAAAGGACAAGCTTTAGATTTAATTAGTGATATTCGACCTACATCATCCAAAGGTCATAGGTACATTTTGGTCGGAATTGATTATTTTACCAAGTGGGTAGAGGTTGTTCCTTTGATCAATGTTGATCATAAAGTAGTGATCAATTTTGTTCAAAATCACATTATCTATATGTTTAGAATTCCTGAAACTTTAACCATTAATCAAGGCAGAGCTTTTATTGGTTGAAAGATGGTTAAGTTTACTGCAAACTCAGGAATCAAACTTTAAATTTTACTCCTTATTATGCCCAAGCAAATGGCTAAGGCTAAACATCGAACAAAATTATAATTGGCCTAATTAAAAAGCATGTAAGTAAAAATCCAAGGAATTGACATAAGACTTTATTAGTCCAGATATTATGGGCTTGTCAAAATTCCCCTAAAGAGGCAACTAATTATACTTCATTTCGACTAACATTTGGTCGTGATGCAGTTTTTCCTATCAAGATTTATTTACACTCAACTAAAATTAATAGGCAAGTTGAAATTCCTTTTGACCATTATTTTAGTAGGATGTTATATGAATTAGTTAATTTAGATGAAGAAAGATTAGTTGTCGTGAATGTTCTCATAAGACAAAAAGAATGAATAGCGAAGGCCTATAACAAGAAAGATTAAAATCGAAAGATTTTATAATTGGCGATCTGACTTGGAAAGTTATTTTGCCTATAGAACGAAAAGATAGAACATTAGGTAAATGGTCACCAAATTGGGAAGACCCATTTCGAATCAGCTGGGTATTTTCAAATAATGCCTATGAAGTCAAAGAATTGACTCCTGAAGGTTGAACTCTAAGAATAAATGGAAAGTAATTAAAGATGTACAAGTCTATGTTGCAAAAAAATTGAATAATGGGAGAATAGTATATAAGCAATGAAGATGTCAAAATGACCTTGAAATTAAAAATTACCAAAATGACACATTGTCATTAATACAGTTACACAATAGAAAGACAAAAGTCAAAAATTCAAAGAGGAAACTCAACCTTAATCTTCTCCAAGTGTTTCTTACCAAGCTTAATCCTTGCATCATTCATTGAATCTTCAGTTTTTAGAGGTGAAATTTCTTCTTCCAATAGATAAGAAGTCTCCACATACCGAAAACCGAGGTTGGCTTCTTGAACTAACTATTCTTCAAGAGAAGGTAGCCCAAAATTTTCAATTTGAGCCTTTTTTTTCATTGCGCCTATTTAATCTTTTGTTGCATTTCTTAAACTTGTTTTTTTCAAGTTTGAAATTTAGTCTTCATAGGCCACTACTTGATCTTTACTCTTTGTAGTTTGGGTGTCCAAATTACTAGCTCGAAGTTGACACTGAACAACTAAGTTCCATTATTGGTATATAATGTCATTCTTTTGCCTAAGTTTGTTCGCAAACTCTTTTTTCATATTTATATTCTGAGCAATTTGATCGAGAAATGGTTCAGACTCTAGAACAAAATTAACAGTGAGATCGGGTAAGTTTTGAAATTTGAGATGCTTCAACAAATCTTTGATGTAAAAGGTAGTAGAAAGATTTTCTTCAATGTTTTTAAATAGATAGACGTCGAAACCTTTTATTTCAATTATTGAATCTGCAGGGTAACAGAGATACCAGAGGGCTCACTGCCTAAAGTAGTTAAAGAACTTGGAAGTTTTTCAACATAGCCAATATTTTGACTGTTTATAAGTTTCCTTAAAGCTTATGCATGATTTCTTTCTTTTAGAGCTTTTAGTTCTTCCGAACTGAGATAAGTGTTGGAGGTTTAGGATGAAGAGTCTAGAATTGCAAAATGAATTACAGTAGCTATAGTTGAAAAAGGTTGCTTAATGGCTGCTGGTTAAATTTGTGAAGTTAGAACAACTTGTAGTTTTTCTTTTTCAGTTATAGCAATTTGAGGGTCCCTTTGGTCTTGATCCTCTTATATTCGACCAACATCTAGGTCCTGTAGTATTTGATAAACATGTTTTTGGATCTCTTGTGTTTGAACATTGATGTATGAACTAGTCGAGTGTTGGTGATGATCTTGATGTTCTAGACCAATTGATTGTTGTTCAGGATATTGACCTACGATTACTTCCTTTAATGTCTCAACAATTATCTCCCTTACTGGATGTTTAGTTGTTGGTTGGGGTGATGGCGAGTTTGCTAGAGGGTTGTTAGATGTCAGGGTTTCATAAACATATGAGGCATTGATTATTAGAGGAGGAATGATAGAAACAGGAATTTCCTATAAGAAGATAGAAGTCGAACGATATTATAAATTTGTTTGATGTGAATTAGAAAGAAGATACGGGAGAAACTCAAAGTACCTTGGGTATCTTGTTACTGAGGCTTGAATCTTCATTTTCTGAACGTTCATTAGGTTGTTGAGTTATTTTCTTTTGAGATAGTTGATGGCCTTCTTTTTCCCGTTCTTTATCATCAATATCGATAGAAAGTTTCCTTATTGATTTCTTTAGTGGACTAGCCTTAAGAGCCTGAAACCTTTTCTTTTTGGTTTGTCGAAGTTCTGAGGCCTCGATAACAATTTTTTTCCTTTTCATTTTGCCAAAGTGTTGAGGTCTCAACATCATCTTTGCATTTACTCTGATATTTGGGAGGTAAAGGTCTATGGGAAACATCACTACTTTCTTCAGATCCATCACTCTCATCACCTTCATCATCTGCATTCTTCTTGTCTTTAATTCTCAGATCATACAGAGATGTTTATGATTATTATGAGTACAATGAATAGTTTGCGTAAAGAATGAAAAACATTATTAAAGGTTGGAGTTTAGTCTAAATTTGTGTCCCTTCACTGTAAAGAGGGACACATACTTTTTCTTTCCTTGCCTTCTTTTCGACTTGGAGTAGTAGTAGTGGAACCACTTCCTCTTTTTCGACTCTGAAAAATAAGAAAAATGATATAAAAAAAGGCGACTAGTGGCGGCTTGTACGAGGCATTTGAGCACTCGCTCCGACGACCTTCGATCTGCATGTGGTAAATGGTTGCTACTCTTGTTTTTTATCGTTGCTTGAGATTAAATTCTGAATTTGGAAAAAGGCAACACTTTGTGAAGTGTTGCAAAATGAAAATATGTAACTCTTGAAAAACGTTGCAGTAGGCGAAACAACACAACTTTTGGAAAAAAGTGTTGCAGAAAGGATGTTGTTTCATCAAGGGTCGCAATTTTGTGAAACAACACAAACGTTGTGATAGAGAGTGATTATATTTAATTAGTTAGTTAATTTAATTAGTATTTTAATATATTAGTTAGTATTTTATTCTAGAAGATTCTTAGTTTTTAGGATTATGCCACATGGATGACTATGATGTATTTAGAGTTTTATATATTAAGTGTAATGTGTTATTTGGAAAATCATCAAAGAAATCAATGAAAGTTATTTTTATTAGTTTTATTTTATTTCCCTCTTAGTTTTTATGCTTTTCATATTTTTGTTAGATTTATCATTTTTAGCTTCCTAACATTGGTGTTTTCATTACTGCACTCAATCTCCCTGCCATGGCATATTCTTATTACACTCATCCATTTTACCCCACTTTCACTCACTCATATTATTCCACTACAACAATTATTTCTGCTCCACCATCCATAAACCCATATCCTGCAAGTTCCTATTCACAACCTGAAACACCTCAATCTCAAGATTTCTATTCACAACTAAAAACTCTCAAACAATATTTGATTGAAACCCATGAAATCTCAACCAAACATAAAAAAGAGTTGAAGGAACAAATTCAAAATTTGAGTTACTCTCTCAAAGCATCACAATTTTTTTATAAGCAAAAATTTTCAGATCTATATGGAAGAGAACCAGAACAACCAAAAACTAAACTTATTGTTGAAGAACAGAAAAAAGAAGGAATCGAAACAATTTTTGATTCACTGAGATCAACTCCGCCAATAACTCAGGGAGTATCTCTGGCGAAACTTCCGGTGTCTTCTCCGACGACATTTCCGGCGAGTTTTCTGACGTTATTGAAATCACTAGATCTGCAACTAGAACCATCAAATCTGATACCAAAACCATCAAAGCCACCACCGAAACCACCAGATCCATCACTATTTTTAACCTCATCACCTTCGTCACAACCACTGTTTACGGATCAATTGATGCAACGACCACCGGCAAAACCACTAGATTTATTGTTTTCACCCTCAAAACCTTATTCTGAAATTATTATGGTTAGTTTATATTATTAAATTTTTACTAGTTTTTATTTTGATTGGAAGGAAAGAAAAAAGAAAAACAACGAAGAAAGAAGAAGAAGCAAGGGAAGAGAAAGAGAAGAAGAAGAAAAAAAAAAGAAAAAAAATAGAGACGTAAAAAAAAGAAGAAGAAAGAATTAGAAAATTTGTTTTTTTACCTCTCAGCGGGTCCCATGTAGCAGCTTTTCCCAATATTCCTCTCATTTTTTATTTGAAAAAAAAAACAAAAAAAAATCTGATACAATAACTATAGAAGCTATTGTATGACAGCACCCATCACGTGTTGAGCCCCACAAACACAGTTTCCAACGGCTCTCTCACACCAGCCCTTAGATTTGCACACCTGTCCATCCTTTTCATCTGCACCAACCAAGACTCTGCCAAACCCACAATGAGGATGCAAAGGACCAGAGTTCTTTTTATTATCCTTATTTTATTGGATTAGATATTTTTATTAAAAAAAACTGCTTTTAAATAAAAAAATTAATTAAAAAAATATATTCTACTCATAAATTTACAACCTTGAGGACAGGGTTGATTTTGAAGGGGTAAGTAGTGATAGAGAGTGATTATATTTAATTAGTTAGTTAATTTAATTAGTATTTTAATATATTAGTTAGTATTTTATTCTAGAATATTCTTAGTTTTTAGGATTATGCCACATTGATGACTATGATGTATTTAGAGTTCTATATATTAAGTGTAATGTGTTATTTGGAAAATCATCAAAGAAATCAATGAAAGTTATTTTTATTAGTTTTATTTTATTTCTCTCTTAGTTTTTATGCTTTTCATAATTTTGTTAGATTTTTCATTTTTAGCTTCCTAATACGTTGCCTGTAGATAAATCATTCCATGTGGAATTTGGATCAAACTCTAGAAGAAGCATGCCGTCGAAGTTAGATCACATGCTGCTGTCGAAAATAATGCATGTTTGTAGTCGAAGATTGTTCTAACATGTATTAGTTAATATTGCTAGGTTTGTTAGCATATTGAATTGGGCCTTGTGTTAAGGATCCAATTGATTAAGTTAGCTTGTACCCTAAGTTAGCTTGTAATGGGCATTTTGTTAAAGGCCCATTAGTTTAGTGTGCTAGGTTTTATTATAAATAGCATGCTAGTCTCTCATTCTAAAGTGTGACAAAACCTAGAGAGAGTGAGAGTGGTTAGTTTGTTATTCTTGTATACTTGTAATCCTTGTTTTAAGGAGAAAGGAAAGAATAACAGTTTTATAACCAATCCTTGTTGTTTTTACTCTTGTTTTCTTTGTTAACCCTAACCCTTGTGGGTTTCTTGACTGATCAAGGAACCAATTACACTTTGTTTCTAAGGTATCCGATTCACAACAAATTGGTGCGGTGAGCGTGGAGAAGATGCCTTCAACAAAGTATGAGATCGATAAGTTCACTGGAGTGAACGACTTCGGTCTGTGGCGCTTGAAGATGAAAGCCCTACTGGTTCAGCAGGGTTGTTTGGAAGCGTTGAAGGGAATGGCAGCCATGGATGCTGCGTTAACGGAAAAAGAAAAGACTACCATGATAGAGAAAGCACACAGCGCAATATTGTTGAGCCTTGGTGATAAGGTTCTTCGACAGGTATCAAAGGAGACGACGGCATCAGGGTTATGGGTGAAGCTTGAAAGCTTATACATGACAAAATCTTTGGTGAATCGACTCTACCTGAAGCAAGCTTTGTATTCGTTTAGGATGAGTGAAGACAAAGCTTTGACTGAGCAGTTGGATATGTTCAACAAGCTGATTCTTGATCTAGAAAATATCGATGTGAAGATCGATGACGAAGATCAAGCATTATTGTTGTTGTGCGCTTTTCCTAGAACACATGCTCACTTCAAAGAAACTCTCTTGTATGGAAGGGAGTCCCTGACCTTTGAAGAAGTTCAATCAGCCTTGTACTCTAAGGACCTGAACGAACGAAAGGAGCATAAACCTTCGACGGTTGGTGAAGGTTTGGAAGTTAAGGGAAAATTCTTGCGAAAGGATGGTAGGTTCGACAAGAAGAAAGGTAAAAGTCAGCAGAAGTCTTCTAGTGGCGAAACATCTGGTTTTCGATGTTATCACTGTAAGAAGGAGGGTCACACAAGAAAAGTGTGCCCTGAACGCCTGAAAGATCATGGAGGTAAGGATAATGGCAACGCAACCATTGTTCAAGATGACTTCGACTCATCTGATGCTCTTGTAGTTTCAAGCGGCGACTCGAGAAAAGAGTGGATTATGGATTCTGGATGTACTTGGCACATGACTCCAAACAAGAATGTGTTTGAAGAATTATGTGATCAAGATGGAGGATCAGTGCTGCTGGGAAACAACAAAGCTTGCAAAATTATAGGTATTGGATCCGTGAGATTCAAGCTCCATGATGAGTCAATAAGATTATTGACTGAAGTTAGGTATGTACCTGACTTGAAGAGAAATTTAATTTCTCTTGGTGACTTCGACAAAAAGGGATATGTTTTCAAAGGAGAGCAAGGTACCCTGAGAGTCATGACAGGGTCGAAGGAAGTCTTGAGAGGCGTGAAAAACCAAGGCTTGTATACCCTGGAGGCTGAGGTTGTAAGTGGTTCGACAAATGTTGTATCCACGAAACCTATGTCGAAGACAGAGTTATGGCACATGAGATTGGGCCATGTCAGCGAAAGAGGCCTGGTCGAATTGGGGAAGCAGAACCTGCTAGGTGGTGACAAAGTCGAAAAGTTGGAGTTTTGTGAATCTTGTGTATTTGGTAAATCCTGTAGGGCGAAGTTCAACAAAGGCAAGCAAAGAACACATGGATCCCTTGATTACATTCATGCTGATCTTTGGGGGCCTGCAAGGAATCCTTCACACTCAGGTGCAAGGTATTTTCTATCCATTGTTGATGACTATTCCAGAAAGCTATGGGTTTTCATTCAGAAGACGAAGGATGAAACTTTTGAGAATTTTAAAAGTTGGAAGATTCTGGTCGAAACTCAAACTGGCAGAAAGGTTAAGAGGCTGAGAACCGACAATGGCCTTGAGTTCTGCAACAAAGCATTCGACAGTTACTGTGTTGAGTCTGGGATTGCAAGGCATAAGACTGTAGCAGGTACTCCTCAACAAAATGGCTTTGCTGAGAGATTCAATCGAACAATCCTTGAAAGGGTTAGATGCATGTTGGTTAGTGCTGGATTGAAGAAGGTGTTTTGGGCTGAAGCTGTTTCGACAGCTGCATATCTGATAAATAGATGTCCTTCGACTGCATTAGATATGAAGACACCTGAAGAAGTTTGGTCGGGAAATCCACCTAGTCTCGACAGACTGAGAGTATTTGGTTGTGTGGCCTATGCTCACATTAGGCAAGACAAGGTCGAACCTAGAGCTCTGAAGTGCATGTTCATGGGATACCCTGAAGGATTCAAAGCTTATAGGCTATGGTGCCTAGAGCCAGGTCACAGGAGGTGTATCACCAGTCGAGATGTAGTTTTCAATGAAGCTGAGATGGCTTTCAAGAAAACTGATGTTGCTGACGAAGAGCTGGAACAGGGAGAGATTCCTGTTGAGGTGAAGCATGTTGATGCTGAAGTGCGTACCCCAGATGAAGTCGAAGACAAAACAGAAGATGTTGTCGAAGATGAGGAAACTGATAATGACTACCTGTTAGCAAGAGACAGGTCGAGAAGAGTCATCAAGCCACCTCAGAGACTTGGGTATGCAGATCTTATAGCTTATGCCTTAATCTCTGCAAGTGAGGTTCTCGACGAAGAACCTAGAGACTATAAGGAAGTTATGAGGAGTCGAAAGAAGACTGAATGGCTGAAAGCCATGGATGACGAGATGAAATCTCTTCATGATAACGACACATGGGAACTGATAAAGAAAGCTGCTGGAGCCAGGTTAGTCAGCTGTAAATAGATCTTCAAAGTCAAGGAAGGAATCGAAAGAGTGGCGTCGAAAAGATACAAGGCAAGGTTGGTTGCTAGGGGGTTCACTCAGAAAGAAGGTGTCAATTTCAATGATGTGTTCTCACCTGTTGTGAAGCACAAGTCCATTCGAATGTTGCTTGCCATGGTGGCACAGTTCGACCTTGAACTGGAACAGATGGATGTGAAGACTGCATTCTTGTATGGTGACCTAGATGAAATGATCCTGATGAGGCAACCTGAAGGGTATGTCGAAAATGGGAAGGAAGATTATGTGTGCAAGCTGAAGAGATCTTTATATGGACTGAAACAATCTCCTCGACAGTGGAATAGGAGATTCGACAAGTTCATGGCACGCATAAGTTTCATCAGAAGTCAGTTCGACCACTGTGTTTACTTCAGATTTCGACTGGGTAATTCATTTGTTATTCTGTTGCTTTATGTGGATGATATTCTAATAGCAAGCAACAATGTCGAAGAGGTAATGAGAGTGAAGGCTGAACTCAGTAAGGAGTTCGAAATGAAGGATCTGGGAGCTGCATCCAGGATTCTTGGGATTGACATCCGAAGAGATAGAAAGCAGTCGAAATTATGCTTATCTCAAGAGGCATACCTAAGGAAGATTCTCGAAAAGTATGGTATGTCGAATTCAAAGCCTGTTGTAACTCCGACAAACCCTCAATTCAAGCTGAGTATAGATCAGTGTCCCAGTACTGATGTCGAAAGAACTTATATGAATAGCATTCCATATGCTAATATAGTTGGTTCTTTGATGTATGATATGGTCTGTACAAGACCTGACATAGCATATGCAGTGAGTTTTGTGAGCAGGTACATGTCGAATCCTGGAAAGGCTCACTGGCAAGCATTGAAGTGGATTTTAAGGTACATAAATGGGTCTCTGAATAGAGTCCTAATTTATGGTGGAGCCTTGGGTGAAGATAGTAAAGCAGCAGTCAAAGGATTTGTTGACTCTGATTATGCAGGTTGTATGGATTCTAGAAAGTCTATTTCTGGATATGTTTTCACAATGTTTGGCACAACAATCAGTTGGAAAGCGACGCTCCAGAAAGTTGTTGCCTTATCAACCACTGAAGCTGAATATATTGCCCTCACTGAAGCTGTGAAGGAAGCGTTGTGGCTTGAAGGTTTTGCAAAGGAGCTGAAACTTCAAGGTCGAAGTATCACTGTTAAATGTGATAGTCAAAGTGTAATACACCTGTCGAAGAACTCAGCCTATCATGAGCGAACCAAACACATTGATGTGAGGCTGCATTTCGTCAGAGTGGTAATCGAGCGTGGAGAAGTCCAAGTGCTGAAGGTTTCGACAGATCATAATGCTGCTGATATGATCACCAAGACATTGCCAAGTTGCAAGTTTTTCCACTGTATGCAGTTGATAAAGCTGCATGAAGAAAGCTAGTTTGTTTTCTTGTTGTTAGAGTTAGATCTAAGGTGGAGATTTGTGAAATTTGGATCAAACTCTAGAAGAAGCATGCTGTCGAAGTTGAATCACATGCTGATGTCGAAAATAATGCATGTTTGTAGTCGAAGATTGTTCTAGCATGTATTAGTTAATATTGCTAGGTTTGTTAGCATATTGAATTGGGTCTTGTGTTAAGGATCCAATTGATGAAGTTAGATTGTACCCTAAGTTAGTTTGTAATGGGTATTTTGTTAAAGGCTCATTAGTTTAGTGTGCTAGGTTTTATTATAAATAGCATGCTAGTCTCTCATTCTAAAGTGTGACAAAACCTAGAGAGAGTCAGAGTGGTTAGTTTGTTATTCTTGTATACTTGTAATCTTTGTTTTAAGGAGAAAGGAAAGAATAACAGTTTTATAACCAATCCTTGTTGTTTTTACTCTTGTTTTCTTTGTTAACCCTAACCCTTGTGGGTTTCTTGACTGATCAAGGAACCAATTACACTTTGTTTCTAAGGTATCCGATTCGCAACATTCCACATTCAAAAATCACATCACAAAAACACATATTCTCTTCAGAAAATTTCATATTCTCTTTCTTACATTCGAGTTTTTATCTGTCTCTTACAAACTCGAGTATAAGCTGAATTATCTTGGATAATCTTATATAAAAACTCTAAAACATTCGAGAATGCTTGAAATACTAAAAGAAAAGTGATCTCTTCACGATTCCAGCCTACATTCATTCAATTTAGAAGTGTTATCCCAACAGCTAACAAAAGTGAGAAGCTCTGTTTTGAATTCTTACTGAAATCTCTTCACCTAAGTGAGAAAGCTAAATTTGTTTTTACGTCATCGCCAAAGCGATTTCAATTATAAACTCTGATTAGTACATACCAAGAGCTATGACAGTTAAATGTATCTTGACAAATTGGACAGAACTGTCTTCAACCTTGTTTTGGCAAACTTCTGCAGTCCTGAATAATAGGATGTATAGCTACCAAGAAGAAACTCTGATTTGTGTATTTTGACACAAACTCAGCATCAGACACAATGATTTTCTTGTTTAATTGCTGAATAAAACACTATTAAGATTTAAGAAATCAAATCAAAACAAAGACTTGAAGTTAAATCTACTCAGAAATTTATTCTTGAGACAACAATATAAAATTATATAAAAAAAAAGGTATGAGTATGAGCTATGAAACCATTTCAGATACTGATCCTGTTCTTCAACAACAATCAATTTATTGACAACAATACAAATTCACATATATATAATTAACATATAACTTTTACATCTTCACATAAAAAATCCAACACAGACACATAATCATATAAAACATAAACAGAAACATGTCCAAGATTATTACAATTTAACAAAACATCATGAAAAGATAAATCCAGATTGAATATCTTAACAAACTCTATTATAAGTACCACATCTATTGTTAGGTCCACCACCATTTTGAGAGGGCAAGCAAGTACGATAGCCTTGTTTAATTGGACACTTAACAGCAGCACCATTGTTGTTAGCAGTTCTACCTGTTTGAGTTTGACTCTGATCCAAAAGCACCCTTGCTACATGAGAACTCATCAAGAATTCCGATTCCAAATCATCGTTGATCAGACAATCCTCTGAGGTACAGCCTCCTATCTTCAATGAAATTGTTTTGTTTAGATGTAGTTGGATCAATAAGATAAGGAACAATAGTGAAAGAGTACCCTTGTTCATTTTCTGTCTTTTTTGGAACTCAATTTTCTCTTCACACCAAGAACAATGACTTTGGATAGTTCCTTGAATAGCCCCCAACAACTTGTATTGTATTTGTAATTAAATAATCATAAAATAATAAAGGGATCTTTTTCCTTTTGTATATATAATTAAAAGTTTAGACGACTTGAATTTTCATAACACCATAGGATATAAAAAACTTTATATATATATATATCAAATAATAATCTAGTTTAAATAATTTTCATATATCGTTATTGTAAATATCTTATTATTTTATTATAATTTATTTTAATATAAAAAATTTGAAAAATTATTTAAATTTAAATCTATTTTAAAAAAAATTTTGTTAAAAATTGTTTTTGAAATATTATGTGATTTTATTTATGTTTTACTTTTTAATAATATATATATTCATATTACTGAATATTATAATTAATCTTCTAACTTATAAAAAATAAGTTAAAAACACTTCGATTATTCTAAAAAAAATTATAAAAAATATTTTTGAAAATACAAGTAAAAAAATAGATAAAACAAACTGACTAAAAGATTAAACATTTAAGTCCTTCGAAACCATAAAGGACGACATATTTTCTCTAAAAGATTTAACTCAATTGTATGAATTAATATGAAATTATTGTGCGACCACTAAAAAAAATATAGGTAGTTCAATTGAACAAATAACATAAAATATGTATATAATATAGTCTCTCCGTCTCAAAATGAAAAACTTTTAAAGTTGTTGCACATAAATTAAAAAATGTAATGATTAAATAATTAAGTGTAACAATTTTATAATACTACCTTTAATTATTATTGATTGTCACAAAAATATAGTATGATGTAATATCTTAAAAATAATGTAAATAATATTTATTAAAAATAAAGTTGGTAAAGATTAATTAATGCTCCATTGAAAATTTAAAACAACTCTTATTTTAAAATAAATTTTTTTGTCTAAAATAACTTTTATTTTAAGACAGAGTGAGTAATATACTAGTAATAAATTAAGAGTGTATGTTAAGCTGTCAACATTATAGTTTTATTTTTTGTAAAATGATTGTGAGGAAAGCATGTGCATTGACTTGTCTTGTATGTTATGATTAGTCTTGTGAAAAACTCTTAACCTCAAAATTTAATTTATATATTTTAAATATTGTGAAAATAATATGATGAAAATGAAATGGGTTAGTTAGTGGGATATTTTATTTGTTGTTTCTTTAATATTATTGTATGGTGGTTGTATACTCAATTTATATTGGTAGGGACTTGATTATGAGTTCTCTGATAAAAGGGATAAGGTTGTCTTCTTGACAGCCAATAGATTTGTTAGTGTGGAATTTTCAAGGGATCCTTCCTTTTACTTTTAGGGAGGTTTTGGATTTTCTACTTTTTGCATTTGGTTTTTGTGTGTTTTCAAGTGTATATTGTTTTGGGTTAAATTTATTGAAAATTGTTTGATATTCTGGTGGATGGTTAGCATAGACATTCTAAATAAAATTAATTTAAAATTTAAATTAATTTAAAGTTAATTAAATATAAAAACGATGACCTAATATTAAATAATTGAATAATAAGTGTTTTTAAATTAAATTCTAAAATATTGAAATGTTTACTTAAACATATTTCTAAGTTTAATTGCATAGACTAATATTCAAAATAATTATGATCAATAGTCATGGATGTAAGCGGAAATATTTATTAATCAATTATATGAATTAGAATATTAATATTTATTTGTTGAAATCATGATTCGTGCTCCAGAAAAGATAAATGATAGAACATATTTTGAAAATGACTCTCGGGTTAATGACTAATCTCTTAAAATGCGGCCGCATTTTAAGAAAATGTATGATTCCATGTGCATTATCTGAATATGAGTTCGTCCAACAAAATCCAAGCCGTATCGAATCATGACAATATATAACCTTCCATGGTTACAAATATTACGGATTCCGTCAACTAGTCATCAGTGTGAAGTGTGGCAAGAAAATAGCATGCCAATTTGATCCAACAACCAACTGCTATTTTCTTTATCAGTCCTTAACAATTTCTCTCAAATGCATTAAAGCCAAAGAAAGTGCATGGTGTTGCACCCCAAATTTTACCCTCAGATTCGTCTGATCCCCTTTTATCATTTGCGAGCGGCCATTCGTGCATTTTCTTAGTTTGAAGCATTAATCATGTTTTTAACCAGTTTGCCATTTTATTTTAGAATTTTTCTCATTTTGAGATTTGATTGAGTTTTAACTTTTAATTTAGTTTAATTTTAATCTTGATATAGTTAATTTTCAATTATCACTTTCAATTCTAAATTTAATTTACTTTAACTATCACTTTTATTCTAATTTAATGTAATTGGATTAACTTCATCATTTTAAGATTTGATTTAATTTTAATTCCAATTTACTTTTACTTTAATATAATTAGTTTAATTTTAATTTTTAATTTTAAATTAATCATGTTTAGTTATATTATTCAGAATTTAAAACAAATAAAAACCAATTTGTTTTTCTAGAAGCCAAAGTCCTCATCAAGCCCATATTTAATTCAATTTGCAACATTGTTCAAATTTACAAGAGAGTTGCCAAATAATTAAGGAAAGGCAAGATCACTATTTCCAGTTAGAAAGTTAAGCCATGAATACGTATCTTTTCAAGATGTGTTGCAAGCTCTCAATAATAATGTCACCATATCATTTTATGGAAGAATTTGTTCACAGGAAATTAAAGGCTTTCTAACAAGAAATTACATGGTTTTAACAAGAAGTTACATTGTGACTACAAAAGCAAACCAGGTTCCCCTGCTGCTACGGCAAATCCTGCTACAACTAGTACAATTGCAAATGACTCCCTACCACAGACCTATTCTACTACAAACTTGCAGAATTTCTGCTATATTCAAAAGCAAATCGTACAACCCTGCACCATTTTGCTACTTGCCACTCAAAGACCATAGACTTCTGCTACAAACAACAACAACTCGTACCCTGCTACCAAAATAGAACTCTGCACACCAACGTAAACCTGCAACACGTGAAAGCAACAACACCATAACGTTACAATTTTTGAATTCAAGTAGGGGGTGGTTTGTTTTCATAATAAAAGGAGGAAGTCCACGACAAAAAAAAAGGGGAACCAAACCTCAGCAACCTTCAAAACACCTCCACGAACAACATCAAAGGACCACTCATCAACTTCCTTCCAATCTTCTCCAACCAAACCACCGCCATATCTCCAACACGACCACACAATGACGACCACCTGCTCACGATCAACAACAACAACATAACCTGCTATTTGTTTTCTTCACTCCCACACATCAGAACCACAAACCAGAAATCAGATAGAACCAGAAACCGAAAAAAGACGAAGGAAGAGATCAAAACGAGAAAGACAACGTTTGAATCAAAACAAACCTCATTTTTTCTTCTGGAATCATTTTTTATCTTGGCCGTCTCCAACCTTTTCCTCCAACCCGTCCTTTTAAAACTCAACCACAATTCAATACTCCCTCTGCCAAACACCACCCCTACAAGTGTGAGTAACGCACCACCACCAAACTATTTCATCATCATAACCTGCGTCTTCATCATCAAACCGCCCAGCCATCATATCAACCGTAACACTCTCGCCGGAAACATCACCTGCTCAAACATCAGCAATAACCAACACCATCTCAAACCTTCAAATCCTTTTCCCCGAAATCGTCAACCATTCTTTCTCCTAAACACCAACCATTCAGAACCCAAATTAGTCCAGAATCAGAGAAGGAGAATAAGAAAGAATTTGAGAACTTAAACAAATCACAAACCTTGGAACCGAGCCGGATTCGAACATGACGAAGAGAAGCGCCGATGACGGTGATGCGCTATCAGATGCCAAGCCTTAATCTTCCATTTTCGAACCCTCGTCAACCATTCGCGACCCCCTTTACAAATCATCACCACCTTCTGAATCGATTCAGACACGAAAGAGAAAAGAGGATAGCTTTGAACAAGATCAAAAGGAGATTCTCTTACCGTTTGTTCTTCGCTCCGATAACGATCGGAGAGGTAACTTCTATTCCTTGTGTTTGCCTCTGTTTCTATTGTTCTCCTTTGATACCTTCCTTGTTTACGAACCGAGCGAATCGCGAGGAATTGTGAGAGATGAGGAAGACGAGAATGCGAGGTTGAGGGACAGAGGGCGATCGTTTTGTTGAGTTGATGATAACGGAACCTAAGGAATTGAAGAGAGGAATGAGATAGGAGGGAATAGGGTTTGAGGATGAATCGATTATTGAGCGTAGAATTTGTGGGGATCGTGTGACAGCAGCAGCCGTTTTGATTCATTTAGGTTTTTTTCTTCTGCTGTTTTCTCTTCTTAAGCCAGCCAATTGGGTTTGGGTCCATTGACCCGACCCGGCCTGCCAAAAAACCCAGCGCCCCATTTCTTACCTGGGCTCCTTCATCATCCTTGGACCACCCTTTGGGCCTGTGTTCCGTTTTGTTTTTATTTCAGCATACTACTCACTTTCAATTAGTTAGTGTTAGGTAAATTTAAGCTTAATTTCATTTAGTAATTTAGGATTAAGGCTTACGTTTTTGAATTAAGTTTTTATAACCTTCTTTAATTAGTAATTTTGGAAATAATAGGATTAGTGCTTTCCTTCAAGACTCTAATTTTAGTTGTATTTTATTAGGATTTTGGATTAGTAACCCTTTTAATAATAAAACTCCAAATATTTAAATCTTTGTTTAATCTGATTTAGTAATTTTTCGTAAATATTTATTTAAGTTTAATTATTAAATTGTGAGTTTTTTTCTTCTATCTTGGGTAAGTTGCTAGACTTTGTTCATAGCTTTTATAAATCTTGAATTAAATCACCAATTTGTGTTTAAAAGTCTTGAACAAACTTATCTCATGCTTGATTTGTCATGAATGTTATTCTTCTTTAATTGTCAACCTTGATTAATACCATTCTATATGTTTGTCTTCTTAAAGATTGAAGCATATTGATGTGTTCTTTTATATCTTTCTATATGTTTGTCTTCCTAAAGATTTAAGCATATTGAAGTGTTCTAGTGATCATGATTCATCTTATCCATATTTTATCATGAAACATATTGTCATCCTCATGCTTATGTTGCTTTTATCTTCTCATATTATATCAATGTTCTAGTTTTATCATGTCTTATTCATTGTTATTATTAACTGTTTTCCCTTATTCCAAAGGAAGGTGAATAGTGTTGACTCTTAAAGTCATTGCCCCCATCTTAACCTAAGTAACCTCTTAGGAGAAACTTTATTTCTTGGCCTCATCAGAGCCATAGAAATTATAACTAGCTTTAGGAAGAGCTCTTAAACTCTTAGTGATAATCATCATAATGAATTTATCACTTTTCCCTACTGACTAAACT
The DNA here is from genome assembly GCA_022829125.1 of Lathyrus tuberosus. Taxonomy (NCBI): domain Eukaryota; kingdom Viridiplantae; phylum Streptophyta; class Magnoliopsida; order Fabales; family Fabaceae; genus Lathyrus; species Lathyrus tuberosus. Next base: position 1,226,684 of record JALAZF010000574.1, on the reverse strand, counting down.
TCAACATAGGTCTATTACAACTAGATTTAGAGAGTTCTTATACTCTACAATGAGCTTGTGCTCATTTCCCCTCTGAATATTGACCATAGTCAATAGTTCAGTAGAAGTAGAACTACGCATACTCTGATTCTATTCCCGAGGATACGTAGGCGTAAAGTGCGATGCTTTATCGAGTATACTTAGATACTAACCCCTAGGGGTTCAACCTTTAGCATAGAACCTTTAGCAAACATAAGATAACTAAACAAGAGGTTCCCGTAGAGTACTACGGACGTTTAGGGTGCTAATACCTTCCCTAGGCGTAACCAACCCCCGAACCTTAGATCTTTCCCCTTTAGGGTTTTCTAACGATCTTGAACCTTTCCTTTGGATAAATCAAAGTCGGTTGTAAAAGAAATATGATGCAAATTAATTAATAATTTGTTATCCGATTTTCACCGCAACACATGGTTTTACAAACCATAATACCTCAGCTCCAATATGGCGTTAACCACCGACATAGTGGTCCTGACAACGCCGAACTTTAAATCATACAGCAGCTCCAATATGGTATCGACCACCGGTATAGCGGTCCCGAAGATGTCGAGCTCAAAATTATAACCATACCTCGAACTCTAAACTAGTGTCGACCATAGGCCAGTGGTCCCAATGACACTGAGTCCCAATTTTAACAATTGACATCTAAATACAATGACAAATAATAATAACAATATTCATTATAATATCAATTGCACAAAATAGAAAGTACTTGACAATCCAACACTTAAAGTGTCCAAAATAAAATATAACATGATAAGAAAATGGCATAAAGAACAAACTCCCACTAACCAAGTACATCAAAAGAACTCACAATGCCCATGCTCTCAACATGGTTTTTGAACACAATGGGCCTAAGTCCCTTAGTTAGGGGATCAGCCAGCATGGAATCAGTACCAATGTACTCAACAACAATGTCATTTTTCTTTGCAAGGTCTTGACTTTCAAATACTTCAATTCCAAATGCTTATAGAACTGCTATAATTTTTATTATTCTTAGCATAGAACACAATTGCATTGTTATCACAGTAAAGCTTTAGTGGCTTACCAATGAAACTAAGAATACAAAGTCCAATCACTAAATTTCTCAATCAACAACATGAGTGGCAGCAGTATAACAAGCAATAAACTCTGCTTGCATGGCAGAAGAGGCAAGAATAGTTTGCTTTATACTCTTCCAAGATATTGCACCTTCAGCTAACATAAAAATATAACCAGAAGTAAGTTTCATATCATCAACACATCCAGCAAGATCAGAGTCAGTATACCCGACTATTTCCAAGTCGTCAGCTCTCCTAAAAACAAGCATATACTATTTAGTTCTTTTCAAATATCTCATCACTTTCTTAGCAGCAATCCAATGATCATTCCCAGAATTGGACTGGTATCGTCCCAAGACGCCAACTATGCAAGCAATGTAAGGCCTAGTGCATACTTGAGCATACATCAAGCTTCCTAACGCACTGTCAAAGGGTTTTCCCTTCATTTCTGCCAACTCGGTCTCATTTTCAGGACATTGATCTTTACTGAATTTTTCACCTTCAGTAACTGGAACATCCCCTGGCTTACAGTTCTGCATATTGAACCTCTCCAAGACTCTATCAATATAAGCCCTTTGTGACAAGCTAAGTACACCACCTGACCTATCTTTGTGTGTTTCAATTCCCAACACAAAAGATGCTCCACCAAGATCTTTCATATCAAAGAACTTGGTTAGCATAAGTTTGATCTCATGAAGTAGACCAAGATCACTACTGGCAAGCAAAATATCATCAACATACAACATGAGAAAGATGAATTTGCTTCCACTGACCTTAAGATAGATGCACTGATCAACTTTATTTTCTTCAAAACCCAATGAAGTCACCACCTCATCAAATTTTAAGTACCATTGTCTGGAAGCCCGTTTCAAACCATAAATAGATTTTCTTAATTTACATACAAAATGCTCATTACCACTTGACACAAAACCCTCAGAATGCTACATGATCACTAACATCCATCTGATGCAATTCCAAGTCAAAATGTGCTACAAGGGCCATAACGATTCTAAAAGAGTCTTTAGTGGAAACCGGAGAATTTTTTTTGATTAAAATCAATCCCCTCCTTTTGTGTGAAGCCCTTAGCCACAAGTATTGCCTTAAATCTCTCAATTTTACTTTTTGACTCCTTCTTTATTTTGAATTTCCACCTGCAGCCAATCGTCTTATAGTTTCTTGGTAACTCCACTAATTCCCAAACATCATTATTTATCATGGATTTCATTTCATCATGCATTGCATATGTCCACATGCTAGATTGAGAACAAGTAATATCTTCTAAATAATTTTTAGGATCAATAATAATACCAACATCATAAGCACCCTTACTAAGATAAACTACAAAATCATCAGGGATTACAGGTCGCTTTTGTCTTAATGACCTTTTAAAATGAATTCGCTTAATTGGCTCATAATGTTGTGTAACCTCAGCTATGATAGGAGGATCCACTACATTTTCAACAAGTGGTTCAACCACATCTTCAACTGGATGTTCATCCACGTTCTCATTTGGAGCAAAACCTCCATGGGTAGTGGATGATCTAACATTATCAAAATTAGGCAGTGACAAAGTAACAACATCTGGCATAGCAGAATCAACATTATCAGATGTAATGACAGGCTCAGGAACATCAAGCTCAAGGAATTTTTCATGCATGGACTCCACAATTTTATTACCTCTACTAGGACAGAAGAATTTGTATCCTTTAGCTCGATCTAGATATCCAATGAAAAAAACAACGACTAGTTTTTGGGTCAAGCTTTGTCTCAAAGGGATTATATATTTTAACCTCTACATGGCAACCCCAGACACGAAGATGGTTCAAACTGGGTTTTCTACCTATCCAAAGCTCAAAAGGTGTTTTTTGGAACTGATTTACTAGGAACTATGTTAATTATATAGAGGGTTATTTTCAAAGCGTAACCCCATAAAAGTTCTGGTAAATTACACATAGTCATCATGCTTCTCATCACATCCTTAAGAGTGTGGTTTCTCCTTTCGGCTACACCGTTTTACTCAGAAGTGGATAGTGTATTGTGGAATAATTCCACAATCTTGCAAGTACTTTGCAAAAGACCCCATGTGTTTCCCAGTAGAATCATACATAGCATAATAATCTCTACCACGGTCAGAACATACCACCTTTATCACTTTTCCTAGTTGATTTTCAACCTCTGTTTTAAAGATTTTGAACTTTTCAAGTACTTCTGATTTTTCCTTAATCAAGTAGAGATAGCCATACCGGGAAAAATCACCAATGAAAGTGATAAAAGATTTATTATCACAAATAGTGGGAGAAAGGGGGCCGCTAATATCTGTATGAATTATTTCCAAAAGGTCTGAACTTCTAATTGAACCCTTCTTATTGGTCTTAGTAAACTTTCCTCTAATGCAATCCACACAAGTCCATAAATCATTAAAATCTAAGGAAGGTAAAATATCATCTCTAATTAACCTTTCAACTCTTTCTTTATAGATATGGCCTAAACGCTTGTGCCACAACAAGGAAGATTTTTCTCTAATTTTATACCCTTTAGCACTGGAGGTCTCAACATTCAATGATGGTTTCTATGAGCTGTTTCATTAAACATCCAGATTCAGCATTGTCAGTTACCTGAAATCTCTCTCCAATAGCAGCAAGATATTCTTTAACATTCTCTTTCTCAGGAAATCCACTTATCAGATGTTCAGAAATTGTCCTCTTCATAGCACACAAGCTAACCAGTCACTTATCTCCCACTTAGCTAATTTTTCTTTCTCTTCATGTGTACTCTAATCATTGATCACATGTTTTATTTCATGCAGTGTCATGTCAAGATCACCATTCCCTAATAAAAACTCTAAGTCTTTCTTCCATTTCTTAAAATTATACCCGTTCAGGATCTCAATAGAAGCATAACAATTGTTCATAGAGAAGGTCATTGTTGAGATAAAATAGGAATGCATTAGAACAAATAACAAAGGCAAGATATGACTTTAATGAACATAAGCTACCACGAAGAGGTCAACATTATCACGCAATCCTCTTTGGGTGGAATGTGCAAACCCAGGTCACAACCAAGGTCAGAACCTCAGATGAGTAACTCAATGAACATACATTGGTTTCGAAAATCTATCTTCTTTATGTAGATAAATTCTCTAAACCAGAACACCTCCAACCAACTTCATCCACTAATTCCAAAAATAAGCTACTCGGTGAGCATACATCAGATTTAGAAATTTATCTCCTTTGGACAAATAAGTCTCTTAGACCAAAGCATCTTCAATAGTTATATGCTTAATTAATTACAATCTCTACATACAATTGTCCTCCTTTGGGAAGTCAATCATTAGGGCCGTCTTTGAGGGTGTGTAAAGCGGGCTACCGCACATGGCCTCAAATTTTCCTGGGTTAAATTATAGCTAAATAGAGCCTCCTAAAATATTTTTTTGACGTTAAATCATGATCATATAGGACCTCTATTTATTTGATCATGGTTAAATTGTGACTAACTTACACAGGGCCTCCAAAAAACTTGAGACGACTCTATCAATCATACGTAATGACTGAAAACCATTCCTCAAACTACAAAGAGACTTTTATAAATTAAAATGAGCGATCTCACTTTCGTGGTAATCACACATAATTATTTATTTAAGTTCTTGCACAGGAATCAAATTTCTCTTGCCCAAAATTAAATAATACAACATTTCCAATGACTATTTTTCCTCAACAGTAACAATCTCGATATTATAGGGGATATTACATAGTATTTCAAAATATATGACAAAACAAATGTATTACATATTTATATAAACTAATATTTATTTAATCAAATTTCAAGATAGTACAATTAAAAAATAATAGAAATTTAGAGATGTATTATTGAAGTTGTTTTGTAACAATTGTTATGAAATTCCATATACTTACAGTATTGACATGAGGGAAAAAAACAATTAAAGTCATTGTCTGTGTGAGTATTGAAAAGGCAATTGAAAAAAAAACCACATGTATCACATCAATTAAGGGCTTAGTTATCTAATAGATGAATATTGTTTTTTACTGCAAAATTCAATTGTCATTTTAATTTTTTGATTTCATCAATTGTTTAAAATTGGATCAAAATAATTTGAACCTTTAATTCATAATCATATATTAATGATCAATAATTGAGTCCTAATTCATATAATTAAGCTCTGATACCAAATGTAAGAGGAAATATTTATTAATCAATTATATGAAATTAGAACATCAATACTTACTATTTGAAGTCATGATTCACGCTCCTAAAAAGATGAATGATCGGATCTTCCTCTGTATCTTACACTCCTGTTCACAACTCTCAATGGAGCAAGTTGTGGAGCCGTCAGTTATATTTCTAAGTTTTGTGATTACAGAGGAGACCTAGCCATATAATTTATATAACCCTAGTCCCTACCCTTTATGGGCGTAGGGTTAAAGTTCACACTTTTGCTCACACCAATCAGGTTTTAGATACTCAGTCTTTATATAAAAAGATCACTTAACCAATAAAATGACTTATTTATGCACCTCCATCAAAATCATGATTAACCCGTTTTTCATAAACTAAACAACAATTGATTGTAGCCCATAAAGAGTTAGATAAATTTAACAATGGATCACTACTATAAAATACACATTCGGTAACATAATATTACTACAGTCATGTCTTTCACCATTGTAATATATGAAATCGGATGTGCCTAATACTTATTTGTTTTTATGAAAGTCATTTTTATCACGGTTGATAGACACAACCGTGATGAAAGAGTGAGTGGTACAAGGTTCAAATCCTAACAACTACATTTTTTCCATTTTTCCTATTACAAAAAACATGTGTCACTTAAATTCATAAATAAATTAAAAAATCAAAGATTATTTAATTATGAATTTAATATGCAACTATTATAATATTATCTGTACAACCTTTGCTCTTCCCTAAAGAGAGAAACGCTCTTCCCAACTATAATGATAATTGAAAATTTGCTTTATTTTTCAAGACGGTCACAATGTCATTCAAGAATATCAACCATTGGAAGTAATCATTGCAATCATTAAATCATCAGATCTTTCATCTTCAACCTCTTCTATAAAGTCACAATTTCATATAATGAATTTCCACTTCTTAAAAACTATTCTTCTTAACTACATATAGCAACATGTGTTCTCCATCTGAAAATGCTAACATAAATATCTCAACTGAAGTCACCACAGTACAACACCATGATCAGCAGTCAACTGAAGAGGTCCAGTCATCTGGATTGACTGCTGTCAGGGATGCACTTAGGGTTAGGAAGGCCAAAAAGAAGAAGAAGAAGAAGAAGCTGAAGAAGAAAAAGAAGAAGAAGAAAAAGGTGCCCAAGAAGATTTGTTACTATGATTTTGACGAGGGTAGTGAAGAGAGAGTCATAGATTACGAAGATTCTTTTGCTGCTAGGGGATATTGTTCCAACATTGACAAAATTATGTAATGAAATAATTTACGTACTCCACCCTCTTGACCCTCTTAATGAAATTATTTTTTATTATTATATATATTCTTTCATTTATACATTATTATTGTTTTACAAAAAAAATAGTATAAGCCAACAAAAATAAAAACAACAATCGCAACAGTAATGAAAAATAACAATAACAATAATTAATACCTTTCTCACAGTTGGGTTCATAAATAAATAAAAAATTGTGAGAGATTTAACCACGGTTTTACTAAGAACCGTGATGAAAAGTGATATATTATATCACAGTTTTTCTTTCTAACCGTGATGAAATGTTATATTTTTTACTATATAAGCCAAAGTATCTAACGTTCAGTACATAACATTAGTTTCTCCCAAATGAAAACCCTAACATATTTCACTCTTCTCTCTCATAACATAACCCTAACATCCATGTCACTCTTTAAACTTTCTCAAACCTTCAGATTCGTCTTCACCAATCGCTATGATACTATTTAATCATATTTCAGGTTCGTTCATTAAACTTATGCTTCGATTTCGTTTACATTTCTTGTTAAAAATGGGTTCTCATTTTTTTATTTGGTGAATGTTCTCATTTTTTCAGATTCGTCTTCATCACCTTAACAAAGCGTATACTTTGGCTATGATACATATGGTTTGTGTAGCTATGAAGAAAAATATAAGAAGTATGACGCTATTGTGTTAACTTCATTCACCTTGTACTTCTTCTTCATAGCTTCATAAACTAGATGAAAATTATAATTTTTTCTAGATCCACAATTAGTTTAAATAAGGTGTGTTCTTTAAACATTACATAATATCTTATGTTATTGTATGTTGTTGTATGTTATTGTTGTATGCTGTTATTGTTATTCTTGAACCTTATTTTGTTGTATATTATTGTGTTTTTGATAAATGTTGTTGTATGTTATTGTTGTTGTTAATTAATGTTTTTAGAACAAGAACAAAACATTTCTAAGTCACAAGAAAACAGCTTCTTGTGACTCAACAATGTTTTGTTCTTTAAATTCTTAAAACATTACATAATATCTTGTGTTGTTGTATGCTGTTGTATGAAGTTGAGTTTATTATATGCTATGTAGATTGTTTGTTTCACTAACCCTTCACTGAAAATACATTTCATTTAAGTTGACATAGAAACTTATTATAATATGAAAATTAAGTTGTATTTGAAAATCAACTTATATCAATCAATGTTTTCCAAATTGCAACCGTCTCATCATTCATCTCACTCTGTTTAACATATAAAATGTGAGTCAATGATATGATTCGTTCAACACATTGATATCTTCTCTTATAATTTAATTTGTATAACAACAATTTATTGATATTATTCAAATTAAACTACAATATAAGGAATTGATGTGATGAATGACTTAGACCATTAAACCACATTTTATATGTTAAATAGGGTGGGATGAATGATGAGATAGATGCAATTCGGAAAAAAAATGGTTTGTTTAAGTTGACTTTCAAGAATAGTTTAATTTTCAGATTATATACATCTTCATCAATTTGAATGGTTGTATGTTTTTGTGAGGTTTATTGAAAAACAAGCAATCTACATATTATATAATAAACTATGGGTACATTCAACAACGGTTATTTATAATTACCGTTATAAAATATTATTTGCCTAAATGTATATATCACTACGGTTAGTAATAGAAACCGTGATCATATATAGCGCACTTTCAGGTTTTCTACAACAGTCGTAAGACCGTGATTTTAAGTTGCGCATATACAACCACACCCTACGTAACAACGACATGTCACGCGTGATGTTGTCCCTTTTCCAACTGTTGTTGTATATGTTTTCCGTAGTAGTGGATGCTAGTATTTGTGTGTAGCCAAAGAAATAAAAGGAGTGTATATGTAGCAAATTCTTTAATTCTCCAGTACCTTATCATAAAATGACAATTTAATTGAGTATAATTATTTGCTCCATAATACTCTCTCTATTTCAAAATAATTTTTTTAAGCTTAGAATATAGATATTAAGAAAATTAATAATTGAATAATAACTTGAGAGTAGTGCAAGAAATCTTTATTAAAGTAAAGTTGGTAAAAATTAATTAATATTATATAAAAAATAAAAAAATATTTAATTTGAAACAAATACTTTAACTTAAAAAAACATTTATTTTAAGACTGAGGGAGTACTATTTTGTTTTTTATATTAAATTGATCATGGGTATTTGTCATTAAATTAAATGAATTTTAATAAATACATCATCTCAAATGTGTTAAATAGGATAATATCAACATTCAATATTCATCAAAAGTAATAATCAACCGTCATCATTAACCATTATGTCAAAGTGTTAACAAAGGTATCGATTCAACTTTTATCTATGGCTTATGGAATTACTTCTTGTTTCTATTTATAAGAGATAATTTACTTTTTAAGTTAATTGAATAATCAATGTATCTGGATTGTATAATAGATCACATATATTAATTATTCAATTAATGTAAAAAGTCAACTTTCTCTAATAAATAGAATAAGAAAGAGTATGTAATAAGTCATATCTTGATGACAAACCCAAAGTATGAGTTAATTGTGAATTCACCCATTATATAAGACATTCACCCTTTTTAAGAAACCTCCTAATAATTGTTCAAAGATTGTTAGAAGTTATACATATGCAAAACGATTGCGTGAGACAGGCATGCCAAAGAGATGAAAAGGAATAAGACAATAGATCGAACAAGAGGCAATGTATTGTCAATGAATGAAACCCCTAGACACGGTTTCCACATTTACATAACCATATTATGCATAAAAACGGGACTAGGAACGCCTACGTCGCTACAAAGAAATGGGCTATGCTGGAATATCAAATGACCCCACCTTATCAATCAGAGCATTTAGTCAGTGAGATAATTTTTAAATCATTGTTACCAATTGTTACCAAACTCGTAGATTTCTACACGTTTTGGGAGAGAGTCTACCCATCAATACCCCCAACAAGGGATGAATCAACAAGGCATAGCCACTTGGGCGATACTCATGTCATTAATGAGGGGCTTCAAAACTCCGAGAAGACAACATGTTACTTCCTAAAAACATGATATTTATGTTTGTGAATCTATATGATGATGATGATATGTGATTTTAGGTTTAGGCCAAGGATAAAGATATTTATACCTAAACCTAAAATTATCATTTATAACATGATCTACAGATTTATTTGATGTCGATAGGTGATTTTATTTTTATACCTATTTAATCGTCTATAATAAGCTAGAGTTTATAGTGTTGGGGAGTCTAGGGAAGTTGGGAGCACCAACGAGACTAATGCTTCAGGACCACAAGAGAGGGAGATGTCACATCTCAACCCAAAACCTGATACAAGTTATTGGGAAAAACAAACAAAGCATAGAGAAAAAGAGGAACACAATCACAACACAAGAACTTAGCGTGGAAACTCCAAAACCGAAGAAAAAACCACAGTCGTTGTCAATAGACTATCAGAGAATAACACTATGTAAAAATTGTTAAAACACATAATATACCCTAAACTAACCCAGACCCCCAGTACAACGACACCCTCTAAAACAAATATTTAACTACATCTCATAACACTCTAATACAAGAGTATAAGAGAACAAAGAAAGTCAAATACAAGCTTAAAGTGCTTTTGACTGGTGCATTTTGGAATGAAGAACTTAAATCTTATATATAGCCTTGAACTCCCTCTTCCTTCACAAAACTAAGTGATGTGGGACTTCAAAGAACTTGTATCATATATATAGCCTTGGAATCTCTCTTCATTCACAAAACTAAGCGATGTGAGACTCCTTCAACATATATATTTTCAACCAATCCTAACAATATCCACCTTGGTTGAAAATAATACATAAGCTTTCATTGTCTTCACCGACAATCATACTCCACCATAAAGATTATCAACATGTATATTTTCAACCAACCCCAACAATCACCACCTTAATTGAAAATAATACATAAACTTTCATTGTCTTCACCGACAATCATACTACACCATAAAGAGTATCAACATGTATATTTTCAACCAACTCCAACATTGAGATAAATCTAGAAGTGGTATTTACATTTACTATTGAAGAATAATATTATCATATTTTTTATTAGACATAGATATCATCGAATAAACTATATGGTTGATATTGTGATATTATTTTAAACATGGATAGTATGACAGAGCAATAGATGATAATAAATATTGGTATAACTAATCATTGATATGCATGTGATAATAGTAGTTGCAATCTAACTCAATCATCTCTTGGTTACTATTTTAACTTTAATTTTCTTAATTATTTATATTTTGATAAAAACTCTAAAAATAAACCTAAAACCCTAATAATTTAAGATATAAGATTTTACTCATAAAGTGTATTGTTTCACTAGTCCCTCTAGATACGATAACTTTACTCACTGCATAATAGATATCTTCAAATTATTTGAGAGAATAGAGAATGCTTTAGGGGGGAGGGGAAGAGCCTTCAAACCCTTGTAGTTCCATCCACAAGTGGGTGGAACTATATATCTTTGGCTCCTCTGCATTATATTAATATGCAGTTAGTCCTTATATTAGTGTTTACTTGTCATTGCCAAGTTATTTTTTACGACAAACTTCATATGTTTTGATTCTTTCACAATCAATGATTCTTGTTATATACTTTGTATGTGTTAGTACTAATTCACTTTGATGTCAAAGGAATGAGAGAGATAGAGAGAGAGAGAGAGAGAGAGAGAGAGAGAGAGAGAGAGAGAGAGTAAAAAGAAGTAATTATATTATTAGGATTTATAATGAAACTGAATTACAATATGTATTTATATATAACTAGGTGACTTAACTGCTAAGTAACAAATCCCAACCTTAACTAACTTGGGCTTGAGCCACAACTTGGATTATATCACAACATACCCCTTATAATCCACGTTGTCGAAGACAAACTAATCATAGTCGATCTGAAATATTCCTAATTTATTTATCAACGTTAGGAATCTGTTGATCTTCAGTCCTTTGGTGAAAATGTCAACCAATTGTGCTTCATCAAGGAATATTTCACTTCAAGTTCACTCTGGGTTATCTTCTCCCTTAGGAAATGAAACCTAACATCAATGTGATTACTACTTCCATGCATAACTGGATTCTTTGCAAGATTAATCGGTAACTTGATGTCGATCTGCATCACTAGGGGTTTCTTCATTTCGACCTCCATCTCTTGCAGCACAAAGACCGGTGCTTGTACACTTTCTTTGCTTTTTCTTGTATCACAAACCCAGGAGGTTGTGTGACATATACCTCTTCTTCTAGAGGACCATTCAAAAATGCTGATTTCACATCTAAGTGAAATGTTGACCAGCCTTGCTTACATGCCAAGGTTACCACTAATCGAACAATCTCCAATCTTGCTACTGGTGCATATACCTTAGAGTAGCCAAGTCCTGCTCTCTGAAGAAATCCTTGAGCTACTAATCTTGCCTTATGTCTTGTTATCGACCCATCAACATTATGCTTCAAATTGAACACCCATTTCACTTTGATAGCTTTTGTATGTTTTGGTAATTCGACTAACTCCCATGTGTTATTTCTTTTAATCACTTGTAAATCTTTGACCATAGCTTCCTTCCATTGTTTATCTTTGAAGGAATCATGATAGTTGATTTGTTCTGCACCTACAAGTAAAGCGAAATGAACCAAATCTCCATCTGGTATGACTTCATCATCACAACCACTCCACAGTCTTGAAACCTTGCTGGGACTACTCTGGTTCTTTAAGGTCTTTGGCTTCTGCTAGCCACACCTTCTCGATTGACCTCTTTGACTTCAATAGTGTCTGGAACATTAGCAACTGCTTCGACTTCGACTTCATCAGTTTCTTCATCGATGCCATAACTCATCAAAGGTTTATTAATTGCATCACCATAATTCCAATCCAAGGAAGAATTTTCATCAATCCCGATATCTCGACTCATTACGATCTTCTTGTTGATTGGATTGAAAAGCTTGTATGCTCCAGTTTTGTGATATCCTACCATAATCATAGGTTCAATTTTACCATTAAGCTTCCTTCTTCTTGCATCAGGAACATGCTTCTAGTAAATAGATCCAAACACCTTCAGATCATTGATGGTCATTTTCCACTCCAAACATCTTCTGGAACCTTGTTATTTAGCTTCTTAGTAGGGCACCTGTTCAGAATATAAACAACTATGGCTACAACTTCACCCCATAAGGACTTTAGAAAGTTCTTCTGCTTCAAAATGCATCTCGCCATATCCAATATGGTATTGTTTCTTCTTTATGCTATTCCCTTATGTTGAGCATGTAAGGAGCAATTACCTCATGATCAATACCATGTTCTGCACAAAACTCCTCAAATATCTTGGAAGTGTATTCGCCACCTCCATCTATTCGCAGAACCTTGATCTTCTTTTCATTCTGGTTTTCGATAAGCATCTTGAATCTCTTAAAAATTTCAAATACTTCGCCCTTTCTCTTGATCACAAACATCCAAAGCTTTGGAATATACTCATCGGCAAATGAAACAAAATACATGTTTCCACTAATGGTATGATCCTCAAATGGGCCACATACATATGAATGTACTACTTCTAGTATGCAAGAGGACCTCATTGGCATAGTCAAAACAAAATACTTTCTGGATTGCTTCCCTACTAAGTAACCTTCACAAAGTTTGTCGGGCATCTCAAGACTTGGTATACAAGTTATCATATCTTTAGTAATTAGTTTATTGAGTGACCTAAAATTTCAGACGACCAAATCTTAAATGCCAAAACCAACTGTTCTTGTGGTCGACAACTGTTTTTAGGTATTGTACCTCACTCAAATTGATAATGGTCTTAAATGTCCTATTCTTCGACATAGGATATTTTAAGACCAGATTATTCTGAGTGTCAAATAGTTTCAAGGCTCCATCTTTCATAACCACTCAGAAACCTTTTTTGACTAGTTGTCCAACACTTAGTAGATTGCACTTCATTCCAGGTACATAGAGTACATCTTTGATCATAGATTTTGCTTCATTGCTCATTTGAATAACTATGTCACCAGTACCTTCTGCTCGCAATGAGCTATCATCAATAAGTTTGACCTTGCTCTTCTTCGACTCGTCGAAATCTACTAACCACACTTTTAGACCAATCATGTGATTCGAACAACCTGTGTCGAGAAACCAGATCTTGGTGTCGACATGCTCATCTGCAAGTGCAGCCATAACCACCATTTTAGCGTGCAATGTTTGCTCCTTCATTCTTGACTTTCTTGTACCAATAATTCTTGGCCAAGTGACCCCATTTTTCACAGTTATAGAACTGTACACCTTTTTTCTCTTCTTTATCTTTCTGATAGGAGTTTCCTTCTCCTCTTTTTTAAGATTCAGAAGCCCTATCATCGACCTTATGCTTTTAAGGGTTTGACCAAGACTTCTTGCTCTGATTTTTGTATCTTTTGCCTTTGAACTTATTGGAACCACCATGTTTCTTCCATGTATGAGCCTGTAGAGCTTGTATCGAATCTTGAACACATTTCCTTTCGACAATCCTCATCTCATGTGCCTCCAACGAACCAACCAAGTATTCCAATTTCAATGTTTCAAGATTGTTGGATTCTTGAATAGCAATGATAATGTGATCAAAGTGAAAGTTTAATATATGCATTACCTTCTCAACTATCATCTTATCAGTTAGGTTTTCACCACAACCTTTCATGAGATGAACAAGCTTCTGCACCTTTGAGAAATAGCCTGCAATTTTTTCTTCTTCTCCCATTTGCACTAATTCATATTTCCTTCGCAACGTCTGCAATTTGAGGACTTTAACTTTCTCACCTCCTGTGTAATACTTGACAAGAATATCTCATGCCTTATTCGTTGATTCAGCATGAGAAATTCAATCAAATTTCGTAGTGTATACCGTCGATTGAATATAAAACGCATCATTGCAGTCTTTCTTATTGGCCTTCTTGTTCGCGACTCTCTGAGCATCAGTTGCATTCTCAACAAGTTCAGGGACGCCAATAGTAACCACTTCTAGGGTTTCATGAAAGCCAAACAGAGATTGCATCTGTTTTCTCCATCAGATCCAATTCTTGCCGTCAAGAATTGGAAGAGAATTTGGAATGTCATTGTTACCATTCATCTTTGCAGCAAATAAGATTAATAACCCATGATCCCGAAAACATGATCGCCGACGTGTGATTCTTGAAAACACGATCAAGAAACTAACCAGGGTTCTAGATACCAATTTGTTAGTGCTAATGCAATTTAATGTTGAAGGAATGAGAGAAAAGAGAGTCGTAAAAAGATGTAATTGTATTATTATGATTAATAATGAAACTGAATTACAATACAGTATTTATATAATTTGACTACTAAATAATACTACCTCTGTTCCTTTTTATAAGAGACAATTCACTTTTTAGGTTCATTGAATAATCAATGTATCTAGTCTATAAATTGACCAAATACATTAATTATTCAATGAACCTAAAAAGTGAATTGTCTCTTATAAAAAGGAACGGAGGTAGTAAATCTTAACCCTAACTAACTTGAGTTTGGGCCACAATTTGGATTGTATCCGACCAGTATGCTCTAAAATATTCAGAGTATCGTAACAAAATACGGTTTTATGGTTTGAATTCATACTTGTTAAAATAATATTTAGTATTTAAAATAAAACATGTGCAATCAAATGGATAGATATTCATGTTATGTTCTCTACCTTTTTAAGTTAATGATATGAAATCCAAATATAATTCATTAAGTTTTGAAATTTTTATCTATTTTTCTTACTATAAAGAAAACAAGTATATGAACCGTGAAAACCATTTCAGACGCTTGTCTGAAATCTAGTTATTCAATAAACCATCTGTTCTTCTCGATATATAGAGTTAATTCAATAAAAAATACATGACATATATCCATCAAGTATATGTATGAAAAAACAAACCTAATATCTTCCTTTAAACTAGTGAAAACACATGCTGAAGCATATATTAAGCCAATTTCCCTTTACCTAGAGGTTGAATTATGTTTTCACAAACTTTTTCATCTCTCATAAAATTATATATATATATATATATATATATATATATATGGGATTTGCCAACATAGACCCACTTATTTTTATGATGGTCGATTTTAGCAAGGTTTAACTAAAAATCCTTAAATGCATCTTAAGATACATGTTGCTAAAATAGACCTTCATAAAAACAAGTGAGTGTATTATAGCAAACCTCTGTGGGATTTGCTATAATACACTCATTTATTTCTAGGGTTAAATAAGTTTTTGGTCCCTTTAAATATTGCAGTTTTCGTTTTTAGGCCCTCCAAAATTTTCCTTTAAGAAGTTGTCCCTTCAAAATTTTTCGTCTGAACAATTGGTCCCTAATGTCAAATACAACTAACGGTTATTTACGTGGCACGCCACGTGGAATTTTTTGATGACTGTGCATACATGTGGCAGCGTCAACATGACAAAAATGATGACATGGATGCCACGTGGCAATTTCTTCCATTTTTTTGTTTTTTTATATTAATTAAAATTATAGCGACAGAAAGTTGGACGTTAATCCGTCGCTAAGATGAACAGCATACTCTCTCAATTTTTTCATTTTCTTTTCACTATAGTTTCACTAATCTCTTTTGGTAAGAAGAACGTTGATTAAGTTTAGCCAAAGAGTAGAACATAGAAGAAACGAAATGGATACTTTCTTCTCCAAATTTAATTTTTGTCATTTTACAACTATACCATTTGGTATCAATCTTTCTGGGTTTATTGTTTGGATAGAGTTTTTGGCTTAAACTCCTAGCCTTAGGGCTAGGGGCCTTGGCTCTTGACAAATTTTATCCTAGGAAGTTTCGATATTGCTTGTTGTCGGACAGAAAGTTGAAGATATTACTATGGAGTGGAAAGTTGTGGGCAGTAAGAATAAGAATAAGAACTTGAGATTTTCTATTTAGAAAGAGAGATCGAGTAAGCACTTAGGAGAGAATGAGATCATCTCTTCCTTTTTCTTCACAGAAATACCTGAGGGATTTAATGCCAGAGACATGGATAGGGTCTTCATGGATTTTGGCATTGTGTATGAGGTGTTCATCCCAGCTAAGCTGGATAAGAGAGGAAAAAGATATGGATTCGTTAGATTCAGGAAGGTGGAGAATGAGAGAAACATGGCGAACAGGTTAGATAACATTCAATTAAAGGGGATGAAGTTATATGTGAACATCCCGAGATTTGACAGAAGGAGGGTGACAGAATGTAGAGAACCAATTCCTATTGATAAGGTGGAAGTGAATAATAATGTAGGACAAAACAGAATTTATGGGGACAGAGTTAGAAAAGGAAGATCATACATGGAAGCAACTAGAGGAGATTATGAATGAACAAATACTAACAGAAAACATGAGAGCAAGGTAAATGAGTTTGAAATTGGGAGATCATATCCTAACTGGGGTGGTCTACGGTTTAAGATTAATGATGAAGAAATTTCCCATTTTGAGAAAGCGTATGTGGGCGAGACGAAGAAATCTGGAAACTCATACAACATCCAGGATATCTTCCACAAAGAAGGATTTTTCAACATCAGAGTAACTCCAATGGGTGCTAATATGTGCCTCCTTGAAGATTTGGAAGAGAATGCTGTGAAATTGTTGGTGAAGGAAGAGGAAGCTTGGCTACAAAATTAGTTCTCGGATATCAGAGGTTGGTCTCCTGCTGAAGTGGACAAAGAAAGATTAACATGGGTCAAATGTTTTGGCATTCCATGCCACGCATGGAGGAACGACTTTTTCAAGTATATATCTAGCAGGATTGGAGAGTTTATTCGCTGTGATGAAGAAACTGAGTCTCAATCAAAGTTTGATGTAGCTAGAATTATGATAAAAACAAAGTATACAAGTAACCTGAATGAAGTTTTAAGCATTAAAGTAAATGGAGTGGTATTCGTGATAAAACTAGTCGAAGACAACCATGGTCCTAAACGTATTATTACCAAAGAGCAGAAGAGGCATGGTACGGAGGATTCAAACGGGTCACTGGTGGGGGAAACTGAAGATGATACTGAAGATGAAGATGATTCTATTGATAGCCTCTCAAAGGAAGATGAACCGGATGAGATTGAATCGTTCAACAATAGGGACGAGGGGGACGAAGGTCTGGGAGACTGTGATGCTAGGCTGCCTGTCTCTAGGCACAGGTCTAACAATCTGGAGGCAGGCAAAAAGTTTCAAAATAATCATTCTTTTTCTGCCATAAAGACTTATACAAGTAACAAGACTGAAAATGAGGCTTTTGGAGGTTATAAAACTGTGGGACCTTGCCCCTGAAATGATTTTAGGAGAAGTGGCATTTAATGCTGGCGAGGCTCAAGAAACTTTGATGAGACTTAAGGAAAAGAATTTGGTTAATAGGGGAGAGAATATCAGAATAGGGGAAACAGGTAATGGAAATTCGTGTACGGAAAGGCTTTGTGCTGAGGAAAATATTCATGAGAAAGTATCGTGTTTGGGCCCGGATAAGAATATTGAAAGGGACTCTGAATTGAGGCCCAATACTACTTTATCAGTGGACCTTAGGCCGCCTGAAAAAATTATCAAAAAGCCTATGAGAAAAAAGAAGTTAGTACAGGAGATTTACGATAATATTCAAATTCCGTACGAACCCTCATTCTATTCAATACTGCTCCACTCTTCAACTGATAAAAAATACCAAAAACCTTTAGATGAAGAAATTGAGGAAAATACACTGATTTCTACCCAGTCAGGGGATAGTGAATCAAAATACTTAGGAGGATCCATACTATGTTGTGATTCGGTCTCAGACATGGATGTCGTAGCTGGGAACGAAAAGGTCAAACGAAATTCTGAAGATGTACCAGGTAAAGTGTGGTCGATTCTCAAAGCTTTAGGTATCGAAGGAGAGGAAGATGACGAAGTTCTCGAAGGGATACTGCAGAAAATGGAGAATAGAGATAAAACTTTAATGGATAGAACGAAGGAGGCAGCAACAACAGTTCAATGAATTTAACAACCTACAACATCAGAGGGTGTAATTCTTCTATAAAAAGAAGAAGGCTAAATCAATATATTGAAAGGAACAAGATAGAATTCTGTATGATCCAAGAAACAAAGTGTAAAAAGGTGGAGGAAGGGTTTGTAAAGAGCATTTGGGGTAGGGATGATTTTGATTGGTCTGCCTCTGACTCTATAGGTCAGTCTGGAGGCATGATTTCAGTATGGAACAAGAGGTCATTCTGTTCAACCTTAAGTTTTTCTGGGAATGGTTATTTAGGAGTTTGTGGTACTTGGAGGGGAAGAATGATGTACATGGTGAATATATACTCACCTTATGCAATTTTTGAAAAAAGAGTAATGTGGAGGAAGCTTCTTGGAGTGAAATCTAGTTTTCCAAGGGGAGACTGGATATTGGGTGGTGATTTCAACTCAATCAAATTTGAAGAAGAAAGGCAAGGACAAGGAGTGTATAATCAAAATGAAATGGAGGAATTTAGGGTGTTTATAGAAGACATGGATCTCATTTACCTACCCACTGTTGGTAATAGATTTACTTGGTTTAAGGCTAATGGATCGTGTAAAAGTAGACTGGATAGGTTTCTAATCAATGAAGAATTGTGTGACTATTGGAAGGTGGTTAATCAGAAGATAGGCTTGAGAGATGTATCTGATCATAGGCCAGTGTCATTGATATTGAATGATATGAATTGGGGCCCAAAGCCTTTTAAGTCATTAAATGCGTGGATGGACCACTCTAATTTTATGGAATTTGTTAGGGATAGTTGGAACTCGGTTAGTACTTATGGTAATACAGGTGAAGTGTTGCTGCAGAAATTGAGACATCTTAAAAGCAGGCTAAGATGGTGGAACATTAATGTATTTAGCATTCGTGATTTAAAGATAGAAGAGAAATTTAAGAAGATCAACGAATTGGAAGATGTGATGGCAGAGTCTCCTGAGGAAGGGTCTGAAGAGGCAGTGAAATTAAGAGGAAAGACATTAGAGGAAATGTGAAATAATCTACACACTAAGGAAAGTATTCTCTATCAAAAATCAAGGCTGAAATGGATTGAAGAGGGGGATTGCAACACAAAATACTTTCATGCAATGATTAACAGAAGAAGGAGGGTAAACATAATTTCAGCTTTGAGTGTAGGCCTTCAAGTAGAGGATGGGGTTGAGAAAGTGAAACAGACTATCCACGATTTCTTCGAAGAGAAGTTTCAGAATTGTAACCAAGAACATTTTGAGATGGATCTGAGCTCTTTAAATCAACTCTCAGAGGAAGACAATATGATGCTCACTAATAGGTTTTCTTATGAAGAGGTACTAGAAACGTTAAAATCCTGTGACGGAGACAGAAGCCCAGGTTCTAATGGTTTTAATTTTAAGTTTTTAAAAAAGACTTGGGAGATTGTTGGTCAGGACTATTACAATTGTTTAACTGAATTTTACGATAAGGCTGCCCTACCAAAAGCTTTCATTTCAACTTTTTTCGTTCTAATACCAAAGATAGATAACCCTCAAAACCTAGAGGAATTTAGACCCATCGCATTGATTGGCAGCGTGCACAAGATTGTATCTAAGATTTTAGCTACAAGACTTAGGAGTGTCATTGGGAAATTGATCTCTCCCACTCAGTCAGCATTTGTACCAGGCAAACAACTTTTGGACGGAGTTTAGATGGCAAATGAGGTATTCGATTATGTCAAGAAGAAGAAGAAGAAAGGCTTTATGTTTAAAGTTGACTTTGCATAAGCATATGATTGTGTAAGTTGGAATCTCTTATGTAAGGTGCTAGTTACAATGAATTTCAGCCCCAAATGGATTGCTTGGATAAGAGGTTTAGTCTATAAAAGCTATGGATCAGTATTGGTTAATGGCAGCTCTTCAAAGGATTTTATGATCAAAAAGGGTCTAAGACAAGGGGACCCCTTATCACCATTCCTTTTTGTCTTGATAACTGAATGTTTGGCGCTTATGGTGAAGAAAGCTGAAGTAGTGGTTTAATGAAGGGTATCAGAATAGATGGCAATACCACAAGTTGTCTTCTGCAGTTTGCTGATGACACTTTGATCATTTGTGATGAATCTTGGTCTAACATTTGGGGTATAAAATCTTTATTGAGAGGATTTGAAGCTCTGTCTGGTTTGAGAATTAATTATAATAAAAGTAGTATTATGGGCTTTGGATTAGAAGGGTACAGAGTTGCAGCTGTCTCCACCTTCTTGAATTGTAAAGTTGGCAAGTTCCCGTTCAAGTTTCTTGGACTTGCTGTTGGTGGTAGCCACAAATCCATTAAATTCTAGAAACCAGTTATTAACTCTTTCAAAAATCGGTTGACAAAATCGAGGAGCAAAACTTTATCTATTGGTGGTCGGGTAATTTTATTGAATTCAGTTTTAACAAACTTGCCAATACACTATTTTGCTTTATTCCTTGCACCTGTAACTGTCATAAAGGAAATAAAAGCCATTCAGAGAAGGTTTCTATGGTCTGGAAAGGGTGATAGGGAGAGTGTTGCTTGGGTGAGGTGGTCTTTAGTTTGCAAACCAAAAGCTCAAGGAGGCCTTGGTGTCAAAGACGTGGGATTATTTAACAAAGCATTGGTGGCAAAATGGCTGTGGAGAATTGTTTACGATCAAGAAGCCATTTGGAATAATATCATAAAATCAAGATATAAAGGGGATTTCAATAGTTTGTTTCTTGATCAATCAGTGGTTCCAAAGTATCTGAGGTCTAATTGGTGGAATGATTTGTGTCGACTTGCTGCTCACTCTAACAATCAAGGAATGTTCAACAACTTAAATTGGAAGATCGGCAATGGTTGTAACACTTTGTTCTGGCAGTCTCGGTGGATAGGTGGGAATGCTATTAATGTCCTATTTCCATCTCTATTCAACTCATCTCCAAATCAGTATATCTTGGTAAAAGATTGTGGCAGTTGGAATGGAAATTTATGGACTTGGGATATTATTGGAAATAGCGTTATCCTGTCTAATGAAGATGAAGAGTCAGTATAGGAAATGAAATACTTGTTGGGAGAGATTAGAATGCCATGTCTGGAAGATGATGTAATCTTGTGGCCAAGGAAGATTGACAATTCTTTTTGTGTTAAGGAATGCTATGACATGTGGATTCGTAGAAGAGTGGAAGATTCAATGGAGAATAACTTGAAGGATGCTCTTGGATATCTTTGGAAGCTCAAGCTCCCCTTGAAAATATTGATCTTTGGTTGGCGGCTTTTGATGAATAGATTACCGTCAAGACAAAATCTTTTTAACAGGGGGATTATTATTGATCCTAACCAATTGTTTTGTGTTTTCTGCTCTAATGAGATTGAGGATATTAACCATCTCATTATTGGATGCGACAAAATCAAGCTGTTATGGAAAGATTTGGAATCTTGGATAAGAATCAACCTGCCTTTTGGAACCTGCAGCATTGAAATGGTCCTAAAATATTGGTCGAGAGCAGGTGATTTAGGAGAAAAATTAACTTTTATATGGCTGTCATCTTGTTGGTGCATTTGGAAGAATCGAAACTATATCATTTTCAACGGTGCAGAGCTTGTTTTGAAGAATTTGTTGCTTGACATTCAGGTGTTAACATGGAAATGGAGGAGGAAGAAGAAAAAGAAAGATGAGATGGGTAGTTTCTATGATTGGTACAAGATGCCTATAGATTTGCACAATCTGTAACAAGCCCTGATTGCTGGTGTATACGTTCTTTAGTTTCTATTCCCAACCTGCTGCTATCAAGTTTTTGATACAGTTTCAGGTTTCTTATCTTCTCTGCTTTCTTTTTTCTTCTGGCCTTGTTTAAAGTATGGCTATTAGAATTTAGAAAGAGTTCATTCATTTGTAATTGATCTGATTAGTTTTAATGAATGAAGCTTGATTGATTATTAAAAACAAAAGATGAACAGCATAAACAAATCCAGAATTTGCAGTTAATCCGTAGTTAATTCTTAGCAAATTCCTAACTAAATACAAACCCAAAATTTCTCACACAAAACTTGAAATTTTTTTGCTTGAGATGAATTAAATATGAATAGAAGGATCAAAAATAAAATATCATAGAAGGATCAAAATTGCAATTAAAGTTTTGTGTTATATATATATATATATATATATATATATATATATATATATATATATATATATATCAACACAATCAAATGATAGTATAAACACAAATGGAAACATGTCCATGATTATTATAATTTTACAATATACTTTGAAAGAAAAACTAAATAAAGCAAAGATTCAATTTTCTTAACAAACTCTATTGTAAATACCACATCTATTGTTAGGTCCACCATCATTTTGAGAGGGCAAGCAAGTACGATAGCCTTGAACAATTGGACACTTAACCGCAGGACCTGGTCCGCCAGTTGGAGCTTGACCCAAATCCAAAAGCACTCTTGCTACATGAGAATTCATAGAGAATTCTTCTGATTCCAAATTATTGTTGAAGAGACAATCCTCTGAGGCACAGCCCTTTACCTTCAATGATGTTGTTTTGTTTAGATGTAATTGGGTTAATAAGATAAGGAACAATAGTGAAAGACTACCCTTGTTCATTTTCTCTCTTCTTTTCTTCTTTATAACAACACAATTTTATTATCACACACTAAGAAGAAAAGACTTGTGTAGTTCACTTGAATAGCCCCAACATGTATTGTATTTATAATAAAATAATGAATGCATCTTTTTATTTGTTTGTATATATAGTTAAAATTTTAACCGAGTTGGGTTAGAGAGTAATGACAAATATATTTATTAATATATGCAAAGAAAGTTCTCATATAATCTACAAAATTATGTAAAATTTGAGCCGAATCTTTACCAATTGAACTAATCAATTATATAGTTATTATTAAAACATACTCACACTTTTACTAAATCGTCCTTAACACATTTTCCATTTTAAACTGCTATAAGGCTATTTCAGTAAATGATAATGTGTTAATTTTTCTCTCAATTTGTTCAATGATTAGGATTGTGGTATCTCTTCAACTTTGTGTGGATTTAATGAAATATTTTATTTTATTCTTCATTCTAATTTATTTACTTTTTGTTCACAAAAATTTAGAAGATTTTCTACAAGTTTGTTTCTCTTTGCCTTTGTGCATCACTTTTTTATTCTTAATTTTTAGCCTTAATTGCAATTTTGATTTTTTTTTTTTTTTTTTTTTTTTTTTGAGTTTTGATCTTCCTATTTTCAAATTCGGAATATTTGTCTCTCCATTTTTATTTTTTTTAAACTTTGGTCCTCCTATTTTAAAATCTAGAATTTTGTTCTCTCTATTTTAATTTTTGTTTAGTTTTGATCCCCTATTTTAAGTTTTGTTTTAGATTTTAGTCCCCATTTTTAATTTGGAACTAATTTAATAGGGGGAACAAAAGTTTAAAAAAATGAAAATAAGGGGACTAAAACTAAAAAAAAAATGAAAATGGAGGAACAGAAATTTCGGATTTTAAAATAGGGGGACCAAAACTCAAAAAAACTGAAAAATCAAGGGACAAAAATTTCAAATTTTAAAATAAAGGGCTCAAAACTAAAATAAAAATAAAAATTGGAGGACCAAAATTGCAATTACGCCTACTTTTTAATGACTATACAACTTGGTGTGTGTTTGTATTCATAATTTTGTTAACTCTTTAACTTTGTTTATTCTTACTTGCCTTACTTTTTTATTCATACAATGCTTGAATCTTGAAGATTCAAGGATACTATTCTATGTTTGTTTGTCTTTGTCTTTTTTACAAAACTTTCTTATTCTTGTTGGGAAAAAACAAAGCATAGAGAAAAAAGAGGAACACAATCACAACACAAGAACATAACGTGGAAACTCCAAAACCGGAGAAATTAAAAAATCACGGCCGTTGTCAATAAACAACCAGAGAATAATATTATGTGAAAATTGTTACAACACATAATATACTCTCACAAACCCAGACCCCAGTACACCCACACCCTCCAAAACTAATATTTAACTACATCTCACAACACTCTAAAACAAGAGTATAAGAGAACAAAGAAATTCAAATACAAGCTCAAAGTGTTTTTGACTGATACATCTTAGAATGAAGAACTTGAATCCTGTCTATAGCATTGGACTCCCACTTCCTTCACAAAACTAAGCGATGTGGGACTTCAAATAACTTGTATCATATATATTGCCTTGGATTCTCTCTTCATTCACAAAACCAAGCAATGTGGGACTTCTTTTAACATGTATATTTTCAACCAACCCCAACAATCTCCACATTGATTGAAAATAATACATAAACTTTCATTGTCTACACCGACAATCATACTCCAGTATAAAGAGTACCACCATGCATATTTTCAATCAACTCCAACAATTCTTACTTCGATTTTTGTGCATATCAACAGTTTTCTTTCTTTGCCTTTCTTCATATTTCTTTGTGATTTGTAATGACTTTAAAACTTGGTATTTGTTTGTATTCATTAGTTTGTTAAGTCTTCAAGATACTTTATTCTTATTTGATTTACTTCTTTGTTCTTACAATGCATAAATCTCGAGGTTTCAATAGTACTTCTATAAATTTGTTGCTCTTTACTTTTTTTGCAAATTTTTTTATATTCTTAATTCTTGTTTTATGCAAAACTTGGTGGAGGATTTCTATTCATTATTGTCTTCATAATAGTTTTACTTGGTTGTAATAAGTTGTTCCATTTTTTGCATGTCAAGGCCTCAAACTTTAATCAAATATTTAGATAAAGGTAATCAAGTCTGGAAGATGGAAATAAGAGTTATTGACTTATGGATTGTAAAAGAGAGAAGTGGTCAGTTTCATCTTGAGATGGTGATACAAGATTCAAAGGTAAAAAAAACTAGCAACTCATTGTTTTTTCTTATGTTCTATTACTCATTTTCTGCAATCTATATATGGAGATCATATACATGTCCTAACCGCCATAGAGATTACAAGGATTGGATGGATAGATGATTTAAAATCAGACTTATACAGTGAGCCATTAGATAATGATTTTCGTAGGAAGGTTTGTGAAAACAAATTAAAATTACTTTTCAACGATGGCACAAAGGTTTCTAAGATAGAAGTGTCTGATATACCTCCTCACTAATTCAAGTTCAAAGCCATCTCAAACTTTCTTAATGGATATTTCAACTATGATTACTTATATAGTAATGATGTTATTTATTTATTAATTTCTATCAAATTTTGTTGGTTGTATGTTAATGGTGTTATACTGCCTAATATACCCCTTTCTTTTGTTGATTTATATTAAATGTTATTGGCTGTCTGGATGAAGTCATCAAATCACAAAGTGTTGGGAATGGTAGGAAAGCATGTGCCAACATTGCACTAAGTGATGGAAGAAGAAATATCGTAGATTGAACTCTCTAGGAGGGTTTTTCTTGCAGATTAATGAACTTTGTGAAGGATAAAAATGATGTTGGTCCAACTATAGTTACCATTACACATGTTTGGTGCAAACCAAACATGTATTTTATCCAAATTTACATTCCTTTTTTGTTTACCTTATCCATGCTATTCATATATTTATAGATTGTGGTTGAGACATTGTATAAGCTTATGGGAAACCAAAATTGTCTAATGCTTCACATAAATTTGGAAATCCCACAAGTGCAACACTTCAAATCAACATAAGAATTTTGATTTTAAAAACACAATTTGATGTTATGTGAACTAGCATGTGTTAATCAATATAATTTTCCTGATTCCATCTTGGTTGGTTTTGAACATTAATTCACAAACTATTTCTCAACCTGTATCATAAACATATCAATCACAAAGTTTAGGTTACGACATTGATCACACACACATATGAGTGAATTCAAGTATATAGCTGAAATTATTGGAATGAAAAAGATATAGTATATTATTCAAAATTATTGAAATTAAAGTATATGCTAGGGATGCTGTTTATGTTAAGAAGTAAACGTATTAAATATTATCAATATTACACACTGATCAATGCAAGAGTGTTATTTCACCACAAGTGGAATGACAAAAAATATTTAAACCAACAAAGTGTGGTTGATATTATAAATGTTGTCCAATGTGCAACCATTCTAACAGGAATCTTGAAACGACATTTGAGTGGGGTTGTGGTGGAAAGGATGTTTTACCAGTTATAAAGTAAGATTTCAAGAGACTTCATCACATTTATCTATAGTATTTAATTCCTACAAAGTTGTTGAATCTTTAGTGTTATGTAAATTAAAAATTGAGATTGAGCACAATGGTCATGTTGGTTAATTCATGTTTTGGGACAAAAAAAAGGTGTCTTGATTGTAGGATTTAAGGTTGCGGAGTTGAGAAAGATTGTGAAAGAAGTAAGTAAAATTATATATTGTTTAAATTGCATAGTCCTATGAGTTATAATGTTTTTTCCTTAACATATATGCATGATTGTGTTTTTCTCCCTTAGGCTGGTGAGGATCACCCAAAGATCTGTCCTACGCATCTTGACAAACTGTTGAAAAAAGAGTTTGTCTTCCATGTGAAATATTAACCTTTCTACAAATAATGTTCGATTGTCAAAATTAATGATGATAACAATGTAATCAAAAGGATAAAGGACTACATCCATTACAATGAGGTAGTATTAGTGTCTCTTAATCTCATCTTTCTTTGAGAGATTTTTCTTAATCTTTGATTTTCATACATTGTTGTATATGTATGGTTAACACACCTCAGAAGTTGCAGAAATGGAGAATGTTCTAATTACTCCAACATATAACATCAATCAACGAATGGTATGACGTTTTTAAAATTGATTTCTTGTGATAGTTATTTTGATCATCTTTGCATGTAACATGTAATTTTGTTATGCATTAATCACCTTTGTTCACTTTTTTGAATCTCGGTTTTTCATGTGTAATTTTGTTATGCATTAATCACCTCTGTCCATACCATTGAAAATAACATTTAGAGATTTGGAGTTTCCAAGATTTTAATCATCTTCAACATTAGATCAATCAGCTTCAGGCTTTAAGATTGATGTTCAATCTTCAGAGGTAGTCACAGAATGTTTCCAACCTTTTATAACAACCTTCCATGTTATGATGTCCATGTATTTAAGGAAAGCAACCATTTAAGCTCTCCAATAATTATAATTAGTGCCATCCAAGAAATTGGTGTATTGATTGATCCCCTATCCTTAGTATTATCCAATTGAACATAATATATTCTCACTGGAGCTCACCCAAACAGAATAGGGTACTTGCTCTAATGCCAATCAAAATTCTATTGTTAGCAGGACAAATGTTGTACACAATGTCTTAGAAAATATGTACCACATAAAACAAATATATCAGACTAGGATATTTTAAGAAGAAAGAAATAAAGAACACAAGAGAATTGTTAACCCAATTAAGTACAACATCACCTGCATTTAGGTGGCTTCCAACCCAAGAAAGGAAATCCACCCTCAACAGTATTAGTATAATTAGTATTAGATGAAAACACATTGTTCAATGCCTACTTCCTAATACTACCTTTATCTTTCTATTTTGGACTCTCCCTAAATATTAGATCCCCTCTCACTTTCTCTCAATCACTACCCTAGTGATCAATGCTTTCAAAAGTTTAAGGATGTTGAATTAAAAGTCAATTAACAATCAACCTATATGCCTTGAATATTCAGTTTAGGCTTCTTTAGAGGTTTACAACAAACAACAAGAATACAAAGACTCAAAGAACAAAAAACCTAGCACACTAGAACTTCAATATTTGCATGTTTCCTTGATAGGATTGAGTCTTCTTATATAGCAAACCATTTTCTGGGTTTTTCTCCAATGGGCATTATATTTGATAGATAATTAGTTCTGATGCAGATTTGATTTGCTTTAAAAACATCCACAAAGATATTTTATTTGCTTTGATCTTCATTCAATTTAAATCTTCATTT
The DNA here is from genome assembly GCA_022829125.1 of Lathyrus tuberosus. Classification (NCBI taxonomy): domain Eukaryota; kingdom Viridiplantae; phylum Streptophyta; class Magnoliopsida; order Fabales; family Fabaceae; genus Lathyrus; species Lathyrus tuberosus. The sequence goes on along the minus strand of JALAZF010000574.1, from coordinate 1,198,163 downwards.
AATTGGATTTGATCTTATTAAATATTTTTAGCAAATCTCATTAAATAAAATATTGCTAAACGACAAAACAACAAAACTTCTTTGAATCAAATAGAACTTCGCTCAAAATAATTCACTGGATCTGTCTTCCAGACTGGGGAGAGATGTTGCACACATCCTGGAGCATCTTGTCCCACATATTGCATATTCACCAAAAAATACATCTTGTACTACTCATGTTGTTTTACCTAATGCATCCAATCAAAAGGAACAACATCATTGGAAGTTTGACAATGATGAACATAATGTAGTTTACTATCATCTAAAGGCATTTTTATAAAGCCCTTAGTTTTAAAATCCATTTCAAACTTTCTTTTTTCCTCTTCAGTCCACTGGGAATCGAATTTATCTACTACTTCATCATTTAGTTAATGAGTAAGGATAAACATACCATTGATTATTGTTTCCTATCATTTATGATATATACTTTGAAGAAAAGTTTAAACCTAATATTCCAAATATTAAATTTGTTATCTTTAAAAATTGGTGGTGTGTTTAGAAAGGATTTCTTGTCGGAAAACATCTTCCTCTTGAGACAATTAGTCCATAAAAAGGATTTAGAGTTTGATCCCACTTGTTGGACATGTAACTTCACTCACAAGAGAAGGGAGGGGGGGTGGGGATGAATTGTGTGTTTTTAAAAAGATGGTTTTTGAAAACTTTTTTAGATTATAATTAGAGTTTAAAAACATTTTGAAAACGTTTAAGTATTAAGCAGTGGAAAAATAAATAATAGAAAGTAAAATTCATAAAGTAAAGAGTTTAGGAAGAGATTGAACACCAAAGAACTGATCTTGAGAGTATCCCATAAAACTTGAGAGCTTTTAGTAGGTAATACTCACGAACCCCCTTATACAAGAAAATTGGTTGAGTTCCAACCAAACTAACACGACTTTGGAATTTGGCATTTTGAGTCATCTCTTCCAAAAGGTGGATTAAAGTGATTAGTCCTTTTTCCAAAAATGGTAGATCGAATCGGTTAGTTTTCTTTCCACAAGAACCTTGGAGTGGTTATTATTCAATCTTCTAAACAATCTTTGTAAGCTTTTACCATGGGCCTAACTCATAAATATTAAATCTTGGTTTTACATGGGCTAACCAATAATCTAGGAAATTTTAATGTCGGACTAACCTCAAACCTTATCAAGCTTTTATCATGGGCTAAGCTTTAACCTAACCTTGGTTTTACCACAGGCTAACCAAGAATCTATCAAGCTTTTAATCACGGGCTGGGCTTGAACCTAAACAATGGTTTGATAACACAATCCCCAAATCAAAAGATTTTACGAGTTTAGCTTCTAACCCAAAAAATACTAAGTAGATAATATTTAACCATGGTGTATACAAAAGATTCGTTTTGTGAATTTTACAATTCTACCCTTCTAGAATTATAGCTTATCCTCACTCATAAAAGAAATTTCTCGCAGATGCACTTCGGCTAAAATATTAGTGAGATAAATAAAAAGAAAATTTTGAGAGAGAGAGAGAGAGAGAGAGAGAGAGAGAGAGAGAGAAGTGTCAAAACAATATTATGGCCAGTTTGGAATGAGGGAAAGGATCTCTATTTATAGGCTAGAGGTTGGCTCAAAAAGTAAATTGATTTTAATTTCTTTTAAGACAATCTAATAGATTATAATCTCCAATGTTAATCGATTACTAATTCAAAATAGGAAAGACAAGATATCTAGTTGTTGTACATCATTAAAATATGATCCTAATTGCTTAGAGTTTAATTTTGAACAAATTTAATAGATTATATAAGTGCCCCCAATCGATTTAAAAAGGAAAAAACTTGCCCATAGAAATTTTGACTGCTCTCATTTCATATGACATAACTTCAAGACATCTTAGAAAATATTTTCTTGAGAAAAATCATTTTGAAAAGAAGTTTGTTTGTGTGTGTGTGTGTGTGTGTGTTTTAGCCATGTACTTTTACGAGAACTCCCTTATATTTACACAATATTCTCTCATATTAAGGTAGGGATTCCTTGCAATTCCAAACTTTGTCAGATACTTTCTTTTGTAGACACTTGCTTAAGTTTATATGAGATAAGGCTTAAGCTTATATTTCATTTGGTTACCATCATCAGATAGTCAAGCCCATCAAACCCTAATGCTTAGGTTTCCATTTTTATCCTCTTAATAAATTATGCTTAACTTTATTAGAGTCATCATCAATTAGTTGTCATCATCAAAAGTTCAACAAACGTTGTTGTCCTTGTTAAAATCATATCACATGCAAAACAAGGTTCCACATAGTTGATGCTTAATTCTAGAGGTGCAAAATTCAAAGTGACTCGGTTCGAAGGAACGAGCCATTTTTGTTTATGGAAAAGAAGGTTTAAGGATATCTTGGCTTAGCAATGTTCATAGATGGTGATTCGTTATGAGAAATGGGTGGACATTGCAACCATTGATTGGAACGAGATGAATGAGAAAGTTGGAGGTTCGGTAAGACTTTGAATTTATGATGACATGCTAAATCATATCTTGGAGCTCACAACTCTGAAGGATGTCTGGGATAAATTAGAAAATTAGTACATGTCCAAGACGTTCTTGAACAAATTATTCGCGAAGCAGCATTTCTATAGCCTGAAGATGCAGGAAGTAGGTGATTTGCAGACTCATGTCAATGCTTTCAACAACATCCTAACTCATTTGAGACGGCTTGGTATGAAGGTTGATGATTAGGATAAAGTTATTATTTTGTTGTACTCTTTACCAAACTCTTATGATCACTTGGTGACTACTCTCAGATATGGGAAGGAATCAATCACGTTGAATTATATTTCTTTTACTCTTTTGCATCACGTACAGCATCACCAAAGTGTAGAGGAAGGTGAAAGATGTTCAAGTGAAGGTTTGTTTGTGAAGGGAAGTCAAGATTGTGGCAAAGGCAAGGGTAAGGTAGTGGGTTCTGGAAAGAAAAAGAGGTTCAAGTCCAAGGACATAAAAATAGTATAATGCTATAGTTGCAAGAAAATTGGTCATTAGAAGAGGGACTATCCTAACCAGTTAGGAAACTGTAGTTTAGAAAATGTAATTCAGACTAATGGTTCATGTAGTTAATAGCATTTTCTTTGCATTTCATCATCAAAGTGCAATGATGCTTGAATCCTTGATTATGGGTGCCCCTGCCATATGACGTTGCACCGGGAGTGGTTCAACTCTTTTAAATCAGGAGATTTTGGTTTTGTCTATTTAGGTGATGATAAAACTTGTACCATCACTGGAAAGGGGCAAATTAAAATTTATTTGAATGATGGTGGTGTGTGCATGTTAAGTGAGGTGCGTTATGTTCCAGAATTGAAGAAGAATTTGATTTCTCTGGGCACTCTTCAAGAGAATGGTTATTCATTTCAGTTAGATGGAGATAAATACATCATAGGGGTTAGCAAGGGTGAAATAACAATGACGAGGGCAAAAAGGATAATAGGAAACATTTCTAAGTTATTAGGGAGCACAGTTATAGGTGATGTAGCATCTATTGAAACTTATAATGATGCAACCAAATAGTGGCACATGTATTTGGGTTATCTAAATGAAAGTGGGATGTTGGAACTACATTAGAAGAATTTTTTGAAGGGTGTTCGTAGTTACACAATTGGATTGTTCAAGTATTGTGTTCTTGGGAAACAATGTAGAGTTTGTTCCAAGACTATATCCATTATAATGGTTGGGGGCCTACAAAAGATCCCCCCGTTAGAGATTTCAGGTACTATGTGACATTCATTGATGATTTTTCTTGTAAGGACTAGGTTTATTTAATGAAATATAAATATGAGGTCTTCGGTAAGTTCAAACTATGGAAGCCAGAGGCTGAGAACCATATAGGGAGAAAAATAAAGTATTTGTTTTATGATAATGGAACTGAATACACTAGAAATAACTTCATGCATTTATGTGATAGAATGGAATTTAGAGGCACTTTTCTATGATGAAGACATCACAACAGAGAGGGAAAGACGCCTTTGGTTTAATCTGGTCTTTCAAAAGGTGTCTGGGAAAAAAATCTCAATATGGCATGCTATATAGTAAATATATCACCATAAGCTTCATTTGACGGAAATGTTGCAGATGAGGCGTGGACAGGTAACCCTATTGATCTGGATAATTTGAGGATTTTTTGGTGTCCAGCATATGTGCATATTTCTAGTGAGCATCGATCTAACTTGACCCCAAGTCAAAATAGTGCATCTTTATCGACTACAATAAAGGTGTCAAAGGGTACAAGTTGTGGGATCCAGTTAAGAGGAAGGTGGTTATCAACAGAGATATTGTATTTGATGAGTAATCAATGTTGAAACAATCAAATGTGACAATTATTCCAAATACTAAGGTAGAAACTTCCACTCAAGACAAGATTCATGTCGATATCGAGGAGACACTAGTGAGTCCAAGGCAGGTTATAACCTAACAACAGAATGAACTATGTTGAGATTCAGATGGAGTGCAAGATTCAGGCAGAGTTCAAGATTCATGTGGAGTACAAGACCATACACTTGTACGTGATAGGGATCCCTTTTGTATTACACCTCCAATGAGACATGGGTTTGAAGACTTAACAACATATTTTCTTCTTACCAGTTCAGGATACCCTTCTACTTTTTGAGAGGCTATGGCTAGCCAGGAGAAGGATAAATTAGTGGATGCTATGGTGGAGGATATGGAGTCCTTTAAAAATAACGAGACATGGGATCTTGATCATCTTCCACATGGAAAGATAGCTATTGGTTGCAAAAGGGTGTACAAGAAAAATCCAACAATAATAAAAAAATAAGGGGAAAAGTTCTAGGCTCGCCTAGTTGCAAAGGGATATTCACAATAGAAAGAGATTGATTATAATGAGATTTTCAGTCCAGTGGTTAGACACACTTCTATCAAGGAAATATTGGCCCTGGTACTTTCCTTCATGGTAATCTAGAGGATCAAATCTACATGGAACAACCACAGGGTTTCATTGATACTGGACATGACAGACTTGTTTGTAAATTGAAGAGATATTTGTATGGCTTGAAGCAATACTCAAGGAAATGATATACGCGTTTTGATTCATACATACTCTGGATTGACTATAAGGAATGATTATGATTGATGTGTTTATGTGAGGAGCTTTGATGATGGCTATTTTATTTTCTTATTACTTTATGTTGATTGATGACAACCATTCGTGTGATTCAAATGAGTTGAATACCAAGTTAGGTAAGGAGTTTTATCTAAAGGAATTGGGTGTTGCAAAGAAGAATATCGTGATGGAAATTCACAGGGACAGAGGAGATAATAAATTGTGGTTGTCTCAGAAAATCTATGTTGAAGGTGTCCTGGGAATGTTCAACACAAGCAAAGAAAAACCTATGAGTACTCCATTTGTGAATGATTTTAAGCTCTCGTTGGAACAATGTTTGGAGACAGACTTAGATATTAAAGGCATGTCTAAGATTCCATATGCCATTACAGTTGGTTGTTTGACGTATGCTATAGTTTGCACTAGAACGGATTTGGAACAAGTAGTTAGTCAAGTGTGCAAGTTCATGTCCAAGCGAGGGAAGCATCATTGGGAAGAAGTCAAGTGGATCCTAAGGTACTTGAAGGGTACAACGGATCATGGTATCATGTTTAACACGAAGTCGGATGTTCCATCAGTTGTGGAATCTATGGATTCTGACTATGTATGTGATCTGGATGATAGGAGGTCTATAATGGAGTATGTATTTACTCATGCAGGGGGCCTATATGTTGATTGATACCAACCATTCACGTGATTTAAATGATTTGAATACCAAGTTAGGTAAGGAGTTTGATATGAAGTATCTGGGTGCTGCAAAGAAGAATATTGGGATGGAAATTCACAGGGACAGAGGAGAGAATAAATTGTGGTTGTCTCAGAAAATCTATGTTCAAGGTGTTTTGAGTAGATTCAACACTAGCAAAAAAAACTATGAGTACTCCATTTATGAATCATTATAAGCTCTCGTTGGAACAATGTCCGAAGATAGACTCAGATATTGAAGGCATGTCTAAGATTACATATGCCACTGCAGTTGGTTGTTTGATGTATGTTATGGTTTGCACTAGAACGGATTTGGAACAAGTAGTTAGTCAATTGTGTAATTTCATGCCCAAGCCATGGGAGCATCATTGGGAAGAAGTCAAGTGGATCCTAAGGTACTTGAAGGGTACAACGGACCGTGGTATCATGTTTAGCACGAAGTAGGGTGTTCCATCAGTTGTGGGATTTATGGATTCTGACTATATATGTGATCTGGATGATAGGAGGTCTATAATGGAGTATGTCTTTACTCATGCAGGGGGCCTATATTTGGAAATCATCATTTCAATCCATAGTAGCTATGTCTACGACCGAGGAAGAATACATTGTAGTAGCTAAAGCTGCCAAGGAAGCATTTTGGCTTACATGGTTAGTGAAAAAGTTAGGTGTTGAGTAAGGTGGAGTTCAGTTGCATTATGATAATGAGAGTGTTGTCTATTTGGAAAACAATCAGGTGTATCATGCTAGAACCAAGCATATTTATGTGAGGTTCTACAAGATCAAGGAGTTATTGGCGTCCAGACAAATATTACGTCACAAGGTTCACATTTCAGAGAATGCAACTAATACATTGACCAAGCCAGTCACCAGTGACAAGTTCAAACATTGTTGGGACTTGTTACATGTTTATCAGTGTTAAGCAGAAATTACACACACCTAGTTACTAGGATATGACATTATGTAGTTAATCTTCATAAGAGTTTGATATTCGCCAAGGTAGAGATTGTTGAGTTTGACTCATAGGTAATGTCAAGTGGGAAAGGGGCAGGGTCACGGTATGGCTTAGAGGTATTATTGTAATATGAATAATTAATATCCATATATATGCTTGTAACACTGAAACTCTAATGTGTAAAATTCAGAACAAATCAATAAGATAGAATTATAGCTTCTCTATAGTCATAAACGTGGGCAATTTCGCCGAACTGCATGAACAAAGACTCTGTGTTTCTCTCTACTCTGATCTGTATCACATAATTGTTCAAACAAATTTCAAAATAAAGCATAATCTGGCGACCCTCCTTTAGCCGATTTAAGAGTTGTTCAAATTCTTTCAGTGCTTAGGTAGAGGAAAGAAAGGGGTTTTAGTTTTGTTTTTGGTCTAACATTTAGTGATCTAGAGTATATGGAACTTATGTAACAAAGTTATTTTATGTTGGAAAGTCTTAATGGCTAATCACTAGGTGACTTCGATTATTTTCAATGCTCGGAACTGGATCAACACTCATTTTCGGGCTTTGATTACTTTCTTGTGGATTGGGAGCAGGACCTATCTGGTGCATAGGCTTATAAGGGTGTGTTGGGTGGCCAATTGATCTCTTTGTTTTTACAGGTACTCACTATTGCCTTCCCTTAGGTCGCTCTTTCAGGCGGGTTCATTGTTTGTTTCTCTGGTTGGTGGTTTATATATATAGTGTTAAATATGTTTGTGCTCCTTCTAAATATCTCAATTTTCGGTTTTAATCCCTCAAAATATTTCCTTCAAAGAATGGTCCTGCTATAATTTTTCATCCACACTTTTGGTCCTCTTGCAAATTAGCGACAGTTTTTACAACTTGGCGACAAAATTAGTGACGATTTTAATGATGATTTATTTCTTAGTGACTGAATTAATGACTGTTTTAATATTAGATACCAAAAGTGTGGATGGAAAATTTTAGGAGAACCATTATTTGAAGGAAATATTTTGAAGGACTAAAAACGAAATTGAGATATTTAGAAAAACCACAAACATATTTATATAGTGTATGTGTGCGCGTGTGTGCGTGCATGCGTGCGTGCGCGCGCGCATTGGTTTGATTTGGACTCGTTTGCATTAGTTTAGTTTTTTTTTTTAATTAATTGCTTTGTTAGTTATTCTTTATATTAATTTTAGTCTTTTGAGAGATGGTTCATCTCTTTTAAAACTATTTTTTTTTCTTTGTCGGTTCTTTGTTAAAGTTGATAATCCTTCTATTGACTATTAATTGTTTCTTCTTTGTGGTATGGTGTTAATAGTTTCAGTTTAATTTTTTTAGATGTATTGATTTTAGGTATGTTTTTATTTTTGGTTTGTGTTAAGAGTTTAAAAGTTTCACATCAAACAATATATGACATAAACATCTGATATTTAAATGAAGAAAATCCTCACCTTGCAAATTGATTTTGTAGGTATCAACCACATATTTTTAAGATGATATTAGAGCCTCATTTAAGATCTATTGAATCATTCACCCTTTAGTTTCATGCTCAGACGTAAATCCTGGACGTGAAAGGGAGTGTTAAGAGTCTCACATCAGACAATCTACAGTTTGAATATATATTTATAAATAGAGACAATTCTCACCCTCCTAACCGATTTTCTAAAATTGAATTAGGTATAACCATATAACCACACATTCTTAAAAAACTTAAAATTATTAATGCTGTAAGTCTATATATATATATATATATATATATATATATATATATATATATATATATATATATATATATATATATATATATATATATTTCGGTCTCTTACTCCCGATTTTCATAAAATATAAATCGTATTCATTTATTGATCCTCTAGACTATTTTTTTCCATTATCCTATTTCTTCATATTTATGGTTAATTTCTTCCACAAATATGCAAACGGATATTATATTTGTGCAAACAGGTCCTCATTGCATAACTTCAAACATTGAAGGATTTCAAAAAAATTGAATTAGAAAAACAAAGTTATTTATTCAAATTCAAAATACTTCTCCAAAACCCTTGGCGTCCATGAAATTCTCTCATATAACACACATTTTGAGAGCTAAGACAAAAATTTTAATTAAATAATTTAATATAATAAAAATATTTTTATTTTAGATTAATGAATTTTAGTTTTAGACTTTTAAAAAATATTTTTTTTGAAATTCAATTAATTAAAATTATATAAATAATTTTTAAAAAGTGAAGTCCTAGATGAAAGTTTTGGTAGCGTATCCCTAGGATCGGCCTTGTATAACATTTTTTTATGCTCTTAGTAAAAATTACACATTGCAATGCTCTTTTATTTATTCACAAAATTTTGATGTTATTTACTCTCTATTTTTTTTATAAGTAAATTTTGACTTTTTAGGTTTATTGAATAAATAATGTATTTGAATAATATATAAACTAAATACATTAATTATTTAATAAATTTAAAAGGTTAAAATTTATTTATTAAAGAGAATAGAGGGTATACCATTTAAATGAATGATGACTCTTTAAATTTTTTTGCGCTACTTTTTTTATTATGATCCAATTTTAAAGATTGTAACATAATTTTATAGTAGGGCTATTAACATTATAGATTTTTATTATTTATTTATTTATTATTTTGAGGTAAACATTTGCATTGACTTGTCTTGTTTGTTGTGATTAGTCTTCTGGAAAAGGCTTAACCTCATAATTTTATTTAAATATTTTAAACGTTTATGAAAGTAATATGATGAAAAGGGAATGTGCTAGTTGGTTAATTTATTTGTTTATTATTATTATTATTATTATTATTATTATTATTGAAATGATTGTATACTAAATTAGAAACTTGATTGGGAGTTGCTCTAGAAAAGGATAAGGTTATCTTGAGAGCCAATGGATTTGTTGATGTGTCATTTTCAAGAATTTCATTCTTTTTACTTTTTGGGTGGGTTTTCTCATTTGTGTTCTTCAAAGTATATTTGAAAATGAGTATTCTTCGGTGTTTTAAAAATCGGACCAGTCATCAAACCGGTGAGGGTATTAGGTCACTGGTTTATCGGTCGAACTACTAGGTTATTGGTCGAACCGCATGACCAAACCGGATTAAATCGGATAACTCGGTTGAATAAACTTGTTATTATAATAGGTATAAAACCGGTAAAACCGGTCGAACCGGATGATTCAGTCTCTAAAAAATATAACTAGCACTTAAATTTTTTGAAAATATCATATCATAAATTCACAGATTCATAATTTAAATTCAAATTTTAAACAGAGTCTAATTGTAAATTTTAAACAGAGTCTAAATTAAATAGAGTTTAATTTAAATTCATAGTTTTAATGTTAATAGAAAATCAGTTTTAATGTTAATAATTAAAACAATACAAATATTAACATTATTTTAAATAATAAATTTTCCAAGTCTATATATATATATAATGGAAATCAGTTAAGTTTAAAATTATATTATATTTAGTTTTTTAATCTGTGTTCTTAAATTTCTATACAAATATTTGTATGATGGTTTTTCAATTAATATAAATACAAAATAGTAAAAATAGTTTTGTGGATATTACGAAATTTAATTTGTGTATCACTTGAATCAAATGAGTGATCACTATTATTCTTGGAGAAAAGTTCATATGTATTTGAGTAAAAAAATTAAAAAAAAAATTAAAAAAAAAATTGAAAAAAAAAATTAAAAAAAAAATAAAAAGTTTTTTTTTATAAAAAAAATAAGCAGTTGAACCACCGGTTTGCGAAAACCGCCGGTTTTCCCGGTTCGCACCGGTTCACACCGGTTCCCACCGGTTCGAACACATGACCGATCGAGTAAGTGAACTCGGCCGGTTACCTGGCCGGTTCCCGGTCCGACCGGCCGGTCCGGTCTGGTTTTTAAAACTATGGTATTCCTTAATGCATTTTAAATCCTTTTTAATCACCACCCGATATTTAAATGTTTTTAGTTTTTATAGATGAATCACAGAACACACTTATTTTTGAATAAACGTTGAATTATTCCGACGATACATTTTTGAAACAATTTAAAACGAGAATTTATTTTTTCACCATATGCATTTCTTACTCACCGTATAGAGTTCCCATTATACCCTCAGGTTTTAGAGATATATCTCCGAACGCATCCCACTTCTGATTAAACGTTAACAAATTTCAGAGATATATCTCCGAAAATAATTAAACCTTAAACGCTCACAACATATCTCCCATAACCTTTTTTTTAAGTATTTCCGAAGATGTATCTACGGGAGTATTCTAACGTCAGTATATGTGGCACTTGTGTCCATAAAAATACAAGTGCCAACCAAATAAAGAAAATGTGCCCTCAAAGCATGAGTCCTGTGTAAGGTCACCTGTTCAGCATCACCATCAGCCTACTGTGCAGTAGCGATCTCATCATCAAATATATTCTTCAGGAAATCAAACCTAGCATGGGCACCCCTGGTCCTATCCACCTCCTCAACTGCGTCCCATGGATCAGCCCTCATATGCTTCATCATCATCTCGACCGCCTCATCTTTGGTCATCCTACCATGATGGAGGAATCTCCCCCTGATCGGAAGGTGCAACAAAGACGAGGCATCGTCCAGTGTGATAGACATCTCACCATGCGGGAGATGAAAAGAAGACGTCTCAGAATGCCATCTTTCCACGAATGCATTAAGCATCCCGTGGTTGACCAGACTATAACCGGTTATGCATAGGTCACGTAACCTAGAAGCGGTTAGAATGAACTGAAACCACTGGTCTTCCGACTGATGTAATGCTAAAATCTTCCTCTCATGGTTCAGAAACTTCTGGGGATCATGCACCTGCGATTTTCCAAGAATAATCAATGTCAATAATAATTAAAGTTAGAAATATTCAATGTCAGTAATTTAAATTAACGTAAAAAATAAATCAAAAATCAGACTAACACTAACTCTCCGTCCTAGATATGTCTCGTAGTGTGGTCTGGAAATAGCGGAAGTTGGGACATATCAAATGGACCTCCTCAGAATCCTCAACAACCTCACCCTCCGGAGGTGGAACTAGATCAGCAGGATCATCAGTGAGAGGTGGCACCGGATCAGCAGGAGGTGGCACAGGTGCATCTCGACGCCTGCGGGAGGATGGGGGAAGTGACGCGTCAGCTGGTGCATCTCGTCTCCTACGGGAAAAAGAAGAAGAAGGTGGAGTGGCCTGAGATGAAGAATGAGTGGCCTGAGATGAATATGGAGGGGCCTGAGATGCAGATGAAGTGGTCTGAGATGCAGATCGAGTGACCTGCTAGCTCCATTCTCGCCGAACAGATGCATGCTAGGAAACCCGTCCAAGTCTCAGTCTGTCGACTCTGTCAGCCATTATGCCTGCAAGGTAAAATTAGCTATATAATTAGTTTACGCAAAAGAACAACACAAATAAGAAAATTAAAAAAAATAGTCTGAAGAAATTCTGGAGATATATCTACCGAAACATTCCGGAGATGTATCTCCGGAATTTCCTAAAGTATATAAAATGTTGAACTTTCCGGAGATGTATCTCCGAAAATTTATGGAATTCAGAGGTCGAGACAATGGCATCCTCTGCTACTCGGAATGTGTTTAATACATCGTCGATCGTCCATTTGAGCCAACAAACAATACATACACTTACTCTAAACTATGTTTCATGTGATTTCTAAACATTTCTACACCTAACAATTTATTCTAACTCGTTTACAACAAAACTCAAATATTTATCGAAAACTCAAAAAAATTACCCGAAATTTATGATTTGGAAGATGTTTGATGTTGAAATGGATGATGCTTGTTGTTTACTTGAAGCCTCTTATTGATGAAATATGGTTTGGGGGAGTTGGAGAAATTTGGGATTGAGAGAGTGAAAGAGTTTGTGAATGAAAATGAAAAGTGAGGGAGGAGAAGAGTCTGGCGCGTTAATATGCTTCAAAATGTTCCGGAGATATATCTCCAGAATATTTCAACGTTCACTTTAGTTTTTGAGCGTCCAGAGATATATCTCTGGAATCAAGGGGCATATGTGGAAATTCACATGCTGTGGAAGAAGTCTATAGGGTGAAAAAAGAAATCCTCTTTAAAACATTCAATGCATCCCACTAAGAAGCAATTAACATTTAAATTGTACCGGAGATGCATCTCTGTGAATATCCCGGAGATACATCTTCGAAATGTATCAGAACATGTATTTCCTGTTATAATTTGTTTATCTATGTTCAGATGAAGTATACCGCACAAGCAATAATAAAATAATAGACGTACATAATTACAGATGGACCAAAAATTCCATATAAAAATAAAATACCAATAAATGTCAAAAATATTGTACAATTGAGATCAACAAAGTAGTATGACCATCAAAATTAAAGTACAGATCATAGTACCACATGTATATAATAAGAGACTACAGTGTGTGTCTGACAACCTCTCTTCTACCTCCTCTACCTCGTCTACCGCCTCATCCAGCAATCCCACATGTCCTTTGACGATGTCTCCGATACAACAATTCCCCCTGTGCCTTCGTCATGATGGCATCTAGGACTCGCATGACATTAGACCCATCAGGGAAGATACCTGACTCAATGCTTGCCTGCGTAATCTCTACTATGTGACGTCTCAACAGTGAATTTGATGCACATTCTTCTACTATTGTACTTACACATTTCTCTAGTTTGTTTTATGAATTTTACTATTTTATTGTATTTTTAGAATTAAGTTTATTTTTGCCTTTAATTTAAATTCGTATTTTATTTTTCAGCATTAACAATTATTTGATACATGTTCACTGTACAGACCATAACTTAAGCTACGAGAATCGGATAGACGCGTTCTAATAGGCATTGGAAAGCTAAGAGAAAGTGATAAAAGTTTTTGGTTGAAGTAAAAAATTGATTCAGAGTGGAGCAGTATCAAATAATTCATTGAAGTTTCAGACCTTAAGAAATATTTAGTTTTGGACCGGGTTTTTATGTTTTTCGACCCGATTGGGTTAGAACCTGAATGCTTTTCTTTTCCCTATACCTAGCAGCCGCGGTACTATTCACAATCATCTCTTTTGCATTGTTCACAAATATTTCTTTTTGCTTTGTACAATTTCATATCGAGAACTAATTCCAAAGGGTTGATCTGCTGCAACCCTATCTCCGTTAACTTTGAGGTTAATATAATTTCCAAGTAATTTCAATTCCCTTTTCAATTCTATCTATAATTATGAATGTTTTATTCAGTGGTCGTTGCTTGCTTAATTCAATTTCATATTTTATAGAATAGGATTGGTTATTTCGATTGATGTGTGTTTTGTTAATTGTAACCGCATTTGCTTAATTAGTGTGTACATTATCTGTTTGCTTAATTCGGATTTAGGAACATAAATCATATATTAGTTTCAATCACGCTTGTTATTGTTACTGTAATCGAAAGGGGATTATAATCCCCTTAGGGCTTGGGAATTATGTGATCAATGATAAGTTGGAGAACGAACAACAGATTAACTTATTTAATAATCACTTTTTGGAAACCGAAACCGAACCCCCTCTAAATCATTTATTTAGTTGGTTAATTTTTCCAAGAGTCCTTGCAATACGACATCCGAGTGTCGCTTCCCGTTACTACTTTTTCTAAACTCGTTTTTGACCTGTGCGCGACAGCGGATCAACGACACATAGGCAATACATCATCAGTATGATCTAGTTGTGCCTGCTTGTCCTCTAGTATCTCTTGATGAGGTGATCTCGGCGGATCTCCTAGAGCAGCATGCACCATGTACATATGTGACACCCTGAAGAAGCATCTGGTGTACCCTTCGAAGTAGCTCCAGATAGTCTTAGCTATGGTAGCCCGTGCCTCCTCCGGTACCAGATGACTCTCATAATCATCAAACACCTTCTCTATTTATCTATGTGTCAAGGAAAAAGGAACAAAGACAACATGGTATCTGGGAATGATCTGAGTGTAGCAGAACTGTCACATGACGTCCTCGGGAAAATGAGAAGTAGTGAGACATGATAACCATCCAGAGTATATTACTATCTCGTCAAGTGGCCGCATCTTATGGTGATCAACATAGCTGTTGAAGTGCATGTCATCATCAACCAAACTATCAAGATAGACTCTAAAAAGCTCGATCGTCTGGTTCCCTCTGAGCGAGATAAAAGTAGTAGAATGTGGAAAATCCTCATTGTACTCAGGTACACTCTCCCAGCCAGAGATGTGGGAGAAGTGCTGGAGGATCCAAACCTAAACTAAAAAGTTTGGAACACATTGGTAATGGTTTTGCAAATATGAAATGAAAATGACAAAACACATTGAAAGACCAATAATTTTTATTGTCAGTAGTGTCACGCTGTTTTTGACCTGCTTCGTCTTTCACATACAACCCTCTCTCAAATTTGAATACAGGTAAACCAAGCAAGCCGCCCTCCAGTTGTACTCATTGATTCGCTCGAGATCAGCAAAGTACCGTAGGTAGACGACGTCTGTATAAGTGGAACTCTTGTCCATAAAAATTGTAGTGCCAACTAAATAAAGCAGGTACGCTCTCAATAAATGCGATCTATGGAGCGCCACCTGCTCAACATCACCATCAACCTTCTATTGTATAAGGATCTAATCCTTATAGTGAAGGTTGAGAAACACAAGATATGTTTGAATTGGGTTTCACATTTCATCAACATTTACGGAATTTAAGCTAATGACATTAACATATAAATAAAAATAAATGAACACAATTATTTTTATCCTAGTTCATTGTTAACGAAGTTACTCCAGTCTACCCACCAAGTTGATTTCGCCTTATCACAAGGACTTAATCCAATAAGCATCAACGATTACAACCACAATGGATACCTTCCATTGCCTTCTTGAGAATCCTGGCTTTCACTAGCCTCTCAAGGAATCAACCTCTCAAGCATCTGGTGTTTACTCGACCGCTCAAGGAATAACATTCACTAAGCTGTTAGAAACACACTTAGTCATCTCAAGCATTCTGGTCATCACTCGACCACTCAAGGAACAATACCTTTTACAAGGATTTTCGTGTGCACTATTATGCTTCTTACAAGCTGATTATACAAATGAAGTACAATAACACCTAAGTGTTTCTAGCAAGATATGAGTAACAACTCCTTGCTTTCTAATACAAAACTATATAAAGAATAAATCTCTGAGATATTATAAAGCACACTAGTTCTGTATTGCTTAAAAGCTTTCTTATTGAGCACTACGACTTCTTTTCATTAGCTTTAAGATTTTTTCTAATGTACTCCTTTCTTGAGTAGGTAATGCTTCTTCCATCTTAATCATTAAGATCAACTAAGTTACTATGCTTCACTTATTGATGTTTCACTTGATTAGTTTCACATGGCTTTAGCATGTTGCATCGTTTACAATCTTCGGCAGTTTGCTTCAGCTTCTTCTTCATTAAGTATTCTTCATTTAAGCTTCGGCTTGCAGCATTTTGTACTCCTTTCTTGAGCTTTAATGCTTCTTCCAATTTAACTATCAAATTCAACTAAGCAATTATGCTTCACTTATTGATGTCTCACTTGAGTAGTTTCATATGGTGTTAGCATGATCATTGTTTGTGCACACTTGTAGTAGCAACTTCAACTTTGCCTGCTACGTCTTGATGATTTACTATGTTGAATAATAATCCTTTAGTATAAAAAGGAACCAACAAACTTTTTATTTATCTCTCTTTTTCTTATGATCAGCGGCTGCTTCAAGCAACATTTCTTCAAGCTTCCAAATCTTCAATTTATAGAGCTGGAGAGAAAAGATCCGTTGAGGGGTATTCTTGGAAACATATTCTAAGAGCGATATCCCAACATTCACATGAAGGAATGGTTAACATCACTAAACAAAAAGTTGTCCTTGCGCCACCCTATCGAGGTAGAGGTCACATAGTTTTAGTATTATTATATTCAGCTCAAAAACCATTCTGATCTTCAGTCTTCTAGCATCTTCAAAGGCTTAAGATATTAACTTGATGAAGCGTCTTGTAGAAGATTCATTCTTTGTGTAATCTTCAGAACCACAGTCTTCAGAATTCCAGATCTTCGTTCAGCATAAACTATCTTGAGAATCTTCACCACTAGGTTTCTTCGAAGCATTATCTTCAGAGTCTTCAGAACCTGTTCCTTCAGAACCTTGTCTTGAGAGTCTTCAGGTTTCATTAAGCACATTCTTTCTCTTCAGAGTCTTCATAACCAAGTTCACCAGAACCACGTCTCCAGAATCTTAAGAACTTGTAACGTTAGAAGCGCATCACATTAGAAAGCCTTATAGGCCTTTCTCATAAAGTCTTAATTAGAATGTCCAAAAATAATGTTCATTAGAACTGTTGTATTAGAAACATTCATGAATCTTGACTTTATCTTGTACACATATATGTTTTCTTCTAGAGTGTTGATAACATAGTCTGATGATGTCACACGTCTTCATATTAGAGTCTGAATCATATTGACAACAACCACACACTAGACAGAAACCATATCATACAGAATTTTTTTCTTAGATAACATGTGCAGTTATCATCAAAAGTCAAAGGCCAGATGTAGAACCAAATCTTGTTCTTAAAATCTCCCCCTTTTTGATGATGACAAATAATGCATTTTAATAGAGCAATTCGTATAGGGTAATCACCATAAATCCACAGAGTTAGAGATAAGCTTAACGGGCTCCCCCTGATTTTGTTACTCTCAAAATTCATTTATGCTTGTTCAGAGTCTCCCTTTGATCCCAAGACTCACAAAATGATTTTGAAGTAGAATCCTATCAACAGAGAAGGATTACTTCTCAGTGACGTATCATAAGAATCTGACTAGACTCGACTGGTCTTCATCTCAAAACCTAGCTTGCTATCAGAATATTGTAGACGTATCAGAACCTGATTTGTCTTATCAGACTTGATGTCTTGCATTATATATCAGAAATTGGTAGATACTTTATTAGATGCCACACATCATATATCAAAACCAAATCTTCAATATCTTAGCATAGATCACCAATAGGTGCACATATCCCCGTGTTATTTGATGGTTCAGAAACCAAATATTTTCTTTAATGACCATGACTTGATTTGATATCCGAAAGATTCACACTCTTTTAATGCTGGAGTCTAGATACCATTTGATGTTTAGATACCAATTGAGTTTTAGATACCAATTGAATCAATCTTTCAGAAAGTTTAGAACTTCTGACAAGTTTTGGGTATCAGCATGAAACTCATGGACATCCCTTGTTTCTGATAACTTAGTGGTCAACACTAGATATTTATATATTATCAGATCAAGTTTGTTTAGAATTCTTCTTTCTTATATATGTCTTCTGATGATTATATCTTTTGATATTTTATCAAATACAATTAATGTATTATGATATATTATTGCTTCTGATATGTCTTGTCTTCTGTCTTCTGATATCATGTTCTAACATACAGTGAACTTTTGGGAAGTTCCTGATCGATTCTCAAACATATGTTAGAAATAAACATATTTGAACTATTTTTAGGATGAGAATATTTAGATTAGATATCAAAATCATATATCACTTTCTCCCCCTTTGTCAGAAATAAAAAAGGTAAGGGAAATAAAACACGAAATAAAAATATTTCATTCATTCATTCAATAGGTACAAATTGGACAAAATAAGGAATCATCAAGGAACCATTAAAGAAAACTAGACTAACTTAATTAGAGGAAACTACAATACCAAAAGAACAACAGAAACTAAAGGAGACCTTATGCTAACAACAACTGACCAACCAACAACATTTATCAGGAATTACCAGAGCCAAAGAACCTACGAGTAGCACATAGACTCATATGGCTAGGCACAAATCTTTCTACCAGACACATCAGAACTACACTTCAAAGTCCACCAACTTATCAACCCTTTCACACCGCACTACCTCAGCTACATTTTCTGGTCCAAGCCTTTTGGCTAACCCAACAATCTCAGTTTTAAAGAAAAGTTCAGAAAAAATCCATTTGTATGGAATATAGGCTTTATTCTGACTTCTGGAGACATCAACAATGTTCTTAAAATGATTGAAAATGGTTTGAGGCAGGTTAATCCGAACATTATTCATCAGAAAATAGATAAAGAGCCTATCATCATGTGACAAAACATTTGTGTCTACTCCCCTTGGTCGAAAGTTGGACAGCAGAAGTTGAAACCAAACTTTAGCTATGGGCAGGAGTCCTTCAGGATCATTTGGTTCATAATTTGGAAGGGATTTGTCGTGGATCTCAGAGAGTTTTTCAGCGAAGTTGTAGTTAAGATGAAATTCTTCCACAGTGGTACCGGTTTGAAAACAACCTATAGCTTCAGCAATTGAGGTAGGAGTTACACTGAAGGGAACCCCAAAAACAGAGGAAAAAGCTGAGTTGCCATCTTCACCAACCCGTGCAAACTTCCAAAATCCTTCACAAGGTTTGGATAGATGGGTTCATGTAGAATGGCATAATATTTAAGCCATCCTTGAATGTGCATACTTATGGTCAAGTTAAAACCAACTTCTCTGAGAACTGGAAGATTTGGACGTTTCTCTGGGATAACCTCTAAAATATCTTTGTTGCCATAAAAAGTTTTGAAAGACATGGTGACACAACTAGGGTAAGAAGGATATGATGAAGAAGGGTAAGAGATGAATAAAGGTTTAAAAAAATTTGATATAAATAGGAGAAGATGTAGACACTAATTATGAGGGAGAGTAAAGACAATAATGACAATCAATTTTGAGACACGCAACCTATTAAAGAAAATGACTTTTACTCTTACAAAAAAAATAGAGTAGAGATGATAAGGACTTAGGAGTGGCAAAACGGGTCGGGGTCCGCCAGGCCGGCCCGCCACCCGCCAAAAAATGGCGGGCTGGGCATGGACTTTGGGCCCGCCTACCCATTTCGCCCGCCCCGCCAAAGCAAAAAACCCCGCGGGCAGAATACATAATGGGGCGGGGTTGGCCGGCCAGCCCGTTAAAAAATAATAAAAAATAACTACTTAGATTAGAAATGTTTATGGCCCCTTTTGAAAGAAAAAAAAGTATATGGCCCAATAATTTATTTGACCTTGGTGTCAGCTGACCCATTTTGATCACGTGTAAAAATAGATGGAGGTTATTTATTTTTACTCGGATGAATATGCCAACAGAATTGGTACAAGGTAGAAAGTTCCAAGTGCCATAACAGCAGATTTTATTCTGTGAGAGCCTTGAATGCCATGAATGCCATTATGCTATTATTATTTATGGAAGTATTTAGTTTTAGTTTAAATTTTTATATTATATTAGTTTTAGTTTATCTTGTCATGATATTATTATATTAGTTTTAGTTGTTTTAATATAATTTGGTAACATGTATGGAGAGTTGGTGTGTTTACCTTTGGAACAAGTTCAATTATTTTACTAATTTTTGAAAAGGTAGCATGTATACTCATAGCAGAGTAATAAAATTAGTGTTAAATTATGTGGTTAGGGCGGTGAACATTAATGTTAGTTACTGCCTACTGGGAAAAAATAAAGCATTTTAATTTATTTAAAAAAATGTAAAAAAACAAAGCATTTTAATTTATTTAAAAAAATTGGAAAAAAATTATAAAAAAAAAAAGAAGGCGGGCGGCGGGCACCTTGGCGGGGCGGGCTTGAATTTCATGCCCATTTCACCTGGCGGGCATGCCCGCCCCGCTCTTTTTTTTTTTGCGGGCTTTTGGAGGGGCGGGCTGCCCGTTTTGACACCCCTAATAAGGACACGCCAAATGAAAGATTGAAATAGAAACGTTATGCAGACAATATCCAAAAAAATAGACACCAAAGAGTGAATGAATACAGAAATTCTGACAAGTGGTAAAGTGAAACGATTTTAATATCTGTATCAAAGATTTTCTCATTAACTTGAGGTGTCCCATCGGATATGAGGTATGGCACATATAAGACAAAAGTTTTGTTGATGTACCAACTCTCTATATCATTATGGCTAATAAATGCATTATACTTATTAGTTTCCAAGGGTTAAAAACATTGACCAGCATGCATATGTTTTAACTTGGTTATTTATGAAATATGAAGACTTCATTAGTCAAAAGTCTTATATCTAGGTAGTAGAGCAAATATTAATAAGTAATAGAACTTATTTTTCTATTCCAAGAATTTGCATTCTAAGATAGCTTTCTTCATTCTTGATGTTGAACTAAATTCACACATAAGAAATGAAAACAAGTCTACTTCAGTAAGGAAAAATTTGAAGTGGATATCAACCCTAAAAAGGTTATATCTTATATATAAATTCCTTCTGAAAAATAGTCTCTTAAAATGTATTTCTATAGAATATATAGATTTTTAAATCACTTGAGAATAAATAGTAAGAGTTAGAAATACATTACTCAATATTTCTGTAGATTCCCAGCTTCTGATGTAGAGGCTTCTTCAGAAACACCACGCGTTCAGCTTCTGCAGTCGTTGATGAGTTCTTCTAGCTAGACAACTAGAATCATTTCTTCTTTCTTCATCTATCTTCTCTCTTCTCCGATCTTCAGAATGTGCGTTGGATGCACATTAGCCTTCTTTATCTTGTATTGCGACAAGATTTTCTTCAATTCTTCTTTGAATTTCTCATTTTGAGGTTTATTCCATCTGGATCATCGGAGAACTTTGAGAGCTTCAATTTATCTTTGCTCTTCATATCTTTTTGTTGGCATGCTTTCCGGAAGTTTTCTTGATTCATCCAGTTTAGCTTTTAGGTTTTAGATAAAATCCTAAATACCATAAACTAAATAAAATCAATCTTGTATTGTCTAAGTCAATTTCTTGACATGACGTTCTTCTTCAATGGATGCAGATATCATCAAATCTTGAGATACATCTTCAAAGGGTTTGAATGTTGATCTTGTTCTTACAAGTTTGGTCTTATTAACCAGAGTCAGTTCATCAGAAAGTAACAACTTTTGACTTTCCTTTCTTAGAGAGTGAATGAACTGTGAAGGTTTACTGATTAAGCATCTTCTGATTTCTTTATTCTGATCTTCATCAATAACTTCATTCGGAGAAGATAACTTCTAGCTTTGTATTTTTCAAATAAGCTTTAGTTTCTGACTTTCAAGCTTATTATCAAATCCGACATTGATTTGATTTCTGATGAAGGTACTTCAGTAGCCTTTGGATATTCAGAGTAATCTAACCAATATGCATCAGAATAGATTCAAATCATATTCCGTTCTGAATAAACATGCTAGCTGCTTCCTAGAAATGCTTTGTCATGATGATTTCTCATATCACATGATTAAAGCTATTTATTTTCCAAGCTTGCTCTATCTTCAATCATCTGTATCTGATTTTGAAGAACTAGAACGCGAGAATATCTTTTCACCATATAGCTTCTTAAGCTCATACCTTCACTCAGTCACAAGAGTCCAGAAAGTAGTGAACACAGAAGGATACATTCATGTATTAGGAGCTCCTGAAAAGAAACTTTGGATAACATTCTGACAAACTTAAGTTTCTTCGACTGAGATACCATTCTCAAACTAATATGACTTAATTTTCTATGTCAAGCCATTTCTCTTCATGAACACACATACGTCAAAAGAAAACTCAGAAAATATGATCTTGCATGTGTTGTTCTTTAAAACTTCTGACAACTTGATAATCTTCCTTTCTGATCACTTCAGAAATCTGCGAAGTTTCTAGAGCAAGTAGTCAGAATCCTGATAGCCATATCCAATTCTTATCTGTAGAAGAATTAGTTTCTGTTGAATAAGAAACCATTTTATCTTCTAGAGAGATCTTCTGCAGCTTAATCAATTGCCATAAACTTCTATTCAAATGGCAAGCTTCTGATCATATTTTTTAAGAATCCCGACGAAGAAATCATCATTCAGAATCTTAAGTTCTGCAGTCATGATTTAAAATCTTGATGACAAGATTTCTAAAATCTTCATCATACTTCATTTTGAAGTTGTTATGCTTTATAATCATGACACGAGTATTCCTTCTTCTTCACATGAAAGAGTTCTTAATGAGCAATACTGAGAAAGTCAATGGTAGACCAAGTCTGTTTGTTGAAAATATCCCATACTCAGAAAGAATTAACCTTCAGCAAACAAGATTTCATGCTTTCTGATGATTCTTGTTGATCTCTTCCAGATCATTCTTTTTAAGCCTTGTCTAGGCATCACCTTGAGGAGATACGTGGTTCTCAACTAACGTATTCCAAGAATAGCATTCATCAGATTCTTCTAATTATCTGATGAGTCTATTAACCTTTTACCAGCTGATTCTTCTTCTTGCTTTCAATCTTCTTGCAAATGCCATAAGAGAAGATTATGTTGTCAATGTCGCGGTGAGAATTGGATACCATAGTTATTGGTTAACTAGGATCACATTTCTTCTATTTCGCCACCGACTTTGATTTATCCAAGGGAAGGGAGAAAGATCGAATTACCCACAATGGAATGGAAATGCAAACTAAGATTCTAAAGTTCGGGGGTTGGTTATACCTAGGGAAGGTGTTAGCACCCTAGATATCTGTAGTACTCTACAGAAACCTCTTGTTTTATATGTTATTTGTTTTTTTGTTTGCTAAGGGTTAAGGGATAGGAAACTTAAATTTCTATTCCTAAGTGTGCTCGACAAGATATCGCATCTTGTGCCTACATATCCTGTCGGGAAGGAATTATCGCACATGTAGTTCCTCTCTAAAGGATTCTAAAGTTGTTTAAAGTTTAGGAGAGAAGATGAGTCATCATCTTAAGAAACCACCACAGTTTTTGAAATTGGTTTGTATTTTGTGGGGTATGGGATTGTATGTCCCTTCTTTGAGATGATTCACATCTAATTCTCTTGTGTGGAGAATTAGGTGAGCTAAAGTTTTGATTTGTAGGATCAAAACTATGGGGGGACTAACTTAGGAAGTATATCCTAAAGTTGTCTAATAAACTTATCTTAAGGGTATCGAACTTATAGGGAGGTATGATGCAAATGAAATGCACCATGCACAATAATTCGATTATCATGCATGGGATTTTCCCTTGGATATTAATGCAATCGATTATTAATGAATTAAACGGGAGTGCTAGCAAAGTGGTGTTAGTCTTGTGTCTAGTGACCAAAAGGTTGAATGTGATGCCTAAAGGCAATCGACTTACATGGGTAGAAAATGGGCTCGACGTTGGATCGAGAGTTTTACTATTTTGAAAGGGTTTGGAACAAGGACATGCATACATCACATAAAATGATAAATAAGCCATAAACATGAGCAAAGCATAATATCAATTGAGGTTAAACTACTACACACAAACGTAACCAACCGCGGGGGATTCTAACGGGGAACGACTTATTAAGAAAATGAGTTAATAATTTTAAAGGAAAATTAATAAAAGGGGTTATTTTTATTTTGAGAATTTTTTATGTTAAAGATTATTTTAATTAAAAGTTAGAGTTTTCTAATTAATAAAAAAAGGTTTTAATTATTTAAAGTTTTAATTATTTTAGTTTTATATTAATAAAGTTAATAAAAAAGGTTTTCTTATTAAACGGTTTTAATATTATTAAAAGTTCTTATTTTTAGCTTAGAGTTATAAAAAGAAAAAGTTATTAAGAGTTTTCTCATCAAAAAAAGGATTTTAATTTTTGTATTTTACTAAAAGTTTTCATTATTATTATTTTTTTAAAGGGTTTTACTAAAAGTTTATAACTAATTTTTAGTTATAAAAGGGTGATATCTTAGATATAAAAAAAAAAGAAATTATACTTTCAAAGGTTAAAAAAGTTTCTACACACAAGTTCTTATTATTTAAGAAAAGATGAAATTTTAATAAGGGGTTAAACTAATAAAAACATATTTATTATATTAAAACAGAGGGATCCAGCGTGTTCACAGGAGGGAGGGTCTACCATAGACCCTCAAACCTCAACCATCAGATGCACGTGCGTGTGATCAAGTGGATAAAAAGAACGAGGGTGCAGGGTGATGATACGTGGGTGCGTGCATGTGATCACAACGTATCAAACAAAAAGAAAAAAACAAGGCAAACCGAAATATCTTTCTCTTCTCTCCGTCCTTCATTCTCTCATCACACTCGAAAAGGGTTTTGAAAACCCTAGATCAAAATTTCCGCTGCTCACTTCACCGTTCTCACCAATCTCTCCGTCTTTCTCTCGATCAAACAAAAAACAAACAAATAAACCCCACCCCCATGATTCCCAGCCCCATTTCATTAGCTTTTCATGGTTACAGATTACAACATGATTAAAGTGTAAAACGGAAAAAGGAAAATGGATGGCAAAGGTTGAAGGCGTGATATGAACGGCTCTACAAATCTCCAATCAGGGATGAGTTTCTTTTCCTCCTCTTTACCTCTTGTGCGATTTGTGAAAACTTTACGTTGTTCTTTAGTTTTCGCCTTCTTGTAATTTCTGATGGCTTTGATGTCGATGATGTGTTTGTCTGTTATTACGATCTCCGTGAGATGATGATGAATGAATATTCTTCTGGGTCTCTGTATTTTTGTGTGGGTTTCTGGTGGTTTCTGCGAATGAATTTCTGATGTAGAAAGTTGTTATTGCTTTTTCTTGATGCGTATGTGTTTATGATGCGTGGATATTGATGTTGCAGTAATGGTTTTTGTGTATGGTTTTGTTGATTGGTGTGCTTGGAGAATTTCTGCGTATGAGGATGAATTTGAATTTCTGGTTTTGATGAATAGTTGTGGAATGATAAGTTTTCTGGTTGTTGATGAATGGCTTTTTTCTCTGCCCTGATACATGTGTGATCTGCTCTTTATATAGGCTAACACTTGATTTCGAAAATGTGGCAAACACCCTGCTGATTCTTTGTGTGATGACGTTTCCAAATTGGTGTGAACATGTTTGTATTGTTTTGGCAATTGTTGAATTTTTGTCTGATTATGCCATTTTGGTTTTGGATATAATCTGAATTGATTCCCGAATTGAATGTGAGGAGTCGTACTGTTTGGGAAATGGTTAGAGCTTGTTTGAAACATCTTTGATTATGTTGAATGCTTGCCATAAACTCTGATTTTATTTGATGATAATGATAATTTGTTTCTGTTTTAGTCTTGTCATGTTGGATGATTGAAATTGATGATGAGGATCTGGTGTGAAACATGTTCTAATCTTCCGTTTTTAAGTCAGCATGTTTGATATGCCATGAAACTTACCAAATCTTGATTTATTTTGTTCGGTTGTTTTGGAAAGTTTCTAATATCGTGTGATCCTATCTTGTACATACATTTTGATTGCTTTGATGACAGTTCTATTTGGTCTTGGCAGGTTTGATCGTGTTTTATCTCATGATGGATAAGTTTCCATTTCCAAAGGAATATGCCCATCTTTTGTTTTAAAAGGTAATAAAGGCTTGGCGAATCTGATTTTATTTGAAAATCTGACTATGCTTTTTGTTGTCCTTGATTTTAGGCTTTTCATGTTTGATGTCGTGATATTATCTTTACAAACTTGATTGACTCAATGATTCTCTCAAGTTTCTGGACACCAATGTGAGCATGATATCCTGAATGAATAAAATTGCATTTGTGTTTAACTACTTTCTTAAAAGCTTTGTTGCTGATAGATACAGGGATTGATTGTGAATTGCAGGCAAGATTCAACATACTTAGAAGACCTGGATGCTTGTAATTGCACTGCAACTTGGATTGGTTTCAAATTTGTGAGCTTGGTTAGTTAATGAATTGTTTAGTTATCTAGGAATCTTTGGCCATGAAGAAAACTGTTGTAAACACGGTTGCACCCTGGTAATGCCTACAGGTTGTCATGAAGTTATGAGTTTGATCTCTGTTGATTTGTGGGTGTTTGTTTTGTTCACATTTACACGCTTCACATTTCTTGTTCCGAACATGTTTATAATCCTCTGCGTTGTTTTATACTCATAGATTCTTAACAAAATGTGAACATGATATAGGTGATTGCAGGACCACCAATCATCTTCAAACGACTTTTCCTTTTTCGCGTCGGCAGGTACTTTTCCATAATCTTCAATTGCAACACTTTTCGTAATTTTCACAACTTCTGGACCAGAAACACATTATAAATGACCCACTTATCGAAACTTCATATTGTACCATTGCAGGGTCGCCGGGAGTTGTCAAGGTGAGCTGTCAGTATCACGAGTTTAGCCATAAAAGTCGTAGTGTTTTTGAATTACATGACATTTGATATGTTTCCAAACAAGGTACAACGATTGTATGTCTTGGTGAGTTTTGCTTGCATGAGGTTGTTTTGACGGTAGCTGTGTCTTTGTGTTAAGCTCATGGGGAGCACGCTATTTTGGACGAGAAGGCATTGGAGTGGTTTTGGCTTGCAAATATCGTGAATTTGAAAGAGGGACCTCACCGGCGTTAGATTCGGAAATGATTTGCAGGATTTGAGTTCATGTGTCAACAGGGATTAATCCTCATGGAGCCTTCCTTGTACTGATTGAAAGTCATAATCTTTGTAAATTAGAGTTTGTCAAACACACTTTTGATATTTGGACTTTGAAATTCTTGTAACTCTTTTTTCAATATACCTGGCAAGTTTATGATCTGCTGCTTGATTTCTAATGATTCTCCTCCAAACAGTACTATAGTTTCCATTATCATAATGATATTACCAGCACTGCATCCAATTCTAATTACCAAAATTCCATCACCCTAGGTAACTCACGGTCATGCGTAACTCACTGGCCATGGTCATGGTAGTGGGCCAAAGTAGTGTATTGTTTGCAGTTTGAATGAATTTTAAATAAAGTGGACTTGAATCTCTTGATGGAACTTAAGTTTCTTGAATTTAATCACCCGAAATCTCTTTAAACCTGTAGCTTGGATATTTGGATGGTGAAGCAATATTAACTTGAATTTCTAAGCTTGAGTGTAATGATCTTTCGTATCTTTCGGAGACTTGAGTCTGGCCCTAAAATGTAGTCTTTCAATCTTAAACTTCTCTGAATTTTGGAGTGAGGATACAGTGACCTTATGGACGAGTTTGAATCCTTGAACTTTATAATCACGAAAAAAAACTTTTAATAGTTGCCGAAATTCTTAAAGGATAGCACGTTTAGCACCCTGCATCATAAGAAACCAAATTCCGATCTTGATTTTGACAGAACCTCTCCTAAGATCACTTTGAATCGAAATCTGGTCCTATCTTGAGATACTTGTGAGAATGAACATTATCTTCACTTGAATTTAGTGTATCTGCACGCACAAAATCTCAGGGGAACATGACCTAAAGGTGCTATGCAAAAAGAAAAGGGATCTTAGGGTCAAAAATTAGGGTGCAACAGATGCCTCTATTTAAGTTTCTTCTATTCGGAGATATGGAGATTGAAATCTTCGTCTCGATGAGATAGGAGGGACTTAAATACAAACATGCACAATTTTTGGCCCTAAGATGCCACCAAATGCACATGCTATGAAATGATATGAAATGCAAGACAAAGATCCTGTGAGGAATAATGTCACAGGGGATAACCGGCTGAAACGATGGAAAAGAAAGACCCGACGAGGAACGACTTAGCAAAGAAAGACTCCACGGGGAAAGATTTAACTCCACTGGGGAGACAGAGACTACCAACTGACAATCACAGAGCACCTTGATTAGTAGGGTGTTCCTCAATGAAAACGATAGTGTATATTGCAAAGATAATAAGAAAACATGTCTCCCGGTATGGTTAAGCTCCTTAATTAACTGGATGTTGCAACATCTTGAAATAAAATGCTACGAGGTTGCCAGCCTCGGGCCAAAATCTTGAAATGTATGCTGCGAGGTTGTTTGCCTCGAGCCAAAATCCACTTGAAAAGGGTAAAAATAAACCTCCCCTAGTCTCGGGTCATAAGCCACAGACTGGTCTCAGTTTCTTCTTTAATCAAGTAATTCACTTGAAAAGGGTAAAAATAAACCTCCCCTAGACTCGGGTCATAAGCCACAGACTGGTCTCGGTTTCTTCTTTGGGGATAAAATATCTACTACCGGTTTACTCGGTAGTTCACAAAGAAAGATTACCTGCTACCGGTTTACTGGGTAGTCGGCAAAAGGTAATTCTGCTACCGGTTTACTGGGTAGTCAACAAAGATAATATTACCTACTACCGATTTACTGGGTAGTCGGCAAAAGAAAAATACTTGCTACCGATTTATTGGGTAAAAAATATTGCTTGCTACCGATTTATTGGGTAGAAAAATATTACTTGCTACCGATTTATTGGGTAGAAAAATATTACTTGCTACCGATTTACTGGGTAGGAAAATAT
Source organism: Lathyrus tuberosus (assembly GCA_022829125.1). NCBI lineage: Eukaryota > Viridiplantae > Streptophyta > Magnoliopsida > Fabales > Fabaceae > Lathyrus > Lathyrus tuberosus. The sequence goes on along the minus strand of JALAZF010000574.1, from coordinate 1,169,102 downwards.
TACTTGCTACCGATTTACTGGGTAGGAAAATATTACTTGCTACCGATTTACTGGGTAGGAAAATATTACTTGCTACTGATTTACTGGGTAGGAAAATATTACTTGTTACCAATTTACTGGGTAGGAAAATATTACTTGCTACCGATTTACTGGGTAGGAAAATATTACTTGCTACCGATTTACTGGGTAGTCAGCAAAGAAAATATCATATGCTACCGGTTTACTAGGTAGTCCTTAGAGAAAATATTGTCTGCTACCGATTTACTGGGTAGTCAGCGAAGAAAAGAGAATTATCTGCTAGGGATAGACAAACTGCCTTGAGGAGACTGCCATTTTTCGTCCCAATAAAAACTCGAGAACAAAACAAGTTGCTCAAATAAAGAGGCCGCCACCTGTTGTCTCCAAGAAAATGTTATAATAACCGTCGGAGAAACAATTTATGTCTTCCATAGAGATCTTCAAATAAACTCTTCTTGGGGAGACAAAGTGCAAAATAAATGCACGCTCGATCTGGGTTCAAAAGTTCAGAAATATCCGAAATTTGTGATTGTCAGGGACCAAAGTTCAATCCAGGAAATAACTAGAAAGAAACGGTCAAACAAGGACTCCATCCATTGAGGATTGAGCTCAACGGGGTTTATCTTTATCCACAAGATGGAAAAGAAAACTAAAGCAACCGTCTTCCACGAGGATCGAACTCAGTGGGGAATTTGGAAAGTATGTGCTCTTTCTGCCTAGGGCTGACAATTCTACTTGGAGGGAGCAGACAAACCCAGTCACTTGGGGATAAGTGCAACCAAAGTGAAAGAACAAACAAACAAACACAAAAATGCAAGATGCAAAAAGTGCACATGCCATGAATCTACATGAAAGAATGCCATGCTATGCCTATGCTTATGCCGACAAAACAAACGAAGAGGAAGTATGCTGGAGATGAAATAAGCATCTCGATACGGATACTCGACCGATCTTCGTAAGATTGAAGCATCACTGGGGATGAGGGGAGAGCCAGATACAAACAGGTCCCACTTCAAGGCTTCAAACTTTCTCTGGGGAAAATGGAGCACTCCACTTGGGGATGAACATCGTGACTTCACTTAGGATTATCAGGATGGACCTTGTGATTCCATTGGGGGATGAGAAAGATTCACTGGGAACGAATTAAACTCATGATTGAAGAGACTTCATGGGGGATAAAATAAATATCCACTGCGAATTGAAGTAGTTTGGATGAGAGTTGTAATTGGATAAAATAAATATCCATTTCATCGGGGAAGGTTGAATCAATAGTAGTCAAAAAAATATCAGCTATAAAACTTCGAGAGGATGAAATAAACATCCACCTTCACTGGAGAAGATTGAGGTAGTGAGAAAATCCGTTGAGGAGTGAAATAAACACTCGCTTCGTTGGGGAAGGTTGAAAACCAAATACATTTATTGAGGATTCTTAGGCCGCCAACTGGGGAACCCTGCATCAAACTTGCCATAACTTCTCAAAGTGGAGATTCACCGGGGAATAGTCGTGACTACCTAAAGTAGAACTTACTGGGGAATCATCACATTAGTTGGGATAGAAGCTCTTTGAGGTATGAGCGAATAATGTCGTGAGACTGATTTAACTCTGCATTGGTATGGTAGTCGCCATTTTGAATAACAATTATTGTGAATGGATGCAGAGTCTTCAATTCTCAAAATGCTCCAGATCATGGTTTGTGAGAAGAAGTGATCTCAAGAGGATTTTACAGAAAACATGGCATTCACTTGTTCCAATGTCTTCAAACTCTTGGAGAGATTTGCCAAATCTCGACGTAACTGCCCCAGATTGACGGTATTCTAAGTCTTCGAACTTGGAGAGATTTACCAAATCTCGACATAACTGCCCCAGATTGACGGTGTCTTGTATGACTGAGTCTTTAAAATTGAAGAGATTTATCAAATCTCAATATAACTTCCCCAGACTGGTGGTGTCTTGAGTCTTTAAACTTTCCCCCTTGGGGTCAGACTGTGAAGAAACAACTAGGAAACGACTTGCCCCTGCTCAGCAAAGTCTTCAGATATCGTGCCCCTGGGTACAATCATCCTTTTGAAATGATTCGCCATTGACTCATCAGAGTCACAGGTCTCAAAGGATTGAGTTCATCGCTGATGCTCGTATGCTAGCCTCTAAGATGTCAAGCAATGTTTGCAAGCAGAAAAATGTTAATTCTGAAATTGCTAATGCAACATATGTTTGTCTTGAAAGTTTTTTATTAAAAGATATTTTGGTGGTTGAATTACCGATTTTATAATGCCAATGCGAATTTGAGCATAACTCATAGGAGTCAGGAAACGATATCTCAATGAGTATGCTTTCGAAACAAAACCCTGCTTCAATTAGGTCTTTTAAGGGTTGTATCATAGATTGGTTAACGGTTTAAGAAACAAAGGATATAAAGCTCAAAGTTCGTTTGTGCCCACCCAATCTTCATGATATTTTACTCCATTTTTTTTACTGAAAATTACCCTGCCCCAGGTTAAGAATGAGGTTTTTTGATTTGGAGAAGAAAACTTCTACTTCAAAGGCTCAAAAGGGTTAACGAGGACCTATCTCCCTTATATCTCCGGTGTTTGGGAATTTGAAACAAATGCCTTATATCACTAGCAGAGTTTTATTCAAAAGTATACAATAAGAGATCTTGCATTTGATTTCATCATCCTCCATTCAATTCTCTGCCGAGGTAAGAGATTGGGCAGCATTGGCATTATAAAATAGAAAAAGCATTTTAAAACGAGTGAAACGAATGTATTTCTTCATGACAAACATTATTCATTGCATCAATTATTCAAAATAACAAGTTCTTACACGCAAATAACAAATGCATTAACAAACAAGGAGCATTACACGCGAAAAGCAGTAAATTAACTAAAGCTTTGAGGAGACTGTCTCAGTCTGAGTTTATGCTTTTCACATTAGGTCTAGAGTTTTCAAAAGACAAAACACCACGTCGCATTAGCCTTTGTACTTCATGTTTCAAAGGAAAACAGTCTTCGATGTCGTGTCCGGGCGCACCTTGATGGAAAGCACAACGAGCCTCAGGTTTATACCACCACGGGAGATCCTTCGGGATGGCTGGCGGAGCTCGTGTCTGCACCATATCCCTTTGTATCAAAAATGGATACAATTTCGCATAGGTCATCGGAATCGGATCAAACTGTCTTTGAACACAGTTTTGATTATTGAATGAGAGACGAGCCCGTGGTTGATAAGCAGTAGTGTTGGTGACGGGAGATATAGCAGCGATATGTTGAGGTCACTGATACCTTCTTCTTTTTGGTCGTCCTTGATGCACAACACTTACTTCTTGTTCCTTCTTTTTCCCGAAGTTACTTCCATATTTCTTGGCATTGTTGGAAGCACTTCCTTCTCTAACCAATCTTCCTTCACAGACACCTTCTTCCAAACGCATCCCCATATTTACCATCTCAGTAAAATCACTAGGGGCGCTTGCTACCATTCTCTCATAGAAAATGGGCTCAGTGTTTTCAGAAAAATTATGGTCATCTCTTTTTCCTCCAGAGGTGGAGTAACTTGAGCAGCTAGTTCACGCCAATGCTGGGCGTATTCCTTAAAATTCTCTCTTTCTTTCTGGGCCATGGCTCTCAGTTGGTCTCTATCTGGTGCCATGTCGACATTATATTTATATTGCTTAATAAAAGAGTCACAGAGATCATTAAAGTTGCGGATCTTTGAACTATCTAGCCCCATGTACCACTTGAGGGCTGCACCAGTCAAACTATCCTGGAAATAATGTATCAGCAGTAGGTCATTATCCTTCTGAGTAGACATTTTCCGCGCATACATAACTATATGACTACGTGGGCAAGAATTTCCCTTATACTTCTCAAACTCAGGGACTTTGAACTTTGGAGGAACCTTAACATTTGGAACCAGACACAGCTCAGAGGAAATTTTTCCAAACAGCTCTTTCCCACGAAGGGCTTTGATTTCTTTCTGTATTTCCGAAAACTTGTCCTGGAATTCATCCATTCGTTCCTCCATCCCAATACTTTCACTAGAAGCAGCATGAAACACAGGTTCTTCAAAGTGAAAAGGGGTAGCATTTACCACGGGTGGTGGCATAGTCATTACAGCAGTTGTGGCAATAACTTGAGAAAACGGTGGGCGATATCCAGCTGGAGTAAAGTTAGGAGGCATCCCCCACAGGAAACCAGGAGGCATGGAATACTGAACTTCACCTGTAGTGGGCGCCACTGGGATCGGTGCAGATATTATCTCAGAGATAACAGTGTTGTGTGATGGCGCACTATGTGATGGCTGATTCTGAGCAGCCCTTAACGTTTCCATCATCCCATTGATCTTCTCCATACTTTCTTTCAACGTAGAAACCTCTTCTCGAAGTGCTCTGTTTTCCTGCTCGAGTTGATCCATTCTTTTCTTGTGACCGGCTCGAGTATCGTATCGATGATTCAGCTCGACTGAGAAGAGAAACACAAATGAGAACCTGGAATGCAAAGAAATGCAAATGCAAATGCGATGCAACAAGATTCATGAAACTCAGCTATTTATAATCACCAGGGAATATCAAAAGACTCATTTTTTTAAACGGTTACAACCATTAGTATCGGAATACTAAAAATTGATTTAATACAAAATAAAAACGCGTCTATATGCCTTACAACAGTCATAACATAAAGCTAAATAAAAGCTAATGATAGATCTAAGGAGACTTTTCCAACAGTCTTCCTTGAGTCCTTGACTTTCTTCCAACTGAGCTTCTTCTAGAATAAGCTTGTCGACGAAGTGTTGGCTGATGACTAGAATGGGATAAGAGTCTTGTTTCTTGCAATAAGTAGCCTTTTTTTTTTCAGAAATTCTCCTTTTGTAGTCATCTTAGCTTGAATATTAACAGAAGATAGGAAATGGACGCATATCTTAAATTAGTAACTCCATCAGCTGAGAATATTCTTTATGAGTTGACAACAGCTAGTAATCAGGAATAGTGATAGGATGCAGTAGAACGGAGATGATATCTTCCCAATTTGGTTTTGAACGTTTCTTCATTTGTCAGCAAGGTCTCCGGTCTCCTTAGATTGTCCAGGTTATGACTCTTGTAAAGGTACTTCAACGTTTTTTTATTTTATTTTATTATTATTATTATTATTTTTTAGAGTCCATGATATCCTTATGATATTTATAAACAAGACTAAGTTCCATGAATATTTATGATATGATGTTCATGAATGCAGGGAAGCAAACACACAAAGCACAAAGCACAAAGCACACACAAGCAATCAAACAAACAAAAGTCCTAGGTTTGAAAGGTCACAGCATGGAGCCAAGGTCTACCCTTCCCAATAGGAGTGCACTATAGTTTCAAATGTACATGCCGAACGGGTTCTACAAAGTTCCCAGAGTCTACAATCCATCTTTCAGATATTATCGATTTTCCAAATCACTTGGTGGTCAATAATATTCTCAAGAGAATCTCGTCTGAGTGTAGTATCGCGTAGTGACTATTGCAGAAATAGACTCCCGCATAGTCCCCGCACTACATCTTAATAGGCCAAGTTGGGTTAAAGGTAACTATGGTCCCCAGTCTCGATGGCCTTTAGTTCGAAATAATATCGTCTTTGCGAATGGACTCGTTGAACAATATTAAATTCGAGAGGGCCTAGACTGAGTGGTGAAGTCTCAATTCAACTTCTTCAGGAATCGACTCCCTCAAAGTATCCTTGAATTCTCACCGTTCCTATCATAATTTTCACTCTAGTCCGAGTGTAGAACTTTGTCTCACCACTCAAAGTGACAACCCAAAACATAACAAATACAAATATATAACAAAAAACATAATTAATCAAGTTAGGGGGAACCCTCTTATGAGACTTCCCCAGTGAAGTCGCCATTTCTGTCGCGGTGAGAATTGGATACCATAGTTATTGATTAACTAGGATCACATTTCTTCTATTTCGCCACCGACTTTGATTTATCCAAGGGAAGGTAGAAAGATCGAATTACCCACAATGGAATGGAAATGCAAACTAAGATTCTAAAGTTCGGGGGTTGGTTATACCTAGGGAAGGTGTTAGCACCCTAGATATCTGTAGTACTCTACAGGAACCTCTTGTTTTATATGTTATTTGTTTTTTAGTTTGTTAAGGGTTAAGGGATACGAAACCTAAAGTTCTATTCCTAAGTGTGCTCGACAAGATATCGCATCTTGTGCCTACATATCCTGTCGGGAAGGAATCAGAGCACATGTAGTTCCTCTCTAAAGGATTCTAAAGTTGTTTAAAGTTTAGGAGAGAAGATGAGTCATCATCTTAAGAAACCACCACAGTTTTTGAAATTGGTTTGTATTTTGTGGGGTATGGGATTGTATGTCCCTTCTTTGAGATGATTCACATCTAATTCTCTTGTGTGGAGAATTAGGTGAGCTAAAGTTTTGATTTGTAGGATCAAAACTATGGGGGGACTAACTTAGGAAGTCTATCCTAAAGTTGTCTAATAAACTTATCTTAAGGGTATCGAACTTATAGGGAGGTATGATGCAAATGAAATGCACCATGCATAATAATTCGATTATCATGCATGGGATTTTCCCTTGGATATTAATGCAATCGATTATTAATGAATTAATAGAGAGTGCTAGAAAAGTGGTGCTAGTCTTGTGTCTAATGACCAAAAGGTTGAATGCGATGCCTAAAGGCAATCGACTTACATGGGTAGAAAATGGGCTCGACGTTGGATCGAGAGTTTTACTATTTTGAAAGGGTTTGGAACAAGGACATGCATACATCACATAAAATGATAAATAAGCCATAAACATGAGCAAAGCATAATATCAATTGAGGCTAAACTACTCCACAAAAACGTAACCAAGCGCGGGGGATTCTAACGGGGAACGACTTATTAAGAAAAGGAGTTAATAATTTTAAAGGAAAATTAATAAAAGGGGTTATTTTTATTTTGAGAATTTTTTATGTTAAAGATTATTTTAATTAAAAGTTAGAGTTTTCTTATTAATAAAAAAAGATTTTAATTATTTAACGTTTTTATTATTTTAGTTTTATATTAATAAAGTTAATAAAAAATGTTTTCTTATTAAACGGTTTTAATATTATTAAAACTTCTTATTTTAGTAGCTTAGAGTTATAAAAAGAAAAAGTTATTAAGAGTTTTCTCATCAAAAAAATGATTTTAATTTTTGTATTTTACTAAAAGTTTTCATTATTATTATTTTTTTAAAGGGTTTTACTAAAAGTTTATAACTAATTTTTAGTTATAAAAGGGTGATATCTTAGATATAAAAAAAAAAGAAATTATACTTTCAAAGGTTAACAAATTTTCTACACACAAGTTCTTATTATTTAAGAAAAGATGAAATTTTAATAAGGGGTTAAACTAATAAAAACATATTTATTATATTAAAACGGAGGGATCCAGCATGTTCACATGAGGGAGGGTCTACCATAGACCCTCAAACCTCAACCATCAGATGCACGTGCGTGTGATCAAATGGATAAAAAGAACGAGGGTGCAGGGTGATGATACGTGGGTGCGTGCATGTGATCACAACGTATCAAACAAAAAGAAAAAAACAAGGCAAACCAAAATATCTTTCTCTTCTCTCCGTCCTTCATTCTTTCGTCACACTCGAAAAGGGTTTTGAAAACCCTAGATCAAAATTTCCGCCACTCACTTCGCCGTTCTCGCCAATCTCTCTGTATTTCTCTCAATCAAACACAAAACAAACAAATAAACCCCACCCCCATGATTCCCAGCCCCATTTCATTAGCTTTTCATGGTTACAGATTACAACATGATTAAAGTGTAAAACGGAAAAAGGAAAATGGATGGCGAAGGTTGAAGGCGTGATATGAACGGCTCTGCAAATCTCAAATCAGGGATGAGTTTCTTTTCCTCTTCTTTACCTCTTGTGCGATTTGTGAAAACTTTACGTTGTTCTTTAGTTTTCGCCTTTCTTGTAATTTCTGATGGCTTTGATGTCGATGATGTGTTCGTCAGTTATTACGATCTCCGTGAGATGATGATGAATGAATATTCTTCTGGGTCTCTGTATTTTTGTGTGGGTTTCTGGTGGTTTCTGCGAATGAATTTCTGATGTAGAAAGTTGTTATTGCTTTTTCTTGATGTGTATGTGTTTATGATGCGTGGATATTGATGTTGCAATAATGGTTTTTGTGTACGGTTTTGTTGATTGGTGTGCTTGGAGAATTTCTGCGTATGAGGATGAATTAGAATTTTTGGTTTTGATGAATAGTTGTGGAATGATAAGTTTTCTGGTTGTTGAGGAATAGCTTTTTTCTCTGCCCTGATACCTGTGTGATCTGCTCTTTATATAGGCTAACACTTGATTTCTAAAATGTGGCAAACACCCTGCTGATTCTTTGTGTGATGACGTTTCCAAATTGGCGTGAACATGTTTGTATTGTTTTGGAAATTGTTGAATTTTTCTCTGATTATGCCATTTTGGTTTTGGAAATAATCTGAATTGATTCCCGAATTAAATGTGAGGAGTCGTACTGTTTGGGAAATGGTTAGAGCTTATCTGAAACATCTTTGATTATGTTGAATGCTTGCCATAAACTCTGATTTTATTTGATGATGATGATGATAATTTGTTTCTGTTTTAGTCTTGTCATGTTGGATGATTGAAATTGATGATGAGGATCTGGTGTGAAACATGTTCTAATCTTCCCCTTTTTAAGTCAGCATGTTTGATATGCCATGAAACTTACTAAATCTTGATTTATTTTGTCCGGTTGTTTTGGAAAGTTTTTAATATCGTGTGATCCTGTCCTGTACATACATTTTGATTGCTTTGATGACAGTTCTATTTGGTCTTGGCAGGTTTGATCGTGTTTTATCTCATGATGGATAAGTTTCCATTTCCAAAGGAATATGCCCATCTTTTGTTTTAAAAGGTAATAAAGGCATGGGGAATCTGATTTTATTTGAAAATCTGACTATGCTTTTTGTTGTCCTTGATTTTAGGCTTTTCATGTTTGATGTCGTGATATTATCTTTACAAACTTGATTGACTCAATGATTCTCTCAAGTTTCTGGACACCAATTGTCGCTCCCGGGATTCTCATCCAAGTACAAACGCGAAAGTGGCACCGAAACAGAGTCGCCATCAATGTGTATTTATCCCAAGAGAGGGAAAGGAAACACTGCATAAACCTGGGGGAAAGGAAAGATCATGGTCTTGCAACCAAGAGAACTGGGTTCGGGAGTCGGTTACGCGAAGGGAAGGTGTTAGCACCCCCACACGTCCATCGTACCCGATGGGATCCACGCTTGCTGCTTCGATCAAAGGGTGTCGTTGACTGGAGCTCCACTGCTAGAAAACTGGAAAGAGAGGTAGAAAGGAGGGGGAAAAAAGGATGGAGAGAGAACAAGAATCAAATGTAGGGAAAATAAAAGAAGTGCTCGAATGGGCCCTACCCCACTGCCTTCGTATCTCATTGGGAACATGAGAATCAGAGCGACGTAGTTCCCCTCAACTAAGGGAAAGTTGTTTGTGTTTTTTTTATGGAAACATCAGAGTGCGCGTCCCAGCAGTTAGGTGTTGCAGCTCGCTGTAGGGAGACTTAGGCGTTAACTGTTTGCGGTGGAACGGACGTGAAGAATCCTTAAGGAATAGAATGAAGGAGATAAGAAGAGAATTTGTTTGTTTGTTTTTGTCTTTTAAGGAGAAGTGTTTTGTTTATTGGTTTTAGTAACACGTATTGCATTCAAGTCTATGATATAGGATCGAATGCGTCGCATGGTCGTCCTAACAGGACGTTTGCTAAACATTCTAGGAAGGTAGAGAGAAACCCTCCTCCTTCTATTTCCCATGTTCTAGGCTCACATGTAATATGCGTTAACCTTTGTTAAGTGTTTTTTGCTTTTTGTTTTGAGATGAGGAGAGAAAGACTCAAATGGTTCAGAAAGGTAAAATCTAATGAGGGAGACTAAGACTCAAACCCTAAAATTATCATACATGGATATTCCTATGGTTAATGTGGTTTAAGAAACCTAATCCTAAGAGAAAGGAGAAGAAGAGTGAATTAAACAACTCACTTCTAAAGTAGAAGATGAGTTATAACTCAAAAGGGGGAAGAAAGAAGTTATTCAAGGAAAGCATATAAATGCTCATCATGATCACAAGTAGAATGATTAAAGGAGATAAGAGAAAATAGAAGAAAAAAGTGTATGTGGAAGCATATCCACACACTTACTTATCCTTAGCACCTACATGAAAAGGTTAGTTCAAAAACTATTTACAAGTAGTGAAATAAGGAAAGAATACCAAATAATGATCAAACAAATTAAGAACCAAAGAATAAAGATCCTAAGAGATGAAAATCAATCAAGGTTAGAACCTATGCTCTAAGGATATTCTCTAATGTTAAGATATTAAACATGAACAAACTATTCACAATCAAATGTCTTAAACATCAAAGAAGTGCAACATGAAAGGAATTGATGAAGAATGAGTGGAAATGCAAAGTGAACATGCAATAATGCTTCACAAAAGATCAAGGTCAGAACCATATACCATTTATAAATGTCTCACAATGCATATGAATCATCATACAAATCATGGATGCAATGATACAAATAGAAGAAGTAAGATGAAGAAGAGATAAGGAGAAGAAACAAGTTTCATTTAGATGCACAAATTTACATGTTAAGGATGTGTATCATATGGAATGATTAATGAATGCATATGGGAAGTGGCATACCATTAATGAGATACAAATGGAATGAGTGAAAAGTCATACAAAATGCACACATGAAACATGTAGGGCATAAGAGGAGATAAGAGAAGAAACCATGTCAAACTTTCAAGTTATAACACATAAATTCATAACAAATGCAAACACAAGTCAAAGTGACCTCTAATGAAACAAGGATGACCTATAATATCATACAAATGACCTATAAAATATGCACAATCAAACATAATATGGTGGCATAAATGCCTCATCAAAACATGTTAGCATGAAGTAGAAGACAGTGCACAAAATTAATTCCAATCATGAAGCATCAAACAACTATCAAAGCACATGAGAAAATTATTAAAATGATCCACAACTAACCAAAGTCAGAGGCAAATCATGAGTTAAAATCCCATGACCAAACTCACAAGAAAACATGACCAAAGAGTCACACCAAGTCACATTTAAACACCTCAAAAGAAAACTCAAATATGCACATCAAAACATATGATAAAATGAATTTAAAAATGCAACCAAAATATTTTTAGATGCTTTATTATGTCTTTTAACCAATGCAGAAAGAGTGGATGAAAAACAGTGTGTGAAATAAGAGAAATAAAATGTGCAAGCTTAAAGGTTCATGAAGATGAACAATCAAAAAGAAAATGAAAAGAAAATATGAAAATACGATCAAAAAACATAAAATCAGAATTAAAAATAATAGAAAATTAATTAAATGTGTAAATATGTCACATGAATTTATTTAGAATTTTTCAATGTGTTTTAGTATTTTTAAAAATAGAAAATGAAACAATAGGGAAAAAGAAAATTAAAAATGCAAAAGAAAATGGAGTGGGGTGCAAGCGAAGTAAAATTCAGTTCAAAAGGGGCATTAGGCTTAACATGTGGGGTGCAAATATCAACTAGCAATCCAGTCCATAAAGCACATGTTTGTGTGTGTTCAGGTTTACGTGCAGTCAGATACGTGGATGCAATCATGGCTATAGGATTCAGTCAATTAAATCAATCAAGCAAAATAAACTAATATAATGGAAGAGAATGCAAGCACATGTTAGTTACCCTACACACACGCACACGCAAGCATCTGAGTCCAAAAATTATGTCACGCGCAAGTCATATGTTATTTTAATGCGTTGGCATGTTTATGAGCGTTGGATCAATTTTATGATGATCAATCACATAAAGCACACAAGCTGAGTGGATCAGATTTGATGCATACGATAACAATCAAGAGGCACACGCACACAAACATTCAGGTCACAAAATAATGCACGTGAGAGGGAGGGTATGACATTAATGCGCTGGCACTTTCTCAATCGTTGGATTAACAAGATCGCACGGTTGTGATATAATCTGGCATCAAAACCCTAACAAAGTCTCACCGGCCGGAGAATGACCTCCGGTCATCTTCTCCGGCATCTGCAAATCTTACATCGTTCCAGAAATGAATAAAATTCATACCATTCAAAAGCTGAAGTTATGGAGATTAAGAATCTGGCTTCAAAATTCACAAATCACATGCATACAAAGAGAACAGAATGCATCAACTTTGCCCTAATTTTCAGTCTAAACTCCTAAGGAGCTCTATCAACTAGCCAGCATGTCAGATGCTCCTATTGAGCGCAAATCAACACAACAATAACAAAAACAATGAAAATCATGCAAGAAATGTCTGAGTATTTTGGAACCTGAAACTTGAAGATCTTTGAATTGTTGAGAAAACCAGAGAAGCACTTGATCTTGAGCTTAAGTTGAGCAAAATAAATGCTATTGTTCCTTAGATCTGGAAGAGAACAGAGCTGAAATGATTACTGCAATGAGGTTGTGCTTGAAGAGTTGAAGTTCTTGCTTGCTCTTGCACACTACTGAACCAACGATGAAGATGATGATGAAATGTAGAAAAGAGGTAGATAATTCGTGAGAGAGAGAGAGAGTTCAGAGAGAAATCTTGAAATATTTTTGGAGTGAAAGTGAAAAGTGAAAGTTCTTTGAAATTATGTGTGAGTTTGAATTATATAATTGAGGTTAGAAGTTAAATACAATGGTTAAGTGAGTTGGTTAAGTGATTTTGGGAAGGGTTAACTGAGTTCATCCTAACTAACTGAGTTAAGTTAGTTAGGGGCGAGTTAGTGAGGGTTAGCTATGGTGTGGAGGGTTCATGGTCACTTATGGTGAGGTTGAGAAGTGAGAGAGTGATGAGGGTGTTGCTGCCGCAGAAACTTGAAAGACAATTTTATTCTTTTCCTCTTGCATGTATGATGGCATGGACTGTACATGGTGTAAGGGAGTATGTTTGGCTTTAAGAGGAAAAAAAAAGGTGACTGGTGTGTAGTATGCGTGTGACTTGAATTAATCCAACAAAAACAATGTTACAACATTGGCATCTTGGCAGCTTGGTTTTAATGCAAATAAGAGACTTTGAGGGTGAATATCTCTCACTTGGATGGATGATAATGCACAATTTTGGTGGCAAATGAAAGAGGGAACATGGGAGAATAAGTTTGATGTTGAAATGAAGATGAATTAAAGCCTTTAAGATGGTGGAACATGACTTGTAACATAAGAATGTGGGACTGCATCATGGGCACGCATGACCTGCATGGTGTGCATGGCAATGGCTAGTGAATTTCAGCATGAACACATCAACTTTGTACCACTATAACTCCATCATAACTTGCTCAAATGGAAAAATGTCCAACATCAAAGTTGAAGAGGACATTGAGATGAACAACTTTGATGTTCAACATTTATTCGTTTGGAGATTCCATCATTGAGAAAAGTAGCTTGACATTTTTCCCACCATGTGTTTGATGAAATTATGGCCTATAGGCCTGAACTTGCCTTGCCATGACTTGGTTTTTGCCTTGATTTTACCAAACTTTGATTGATCACAACTCCCTCAATTTTGATCCAATGGAAGAGTTCTTTATATGGATTTGAAGCTTAGAGTGTGAACTTTAATTGGCTCAACTTGGGCCTAGAGTTTGGAGCTTTTATCATGGAGAAAGAAAGCCTCAAAGTGTGGTGCAAAATGGTCCAAACTTGCCATTTTTGGAAACCCTAAGTTTCTAAAAATGGAAACTTTGTACAATTCTTATTTTTCATGATTCCTCCATCATTTCTTGATCAAATCTTGTCCAATGAATATATGTAACTTGAATTTCATGAATTTGACCTTAAAAAGTCAGGAGTTGACTTTTTTCACTGCACAGTTGACTTTTTCCCCAATTTCTTGATTCTCAAGCAACTGATCAATTGAACCTCCTCTGAAATGAACCAATGGCCAATCTTCCATCCTTAGATACTTGATATCATGTAGAAAACATTGAGATCAAGTTTGAACCAAAATTTCCTCAGGAAAATGCTTGAACCATAAACCCTAATTTGGACTGTTTTTTGATAGGAGATGATGCACTGCCCAATCTTCTTGATGAATTCCCATCTTCCAATGACCTGTGGGATCAATTGGGATGATATATGATGTAAGAGACCTTTGAGACTTGTTTGAAGACCCTTGGCTCTTGTTCCCTTGCTTTGGATGATCAATACCTTTGAAAATCAACTGATCACATGCCCTTATGCAAGATGCAATGCAATGCTTTGTTTTATTTTTCTATGCTTGAATGTAATGCAACGAAATGAAAGCACATGCTAAATGATATGAAAAATGAGAGGGTAAATTTTGGGGTATTACAGCTGCCCCTATTCAATCACTGTAGACCTGAATGGATGATAACGATTGCTGTCAGACTTTCAAGGTATGGAGGGATTGAATACCGAAAATAACCAAAAATTTGCACTCTGTAGAGAAGAAGAAAAGGGATATAAACCCAACCAAATGAACTCTGCTTGGATAAAAAACTCTGATGGGAAGAATAGCACTGGAGGGCTGTCTCTTGAACGACGCCAAACGACTACTGGCTTGCCACACTGCGGGTGGACTTTAACAACGTCTTTTGTACAACGCCAGATGACTACTGGCCTGCCACGCTGCGGGTGGACTTTAATAATGTATTTTGTACAACGCCAGACGACTACTGGCCTGCCACACTGCGGGTGGACTTTAATAATGTCTTTTGTACAACGCCAGATGACTACTGGCCTGCCACGCTGCGGGTGGACTTCAACAACGTCTTTTAGCACGACGCCAGACGACTACTGGCTTGCCACGCTGCGGGTGGACTTTAACAACGTCTTTTAGAACAATGCCAGACGACTACTGGCTTGCCACGCTGCGGGTGGACTTTAACAACGTCTTTTAGAACAACGCCAGACGACTACTAGCTTGCCACACTGCGGGTAGACTTTTGCCAAAATGCGGTTGGACTTGAAACTGTCTTTTTAAATGGAGTCAGACGACTACTGACTTGCCACACTGCTGGTGGACTTTGCCTTTTTGCCACCCTAAGATGGTCTTTTGCCAATCTGCGGTTGGACTTGTCGATTTGCCACCCTAAGATGGACTCTTGCTAATCTGCGGTTGGACTTTACTGATTTACCACCCTTGGATGGACTTTTGCCAATCTGCGGTTAGAATTTGCTGATTTGCCACCCTTGGATGGACTTTTGCCAATCTGCGGTTGGACTTGAAACTGTCTTTTTAAATGGAGTCAGAGGACTACTGACTTGCCACACTGCGGGTGGACTTTTGCAAAATTCCAATACTGGATTATGCTCTGTATGCATGTCATACATCCCTGTTGACTCTGCTGAGGAATGATGATCAAGGACTTGACCTCAGAGACTCCTGAAAGGATGATATCTCTGCTGGAGAATGAATGAACAATCTGTCTGCTTCGAATTGTCACGCTTGCCAAAAATAAATTGGACTTTGGGATATAAGGGAGTGATGACTCTGCTAAGAATTATTTCATCTGCCTGGGGATGAGCTATGATCATGGCAACTCCGCTGGAAGAATGACAACTTTCCGACTTGGCTGGGGAAAGAATGTACTAACACTCTGCTGAGGAAGAGATTCTGTTGATCTGCTAAACTTCTGCGGGGGAGAAAAAACTACTCAGCTGGGGAGTATTACTGACAAGATTTAATGCTGAACTCTGTGGGGATACCACTACCAGAGATACGATCTTGCTTGGGATCAGAACTACTCTGTTGGGGATACGCCAATCTTGGTTAGAATACGTCCTGTTGCGACTCGCTGGGAAAGAGTCCCTAGCGATCTGCCGGGAAAACATCAAGAAACTGCACGGTAATCTGTTGAGGAACAAAGCTGTCGAGCTTAGAGTAAAAGCCATAATGTCCCATTCTACGCGAACCTTCCGCTTGACGACTCCATTGGGGATAATGAGTTGACAACAAACTCTGCTGGGGAGAACCGCTTCAAAGCGTCTCGTGCTGGAGATGTCTCTTGAGAGGATTTTACAGAAGACCAAGCATCTTCCAACTCTTAGACAAATACTGAGACTTGAGCTAGACATATTAACCAGGAGGCCACTCTAGTGGGGAGAGTAGATCTGGAACACCTCTTGCCGGGGAATTTTCAAGATGCCCCATGCTTGGGAGGGTTAACGACTTGCTTTTGCTCCAGATTACAAGGCTGATCTGAAGAAATCGTCCCAAGAGGATTTTACAGAAGATTTGGCATCTTCAAACTCCTGGACACTCACTGAGCCTTAAACCTTAACTGCGAGGCAACTCTATTGGGGAATTCACAACCGTTATCGACACACAAAAGCTTGTAGCTGTTGGAAGTACTAAATGAGAGAATCGACTTAATAAGATCCAACACTACCCAGTTGAAATTGACTCGTCAACATCAAATCGTCGTGAGTGACTGTCGGCCAGACGATGGGCTCAATCAGTAAACGTTGTGACAAAAGGATGACATGCGAATCTTTTCCTGAATCTGACTGCCCCAATATTACGCATGGGAATCAGTGATTACTCGTCTAGGAGAAATGACTCTTGTGCTCTTGGGATGGCCTGTCCCTTTGTTTCAACACTTTTGGCTGATTAACTGCATATGCGTGAACAGCAGTTTTTCTTTCACTTGCCCCAGACCAACATGGTCCACCAAAAGAGATTGTCTCAAGAGGATATTACAGAAGACTTGTCATCCAAAACGCCTCAATGTCTTCAACTCTTAGAGAGATTTGTTGGATCTCGAGGTAACTGCCTCAGACTGTATGGTCTATAGAGAGATTCGCCTCGAGAAGATTCATGAACAATCTCATATCACCGTGGGACACTCTGCCTCAGCATTCTGCACCCTGGATAGGCTGATCAGTCGTTTGGATGGACTAACTTCTCATGCTCTTGGGATGGCCTGCCCCAGTATGAACCTTGAAGTAGTTTTGCCCCTGACTACTGATCTTCGAAGGAAGACCAAGAATGCCTGCATTTGGAAGGATTTGAATCTCGAAGTGATTGCCCCAGTTTGGCTGAACTCTGAAGAGATTTCTCGACGTGATTGGCTCAGATTGGCTACACCTTAAAGAGATGATTCGACGTGATTGCCCCGGATCGGCTACGCCTAACACAACTTGTTGGGAAAGCTCCTGCTCAACAAAGTTTCCTGAGGAAGTACCACTGGATGTGGCTATCCTTCGGGAGTTTCAGGATTCTCAACTCGGCAAGATTTAGCTTCTGGACTGAATTTCCATATGTAAACTTCTTTTGATGTCAAACAAATGTATGCAGACAGAAAATGTTTTATTATAAGAATGAAAATTCTAATGCAACACACATGTTAATCTTGAAGCTTCACTGAAAAGATGTCGCAAACCCTTTGTGATCGGATCACAAGATACAACATTAATTTTTGAATGAAAGAATGCAATGCACATGTAACACCAACAAAGATCTTTTAGCACAACTCACAGGAGTCAGGAACGCTATCTCTTGGTAGTATGCTTTCGAAATAAACCATGTTTCAATTAGGACTTTTGAGGGTTGTATCGTGGCCTGGTTCACAGTTTTGAGAAAAATGGTTTATGGCTCAAAGTTTATTGGTGCCCACCCACTCTTCGTGATGTTCTCCAGTCCTACATTCAGCTAATTTGCACAAGCGTTCGCCTCTCAAAAAGATTTTGTGATCTTTAAGGGGCCCATGCACTGATGGTTTGAGACCAGATGAGGTTTTGGAGTGACAGTCATCCCTTTGTCTTTTGTTTGTAGTCACACGACTTTATTCTCGCTCGAGGATTTTCTTTTGTAATCCCTTTGTTTTTCACTTTCTCATTCTTTTGCCTTTTTTTTCCCCTAATTTTTTCCTGGACTGATTCTTTTGAATCTTTAGATTTCAAAGTCCAGCGGGATGCCTTAACTTTTGTCTAAGTCGCTTTTTTTCAAGTTTCGACTTAGCGGGCTTTTTCTTCCTTTTTTTTTCGGAATAAATCATGTGACACTGGCTTGTCTTGACTTTGTTGAAAGGGTTGTGACTGTCTCACTCTTTGATTGTTGATGCATAACCATTGCGGTTTCACATATCTTAACCTCTTAACGGTGGAATAGAAGGTAATGGATCCTCAGATGCACACTCTTTTTTGAAATTTGAATGCTCGGTCAAATTAACTGACGTCTACCCTGCCCCTGGGTTAAATGTGAGGGTTTTTTTCATACGAAAGAAACTCCTACTTCAAGGCTCAAAGGGGTTAACGAGGGTCTATCTCCCTTATATCTCCAGCGTTTGGGGAGTTGAAACAATGCTTGTACATCCTCAACAGGGTTTTATTCAAAAGCACACAATTAGAGATTTTTGTGTTTTCAACTCATCATCCTCCCTCAAGAGTTTAAGCACGACAGTTGGTATTGCAATGCACATATACAAACTTATGAGTGAATACGAATGGATTACTTCAGGAAAAACATGCGTGCTTTATTAGGATTAACATTAAAAGAAAAACAGATTTCATGCATGCATGCAAATGTTTTGACAAACATAAAAAGCTACACATGAGAATGCAGTAAAGAAGCCAAATGATTGTCCTTGTTGATGAGGCTTGACTCCGTCTGGACTTATTGATTCTAAAGATGTCTTTGCAAACTGGGTGCTCAATCTGATGAAGAAAATTCAATTTATGGGCCACCCGTCTGGCGTGATAACCTTTGAGTCAATCAAGTCTTGCACCTTATGTTTGAACACTCTGCAATTGTCAATTGTATGTCCAAACGTTCCCGAGTGAAACTCGCACTTGGCATTCATGTCATAATCCGGAGGAAAAGGAAACGGCACTAGCACTACCTTGCCCAGCTGAATCAAAGAGCCTTGGAGAAGGCGAGCAAGAAGCCGACTTTGAGAAATAGGAACTGGAACAGACACTCTCTCAGACCTCCTAAGTCCTCATTGCCTCTGTTGCTGACGGTTTTGCTGCCAATGTTGATTAGGGTGCCTAATCTGCCCCTGTACTTTTCTTTCCACATTTGGCCGAGGAACAAACGAAGGTTGCTGACGTGATGACTTTGAAAGCTGAAGCTGAGGAATACACCCGTGATCTGAGGTAGACCCTAGAGAAGGAGAAGGAATACTCACTTCCTTTGTAGCTACTGGCGTAAGATCACCTGATACCTTCATGCCATCCGGTCTGAACTCGATTGCTTTAGAGTCAATTAAGTCTTGCAATTGGTGCTGGAATGCTCTACACCCCTCAATATCATGGCCTGGTGCCCTTGAGTGAAAATCACAATGAGCATTAGCATCCCATCCTTTTGGAAACTTTGCAGGAGGAGGAGTCAACTTCCGGATCTCAATCAATCTTAACTGAAGCAGTTGCTGAAGTAATTTGGCATGCCACATCGGTAGAGGATCAAAAACCTTTTCTTGCTTCTGTTGATGATGAAAGGATGCAACCGGGAGGGTCCCAGCTGTGATTTGCTGATGCGGTAATTTCGGAACCCAAGTTTTATGGATTGAGGAAGGTCCATGAGAGGAAGGAAGAAAATCCATTTCTTTAGCAGCAGTTGGAGGAACATCTCTTCGCTTGACAGTGTTGATGGGCGCAAACTCGATTGCCCCTGAATCAATAAGCTCTTGGACCTTATACTTGAGCATCTTACAATTTTCAACATCATGACCAGGTACCCCTGAATGGAATTCACACCTATCATGGACATTGGAACCCATACTAAACTTGGTGTATGGAGGTCCCGCAGCGATCAATTCAATTAGCTGAAACTTGAGCAAGTGCTGAAGCAACTGAGCGTATGGCATCGGGATCAGATCAAACTTCTTCTCAGTCTTCTCTGGCTTAAGACCCTCAAGAAACAGTTGGTGATGAAAAAGCTCTGACGGTGGACAGGATTCACGAGGCAATCCATGGTCTGGAGGAGACCCCAAAGAGATAGGAGGAGTGAGAACCTCTGCTGCGGAAGCAGACACCTGATTATTTTCCTTTCTTAACACTACATTCAGAATTTCTGTAACCCGGCCCATCTGAGTCTTTATTCGATTGACTTCTTCTTTCAGTAATTCCTGACCTCGGGACAATGCCTGAATGTCCATCATAATATTCCCCAGTTGGCCCTTCATCTCAGTCACCTCCGCTTGGAGTTGTTCCATATCTGAACCTTGATTGTGGTGAATTGAGTAGTTGGAAGAAGTCATGTTGGCCATTCTGAAGATGATACCAAGTCAGAATGAGAAATCCGCTCTGAAACACCTGTTATGCGTATGAGTATAAGAATGCAATGCAGAATGCCATGTTCGAATATTTCCAAGGAATCATTATGCTTCGATTCAAATTTTTCCTTACACTAACCACAAGAAATAGATGGAAATGCTCAGTAGCAAATCTCAAAGTTAATGTCCCTTGGAAATACAAGAACATGTATGCGAATATGATGATGCAGATGCAACAAACATGGGATCAAGGCTTCCACAATGCTCAATACTGCTGTGCTGCTGAATGGATACATTCAAAGGTCTGCTCTGAAGAGAATACCCGAATACCAGAATATCCGAATAACCAGAATACCAGAATAATGGCATAATCAGAATACCAGAATAATCAGCATATCGGCGTAATCAGAATACCAGAATGCCAGGCTGATAAGTTTGCACTGATAAGAGAACCAGAATACCAGGTAGGATGAAAGTCAAGGTTACCTGCAAACCTGTAAACAACCTGCCCCTCTCACATGTGGGTACTAGGATCCTCAGTATCCCAGGCTCTCAGGTCGAGAAATAATGATACGTTCACCATTTCTGGTTTGGCATCATCATCAATCGAGGAGGCCTCAACTGATTCTCCAAAACAAAGGTCCTCAGCTTCAGGCACTGAGGTCGAGAAGCAATAGTACATTCATCCCTCGGGGTACAGTACTATCGCCAATCGAGGAGTGCCTCCACTGATTCTCTTTCAAAAAGGATATCCTATAGCGAATTCCCAGCATTGGGTCCTCGGATCGAGAATGTGTAATGGGTTTGCCATTTCTGGTCTGCCACTATCACATCTCAGGAGGAGTGCCGCAACTGAGTCCTCGGGAATGGTCACCAGAGTCGACAGTTCCTCAGGAGAATAACTACTGGCCTGCATAACATGCAGTAGCAAAAAGCTCCCAATAGAACCTCGTCTGGTTGTGGGTCTCATGAACAAACAATACATGGTCACCACCATGCAAGCGTCATGACTATCCACTCTAATACCTATGTGTATGCTCAAGCCTGGGTAGTGGGCTTATCTCTCAGAACACCCTGCCCACCAAACAGAAAAATCCAGCACAACGCAGTATAATAATGATATGTAATGCAGTGAATGCGGTAAATACAGTAATTTATAGTAAAGTAGTAATGCAATAATACGATAAACCATAATACAGTAAAAGCAGCAAAGTACAACACAACAGTAAACACCCAATGAAAGAAAAACAGACAAGCGCTAGGATTGACTCGCTTAGGGAACCAGAGATTCTGGGCTCGTTCCCCAGCAGAGTCGCCAGCTGTCGCTCCCGGGATTTTCATCCAAGTACAAACGCGAAAGTGGCACCGAAACAGAGTCGCCAGCAATGTGTATTTATCCTAAGAGAGGGAAAGGAAACACTACATAAACCTGGGGGATAGGAAAGAGCATGGTCTTGCGACCAAGAGAACTGGGTTCGGGAGTCGGTTACGCGAAGGGAAGGTGTTAGCACCCCCACACGTCCATCGTACCCGATGGGATCCACGCTTGCTGCTTCGATCAAAGGGTGTCGTTAACTGGAGCTCCACTGCTAGAAAACTGGAAAAAGAGGTAGAAAGGAGGGGGGATAAAAGGAGGGAGAGAGAACAAGAATCAAATGTAGGGAAAATAAAAGAAGTGCTCGAATGGGCCCTACCCCACTGCCTACGTATCTCATCGGGAACATGAGAATCAGAGCGACGTAGTTCCCCTCAGCTAAGGGAAAGTTGTTTGTGTTTTTTTTATGGAAACATCAGAGTGCGCGTCCCAGCAGTTAGGTGTTACAGCTCGCTGTAGGGAGACTTAGGCGTTACCTGTTTGCGGTGGAGCAGACGTGACGAATCCTTAAGGAATAGAATGAAGGAGATAAGAAGAGAATTTGTTTGTTTGTTTTTGTCTTTTAAGGAGAAGTGTTTTGTTTCTTGGTGTTTAGTAACACATATTGCATTCAAGTCTATGATATAGGATCGAATGCCTCGCATGGTCGTCCTAACAGGGCGTATGCTAAACATTCTAGGAAGGTAGAGAGAAACCCTCCTCCTTCCATTTCCCATGTTCTAGGCTCACATGCAATATGCGTCAACCTTTGTTAAGTGTTTTTTGCTTTATGTTTTGAGATGAGGAGAGAAAGACTCAAATGGTTGAGAAAGGTAAAATCTAATGAGGGAGACTAAGACTCAAACCCTAAAATTATCATACATGGATATTCCTATGGTTAATGTGGTTTAATAAACCTAATCCTAAGAGAAAGGAGAAGAAGAGTGAATTAAACAACTCACTTCTAAAGTAGAAGATGAGTTATAACTCAAAAGGGGGAAGAAAGAAGTTATTCAAGGAAAGCATATAAATGCTCATCATGATCACAAGTAGAATGATTAAAGGAGATAAGAGAAAATAGAATAAAGAAGTGTATGTGGAAGCATATCCACACACTTACTTACCCTTAGCACCTACATGAAAAGGTTAGTTCAAAAACTATTTACAAGTAGTGAAATAAGGAAAGAATACCAAATAATGATCAAACAAATTAAGCACCAAAGAATAAAGATCCTAAGAGATGAAAATCAATCAAGGTTAGAACCTATGCTCTAAGGATATTCTCTAATGTTAAGATATTAAACATGAACAAACTATTCACAATCAAATGTCCTAAACATCAAAGAAGTGCAACATGAAAGGAATAGATGAAGAATGAGTGGAAATGCAAAGTGAACATGCAATAATGCTTCACAAAAGATCAAGGTCAGAACCATATACCATTTATAAATGTCTCACAATGCATATGAATTATCATACAAATCATGGATGCAATGATACAAATAGAAGAAGTAAGATGAAGAAGAGATAAGGAGAAGAAACAAGTTTCAATTAGATGCACAAATTTACATGTTAAGGATGTGTATCATATGGAATGATTAATGAATTCATATGGGCAGTGGCATACCATTAATGAGATGTAAATGGAATGAGTGAAAAGTCATACAAAATGCACACATGAAACATGTAGGGCATAAGAGGAGATAAGAGAAGAAACCATGTCAAACTTTCAAGTTATAACACATAAATTCATACCAAATGCAAACACAAGTCAAAGTGATCTCTAATGAAACAAGGATGACCTATAATATCATACAAATGACCTATAAAATATGCACAAATAAACATAATATGGTGGCATAAATGCCTCATCAAAACATGTTAGCATGAAGTAGAAGAAAGTGCACAAAATTAATTTCAATCATGAAGCATCAAACAACTATCAAAGCACATGAGAAACTAATGAAAATGAGCCACAACTAACCTAAGTCAGAGGCAAAACATGAGTTAAAATCCCATGACCAAACTCACAAGAAAACATGACCAAAGAGTCACACGAAGTCACATTTAAACACCTCAAAAGAAAACTCAAATATGCACATCAAAACATATGATAAAATGAATTTAAAAATACAACCAAAATATTTTTAGATGATTTATTATGTATTTTAACCACTTCAAAAAGAGTGGATGAAAAACAGTGTGTGAAATGAGAGAAATAAAATGTGCAAGCTTAAAGGTTCATGAAGATAATCAATCAAAAAGAAAATGAAAATAAAATATGAAAATACGATCAAAAAATATAAAATCAGAATTAAAAATAATATAAAATTAATTAAATGGGTAAAGATGTTACATGAATTTATTTAGAATTTTTCAGTGTGTTTTAGTATTTTTAAAAATAGAAAATGAAACAATAGGGAAAAAGAAAATTAAAAATGCAAAAGAAAATGGAGTGGGGTGCAAGCGAAGTAAAATTCAGTTCAAAAGTGGCATTGGGCTTAACATGTGGGATGCAAATATCAACTAGCAATCCAGTCCATAAAGCGCATGTTTGTGTGTGTTCAGGTTTACGTGCAGTCAGATACGTGGATGCAATCATGGCCATAGGATTCAGTCAATTAAATCAATCAAGCGAAATAAACTAATCTAATGGAAGAGAATGCAAGCACATGTTAGTTACCCTACACACACGCACACGCAAGCATCTGAGTCCAAAAATTATGTCACGCGCAAGTCACATGTTATTTTAATGCGTTGGCATGTTTATGAGCGTTGGATCAATTTTATGATGATCAATCACATAAAGCACATAAGATGAGTGGATCAGATTTGATGCATACGATAACAATCAAGAGGCACACGCACACAAACATTCAGGTCACAAAACAATGCATGTGAGAGGGAGGGTGTGACATTAATACGCTGGCACTTTCTTAATCGTTGGATTAACAAGATCGCACGGTTGTGATATAATCTGGCATCAAAACCCTAACAAAGTCTCACAGGCCGGAGAATGACCTCCGGTCATCTTCTCCGGCCATCTGCAAATCTTACATCGTTCCAGAAATGAATAAAATGCATACCATTCGAAAGCTGAAGTTATGGAGATTAAGAATCTGGCTTCAAAATTCATAAATCACATGCATACAAAGAGAACAGAATGCATCAACTTTGCCCTAATTTTCAGTCTAAACTCCTAAGGAGCTCTATCAACTAGCCAGCATGTTAGATGCTCCTATTGAGCTCAAATCAACACAACAATAACAAAAACAATGAAAATCATGCAAGAAATGTTTGAGTATTTTGGAACCTGAAACTTGAAGATCTTTGAATTGTTGAGAAAACCAGAGAAGCACTTGATCTTGAGCTTAAGTTGAGCAAAATAAATGCTATTGTTCCTTAGATCTGGAAGAGAACAGAGCTGAAATGATTACTGCAGTGAGGTTGTGCTTGAAGAGGTGAAGTTGTTGCTTGCTCTTGCACACTACTGAACCAACGATGAAGATGATGATGAAATGTAGAAAAGAGGTAGAGAATTCGTGAGAGAGAGAGAGAGAGAGAGAGAGAGAGAGTTCAGAGTGAAATCTTGAAATATTTTTGGAGTGAAAGTGAAAAGTGAAAGTTCTTTGAAATTATGTGTGAGTTTGAATTATATAGTTTAGGTTAGAAGTTAACTACAATGGTTAAGTGAGTTGGTTAAGTGAGTTTGGGAAGGGTTAACTGAGTTCATTCTAACTAACTGAGTTAAGTTAGTTAGGCGCGAGTTAGTGAGGGTTAGCTATGGTGTGAAGAGTTTATGGTTACTTATGGTGAGGTTGATAAATGAGAGAGTGATGAGGGTGTTGCTGTCGCAGAAACTTGCAAGACAAGTTTATTCTTTTCCTCTTACATGTATGATGGCATGGAGTGTACATGGTGTAAGGGAGAATGTTTGGTTTTAAGAGGAAAAAAAAAGGTGACTGGTGTGTAGTATGCGTGTGACTTGAATTAATCCAACAACAACAATGTTACAACATTGGCATCTTGGCGGCTTGGTTTTAATGCAAATAAGAGACTTTGAGGGTGAATATCTCTCACTTGGATGGATGATAATGCACAATTTTGGTGGCAAATGAAAGAGGGAACATGGGAGAATAAGTTTGATGTTGAAATGAAGATGAATTAAAGCCTTTAAGATGGTGGAACATGACTTGTAACATAAGAATGTGGGATTGCATCATGGGCACGCATGACCTGCATGGTGTGCATGGCAATGGCTAGTGAATTTCAACATGAACACATCAACTTTGGACCACTATAACTCCATCATAACTTGCTCAAATGGAAAAATGTCCAACATCAAAGTTGAAGAGGACATTGAGATGAACAACTTTGATGTTCAACATTTTTTCGTTTGGAGCTTCCATCATTGAGAAAAGTAGCTTGACATTTTTCCCACCATGTGTTTGATGAAATTATGGCCTATGGGCCTGAACTTGCCTTGCCATGACTTGGTTTTTGCCTTGATTTTACCAAACTTTGATTGATCACAACTCCCTCAATTTTGATCCAATGGAAGAGTTCTTTATATGGATTTGAAGCTTAGAGTGTGAACTTTAATTGGCTCAACTTGGGCCTAGAGTTTGGAGCTTTTATCATGGAGAAAGAAAGCCTCAAAGTGTGGTGCAAAATGGTCCAAACTTGCCATTTTTGGAAACCCTAAGTTTCTAAAAATGGAAACTTTGTACATTTCTTGATTTTTCATGATTCCTCCATCATTTCTTGATCAAATCTTGTCCAATGAATATATGTAACTTGAATTTCATGAATTTGACCTTAAAAAGTCAGGAGTTGACTTTTTTCACCGCACAATTGACTTTTTCCCCAATTTCTTGATTCTCAAGCAACTGATCAATTGAACCTCCTCTGAAATGAACCAATGGCCAATATTCCATCCTTAGATACTTGATATCATGTAGAAAATATTGAGATCAAGTTTGAACCAAAATTTCCTCAGGAGAATGCTTGAACCATAAACCCTAATTTGGACTGTTTTTTGATAGGAGATGATGCACTGCCTAATCTTCTTGATGAATTCCCATCTTCCAATGACCTGTGGGATCAATTGGGATGATATATGATGTAAGAGACCTTTGAGACTTGTTTGAAGACCCTTGGCTCTTGTTCCCTTGCTTTGGATGATCAATACCTTTGAAAATCAACTGATCACATGCCGTTATGCAAGATGCAATGCAATGCTTTGTTTTATTTTTCTATGCTTGAATGCAATGCAATGAAATGAAAGCACATGCTAAATGATATGAAAAATGAGAGGGCAAATTTTGGGGTATTACACCAATGTGAGCATGATATCCTGAATGAATAAAATTGCATTTGTGTTTAACTACTTTCTTAAAAGCTTTGTTGCTGATAGATACAGGGATTGATTGTGAATTGCAGGCAAGATTCGGCATACTTGGAAGACCTGGATGCTTGTAATTGCACTGCAACTTGGATTGGTTTCAAATTTGTTAGCTTGGTTAGTTAATGAGTTGTTTTGTTATCTAGGAATCTTTGGCCATGAAGAAAACTGTTGTAAACATGGTTGCACCCTGGTAATGCCTACAGGTTATCATGAAGTTATGAGTTTGATCTCTGTTGATTTGTGGGTGTTTGTTTTGTTCACATTTACACGCTTCACATTTCTTGTTCCGAACATGTTGATAATCCTCTGCGTTGTTTTATGCTCATAGATTCTTAACAAAATGTGAACATGATGTAGGTGATTGCAGGACTACCAATCATCTTCGAACAGCTCTTCCTTTTTCGCGTCGGCAGGTACTTTTCCATAATCTTCAATTGCAACACTTTTTGTAATTTTCACAACTTCTAGACCAGGAACACATTATAAATGACCCACTTATCGAAACTTTATGTTGTACCATTGCAGGGTCGCCGGGAGTTGTCAAGGTGAGCTGTCAGTATCACGAGTTTGGCCATAAAAGTCGTAGTGTTTTTGAATTACATGTCATTTGATGTGTTTCCAAACAAGGTACAACGATTGTATGTCTTGGTGAGTTTTGCTTGCATGAGGTTGTTTTGACGGTAGCTGTGTCTTTGTGTTAAGCTCATGGGGAGCACGCTGTTTTGGACGAGAAGGCTTATGAGTGGTTTTGGCTTGCAAATATCGTGAATTTGAAAGAGGGACCTCACCGACGTTAGATTCGGAAATGATTTGCAGGATTTGAGTTCATGTGTCAACAGGGATTAATCCTCATGGAGCCTTCCTTGTACTGATTGAAAGTCATAATCTTTGTTAATTAGAGTTTGTCAAACACACTTTTGATATTTGGACTTTGAAATTCTTGTAACTCTTTTTTCAATATACTTGGCAAGTTTATGATCTGCTGCTTGATTTCTAATGATTCTCCTCCAAACAGTATTATAGTTTCCATTATCATAATGATATTACCAGCACTGCATCCAATTCTAATTACCAAAATTCCATCACCCTAGGTAACTCACGGTCATGCGTAACTCACTGGACATGGTCATGGTAGTGGGCCAAAGTAGTGTATTGTTTGCAGTTTGAATGAATTTTAAATAAAGTGGACTTGAATCTCTTGATGGAACTTAAGTTTCTTGAATTTAATCACCCGAAATCTCTTTAAACCTGTAGCTTGGATATTTGGATGGTGAAGCAATATTAACTTGAATTTCTAAGCTTGAGAGTAATGATCTTTTGTATCTTTTGGAGACTTTAGTCTGGCCCTAAAATGTAGTCTTTCAATCTTGAACTTCTCTGAATTTTGGAGTGAGGATACGGTGACCTTATGGACGAGTTTGAATCCTTGAACTTTATAACCACGAAAAAAAAATTTTTAATAGTTGCCGAAATTCTTAAAGGATAGCACGTCTAGCACCCTGCTTCATAAGAAACCAAATTCTGATCTTGATTTTAACAGAACCTCTCCTAAGATCACTTTGAATCAAAATCTGGTCATATCTTGAGATACTTGTGAGAATGAGCATTATCTTTACTTGAATTTAGTGTATCTGCACGCACAAAATCTCAGGGGAACATGACCTAAAGGTGCTATGCAAAAAGAAAAGGGATCTTAGGGTCAAAAATTAGGGTGCGACAGTCAATAACAACCAGCTCTAAGAATCAGTGACAAAATCGAGAATGAACCTTTCTGGGTTTTCATTTCAATACTCAATCTTTTCATCATTGTATGAGACTGAAACTGTAGATGGTGGAGGAGATTAACCAGAGCGTTTCTAAAAGCTTGTCCAGATCTTTATCTGACATGGTTAAGTGTTTGATAAACATCAATAACAGTATCGGGGCTCTGATACCAATTAAAGGTTGAGAAACACAAGAAATGGGGGTTTGAATTGGGTTTCACATTTCGTCCCCATTTGAGGAATTTAAGCTAATGACATTAACATGTAAATAAAAATAAATGAACACAATTATTTGTATCCTGGTTCAATATTAACGAAGTTACTCCAGTCCATCCACCAAGGGGATTTCGCCTTATCACAAGGACTTAATCCAATAATCATCAACGATTACAACCACAATGGATATCTTCCATTGACTTCTTGAGAATCATGGCTTTCACTAGCCTCTCAAGGACTCAACCTCTAAGCCGTTAAACAATGACCCGACCCTCTCAAGCATCATGGTCTTCACTCGACCACTCAAGGAATAACATTCATTAAGTTTTTATAAACACACTTAGTCATCTCAAGCATTCTGGTCATCACTCGACCGCTCAAGGAACAATACCTTTTACAAGGATTTTCGTGTGCACTATTATGCTTCTTACAAGCTGATTACACAAATGAAGTACAATAACACCTAAGTGTTTCTAGCAAGATATGAGCAACAACTCCTTGCATTCTAATACAAAACTATCTAAAGAATAAATCTGTGAGAGATTATAAATCACACTAGTTCTGTATTGCTTAAAAGCTTTCTTATTGAGCACTATGACTTCTTTTCATTAGCTTTAAGCTTCTTTCTGATGTACTCCTTTCTTAGGTAGGTAATGCTTCTTCCAGCTTAACCATCAAGATCAACTAATTTACTATGCTTCACTTATTGATGTTTCACTTGATTAGTTTCACATGGCTTTAGCATGTTGCATCGTTGTACACTCTTCAGCAGTTTGCTTCAGCTTCTTCTTCATTGAGCATTCTTCATTTAAGCTTCAGCTTGCAGCATTTTGTACTCCTTTCTTGAGCTTTAATGCTTCTTCTAATTTAACTATCAAGTTAAAATAAGCTATTATGCTTCACTTATTGATGTCTCACTTGAGTAGTTTCATATGGTGTTAGCATGATCATCGTTTGTGCACACTTGTAGTAGCAACTTCAACTTTGCTTGCTACATCTTGATTGTTTATTGTGTTGAATATGAATCCTTTAGTATGAACAACAACCAACAAACTTTTTATTTATCTCTCTTTTTCTTATGATCAGTAGCTGCTTCAAGCAACATTTCTTCAAGCTTCCAAATCTTCAATTTATAGAGATGGAGAGAATAGATTCATTGAGGGGTATTCTTGAAAACATATTCCAACAGCAATATCTCAACGTTCACATGAAGGAATGGTCAACAACACTGTACAAAAAGTTATCCTTGCACCACCTTATCGAGGTAGAGGTCGCATAGTTTTAGTACTATTATATTCAACTCAAAAACCATTTTGATCTTCAGTCTTCTAGCATCTTCAGAGGCTTCAGATATTAACTTGATGAAGCGTGTTGTAGAAGATTCATTCTTTGTGTAATCTTCAGAACCAGAGTCTTCAGAATTACAGATCTTCGTTCAGCAGAAACTATCTTGTGATCTTCAGCACTAGGTTTCTTAGAAGCATTATCTTTAGAGTCTTCAGAACCTGTTCCTTCAGAACCTTGTCTTTAGAGTCTTCAGATTTCATTAAGCACATTCTTTGTCTTTAGAGTCTTCAGAACCATGTTCACCAGAACCACGTCTTCAGAATCTTCAGAACTTGTAACGTTAGAAGCACATCACATTAGAAAGCCTTATAGGCCTTTCTCATAAAGTCTTGATTAGAATGTCAAGAACTAATGTTCATTAAAACCGTTGTGTTAGAAACATTCATGAATCTTGACTTTATCTTGTACACACATATGTTTTCTTCTAGAGTGTTGATAACAGAGTATGATGATGTCGCGCGTCTTCTTATCAGAGTCAAAATCATATTGACAACATCCACACACTAGACAGTAACCATATCATACAGAATTGTTCTCTTAGATAACATGTACAGTTTTCATTATTACTCAAAGGCCAGATGTAGAACCAAATCTTGTTCTTGCACATAGATCGTCTTCAGGAATTCAAATCAAGCATGAGCACCCATGGTCTTATCCATCTCTTCCTTCGCCTCCCCTGGATCATCCCCGAGATACTCTACCATCATCTCAAGGGCCTCATCTTTGGTAATCCTCTCATGATCTAGGAATATCCCCCTGATCCGAAGATGTAGTAAACAAGAGATATCGTTGAGTGTGATAGACATCTCACCATGCGGGAGATAAAACGACGAGGTCTCCGAGTGCCATCTCTCCATGAATGTATTAAGCATCCAGTGGTTGATCATAGTGTAACCAGTCATGCGTAAGTCCTTCTAGCCAGATAAGAACATAACTGACTGAAATCAATCCTCCTCTTGCTGAGGCAAGGTAGCAATCTTCCTCTCATCGTTAAGAAACTTTTGGGGATCACGTTCTTGAAATTTGTCAGGAATAATTAATGTCAGAAATTAAAATTAACGTACAAATAAATAAAGAATCCAACTAATGCTACCTCTCGGTCCCAGATATGTCTGGAAGTATTGTTAGGAAAAAAACAAAGCAAGCATAGAGAAAAAAGAGGAACACAATCACAACACAAGAACATAACGTGAAAACTTCAAAACCGGAGAAAAAACCACGACCGTTGTCAAATGACAACCAGAGAATGACACTATGTGAAAATTGTTACAACACATAATATACCCTCATAAACCCAGGCCCCCAGTACACCCACACCCTCCAAAACTAATATTTAACTACATATCACAACACTCTTAAACAAGAGTATAAGACAACAAAGAAAGTCAAATACAAGCTTAAAGTGCTTTTGACTAGTGCATCTTGGAATGAATAACTTGAATCCTATATATAGCATTAGACTCCCCCTTCCTCCACAAAACTAAGCGATGTGGGACTTGAAAGAATTTGTATCCTATATATAGCCTTGGACTCTCTCTTCATTCACAAAACTAAGCAATGTGGGACTTCTTCAACATGTATATTTTCAACCCAACCCAACAATCTCTACCTTGATTAAAAATAATACATAAAATTTCATTGTCTTCACCGACAATCATACTCCACTATAAAGAGTACCAACATGCATATTTTCAATCAACCCCAACAATCTCCACCTTGATTGAAAATAATACATAAAATTTCATTATTTTCACAGACAATCATACTCCACCATAAAGAGTATAGTCACTTGAAGCTACACCACTCCAAGAATTTTCACATTGTCTTCACCGACAATCATAGTTTTAAAAACTATCATACTCTCTCATGAAAAATATATTTCACTTGAAGATAAACCACTTCAAGAATTTCACATTGTCATCACCGACAATCATATATTTTATCATGAAGAATAAGTTTCACTTGAAGCTAAACCACTCCAAGAATTTCACATGTCGAAAACCAGGTTGAAACTTTATGGTGTAACTTCCTTGTTGGCAGGAAGCTCTTCAACCACCGACACAATCTTGCCCCTTGTGTAATCTTGATTGTATCAACACATCTTTGACTTGAACTTTTCACAAGTCAAAAAATCATTCCATCAAGTTTCTCTAGCCCAAACTGTACAGCGGAATTTGTGACTGCAGCTCAACAACTCTTTCACAACACTACCCTTCTTTTCTGATATGGAAGATCAGACAAAACTGCAACCACAGAGCATATTAAAAACACTTATCCCTGGATTGAACTAGAAGCTCTGAATACAGAGGCAGTAAGGACAAATCAAATAGACCTCCTCCAAAAGCCTATGACTCAGTATTTGCAGCAGCCTCACCCTCTGAAGGTGGCGCTGCATCAAGAACTTCATCAGTAGGAGGTGGGATTGGATCAGCAGCATCATCCGTAGGAGGTGGCACTGGTGAATCCTGATGCTTGCGGGAGGATGAGGGAAGTTATGCGTCAGATGGTGAATCTTGTATCCTACGGGAAGAAGAAGATGAAGTGGCCTGAGGAGAAGTGCAAGCCCTAGAAGTAAATGGCTCTTCTTCACCAGAGGGACCAGGAGCCTCCAGAACCTGTTGATTCTTCTCCCACCGAACGGATGCGTGCTGAGCAACCCTGCCAGGCCTTAGTCTATCATGTCTAGGGCTGGCAATAAACTGAACCAACTCAAAAATAGTTCAGAACTCGGTTCGACAATTAAATCGTTGAACTAAGTTCACTAATCAAATGAGTCCAATATGAGCGAAAAACTATGTTAGTTAACTAAATGAGCTGAACTTGAACTGTACATAGCTTGAATCGTTAGGTTCAGGAGTCAACTCGATTATATTATCTTTAAGAGTAGGTTTAAAGATTTACTTCAAATCTTAACCTTATATTGTCCCTTATGTACTAGTTATGACAACAAAGATGACAATTGCATTTAGAATCATCCTTGTTGGAGGCATTATGGCATTTGCTAAAATAAAATGTGCAATGAAAGTTGCAAGTGGTGTAATAATTATATGATAAAAATGTATCAATTTTTAGTAATTTTTGTGTACTATTTCATTAAATTTGTAAGTTTCCTAAATATTTGATGAATTTATTGATTTTTGAGACAAATTTAAACTTCAATTGAGTGTTTTTTGAATTAGACTCTCAAATGTGTCTCTTGAAAGTTATGCAGTTTTTGAATTAGTAGATTTTTGAAACAAAGTTAAATTCCATACTCATAACTTTTATTTTATTTCAATATTTTTTTTAAATATTAATTTAAACTGTCAAATATATTAAAATAAAATAGACTTAAAAATGGATTTTAAGTCCGCGAAGCATATGAGCTGAACCTAATGAGATGAACCTAACGAGATGAATCGAATTGTTCGTGAATTTTTAACGAGTCGAGTTTGAGCTTAAAAAAAGTTTGTGACGGACTTGAACCGAAAATTGAGTTGAACCAATTCTTAATGAGTCGAGCCGAGTTAAGGCGAGTTCGTCTCGACTCGACTTATTTCCAGCCCTAATCATGTCTATCGGCCATTATGCCTGTATTTTAAAGGCATATCATTAGTGCAGATAAACAACACACAAGCAAGAAAATTAAAAAAAAAATTACTGTAGGAAATTCCGGAGACGCGTCTCTGGAATCACCAAGAAACTAAAACGTTGAAAATATTCGGAAATGCATCTCGAAAATTTCTTGCAGAAAATTTAACAATGAACAATTCCGAAGATGCATCTCCGAAATTTTCTACAAATCAGAAGTTGCGTCAATGGCGTAATGTATCACATGCAAGCTAAAAAAAATTGTTTTGATCACCATTTACAGCCAACAAACAACTAATACACTATGCCTAAACTATCTTAGATGTGATTTCTACTCATTTCTAATCCTTATCATTAATTTCTATTCATTTACATCAAAACTCAAACATTTATCGAAAACTCAAAAAACTTACTTGAAACTGATGTTTTTGATGAAAATGATGTTACATATGAAGATTGATGTTCCCTTGAGTCTTGTTTGATGAAATTTGACTTGGTGTAGAGAAGTGTTTTGAGAGAGGTAGAGTTGAGTTTGAGAAAAATGTGAAATGAGAAAAGAGAATAGTCTGGCGTGAGTTATGCTCCAAAATCTTTCAGAGATGCATCTTCGGAATATTTTAATGTTAACTTACATTTTAGTATATTCGGAGATATATCTCCAAAAATAGTGAGAATTTGTGGAAATTCGCGTCGGCGTGATATAGTAGAAACATATAGAGTGCTTTAAGAAATTCTCTTTAAAATTTTACATAACACCCATTTCTATACTTGACACATTCATGTTACTAGCATTTTACCAAACTATTTTTAAATTAATTTTTTGATAATTAATATCGAATTTAATTTTAGATTTTTAGAAAAGCTAGTATAAAATCTAGGGTAAAATAAGTAATAGGTCCCTGAAAATAACCCAACATTCAAGTTTGGTCCCTATAAATATTTTCTTCAAGGTTTGGTCCCCCTAATGTTTTCCGTTTCCAACTGTAGTCCCTCCCGTTAGTTTTCACTAACGGAGGATGACATGGCGTGCCATGTGTGCTAACTCTTTATTTTGATAAGGACACAGTGTAAATATAGGAAATGAAAGAAGCTCAAAAGACAAAACTCATTAACATAGAAGAGAAAGAAAGTCATGAGTCATTTTCCACAAATCGTTTCTTCGTCAAAGACCTTGTGCCCTAGCAGAAGAACGTATTCGTCATTTCTTCGCAACTCTCAGAAGTGGTCCAAAAGTAGGTCTTCTACGATTCGAAGTTGTGGTCCCAGGTAAATGAAGTTGCCTGCCATTGTTTGGTTTCTTTTATTGGTTACTGATTAGAATACGTTTGTGGTCCCTCCATGCTTGTTTTGATACATTGTTTGTCAGTTGTTTGTTAAATGATAAACTTGACTGCCATTATCGTTTCTTTACTATGGTTAATATATGTTTTAGAAGGTGGTCCCCTGCTTTCAATAGTTGTCTGTTGTCTTCCATTACGTTTACTCTTGTTTTGTACAAAAATGGCAAAAATGAAAGTTAGTTTTAACTTTTGTGTGCAGGGGTATGGATAAATTCACTGTTGTTTTTTATGTAAAGGGGTCTTTTGTAAAAGTCACAAACCTAACATACGAAGGAGGGGAGGTGTATGCTTTCAAGGGTCAGGATCCTGATTTTTGGAGTTTTGTTTAGGCATGTGACTTAGTTAAGGAGCTGGTACCTGAGTTTGATTAAAATTTGGTTAAGATGTGGTGGAAGCATGAGGAAGGATCATTTGAAAATGGCTTGAAACCATTCAAGGATGACGGAGATGCATTTGAGTTGACCTTGTATGCCATGGGGTACAAGTGTGAGATTGAAATTTACTGTGAAAATAGGGTTCATGGAGAGCACACAGCTATGGAGAGGATTAGAGAGAAAGGAAAGACACCTAATTGACAAGAGGAAATTGACAACAGGAGTGGTTCAAGTGAAGAGTGTGATGAAGACTCTGTGGAAGATGTACATTTTGAAGATAGTGAGGAGGAGAGAATGGGTAGATTTGAGGAAGGGCTTGATGAGGTGCTGCCTAATAGGGCTGTTGGGGAAGGTAACAAGAGTGAGCAAGAGCAGAAGAGTGAGCAAGAGCAGAAGGTATGTATAATAGAGGAGTTGGGAAAGGAACATGTCATTGAGGATGAATACTTGACTGATGAGCTGGACAGTGGTGGGGATGATGATAGTTGTGATGAGAGGCCTTGTGTTTTGAGGTATAGTGAGGAGGAGTCATTGAGCAAGGATTATGTGTTCAAAGTTGGGATGGAGTTTTCATCCTTAAGGCAGTTTAAGGATGCCATTTTAGAACACAATGTGTTGAATGGAAGGGAGGTAAAGTTTGAAAAGAATGATAAAAATAGATGTAGGGTTATGTGCAAGGACAAGAAGAAATGTGACTATACAGTGTTGTGTAGTAGGGTATTGACCTTAACCACTTTTAGAATAAAAACCTTGTTTGCCAAACACAAGTGTGGTAGACAATTCTTTAACATAAATGCTAGAGCTGAGTGGGTTGCCAAGGTAATTGTTGATGGTTTGAAGAATAATCCTAGAATGAGGTTGACTGAGGTAGTTGCTGATGTAAGAAAGAGGTATGCTACAGGAATTCCAGGTTGTAGGGCATTTAAGGCTAGGCAAATAGCAAGAACAATTGTAGAAGGTGACTCAAGCAAACAGTATAACGTACTTTGGTCTTATGCTGCTGAATTGAAGAAGGCTTCAGCTGGTAACACATTTAAAATCAGTACTAGTTCTCCAAGTGAAGGATTGAAACCAAGGTTTGAGAGATGTTATATGTCATTTGATGGAACTAAGAAAACATTGACAAAAACATGTAGGCCTTTCATTGGTTTTGGATGGAT
Organism: Lathyrus tuberosus; assembly: GCA_022829125.1. Classification (NCBI taxonomy): domain Eukaryota; kingdom Viridiplantae; phylum Streptophyta; class Magnoliopsida; order Fabales; family Fabaceae; genus Lathyrus; species Lathyrus tuberosus. The sequence continues at coordinate 1,132,241 of JALAZF010000574.1, read as the reverse complement.
GCCACTTGAAACATAAATATGGTGGTATTCTTTTGATTGCTGTTGGAAGAGACCCCAATGATCAATACCTACCTATTGCATTTGTTGTGGTTGAGATGGAGACAAAGGATTCGTGGAGCTGGTTTCTGAAGTTGTTGATTGAGGATATTGGAGTTGAAAGGTGGTGCTTTATATCTGATCAACAAAAGGTAATGTTAGTGCATTGTTGGATTGAATTTTGTTACATACATTACACTGTTCTAATGCCTTATTGTATTCCTTGTTTAGGGTTTAGTACAGGTTTTTTAGGAAGAGTATCCAGCATATGAGCATAGGTTCTGCCTAAGGCATCTCTTTGCAAACTTCAAGAAGAGATTTGGTGGAGGAACCTTGTTCAGAGATCTAATGATGGCTGCTGCCAAAGCTACATATTTTGAAGCTCATGAAGCAAAGATGCTGATGATAAAGGATGTCAGTTTGGAGGCCTATGAGTGGATAGAGGCAATTCCCAAGAAAAAATGGTGTAAGCATGCATTTCATATGTTTTCTAAATGTGATGTTTTGATGAACTACCTGAGTGAGTCATTTAATGCAACCATATTGTTGCAAAGAGACAAACCCATTATAACTATGTTTGAGTGGATAAGGAACTATTTAATGGGGAGGTTTGCCACTTTAAGGGAAAAGGTGGATAGTTACAAGGGTATCATAATGGCCAAACCCTTAAGGAGACTAGATAGGGAAATTGAGAAAAGTGCATCATGGACAGCTACCTATGCTAGTAGGTTGTCATTTCAAGTGAGCCATGTGTTATTGACTGACAGTTTTGTAGTAGATCTTGAAAAACATACTTGCTCTTGCAACTTTTGGGAACTGGTGGGTATCCCTTGTAGGCATGATGTGGCTGCCATCTATAAGAAGGTAGATGACCCTCTAAAATATGTCCACCCTTGCTATCACAAGACCACCTATGCAGCATGTTATAGTGAGGCTATTACCCCACTGAATGGACAAAACAAGTGGCCCAAGACTGATAATGAGGGAATGTTGCCACCTATTTTCAAACGAGGACCTGAGAGGCCCAAGAAGTTGAGGAGAAGGGAGCCTAACGAAGAGAATCAAACTAGATGGCAAAGAACAAACACCAGCCATAGGTGTAGGTTCTATTTTTAGTTGGGTCATAATAAAAAAACTTGCAAGAAATTGAAGGAAGAGTTAGAAGCTGCAAACAAGACTACTCAAGTCACTTTAGATAACACAACAGAAACATCTCAGCCAATTCCAACCCAAATAAGTCAGACTACTGAGGCATCAAAAAAGAGGGTACCACTTTAATAATGTTGTTATTTTCAAATTTTAATTCAATTGCTTTATATACTAGTGTTGTTGATGTTATGTTAATATGCAGGGGAGGCCTAAGGGATCATCAAACAAGAAAAGTAAGAAATCAAAGCCTGCAGCCAAAGAAGGAAGTGCATCAAGGCCTGCTGTCAATGAGGAAAGTGCATCAAGACCTGCTGTCAATGAGGAAATTGCATCAGGGTCTGCTGTCAATGAGGAAATTGCATCAAGACCTGCTGTCAATGAGGAAATTGCATCAAGGCCTACTGTCAATGAGGAAATTGCATCAAGGCCTGCTGTCAAGGATGGAATGCATTCAAAGTCTGCTATTAAGGAGGAGTCTGTCAAGGATAAATGTGACCAAATGTATACAGATGAGCCTGAGGGCATTGAGGTGGAAAACCCAACATCATTAGATGACACTATTACTGTTGTTCTTACAGGTTCTGCTGTCTTGAACATTCAACCTCTTAGGATTGATAAGTCACCTAGCAAGACTTCTAAGCCAACTCCAAGTGGCCCAAGGGTTTTCTTTGGGAGTCAGCCAAAGGTGGGCAGGAATACTCCTTTCAAACCACCTGGTATAAGAACAACTTTGTCTAAACCAAGCAGTAGTGAACCACCAAAAATTAGGACACGGAGCAGATACAAGATAAATGAAAGTGGGTTGCCTGAAAAAAGAGAAAGTCAGAGGTTGAAGACACTCAAAACAAAGAGCATGCCAGGCCTTGGGAAAGACCATGTAGATCCTGTGATTATACCTGAGGATGACTGGATCAATGCCAAGGGGCACACACAATGAAGTAGATCCTGTTGTTGTGTAATTGATGTTTTTTGAACACCTGTTATCATGTTTTGTTCAAATTTATGTATTCTAATTTCTGATGTAAGGGTACTGAAGTGGTCTTTAGGCCCAAAATACATTTCCTTACTATGCTATGATGTTATGTAAGGGTACTTAAGTTTAATTGTCTGTTGTTAAATGTCACTGAAATATATGTCAGCTCTTTAGAGTGAAATTCTCTGTTGTTAAATTTCATTTTGAATTACAGGTCATTTGAATATGTCTCTTTTGGTATCACCACCTATAAAACAACAGTACAAAACAACATTTAATTTGGATCTATACCAAAACAACATTTCATAACAAGACAACAACATATATCATTTAACACAAGCAGCTCTTACATTTTCCAAACTAAACCATATAACAACATTCTTACAATTTGAAGAATTTATCAAAACAATACAACATTACAACTCCTAAAAACAAAACAAACATTACAATCTCATTACAATGACATCAAATGTCATTCACTCAATTCTACAATTACACCTAACCACAAAATACATGTTCACCACTACTAAAATTATAACAAAAAAAGTCTTCAAATTTCCATAGAATTCCACTGCCTTGAGCTTCATCTTCAGCTTCTTGTTCTTCTTCATCGAACTTTCATAAAGATCCTTAAAGGTTTCCACCATTTTCATTTCCCTCTCTTCCTTGCTCCATTCTACATCCCCCCTTGAACTTCTTCAATCCCACCTCCAATTTCATCATCCCAAAGAAACATGTTGCACGTTCCCTTATTCTTCCAAAACAGACATCTCCAAAACAATCTACCTTCATTATTCCCCCTCTTGCACACGTAGGAAATCAAACTTCCCTTGCAACCACACTTTCTCCCTTCACTGTTGTTTAAACTCTTGGAGTGACGTGAAACTACCTTGCTGAGCCTAGAAGATGTAGACATGACGAATCTGGAGGGAAAACAGAAAGACAAACAAGATTGAGAGATTAAGAAGATTTGGGGCTTTAGGGATTTGGTCGTGAATGGAAGAAGCAAGAAGAAACCAAACATATAAACCAACTGAGAATGAATGAAACAATTAAACATTTTGACTGGTCAAAGAAATTATACACAGTTGGCAATGAATGTTAGCACACATGGCACGCCATGTCATCCTCCGTTAGTGAAAACTAATGAGAGGGACTACAGTTGGAAACGGAAAACATTAGGGGGACCAAACCTTGAAGAAAATATTTATAGGGACCAAACTTGAATGTTGGATTATTTTCAGGGACCTATTACTTATTTAACCCTAAAATCTATGATTTGTACTAGATTTTTGAAAAAGATTGGTATAAAATGTATGACATTTTACTGAATTTTCGAAAAAAATAATATAAAATTATAATTTGTTTTTAAATCTATAATTTCACATTGAATGTTCGAAAATACCAATATATAATCATATTTTTTTAATATCTAATATAAAATTATAAATTTTTGAAAATAAATTATGTTTTTATATTGGTTTTTTTAAAAATCGAAAAACTAAAAAACATATTGGATTTATCAAAGAATCGAATAATATTAACTTTGTTTTTTTTAATAATTAATAAAAAATAACCTAATAAATTTATCAAGAAATTCATGTCACCCCTACATTTTATGTCGGTTATTTCAAAAATCCAGTATAAAATAAAAAATTTCCTAAAATTTACTATTTTACATCGGATATTAGGAAAATTCGATATAAAATCACATGTTTTCTCTAAATTTATGATTTTATACTAGATATTTCGAAAATGCCAGTAAAAATGCATATCAAATTTTTGGGACGACCTATCAAATTTTATGTGTGTGAGAGAACTTTTTTTAACATGTGATTAATAAAAAAATACAAACGGTATTATTGATATTATGAAAATATGTTGGAGTATCCGGTATAATTTTAGGGGTACCATGTAAAATTCTCATATTGTTTTGGTTAAATTTATTGAAAATTATTTGATAGTATGAAGTTTGGTTAGCATCCATACTATAAATATAAAATTAAAATTAATTAAAATTAATTTTAATATTATTGAAATGCTACTTCATAGAGTCGTCTCAAAATTTTTCGGAAGCTGTGTGTAAATTAGTTATAGTTTAATTATGAAAAAATAAATAGAGACTCTATTTTAATCATTATACACAATTTATGAGACTCTATTGAGTCACGGATTAATTGTAACAAGTTTGCGGTCATGTGCGGTAACCTACCTTATATGTCTTCAAAGACAGCCATGCTACTCGATATTAAATAATTGAATAATAGTCGGATAAATATCCAACCAAATTTTGCTTATAATTTATTTAATAATTAAAGTCAAATTCAATAATAAGATTCTAATATTAATCATACTTTAAAGCAGAAAACAAATAAACATACGAGTATGCATACACAAACAATTTTAAGATCTAACCAAACGGTTGTGCTCCAGTGGCAAAGGAGCCCCGTCCAAAGACGTACCCGAGGAATACCGGATTCGATTCTAGGGCTCCTTTTCCCTAGGAACTAAAGTGCGATAAGAAAAAAAAAAAAAAACAATTTTAAGATCTATGACATTTTAATTTATCAAATGTTATAAAAAAAGACAAACACTTTTTAAATAATGATGATGTTAACCTTTACGCCTTAAGGCATTATTCAGATAGAGGAGGAGAGACAACTTGCAATGTATGCGATATATTGAAGGGCATTGCCTATATACAATGTAACGATCAAATAGGGTTTCTATTATATCAAATGAGTCATCCTCACATTTAGTGATATTGTTTTCATATCAATTATTAAATATAATCAATTATTCAATTAAAAAAATATTTAAAGTTATTAGTTAATTTAATCATTAATTTATTAAAATCTCTAATTGATAATATAACTAAATAAAGATACGTGTCTTGGACATTTTGATCTTTTTCGGGGTCGGTGCAAACTCGGGATGGAGTAATTGGGCCAGGTATGAACTCGGGCATGGATTGTTCCCAACATAAACGTGCCAAAGCGAAGATGCCCCTTAATGGTAGGCACATTCAGTTGATAGTTGGTGCACTTCAATACCTAAATATAACTTTAGGAACATATTAATGGTCATAAATGTCTGGTCTCAAATAAAGAAACAAGGGCTTGATGCTCATTTATTGTCCTTAGCTAGACAGGGAGATATACACCATAATGAGAAATGAATTGGCCATAAAGGACACAAAACATAGAAGACCATATAAAAACTCGCAATCGCTACACATTTGGGACAAAAAATTGCATATCATTTACGGTCAGATATAACATTACGACTATTACTACCCTTGCACTGGTAAAGTTATCAAATTAGTGTATTCTCCTTACATTTTACACCCACCACGAGGCTTTGTAAAATTTACTCAGGTCGCACAACCATATATAATTATCAACCTCTTATCATCCCAAGATGGTAAGGGCACTCTTTAGATGCACCAAAAATGACAACGAGCCGCCATAGAGGAAATGCTCTCACTATGGAGAAACTACGTCATCAGATCGAAACATTGCAAGACAATATACGTGATTTGCAGCAACAACAACTACGACTTACAATAGACAATCAATAAGACCTCGTTGACCTCCAACCATTGTTAGAGGAGATATAGGACACACAAATCCCAAACAACTCTAAACCACCTTCCTTAGAAATGTTCGACGGAAAAGTGGCCCTCAAGAACATTATTACTATCAACACATAAATGATAATCATTGGAGCTATTGATTCCCTTAAATGTAAATTGATGGAGGGAACACTAGAGGAAGGTTTCCACCACTTCTTGGCTAGCAAGTACAGGAAGGTTTCCACCACAAATCTTTTCAATGTTCATCAAGGTTATTCTATGACCTTAAAAGAATACTTGGCGCACTTCAACAAACAAAATGTCAAGTTCGCCCATCCAAACCATGATATGTTTGTAGGGGCCTTTTAGGATGGCTTAAAGGTGGAATATTTCAATGAGTCTATAGCACAGAAGCCGACATTATGGAAAAGAGATGGCTAGGGACTCATTGTACATCAAATAAGATGAGACTTACAATGAAAAAGAACCAAGGTGGCGAAGCACCAAAGTGGCAAACCGAAGTCATTTCGGCACAAGAAAAATCATAATACGATACGAGTTTGTGAGATTTTTCGTGATTACCACGCCAAAATCATTTTGGGGCCTCACGCTCCCAAGGGAGATTTCATGGTTAATGCTCCGAGAAAATGCTATAAATACCATAAGATTCAAGGTCATCACAACTATGACTGACACTATTTAAAGCGAGGTTAATTCAAGGAGGTCTATTATAGAGATATGTTCAAGGAAATGCTCAAAATGCAGAAAGAAGGATCTCACACGAAGAGAAACTAGACGAAGAACTCCCCATCCTAAAAGGAGTTGAAGTGTCGAAAAGGGGCACGAGCCTGGTCAACCACAGCATACATTGAATATTTTTGGAGGTTTGTTAAGAGATAGAGAGTCCAACTCGTCTAGAAAGAAGTATTCTAGACAGGTGATTCACATTTATACAACGCCACCTCTAAAATGATCAAAATCGACACAGAAATCAACTTCTCCAAGATATATGCAAATGGGATTGTACCTCATTAGGATGACCCCATGATAGTCAACCTTCTGATTCGTGACTTGAACATAAAATGAGTTTTTGTAGACCGTGATAGTTAGGGCAACATGCTTTACTGGGATACTTTTAAGGGATTAAAGATGAACCCCAATCTCATATAGCCTTTTAGGGGCTCATTGGTTGGATTCTCTAGAGAAAATGTACATGTCCTAGGTTATGTCACCCTTCAAACTACATTTGGAAAGGGAGGAAGCATGAAGACTGTGAAAATAAGGTACATGATGGTTAACACTATATCCCCAATATAAAATCATCATCGGTCGACCAACCTTTAAGACCTTTAGGGCTGCAATATTAACTCTATATCTGACCATGAAGTACCTATTGAGAAATGGAAGTGTAGAGGTGATAAAAGTTGTTCAGAAGCAACTAAGAAGGTGTTACAATGATAGCCTGGAGATGGAGAAAAAGGGCAGCTCAGAGCCCGCCTAGTCACCTAGTTGTCATAAAGTCAACTACTTAAATCTAGATCCATAGTCTGACCATTTGGAGGATAAATTGACACATAATGAGAATTTTAAAATCGTTCTTATATGCCCTAAGAGCCATCGAACTATTCAAGTAGGAACCATTTTGTCAAGAGATGAGCAAGTCGAGTTCTGCAACTACTGCAAGGGAATGTGGATTTATTTTTATGGACACTAACATATATGCTTGGAATAGATCCAAATATGTTAGGAAATGTAAAGTCTGGGAGGATAAAAAATCAGCCATCTCAGAAGAGGTGACAAAGTCAAAGGATGACGAGTGATGAGTCCAAGCCTTTGAGGTTGGCATCAATTTCGGTAAGCCTTTGAGGTTGGCATCAATTTTGGTAAAACTAACTTAGCAGAAAGATGTTGGACAAGATGTCCTGATGAACTAACTGCAGGTTTAAGGTGTTAGACAAGATGTCATATCATGTTGATTCGACATCTTTGGCTGTTACAGATTGAAATAACTGTTTCTGTTTTCCAGGTGTGATTGGAATAAGTTTTTGGTCCTAGGTGGCATCTCAGATTGTGGAATCAGAGATTCTGATTCTAAAAGGAATATGCGGTTTCCATGTAAGGAGACATTTTTGGAAACCTAGGATTGAAGAAACTATTCTTGAGAAGAATAGGTCTCAGAATCAGTGGGGCTAAATTGCTGCTTTTTGAAGCCCAAAATCTAGTTCTGTTTTGCAATATAAAGATGATGGATTTAACCTAGAAGAGTGTTGATTATTGCAGCTGTTATAGAGTACTAGGGTTTGTACTTTTGTGAGCCTCTCTTGTATTGCGTGAATACCAGAGAAGGACTGTTTTTGAGTTGTAATATTTTCAGTCACTGCTGTGATTGGAAGGGTCTCATACCTAGGAGTGTCTTAGGTAGAAATCTAGGAAGGGTAGTTTCTAGGTGCTAAGTTGTAAACGTTAGAGTTTATATTAGAACCAATTCTACTTAGTTGATTTCATTCCTGGCTTAGTAGCCCCCAGACTTAGGTGTTGTTGATCACCGAACTGGGTTAACAATTCTTGTGTGTTGTTTTTCTTTCTGTTGTTTCTTGTTCTTCATTATCCTTGTGTTAGAAGCAGAGATCAAATGTGGTGACATCTTGTTCGACATCTTAGTGATCTGCTTAACCAGAATTTCAATTGGTATCAGAGCAGGCATCCTGCTCTGTATCTAGGTGAGATTCAGGGACGATACTTTCTGGTTTGATAGATAAAGAAGGAGGAATTTTAAATAGACCACCAATACTTGATGGTTCCAATTATGAATATTGGAAAGTGTGCATGGTGGCGTTTATCAAGTCAATGGATGGTAAATCTTGGAAGTCTGTGGTTAAAGGGTGGGATCCACCAAAGACCAAAGACAAGGATGGGAAGCTCACTGATGAGCTGAAACCCGAGGAAGATTGGGATGATGAGGATGATAAGCTTGCTCAAGGTAATTCTAAAGCCTTGAATTCCTTGTTCAATGGTGTGGACAAGAACATCTTCAGACTGATCAAGAACTGTACTGTTGCTAAGGAAGCTTGGGAAATCTTGAAGACCACTCATGAAGGTACCTCTCGAGTTAAATCTTCAAGACTTCAGCTTCTCACCTCTAAGTTTGAGAACTTGAGGATAAGAGAGGATGAAAGTATACATGACTTTCACATGAATATTGTGGATATTGCCAACACGTCTAGTGACCTTGGAGAAAAAATTCCTGAAGCCAAGTTGGTTCAGAAGATACTAAGGTCTCTCCCTAAGAGGAAGCTCAAGATATAACTACTATGAAAGTAGATGAGCTTATGGGATCACTTCAAACTTTTGAGATGGCCATCAGTGAAAAGGATGAAAAGAAGAAAAGTCTCGCCTTGGTAACCAATCAAGAAGAGGGTGATTCTAATGAAGATTTGTCCAAGGCAGTAGGGTTTCTTGAGAAACTGTATTATCAACTTGTGAAGAAACTAGATGAGAAGTCTAAGACCAATGTTAAGGCTCAGACTTCCGACATCTATAGACCGAGAAGCTTTGGAAGAAGACCTAGCTATGATAGGAAACCAAACCGTGGAAAGGGAATTCAATGCTTCGAGTGTGGGGGTAAATGTCCTACCTTTCACAAGAAGGAGAAAAAAGGTCTAACCACTTTGTGGTCTGAGGATGATTCCTCAAGCGATGGTGAGTCTGCTAAAAGGTGTCTGCAATGACTGGTGTTTATGACTCTGACAAGGAATCAGATACTGGATACCTTAACCCTGGTGATCTTGATGAATTGTGTCAATTTGGACAAGATCAGCAGAATCTTATTTCCCAACTGTGTGATGAAAGACTAAATCATCTGGAGACGATCTCTGATCTAGAGGATGAAGTGGTGTTGCTAAACTCCAAACTCAACAATATGACCAAGTACATAAGGATGATGAACAATAGCTCTGATGTGCTAGATGAAATCCTTATGTCAGGAAGAAATGCTGGAAGTGGAAGAGGTATCGGATATAATGGCTAGGTTGAAGTCAAAGGATAGAGGACTGGAGAGAACTCAGCCCATGTGATGCCAAGAAAAATGTCTCAACATCATCAAAGGCCTCACAACAATGCTCCAGGAAAACACAAACAAGACAAGCAGTGCTATTACTGTGGGAAGCTCGGTCACATAAAGGCTCAATGTTATAAGTTAAATGGTTATCCTAAATCATCAACACGATCAAGGAGAAGAAAGAAAGTTCCGAAAGGAAAAAAGAAGTGGATCCCTAAGGATCAAACTGTAGCCTTCATAGCTTATACATCCTTGAGAGCATCTGCCAAAGAAGACTGCTACTTTGACAGTGGCTGCTGCAGACACATGACAGGTGTCAAAAAGTTCTTGGTTGACATCAAACCTCATTCCGCTGGTCATGTCACCTTTGGAGATGGCTCTAAAGGTGAGATAAAAGGTGTTGGTAAGTTGAAATATGATGGTCAGCCCAGCCTTGATATGGTCTTGTATGTCAAAGGATTGACTGCAAATCTAATAAGCATTAGTCAGCTGTGTGATCAAGGTCTTAAGGTCAACTTCTCAGAATCTGAGTGCCTAGTCACAAACAATAAAGAGGAACTTGTCATGAAAGGTACCAGATCTAAGGATAATTGTTACTTATGGGCTCCTCATGAAACTAAGTGTTCTCATACCTGCCTAGTGACAATGGAAGATGAAGTGAAGATATGGCATCAAAAACTTGGTCATTTGCCCTTAAAAGGAATAAAAGACGTCATATCCAAAGAGGCAGTTAGAGGGATCCCTAATCTGAAGATAGATGTAGACAAGATCTGTGGGGAATGCCAGATTGGCAAACAAACCAGAATGTCACATAAAAGGCTTCAACATCAGACCACCTCAAAAAATTTAGAGCTTCTCCATATGGACTTAATAGGACCTATGCAGGTTGAAAGCCTTGGTGGAAAAAGGTATGCTTATGTTGTTGTAGTTGATTTCTCTAGATACACTTGGGTGCATTTTATCAAAGAGAAGTCAGAAGTATTTGAAGTTTTCAAAGGATTGTGTCAGAAACTTCAAAGAGAAAAAGACTGTGGGATTGTTAGAATCAGAAGTGACCATGGAAAGGAGTTTGAGAACAGTAAGTTTAATGAGTTTTGCTCCTTAGAAGGAATCAGTCATGAGTTCTCGTCACCCATCACTCCTCAACAGAATGGTGTGGTTGAGAGAAAGAATAGAACTATTCAAGAATGCGCCAGGGTCATACTTCATGCAAAAAAACTTCCTATCACTTTTGGGCTAAAGCAATGAACACAGCCTGCTACATCTTAAATAGAGTAACCATCAGGTCCGAAACATCTGTCACTCAGTATGAATTATGGAAAGGGAGAAAGCCAACTGTGAAATACTTCCATGTCTTTGGAAGCGAGTGCTACATTCTTGTAGACCATGAGCAGAGTAGAAAGATGGATCCCAAGAGTGAAAAAGAAATTTTCCTAGGATACTCTACAAATAGCAGGGCGTACCGCATCTACAATTCAAGAACTCAAGTGGTGCTGGAGTCCATAAATGTTGTAGTTGATGACTCACCCATGGAAGTTGAAGCTACAAATGATATTGGAGCATTCTTTCCCATGGAGGAGGAGCATGTCACAGAGGATGTTGAAACACCTCAAGACAACCCTGAAGGTGCTGCAGTACTCAACAATGACAATCATGAACCCACTGTTATTGAGCAGGTTGACAAGGGACCCTCCATTAGAATTCAGAAATATCACCATAAGGAACTCATAATAAGGGATCCAAATGGAGGAAGGATGACCATATCTCGAGATGTTGTTGCAAGTGCTTGTTTTGTGTCAAAAATGGAACCCAAAAATGTCAAGGAGGCCTTGACAGATGAATTCTAGATTAATGCCATGCAAGAAGAGCTATGGCATTTCAAGAGACATGAGGTTTGGGATCTTGTACCCAGGCCAGAAGGATCAAATGTGATTGGAACAAAATGGGTCTTCAAGAACAAGTCTGATGAACACGGTGTTGTCACTAGAAACAAAGTCAGACTTGTTGCGCAAGGGTACACTCAGATAGAGGGCGTGGACTTTGATGAAATGTTTGCTCCTGTAGCTAGACTGGAATCTTGAGGTTGCTACTTGGAATGGCCTATTTACTGAAATTCAAGCTTTTTCAAATGGATGTCAAGAGTGCTTTTCTAAATGGATATCTCAATGAAGAAGTCTATGTGGAACAACCCAAAGGCTTTATTGATCCAACATTTCCTGATCATGTTTATAAGCTGAAGAAAGCCTTATATGGGTTGAAACAAGCTCCAAGGGCCTGGTATGAAAGACTAACTAACTTCCTTGTTACAAATGGCTACAGAAAGAGAGGAATTGATAAAACTATCTTTCTCAGAGAAAGGGAAGGCAATCTCATGATAGCACAAATTTATGTTGATGATATCGTTTTTGGAGGAATTTCAAAAGAGATGGTACAACATTTTGTTAAGCAAATGCGATATGAGTTTGAAATGAGTCTAGTTGGAGAGTTAACTTACTTCCTTGGTCTCCAAGTCAAACAAGTGGATGATTATATATTTCTATATCAAGGGAAATATGGCAATAATATTGTTAAAAAGTTTGGCTTGGAAAATGCAAAACACAAAAGGACTTCAGCTCCTACTCATTTGAAACTGTCTAGAGACGAGAAAGGAGTAAGTGTTGATCAAAGTCTTTATAGAAGTATGATTAGGAGTCTTTTATACCTGACAGCTAGCAGACCTGATATAACATTTGCTGTAGGAGTTTGTGCTCGGTATCAGGCTGAACCCAAAGTTAGCCATATTAATCAGGTCAAGAGAATTCTGAAGTATGTAAATGGTACATGTGACTATGGACTACTCTATACACATAGCTCTGACTCTGTATTAATAGGATACTGTGATGCTGATTGGGCTGGAAATGCAGGCGATAGAAAAAGCACCTCTGGTGGGTGTTTCTTTCTAAGGAACAATTTAATCTCCTGGTTTAGTAAGAAGCAAAATTGTGTCTCCTTGTCTACTGCAGAAGATGAATATATTGCAACAGAAAGCAGCTGTTCTCAAATGATGTGGATGAAACAAATACTGACTGAATATAATGTTACCCAAGATGTTATGACACTCTTCTGTGACAACTTGAGTATAATAAATATTTCAAAGAATCTCATTCAGCATAGCCGAACTAAACACATTGATATCAGACATCACTTCATTCGAGACCTCGTGGAAGACAAAGTCATAACTCTAGAGCATGTTGCCACTGAAAATCAATTAGCTAACATTTTTACTAAAGCCTTGGATGCAAATCAATTTGAAGTTTTGAGAGGCAAGCTTAGAGTTTGCCTATCTGAAGAGGCATAACATTACATTAGATGTGGGGATGCTATTCAAATATTTGAATATGTATTCCCATCAGAGTTGAGAAGGTGTCCAGAATTCTCTCAAATTCGAGTTTTTTTTGTTTTGGTTGTGTGAGGGCTGAATGCCCAGGATAATTTTTATTTTTGGGTGTGTACTTTATTTACTATGAATTGTTTAATTGGTTTTTGAGTTAGTTCTTCTGCCTTTGGCATATTGTGGCTAAAAAGGGGGAGTAATACTAACATCACTAACCTCTGTTGCTCTGTTGCTAGGCTACTAACCTTTGAGGGGGAGTAGTTGTACTAGTTGAGGGGGAGACAAAGTTGTGTTTTCGCTGCTGTTCTGATGATGGTCTCCCTGTTATGTTTGTTACGTTTCTGCAGGTTAATGGAAGGTAGTTTTAGCCAAAATCTGCCAAAGGGGGATATTGATGAGTCCAAGCCTTTGAGGTTGGCATCAATTTTGGTACGCCTTTGAGGTTGGCATTAATTTTGGTAAAACTATCTTAGTAGAAAGATGTTAGACAAGATGTCCTGATAAACTAACTGCAGGTTTAAGGTGTTAAACAAGATGTCCTATCTTGTTGATTCGACATCTTTGTCTGTTACAGATTGAAATAACTGTTTCTGTTTTCCAGGTGTGATTGGAATAAGTTTTTGGTCCTAGGTGGCATCTCAGATTGTGGAATCAGAGATTCTGATTCTAAAAGGAATACGCGGTTTCCATGTAAGGAGAGATTTTTGGAAACTTAGGATTGAAGAAACTATTCTTGTGAAGAATAGGTCGCAGAATCAGTGGGGCTAAATTGCTGTGTTTTGAAGCCCAAAATCCAGCCCTGTTTTGCAATATAAATAGGATGGATTTAACCTAGAAGAGTGTTGATTATTGCAGCTGTTATAGAGTACTAGGGTTTGTACTTTTGTGAGCCTCTCTTGTATTGCGTGAATACTAGAGAAGGACTATTTTTGAGTTGTAATATTTTCAGTCACTGCTGTGATTGGAAGGGAATTGAGAAGGGTCTCATACCTAGGAGTGTCTTAGGTATAAATCTAGGATGGGTAGTTTCTAGGTACTAAGTTGTAAACGTTAGAGTTTAGCTTAGAACCAATTCTACTTAGTTGATTTCATTCCTAGCTTGGTAGCCCCCAGACGTAGATGTTGTTGATCACCGAACTGGGTTAACAATTATTGTGTGTTGTTTTTCTTTCTATTGTTTCCTGTTCTTCATTATCCTTGTGTTAGAAGCAGAGATCAAGTGTCGTGACATCTTGTTCGACATCTTAGTGATCTGCTTAACTAGAATTTCAACGAGTTAATTCGAGAGATTAAATATCCGACATGATTGGATAACATCATGATGGTGCAAAAAAATCAAACAAGTTGCGGATGTGCATGGATTTTAACGACCCATACCCACTGCCCAACATTGATAGTTGTTAGATGACGCATATCGATTATGAGTACTAAGTTTTATGGATGTGTATTCGAGTCACAATCAAATAATAAAGAGCCTCATTGATGCACCAAAAACAGAATTCATGATGAACCATAACAATTTTTTATTACAAAGTCATGCCATTTGGATTAAAGAATGCAGGGGCGACGTACTAGAGGCTGATGGACTCCGTTCTCGCCAAACATATAGACAAAAACTTAAAAGTATACATTAATGACATGTCCCTTTTATTTAATGTAAAATAAATACGGGGGATGTCATTGAGTATTACAGGTGTTGTGGTTTTATCACATGACCCCTCATTCATCGACCAAAAAGCACCTTTTAGGATGCTCAATAGGTTTGGCATAATGCTCCCATTAGAAATTAATACATCTACTTAGCGGAGAGAGCAATTTAATGAGGTTGTCAATCATGTCGAGCTCTAGAGTTCACCCGATCTAGTGAAGAAGTTAGGGAAATGGCATAAATTAAAGAGTTTTTGGAAAATCATACAACAACGAGGAGATATAACACCAAAGTGAGACCCAAGAGAAAAAAAGTAAGGTAACATGTTGTTAAAGCATGCGATAACCCCATATAAGAAAGGAAAACTATACCCTAATTGGGAAGGACCTTACTAGGTACACTAGAAACTATTCTTGGGAACATACAAGCTAAAGAACTTGGAAGGCAAGGAAAGTCAAAGAACATGGAACATCATATATTTGAGAAATTATTTTAGTTAACCCTTAAAGGTTAAAGTTTATGTAAAAGATTGAATATTATTAAATAAATAACATCTAATATTAATAATCTTAATAATCTTTTCCTCTACAAGTGCAGGGTTTTTTATTAGGCGCCCTTGATGTTCTTGAATAAATCACATATATGCAACCAGGTACAAACTCGACTAGAAACAAAGACTCCTAAGAGAGAAAACATAGGAACCTATTGAGCTCTCCTTGAAAATTTCAAAGATTCATCAGGGAACAAACGTGGGAATCCACCAGGCTCTCCTTTCAAAATGTAAAGACTCCTAAGGGAGCAAACACAGGAACCTGTCGAGCTCTCCTTGAAAAATTCAAAGACTAATTGGGAGTAAGTGCGGAAACCAACCGAGCTCTCCTTTCAAATTTCAAAGGGTTCTAAGGAAGAAAATGTAGGAACATGATAGGCTCTCCTTGTGAAATTCAAAGAATCCTAAGGGAGCAAACGCATGAACCCATCAAGATTTCTTGCAATACTCAAAGACTCCTAAGGGAGAAAATGATGGAACCCGCTGATCTCTCCTTGGAAAATTCAAATAATTTTAAGGGAGAAATGCAGGAACCCATAAAGCTTTCCTAGAAAAATTCAAAGACTCCTAAAGGAGCAAAATTAAGAACCCACTAGGCTCTCATTGCAAAATTTATAGACTTCTAACAGAGAAAATGTAGGAACCCATTGAGCTCTCTTTGCAAAAATCAAAGACTCCCAAGGGAGAAAACGCTAGAATCCATCGTGCTCTCCTTACAAAAATCAAAGAATCCTAAGGGAGAAAACACTATAACACATCAGGCTTTCCTTAAAAAATTCAAAAACTCCTAAGGAAGAAAACACAAGAAACCATTAGACTCTCCTTGCAAAATTCAATGACTAATAAGGTAGAAAATGCATGAATGAATCTAGATGTGCTTTCAAAATTCATAGACATTTAAGGGAGAAAACACAAGAACCCATCGAGATCTCCTTGCAAAATTCAAAGACTCATATGGTAGAAAACTTAGGAACCCACCAAAATCTCCTTGCAAAACTCAAAGACTCATAAGAGAGAAAACGCAATAACCCTTAGGCTCTCCTTGCAAAATTCAAAGACTCCTAAGGGGGACAAAACCATGAACCCATCAAGTACTCATTGAAAATCTCACATACTCCTAAGGGAGAAAATGCTGGAAACCACCAATCTCTCCTTGCAAAATTCAAAAACTTCTAAGGGAGAATACACAGGAATTCACCGGGCTCTCCTTATAGAATTCAAATAGTCCTTAGGGACCAAACACATGAACCCAGTAGGTTCTCCTTGAAAAATTAAAAACTTCTAAGAGAGAGAAATCAGGAATATATCGAGCTCTCCTTACAAAATTCAATGACTCTTAAGGGAGAAAATGCAAAAACTCACCGAGCTCTCTTTGCAAAACTCAAAGATTCCTAAGGTAGCAAACAAAGGAATCCACCAAAATCTCCTTAAAAAATTCAAATACTTTAGAGGGAGCAAACTCAGATTCTATTTAGCCCTCATTGCAAAATTCAAAGACTTATAAGGGAGAAAACGCAGGAACCCATCACGCTCTCCTTTCAAAATTCCAAGACTCCTAAAAAGCAAACGCAAGAACACACATGGCTCTCCTTGTTAAATTTAAAGACTCCTAAGGGAGCAAACGTAGGAATCTGGTGGCCGTACATCTACCTCGAAAGTTGTATACAATAAACATTCAAACATACAAAGATAAACAAGCGCACCACTACAAAAAATACAAAATGTAACAAACACAAAAATAAGATATAGCATATGTGTAAAAAGGACGTACGGTTACAAAATTTATCCGTCTAAAAAAAATACTATTCGAGCTAATACAAACTAAATAGGGAAATTAAACATTCTATGTGTTAAGGTAGCCTTAAAGGGATTCTCCTCTTAAGGCTTCTTTCCTACCACAATGATCTCTTAATTTGAATTTTCTTCTTCTAACAGAAATGCTGTCTTAGCCTGGGGGTAGGACTTTGGTCGCCATAAGGATCAGTCTCATTTACGAGAAGTCCATCCCCCACTATTTTGAAGTAGTCCAAATCGCTGATATCTAGCTCAAGATACAAGCAGGAGAAGTGAGGCCCTGCTTTTTCAAACCCATTATCCCCCAAGAGGAGGCCTTCCATTTTAGCTTCATTCAAGTCCTTCTTATGACTTTCCACCTCGGCCTCAACCCCATCAAGCAGAAATTTAAAGCCTAATACATGAAGTTCTAATAAATATTTAAAACATATATCATATAAATTCTAAATCTTAAAAACATTAGAGAGTGAATAATGACATACATGATTTATCATGGTTTGATGCCTTACATCGAAGCAAGGCACCTAATCCAATCTCTTATGAATGTTTATAAGAATTTATTTGTCTTCCACTAAATTTAATAAGTTAAAATGTCTTTTTGTACAAATTTTGTATTAGATAAATATGTTGAACAAATTTTAAATCATAAGCAAATTATTAATAAATTTTTTGATTTGCTTAAAATTAGTATTCAGCTCATAACGCCTTGAGATTAAAGTCCTCCAAATCTTAATCTGAGACACATTCACTTCTTCAAGATTCTCAGACTTCCTTTAAATATAAAATCTTCAAACGCTTGAATTAGAATCCTTGAAAAGTTGAACAAAAGAAACTCCAAAAAATTTAGAGAAGAAGCCTCTTTTTCCTTCTTGGATATTCACTATTAGATTCCAAAATATATTTTCTTGCTAGGAAAATTCAATCTTAACCTTAGTACCTATTGAATTCCTCACAACAAACTTACACTCTTTTTGAGTTGAGAACTTTTTGAGGAAGAAATGTGTTTTCAAAGAAAAATCTCTTGTTAAAAATAGTGAAAATAAATGGATTTATATGTGCTAGAGAAAAAGTACTAAAAGAGTAAAAATGACCTAATGATTCTAGTCAAAACATAAGTGATGGAGCTGAAACAAACAAAATAATCATATATCAGATTTAACAACTATACGATACACATGGAAGAGGAAAAATATGGTGCTAAGCACCTTAAATTACAACAAAAAACAATGCTAAATATATCAATGATAAGGTTAGATAATGCATGGTGCCAAAATTAAATGAACATGTTCCATGAATATCCTGTCATTTAACATCAGAGGGTGTGGATCTTCCATCAAAAAGCGAAGAATCCGTCGTATGATAGCAGAAGTTAAAATTGATTTCTGCTTTATTCAGGAAACTAAAATTCATAATATTGATGAACATATGGTGAGGAATCTATGGGGAAAAGAAAATTGCGGTTGGTCTGCTATAAATTCCACAGGGTTGTCAGGAGGTATCTTATGTATTTGGAATAAGAAAACTATGTTAGTGGAAAGCAGCTTTAGAGGAACTGGATTTGTGGGTGTTGTGTGTAAATGGAAGGACACAACTTGCTATTTGGTGAATATCTACTCATCTTGTAGACTGGTAGAGAAGAGGAGGTTGTGGACTGAATTGATTTCGTTGAAGATCAGTTTTCCACAAGGAGAATGGCTACTAGGAGGTGATTTTAATGCAGCCAGGTTGAAGGAAGAAATGAGGGGAAATAGGGTCAACTGTGTGGTGGAAAGGAACGATTTATCAGCATTTATAGAGGCTATGGACCTCATTGACCTCCCTGTAGTTGGAAACAAATATACATTGTGTAACTCAAGCGGTGGTTGCCGCGACAGGTTAGATTGCTTCCTATTAACTGAAGGACTGATTCATAAGTGGAAGGTGGTGGCTCAACATGTAGGTGTGCGAGATATTTTAGACCATAGGCCTATATGGCTGAAGTTCAACCACAAAAACTAGGGCCCGAAATCGTTTAAAGTCTTCTCATGTTGGTTTGATCATCCAGAATTTCTCGAATTTTTATAAGTGCAAATTGTAGTTATTTTTGTATATAAGTTTTGTTGCACTTATCGATACTTTTTGTTAATATCGTTCGAATAAACCCCGCTTTGTTTGTAAATATGTTTACTTTAAGTTATAGTTTATATATTATGTTATTGTGTAAATATCATTGAGTTTAATTATTTTCCATTTATTTTTGCAGGTATTCAAGCAAGGATATCTTGTCATATTCATAAAGAGCATTGAATAAGCTTTCCAACACTTCCGACCGTGCGTCAATCCGAGTTATGGTTCAAAATTTATGGTCAAAACAAGGGCTGCTGTGCTGTTAAGATCGCTTTACGAACTTCCCAGCGAATACTCCCAGACTTGAGGCAGTTGAAAAAGACACCAAAGTTCGCATTGCGAACTTTCCAGCAAATATTCGCTTTCAAAATAAAAGTTCGCATTGCGAACTTTTGCAGAATCGCAGAGGCGGTTTAACTTTTCCTGAGGCACATCAGGTGCCTAATTTGATGTTCGCTTTGCGAATAAAAGTTCGCATTGCGAACATGACAGATTTTGTAAATAATATATAAGTCATTTCATTCATTTTTTAGGTTATGGTTTTGGGGATTTTTGCTCCTAACTCCATCAAACTCATTTTTCAATAGGATTAGCTTAGAAAACAACATTGAAGCTTGCACACAGATGATTCGGGGTGGATTTCTCATCGACCGGCATTGACAAACCACGAGATGTTTGGTTTATTTCTTTTTTTCTTTGTGTATTTCTTCTTTGTTGGGTTGTTGTATATGTATTTACTTTGAACTCGTGTATATTTGTCGCCCATGGCGTTGTATCTGATTTGCTTTACAAATCTTTATCGGTGATTGTCCTTGATTTTTGCTTTATGCTCGGGTTTTGGGTTGTGTTAGAGATAAACATTGCAAATTTTGATTAGGGATGATTATCTGTTAGTTTCTGGATGCTAGAGATAGATTTAGAGCTAACAATCTTTATGGGTGTCGAAGCTTAATGCATACGTATCTCGAGTCGGGTGCGAGAGTGTCGACAAGGGTAACATGATTGTTCTCTCAGCTCAGTGTGTCAGAGATGGACACTGTTGTGAGCGATGCTGGATGATATTGAGGAGTATTGTAGGTTGAGTATAACTGGTCGGTAAGTTTAAGTTTGTGAGGAGTGGATAATATGCATACCGGATAAGTTTCTTCTCTCTCATTAATGAATTCTTTTTATATTCATATTTACTTTTCTGTTTTTACTTTAACCAATTTAACCCAAACTTGTAAACGCGAGACTTGCCGAACGGCAGTTCAATAGCACCGATCTTTGTGGACACGATAAATTCCCGGAAAAATACTTCCAAAGTTTTTGTTTCTTGCGGCTTTACTGCTCCAACAAAATGGCGTCGTTGTCGTTGATTGGTGTTTTTATTGGATCGCATTGCGATAGTTTCTTTGTTTTTGAGTTGTGTAGATATCGTATATATTGTATATTTTCACTTGTTTATATTGATACTTATACTTGTGAATTTGTTATATCATTGTTTGTTTCTTTTCACGTTTGCTTGCATGTTGATTAGGAATAACCGGGTGGAAGCAACTTGGAGGAACGTTCTTAAATAACAGGCGTCGAGCTTACGACGTAAAACAAGCATGTTGTATTATTTTCTTTTGTTGTTGTTTAGTTTAGGTAGTATGGTTTAATTGTCTAAACAAATTTAAATCGGACCAACTCTGAAATTTCAAATCTTCACTTTTAAATTTGTTTAAACAATTTTTGTCGGTCTTTTAGTTTGTTTATATTAATAGTTTTTGTGTTTGTCTAAGAGCTTGTTTTGAGTAGCTTGAGGAAATTTGAGGTGATGTTCCAAGTTTGATCGTTTCAACTTGCGAATGTATGATAATGATATTGTTAAGTTTTGTACACGTCTAAGGTATGTGTTTATCGCTTTCTAGACTTTAGCATATTCATGATACTTAGGCTTTTTACAAACTTCCATGCCATTCATTCTTTTGTATACTTGTGCTTGATGTGAATCACTTTAGTTCCCACCCTTTTTGTGAGGTAGCTTTCCATTGTTCATATATGCGCAGAGTACCAACATTCTTGTTTTAACTGGATTATATTATGCTTAATCTTTTGTTTATGTTGATCATATGAAAACATGAAAAGGATCAAGGCATTTTGTTTCATTTTGAGCACAACTACCTAACCAAATAGTCATTCACCTTGTGAGCGTGTGATCATTCGTAACCCCTTTGTGCCTTTCTATCATTATCCATGTTATTTGAACTTAATGCTTGTCTATGAGTATTGAATTCACTTTTTGTATGGATTTTGATTTATTGTTTTTTCTTGAACCCTCAACTTTGTGTTGTTGTATGAATTTTTACTTTGCCTTAGAAAGTAGGGAGTATTCACATGATGATGTGGTTGAATTTAAGTTGGGGAGAGAATGATTGTTTACTCATTGATTGGTTTCTATGAGGTTGAAAAAGAAAAGAAAAAAGAGAAAAATATGAAAAAGAAAATAAATGAAAAAAAAAGAAAAACAAAATCCTTGTGAAAAGAAACAAAAAGAGTTCATATAATTGTGCTAAATAAGTATTGTGTTTTGTGTAACACTTGGGATTTTGGAAGAAGTTGATTGGAATTTTGTGTTTGAGTCTTTGTGAGTTGATCACTCCCTTAGGTTTATGCAAGTTTTTGTTTCAATTACCTTTAGAAATTGCCCCTTGTTTGTTTACCCGACCACGCTACAACCTTGAAAGCCCTTGTGATTCTTGCTTTTATGTTTTCAATATGATTTTTGGATGATTGTATAATTTAGTCTTTTGTTTGCAAGATTGTTGTGTGAGTGAAAAGTACCTCATTTTGTGTTTTTCATCTACCGATGATTGTTTTTGCTAGGTGTGATTCACGTTTGAACTTGTGTTGTTTTAGGATGTTTGACATGATTTTTGTATTTTGCATTTGTTTCGTGACTATGTTATCGTCGTAGTTTAGTGGTAAGTATTTACTTTGTGTGTACCGTTTTTCATTTGAACCATTCATTTGTTTCTGTTTTTCAAAACCTGTTGATTCGTGATTCTTTGGTTGTCACTCTGTTTCTTTGAGTTGCTTGATTCTTGTTTAGGGACAAACAAGTTTAAGTTGGGGAGAGTTTGATAAGTGCAAATTGTAGCTATTTTTTTATATACGTTTTGTTGCACTTATCGATACTTTTTGTTAATATCGTTCGAATAAACCCCGCTTTGTTTGTAAATACGTTTACTTTATGTTATAGTGTATATATTGCGTTATTGTGTAAATATCATTGAGTTTAATTGTTTTCCATTTATTTTTGCAGGTATTCAAGCAAGGATATCTTGTCATGTTCATAAAGATCATTGAATAAGCTTTCCAATGCTTCCGACCGTGCGTCAATCCGAGTTACGGTTCAAAAGTTATGGTCAAAATAAGGGCTGGTGTGCTGTCAAGTTCGCTTTGCGAACTTCCCAGCGAATACTCCTAGACTTGAGGCAGTAGAAAAAGGCACCAAAGTTCGCATTGCGAACTTTCCAGCGAATATTCTCTTTGCGAATAAAAGTTTGCATTGTGAACTTTTGCAGAATCGCAGAGGTAGTTTAACTGTTCCTGAGGCACATCAGGTGCCTAATTTGATGTTCGCTTTACGAATAAAAGTTTGCATTGCGAACATGACAAATTTTGTAAATAATATATAAGTCATTTCATTCATTTTTTAGGCTATGGTTTTGGGAATTTTTGCTCCCAACTCCATCAAACTCATTTTTCAGTAGGATTAGCTTAGAAAACAACATTGAAGCTTGCACACGGATGATCCGGGGTGGATTTCTCATCGACCGACGTTGACAAACCACGAGATGTTTGGTTTATTTCTTTTCTTCTTTGTGTATTTCTTCTTTGTTGGGTTGTTGTATATGTATTTACTTTGAACTCGTGTATATTTGTCGCCCATGGTGTTGTATATGATTTGATTTACAAATCTTTATCGGTGATTGTCCTTGATTTTTGCTTTATGCTCGTAGTTTGGGTTGTGTTAGAGATAAACATCGCAAACTTTGATTAGAGATGATTATCTGTTAGTTTCTGGATGCTAGAGATAGATTTAGAGCTAACAATCTTTATGGGTGTCGAAGCTTAATGCCTCTGTATCTCGAGTCGGGTGCGAGAGTGTTGACGAGGGTAACACGGTTGTTCTCTCAGCTCAGTGTGTCAGAGATGGCCACGAGGGTAACACGGATGATATTGAGGAGTATTGTAGGTTAAGTATAACTGGTCGGTAAGTTTAAGTTTGTGAGGAGTGGATTATATGCATACCGAATAAGTTTCTTCTCTCTGATTAATGAATTCTTTTTATATTCATATTTACTTTTCTGTTTTTACTTTAACCAATTTAACCCAGACTCGTAAACGCGAGACTTGTCGAACGGCAGTTCAATAGCACCGATCTCTGTGGACACGATAAATTCCCGGAAAAATACTTCCAAAATTTTTGTTGCTTGTCGCTTTACCGCTCCAACAATTTTGTGAAAGATTCATGGAATTCTGATAAGGGGTTGGGAGGTAAGGGTTTTTAGTTGGCTCAGAAACTCAAACACCTTAGACTGAAAATCCATTGGTGGAACACGAATGTTTTTGGTTGGGTGGATCTGAGTATAGAGGCTGGCGTGAAGGATTTAAATAACATTAAAGATTCTTGGCCAGAGCATGAGGATGTGTTGCAGGAAGATCAAATGCACTTAAGAAACAAAACAATATCTGAGATTTGGAGTAATCTGAGATTCAAAGCGAGCATGATTTGGAAAAAGTTGCGATCTAGATGGATCAAGGAGGGAGATGCTAACTCAAGCTTTTTTCATGCTGTTATGAAAACAAGATCAAGGAGTAACCGCATTGCATCTATTAAGGTAGGGACAGTGTTTGTAGAAGAAGTTGAAGCAGTTAAGGGTGCCATTAAAGAAGCCTTTGCAACCAGGTTTAAGAAGGATAGAAGCAGAAGGCCAACAATGAATCTTGGAGATTTTCCCAAGTTATCAGATGAGGATTAAGATTGGTTGCATGAGGAGTTTAGCTGTGAAGAAATATTTGAAGTTGTTTGTAGTGGTGATTATCATAAAAGCTTCGACCCTGACAGTTTTAACTTGGATTTTCTCAAAATATGTTGGAGCATAGTTGAACCTAATCTGGTAGAATGCATTCAAGAGTTTTATGCAACGACAACACTGCCTAAAGCTCTATTGTCATCTTTTATTGCACTCATCCCCAAGACCTTAAACCCTCAAAGTATTGAAGAATATCGTCCAATTAGTCTTGTAGGAAGCATTTACAAGATTATCTAGAGGATGCTGGATTCTAGGTTGAGTAAGGTGATAAGGAAACTTATTTCTAAATGCAAAACGGCTTTCATACCGGGGAGACAACTTCTAGATGGAGTGTTGGTTACAAACGAGATTGTTGATCTTGCAAAGAGGGGGAATCATCCATGTCTATTGTTCAAGATAGACTTTGCGCAAGCGTAAGACTGTGAGTGGGATTTCTTGGTGGATCTATTGGTGGCAATGAACTTTGGAAACAAGTGGATGAAGTGGATTAGAGGAGGGGTGCTCAAAAACTTCTTTTCAGTGTTAGTCAATGGGGGTACCACAAGATAATTCCAAGGCACAAGAGGGTTAAGGCAAGGTGATCCCTTGTCACCCTTCCTTTTTACGATTGTGGCTGAGGGATTGGCGTGTCTAGTGAGGAGGGCCTCAACTGCTGGTTTGTTTCGTGGATTTACGCTTGCAGAACAGGTTGATGTTAGTATCATCCAATTTGCTGATGATACTATACTGTTTGGTGAGGCTAACTGGGAGAACCTTTGAGGAATCAAAGTAATACTGAGGGCTTTCGAGCTGATATCAGGTTTACGCATTAACTTCTTGAAAAGTTGTATCTTTGGTGTAGGGGTAGATGAGAATTTCTTGTTGGCAGCATCTCAGTTCCTTGCTTGCAAGTGTGGTTGTATTCCGTTTCTTTTTCTAGGCCTGCAGGTGGGAGGGAATCACAAAAGACATGGTTTTTGGAAACCAGTAATGGAATGTTTTAAGTCTAGGTTATCAATGTGGCAAGGCAAACTTCTATCAATGGGTGGATGTGTAACGCTTATTAATTTTGTTCTCTCAAGTCTTCCAAATCATCACCTATCATTCTTTAAAGCTCCGGTTAAAGTGTTGAAGGAATTGAAATCGACACAACGACGTTTCTTATGGGCTGGTTGTTCTGACAAACCTTCATTGAGTTGGGTTATTTGGAGTAAAATATGCAAATCCAAGGAAATTAGAGGTCTGGGAATTAAGGATTTAACTATGTTCAATGCTACCCTTCTTTGCAAATGGATTTGGAGAATCATTCACGATGATGGGGCCATTTAGAAACCTATATTAGAGCATAAATACGGTTGTTGTGATTCGATTTTTTAACTTTTGCAGGTAAATTACCAAGTCAAATGCCAATCATTGTGGTGGAGAGATCTGGTCAATTTAGGGCACTCAACCAAGGTTGACTCTTTCTTGAACCAAATCAACTGTAAATTGGGAGAAGGAACACGTATCTCATTTTGGCATGCTAGGTGGATTGATTATGTACCATTGTGCTTCAGGTTTTCAGAGTTATATTAGGAATCAAACTGTAAGATGGGATCAATTGCAGATCATGGTCATTGGAGTAAGCCAAACTAGGTTTGGAACGTTGGTGTCGATAGTCAGAATTGTGGGGATGTTATTATGCAGCAACATAGTGAACTGTATAAGTTGTTACACGAGCAGTTTCCTTCA
This sequence comes from Lathyrus tuberosus, assembly GCA_022829125.1. Classification (NCBI taxonomy): domain Eukaryota; kingdom Viridiplantae; phylum Streptophyta; class Magnoliopsida; order Fabales; family Fabaceae; genus Lathyrus; species Lathyrus tuberosus. Next base: position 1,106,205 of record JALAZF010000574.1, on the reverse strand, counting down.
GCAGGTCAGCATGATAAGTTTTTGTGGGCAAGAACTTCCAATAATCAGTTTTCTGTCAGGTCTTGTTACTTACAGGCTTTAAAGCATAACCGTGTTGATGAGATGGATATTATATCCAAGACATCTCTAGATATTTTGTGGCAATCTTTGATACCGCAGAAGGTAAAGCTTTCCGTGTGGCGTTTGATATTGAATATATTGCCGACAAGATTCAATCTTGCTGCCAGGGAGGTAATATCCCATCCCCACGACATTGTTTGCGTATTTTGTTTTATGGACATTGAATCCTTATACCATGTCCTCTTTAATTGTCCAAAGATTTGTATGGTTTGGAATAGCATATTCGATTGGGTTGGGTGGAGAGAATGATGCGAAACAATTGTAATGAGCATCTATTGGAATGGTTTGTAAAGTTGAATGGAAGGTCCTCAAAAAACATGACAAATTTAGTTTGGTTTTGTACGTGTTGGAATATATGGTGGATGGGAAATCAAATTATTTTCAATGATGGTTTCTTTAATGTAGGCGAAATTGTCGATGGAATCAAGCATTCCTCTTGGTTGTGGATTTCTAATTACATCTCAAAACCTTATAGTTGTGCTTATTATGATTGGATGAAACATCCAACAGATTTTTTGTACGGGTTGTGTGGGTTTAGGTTAGTAGAAGTGTTCATTGTTTGGACATATTGAGTAGGTGCTTTTGTAGGTGTTTTGGACTGTTATGTTCTATTTCTTTATTCATAATGAAAGTTTCTGATTATTAAAAAAAACATGCTCATGAATAATTAACGCACTTAAAAAGGATTTTAAATACATATAAAAGAATCACAATGTAACACCATATAATGAAATAAGATAAATATATCAGACAATTTTGTAGAGACAAAGATAGCTCTAAATTAATGACTAAGAAGATTAGGGATTGGAAAGATCATACAAATCGATATGACAATTTTATAATAACGTACTACACAAGAAATTGTTAGTAGACAAAATATATAACAAATTATTTTGAAATAATGCTTATTCAAAGCAAGAAGAAACTAAGATACTCAATTCTCAGTGAATCTTATGGAACAGTTCCACTGACAACATTTAAAACAAAATATTAGTAAGTAAACTTTTAGTGTTGATGTATTCGAAAACATCACATTTTTCAACATAATCGGATAGAAAATGATGTTAAATTTCAATTATCTTTCTGTGAAAATGTAATACCGAGTTCTTAACAAGCCTAATTATGCTCGTGTTATCACACTTAATTGGAATGCAACCTAATTTTATATTGAATCAATCAAACGATGTAATATTGCATGACAATTTAGTTATATAATTTAAACACCAACATTGTTTTGTGCTCATTATGCAAACACTCACCAATGACATTTTTATCTTTCCATTACATATGTATATCCATTGCTAAATATCATCATTATTTAGCTTTATTATGATTTTCACCATATCTATCTCAAATCATATTACTTTTTGCTCATTATATTTTTAAACCCTGTGGATTGATGTCATATTAGTTTATTCTCATTTGACCAAATCAATCTCAAAATCTTATCTATTTTAAATTAGACTTAATACCCTTTTTGGTCCTCTAACTATAGGTCCGAGTCCAATTTGATCCTCTTTCTTTTAAAAGTTTCAAATTGATCCCTTACGTTATTAAACAGAGTTAAATAAGTCCTTTCCGTCAAATAATGTTAACGGTGTTAGTTTTTAATGATGTGGCAGCTGACGTGGCAAATTTCCAGATTTTGATAACAATCTTCATTTTCTTCATACAATTTTCAGATTTTGATAACAATCTTCATCTTCTTCATAAAATTTTCAGAATCCATAAAATTTCCACATTTTTTTCAGCAGAACCAAAACAACAAACAATCCCTATTATTTTAGTCCCTATTTTGAAAAGCAACACCAACAAACAACAAACTGTTTATGGGATTTTAAACATTTATTTTTTCTGAAATATGTATACAAAATAATTTCAAAGCCATAGTGTCACCATACACCCACAACAACTAACTAGAAGCGAAGCGACATCAGCAGAAAACAGAAGAGTCTGAAAATCAAAGACCATTTCCATTTTCATGCACTATCTTCAATTTTTAATTTCAACAATCTTCATGTTTTTCGCAAAATCAAATTCCTCAATTTCAGTGTGTTTGAGTTCTGGTTTTGCGTAATCTGCATCGTGATCTGTGCTAGGGTTTGTTCTCCCGGTAGATCCGATAAGGAAACTCGAGATAGGTTTTATGGTAACATGCTTAATTCGTCTGCTCCTGAATCCAATGATGGTACTTTAACTAAGATGTTCGATCGTGTTCTTGAGAAGGAGTTTTCTGAGAATGATACACCTGAAGGTTTTTTTTTTATTTTTTTTTTAATTTTTACATTTCGTTTTTCTAATTTTGCATTTTAGTTTTTCTTTGGTTTTTTGAGATGATGATTTGATAGGGTATGTAAAGTTTGTGACTTTTTATTGTTACTGAGTGAAAAATTAAGTTTGATGGTTTAGCTAAACTTAGAAGTTATGGAGTACTATCTATATGTTTGGCTTTTGTTGGATTGATTATTCAATGGGAAATTGGCTATGAAGGATATACATAGCACTGACACTAACACATAATCTGGTAATATTTTGTGAAAACACTTGTAATAGTTTTAAAGGATTAGAAGAGGTTGAGTATTACCACATGCGTTGGTGTCTTTTCGTTGACATCGATATAAGGGTAGCGTTGAAGTGTGAGTAGAAAATGGGATTTGAGTTTTTAAAATTGGGGGTGTTATCAAAATCTGGAAATCTGGAAATTGTTATCAAAATAGGATTTGTTGTTTTGGTTCTGCTGAAAAAAATGTGGAAATTTTATGGATTCTGTAAATTTTATGAAAAAGATGAAGATTGTTATCAAAATCTGGAAATTGTATGAAGAAGATGAAGATTGTTATCAAAATATGGAAATTTTCTACGTCAGCTGCCACATCATTAAAAACTAACACCGTTAACATTATTTGACAGAAATGACTTATTTAACTCTGTTTAATAACGTAAGGGACCAATTTGAAACTTTTAAAAGAAAGAGGTCCAAATTGGACCCAGACCTACAGTTAGAGGACAAAAAAAGATATTAAGTCTTTAAATTATTACAATTATCTCAACGTTTATATTGCTGTCACCTTAATTTTTTTTAAAGGTAAAGGTGCTGGAAAAAATTATGAAGTTAAAATAATGACATTGAAACTTAAACACGTAGCATTTTGCACCATGTGGTTGTCTACTGATTATTATCCATTACTTATAGGTGTGTTTTTTGTTTTTAATTTTAAAAATAGTCCTTGTAGTTTTTTATTTTATTTTTAAAGTCAATGATATATATTAGAATACTAGGGGTATTTTAACCTTTACAAATCAGGAAAAAAAACATTCTCAACCAACACCACTCTAGAGACCTACAAAAGATACATACAAAAGTCTAGAAAGGTGGAGTTGGAGTAAGAAATCTCACCTAAGCAACTCCATTTCCAAGCTATAATCTTTATACTCCAACAAACATTATTCACACTAAAAGAAATAGACATAAAAATAGAATTGTTTCGTTCTAATCATAATGACCAAATTGTCGCCAACCATAAAGCTCCTCTTGAGAACTTGCTAGGACCAACACCTCTCCAATATGAAAAAAACTTCTCAACATTTCCTCTAAAAAGAACATGAATTCTGCTCCAGTCACCAATATGCTGCCAAACCTTCTTAGAAAAAGAGCAAGAGAAAAGAAGATGTCTTGTATCCTTATCTTCCAAGTCACACAAAACACATTTAGAATCTACCATTATTCCTCTGGAAATTAATAAATCTCGCGTCAGAATTCTATTCCAAAGAACTTTCCAACCAAACACTTTAATTTTAGCTGTCACTTTTAATTTCCATAACCAAACAAAAGTTCCTTGAAGATCCACCTGCAGCAAACTCTCTTCCGAAGTTGAAGCCAAACTTTCATAGACAGTCCTAATAGAAAAAACATTTGACTGCCCATCATCCCATAAGACCTTGCCTTGTTCATCCAAAGTTACTCTATATTCTCCCAATAAGTGAGGCAGACTTGCTTTGCTTCTCATTAACGTGTCCAGCCTCGGATAAAAAACACCCAGATTTCCTCACTCCCATCTACCGTTTATCCACGACCCTATATCCACTACCAAAGCATTCTTTAATTTGCCAGCATCGTACAAATTACGGAACGCTACTGCAAGAGGACCATGGCAGCTCCACAAGCCATGCCAAAAGGGAGTATTTTCACCGTTGCCAACAGAAAAATGAATATTGTCAGCAAAATTTAATTTTTTAGGATAAGCAAGAATACCAATTTTCATCACATCTATCCACCAAAAAAATGAAGGTTTTTTCTAGCAAAAATTTGAAACCAACAACCAATGTTCCACATTACCATAGCGAGCTTTGATTACCTTTTTCCCCAGAGCCGGAGGATCGCTCAAAACTCTCCACTTCTAGTTAGTTAATAAAGCCAAATTGAACTCTTTAATGCTCTTGATTCCTAGACCCCCTTAGCTTTAGAGCGACAAACTGTCTCCCACCTCAACCAACTTATCTTAGGCTCACCATCAATACAGCCCCAAAGGAAGTTTCTCCTAATTCTATCAATCTCGTTCCACACCATCATTGGTGCCTTATAAAAGAAAACCAAAAAATAGGTAAACTAGTTAGAACTGAATTTATAAGAGTAATTCTACCTGCCATACTCAAGACTCGACCCTTCCATCTATCCATTTTGTCTTTGAACTTCTTAACAAACTAAGTCCAAGTGATGACTCTCATCCGATTAGAACCTACCGGTATTCCCAAGAAGGAAAAAGAGGCGGATTCAATTCTACAAGATAGAAAATTGGCAGCCGTTGACAAAAAATGAGGGATCACATTCACACCTATGAGCCTACTCTTGTGATAGTTTACTCCAAGACCCGAAACTAATTCGAACCCTCTCAAAATCGCCTTGAGACTCCAAATGTTCTTCCATCCTCTTTCCCCCACCATCAAGGTGTCATCCGCAAATTGAATAACCTCCACTGAAACATTGTTTGCAATTTTGAAACTAATATATTCCCCAATTTCCTAAGCTTTATAGATTAATCTAGTCAAGCCCTCCGCTACTAAGACAAAGAGAAACGGTGAGAGGGGGTCCCCCTGCATTAAGCCTATCTTATCTCAAAATCTTTTGTCGGACTACCATTCACAATAATAGACAAATGACCCGAGAAAACACAAGCCTCCATCCACTTCAACCAAACTATACCAAAACCCATCTTCTTGAGCAAGAACCTCAGAAAATCCCATTTCACACAATCGTATGCTTTTTCAAAATCCACCTTAAACAAAACGCATTCCCTCTTCTCCTTGGATGCTAAATCGATCACCTCATTAGCTACTACTACACCATCTAACAGAGATCTTCCACGAACAAAAACGGATTAATTTAGAGAAACTAAACCTCCTATCACCCTTTTTAACCTAGCTGTTAATATTTTAGATATGATCTTGTACAAGCAGCTCACAAGGCAAATAGGCCTAAAGTCGCTTAGCTCCAACGGTATAGAAACTTTAGGATTTAACGCCAAGAAAGAGGACTTAATCGCCTTGGGGAGATGGGCATGACGATGGAAATATTTCACGAAATTACAAATGTCGCTCTTCATAAAGAACCAACACTTTTCAAAAAGACGAAATTGAATTCGTTCGGACCTGGACTTTTAGAACCATCGCAGTTCCAAACTGCATCCGTAATCTCTTCCTCCAAAAATGGAGCTTCCAAATGAGCCGAATTCGCTTTTACCAACGACTTAAACGAGATATCCTCAAGAATAGGCCTTACCAAACAACTTTCAGAATATTTCTTCTAAAAAAATTCATGCACTGCATTCTTCACTTCCGACATTGTCTCAACCATGCCAATTGGAGTATTAACCGCCCCAATATAATTTCTTTTGAACATTCCTTTCACCGCGTTATGGAAATATTTAGAGTTGATATCTCCCTCCTTATTCCTCTTCACCCGAGCCTTCTGAAGAATCATGTTGTCTTTAATTCATAAATTCCTCCAAACTCCTCTACAAGCTTCAGACCTCTTCATGACCAAACTTTCCACTTCTTCATTTGATGCAGAAAACAACGCTAAATCAACTTCATTAATAATCTCCACCTCCTCCTCCACTTTAAGATCAATCTAACCAAAAACTTCTTTACTCCAAATCCTCAAATCACTTCTAAGTAACTTAAATTTTTCCTTTAGAACAAAATCGCTTCTCCGTGGAATCTCATAGATTAACAACTTATCTTCCACAAACCTAAGAAACAAAGGACTGTCAAACCAATTATCGTTAGATTTAAAGGGTTTAGGACCCCACTTTTTAGCACATATCTTCAACTAAATGGGACAATGGTCAAATATGTCTCTTTTCCCAATCTCTTGAACAATCAGCCCCCATCTGTTAATGAAAAAAGTATCAACTAAGAATCTATCTAACCTGCTCATCACTTTTCTGTCACCACTGTACCACGAGAAACGATTACCCAATACTGGAAGATCAGTTAAGCCCATAGTTTGAATGAATTCAGAAAAACCCCTCCTCTCCGACGACCTATTCTGATTAGACACCCCCTTTCTTTCTGAGGTTTCGACAGTCGCATTAAAATCTCCACCCAAAATTCAAGTTTTGTCAGACCACTTCCTTTTCATCTCAACCAACTCCCTCCACAACCTTCTCTTCCCCGAAAGAAAATAACCAGAGTAAACATTGATCAAGTAATAAAACTCGTTCTTCCACTGTAATTCAACTCCTAAAAAACCTTCCCCTCTAAAAAAAAAATCCAGGGACAAAGAGATTCACGTTCCACATTGTTATAATACCTCCAGAAAATCCTACTGAGTTGTTATAGGACCAACCCACATCATTATGCCTCCAAAATTCAGAAATAATATTCTCGTCTATCACAACTAATTTCGATTCTTGGATAAAAAAAACATCAGCATTACCTGACCTGATTAGGCTACTTATCCTCTTTCGCTTCGAAAAGTTGCCTCCCCCTCTAATATTTAACGAACCCACTACCATGGTTCACCAATTTGATTCGCCTTCTTCCCCACTAGCTTACCCCTTCCTTTAACTTCCATTGCTGAAATTCTGAGCCGAAAAGTCGCTGATACCATCTTTAGATTTCACACCCAATTTAGACATCAATTTCCACATCTTAGAACCCACGTTAGAATCCATACTATCCAGAATTTTAGAGTTACAAAGCTAGACATCCCCATCGGAGATAGAATCACAACAAAGAATCGCACTTGTTGATAATACCTGCTTTTTTTGCACCTATACCTTCTGTCCTTAAATCCTCCAACTGTCTCTCGTTGGACAAACCAACCCCAACCAAAGCTATCTTGGATTGCTTAAATAGACCAGTTTGAAATGAACTCGGAGTTCCTTTGACAACATCATGTTCTTCTATCTGCTCTATGTTCTAGTTATCTTCGTCATCTTCTCCTTCAAATCTATTCCATGAACTTTCTGAAACAGAAGAAGAAGATACATCTACCTTCTTTGCTTCAGAATTTGTATTAGAAATGCGTAGAGGACCGTATATATCCTCAACCATCTTAATTATAAAAATCATCCCATTGATCTCTACTTTAAAGATCTCATTAAGCACCAAAGCACAACTAGTACGAACAAGGATTCTTGCAACGTCCATACAAGACCCTTTAATGGTATTCTCATCTACACATACATAAGAACCCACTGTTTTTTCCAAGGTTTCGAAGAAAGCAAAATTCCATGCATGGCATGGAATACCATAACATCTAAGCCAAGTTATTCTATCTTTGTCCACGTCTTCCTCCCTCCACTATCTAATCTCCGAGAACCACTACCTCCACCATGATTCAGCTTCCTTAATCAAGTCTTTAATTTCACCCTTAACGCTTTCCTCTAACAAGCAAAAATTCTCCCCTAAAGGAGTAACTTTGATAAAAAAATAACCTTTAATCTTAAAGATATTCTAAATATTGTATGACATTCCGGGCGTAATAACCTTCCCAATGAAAGCCTTCTTAAATCTCATCAACTCCGAATCATTCACGTTAAACTTCAGAGATGAGATGGTTCTAGAATTATCCACCATTTATTTGTTTGTGACTACATCAACAAAAGACCTGTTACCTATTTTGACTCTAAAGACTCCTCCACTACTCTTCGATACATCCTCCTTGAAACCAGCCTTGAAATTATAAGCTCTCTCTTTCTTCTTCTCAGCATACCCCTTCTTCTTCCACGCAGGAATATCGTCTTTTCTTGGTTTCTCCGATCTCTCAAACCTTGGAATGTTAGCATGGATCTTCCAATTATTGATGAAAATATTTTACAACCTCACTGCCAACAGCCTAGCAACCTTTACTTCAGAGAACCTAGCAAAACTAAATCTCTTCCTATACTTGTTTCTCCTTTGTGGGATAACGACTTCTTTCACTTTTCCAAACTCAACAAAAAGTTTGAAAATGTCTTCCGCTACTAAACTATCTGGGATCTCAGAGAAGTAAAAAGAGACATCTCCATCTCCTTCTATTCTCGGTGCTCCCTTTCCTCTTGGATACGAATCCCACTTCCCTTTTGTATTCTGCCTATATCTACGTTGCTGCACTTTATTCCCCTCCATATTAATGTTTTGGCTTTGATCAAGATCAAATCTAGCACACCATATCTTTCTTAGAATAGAGGATGTTGAAGACAATGTTTAATCGATTATTGTTCAGCAAAAAGTTTTGAGTTGATGGAGTGAGTCAGTCCTTGTAGTGATGTGAATTACTTGATGTTAAAATCTTTGAGTAATTAGGTGTTTGCATGCATACAAGTGCATTTCATAACAATTTTATATGATAATAATTAAATTGACAGTTTAATTTTTTTTATATGTTAGAGAGAGAGAGAGAGAGAGATAGAGAGAGAGAGAGAGGGAGGGAGAGAGAGAGAGGAAGAGAGAGAGAGAGAGAGAGAGAGAGAGAGAGAGAGGTTGCCCCTTCTCTATAACTTTTCATAAACCCTAACCAAGTTTTCATATCTTCTTTAAGATGGTGAGAGCAAAAGGATCTTGTGAAGAATTAGCATGGACCAAAGTCTCATAAAAGCAGGAGAAAGAAGAAGGAGACGGATACGAAAAGAAAACAAGGAAGAAGGATATGAAGCCTACTACCATTTTTTTTCACTAAATATCCAGATAACTTAAGAGCAAAAGATCTTTATATATTATTTAAATATTTTGGGGAGATAGATGAGGTGGTTATACCACTAAAAAGAGATAGAAGAGGAAGGAAATATGGCTTTGTCTGTTTCGTTGATGTTAGAGATGAAAGAAGCTTAGTTTGGAAGATGGATAATCTGATGATTGAAGGAAAGAAGTTGTATGCAAATCTTACTAGATTTCAAAGAGCAACAGTATGAGTGCTTTCTACAGATGCGCCAAGGGAGAAGAATGCTAGATAAGGAGGTAGGAGAGCAGGCCAAAACAATGTCATGCTTACAGAGAAGATTCCTCAGAAAAACCTTGGTAAAGGTCATAAGCAACAAGGAAGATCTTATGCATAAGTAACTCGTAACTATTATAATCAACAAGCTCTCGACAGAGTTATCATTAATTTACTCATCAGCTCAGGTTCAATGTCAAAGAAGGTGAATGGGATAGATTTAAAAAATATTTTGTTGGGAAGGAGATGAACCCTTGGATGACCTATAATATGCATTGAATGTTAAAACAAGTTTGGTTCATGCCATGAATCCTCCAAGGTTTTGATGATAACAAAGTATTTGAAAAAACAATTAGGATCTCTAACTAGCCAATTTGTGTGTGCAGAATTATATTTACTTGATGGAATTAGTTCTGACACTGAAATGGCTTTGGTTCGATTCTGGTCATACTCTCTCAAGGATGTCTGATCAGAAAAGCAGTTGCTAGTACACTCCAGCTCAGAAGCGTGCTATGTTGCCTCTGATGCTGAGTAATGTCATATCAGTTCTGCTAAACGCGGAACTCTAGATTTATTGACATTATCTTCTACAAGTTGTATTGTACTTGAATCAGAGTTGTATACAAAGGCCTTGTTTCACGGATACTCTTGTGACTGAAAGTTCCAACACTTGCTTCATTGGAAAAGAAGATGTACTAGAAGATTTAGTTCTGTTTGTAGCCGTTGGAGATCTCCAACTTCTATATTTTCCTTCTCTATGAAAAGGAGCTGAAGATTTGAAGATCACTAAGAAATAACGCTGCAAATACAACTAAGAAATACACGCACTACTTTCAGAAAGTTTAGTCTGTTAAAAGTTCTTACACTTGTGTTGATTAAGAATATTTGTAATAGTGTGTTGTATTATTTGAACACCTCTAATATTTTATCAAGTGTTTTTGTAAGTTATTCATTCTCTAAACTATCTGTTTAGATTAAAGTTTCTTACTGTAGGCTTAAGCAACGTAAAATTCTTAAACATGAGCTCTAAGCAAAGGAAAGTCTTAATCAAAGGCTGGTTAAGCAAGGGAAAGTCTTAGACACGAGCTCTAAGTAAGGTGAAGTCTTAGATAGATGGTCTAAGCAAGAGAAGTCTCGGTCAGGAGTTGATTGAGCAGAGTGAAGTCTTAGACACGAGCTCTAAGCAAGGGAAGTCTTGGACAAGTGGTCTGAGCAAAAAGAAAAGTGTTATACAAGTGTGTATAAGCAAGTGTAATCTGGTTGATTTTAGTGGAAAATATCTTGCTTGGCAAGGGGACTAGAGTACTTTTAGTTGGGAGAGGAACCAAGATAACTGTTGTGTGTTCTTTGCTATTTTTACTTTACTTCTGTCTCTATTTCCGCTGCACCTTATCATATTCTGAACTCAGCTTTTAGAATCTGAAATCTGGATCAGAAGTAAATCTATTTTTTCAAAACACAATTCAACCCCCCTTCTTATGTATTCTTCTCACCTTCAGTTGGCATTAGAGCAAGGTATGTACATAACACTTAACAGTGGTACAATCAAAGATCCAACGAGAAAAATATGGATCCTGAGGTTACTACTCCTAGTACCTCAAGGGGGATTCCCTATGATTACAATAGCTCTGAGAGAAATCATTAAACTGCTAAACTTCCTATATTCAGTGGCGACTCTACTGAATTTGAATGGTGGAAAAGCAAGATGTACACATATATCATTGGACTCGATGATGAGCTATGGGATATTCTTGAGGATGTCATTGACATTCCTGTAGACAATGTTGGTATGGTTGCTGACAGAAAAGCTCTGACTCCAGTTCAAAATAAAATCTACAGAAAACATCATAGAGTCAGAGGTATTTTGGTTGATGCACTTCCACATGCTGAGTATTTGAAAATCATTGATAAGTCTTCTGCTAAGACCATCTTTGAATTGTTGTGTTCTACTTATTAAGGAATTCAACAAGTCAAAAAAGCCAAAGCTAGCTTGTTGATACAAAAGTATGAGTTATTCAAAATGAAGGAAGATGAGGATATTGAAACCATGTTCTCCAGGTTTCAGGTTCTTGTCTCAGGCCTTCAAGTGCTGAACAAAATTTACTCAACAGCTAATCATGTGAAGAAAATTCTGAGAAGTCTCCCTCAGAAGTTTATACCTAAAGTAACAGCTATTCAGGAAGCTAAAGATCTGAATACGATGTCCCTTGAAAGTCTAATCAGTAATATTCAAAGTCATGATATGGAAATCAATGGAGATGAAACTTCTAAAAAGTTTAAATCTCTCACATTGAGATCTACCTCTGAAAAATCTGGTGACAAGTCCAAAAGATCTTCAAAAAACGGTAAAGCTGATGAATCGTTTGAAGAAGAATATGATGGAAGATCTGATGATGAAGACATGGCATGCTTCATCAGAGGAATTCAGCAAATGGCCAGAAGAAGCAGAAGATTCCCTAAAAACAACAAGAGGATCAACTTTAAAGATGAAGACAAAATCTGCTTTAATTGCAACAAACCATGTCATTTCAGAAGTGATTGTTCTGAACCTCTGAAGGACAGTCGGAGAAAAGGAAGTTATCAGAAGGATAATTTCAGAAACAGGTTCAAAAAGCATTTCATGGCAACATGGGAAGAACTAGATGAAGAAGAGTCAGAAAAGGAAGATAATGCTAATTTAGAACTAATGGCTCACTCATGTGAAGAAGGACTTCTATCTGAGTTTGAAAATGAAGATGATGTATTCTCATACTCTAACTTTATTTCTTGTGCTAATAATCTTCTAGATCATTGCAAGAATCAAACTAGTCAGATTATGATCCTAAGAAGAGATAACTCTATTTTAAGAGAAGAATTAAAAGAAGTTAATATATCTCAAAATGAGTGTTCATCTCTGGGCAAACATGATCAAGCTTTTCATAAATTTATTACATCTGGAATTGATCATACCAAACTTGCATCTATGATTTATGGAGTTGGAAAATATAATAAGGAAGGACTAGGATATGATGAAGGTTGCTATAGTGCTAATGACTCTTCAAAAGTGCTTCAAGATTTCTGCTCATCTAGTATTGCTCAAACTGTGTTAAGTAACCATTTTGTCCCTGCTGCTAAACCAATAAATTCAATTGAACCTATCGATCAGAAGTTTAAAGGCATTGCTATAGAAGCATCTGATAAATCAGATAATCTGATGACATCAATATTCAAAACCTCTGAATCACAGGATAAGTTCAAATCTGCTGATAAGGTTAAGAATTACTCTTGTCAAAACTTTTTGAAGCAAAATGATAGGAGTAAAGCTAAACCTTCTCACAAAGTAAAGGGAAAAAATGGGAGAAAATCTATTACAACTAACCCGAAAGGACCCATATGTGTATGGGTACCTAAATCTCAAATAATCTTTACTACAGATTTGCTCAAAGGAACAAATGGAATGCCAATCCTTGTACCTGGACAGTGGCTGCTCACGAAATATGATAGAAGAAAGGCGTATGTTCCAAACCCTGAATATGAAAGAGGAAGAAAATGTGGGTTTTGGAGGTGGCTAGAAGGGAAGGATCATCGGAATAGGTACCATAGGTAATTCTTAAACTCTTATTAATAAGGTATGGCTTGTAGATGGCCTAAAACATAATCTAATGAGTATAAGCCTGTTGTGTGATGATGGTTGTAATGTACTGTTTGACAAGGACTTATGTTCTATTGTCAATTCTGATAAAACTGTAGTATTCAAAGGGAAAAGAAAATGGAATGTTTATAAAATCAATCTTTCTGAATTAACTGTTCAGAAGGTCGTTTGCCTAATGACAATGAGTGATGAAAAATGGGTCTAGCATAAAAGGTTAGGTCATGCTAACTGGAGATTAATCTCTAAACTTTCCAAGATAAAACTTGTGAAAGGGCTGCCAGATATTGATTATCACTCAGATGCTCTTTGTGGAGCATGTCAAGTTGGAAAAAACATTGTCTCTTCTTCTAGACCTTTGGAATTGTTTCACATTGATTTATTTGGTCCTATTGGGACTCCATCAATCAATGGAAAGAAATATGGTTTGGTCATAGTTGATGATTTTAGCAGATGGATTTGGGCAAAGTTTCTCAAATCCAAAGACGAAACATATTAAGTGTTTAGCACCTTCTGCAATCAAGTACAATCTGAGAAAGAATTGAAAATTCTAAAGGTCAGAAGTAACCATGGTGTGAGTTTGAGAATGAATCATTTGAATCCTTTTGTGAAAAATATGGAATTATTCATGAGTTCTCTTCTCCTAGAACTCCACAGCAAAATGGAGTTGTTGAGAGAAAGAACAGATTTCTGCAAGAAATGGCAAGGACAATGATTCATGAGAATAAACTCCCTAAGTACTTGTGGGAAGAAACTGTTTACACTTGTTATATTCAGAATCGAATTTATATCAGACCAATTCTGGATAAAGCATCATATGAATTCTTTAAAGGTAGAAGACATATTATCTCTTATTTTCATCTATTCAGATGTACCAGTTACATCCAAAATAACAAGGTCTACCTAAAGAAATTTGATGTTAAAGCTCAGAAGGGTGTGTTTTTTGGATACTCTGAACGCTCAAAAGCATACAAAGTGTATAACTTTGAAACTAGAATGGTTGAAGAGTCTATGCACGTTAAATTTAATGAGAGTTTACCTGACCATAACAAGTCAGAGTATGTGGTTCAGAATAATTTCTATACAGGATTTCAGAATCATGATGAACATTCTGTGATCTATGTTCCTAAAGAAAAAGATGTAGTGAATAATGATCCAGAATCTGTCACTATATTTGAAGCTATACCAGAAGCTGCAGAAACTGAAGTTACCGCAACTGGTCATTCCTCTACTGATTCAATGATTGCTCAAAAAGGCTCAGAAACCTCTGTTCAACCTAAGAGATCATCTAAGTATAAAGCATCTCATCCAGAAGAACTGATCATTGATAATAAGGAAGAGCCATTGAGAACCAGATATGCCTTCAGAAATGATCACTCAATGGTCGAACTTATTTCACTAATTAAACCTTATTCTGTTGATGATGCCTTAACTGATAATGGTTGGATCGTGGCTATGCAAGATGAACTTAATCAGTTTCAAAGAAATGATGTGTGGGATCTTGTTCCAAGACCATAAGAGAAAAACATCATTGGGACCAAGTGGGTCTTCAGAAACAAACTTAACAAACTTGGTGAAGTCGTTAGAAATAAAGCTAGACTTGTGGCTCAAGGCTATAGTCAGCAGGAGGGAATATACTTCTTTGAAACTTTTGCTCCTGTTGTAAGGTTAGAAGCCATAAGACTACTTCTCTCATATGCCATCAACCATGACATAATTCTCTATCAAATGGACGTGAAAAGTGCTTTTCTGAACATAGTCATTACTGAAGAAGTGTATGTCAAACAACCTCTAGGATTTATTGATTTAAATCATCTTGATCATGTCTAAAAGCTTAAAAAATCACTTTATTGTCTTAAACAAGCTCCAAGAGCTTGGTATGAAAGATTGAATAATTTTTTGCTTGAAAATGGTTTTGTTAAAGGAAAGGTTGACACTACACTTTTCAGGAAAACTTTGAAGGAAGAAATCTTGATTGTTCAAATTTATGTTGATGAAATTATTTTTGGTTCCACTAATGCATCTCTTTGTCAAGAGTTTTCCAAGATTATGCAGGTTGAATTTGAGATGAGCATGATGGGTGAATTAAAATACTTTCTTGGTATTCAGATTAATCAAAAGTTTGAAGGTATTTACATTCATCAGTCTAAGTATACAAAGGAGCTTATGCAAAAATTCAATTTTAATGATTGCAAAGTAATGTCCACTCCTATTCATCCTACATGTATCCTTGGTGATGAAGAGTGCAGTTCCAAAGTGGATCCAACCAAATATCGAGGTATGATAGGTTTCTTACTCTATCTCACTGCTTCTAAACCTGATATCTTGTTCAGTGTATGTTTATGTGCAAGGTTCCAAGCAGATCCTAGAGAGACTCACTTAACTGCTATTAAAAGAATCTTGAGGTATCTGAAAGGAACATTAAATCTTGGACTTCTTTATAAAAAGTCCTCAGATTATAAACTGGTTGGATTCTGTGATGCTGACTATGCTGGAGATAGAATTAAGAGGAAGTCCACTAGTGGTTCCTGTCAATTTGTAGGTGAAAACCTTATCTCTTGGGGTAGTAGAAGACATGCAACTGTTGCTTTGTCCACAGCAGAAGCGGAATACATCTTAGGTGCTAATTGCTGCACTCAACTACTCTAGATGAAATATCAACTTGAAGACTATCAGATTTTTGGAAACAAAATTCCAATCTTATGTGATAATACTGTTGTTATCTGTCTAACAAAGAATCCAATTCAGCATTCTTGAACCAAGCATATTGAAATCAAATATCACTTTATAAGGGATTATGTTCAGAAGGGTGTAATAGATATTCAGTTCATTTATTCTAAACATCAATGGGATGATATATTTACAAAACCCGTGGCCATTAATCAATTTAATTTCATCAAGAAAAATTTAAACATGGTTTATGTCACAGAATAAATGCTTGTTTGAATGGTGTATTGGAATGTTCGTTGCAATCTGTTAGTAATCAGTTGAAGTACTTCTGATAGTTTCTTAAGTATGGTTCATTAAAAGAGGAGTGTTCTGACAAAGATTTTAACTTGTTTTTATTCAGACTTAAGGCCGTCCAAACATTTTATTACATACTTGCTTAATTTCTAGCATTTTATGTGTTATGTTGCTAAGCTATTTTTCTTCTCATAGATTGTCTTCTACATAAGATAATTCTGTGAATTCAATTATTCATCTTAATACTTCTTCTTCAAAATGTTCTCGTAGTTCATTAAAGAAGAATGTTTTTTTATCAAGACTTTCTACAAAGAAATTTACAGCTCTTTTTAATGAATTGATGGCGAATAATCCTTCAAAATTTACTTCAAATTTTGTGAAAGATCTTTTGGCCCAATGCTAATATTCATCAGAATGAGCCAAAATGGTTGTCTGATTCTGTCTGTTATAACAGCTCAGAAAATGACTTACACATCATCTACGGTAACAAAGGCCCTTCTGAGAGTTCTTCTACTCTTTCTCCTATGGCAAAATTCTGGTACCATTTTATGGTGAACATTCTAAGGCCTAGATTACAGAGGACAAAATGACTTTCTCTGATGAGAAAAAACTGTTATTCTTTCTAAAGTCTTTTTTCTTCTCTTCTCTTTTTGATTGATGACAAAGGGGGAGAATGGAATTGAGTATTTTAGGCTAATAATGGTTCCAAATGTGGTTAGCAATCCTATTTAGGGGGAGTTTGTAAATCTCACCCTTGGAGTAGATTTATATTTTTGTATGGAGAGGAGCTTACAAACCTCAACTCCTAGACTTTACAGACAGGACTCAGGGAAGGCTTACAAACCTCGTCTCCTAGACTATTTGACTCAGGGAGAGCTTATAAACCTCAGACCCTAAAAAGTTGTTGAGTAATTTATTTTTACTTCTGATTGTTTTTAAAATACTTAATGTTATCATCATCAGAAAAGGGGAAATTGTTGAAACAAGTTTGGTTCATACCATGAATCCTCCAAGGTTTTGATGATAACATAGTATTTGAAAAAACAATTAAGATCTCTAACTAGCCAGTTTGTGTGTACATAATTATATTTACTTGATGGAACTAGTTCTGACAATGAAATGGCCTTGGTTCGGTTCTGGTCACACTCTCTCAAGGATGTCTGATCAGAAAAGCAGTTGCTAGTACATTCCAGCTCAGAAGCGTGTTATGCTTCCTCTGATGCTGAGTAATGTCATATTAGTTCTGCTAAACACGAGACTCAAGATTTATTGACATTATCTTCTACAAGTTGTATTGTACTTGAATCAGAGTTGTATACAAAGGCCTTGTTTCACGGATACTCTTGTGACTGAAAGTTCCAACACTTGCTTCATTGGAAAAGAAGATGTACTAGAAGATTTAGTTCTGTTTGTAGCCGTTGGAGATCTCCAACATCTTTATTTTCCTTGGCTATAAAAAGGAGCTGAAGATTTAAAGATCACTAAGAAATAACTCTACAAATACAACTAAGAAATACACGCACTACTTTCAGAAAGTTGAGCCTGTTAAAAGTTCTTACTCTTATGTTGATTAAGAATCTTTATAATAGTGTGTTGTATTATTTGAACACCTCTGATATTTTATCAAGTGTTTTTTAAGTTATTCCTTCTCTAAACTATCTGTTTAGATTAAAGTCTCTTGTTGTTGGCTTGAGCAAGGTAAAAGTCTTAGACACGAGCTCTAAGCAAAGGAAAGTTTTAATCAGAGGCTGGTTAAGCAAGAGAAATTCTTAGACACGAGCTCTAAGCAAGGTAAAGTCTTAGACAGGTAGCCTAAGCAAGAGAAGTCTCGGTCAGGAGTTGATTGAGTAGATTGAAGTCTTAGAAACGAGCTCTAAGCAAGGGATGCCTTGGATAAGTGGTATGAGTAAAAAGAAAAGTGTTATACAAGTGTGTATAAGCAAGTGTAATCTGGTTGATTTTAGTGGAAAATCTCTTGCTTGGAAAGGGGACTCGAGTACTCTTAGTTAAGAGAGGATCCAGGATAACTATTGTGTGTTCTTTGCTATTTTTACTTTACTTATGTCTCTATTTCCGCTGCACCTTATCAGATTCTGAACTCAGCTTTTAGAATCTGAACTCTGGATCAGAAGTAAATCTATTTTTGTAAAACACAATTCAATCCCCCCTTCTTGTGTATTTTTCTCACCTTCATAGAATTTTCAGACTGAGGTTTATTTTGCCTTAAAAGTGACTCCTCTGGGAGATAATATTTTCCCGTTAGAAGAAAATGAAGAAGGAGAATTAGAAGCTTTGATGGAAGGGCCGAAAGATTGGCTTGATCAGTGGTTTTTGGAGGTCAGAAAATGGACTTTTGAGGATGCTGATCCCAAGAGAGTAATTTGGTTGCGATGCTATGGCATTCCCTATCATGCTTGGTCTATTCCTCTTTTTTTTTTAGTTTCTGGCTTCAACTGTTGGAAAATACATTTGTTGTGACGATAATACTTCAAATCATTCTAAGATGGACGTTGCCAGCATTATGGTTAGGAAAACTTGCGGGATGCTGATTAATGTTATTATCAATGGTGTCTCATTCCGATTAAGGTTAGTGGAAGAAACTCTTGGTCTATCTACAAGAATTGTGAAACGACCAGTCTCGTCCCTTTTAGATACTGAGTCCATGTCATCCTCAGAGTATTCTTCCTGGGTTGATCTAGTTGAGAAGGAGGATGTTGTTGAGAGTGAAGAAGATAGCTGGTTTAGAGGCAAAATGGATGATGGGACGTAGCAGAAGATCAAAGGAAAAAAGGCGTTGGTTGTTTTCAATAATCTTAGTACATATCAGAGGGATTTTGCCATTTTGCCGCAATCTCAAGTAGTTGAGGTTAACGAGGTTGGACACAACTTTGATGTTTTAGGTGACAGAGATGTGTCACTTCATCACATCGTTTTAGAAGAGGGAAAAAAGTCAATTAACAAGGTGCGCTCCCCTAGGGGAGACCTTTCGGTGGATGTTCAAATGGAGCAAGGTTAGTGTCAATGGTGTCTCATTCCGATTAAGGTTAGTGGAAGAAACTCTTGGTCTATCTACAAGAATTGTGAAACGACCAGTCTCGTCCCTTTTAGATACTGAGTCCATGTCATCCTCAGAGTATTCTTCCTGGGTTGATCTAGTTGAGAAGGAGGATGTTGTTGAGAGTGAAGAAGATAGCTGGTTTAGAGGCAAAATGGATGATGGGACGTAGCAGAAGATCAAAGGAAAAAAGGCGTTGGTTGTTTTCAATAATCTTAGTACATATCAGAGGGATTTTGCCATTTTGCCGCAATCTCAAGTAGTTGAGGTTAACGAGGTTGGACACAACTTTGCTGTTTTAGGTGACAGAGATGTGTCACTTCATCACATCGTTTTAGAAGAGGGAAAAAAGTCAATTAACAAGGTGCGCTCCCCTAGGGGAGACCTTTCGGTGGATGTTCAAATGGAGCAAGACCAAGCCCTTTTAGTTAACTTTGACGCTTTATTGGCAGCCCATAAGGCCCAACAGTTCAAACCCAAAGTTTTATGAAAAATAAGGCAGCAAAAGAATTGTGTAGAGATTGATTGTACTTCTTATAAAAGCGTTTCAAAGAAAGGGTTGAGTGTTGGGATGTCTGGGGATGTTTTCCCCTATTTTTCTTCAGATTCCCTAAAATCAAAATTTGTTTCATTAGCAATTTCTTCTTCTCAATCTTTGGACCGTGGTGTTAGCATCCCAGTTTCGATAGAGAGCAGTCCAGGGTTGGAAGTTCCTATTTCACTGTCTAAGTCGTTACATCAGAAAGAGAAATCTTCATGGGATTCTACTTAGAGGTGTCATTTGGTTACCAATTCAGAAGTCAATTAGGGAAACAAAAGATTTTGAGCTGAGATGGATTCCAAAGTGTCAAAGAAGATTTGGTAACTTATCACTTCTCTCGGGATTTCAGGAAAGGGAAGTAAGGAAGCTTATGAAGAAAAAATTAGGAAGATGGAAATTAGTTTCCAAGATGGAAAGAGCAAGAAGGAGAACAAAAAATGCATTGATCAATGAATTTAATATCAGTCAATATCAGAGGAGGAGGAAATAGGGTCAAAAGGAAGAGAATTTATCACTCGATTCAATCTGGTAAGGTTGATATTTGCTTTATTCAAGAATCTAAATTAGCATATTTAGATAAGAATTTAGCTGCTTCTTTTTGGAGTGATTCAAACGTTGAATATACTGAGTCCGGAGTATTAGGGTCAGCAGGGGGTGTTGTTATCTTATGGAGGAAGAGTTTTCTCAAGCTTAATTTTTGCTTCAGAGGAGAAGGATATGTGGGTTTTAATGCATAATGGAGGGGAGATGTGATCAATTTCGTGAATGTGTATTATTCTTATAATCTTCTTATCAAAAAGAGGATGTGGAGGAATTTGTTGGAATTGAAAAGAAAACCTGGTAGGGAGAATGGATTGTGGGGAGAGGGTTTAAATTATGTTGCTTGCAGCAAAGAGAGGAAATGAGCAAGTGCTGGAACTAAAAGAGGGGGAAGATGTTGGAGTTTAGAAGTTTCAATGAGGAGCTAAACTGCATTGATGTCCCTTGTATAGGAGGTCCTTTCACTTGGTTCAACAGGGCTGGAACATCCATGAGTAGAATAGACAGATTCTTAGTTTCTGAGAATTTGATTTCAAGTTGGAAGATAGTTGGTCAATACGTAGGCAGCCGGGACATCTCCGATCAATGTCAAATATGCTTAAAAGCGAGTGATGAGGATTGTGGGCCTAAAACTTTCAAGTTCTAACAGTTGTTGGCTTAAGCATATGGATTTCTTTAATTTTGTTGACAAAGAGTGTTCTCTTTCAAGGTCATAGGAAGAGGAGATTTTGTCCTAAAAGAGAAACTGAAATTGTTAAAGATCAGTTTGAAGAGATGGAATGTTGACATGTTTGGGTGGATAGAATTGAAGGTGGAAGAAGTTGTGACGGAGTTGAATGGTATGGGTTTTCAGGTTAGTAACTTTGTAGTCAACTCTAACGGTGTTTTGGAATTGAAGAGGGATTTAGCTTCATCGGAGATGTAGAGAAATTTGAATATGAAGTAAAGTTTTTTAAGACAAAAATCAAGAGTTATTTTGTTGAAGGAAGGAGACCGTAATTCTAGCTTCTTTCATAAAGTCATGAAAGAAAGATTTAGAAGAAATTTTATTTCGTTTATCAATATAGAGGATGGTAGAAAGGAAGAAGTGAATGAAATTAAAGTTGAAGTTCAAAATTTATTTGAGAATAGCTGTAAAGAAGAGAATAGGAACAGACCGATGCTTAATGGAGTTGAGATGTTGTAGTTTTTTTCGAAGAAGATAGGAAGAGTATTGAGGTTGCATTCTCCGAAGAAGAAATTAAGGCAGCATTTTTTAGTTGTAATGGTATTAAAAGCCCCGGGCCAGATAGGTTCAACTTCAGTTTCTTGCAAAATTGTTGGGAGATGGTTAAGAAGGATGTATTTCGTTTCGTTCAGAATTTTTACTCCAACGGTAGATTATCAAAGGTATCCACTGCTTCATTTCTTACTCCGATTCCTAAGATCAAAAACCCGCAATACTTGGTCAATTATAGACTGATATGTCTAGTGAGTTGCCTTCAAAATATTATAGCAAATATTTTGGCTTATAGATTGAAGAGGGTTATGGGGATGGTTATTTTTGGAGAGTAAATCGCTTTTGTTCCAGGTAGAAGAATATTTGATGATGTTGTATGGGTCAAAGGGATCCTGGATCTTGCTAAACGCTTGAGAAAGGAGTGTATGGTTATGAAAATAGATTTTGAGATAGCGTATGGTTGTCTGAGTTGGAACTTCTTAAGGTTTCTGTTTAACAAGTTAAATTTTGGTGATAGATTGAAAGCATGAATTGAGGCTATCAATTTCAGCAGTTCCATGTCAGTTATAATAAACGGTAATGCTTCCGAGGATTTTTTGGTGGGCTAGGGATTGAGGCAAGGAAATCCTTTGTCTCATTTCCTTTTCATTCTTGTAATGGAGGGCCTCACAAGGTTAATGAAGAAAGCGGTGGAATCATATAAGTTTCAAGGTTTCAAGATGAACAAAGATATTTCCTACATCACAATTCAGTTTGTGGACGACACTCTTATAGTTTGAGAAATCAGTTGGCTAACCTTTAGAGCATAAAAGCTATTCTCAGAGGTTTCAAATTGGTTTCTGGTTTGCAAGTCAATTTTTTCAAGAGTAGTATTTGTTGAGTAAATGTGATTCATATCTTTTTAGAGGTCACTTAAGCTTTTTTGTCCTGCTATATCATTTCCATTCCTTTCAAATTTATGGGAAATTCAAGTTAGGGATAGCCCTAGGAAAACTTGGTGGTGGAAGAATATTATAGACAATTTAAGAAAAAGATTGGCTGTCTGGAAAGGAAAAAACATGTCTGTAGGCGGGAAAGTGGTGATGATCAACTCTGTTCTGAATGCGTTGCCCATCTTTACTTTGTCTTTTTACAAAGCTCCTCTCGTTGTCATTAAGGAGATTGTAAAAATCCAAAGTAATTTCCTTTGGGGAGGAACCTATTCTAAAAAGTCCATCCATTAGGTAAGCTGGAAGTTGGTTTGTTTGCCTAAGGAGAAGGGAGACTTAGGCATCAAGGATCTAGAGACTTTTAATAAGTCCCTCTTATTTAAGTGGAAGTGGAAATTTCTTCAAGAAAGGGAAACTTTATGGAAGGGTATTCTTTAGCATAGGTATTCTGATTCTAGTTTGGCTTTGGTAGTGTTGAGAATTAATGGCTCTAGAAGTAGAAAAACCGATTCTATCTGGTGGAGAGATATTCTTTCTTTGGGGTTCAATTTGGTTCACTCAATTGATCAGTTTGCAGGCAATATAAAGTTCAATTTAGGAGATGGTAGAAACATAGCTTTTTGTTCTAGCAAGTGGGTGGACAACCAAGCTATCAAAAAGGATTTCCCTACTTTGTATCTTTTTTCAACCCATCTTAACAACAGTGTGGCAGAAACAGGATCTTGGAGTGGGTCTGTTTGGCATTGGAACTTATCATTTTCTTCCCCTTCTATTGATATCGATCTCTGCTGGGAGCAGCAGGAGATGCTTACGATCCTGGAAGATTTAGCGCCTATTCTGAATGAGCAAGTTAGTTTTGATTGGGTGTTGGACGTTTCCAATTGCTTTGCGGTTAAATCATGCCACAAAATGTTGCATCAGGAGCTCCAGTTAAGTGTCATTGATGAAGTATTGGCTGCAGCTCTATCGGAATTATGGAACTCTAGGATTCTGTCAAAAATTCATATTTTCATTTGGAGACTCTTTCTGGACAGACTAGTAACGAATGATCAATTGCTAAAGTAAGGTATCATGCATAGCCGTAGTGATTTGAATTGTGTGTTGTGTCTTAATGAAGAATAATGTTTATTGCACTTATTTCTGAAATGTGAAGTAGCAGTGAAAGTATGGAGGGGAATAGAGAGATGGTTGGGTATAGAGATAGATCCTAATACCAATTGCTTAAACTCCTTTCTTTGTTTCGGTAGAATGATGAGGAAGGAGATTGGAAAGATGTTTCGGTAGAATGATGAGGAAGGAGATTGGAAAGAAGGTGGTGAGTCTATTTTGGGTAGCAACTGCTTGGTTCATTTGGATTGGTAGAAATAATATTATTTTTAGATAAGAGATTATAAACTTAGAGGATACTCTTATTCAATTAAATTTCATTCTTGGAGATGACTGTTTTAGGTTCTAGTAAAGCCTCTTCTTGTGATTTTTATGAGTGGTATGTATCTCCTGTCAACTGTTTAAAGCGGATGTAATAGTCATGTCGCTTTTGTTTGTAAGGGCTTTCAGTACCCCTTGTACTCTTTTTATATATATATATATATATATATATATATATATATATATATATATATATATATATATATATATATTATTGCTTATAAGAAAAACCAGTTTGTTTTATAAATTAAATTAAATGAAAATTTGACTAGTAAATAAGAATATATATATATATATATATATATATATATATATATATATATATATATATATATATATATATATATATATATATAT
Organism: Lathyrus tuberosus; assembly: GCA_022829125.1. Classification (NCBI taxonomy): domain Eukaryota; kingdom Viridiplantae; phylum Streptophyta; class Magnoliopsida; order Fabales; family Fabaceae; genus Lathyrus; species Lathyrus tuberosus. The sequence continues at coordinate 1,082,006 of JALAZF010000574.1, read as the reverse complement.
ATTGATATAAGTTTAGTCAAATTTTAATTAAAAATCTATTAATGAAGAATCCTAAACCGAAATTCTCTCATGATATTCTTTTTATTTATTTATGTCACAAAATAAAGAGTTTCAAAGAAGATTAGGGAGGTTAAGGCTAGGAGAGATGGACCAAAATTTATACAAATACTGATGATATCTTAAAATTCACAACCAAGATGTGCAAAATTCCTCTTCGGTCAAAACTTGATGATCAAATTTTCTTTGTCACGACAATCAAAATTTCCTCAACTTGTAACACATTGATCCACTTTGACAATAACATTTGCAGTCACAGCCTCACTTGTTTCGATAAAAACACAATTCTTAGACACATTTCTAATAACATGATTTGGAAACATGTTACCACTAGCACTTAAAGAGTATTGAACATTTCTTATAAGGTTAGGAAAAATCAAAACTTTGTTAAAATCAGCAATCCATGAAGTTCCATTTCCATGCAAAGATATCATTGCTGAAGTAGACTTTAAATTCATACCGTTCACAACATTTCTTTCAACAAAAATTTGTTTAATCTGATTAAAAGGAGTAATTGATGTGTCTAGCTTCACAATTTCAACACCATGATTTGTTCCAGAAAACATGTTGTCAACAATGTTGAGACCATTTACAATACCTTTGATTGATTTTAGAATAATGTTTGCATCACCAAAGAAGAAAGTACTTGAGATGTGAAGTTGGACTGGATCTTCAGCAATAATGTTTGTGTAATCCATGTAAGAATTTACAATCCTTGTTTGTGTTAAACCTGTTGGAAGACATGGCATAAGTTCATGTAATAGTTTCAATTAATATTAAATAACAATCTTAGTTTTTACAATTTTTCGTTAAAATTTGATATCCAGCCAAATCATCCTAATACAAGAATACTAATTTCTATCAACCATTAGCGGAGATCATTTAAAGTCAAAACTAAGCTTTGTATATATTGACCTAACACTAAAATTGTTTGAACTTAACGGGATTCAAACATAAGACCTTAAGAGAAATAGACAAAATAGATTATCCGGTCTCAAGCCTTCACCAACATACTAAAATTTGGGTGAATGAGATTCGATATTCAAAACATTTTACTTAGAATACTGAGATTGAATTAGAGGAATTATTTATTTTCTTATAAACATTTATTTGAACTTGGGATGGTTATTGGATAATAGAATTTTTTTTTGTTAAATCATTTAAATTCAAATATTTTTTTAGTACACGTATATATACCCTATTTTACTTTTAGTTGCTTTTTGTTCTTAATGTTGTTTATCTGTTCTTAACACTATTTAAAAGGGTTTTTTCTTATTGTATTCAATTTCATTCTAATAACATCTCTCTTTCAATTGTCTTTAATTTTCTATAAAATTCCTCAATTGACAAATAACTTGACATATAAGTTATCCAACAAATTGGTATTTAGAGCACCGGCTCGAATTCGATCCTCAACCTCCTTCAATGAAAAATGAAAGTACAACCTCTAATAAATTCCCAGCCAATCTACCCGTGTTCAAGGGAGAACATTATGATAGATATGTGCGTAGATGAAAGTCATATTTAGATTTCAAGATGTGCTTGAAATCGAGAGCGATGGTTTCTTGGTATTATTAAGAAATGCTACATAGGCGCAAAGAACTACTCATTATGGAATGAGCAAGAAGAATGAGAAAGGCTTATTTTCTTATCAATTAGTGTGTGGATTTGAATGTCTTTGAGAAGATAATTGAGCAAGAAACAACCAAGAATGTGTGGGATACTCTCAAAACGTTGTATGGAGAAGATGATAAATTAAAGAAATTTCAGAGTTCTTTTTAAGATTGAATGTTCTGACCAATCAAATAAAGTCGTGTGGAGAGAAGATATCTGAACCGCGGAAAAAGGAGAAGATTCTAAGATCTCTACCTGCTAAGTTTAATCAAATTGTTGTGGCCTTTGAAGATTCCAAAGATTTATTTGAAATGAAACTCGAAGAATCACATGCATCTCTCGAAACGCATGAGTTGAGGTTAAAATAGAGAAATTCATAGAACTTGTACGTACAAGTCTTGTAGGCCAAGTTCTTTAAGAAAATTAAAGAAGACACGTCAAAGAACAATAAAGGCAAAGGAAGGTGGAAGAATAAGTGAAATGAGAGTGATAGTTCAGGCAAGAACTTAAGAAGTCAAGATTGGACAAGCAAGAATGGTGCTCCTCACAAAGAGATATTAAAAAGAAAGGTGGAAATGAAGGAATTCAAATGCTATTGTTTAAAATTTTCAACACTATACTAGGGAATGTTACTTCAACAAAGAATCGAATGGAAATGAAAAGGGTGTATCACAGTTTGCTCGTGTTGGAAATAGTGGCTCCGAATAGGTCATTTGGATGGTTGATTCACATTTGGCTCAAGAAAAACCAATGTTTGGTACCTTGATGCATGGTGTATCAATCACATAACTGACAATAAAAAATGGTTCTTCAAGCTTGATACCCATGAAGAAATTCATTAGATTTGCAAATAATATAAGTGCCACAAAAAGGAATGAGAAGCATTCTTGTGAAGATAATGGATGGACAAGAAGCAATCATATGTGATGCTATGTTGGTTCCTTATATGGAACGTATCTTGATCAAATTGGGTCAATTGCTTGACAAAAACTACACAATGAGGCTAGAAAACAAAGTGCTCAAGGTATTTATTGTAAGTTCCAAGCTAATATTCAAAGCACCCTTATAAACCAACATGACATTCAAGATTATGATCAATATGCAAGACCACCGTTGTCTTACATAAACCATAATTGAAAATCAAAATTGGATTTGGCAGTAGAGGTATGACCATCTCAATTTTAGGAGTGTCATAGCACATGAATAAGATAGTATATGGACTTCCCAAAATCACAATGCCAAAAAAGCTATGTGAAAAGTGCTTCACTGCCAAGTATACAAGATAATCATTCAAACATGACTTACCAATGAAGTCATAGTAGAAGTTGGGGATTATGCACTCAGATGTGTGTGCCCCCCTTGAAATGAAGTTACTAAGAGGTAATTTATACTTCTTAACCATCATAGATGAATTCATTAGATACATGTGAATTTACTTGTTGGATAATAAAAGTTAAGTGTTTACCAACTCTAAAAGGTTCAAGCTCCTAGTTGAAAACCAGACTAAATGTGTCATTAAAAGGTAAGGAACTAAGGGTGGTGGTGAGTACACCTTAACCAATTTTTGTAATTTTTTAATAAGAGAGAATTGAGCATGAACTCGTAACATCTTACACACCTCAACATAATAGAATTAATGAGAGAAATAACATAAGTATTTTGAACATGGCAAGAAACATGCTCAAGAAAAATAAAATTCTAAACTATTTTTGAGGTGAGGCTACTTCCACTGCTGTCTACGTCATCAATAGATGTCCAACAAAGAAGTTGAACAAAATGACACCTTATGAAGCTTACTAAAGCTTGAAACAAAGTGTTGGCCACTTCAATATTTTTGGTTCATTATGTTTCATACATGTACCTGAGAAACACAGAAAGACGCTTGATGATAGAGGTCAAGCCAAGATGTTGGTTGGTTGCCATTCCACAGGTACCTACAAGTTGTTCTCACCAAATGAAAACTAGGTTGTGATTATTAGAGATGTAGAATTTTATGATAACAAAAAGGATGAAATTGGCTGACAATTCGAAGTAATTCAATACAAGAAGGAAATTATTCAAGCCACATATGAACCACTCTTCAAGATGATGACTAAAAAGTAGAGGTTGAGCTTGCACAACCTCAGGAAGTGATGAGATCTACAAGATCCAGAAATCAATCAGATAGATTGAATGATTATGAGAGGTTTCCTGATCAAACCATAAGAGCAAATGATGGCTTAATTGAAGAAGTTGTGGTGGCTGAATCATAACCAATTAATCATGTTCAAGCCATGAAAGATGAGAATTGACAGGGTGCAATGAATGAAGAGTTCAAGTCCATTGGAAATAACAAAATGTGGGAACTGATAAAGTACTCATGTAATAAAGAAATAGGTGTCAAGTGGGTTTACAAGTTAAAGTTGAAACGAAATTGTGAAATTTCCATGTATAAGGAAAGATTGGTGGCAAAAGGTTTTCTTCAAAAGTATGGAATTAATTTTAATGAAGTATATGCACCAATGGATAGACTTCAAACTATAAGATTGATTGTAGCCATTGCAACACATGGAGGTTGGAAGATACACCAACTTGAGGTGAAGTAAACCTTCCTCAATAGATCTCTACAAGAAGAAGTTTATGTGAAGCAACCACTAGGTTTTGAGGTAAAAGGGAAAGAGAGATGGCGTGCATGGTGATAAAAACATTTTATGGATTGAAACAAACACCTAGAGTATGGAACAAGAGGATTAATAGCTTCTTGATTATGCTAGATTTTAACAAGTGAACATCAAAACATGGAGTGTATGTGAAAAGCTCAAGTGTGAAAGACCAAGTCATCATGTTTCTCTGTGTATATGATATATTGGTCATAGGTTCTAATGACGATGAATTGGAAAAGTTCAAGATAAGAATGGAGAATGAGTTTGAAATGCCACTGGAAGTTGTGAACATAAAACATGGAGTTTTCTTTCATAAGAATAAATATGCAGAAGACAATTTGAAGAAGTTCAAGATGAGAAATTGCAATCATGATATCAAACATATGGAGACCAACATAAAATTGAAGAAGGAGTTAGAATATGAACTGGTGGATAGCATATTATTCATACATATCATTGCAACCCTACAAACACAAAACCAGACATTTGTCATAGTGTGGGATTAATTAGCATGTTTATGGAGGAATCAAAGTTATGTCACCTACTTGCAGCCAAAAGGATCCTAAGATACATTAAAGGTAAAACATACCATGGAATACTCATGCCAAATCACCAAAACACAGTAATGGAAGTCAAGGCTTATGGTTATTCTGATTCAGATTACAGTGGTGATCAAGATAACAGAAAGAACAAATTTGGTTATTTGTTCATGTTTGGACCAACATTAATCTCACCGAGTTCAAAGAATTGTGATTTTGTCTTCATGTGAGGCAGAGTATTTTGCATCCTCCTATGCTGCATGTCAAACACTTTGGTTGGAAATGCTACTTAAAGAGTTGAATGTGAACAATAGTGTGAAAATTAATTTGCTATTGAACAATCAGTTATATTTTGATTTGGAAAATCATCCAATGAGCCATGATAGGAGCACACACATAGAAAGAAGATGTCATTTCCTAAGGGAGCAAGTTGGTAAAGAGAGGTTGAGAATTGAGTATTGTAAGATTGAGTTGCAATTGACAAACATCTTGACAAAACCCTTGAAGCATACAAAATTTGAATTCCTTAAAAGGTTAATGGGAACAAGGAGATTAGATAATTTGAATTAGGTAGAGTATCAATGATAGTTTAAAAGTGTTGCATTTGTAACTTGCAACACAAGCAAACTGCCACAACTCGACAGTTAAGTTTGTTAGTTGGTTTTAGCCTTTACCAACCATTTAAAAAGACCTCCTCTCAGTAGAGCTATCAATTTAAAAGGTCTGGGCCTAACTTTTAAGCCCCCAAAAATATAAGGGATCCAAAATGTTAAAAATAAATGAGCCACCAAATAAGTAGACCCCTTAAACTAAAGGCCCTCAAAATTCAAGTGGGGTCTCAAGACCCAAACATTTTCAAAAGTTGACTTTTGGAAAAAAAATTCATTTTATTTTTATATAAAAAATTGACTTTTTTTATTTTCGAAAATAATTGTCTTTTTTTATTATTGAAAAAAAAACGAATTTTTTATTTTAAAAAATCGACTTTTTTATTTTCGAAAAAAACTGGCTTTTATTAATTTAGAAAAAATTTATTTATTTTATTTTCTTAATTTTTTTTATTTTATAAAATTGACTTTTTTTTTATTTTTGGAAAAAAATGACAATTATTTATTTTTGAATTGATTTTTTTCCGTAAAAATAGATTTTTTTAAAAAAAAATCAAATTATCTTTCCAAAAAAATTGACTATTTATTTTTATTTTCGAAAAAATGACTTTTTGTTCTCAAAAAAAATCGACAATTTTTAATTTTCGAAAAATATTAAACTTTTTTATTATAAAAAAATTGATTTTTTTAATTAAGAAAAAATCCATTTTTTAATTAAAAAAATTGATTTTTTTATTTAAAAAACATTTTTTATTAAAAAAACAATTTTTTTTATTCTAGAAAATTTTTTTAAAAAAAACTTTATTATTTAATACAAAATTTGTTTTTCTATTTTTTTTAATTTTCTAAAAATATTATTTTCAAGATTATTTTTTGAAAATATTTATTTTTAAAAATAAATATTTTAAAAAAACTAAATATTTCGTTTAACATAAATTAGATTTTGAGTCCGTTACTTAAACTCCCTAAAAAATAAAAATATCAGAAGATTTAAAAATAATAGGTAAAAAAATATTCATTTAGGAGGATCTGAAAAATTGGGGCCAAACAGGGGACTTAATTATTAGGGTTTTATCATATAGTTTTTTTTTTATAGCTCTACCTCTTAGTGTATTTGTATTCGATTCCATTCTAATAACATCTCTCAATTGTTTTTAATTCTCTCTAAAATTCTTTAATTTGCAAATAACTTGAAACACAAGTTACCAACCAATTATATGCGTCTATGTTGGAGTTTCAAATTTTTTTTTTTTGAAAGTTCGTTATAAGGCCATAGGACCACCGACTATCCAGAAAACTTAATGTTTCATAGTTTAAAAATTAATTTCAGAATAATTAATAAAAGTATAACCATACCTGGTAATTTCAAATAAATTCCTGTACCACCAAATGCACTAGCTTTATTATAACAATGAACACCAGAAATCATGTTAGCTTGACCAGTAATCATAATTCCAATAGCAGCCGAGAAAATAACAACATCAGTGATTGCATTATCATTCCCTTGAAGGTTAATTCCAATTCCTGAAAATGTTCTCTCAATTTTGTCACCTCCTGCAGTTATATGCTGTCCAATAAAAGAGTTTCTAATGTATGTTTCATGTCCACTTTTGACTAAAATTCCATTTGTAGTGAAATGTGTGATGTAACAATTGTCTACGTTGATTCTTAGTGAGTTTGTGATTGAAATTCCTCCACCTTTGAAGTTTGAGTCTAGAAAAAGATCCTTGAGAGTTATGTATTCATAGTTGTAGGAGGATGAGGTTGGACCAATGTTTGATAAATCAATTAGATTTTTGTTTGGTGGAAAGTTATTGGAGGCTTTTATTGTTCCTCCGTGTATCTGCTAACATCAAATAAAATCAAAGTTAGATGTCAAATTTGATGTCTTCTGAAAGACTTATATTATGGACTAAAGAAAGAAAAGATAAAAAGACAAAAAAAAAATGATGTATTTTGCTTTGACATGCTATGATTTCGATTAAGTCACCGCGATCGACCACATTTAAATCGTTTGATCTTTGATTGGATAATCTAAATTTTAACAAAAGTTTCGACTTTTTTTTATATATTTAAAATATCAAACTTGAAATCAGAATATTCTAATCTTAACTAGAGAATCTATATTATGGGTCTCTGAACACACATATTCTATATTATGTACAAATTTATAAGAAAAGATTTTTTTATTTCATTTTTTAATTATTTAATTAATAATTTACTTAGAGAGTTTATTTTTTTTCATTAAAAGAGTGAAAATACTTCTTGAATGAAAAAAATTATCAAAATGGTTGTTGGAAATATACCATGAGATTTCCAACACCAGCCATTGGAAACTGCAAAGGTTTGCTGATCAAGTAATTTCCACCTTGAAGATCAATATGAGCACCTCCAAGGTCAATTATGCCATTCATCAAAAACCCTTTACTTGGACCTTTTGCAGCATCTGCCATGGCTGCTAGAAGAGCCTCAGTGCTATCTGAATTTCCTGTTGGATCACCACCATAAGATGTCACAAGGTACTCATGTGGTTTCCTGAGATCCTGCAATAACATAATAATTCTAAAATTGGAATTTTGACCGCATCCGTAATTTAAAACCTGATCATAAATTGTGTCCTAACCAAAACTGCAACCGCAATTTAAAACCATGCTTAACTAAGTATTACCTGTGATTGCATAGGAGAAGGGGTAGGAGAAGGTGAAAAGGAAAATGGTGGTGAAGCAATGGAATCATGTTTAGTGAGAGAGGCTTTGAATGCATTCAATTGAAGCATAGCTTCATGATGAGTGGCACTAGAAAGAGTCCTCAAAGGAAATTTACCCTTATAAGCATGAGTTGCAAAGAAACAAGGCATGATCAGAAGCATGAACCACAATAGACTTATTCTTGCCATTGTGATAGAATAATCAGTTTTGAAAATGACTTTTGTTGAAAGAGAAGATGGAACATAAAATATATAGATTGTGGAATGGTAAGTTGGTAACTAAGATTCGACAAAACATATTTGTGATATTTTATTATTGATTCATATACACACTAACATCATTTGGACTATGATTCTAGTGATTATTTTAATGGTTTCTCTTTTGATTTATGCAAAAAATCTGTCCCTTCACCTTGTAGAAAAGTATGTGATGTGTACAAGTTTGACATGGTGGAAGAGAAATTTTGAAAACCGGCACTTTTGTTGAACTATAATTCTGTGATAGAATTATTGGAATAAGGACAAATTGGTTTGGTTGTTTGGTAGAAGAAAATAAGAAATTTTGAGGTGTTAATATTTCACATTCATTATTTGGTTAAAAAAAAATTCATAATGAAAATGGGGGACATTCTCACCTTACAACTAATAAGTTACTATTGTGAGTAGGGCTGTTATTGGGTCTTAAAAACCGGGAACCGGTTCGAAAACCGGTCCGAGAAAACCGGACCAATGGGCCAACCGAAATCTACTCGGTCCGGGAATGGATAATTTTTTTTATCCAATCCCGAAAATGGATACTATATTGGATATTTTTTGGATACTTTTATCGGATATCCGAAGTAACGGTCCAGTTTTGGTCCAAAAAAATTATCCATTACTGTTTCGGTCCGATCCTGGATTAATCCATTACTATTTCGGTCCGGTTCTCGGGATAGCAAGTATCCAGACCGGACCGGACCGAAATCAGCCCTAATTGTGAGTATGAAATAAATCCAATACAATAGCATAATATCATATTAGAGTGTATTGGTATGAGTAGCCTACTAAAGAGTACCTTCACTCTTTACAAGTGAATTCCTTAGATATTTATGAGAAAGTGAAAAATTAAAAGATTAGTTATTTATTTATATAAAAGTTATTTGTTGATATTTAATATGAACAAAGTATAGCAAATTTCATTGAATTGAATTATCAAGTATAAGTGCTACTTATAGTTGTAGTAGGTTACATGATCTACGATCTAAGCATGGATACATAGGATTAGAACATTAAACTAAATCCTAACCGCAACTTTCTATTTATGGAAATTTTACACCACAAGTAATTAATTAACCTTTTATTTGAGAAAAGTTTGCATAACAAGTTAGTTATAACAAGTTAGTTATTGATCGAACTAACTTTTTAAGTGATTTCATATGTCATTGTGTATTATCCTCCCACAAATTGGAGGATAAATGTTTATCATTCCCAACATGGATAGAAGAACATGAAATGGTTTAGGAAGAAAATGTTTAGTGAAAAAAAATCAGTAATTTGGTTTTTAAAAGACAGGAGCAACAATTTGAGTAAACCAGCTTGGAGCTCTTTTCAAGCTTGGTACGTTCATGAAATACAAGGTATGCAACTATATGAATAACATTCAAGTTAATGCAATAGTGAACTGGTCATTTAGTTGATGAGAGGTTAAGATTGTTAAATGTAATTCATAGTGTCAAAGTCGAAGTCGAAGCATTCATGTGTTGAATAGTTTCGATAGATTCATTTTAGATTTAATTGGATTCTGTTTTGATTAGATTAGATTTTATATGATTTAGATTAGATTTGATATTTTGGGCTTTTAGAGTTTTGGGTCTTTGTAAATCTAAATCTATAAATAGCGAGTTACCCTTGTACATTGTAACATAATTGCATTCACAGTTTGCAGATTAGCAAGTGAATAATAGCAATAGAAGAAATCCCACAGTTCGTGGGTAGAAACACTTTTCTCCAAATATTTCTCTTCTCTCTCTTTTCTTTCTTGCAGTTAGTTTGTTCTTTTTCTTCTTTCTTTGTTCTTCATTGTTATTACGTATTGTTTGTGAGTTGGTGATCAATCTTGAGATCAAGATTGAAGCGAAATCATCATAGGGTGTGGTGAATTTCCAACATCTGGTATCTAGAGCTCCGATTGCGATTCAAGGAGGAAAATCGTGATGACTATGAATCATTCAAATGGACACTTTCCGGCGACCCTACCAATTCTCAAGAAAGATAATTATGAGAATTGGTGCAAGCAGATTAAGGTGATTTTCTGTTATCAAGATCTGTGGGATCTTGTGAAGGAAGGAGTAACACCGCTTGGGGAAAACGCAACGGATCAAGAAAAGGCTGCACTCAAAGAATTGAAGAAGAAAGATTATAAAACGCTGTTTATAATCCATCAATGTATTGATCCAGATAACTTTGAAAAAATTTGCGATGCAGAATCAACAAAGGAAGCATGGGAGATTCTTGAAAAGTCATTTGGAGGTGCAGAGAAGGTGAAAGAGGCGGGGTTACAAACTCACAAGAGAACCTATGAGTTGCTTCAGATGGAAGACAACAAAAGTATTTCAGATTTCTTCACCAGAGTTACAAAACTGGTGAATCAAATCAAAGTATGTGGAGAAACGTTGACGACGAAAGCAGTATTCTCAAAGATTTTGAGATCGTTGGCTCCTAAGTTCGACCACGTGGTAGTAGCCATAGAAGAGTCGAAAGACTTGTCAGTATTGACGAAGGAAGAGCTTCAAGGGACACTTGGGTCTCATGAACAAAGGATGGCTGAGAGAGTTGCAGGAAAGTCGAAGAGTGATATGGCTTTGCAGGCGCAGTCAGAAAAGGAAAGGAAAGGCAAAGGAAACGTGAATGGCAACAAAGATAGAAGAGGCAGTAATTCGACTCAGAAGAAACCTTGGAACCAAGGCAACCAAAGAGGTGGTGCTGCAGGTAGAGGAAGAGGTGGTGGTCGAAAGCCAGAAAAAAGTCACATTCAATGTTTCAATTGTCAGAAGTATGGCCATTATGTTAGTAACTGTCCAGAAAAGAAGAAAAATCAAGAAACTGATGCAAATATGACGAAGCATGAAGAAGAAGAGACGTTGTTGATGGTCACAACGAAAGATGAAGAGAGATTCCAAGATCAGTGGTACTTGGACTCAGGATGCTCATCACACATGACTGGAAGGAAATATTGGTTTGTCAACATGAAGCCCTCGTCGAAGAACACGGTGAAGTTTGTAAATGACAACACTCTAGCAGCTGAAGGTGTTGGTGATGTTCTGATTATGAGGAAAGATGGAAAAAGGTCAACAATTTCCAATGTGTTGTACATTCCGGGTATGAAGAGTAATTTGCTCAGTATAGGGCAGCTAGTCGAAAAGAACTACAAGGTAGTTGTCGAAGACAAGATGATGAGAGTTCTCGACGCAGGTGGTAGGTTGATCTTGAAGGCTCCAATGTCTCAGAATAGGACCTTCAAGATTGAACTCAATGTGATGGAGCACAAGTGTCTAGCAACAGCAGCCAGCAGAGATGAGTGGTTATGGCACTTTCGACTAGGCCATCTCAACTTCAATGACATCAGAGAACTGAAGAGAAGAAATATGGTTTCAGGATTACCAGAAATTGACATTCCAAGTGAAGTCTGTGAAGAGTGTGTTCAGTCGAAACAACACAAGAATAGCTTCAGCAAGGATGCAGGAAGGAAGTCGAAGGCAATACTTGAAGTCATATACTCTGATGTATGTGGTCCAATCCAGGTGAATTCGATTGGTGGCAACAGATATTTTGTCACGTTTATAGATGATTTCAGTCAAAAGTTATGGACCTACCTCATCAAGAAGAAAAGTGATGTGTTTGAGGTATTTTTCAGATTCAAATCCATGGTCGAAAGACAGAGTGGTCGAAGGTTGAAAACTCTGAGAACTGATGGTGGTGGAGAATATGTGTCGAAAGAGTTCGATACATTGTGTAGAAAAGAAGGGATTGTGCATGAGGTGGTGCCACCCTACACTCCACAGCAGAATGGGATTGCAGAACGTAAGAACAGAACCATCATGAACATGGTAAGAAGTATGTTGAATGGAAATCATCTACCCAAAGAAATATGGGGAGAAGCAGTTTCGACAATAACATATATTTTGAACAGATGTCCGATGAAGAAGCTTGAAGGAGTCACACCAGAAGAATGTTGGTCTGGTGTCAAGCCAAGCCTCAGTCACTTGAAAATGTTTGGATCTATAGCACATAGACATGTGCCAGATCAGTTGAGAAGGAAGCTTGATGACAAGTCAAATCAGATGATCTTGATAGGATATCATTCGACTGGAGGTTACAAGTTGTTCGACCCAGTGAATAAGCAAGTAGTGATCAGCAGGGACGTGATCATAGATGAGCTTAAAGAATGGGATTGGACTGAGAATGCCAAGAAGGATTCAGTGAGATTCTCTTGTGAAGAACCAGCCACTGAAGTCGAAAGAGAAGTTCGACAGGAACCAGTTGCAGATGAAGCAGGTTCAAGCAGACCTCGACGAACAAGACACATGCCTGTAAGGTTGCAAGAATGTGTAATTACAACAGATGATGTGGTCGATGAAGAGGGTGAGCTGGTACATTATGCTTTCTACGCAGATGTCGAACCAGTCAATGCAGCTGAGGCATTGAAAGATTCGAAGTGGGTGAAAGCAATGAATGAAGAGTTAGAATCCATCAAAGTCAACAACACCTGGTCACTTGTTGAATTACCTCAAGGCAAGAAGGCAACTGATTTGAAGTGGGTTTACAAGGTAAAGGTGAATCCTAGAGGAGAAGTAACTCGACACAAGGCAAGACTTGTGGCGAAAGGATTTCTTCAGAAGGAAGGAATTGACTTCGATGAAGTGTTCGCACCTATTGCTAGGATCGAAACAATTAGGTTGGTTATTGGTCTAGCAAATATGAATAATTGGCACACATGTCAGATGGACGTGAAGTGTGCATTCCTTAATGGTCCCCTAGATGAAGAAGTTTATGTCGCACAACCAGCTGGGTATGTGAAACGAGGCGAAGAAGGAAAAGTGTACAGGCTGCATAAAGCCCTGTATGGACTTAAGCAAGCTCCAAGAGCTTGGAATAAGAAAATCGACAGCTTCTTAAGGGAAAAGGGATTTGTGAAGTGTACGACTGAGCATGGAGTATATGTAAGAAGAAGCAATGGTGAATTGCTTATACTATGTCTCTATGTCGATGATTTGTTGATAGCAGGAAGTTCCAGGAAGGAGATCGAAGATTTCAAACATGACCTAAGTGAGGAGTTTGAAATGTCAGACTTAGGAGATATCTCATATTTCCTTGGCATCGAATTCTACAAGACTAGTAGAGGTTTGATGATGCACCAACGAAGATATGCAGGCGAAATACTCAAGAGATTTGAGATGCAAGATTGCAACTCAACTTCGACTCCAGCTAAGACCAGACTGCAACTGTCGAAGAATCCAAACGAAGATGATGTCGACCCAACCCAATACAGAAGACTTATTGGGTCACTTAGATACCTTTGTCACACAAGGCCTGACTTAGCATACAGTGTTGGTATGGTAAGTAGATTCATGCAGAAGCCAAAGGTATCACACCTAACAGCGACGAAGAGGATACTGAGGTATCTGAAAGAGACTATCGACTATGGCATTTTATTTCTTGCAGCTGACGAAGGGAAATAATGCAAGTTAGTGGGATACACAGACTCTAGCTGGTGTAGTGATGCAGAAGATAGAAAATCCACAGCTGGATATGTGTTTATGTTAGGTGGTGCACCAGTTGCTTGGAGTTCGAGAAAGGAGCCAGTAGTGGCATTGTCATCATGCGAAGCAGAATATATAGCTGCTTTTCTTTGTGCATGTCAAGCAACCTGGATGTTGAACTTGGTCGAAGAGATTACAGGGAAGAATCATGGAGCAATTACCATAAAGATCGACAGCATGTCAGCTATCAATTTGGCGAAGAATCCAATAGCTCACGGTCGAAGCAAGCACATCGAAATGAGGTTCCATTATCTTCGAGAGCAGGTAGTAGAAGAGAAGATGAATTTGGAACACTGTAGAACTGAGAATCAGATTGCAGATATCATGACGAAGGGAGTGCAGGTCAAAGTATTCAAGAAGCTAAGATCAATGATGAATGTAGATAGTTTAGACACAATGAATTAGGTGGTGTGTTAAATGTAATTCATAGTGTCGAAGTCGAAGTCGAACCATTCATGTGTCGAATAGTTTCGACATATTCATTTTAGATTTAATTGGATTCTGTTTTGATTAGATTAGATTTTATATGATTTAGATTAGATTTGATATTTTGGGCTTTTAGAGTTTTGGGCCTTTGTAAATCTAAATCTATAAATAGGGAGTTACCCTTGTACATTGTAACATAATTGCATTCACAGTTTGCAGATTAGCAAGTGAATAATAGCAATAGAAGAAATCCCACAGTTCGTGGGTAGAAACACTTTTCTCCAAATATTTCTCTTATCTCTCTTTTCTTTCTTGCTGTTAGTTTGTTCTTTTTCTTCTTTCTTTGTTCTTCATTATCATTACGTATTGTTTGTGGGTTGGTGATCAATCTTGAGATCAAGATTGAACCGAAATCGTCATAGGGTGTGGTGAATTTTCAACAAAGATCATCAAGTAGATATATAAGTCATTGTAACTCACAAGTTGTTGAAGCTAAAACATAACATTCAACTTATGATGAAGACCTGATACAGTAAATTGTTTCTTCGTGTCATGAGATTAGATATTTACCTAAGAAAAAGCATTAAACTAAGGTTGACCTTCATCTTTCTATACAATCTGCCCAATCAGCATCCTAAGAAACTAATGAGATAAAGAGATGAGTCTTGTGGGAAGATTAGAACTCGATTAAAGCATTGCTTCAAATATCATAAGAGTCTTGTAGCTGCATTGAACTAGATGTTGTTGGAGAAATTTTCAAAATATTAAATTGATAAATAAAATGGTTAAATTAACAAAATAAATGGCCAAAAGTTGCAACTGTCTAAAATTAAACTAGAGTCCTTATTGTGATAGGGCGCGTGGTCATAAGGTGCCACCACCAGATCAACACAACTTTTCATGAAATGGTTTGCTATTATTGATATATAATGGTTCGCGAATGGTCATGTTTAAACCATTGAAACATTGTTTCTCCTCACCAATTGGTACAAGTTTTTCTATAAATAGAGATACTTGTTAGGCATAAAATAGACACAAAAATTACTTGTTTCAAGTGTCAAAAATTATATCTAAGTCATTCTTTTATTTTTCTAGTGCACGAGAATAAGTGAAGAAAATTTATTCTGTAAAATATCGTTGATCAATATGCTTAATGTGAATATGTGATTCATATTAAGGTTTCTAAAGTATCCTGAAGAGGATTCGCCGGTTAACCCATTTACATCCAATTTGTCTAAATTGGTGGGGCGAATCGAACCTAAAGCTTAGTGTAAACACATGCTTTAGAATTTATTTTGTGCAATTTTCATTGTACCGTTTTCATCTTCTTCTTGTTCATGTTTTGCCGCAGACCCCCAACACAAGATCTAACAGATGCTAGATGTTTTATTGATGAATCAGTTTAATTAATGTGTGATGAATGTGATGTCAAGCCTTAACATGGTTAGGTAACACAAATAGTCAATTAACCTTCTGTAACTAGAAATGTCGTGGTGTGCAAGACCATTATCACTTAGGGGTCTGCATGTGTCCTAACTATTTTAAAACCAAAAAATCATGTGCCAGATAAGAGTTCTAAGAAGTTATTTCGTTGATATAAAGAGAGACCTTGCTTGGAGTGAGTCACCTCCAATCCAATAAAATATTTTAGTTAGCCAAGATTTTTTATTAAGAATTGGTAATGAAAAACTGCTTTGATTTTGTCAAATTCTTCAAAAGAATTCCCAATTATCATTATGTTAACAACATATAGTAAAGTGAATGATTTTGTTTCTTTCTTTGTGAATAAGGAATGTTTAGCATTTGCTTGAACATAACCATTATCAAGGAGGGTGGATGTAAGCTTCTCATACCATTCATACTAGCTTGCTTCATGCCATACAATTAATTATTGATTTTACACACTTGATTTGGTTTGGAGGGTTTGATGTTAGAGGAATGGCCATGTACATATCTTCTTGGACTTCATAATAGAGGAATGCATTTCCGAAATTGTCACTGACATGTGAAAGTGGCACTTTTAAATTTCCGTTTGATATATTTGGAGGTACATTTTTATCTTTGTCTTTGAGTTGTTAAATGATCAAAATCATTTAAGGGTGTGTCCGGAGATGCACATCAGACTAGGTTTTAAAAAAAAAATATTGTTCTGGACTGTGCAAGGGGCAGGCCCACCGTCGAGCACGACCCAACCCAGCTCCTCGACGGAGAGGGCCCAACAAAGGCCCAATCCATCATCTCGCACGGGGAACGCTCCTCATGCGTCTTCCCCGCGTTCTCCACGTGCCCCCACGCGGGAACACGTCATCAGCCAACTACCTGCATCCGAGAGAACAGGTCTTCCACCTTCCGAAGTTCACGAGGCAGTTGACCCAGGACGAATACCACGTGCTGGTCTTACCTACTCCACGTAGATCCTGGCAGTTATCTGTATTGGGTCTAATGATCCAACTCACTACAGATAACCATTGGCCCAACGCTGGAGACACATTATAAATACCCTTCTTCTGAAGAGGATCAGGTATTCTAAACTCACTACACTTTCTATACCTCTCTCTCTTTCACTCTGAACTCATTTTGGCATCAGAGTGTTTTGTAGGTACACTCTCTCCTCTTCTCTCCCACCGGCGAGTTTAGAGCTCACAACGTGTCGTTGGCTAGTGATCTCTTTTATGATCTGATAAGATCAAATATGAATGCATTTCACTAAAGATGTATTTTTGTCTAATATTAATGAGTCCAAAAATACATTTTTAAATTCGTAGGAACATTTTCACATTTTTATAGGTGGTTTCTTCGTCACTTAGGACGTGAAAAACAATTTCCTTCAACAAATACTACGCTTTATTTATTTGGAAATCTAAAATTTCTTTTAAAAAAAACGTTTTTTTTACGGCCTAGCCCACTTTATCCTTGGATCGACTTTAATTGTACAGAAACTCTTATTAATTTATTTACTATATCTTTTGAGTGATTTTAATCTTGATATTTTTTTTTCTCAAAATTTAATTGCCCAACTTTCTTAATAATACGGGTCAAGAAAGATAAAAAATGATTAAGCACGTTTTCTAATACTTTTTTTTTCTCCCTACTAGATTCGTTTTTACTCTTCAAATATATTTGTTTATTTTAAAACTCTTCAAAAAATGAAACACATTCTAGAAAGGAAGTTTTGGAAAAATGGATTAGTCCATAATTTACCGCAATCTACGGAATGTTTGTCAATGGGGTGAGTAGGTTATAAATTGGCGTTTGTATTCATCCTGTAAAAATTTCAATGAATTCTTTATAAATAAATATTTAAAAGTTGAATTTTAAGGGCCAAATATGACAATGAAAAATGACATCAGCTATGAAAAAAATGAAGAATTTCAATTATGCAAAGTGTATCTCGCTCGTTGCAGTATGCACCTCGCAACTGCAAAGAAGATTACAAACGATTTCAATTTTGTAAAGTATGTCTCAGCGCACCCAACCACCTCCCCGATGCAAGTTTGCATGCGCCTCGCACAAGATATTTATTTCCGAGGGATTTAGGCATTATTTTTATGTGGATTTATTGAGAAAAATAAGTGTAAGTTAAAAATATTGAGAAATTCACATTGATTAGAAAATTAGTGAGCACTTATAAATAAGAGAATTCACACATTTATTACTTTAAGATTTTGGGTGAATATTGATGTGTCTCTCATAAGATGTATTATTAATAAAGAAAGATTTCAACGTAAAAATGCTCCCTTATGTTAACCTCTGATTGATGATCCAACATTTGGCAGCAAGTGTCTGATTCTTTGATCGAAAACTCAGTATGCTAAAATGCTTTTCATTTCCAATGAACGTATGCCTGCAAATCTCTTAATTTCTGATACGAAAAATTATGATAAATATTGCAAACAGATGAAAGTGTTGTTTGGTTATCAAAATGTTCTTGAAGTGATCAAGAATGTTGTTAATCCACTTGTAGAAGGTGCAATGGTTAATGATTGCACTTCCTCAAAGGAAGCTTGGGAAATCTTAGAGAAAAGTTATGCAGCAGCTGATAAGGCAAAGGTGATTAGGTTACAAACTCAAAAGATGCAGGTGGAGTTAATTCAAATTGAGGATAAGAAAACCATTAATGAATTTACTACAAGAATCACATGATTGGTGAATCAAGTGAAAGCTTGCGGAGAGACAACCATTGAGTAGTATGGGGTTGGTAAAGTCTTGAGATCGTTGACGTCAAGATTCGATAACGTAGTGGTTTCCATTGAAGAGTCAAAGGACCTTTCATCTATGAGCAAAGAAGAGTTGCAAAGTTCTTTTGAGGCTAATGAGCAGAAAATGGAGGAGAGGAATGTGATGGATCATCATGAGGGGAAAGCATACACATTGGGTCAAACACTCACTTAAAGGTCAAAGACTCACTCAAACAAGTGAGAGAGACACCACATATTCACCTAAAACGTTAAGGTGATATGTGTATTGTCGCGGCCGACAAAAATTATCGAGTCGCCACCATATTTTTTAAGAAAAATAATGATAAACCTAAAAATTCTTAATCCCAAGGACAGAGATTCCTACGGTTCGGGAGTCGGTTAAGTGAGAGGAAGGTGTTAGGCACCCCTCACTTCCATTGTACTCAATGGGATCCTCCTTAGATTTTAGGGTATGTTTGTTTGTTGTCTTTTTCTTTATTTACAAAAGAATCCTAAGTTTTTTATTACTGTACTCGCTAGGGTTTACAACCCTATGCCTACGTACCTTCGATTTTGAAAGATCAGAGTAACCGTAGTTCACCTCCTCTATTCCTACCCCCTAACCCTATTCCTAATCCTAATCCCAAACCCAATCCACTATTTATACTCTTGGATAAAGAGTTCTATCCCTTAACTCCCTTATCCCTTGTTTATACTCTCGGACGGAGAGTTTTATCCCAAAATCCTTGTCCATTGTTTATACTCTCGGATGGAGAGTTCTATTCCTAAAATCCTTGTCCCTTGTTTATACTCTCGGATGGAGAGTTTTATCCCAAAATCCCTTATCCCTTGACCTATATTTATACTCTTGGAACCTAAGAGTTTTATCCCAAAATCCTATCCATTATTTATACTCTCGGACGAAGAGTATTATCCCTTAAATCCTAATCCATTTATTTATACTCTCGGATGTCAAGAGTTTTATCCCTAATCCATTTATTTATACTCTCGAATATCAAGAGTTTTATCCCAATTCCTATCCATTATTTATACTCTCGGACGAAGAGTACTACCCCTTAAATCCTAATCCATTTATTTATACTCTCAGATATCAAGAGTTTTATCCCAATTTCTATCCATTATTTATACTCTCGGACGAAGAGTACTATCCCTTATCCTATCCATTATTTATACTCTCGGAAGAAGAGTTGTATCCCTTAAACCCTATCCATTATTTATACTCTAGGAAGAAGAGTTTTATCCCTTAAATGCTATCCATTATTTATACTCTCGGAAGAAGAGTTTTATCCCAAGTCTTAAATCCTTAAAAGAATCCTATTATAACCCTTAAGTTATTAATGATTATCCCTTAAATCCCAATCCTTTAAATTCCCTAAATCATTTATTTCCCTTTTGCTAAAATGAATTCCCAAAATCCCATAGAATTTAATAATAAAACCCAAAATGCCCTTGTGCTAAAAATAGCAAAATTAATCCCCAAATTATTTCAAATTAAAAAAAATTAATCTCCAAATTCCAGATAGTCCCAAAAATAATTTTAATCCCAAAAATTAAACCAAGATAAGTCCACAAGCATAAAAGAATTTAAATCCCAACAATTAACTTATTGTCATTCTCAATCCCATATTTAAATCCAAATTAAATAAAAAATCTAATTTCCTTAAAATAAATCCTAAACCTAATTTTGATAAAATCCAAAATTACCAAAATACTTCATCCCAAAAACCAAGAACAAAATCCATTTTATAAAAAAACCCCATTAAAATACTTGTTTAAAATGTATAAAAAAACTTGTCTAAAATAATACAAACCCAAAATTATCCCTAAAATATCCTAATTATAAATCCTAATTCCTAAATATCCTAAATATAATTCCTAAATCGTAATCATAATTCCTAATTCCTGAATATCCTAAATATAAATTAAATTTTTATTTTCTTAAAAGAATAAACCAAATACATACAATATGGAAATATAGATTTAAAACCCAAAATTAATTCGAAAAACCTAAATAAAATTAAATTCCTATATTAAAAGGAAAATAGCCCAATTATTTTAAATATATAAAACCAATAGTTATAAAACAAAACCAAAAATTAACGACATAAAAATAACACTTAAATATTTATCCTAATACTAATTTCCCCAAAATCCTATTTCTAAACCCTAATTAAATAATTAAATTAAATTATTAATTTAATTAATTAAAAACCCAAAAACCCTATTTCTAAACCCCAATTAATACCTAATTAAATAATTAAATTAAGTTATTAATTTAATTATACAAAAAACCATAAAATCCTATTTTTAAATCCTAATTAAAATTTTAACCCAATTAAACAATTAAATTAAGTTATTAATTTAATTATACAGAAAACCCTAAAATCCTATTTCTAAATCCTAATTAAAATTTTAACCCCATTAAACAATTAAATTAAGTTATTAATTTAGTTATACAAAAAACCCTCAAATCCTATTTCTAAATCCTAACTAAAATTTTAACCCAATTAAACAATTAAATTAAGTTATTAATTTAATTATACAAAAAACCCTAAAATGCTATTTCTAAATCCTAACTAAAATTTTAACCCCAAAACATCCCTAAATTCAAAAATATAACTTTTTAATTTCAAAATCGTATTTAAATTCAATTTAGAAATTTAATCCCAAAATTATCTTTTCTCATTAAAATAAGTCATAAACCACATACTTTGATAAAAAATAAAATCACAAAATATATCATCCCCAAAATCCAGAATTTAACAGAAAATCCTATTTATTAAAAATAATTTTCTTATTTTTATAATAAAATAAACCTAACTAATAATTAATTAAATTTTTAAAACCCTAAATAAACCCCTAGAAAATAAAATAACAATTCTAAAATCCTTAATTATATTTTTCCATAATAATAAATCCTAATCCTCTAATTAATCCCTTAATCCCCAATTAATAATTAAATTAAAGATTTAATTTAATTAAATTAATTAAAACCCCAAGGGTTCAATATGAACCCTAACCCTTTTCCCCCAAGAACCCTAACCCTTTGGTATGAACCAAGAACCCTAGTCCTAAATTTTTCAGAAATATCCTTAAAAACCCAATCAATCAACAGCAAAAAAAAAAAAATATATATATATATATATATATATATATATATATATATATATAAGCTAAGTATTCGAATTACCTCCTCTTGTCGTGACCAATTTAAGCTGCTTCATCCGTTCTTTTCTTTCTTTTGCCTTTGTGCTTTTTCCCCTTCTTTTTCCTTTTTCCCTTCTTTCCCTTCCCCTGTGCCTTTTCCCCTTCTTGTGTCTTTTTCCCTTATTTTGCCTTTTTCCCATTTACCTTTTCCCCTTCTTTTGCTTTTCTTTGGTGTGAGATCTCCTTTTCCTTTTTGGCTGGTAGGGATTGAAGGTTTAAGGTTTTAATGTTGTTGAGGGTTTTAGTGTTGTTGTCCTCTGATGTAAAGAAAATAAATTTCTTTTTTGTGTGAGATCTCCTTTTCCTCTTTGCCTTGTAGAGATTGAAGGTTTAGGGTTATTGAAGGTTTAAGGTTTTAATGTTGTTGAGGTTTTAGTGTTGTTGTTCTCTGATGTAAAGAACAACAACTTTTTATCGTATGGTTTGTAATTTTTCCCCCCAAAATGTGAGAAAAATAGACCTGTTTATAGGACAAATTAGGTTAAACAAAAAAGGAAATTAATCAATTAAAATAAAAGTTCATAAGCCAATTTTATGTGATTTTGATTTAGTGATCAATCACATTAATTTTCCTTTTAAAAAAAGAGGATTATTATCCTAAAACTCAATATGAACAAAATCTTTTCAAATATTTTTTTTTATTTTATAATTTTTGGATTTTTTTGCTAAAAAGTGAAAAAAATTGAAAATTAACATTTTTAAAAAATACCTTAAAAGTAAATGCAAAAATTAATAATTAAAAAAATGAAAAATACAAATTTTATGGTTTTATATTTTAAGTAATAATCAAATAAAATCATTTTACTTAAAACCTAGATTTAGTAGAGTTAAAAATAGAAATAATCTAATTAATCTAAATAAGAATGCATTTAAGACAAGAATTTTTTTTTTTTTGGATATTTGTTTTTTCACTGAAAAAATATGCAAAAAGTGAAAAATAATATTTTTTTAAAATGCCTAAATAAAAAATACGAAAATTAATAAAAAATGAATAAAAAATGCAATTTTTATGAATTTTTAAAAGAAAAATAAATAAGATGGAAAAACACTAAAAAGTGATGAATATGAGATTCAAACTCACAACCTCTCCCTTTGTAATCCCTTGTACCCAACTAAGTCATTCCATTTATTCGAAATAAAATAGAATTAGCGAATATATAATAATTTAATAATAATTCCATGATAATATTAATATTAATAATATTATTAATACTAATATTAATACTTTAATAACCCCACTATGACCCTAATGTAATTTTGATTAAAAATTAATCTAATCCTAATTAATCCCTATATATTAAATAACAATAATCTATCCCCATATAAATTTATCCTACCCAAATAATCCTCTTAATATTTACCATTATAATCGTCTATATATATAAAAAAAATAGAATGGTGGTCAAAATTTGGGGTACTACATGTATGAGTCATATCACTTATAAAGTGCTCAACCTCCACTTTTCTAAGCAATGTGAGATTTAGAACTCACACTTGATTCTCAACAAGTAAGAATAATAGGAGAGAAAGGGTAGCATATGTCGAATTAGATGAAGATGATCAAGAAGCATAAAGGGACCCTTTAATTTTAGACAAAAGAGAAATCGACCTGGCCGAATTAAAATAAGGGTCACCCTATTCATGCAGGGTTCTTGCACCTTCGAATGGAAAAAATTATGTCGAACCGGAAAATAACGATAAATTCCCTAAGAAAACATATACTTTCGACGTTACCAAATGTGACGAAATTTTTGACTTACTAGTCAAAGATGGCCAAATGATAGTGCCTTCTGGCGCTAAAATACCTCTATTAGAACAACAAAAGAGGATAGGTTTTTGCAAATATCACAATTTTTTGGGCCACAAAAAACCTCACAGTGTTTTCTTTTTAGGGATCTGGTGCAGAATGAGGTTAAAGATGGGATACTGAAGTTTGGGGACAAAGCCAAGTCCCAGATGAAGATAGATTCAGACCCTCTACAAGTGGCAGATGCCCATTACATTGAGCCTGCCATTATCAACATGGTCGAAGTGTCTATAGATCGTGACATGAATACCACTATGATCGAAGCCACTAAGGATTTCAATCAGGAAACCAACATAATTAAGGCTACTGAGGGCCTTAGAATCAAATTGCAAAATTTGAAGATCACCGATGGCACCAGTTGGAAGTTAAAATGGTCGAAGTGAGAAAAGAGACTGAGGTGGAGGCTGACAAGGAAAGCACCCAACGAAACGAAGAGTAAGTGAAGGTGGTTTACCCAAGGAATGACGAAAAATTAGTGGAGTTCCTCCATCACTGGCAACGAAAGAAGTCTGAAATGATGTTGTGTCCTATGTGCAGCTCTGTCTTCGACAAAAAAACTGAGGAGAGCATAGAGAGAGTTCGAGTGGCTAGTCGTAGAAGAAATTGAAAAGATACCCAAAATCACCACTCCTTCAACAAAAGGGGAGTCCCTCGAAAGCAGGAACAAGGAGGTCCAAGCCTCCAAGCTAACAGGCCATCTACTTTTAAACCAACGGATGACGCTCTCAGAGGAAGATGGGTGAAGCCTGCTGAGAAGAGAGAGTGAGGCCAAGAGAGATGAGAGAGTTTTGAAGTGGGTTGAGACTCCTCAATAACCTATAAGAGGGAATTCCAAGTGTCAAGGCAACAAACTTATGGATCTGAGAATTACAAGGGCAAGAATCCCTTGTCAAGGTCTTAGTGGCAAAGGCAACTGATGAGGAGGAAAGCAGAAAGAGAGGCCAGTGAGAAAGTGATGGCGGAGTCTAACAGCAACCATCCTCTAAAGAATGATAGAGGCGAAGAGAAAAAGTCGGTAGGGAGAAAGCTTTTCCATGCTCGAGAGGAAGAGTCTGAAGACGAATCGAAACAACCAACGGCGGATGACAATATGATAACAGATAACTTCGACACAGGGTCAGAGCCCCCTTTAGACATAAACTGTAACGTGGTATCTGTGCTGCCAGTAGAGTATGACCAAGTCACAGAGGTCGAAGAATTCGAGGAAATTACTGAGGAAGAAATGGCCAAACATAGGCCAATATGTTACTATATAATGAACAACGGTTGTGTCAAAGAACAAAATGCTTTCCTAGAAAGACTTAATAAAGCAATGAAGAATCATCTGAAACCCCTTTTCATCAGGGGAAATATGGAGAATGTAGGAATCAACAAGATTTTGGTAGACGGTGGTGCAGCGGTAAACCTGGTGCCACACTTTATGTTAAAGAAAATTGGAAAATTCGACACAGATCTCAAGTCTCATAACATGGTGTTGTCGAATTACGAAGGAAAAATTGGCCACACCTTGGGAGTAATCCAAGTAGACTTAATAGTTGGTACTATCACTAGGCCAACCATGTTTGTGGTTATTGCGTCAAAGGCTAATTGCAACTTGCTTTTGGCCCGTGAATGGATACACAGCATCGGGGAAGTACCCTATTCGCTCCACAAAAGAATCTCCATATGGAGGAATGATGGTATAGTAGAAAACATTGAAGCGGACCAAAGCTATTTTATGGCTGAGGTTAATCATGTGGACAAGCGTCATTTCAACAAAAATTCGGCGAACATTGCTCCATGCAATCCTGCTGGATTTGCATTTGTGCCTACTAATACAACATTTTACACCCTTCGTCTACATCCAACCTATGGTTTTCAATAGGACAGAGAGGTCGTGGGAGAAGACCTTGAATTCAAAGGGATATCAGGCCTTCAGCCAACTGGTTAGGGAGACGAAGACGGTGACTATGTCTGAGTATAATATATTTGAAAATATTTCAACTTAGATAGCCGAAAATAGACTAAAGGCGGTCTTAGAAGCCAAAGTTAAGTATATGATCATCGAAGGCAACGAAACTAAGGTGCACCTCGAATGGCCTGGGATAGATTTCGAACCAAAGCCATCCAATAAGATTCAAGACGAGGCACCAAGCTAGAGGCTCGATGCCATCTATGATGATGAGCCTTTTGGATTCGAAAGGGACCCGCTGACACCCAACATAAAAATGCTAGCACAGGATCCCCTAGAGGAAATCGACTTGGGGGAAGGAACAGTCAAAAGGCCAATGTATATAAGCGCTAACCTTGGCCCAGAACTCAAAATCAAAGTGATCCAACTTCTGAAGGAGTATAGAGACTGCTTCGCTTGGGATTATGACGAGATGCCTAGATCGAGTAGAGAATTGGTAGAACTGAAGTTACCTATCAAGCCTGGAAGCAAGCCAGTTAAACAGACTCCAAGGCGATTTGCGCCAAAAATCTTGTCAAAGATCAAGCAAGAAGTCGAAAGGCTCCTCAAGTGTAAGTTCATCCGCACAACAAGGCATGCCGAATAGATTGGTAATATAGTTCCCGTCATTAAAAAGAATGTGACTTTAAGGGTTTGCATTGACTTCAGAGATCTGAATGCGGTGACCCCAAAGAGCGAATATCCAATGTTTATGGTAGATATGCTTGTCGATTCCACCGCAAGCTATAAGTATCTTAGTATGCTCGACGGGTACTCTGGATACAATCAAATGTTTGTTGTTGAGGAAGATGTGCCGACAACGGTATTTCGATGCCCTAGAGCCTTAGGCACCTACGAATGGGTGGTGATGCATTTTGGTTTAAAAAATGCCAGGGTAACCTACCAAAGAGCAATGAACTCTATTTTTCATGATTTTATCAAAACAATTATGCAAATTTATATTGATGATATAGTTGTCATGTCTGTATCAGAAAAAAAAATCACATAGATCATCTTTGACAGTCATTCAAAAGGACTAGGAAGCATGCTCTGAAGATGAAACCTCTCAAATGCGCATTCAGTGTGCAGGCCGGGGATTTTTTAGGCTTTTTGGTCCACAAAAAGGGGATCAAAATCAATCAGAATAAGACCAAGATAATTATAGAGGCGAAATAACCATCAACAAAGAAGTAGCTGCAGTCTTTGCTATGAAAGATCAACTTCCTAAGGAGGTTCATCTCAAACCTAAGTGGCAAGACTCTAGAATTTTCTCCTCTACTTCAACTGAAGAATGAAGGTTTCGAATGGGGGAAGACGCAACACGGAGCTTTCGACAAAATCAAAGATTATCTTGTTCGTCCTCTAATTTTGTCGCCTCCTTGTAGAAGTAAGAGTATGAGGTTGTACATTTCTGCGTCTGATGTAACTATATGGAGCATGCTTGCGCAAGAGGATGAAAATAGCATCGAATTAGCCATTTATTATCTTAGTCGAGTCCTCAATGATGTAGAAATTAGGTATATTATGATTGAAAATTTGTGTCTATGTCTGTATTTTTCTTGTACCAAGTTACAACATTATATAAAGCATTTTGATGTGTATGTTTCGTTTCATTTTGATATTATTAAGCACATGTTATCTAAGCCAATCCTGCACAGTCGAATTCGAAAATGGGAACTTGCCTTAACCGAATACTCACTAACTTATATGCCTTTAAAGGCCATTAAGGGACAAGTGGTCGCAGACTTTATAGTCGTAAACTCCATAGTCGAAAATTCCCCAAAATATCTAGAGCTTGAAACTTGGAGATTATATTTTGATGGTTCTAGTCACAAAGATGGAACGGGTATTGGAATATTGATTATCCCTCCTAATAAAATTACAACAAAATTCAAGTATAGGATCAAAGGTCCTTGCTCAAACAATGAGGCTGGATACGAGGCTTTGATAGCCGGCCTTGAAATTCTGTTGAAATTGGGAGCCACTAGAGTCGAAATAATTGGTGATTCTGAGTTGGTTGTAAAACAGATGACAAAGGAATATAAATATGTCAAAGAAAATCTAATAATGTACTTTGTAATAGCAAATCAACTATTACGAAAGTTCGAAATGGTGAATATTAGACACATTCCTCGACTTAATAACTAGGAGGCCAATGACTTGGCTCAAATTGCTTCTGGGTACAAAATTTCAAAAGAAAAATTGAAAGATGCGATCGAAGTTTAAGGGAAATTGATGGCGACCAGAATGTCTTCGACAGATTTGGAAACAACAAAGCTGAGCTATGCAGATGAAGAGAACTTTGAGATATTGGCTATCGACAACCTGATGGATGTAAATTGGAGAAAAATAATAGTTGATTAATTAGAGAATCCAACAACATTGCAGAGCGGAAAGTCAAGTATCATTCTTTAAGTTATACTCTTATGGGAAATGAATTGTTTAAAAATACGCCTGAGGGAGTTTTACTTAAATGCCTTAGTGAGGCTGAGGCGTACTTAGCCCTGTCGAATGTCCATAATGGGCATGTGGGGCTCATGTTAGATGTCAAACATGCTACATATTTGTATTCAATACCTGGCATTTTTCATTACTTTCTATGTTTAACTTGTTGATTTTAGTGGTGATTTGTTGTAGTTCTTCAAACATTGGAATATACTTATGGTTCTTGTAATTTGTGTGCTAGTGTGCAGAAATAGGCATGAAATGATCAAGAAAGTAAGACACAAGGAGTTGGTGCAAGCTGCCATAGAATCAAGAAAGCAATAGCAGGGTTCGCTAGGAGAATCCTGGCGAAGTCACCAGCGAAGGTTCGCCTAGCGAACGGTAGCGAATCTTCCAGCGAGGAAGGCCAGAAAGAGTCAGTAGGAAAAGGGAGTAAAATTTGCTTAGCGAAGTGCCAGCGAGTGTTCGCTGCTTTGCTCGCTGGGCGAAGGTGCTGGCGAAGGACCCTTGGCTGAGGCAGAGGAGAAAGGTCCCAAAATTCGTTGGGGCGAAGGTTTTGGCGAATGGCTCGCTTAGCGAATGATTTGTTTGCCTAGCGAACCCGCGATAACAATTGGGGCGGTTTAAGTTTCTGAGGCACTTAAAGTGCCATTTTTTGATCCATTCGCTAGGCGAGTGATTCCTTCGCTAGGCGAGGTCTGCAGAATTTTAGTATCTTATAAATAGATTTTTACTTTTCTTTGAGAGGGACTTGCTCTTTTTCACACTAAAAAACATAGTTTCTGAACTTTGATCATTCAAGAGTGTAATTTCACATAGAGAAGCTGAATTCACATCCATTCTCGATTATTCGACTCGGATGTTCTTTCATCTCCTCTTGAAACTTGTCATCCAAGCTACCATGAGAATGCGTAGCTACACACTTTTGTGGTAAGGTTAGATGTAGTTGATCTTGATCATATGTATTTCTTTTGATCTTTTGTATATGAACAAGGTTATTGATCAATATAAATGAAGTTATTTGTTCTTAATGATGTATGTGTGGGTTGTATCACTCTAGACATAGATTTTACAATTGATGACCTAATATTTTCATCTCTTAAAAACCAAACTCTAGACATAGATTTGAGATTTGTTATTTGCTTTGTGTTGATCTTAACGATTGTTGTTTCGGTTGTTAGCATGAGACATCATCTAACGGTTTAAACAACAATACTCACAAATTTGCTTTAGACATAAACTTATTCGAGAGGATACGCAGTTGTATTGGTCAGAAACTGAGTTCATATGCTTGATTAATCGGATATGTGTGAAAAGGATTAGCAAAACCTAATCTTGACATGCCTTTCTAAAACCTTACAAACTCTTTGCTACAAATTTACTCTTTGCTACAAATTTATGTTAAACAAAACCAAGAACCATTTGAAACTCTTTAACTTAAAACGTTGCGACTATTGAACGGCAAGCATCAAATATCGCACAATCCCTGTGGAGACGATAAAAACACCCCCCGAAATACTGTTTCAACAAATTGGCGCCGTTGCCGGGGATTGTTTATTGATATTGCAAGCATTGCAATAGTTGTTTTGTTTTAAGCTTGTTAACTTTTTCTTGAGCTTGTTGATTTGTTTTGTTTAGTGTACAGACTTTGTTTTATGCGAGGGAAACTACCGGCAGACCAACTTCTGTTCGATCCCGAGATTGAAAGAACCGCTCGTAGAATCAATAGCAGAATGAGACGAAGGGAGCAACTAGCTAGACAAAGGCAAGAACAAGAGGGAAGTTATACTTCTACACCACCACTATTTCCACAGTTACTTCCAGCTATGGAACATCCACCACCACCACCACCACCTGCTTCTAGACCGTGTACCAACAGTCCAAGACATAATGCACAGTTTGCTCGCAATGCTCACAATGGTCGGCATTCAGAAATGAAGACTGGCATTCTCCAGCTTCTATATTAGACTCCTTTTACTGGTATGGATCATGAGGATCCTTTCACACATCTGACAAAGTTCTATGAGATTGCGGAAGCAACTGGTGCGCCCGAAGCTGAAGAGGAATCTCTGTTTAAGAGACTATTCCCACATTCCCTCATTGGGAAGGCCAAGGAATGGTATCTTGATCAGTCGACAGCAATAATGACTGATTGGAATTAACTTGAAGAAAATTTTTTGGAGCGATTTTTTCCACATAATCGTTTCATGGAGGCAAAGACTGCAATGGCAGTGTTCACACAAGGTGCCAACGAATCTCTCAACGAAGCGTAGGAGAGATTCAATTCTATGTTGAGATAATGCAATGGGCATGGCTTTGATGAATTGTCTCAAATTCATATTTTTCGGAATGGACTTCAACTAGTGCAGAAAACATTATTGGATGCCACCGCAGATGGATCTTTGATGAGCATGAGTGCCAAAGAAGCCATTGCCATAATTGACAAGATGGCTTTAAATGACCATCAGGGAAGCCATAACCGTGGCCCTTCTCAAAGGACTCCGAGAGTTTTAGAGTTGGGAACCAATGATGCTATACTTGCTCAAAACAAGTTATTATCCTAACAAGTCGAGTTGTTAACGAAACAAATGTCTAAACTTCCTCAACAACTCAAGGAGATTCATGACTCCTCAAGCAAAAATGTGCAAGTCTTAGTATGTGAACTTTGTAGAGAAGACCATCATACTGGATATTATCCTTCAGTTGTGGAGGAGGTGAACTATGCGGGAAACCAAAATCAAGGATACCAACCCCGACCTCCTTATCAACAAGGCAATCAAGGTTACCAACAAAGAGGTAATCAAGGTTATCAACAACCGTGGATACCGCAAGAAGTCGGACCGTCAAACTGTCAACAATACCAAAATTACACTCAACCTCCGCAAGCTCCCATTGGAAATACAAAGATGGAAGACATTCTCACGCAATTTATGCAAATGTCAATGTCAAATCAGAAGAATACCGATGCGGCCATAAGGAATCTTGAAACACAAGTCGGACAATTATCAAAACAATTGGCCGACCAACAAAAAGGAAACTTTACGGTGAATACTCTACCAAATCCTAAAGAGCATTGTAAGGCTATTCTTACAAGAAGTGGAAGAGAGATTGACATGGGTGTGGGTGAAGTTGTAGTGGAGGAGGAGGTTGTAGTTGAAAAAGAAAAAGATAATGATGAGATTGAAGTAGAAAAAAATGTTGAGGGTGATTTAGTTGAAAATGAAATGAGAAAAAGTGAGGAAGAAGAAAAAAGAAAGAGAGAAGAAAAATTGAAAAAAACTAGGAAGGGGAAGGAACCGACGAATAATATTCCGATCCAACATTTACCATATCCTCATGCTCCTTCAAAGAAAGATAGTGTAAGGCACTATGCTCGATTTATGGATATTTTCAAGCAATTGCAAATAAACATTCCATTTTCCGAAGCTTTGGAGCAAATGCCAAAATATGCGAAATTTATGAAGGATATTCTCACAAAAAAAGAGGTATACAGATCAAGAGACTATCATAGTGGATGCTAGTTGTAGCGCTATCATTCAACGTACTCTCCCGAGGAAAGAAAGTGATCCGGGACGAGTCACCTTGCCGGTTACTATAGGTAATGTCTATGTGGGCAACAGGTTGATTGATTTGGGCTCTAGTATCAATTTGATACCTTTGTCGATTGTGAAACGATTAGGACACATGAAATTGAGATCCACTCAAATGACATTGCAACTCGCCGACAAATCCACTACACATCCTCATGGTGTAGCGGAAGATGTATTGGTTAAAGTGGACAAATTTTTATTTCCTATTGATTTCGTGGTTATTGAAATGGAGGAAGATGAAGACGCTCCGTTGATTCTTGGAAGACCATTTATGAAAACTGCTAGAATGGCAATTGATATGGACGCTGGTCTTATGAAGGTTAGAGTCCAAGATGAGGAGGTTTGTTTCAATATATTTGAGGCCATGAAACACAAGAATGACAAAGGTGACTATTTTAGAATAGACGCAACGGAAGAAGCTATTATAGATGTCACAAAGCAAGTTCATGTCGTGTCCCCTTTGCAAAGAGCTCTTGATGATTCCTTTGAAGTATTCTCCGATGAAGAGGAAAGAGCACTTGAAGAGTGTTTAAAGGAACTTGAATCTTTGGAGGAGTTGCAGCCTTGGGAGTGTGAAGAGGAAGTGTTAAAAAAAGAGGTGAGTGATGCGAAATCTCAACTTGAATTGAAGGTGTTGCCTTTCAATTTAAAATACGCTTTCCTTGATGACGGTTGTAACCAACTGGTTATCATTAGCAGCATTTTATCTGACAATGAGGAAAATCGGTTAATTCAAGTTTTGAAGAAAAATTAAGAAGCAATGGGATGGACTCTTTCCGATCTTAAAGGCATAAGTCCCTCTTATTGTATGCATCACATATTCATGGAAGAGGATTTCAAAACGGTCGCTCAACCGCAACACCGTTTGAATCCAACAATGAAAGAAGTAGTGAGAAAAGAGGTTGTCAAGCTCTTGGATGCTGGGATGATTTACCCGATTTCTGATAGTCCTTGGGTAAGTCCAGTCCACGTTGTGCCTAAAAAAGGAGGAATGACTGTGATCCGAAATGAAAAAAATGAGTTGATTCCGACAAAAATGGTGACGGGATGGAGGATGTGTATAGATTATAGGAGGCTAAACACCGCTACAAGGAAAAACCATTTTCCACTCCCGTTTATGGACCAAATGTTAGAGAGATTGTCGGGCCAACAATTCTATTGCTTTTTGGATGGTTATTTCGGGTATAACTAAATCTCGACGGACCCGGATGACCATGAGAAAACGGCATTCACTTGTCCTTTCGAAATTTTTGCCTACCGAAAGATGTCGTTTGGTCTATGCAACGCACCGGCAACGTTTCAACATTGTGTTCAAGAAATTTTCTCCGATCTTATTGAAAAGACGATGGAGGTTTTCATGGACGACTTCTCCATTTTCAGAGCGTCTTTTGATCTTTGTTTGAGGAATTTGGAGGTCGTTCTTGAACGGTGTGTTGAGACAAATTTGGTATTGAATTGGGAGAAGTGCAATTTTATGGTTACAGAGGGAATAGTGCTAGGCCACAAAGTCCCCTCCAAAGGTCTTGAGGTTGATCAAGAAAAAATTGAAGTGATTGAAAAGTTGCCTCCTCCAACTAATGTCAAAGGCATCCGAAGTTTTCTCGGACATGCGGGATTTTATCGGAGGTTCATCAAGGATTTCGCAAAGATTGCAAAGCCTTTGAGCAATTTGCTCAACAAAGATAAGTCCTTTGATTTTGATGAATCTTGCATGTTTTCTTTTAATTTTTTAAAGAAAAGTTTGACTACCTCACCCATAATCATCGCACCTAATTGGAAATTGGATTTTGAACTTATGTGTGATGCGAGCGATTATGCGGTGGGTGCAGTTTTGGGTCAACGGAAAACAAAATTTTTTCATGCTATACACTATGCGAGCAAAGTTTTAAACGAAGCTCAAATAAACTATGCAACAATTGAAAAAGAGTTGCTTGCGATAGTGTATGCATTGGAAAAATTTCGTTCCTATTTGATTGGGTCGCGAGTTGTCGTTTACACGGATCACACGGCGATTAAGTATTTGCTCACTAAGCCTGATTCTAAACAAAGGCTAATTCGTTGGATCCTCTTGTTGCAAGAATTTGATTTGAAAATTCGTGACAAGAAAGGATCCGAGAATTTGGTGGCGGATCACTTATCCCGCCTTGTAAATGTTGAAGTGACAAAAAAGGAATTTGAGGTCAAAGAGGAATTTTCGTATGAAAAATTGTATATGGTGCAAGTTAGACCATGGTTCGCCTATATGGCTAATCACAAAGCCACCGAATTAATACCAGATGGTCTAACTCATCATCAAAAAAAGAAATTTTTGTCGGACGCCAAGTTTTTTGTGTGGGATAAACCATATTTGTTTAAAGTTGGTGTCGACAACCTTTTGCGAAGATGTGTGTCAATGAATGAAGCCACTAACATACTTTGACATTGTCACAACTCTCTGTATGAAGGACATTTTAACGGGTTAAGAACGAAAACGAAAGTCCTTCAATCGGGCTTTTATTGGCCTTATTTATTCAAAGATGTGCATGCGCATGCCCAAAGTTGTGACAAGTGTCAAAGAAGTGGTGGAATTTCAAAGCGGCATGAAATGCCTTTACAAAACATGTTGGAAATTGAAGTGTTTGATTGTTGGCGAGTTGACTTTGTTGGACCTTTTCCATCTTCATTTTCCAACGAGTATATTTTGGTCGCAGTTGATTACGTTTCCAAATGGGTTGAGGCAATAGCATGTGCTAAGGCCGACGGAAAAGCTGTGATAAAATTTTTGAAAAAAAACATTTTTGCTCGATTTGGTACTCCGCGAGTGTTGATAAGTGACGGAGGATCCCACTTTTGCAACGCTCAGCTTGAAAAATCCTTGGAGCAATATGGTGTTAAGCATAAAGTTGCAACACCATATCATCCTCAGGCCAATGGGCAAACGGAGGTATCGAACCGGGAAATTAAAAGAATTTTGGAAAAAACGGTGTCATCCTCAAGGAAGGATTGGTCGAATAAGCTTGATGATGCTTTGTGGGCTTATCGGACGGCTTTTAAGGCTCTGATTGGTCTCACACCTTTTAAAATGGTCTACAGTAAGAATTGTCATTTACCGGTCGAGTTGGAGCATAAGGCATTTTAGGCCTTGAAATTTCTGAATTTTGAGCCAACTTTGAGCAGTGACAAAAGAAAAATGCAATTGCGTGAATTGGATGAATTGCGTCTCCAAGCGTATGATTCTAATAAGCTTTACAAAGATCATGTCAAAACTTACCATGACAAGAAAATAATGGCCAAACAGTTTGAAGTAGGACAGCTGGTCCTACTCTTCAATTCTCGATTAAAATTGTTCCCAGGAAAATTGAAATCAAAGTGGTCTGGTCCATTTCGGATTCGAGAGATTAAGTCATATGGGGCATTAGTCATTGAAGACGCAAAGACAAATGAGAGTTGGATAGTTAATGGTCAGAGGTTGAAAATTTATCTGGGAGGTGATTTCGAGCGGAATCCCGCCGTTGTTCCTTTTTGCGATCCTTGAGGTTGCATTGGACCGTCGAGCTTAGCCGACGTTAAACAAGCGCTTGTTGGGAGGCACCCCAACATTGTAAGTATTTACTGCTTTGTTGCTGTTTTTAGGTATTTGTTAAAGTTTTGAAGTGTTGAGAAATGTGGTAAAGTGCTGAAAAATTTGAAAAAATTATGTCATGTTCGCTGGCGTTCGCCTAGCGAGCCTGGGGCGAGCATTCACTGGCTCCTTCGCTTAGCGAACCCAGCGAGACAGGTCATGTTGTTTTGCCACATCAGTTAAAATTGGGTGTAATTTTTGGGTGGGCCAGACAATTGAGCCCATGACCCAACTCGTTTCTGAGAATTATGAGAGGGAAACCCTAGTTTCCTTGCTCACTTTGCCTCTCCCACCATTTTCAAAACTTTCTCACCTCTCAAGAACTCTATACACACATTGTCTGCTAACGCATTTCATCAAGTTCTACTTTTTTCTGTTGCAAAGTTCAGGTGTGTACATCATTTTCATGTTTATTTCTGTTGGACAGTAGGTTAGGGAATGGATTGGATTTTGGATATAAATCAATTAGGTTTTCAAATTTCATGTACCTTTGTTCATAATGTTTATGTGCTGCATGTTGTAAATTAATCAAGTATTCTAAATAGGGTTTTGTTTTAAAAATGAGTGTGCTGTTGGACTGATTGTTTGATATTGTTTTTTTGCATTTTCGTGGGTTCGCTGCCGTGTTCGCTTCGCGAGCCTGGGCGAGCATTCGCCAGCATTCGCTTCGCGAACTTAGGGCGAATGTTCACCAGCCTTCGCCTAGCGACCCCTGGAGCGAACAAAAGAAAATTTAATTATTTTTTTTATGAAGTTTGAATCTCTTGTTGTGTTGCCTTGGTTCACTAATGTGTTGGTTTGCTGTTGTTGTGTTTTATTGGTTTTTTTGTTCAGATGGCAACTAATCCTGCAAAGAAAAGGAAAGCCACAGCTTCTCAGCTGGTACCAATCCGATTTGATGACGCTAGATTCAGAGGAGCCAAGCAGGCTGCACGTTACGAGACCTTGGAAAGGAGACATATTTTAACTGAGAAGAGGTTTAATCTAAGTGACCGTGGAAGTTATAGATCGGTGGATGCACTTTTGGCAGCAAAGAAGTGGGATCGCTTAATGACACCTCTTGATGGTTATAACGCAGAGATTATCCGTGAATTTTATGCAAATACGCTTCCCAAAGATTGGGAGTTGTTTACTTGGACATCTCTAGTGAGGGGGACTGTGGTGAGGTTTGATAGGAGGACTATTAATGCGGTTCTGGGTGATCCATTGTCGTTGGTAGGTACTCAGTTGGATGCTTATCATAGAGATCTTCATCTTCATCGTGACATTCCGAGGATGACCAGTGATCTGCTCGTTCCGGGTAAATATGTAGAAGTCAACCCATCCGGGGTTGCGATTAGATACCGGAGAGTGGATATGCAACCCTTGGCCCAACTCATTTTACTTTTTGTGCTCACAAACATTAAGCCAAGGTCGCATCATAGCACCATCCCTATACAATTGGCCCACCTTGTTCATAGCATTCTTACGAATGTATAGATTGACGTGGCTCGCATTATTGCTGATGAGATCAAGGCCATTGTCCTGAGTGATCTTGGAGGTACTGCTGCTCGGGCGAATGCCCCGCTTGCTTTCCCGTGTCTCATAATGTCGTTGTGTGATCATGCTGGGGTTGATATACCCACACACCGACAAGTCACGATTCCTTCAGCTATAAATGATCGTTATGTGGACAAATTTTATAATCCTAGAGGGGCAATTGGTGAGACATCTGGTGTTGCTACTGATGCTAGCACTGGGGGTGGTGAGGCTGCTGGTTTGGGGTCTCATGCTTTTTATCCTTTTCAGCAGGAAATCTGTCAATACAACTGGGATTGGATGGCGTCTTCGCAGCGCGCCATGAATGACCTTCATGATTCTATGCAGGTTTTTCAGTTGCAGATTCTTGATCATGCCGGTGACCATTCTCTGATGTCTAGGGAGCAGTTCTTGACACATGCTGGTTGGCCTGAGGCCAGGCCAGTACTCGGAGGGGAGGAGGATGCAGCTGATGATGCTGCTGAGGAGGCTGAGGATGATGAGGAGGCGACTGGTTCGGCCCGTGGTTCCGAGGAGGAGGATATCGAGTTGTCCGAGGAGGACTGATTTTGGAGTTTCAGATTTTGTACTTCCTTTGTGTTACAAAGTGAAGTTTTATCATGTTTTATGTATTTTGTTTTATTTCAGTTTAGTATTGATGTACTTTATCCACTGTGTTGGATTATTTTGGGTTGGATGATGTATGTGTACCCTTGGTGGTATTTTTCTTTGACTTTATAGGTGTGTTTACACCATTACATTCCTATTATTATTAATATTATGTTTGAATTAAATGTTGTTTTATGTTACCTTTAGTTTAGTTTTTAGTAGTGGTTAAATGGTGCTTGTGAATATTTAATGTTTCCTTCTTTTGTTGATGAAACTTGGAGAATTTTGGGTTGGTGATTCTTGATCTTAAAAGAAGATTCTTCCAAGTTGGATGGCGATGATAGTAATTTAAGCATGATATTGTCAGCAAGGTACATAGTTACCTAGTTCTAGAATTTTGAATGTGTTAGAAATTGTGTCTTTGTACAAATGAAAACTGTGGTTCTTGTTACAACTTTATTGTTTGCGTATGTCATTTAGGTCCAAAAATCACAAAAGTGAGGAACCTCCAGGTTATACAATATGCTTTGGATTGCTGATAGATTTTGTTTTATACTTTTAATTCATACTTGTTCTTGTGATTCTTGTGATTTTGTAGAAGTATTAGAAAGGATCAAGGCACTTGTTAATATTGAACACAACCATTTCCAAACAGTAATTTACCCATGAGTAGCGAGAATTTGTTAGCCCCTTTGAGCCTAAATTATTTTAGATATCTTTTAGTGATGAACTTTGTGTTGTACATACTGTGAAAATCAAGTGCATCATTGAATTTTTGAGAGTTTCTAAAAGTTTTCTTCTTGAACCTTGGAACTTTTATTTTAATTGATTTCCTTGCCTTAAAAAGAAAGGAGCATTCACTGAAGGTTGAGTCTAAAATGAGTTAGGGAGAATGAAAAAGAAGGATGGTGAATTACTCAAAATTTTGAAAAAAGTTCAAGCAAGCATGTAAAGAAAAGAGTATGTGAATATTTGTGTACAAAAGAGAAAAAGAACGCTTTCTTGAATGAGAAAAATAGATTAAATAATTGTGCAAGGAAGTTTGAGAAGGTGTGATAATAAAAAAAAGTGGTGAATGAAGTTGAGGTGTTGTGAATACCGTGTAGTGTGAATGTTCTTTGGCATCGGCAATTTCGATTCAATGACCGTTAGAAATGTCCCTTTATTGTTAACCCGACCAAGCTACAACCTTTATGCCCTTTGTGATCTTTTGCTTCCATAATATCTTTTGTGATCATTTAGATATTGTATGAATTGCTTAGTGTTTACATCATTTGTCATTTGAGTGAAATTGTCCCGTGCTTGTATGCGTGTTTTCCTTTAATCCTTTTTCGAAGCGGAGTGTTAGAATGACATGGGCATGATGATGTAGTTGTTTCTTAAAGCATCGTTCAAAAGTTGTTTAAGAGTCAAGTTCTTTTACATTGTCAATTCTAGGAGTGTGTAATTGTTGCCTTGTTGTAATTGTTGTTTATTTGAGCCGCTTATCTTGTCTTGGTTGAATTTTATACTCGAGCAAATCCTCTTGTTTTCAACGAGAGGCATACTTTGCTTGAGGACAAACAAAGAGTTAGTTGGGGAGAGTTTGTTAGATGTCAAACATGCTACATATTTATATTCAATACTTGGTATTTTCATTATTTTCTATGTTTAACTTGTTGATTTTAGTGGTGATTTGTTGTAGTTCTTCAAACATTGGAATATACTTGTGGTGCTTGTAATTTGTGTGCTAGTGTGCAGAAATAGGCATGAAATGATCAAGAAAGTAATACACAAGGAGTTGGTGCAAGCTGCCATAGAATCAAGAAAGCAACAGCAGGCTTCGCTAGGCGAATCCTGGCGAAGTCACCAGCGAAGGTTCGCCTAGTGAACGGTAGCGAATCTTCCAACGAGGAAGGCCAGAAAGAGTCAGTAGGAAAAGGGAGTAAAATTCACTTAGCGAAGTGCCAGCGAGTGTTCCCTGCTTTGCTCGCTCGGCGAAGGTGGTGGCGAAGGAACCTTGGCTGAGGCAGAGGAGAAAGGTCCCAAAATTCACTGGGGCGAAGGTTTTGGCTAATGGCTCGCTTAGCGAATGATTTGTTCGCCTAGCGAACCCGCGATAACAATTGGGGCGGTTTAAGTTTCTGAGGCACTTAAAGTGCCATTTTTTGATCCATTCGCTAGGCGAGTGATTCCTTCGCTAGGCGAGGTATGCAGAATTTTAGTATCTTATAAATATATTTTTACTTTTCTTTGAGAGGGACTTGCTCTTTTTTACACTCAAAAACATAGTTTCTGAACTTTGATCATTCAATAGTGTAATTTCACATAGAGAAGCTGAAGTTACATCCGTTCTCGATTATTCGACTCGGATGTTCTTTCATCTCCTCTTGAAACTTGTCATCCATGTTACCATGAGAATGTGTAGCTAAACACTTTTGTGTTAAGGTTAGATGTAGTTGATCTTGATCATATGTATTTCTTTTGATCTTTTGTATATGGACAAGGTTATTGATCAATATAGATGAAGTTATTTATTCTTAATGATGTATGTGTGGGTTGTATCACTCTAGACATAGATTTTACAATTCATGACCTAATATTTTCATCTCTTAAAAACCAAACTCTAGACATAGATTTGGGATTTATTATTCGCTTTGTGTTGATCTTAACGATTGTTGTTTCGATTGTTAGCATGATACATCATCTAATGGTTTAAACAATAATACTCACGAATTTGCTTTAGACATAAACTTATTCGAGAGGATACGCGGTTGTATTGGTCAGAAACTGAGTTCATATGCTTAATTAATCGGATATGTGTGAAAAGGATTAGCAAAACCTAATCTTGTCATGCCTTTCTAAAACCTTACAAACTCTTTGCTACAAATTTACTCTTTGCTACAAATTTATGTTAAACAAAACCAAGAACCATTTGAAACTCTTTAACTTAAAACGTTGCGACTATTGAACGGCATGCATCAAATATCGCACAATCCCTATGGAGACGATAAAAACACCCCCCAAAATACTGTTTCAATAGCTCACCAAGTAGGCCACAAGATGAAATGGATTTTGTTTTGACAAGGGATGTATTGACCTACTATGCTGAAAGATTGTTTCGAGTTCACCAAAGGGTGCCAAGTGTGCCAGATACATGCAGGTATACAACACGTCCCTGCAAGCGAATTGCACTCTATTCTGAAGCCTTGGCCCTTCAAGGGGTGGGTGTTGGATCTGGTTGGTGAGATTCGAACAACATCTTCTAAAGGTCAGAAGTACATATTAGCGTGCATTGATTACTTTACTAAATGGATTGAGGTTATACCTTTGATACATGTTGATCAAGAAGCAGTGATTGAGTTTATCCAAAGACACATAATTTATAGATTTGGGATCCCAGAGACCATCACAACTGATCAAGGGCCAGTATTAACTGTTCGAAAGGTCCAGGACTTTGCTAAAGAAGAAGGGTTCAAACTTTTAACATATATGCCTTATTATGCCCAAGAAAACCTTCAAGTCGAAGCAGCAAATAAAGTGGTAATCAGATTAATAATAAAGCTTGTGGGGAAAAAGCGAAGAAATTGGCACAAGACATTGGACCAAATCTTGTGGGCCTGTCGAACCTCCCCTAAAGAGGCTACAAATTCTATGCCTTTTCAATTGACCTATGGACATGATGTAGTGTTACCAGTCGAAATTTATCTCCAATCAACTAGAATTCAAAGACAAAACAAAATCCCATATGAATCCTACTGGAGTATGATATTGGACGAACTAGTTGATCTAGACGAAGAGAGGTTGAATGCCTTAGAGTTATTAAAGAGGCAGAAA
The DNA here is from genome assembly GCA_022829125.1 of Lathyrus tuberosus. Lineage (NCBI taxonomy): Eukaryota > Viridiplantae > Streptophyta > Magnoliopsida > Fabales > Fabaceae > Lathyrus > Lathyrus tuberosus. The sequence goes on along the minus strand of JALAZF010000574.1, from coordinate 1,040,893 downwards.
AAAAGGGTAGAGAAAGCATATAATAAGAAGGTTAAAATCAAATCATTTTCAAATGGAGACTTCATGTGGAAAGTAATTCTACCTATGGATCGAAGAGATAGGACATCGGGTAAATGATCCCCAAAATGGGAAGGTTCATTCCAAATTGTTCAAGTTTTTTCTAATATTGCATATGAGATCGAAGATTTAGCCGAGGATCGAAGAATCCCGAGAGTAAACGGGAAATATTAGATAAAACATAAGTCTGCACTTCAAGAGGTAAAAATATTAACAGAGTAGTTCTCATGCAAGATCGAAGTCAAAATGGTAACTAGATTAAAAGTGCCAAAATGGATAAAGTCATTACATTACAAATTCTAAGGTAAAAAAAAACGTCAAATAGTTACAACATGAGTAAGAAAGATAACTAAAAAGGTAGAGCAACCTTCATGCGTTCATACTTTATCTTCGAAAGCGACAAGCGGCGGTCGATCACAGATTTGTTAGAGTTGAGAGTATCAATTTCTTTTCCCAAAGCTTGGGACCGTTCAACATGATCCACCCCTACCTAGATTTCGTTGTCAAGTTCTTTGCGGTCAAGCTTTTGAGTCTCCTCTTGGCGCTTTTTGGCCTTTTGGATCTTAGCTTGCAGCTCTTTGATTTGTTGTTCCCAGGCATAATGTTGCTAGCGCAGGTCTCGAATTCTTCTTGACTTTGTTCAAAGTTATTTTCTAATTCTGCAACATTGTTTGTGGACTTGGTAGTAGTGTCCCATTCAACTGTTTGGGTATCCATTTTGTTCTGGATCTTGTTCAAAACTTCCATTCTACGGTTAAGGTCTGCGGTGACATGATCCATAAGTAGCCTGAGCTCCATGATGATATCTGCAATTTCTGAAAGAGTGGATAGGATGTCGATTTATTTCAAGAAATCCTTGATCCTAAAGCAGGCAAAATGATTGTCTTCTAGGACTTGAAGCAAGTTAACATTAAAGGCTTTCTCCTTGATCTTTTTTAGCAATTCATTAGTAGGCTCATTTATAGATTGACCACCAGAAATGGTCAAGGAATTGGAGCATCTATCATTCGAGCTACCTCTTGTGCTCATGATCGCCTTCAGGAATTCTGCTGGCTTATTCTTCTTTAAGATTTGCAATTCTTCCAGGGAGAAAGCAGCAGTTGTATCAGTCGAAGGGGCATTAAAATCTTTGACAATACCAAAGGTTTGGTTGGTTTTGCGCATGTCACCTGGGTTTGCATCATCATCTTCCTCTTCGTCCTGAGGGTCGTTAGAGACATCAAACATGGGTTGATCTTCGTCTTGGTCTTCGTCTTTGTTTAGGGCATCTTCGCCTTGGTTGAGGATTTTTGGCAAGGAGTCGTCTGTTTTGCCCTGGACATTCTCCTCTGTATTTTGGATGTGCATGGTTTCCTGGAATTTTGTGGTGTAATTCTCTTCTTCTTCGTTATCTTCACAATCGGAATAAGTGGTTTGAAAGTGTTGGGTTGTATTATTTGGAGGCGAGATCTCTTGTCGTTCATCAGAAGATTTGTTCACTTCGCCCGTAGACCCCTTAGTCGAATCTTTGTTGGATAAGAATGGTACGAAGGAGTGCTGGCACTCCCAGGGATAGTGTGTTTAACGCCCGATTATTCAGTGTCGTCTGCGCCATTCTGAAAAAAGAACCGAGTTACGATAAGTCGGGGAAAAAAGGAAAATGGCTAAGGAAAATGAGGTGAGATTCTATTACCTTAAGACCATCTGCACCAGGGCTGGAGTTATCACTCTCGATCCGTTTAGGAGTATCCTTGACAGCAGGTTTAGGGTCTTTGCCTTCTTTTTCTTCTTAGAAGGTTTATAAGTGTCTGGTGAGAGATCATCATCATCTGACTCAACTGTTTGAGCCTAGGGATCATTGGTCTTTCATTTCCTTGGAGTTGGAGGTGGTTTTCGACTAACCTGAAAATAACACAAGCATTAGCATATGAAGATAATACATAAAGCAAAATAGTAACATACGAAGTATACCTTTGTTGTTATTTTGGTGGTTTCCTATTCTTAGCCTTCGTCCTTGGCCAAGCTGGAAACTTTCTTCGTCGGACCCTTTATCTATTGTTTTCTTTCGACGATTAAAAGAGGAATAGGTCAAAACAGTTGTCACAAATAAAAAGGGTGTCAAGTAATTGTTAGGAGAGAAAATAAATTAAAAAACCCTCATATTGCACACCTTCATATATGGGAGAGAGTATGTGAAGACGCTCTATGTCAATATGAAGATGACCTTTGAAACTATCCAGAGTGTGCTTAGTTAGAACCACCCGTTGGGCAAGTTTTTGAGAGTTTTGTCAAAGAATTTTCATGAAGTCCCCACAGACAAACTAATTGAGAAATGAAGGGCTAAAAGCCATGCCGAAATCAACAGTTCGCAGTCAAGGGAATCTTGGTGGGTGCAAATTAAAATCCAACTCATACATGTATTCGTGTTTAACGTACGGAGGTAGTTTTAAATTAGGGAGTTTCTTTGTAATTTTTTCTCTCAAAGTTACTGCTGCTTCGTGGATGGTTCGACTAAGATCATCAGGTCTGTAGGAAGTCTCAAAGTACTTTTGGAATGCTTGGATTTCTTTGATGTGAGTCAAAATACCTTTTTTGGATTTTCCCTGTACAGAAGCAAAAACAGTAGTTAGGTGCTGAGTAAAAGCAGGAGCGTCGAACATCTCTATAGAGTAATAATTTCTCCACCAAGTGTCATATTATTGAGTGTAGTAGTATGATGGTTTAAATGGAATGGGAGTAAGTTGCATAGTGGCAACATAATGAGACATCTCCTCGTTACATTCGCTTCAGTTTGGTATATATTGTAGAGAACAACATCACTTTTCTTAGTGAAGATTGGCTTGGGCATAACTTGGTTGAGACTAAACTATCGAGAGACAAGATTGGGTTGGTAGCTGAGAAGAATTATCTGGTTTTTCGAAGGTCTGAGCCTTGTTGCAATTAATTTTGGTGTTAGAAATGCTTCCCATATGGCCAATGATTCCGCCTCTTGATCTTTTGAAGGAGCAGGGAATTCCTAGTAAACCACTCTGAGCCATAAGTCTTGTTGGCGAAGGGAGCCATAGAAGGAGTGAAGTTGTAGTGCTTGGTGTACATCATCACATATCCAGTAAAAGTTTTCTGCAAATTCATCCCTTCATCATTAGGAGTCAGTTGGACAAGGCGTGTTCCTTCAACCCTTCTGTTGTTGATTTTGCAAGCCTCTTCATTGATTGTGTTGTGGGTTGGAAACGATGATTCGAATGTAGCATTCAGCTGCAGTTGAAGCAATCAACATGGGCCAACCAGTAGTAAGTTCAAACCTAGTTAAATTTTCTTGAGGGTTTTGATGCCTTCTCCTAAAGACTCGTAGAGACAACCTAAAACCATCTGGATAATGTAGAGCTTGTGTCCAGCATGTAATTGGTTTTCCATGGTCAAGAGTTTCTTCGCCACTTACAGAGATTTCGAGTAGAATACGCATCGAGATAGCCAGAGTGCGAGGAAGGCAATGTGCTCTTCATCAGAAAACTCTTTGGTGTCCTTGTTGTGGTGATCTGAGATATAGTGGGTAAAGGTAGCTCGATTGTCATCGAAGCTTATGGTGTCCTCAGTCATGTAGTTAGGATCTAAGTGTCTCTAGTTGGTCGAAGACCAGTGATCGCAGCAATATCGAGAAGGGTTGGAGTCAACATCCCACAAAGAAAGTGAAAGTTGTTATGAGTGTTATCCCTGAAGTATAGGGAAGTTATCAGCATGGTTTGGCAATAGCCAGGTCCAACTTTCGACAATTGAATCATGTCAAAGATCTCTATTTCTTTCCAAGTTTGGTCTTTCTGTTTTTCTATTTTTGCAAGTCAAGACAAATAATTTTCTGAATCTCTGGACAAGTGGCAAGAGTGAAACACTCTAAGTGCATTGCTCATATAATCTAAGTTGATAGGTTTTTCTATGGGCTCAGTCTAAGACTTTACCTGGGTATCATCTACAACATTTGGTTCAGTATTCACAATCTCACTACCAGTTTTAGGTTTCTTCCTACTAGCTATTGGTTTGGTTCGGTGATAAGTTGGAAAGTACTCTTTGAGTCTTTCAGGGTAAGTATTAACATCTAGTAAATGACCTGCAAGTGCATACGTTTTTGCAGAAATTGAGATAGGAATTAATACCTGTGACTGATAAATACGTCGTTTGTCTTCTTCAAGAGGGGGCTCTGAAATGTATTGTTGGTTTCCCACGATTTTGGGGCCTAAGATCTTATGAACAGGAGGAATGAGTACTTGTTTCTTGGAGTCTTTGGAGCTTTTGGTTTTTGACGCCATTGATGATGGAAAATATGGATGAAATCTGTTTGTTTGGAGCTTTGTTGAGAGAAAATGAAGAGTTTTTCTTGTGCTTCAGAATGGAAAAAGTAAGAAAGAAGGTGAAGTGAGGTACTTATAGTGGGATGAAAATACGTTTCATTTTAAAACGTTGACAGTTGTTGAAGATCGTGGGACGCGTGTTAATCGGAGAAAGAATGATTAGACGGTGACAGTTAGCGTGACCCACGATCTCCTAGGAAATAGGAATGTGATGATTAACTGAGATTTTCGTATGTCTCGATGAGACATTTGAAGAAACATGGTCATGATGACCATGACGTCGTAGCAGTAAAGATAGTGTTGCATCGAAACGTTTCAAAAAATGTCTTTTTCTCCATATAGTTGAAAACGAAATTTTTGGGGGGCAATTTTTTAGCTGGAATTTCGACGCTTAGGAGTATTTGAAATAAGCTAGTAGAGATAAAGGAGATATCCTGGAAAAGAATATATTTATTTCGACGAAAAGCTTGTGAATGCATATTCGAAGAAGACCCTTTACATAGAAGGAGATTTTGGTCTGGGACTTAGAAATACTCTTGGATTCAGACTTAAGTTCGACGAAGATGTTCGTTTGGAGTTGCGTTCGACGAACGTAATTCGAAATATGGCTAATAACACTATTTATCCTTATCTGTTTCTTGAGAAGACACATGGAAAATTGTAAGTAGTGAAGGCCATGCAATCCAGAACGTGTCATCTTCTGGAGAAGAGATCGTTTGATCACCGTTATTTTCGATTTATTATAAATAGCGATCTTAGTGATTAGGATTCGTGTGCTCTATTTTGTACAAAAACTCAAATATTACTCAAAGTATATGTGTTGTTGAGAAACGAGTCCCTGAGTGAAATGTATGTGTGATCACCATTTTTTACACTTTTTATATCAAATCATTTACAATTTTGTTATTTACATTTGTTATAAATTTACTTTGAAGTTATTTACATTGCTATTTACATTTTTGCATTTCTTTACAAACTTGAATAATACTTTCAATGAAAAGAACATTGTCAAAATGTTCATAAGTGATAAAACTTGAAGAAAACAAAAACACATGTCTTAGGATCAATCTAGTCGATCCTGCGAGTAACCAAAAATATAAAATTTGGAAGACTAGCGCTTGTTTACCAATTTCGACGGTAAACACTATGATAATTATTTCTAATAGAATTTAACTGATCACTAAAAAAAATTTATATTCCTAGTTAGTACGATTGTCAAAGCCATTGATATCGATAATATACCCCATAAGCAGAATTTCTTTAAAGATTTTACTGAAATTCTCATGGAAACTACAAAATAGAAAAACTTAAATGTTATTAATCAACATATTTGTTTATTTTACATTATGCATAAATTATTTTATATTAATATTTATACTTCTTCTTATATTGCTTATATAATTCACTATGCCAAAGAAGGGCTTAGACATCGCTTTTTTGGGCTTAGACAACGCTTAAAAGCGCTGCCTATTCAACCGCTGCTATAAGTAAAGACAGTGCTTTAGTTAATGAGAAAACGCTGCTAAATGTCAGCTTTAGCCAGCGCTTTTACTTTGAAAGCGCTTTCTGTTTGTAACTTTAGCCAGTGCTTTGTCTGTAAAAGCGCTGTCTAAAGAACCCCTTTAGGCAGCGCTTTGACTTTAGACAACGCTTTTGGTTATCTTTAGGCATTGCTTTAGACGGCGCTTTTCTTTAAAAGCGGTGTCTATTCTCTACTTTAAGCAGCACTTTTTATTTAAAGCGCTGTCTAATCCACACTTCAGGCAGCGCTTTTTTCTTTGAAGCGCTGTCTAATGTCCACGAAATTTTTTATATATAAAACTTAAAATAAGTGCTGTCTGATATATACAATAAATATTTACCAGATTATCACCATATTTTGCACCAGGTTTTCACCACATTTTGCACCAGAATATGCATTTAGAATTTGCACCAAATTTTCATAAATTAGAGCTTCAATCCAATAAATATGCACCAAATTTGTCTATTTATATATACATCTTTAATCCAATAATTTATATACACAAAAAATTGATGATATTCAAGCTAAAAAACAACAACAATTCATATATCTTGTTAGCTACAAAAAATCTGATATTCAGGCTAAAAAACAACAACAATGAATTTGTTAGCTCTATCTTCTACATCTGCATATATAACCTGAAACAAAACAACATCAACATTAGACAAAATATAGAAGAAAACAAAGAAGGCATTGTTCTTATCTGATATTCAAGCTGCAAGCATTGCCAAATCTGATATTCAAGCTGCAAGCATTGCCAAAAATGTCAACAAATGATCGTGAGTTATTGAATATTGTCAAGTGCCTATGAAAATCAGTATATGATTCCAACCTTCTATGGCCAAGATATCAATCAATATTTGACAGCACCAACACAATTTATGATTCCAACCTTCTATAACAAACAACAACAACATTGCAACACAATTTAATATACTAATGATGACATATTATCTCATCAAAACTCAAACTTATATATACTCAAAATTCTCATCAATGAAAGAAATACAATATACCTTATAAAACTCTCAGCTCAATAATGAATTGACACCATTCCTCCTTAAGTTCATCCAATTGATCTTTTGAGTAATGAACACATTTGAATTCATCAAAGTACTACATAATAATATAACATAGTATGATTTAGCTAAAAATATTTAATTATATGAGACATATGTGGTAAATATTAAAATAATTCCTAAGTTAGAAATCCATACATTGGATGGAATATCTATTCGATCCAAAAGAAGAGTTTCTTTCATAAACCTCAACATGAAATATCCACAATCTATTCCATTACGCTGACGAGGACACTACACATGGAAAGAAAATACGGATATATATCAGGATATACCCCTTAACTAGTTTTATCAAGTATCATCACTAATATAATCAAAATTGTGAAAATATACCTCCACTCTAATCCATGTAATGTTGTTGGCTTTGCTATTTGGAACTTGAATATCTCTTTGTGATCGAAAAACTTGTATAATGCTAATAAAATATAAACGAATATTTAGAACATGTCACATAAATAAATAAATATACACACTAATATTTAGAACAATCTCACTTACGTATCAATCAACTTCTTCATATCTGGGTATGTTGCTTGATCATTGTGTAAAGAATCCAGATAATATACAATTTCTCTTATCGAATTAATTGCCACCAACAACCAATATCCACTGTAAGATTAAACAAAGGTTAGATGGAAAATTTCCACACAACTTCAAAAAACAAAAAATTATAATAGATGAAGTTAGAATGAAAATCTAACCCGTTGCCAGTATTATATGGTAAAAAGAACAACTTTTCTGTATCTTTGCTGGCCATAAATAAACCGAGTACATACTGTATGACTTCATCTGGTTTCTGTACGATTAACCATGAGTTGATAGTCATGGGAGATAAGAAAGCGAATCTTTGTTCCAAACCACGCGGGCGCATCAATTTGTCATACAAAAACCTTAAATAAAAACATCATTAACATATTAGACTATTCATTTGAAATGAGTAAATAAATTGTTCAATTAATTAAACAAAGTTGATCGGAGTATACCTAATGTATGTATCGACAACACCGATGCCTATTTCCAAATGTTTAAAAACTTGCTCCATATCCTCTCTACCAATTGTTTCCGAATATTCAAAACCAAAAATACCTTCCTCCATAGGTATAAGCTGAGTACCACCATCCGGAATATCTGTTATAAGTAAACATGTCTGAAGGCACAACCTATACTGAGAAGTAGGTTTTTTTCTAGCCGCGGTCTTCTTAGCAACACCCTTTGTTTGTGTGAGAATGTTGCTAATTTCAGGCATCTTACCCCTACTGACTTGTTCAATCTCTTTAGCCTGAATCTAAATATCATATAATTAGTTAGGTGAAGTATAAGATCACGAATTAACATTTTCCATGCATAAATATCATATAATTGTGTTGTACCTCTTTTCTCGATGCAACTGACTCGGTTTGCCGCATAATCCCCTTATCATTTGATTTGGATTTTGTTGGAGTCTAACATTACCATGTAAAAAAATGTTAGTAAAATGCCCGTAAAAAATTTGAATACCCAAAGGTTCATAATGGTTTTAAGCTTACCTTATCATCTAGGCAAATGAGGCTTGACGGCCATGCAACAAACGATCCTATTGCATCTCCCAACAATGTTGCATCCGAAACATCGTCAGGTAGTGGTAATAAGGCATCCCCCTCTAAAACAATATCAATCGATACTTTCAAAAATCCAGTGGAGAGTGGTTTATGGTGAAGCATTTCTCCCAAAGTGTTATGCACTTTTCCCTTGCCAACCATCCGATAAGTCGGTGACGATAAATAGAGTTGACAACGGGAAATGCCCTAAAACCAATAATAAATATGACATTGTTAATGTGTATATATGTCAATTAAATAAATTAAGCTAATTTAATTTCATAATAATATATATAATTACCTCGGGAATATTCGGTTGAAAATTACAATTGATAATATCTTTCTCACTAGTATCTTTAAAAGCTGAAGCTTGATCTCTTTCTTTTTGTTCTCTTTCTTTTTCCTTTTTCAATTCACGAACTTCAGATTGTAATGCTTCCAACTTTTACTCCAGTTCTTTATTGCCAGCCGTTTTTTTCTTTGGTTTTTTCAAGGATGTTGGAGTGATCCCATATCCCTTACCCCTCACACGACCAGAATACTCACGAACATCTAATGCTCGACTAAGTAGGCTCCTGCAATCATTGTCTTCATCTGGAGATATAGACTGAGATAGAGTCTCCTGAAATTCATATGAATATCGAAAATTTGACTTAATTATATGTTAATAAACTTTTGATTTAATTCAAGCAATAATGTTATACTTAAACATTTCTCAAAAATTTGTTGAACATCTTCTTTAACAACTTCATCCTTACCCACACAGGCTTCCTTCCACAAAACATGTTCCGGAAGATATGTTTCAGAACTTTTCTCCTTTATTAACTACACATTAAGCCAAATAACATGATCAAAAATAACCATGATGAACAAGTATATCATTGCAATTTATAAATACTTACTATAGATTGTTGTAAGCGTAGGCATATCCCATACGCCCTTTTTTGTATGGATACGCGGGACTTGATGCTTGTTGCCGATTTATGTCACTTACAGTCTCAAATTCTGGGGTTTTTCGTTTGGATTTAAAAGTTTCCCATTCATGAGGTGTAATCAAATCTGCATATTTCTGTGGAAGCTCTGCATCAATAAAATTTTTATCTGCATCCTTAAGAAACTTGTTTGATAAAAAAGATCTAAACCCACTATGTATTTTTCCGGCCAATCCGAGTATATAATCTTTTCTGGTATCATCAATGTTGAAAGACCTCTACGAAAATCATACACAGAGTGCGTTAGTATAAGTAATTTAAATACATAATCGTCATTAAAAACAAATAACATCACATATGGTACCTGTATCTCAATCCATATTTTGTCTTTAGCTTCTTTCAACGCTTTGTTTCTCCAATCATCACAAGTAATTGGAACTTCTCTCCTTGCAACTGAACCAAGATAACTTGTCAACGTTGAACCGTTAGGCTCAATTAGTTGGTTATCTTGACTCCAATTCACATCATGTTTTATGCCTCGATCTCTATCACGAATGAGTCTCTTCATAATTGTTATTCCTCTTCTAATTTCCCTTTCCACTGCATTACCGGTCTCATCTCCATCATGAATAGAATCATCATGTGGGTGATCCTCGTTACTAGCCATCTAACCTGTAATAAGAGATTGTAATAGTTACAATTCCAACGAAAACTCAAACATTTTTACTGAAACACTGAATTAGCCGACACTCTTATTGAGTTCTACTATTTCGTTTTGTTTTCTTTCCACAATCAACAGAACAGAACAAATCGGAATTAAACTTCAAACAAACAAAAAACCTAGAGTTCAGAACAACAACATCAACAGAGTCAGAAAATAGGGAACGTTACAGTTCCTTTGATTGTGGAAAGAACCGAATCAAGAACAACAACCTAAATTGATGAACACTAAACTAAGCATAGAAATTAAGAACCGAATCAATCAAAGAAAAAGTATACCGTGAAAAAGCTTCAGGTAAAAGATTGCGTGAATGAACCTCGTCGGAGAGAGCAAACAACCTTATGAAGGAGGTGCGCTTAAAGTTGCGTGAGAGGACGGAGGTGCGTGAGAGAAGAAGAAAAGATTTTTCTGGGTTTAGGGTTTTTCGCGAGAGAAGAGAAACAGTTCTGAGAATAGAAAGAATGAATAGAATCTGTTTTTTAATTTTAATTTTAAACAAATTTAGCCAGCGCTTTTGTGAAGCGCTGTCTAATGAGTGCTTTTAGCAGCGCTTTCGCTTTCTAGTTGGGCCTTTAGCTGCACTTTAAGTAAAGCGCTTTCTAATATGGGCCTTTAGCAGCGCTTCGTACATGGGCCTTTAGCAGCGCTTTTGAGAAGCACTGTCTAAGGTGGGACTTTTAGCAGCGCTTTTGAAAAGCGCTGTCTAAGGTAGGCCTTTTAGCAGCGCTTTTGAATAACGCTGTCTAAGGTGGGTCTTTTAGCAGCGCTTTTACACAATTTCGTACATACTTTCCGTGTTTTATTTTTTATTTAACTTATAGCAGCGCTTTTGGAAAAAGCGCTATCTAAGGTGCGTTGCCTAAAATCATCTTTGGCGTAGTGATTGGTGTTGTTGATGAAATAGTTAGTGTTCAAATAAAGTTGAGCGGAAAAAAAGTTGTATCTGTCATATTGAAGGATTTGAATTAATATTTATATATTTTTCTATTTAATATTATATTTTATTTAATATATAGTAATGGTATGATGTGTTTAGTTAACATTTACATCATACATCTAAATAGGGGCAATATTATAAATTGTACTCTATATGGAAAAACTATGGATTTATGTTCTTAACTTACTACAATGACGTCACAAAATCTAGAAAAATAGTCATTGTTCTCACATATGCAATGATAAAGAATTTACAAGGTTGTTTTATTTTCTTTTTAAATAATTGTTTACACAATTTTAACTGTCTTTAAATCTTTATCTTAATGAAAATTATATTACTAACAATTTCTAAAGAATTGACAATGTTATTATCTTAATGGTCATGTGGTTCACAATATACACCTATAAAAAAGTTTGTTCACAATACAACGTGTATGCCCTTAAGTGAATTTTGCAAACTCAAACAGGTATATGTTACACTATATAACATAAATTTTGTTGTTAAACATATCATATAATTTTTAAATATATATTTATAATTTCTGGATTGTTTGCTATTAGGAATCTCTTCGTGTTACAGTAGCCACTTTGAAATTTGTTGTTTCGAAATATGGTTACACTAGATGTTCTTTAAAAGTAAGTGATCCTAAAAATTTATATAAGTGTACATGTGGAGAAGAAGTGAAATAATTTATACCAATGTTAACTTAATTTATATTATTTTAAATTTATAACATAGTATAAATAGTAATTCATTTCACATCGATCATCTTTTCTATGTCATATAAAACAGATACAAAGTTGAAATATATTTCAGCAAGGGTGATACAAAATATCGATTTAATTTAAGATAGTAATTGTGCTTCAATTATTGGGAAAACAATTGATTGTATGCATTAAAGGATGCTGGTGCTTGGATTAATGGCAGGTGGGCCTGGAATTTAGCTAATTTGGAGTTCGATTATTACCCGGATCGTGATCGCGACATTGAGGAGTTGGGATCTTTGTTGGATTCAGTGGAGTTATCTGTGGACAGGAAGGACGTGTGGAGGTGGAAACGTGACCTTCTTCATGGTTTTTCGGTGAATTCGTTTTATGATCTTTGCGACAACGGGGAACTATTATCTGAACCGAAAGCTTTCATGATGGATAGTCTTTGGAATTCTGCTGCTCCTCTTAAAATTCAAATCTTTGCGTGGTGTCTTTTTCTTAATAGGTTGCCTACAAGGGCTAACTTAGAGATTAGAGGTATATTAAGTAATATCCATGACACGGTGTGTGTATTTTGCTTTTTAGTAGCGGAAGATGCAGATCATATTTTCTGTGATTGCATCAAAGTGAGACAGGTGTGGATTAAAATTTGTCATTGGCTGCAAATAGACGACATTAACGACGGCGACTGCTATAGACATTTTATGAATTGGTTGTTGAGGAATAAATGTAAGACTTCTTTGAGTATCTTTGCCTCGTTTTGGTTAATCTCTTGTTGGTGCGTTTGGAGGAGCAGGAACAATATCGTTTTCAGAGACGAGATTTGTAATGTCGATAACATATTCCATTCTATCGTTGCGTCTTCGTGGAGGTGGTTAGCGGTGGGGGAGAATGGTAGGATAAAATGTAACTTATACGAGTGGATTAAATTCCTGCTCGATTTCCTGTAATGTTTGTCCCTAGGTTTTGGTGTCTTGATGATGTTGTTAAGCTTTTGGTTTTCTTGTAAGCCCTACTGTGTACTATTTTGGGTTTAGAGATTCCCTTAATCTCTGTTATTGATTGATTTGCTTATAAAAAAAAACAATTGATTGTATGCGTAAAACGATGTTGAAAGTATAATTTTAAATCAGTAAAATATTATTAGTCCATATTGTCCTCCTATTCATCTTTATGTGAAACCTTGGAGCTATTATTGGTTAATTCATCAAATTTATTGCTAGGTTTTATTGTCTTCCTGTTCATATTATTAGGAGCTATTATTGTTTAATTCGTCTTTATAATATGCTTAAGTCCAATCATTATCTAAATATAGCAATTGTCTTCCTATTCATCTTCTTTCATTAAACATTGAACTTATTATTTGATTTATATTTTTTTTCTTTAAGAGGATCATACAAATCTTTAATGCATAACATATCTTGCATGAATGTCTTTTAAAGTGTATAATTAGTAGAGTTGAGTTTAATCATATTGAACGATTAATTTTTCTCCGCTTAAAATGCACAAAACAAGCAAACTACAACACTCGATACCACTTTATTGAAAAATAGTCAAATAATCAAAATATTTTTCAAGCGAAATACTTTTCTCAAACCTATGCAATTTAAAAGACAACTAACCAAATCAACTCTAGAGCACAATACTAATAACAAAAAAAATAGCAACAACACCAAATTTTTAAAATAGAAAACTTCGCTCAAGGTGAGAGAAAAAAACAATGGGACCTAGCCAATAAAACCTTCCACCGGATAAATAATGAGTATATGAAAATCTTCTTAAGAACACTATGGAATAACAATTTTCACTAATAAAACAATAAAGGTAGGAAGTACACTCAAACAACACTGCCACGAAATGTGGTTATATCAAAATAATTCTAAGAGAAGGTAAAACTACCTAGCAAAGATGTAAATAAAATTAACTAAATAATAGAAACAGCATAGTGATTATGTAGTTCAAACTGATAAAATTTACTACATTCATCTATCACTCAAGATCAATATTTTCTTCTTATCTCAAAACCATTGTGGTACTTTTTTTCCCACTCTATTTTTGTTTTCTCTAACATCCTTGTATAGTTTTTTTTTTGTTATTTTAACATTCAAAAAAATTATTTTAACCACTTGACAAATGAGTTTGACTCAAATAAACAATACACATAAATACCATTTTGTTTCATTTTTTAATTTTTTTTTAATAAATGATGAGTCTTTAAGAGTGAGTCCATCCTACAAATAACACTGATGGATTGCAAAGACAAGTTTAGAGCAATTTAGAAGTGAGAGAGACATGATATTTTTATTCAAAACTTGAAAATATTGGATACGCAAGTCATCTCACTTATAAAATAATTAATTTTTATTAAAAAAAGTGAGAATTCTAACTCACACTTGTATTATTACTATCTTCCTTTTTAATTTTAATGTTTTCAAATTATTTTCTCCATATTACTGCATTTTATATGTGATGTTGAGTCCGACGATCTATGATGGTTGTGACTTGTGATGGATCAAATAATGCATTCAATTTAGTAAAAGAAAATTACGACATATGAAGTCATTAACATATTCTGACCTAAAATCGTGCTATTGAATTTAGTACTTTATTTTAATGCGTCATTTTGAAGGGAAATAAAGAAAAAAATCACATTTGCTTATACTTGACGCCAACACTACATCATATCATATACATATGGAGATAGCTTTTTGAACAAGTCCATTAAATATTAGGTTCAATTTGGGTTGGAGTCAGTAATAATAAGTGTGATGAGGAATATATATCCTTTACCACCAAGCATAGAACATATTCATTTGTCATTATGTTTGGGGGTATTATAACTTTTTTACACTATTAATTACTAAGCACTTTGCTTAAAAAATAAATTAACTTAATATTATCAAAATTAATACCATTCATTGCATTTGAAAAGTTGCTCATGTTAAATGTAATTCATAGTGTCGAAGTCGAAGTCGAAGTCGAAGCATTCATGTGTCGAATAGTTTCGACAGATTCATTTTTAGATTTGATTGGATTCTGTTTTGATTAGATTAGATTTTATGTGATTTAGATTAGATTTGATATTTTGGGCTTTTAGAGTTTTGGGCCTTTGTAAATCTAAATCTATAAATAGGGAGTTTCCCTTGTACATTGTAACACAATTGCATTCACAGTTTGCAGATTAGCAAGTGAATAATAGCAATAGAAGAAATCCCACAGTTCGTGGGTAGAAACACTTTTCTCCAAATATTTCTCTTCTCTCTCTTTTCTTTCTTGCTGTTAGTTTGTTCTTCTTCTTCTTTCTTTGTTCTTCATTATCATTACGTATTGTTTGTGGGCTGGTGATCAATCTTAAGATCAAGATTGAAGCGAAATCATCATAGGGTGTGGTGAATTTCCAACATCTGGTATCTAGAGCTCCGGTTGCGATTCAAGGAGGAAAATCGTGATGGCTATGAATCATTCAAATGGACACTTTCCGGCGACCCTACCAATTCTCAAGAAAGATAATTATGAGAATTGGTGCAAGCAAATCAAGGTGGTTTTCTGTTATCAAGATCTGTGGGATCTTCTGAAGGAAGGAGTAACACCGCTTGGGGAAATGCGACGGATCAAGAAAAAGCTGCACTCAAAGATTTGAAGAAGAAAGATTATAAAGCGCTGTTTATAATCCATCAATGTGTTGATCCAGATAACTTTGAAAAAGTTAGCGATGCAGAATCAGCAAAGGAAGCATGGGAGATTCTTGAAAAGTCATTTGGAGGTGCAGAGAAGGTGAAAGAGGTGAGGTTACAAACTCACAAGAGAACCTATGAGTTGCTTCAGATGGAAGACAACGAAAGTATTACAGATTTCTTCACCAGAGTTACAAAACTGGTGAATCAAATCAAAGTATATGGAGAAACGCTGACGACGAAAGCAGTAGTCTCAAAGATTTTGAGATCGTTGGCTCCTAAGTTCGACCACGTGGTAGTAGCCATAGAAGAGTCGAAAGACTTGTCAGTATTGACGAAGGAAGAGCTTCAAGGGACGCTTGAGTCTCATGAACAAAGGATGGCTGAGAGAGCTGCAGGAAAGTCGAAGAGTGATATGGCTTTGCAGGTGCAGTCAGAAAAGGAAAGGAAAGGCAAAGGAAACGTGAATGACAACAAAGATAGAGGAGGCAGTAATTCGACTCAGAAGAAACCTTGGAACCAAGGCAACCGAAGAAGTTGTGCTGCAGGTAGAGGAAGAGGTGGTGGTCAAAAGCCAGACAAAAGTCACATTCAATGTTTCAGTTGTCAGAAGTATGGCCATTATGTTAGTAACTGTCCAGAAAAGAAGAAAAATCAAGAAACTGATGCAAATCTGGCGAAGCATGAAGAAGAAGAGACGTTGCTGATGGTCACAACGAAAGATGAAGAGAGATTCCAAGATCAGTGGTACTTGGACTCAGGATGCTCATCACACATGACTGGAAGGAAAGATTGGTTTGTCAACATGAAGCCCTCGTCGAAGAACACAGTGAAGTTTGCAAATGACAACACTCTAGCAGCTGAAGGTGTTGGTGATGTTCTGATTATGAGGAAAGATGGCAAAAGGTCAACAATTTCCAATGTGTTGTACATACCAGGCATGAAGAGTAATTTGCTCAGTATAGGGCAGCTTGTCGAAAAGAACTACAAGGTAGTTGTCGAAGACAAGATGATGAGAATTCTCGACGCAGGTGGTAGGTTGATCTTGAAGGCACCAATGTCTCAAAATAGGAACTTCAAGATTGAACTAAATGTGATGGAGCACAAGTGTATAGCAACAGCAGCCAGCAGAGATGAGTGGTTATGGCACTTTCGACTAGGCCATCTCAACTTCAATGACATCAGAGAGCTGAAGAGAAGAAATATGGTGTCAGGATTATCAGAAATCGACATTCCTAGTGAAGTCTGTGAAGAGTGTGTTCACTCGAAACAACACAAAAATAGCTTCAGCAAGGATGCAGGAAGGAAGTCAAAGGCAATACTTGAAGTCATATACTCTAATGTATGTGGTCCAATCCAGGTGGATTCGATTGGCGGCAACAGATATTTTGTCACGTTTATAGATGACTTCAGTCGAAAGTTATGGACTTACCTCATCAAGAAGAAAAGTGATGTGTTTGAGGTATTTGTCAGATTCAAATTCATGGTCGAAAGACAGAGTGGTCGAAGGTTGAAAACTCTGAGGACAGATGGTGGTGGAGAATACGTGTCGAAAGAGTTCGATGCATTGTGTAGAAAAGAAGGGATTGTGCATGAGGTGGTGCCACCCTACACTCCACAGTAGAATGGGATTGCAGAACGCAAGAACAGAACCATCATGAACATGGTAAGAAGTATGTTGAATGGAAAGCATCTACCCAAAGAATTATGGGGAGAAACAGTTTCGACAGTAACATATCTTTTGAACCGATGTTCGGCGAAGAAGCTTGAAGGAGTCACACCAGAAGAATGTTGGTCTGGTGACAAGCCTAGTCTCAGTCACTTGAAAGTGTTTGGATCTATAGCACATAGACATGTGCCAGATCAGTTGAGAAGGAAGCTTGATGACAAATCGAATCAGATGATCTTGATAGGATATCATTCGACTGGAGGTTACAAGTTGTTCGACCCAGTGAATAAGCAGGTAGTGATCAGCAGAGATGTGATCATAGATGAGCTTAAAGAATGGGATTGGAAAGAGAAAGCTAAGAAGGATTTAGTGAGAATCTCTTGTGAAGAACCAGCCACTGAAGTCGAAAGAGAAGTTTGACAGGAACCAGTTGCAGATGAAGCAGGTTCAAGCAGACCTCGACGAACAAGACACATGCCTGCAAGGTTGCAAGAATGTGTAATTACATCAGATGATGTGGTCGGTGAAGAAGGTGAGCTGGTACATTATGCTTTCTACGCAGATGTCGAACCAGTCAATGCAGCTGAGGCATTGAAAGATTCGAAGTGGGTGAAAGCAATGAATGAAGAGTTAGAATCCATCGAAGTCAACAACACATGGTCACTTGTCGAATTGCCTCAAGGCAAGAAGGCAATTGATGTGAAATGGGTTAACAAGGTAAAGGTGAATCCTAGAGGAGAAGTAACTCGACACAAGGCGAGACTTGTGGCGAAAGGATTTCTTCAGAAGGAAGGAATCGACTTCGATGAAGTGTTCGCACCTGTTGCTAGGATCGAAACAATCAGGTTGGTTGTTGGTCTAGCAAATATGAATAAGTGGCACACATGTCAGATGGACGTGAAGTGTGAATTCCTTAATGGTCCCCTAGATGAAGAAGTTTATGTCGCACAACCAGCTGGGTATGTGAAACGAGGCGAAGAAGGAAAGGTGTACAGGCTGCATAAATCCCTGTATGGACTTAAGCAAGCTCCAAGAGCTTGGAATAAGAAAATTGACAGTTTCTTAAGGGAGAAGGAATTTGTGAAGTGTACAACTGAGCATGGAGTATATGTAAGAAGAAGCAATGGCGAATTGCTTATACTATGTCTCTATGTCGATGATTTGTTGATAGCAGGAAGTTGCAAGAAGGAGATCAAAGATTTCAAACATGATCTAAGCGAGGAGTTTGAAATGTCAGACTTCGGAGATCTCTCATATTTCCTTGGCATCGAATTCTACAAGACTAGTAGAGGTTTGATGATGCACCAACGAAGATATGCAGGCGAAATACTCAAGAGATTTGAGATGCAAGATTGCAACTCAACTTCAACTCCAGCTAAGACCAGACTGCAACTGTCGAAGGATCCAGACGATGATGAAGTTGACCCAACCCAATACAGAAGACTTATTGGGTCACTTAGATACCTTTGTCATACAAGGCCTGACTTAGCATACAGTGTTGGTATGGTAAGTAGATTCATGCAGAAGCCAAAGGTATCACACCTAACAGCGACGAAGAGGATACCGAGGTATCTGAAAGGGACTCTTGACTATGGCATTTTATTTCCTGCAGCTGACGAAGGGAAAGAATGCAAGTTAGTGGGATACACAGACTCTAGCTGGTGTAGTGATGCAGAAGATAGAAAGTCCACAGCTGGATATGTGTTTATGTTAGGTGGTGCATCAGTTGCTTGGAGTTCGAGAAAGGAGCCAGTAGTGGCATTGTCATCATGCGAAGCAGAATATATAGCTGCTTCTCTTTGTGCATGTCAAGGAACCTGGATGGTGAACTTGGTCGAAGAGATTACAGGGAAGAATCATGGAGCAATTACCATGAAGATCGACAGCATGTCAGCTATTAATTTGGCGAAGAATCCAATAGCTCACGGTCGAGCAAGCACATCGAAATGAGGTTCCATTATCTTCGAGAGCAGGTAGCAGAAGGGAAGATAAATTTGGAATACTGCAGAACTGAGAATCAGATTGCAGATATCATGATGAAGGGAGTGCAGGTCGAAGTATTCAAGAAGCTAAGATTGATAATGAATGTAGATAGTTTAGACACATTGAATTAGGTGGTGTGTTAAATGTAATTCATAGTGTCGAAGTCGAAGTCGAAGCATTCATGTGTCGAATAGTTTCGACAGATTCATTTTTAGATTTGATTGGATTCTGTTTTGATTAGATTAGATTTTATATGATTTAGATTAGATTTGATATTTTGGGCTTTTAGAGTTTTGGGCCTTTGTAAATCTAAATCTATAAATAGGGAGTTTCCCTTGTACATTGTAACACAATTGCATTCACAGTTTACAGATTAGCAAGTGAATAATAGCAATAGAAGAAATCCCACAGTTCGTGGGTAGAAACACTTTTCTCCAAATATTTCTCTTCTCTCTCTTTTCTTTCTTGCTGTTAGTTTGTTCGTCTTCTTCTTTCTTTGTTCTTCATTGTCATTACGTATTGTTTGTGGGTTGGTGATCAATCTTAAGATCAAGATTGAAGCGAAATCATCATAGGGTGTGGTGAATTTCCAACATTTCACATCCAATTTTAATCAGACAAAAAAAAATCATAAATATAATTGTCACTCATTAGTAAATTTTGATCCTTATCCTTATCCTTATCATATACTCTCTCCGTTTTTTTTATAAGTCGTTTTTGACTTTTCACACCATATTAAGAAATGTAATAAATGTAGTATGGAAAAAAGAAATTATGAATGGTTTTACAAAATTCTTCTATTAATGATATTGGAAAGACAAATTTACATAATTGAAAGGAGAGAGAATAATAAATATTTAAGGGTATAGTAGAAAAAATAACATTAATAATTCATTGGTATTATAAAACGACTTATATTGTGGTACAAATTTTTTTCCCAAAGCACCTTATAAAAAAAACGGAGGTAGTATAATTGTATTATGCTATTTTGTTATTTTAGAATATAAATTAATGATAATTAACAAAATATGGAGGCAGATGCTTAATTAAGTTGTGTTTAAATTGAATGACATTTATGTGAGGTGAATTCTTATCTACCCACTTTAAAAAAGTTGGGTAGAGTTATTCATAGAGTAAATTATCCAACATTGCATTGGAAATCTACAAAATTTAAATCATTAAATAAATAATTAAGTATAATAAAATAATATGGCATTAGTGGATTGGTTGAAGGTAGACTACCTAACTTTTTGTGATGGGTAACGAAGTTGTCCCCTTTATGTGAAGATATCTCTTACAAATAAATACATTATAATAATGATCATGTATTTGTATTTGAAAGTTTTATCTGTTATAACAACTACCTTTCTTGTATAAAGGGTAGTCGGTTATATACTGTGTATATATTGGGGCTTAGACCACCATATGAGATCTTCAAAGTTTATTTTCTTTTGTAATGTGTAAAATTTTGTTTACATTGTTATGGTATCAGCATGACACTTTTTTTTTCTTTTACTTTCACCATGCATTCCCTTCACCTATTTCTCTCTTTGCACCATCCTTAAAAATTTGCAGATCTTCCATCCGCTCAGGTGTCCATTACTTAGTTGTTTTTAAAAAATATCTCTCTCTCCCTCTCTCTCTCTCTCTCTCTCTCTCTCTCTCTCTCTCTCTCTCTCTCGTATTGGTTAGTTTCTGATTTTCTACTATCTACTTTTTTGGACAAAGATAACCAAAAGAGACATTTTATTCTTAATATCTCTAAATTCTTTCTCTCTCTCTACATTTCTTACATTCTCTCGCTCTCTCTATTTTTCACACTTTAAACCACCAAAAAATTTCAGAAAGATCCAAGATCTTCAAATATTCATCCCAAACACAACCCAGAAACCAATAATATTCATACCTTTCATTCTTCATATACCCAGCAAAACACAGAAATACCTATATATCTTCACACCTTCATCATTCCAAAATCCATAACTATTCATCCGAACCCATGACTATTCAAACGCACCAACAAAAACTCAGAAAAATTCACCGCTCTAACAAACGTATATTCATATCAATCCATAAATTATGCCTCACACATCTCTTTGATTGAAACCTACATGCAACCACATCTTGCCCTTTTTTCACACAAAAAAAAATATCTTTTCTCCTTTTTGTGTCTAACCCTGAAACCTACTATTCAAATCGTCTTTTTCATTTGTTTTACCGTCAATGGCTGAAAATGCATTCTTCGATTTCTCCACAAACCCCTAAAATTCCTATTACATTCATCTTAACAAAAATCCAACCTTAATCCTCGTCATCCCTCCATTAGATATTAAAGACTACCTTTCTTAGGCTCGTTCCATGAACGTTTCTCTCATTTGGAAAAGAAAAAACCTCGGATTCATTAATGGCACCTTCCCTAAACCTAACACAAACAACATTTTCCATGATCCTTGGGTTCCCTGTAACAACCTTGTTCTTTCTTGGCTCCAACGCTCTATTTCTGAAACAATCGCACAGTCAATCTTATGGTTCGAAAATGGAACTGATGTTAAGGATAATCTCTGAAATCATTTCTACGAAGGCAACATCTTTCGTCTCTCTGATCTCCAAGACGACCTTTTTCGTCTTCACAAGGTTCTCTCGACGTCTCCAACTACTTCACACAATTAACAACCATCGGGGAATAAATTTACACATAGCATCCCACGTAAGATTACACCTGTGCAATTCCTTGCACATGCGAAACTATTACTGATCTTTGCAAATTCCATGACCAAGATAAGGTTTTGAAGTTTTTGAAGGGCCTTAATGATCAATAGTATCATGTTCGCCCGCAAATCATGATGATAGAGTCTATACCCACCCTTGAAAATACATTTTTGCTTGCTCTTGGTCAAGAAAAACAACTCACCTTAACTACTCATGTTCCTTCCATTTCAGAAAATCAAACCCAAGCCTATGACATTCAACCTCATTATGGAAGTGGTCGTGGTTTCCAGAATTCTTCCTTCAACGGTAAGTGTAACGCCCCAGTTTTTGTTAGATTTATTTAATCGAGTCGATTTAATTATTTTTGTTTTTATATTATTTTATTCTTGGTTTTAATTTGGTAAATATGTTATGTTTATCGTTATTATATTTTATCGCGTTTTGAGAGCGTTTGCGAGAATATTGAGTGTAGGGGTATTTTGGTCATTTTGCTTGGTTAGATATTATTATTTTTCTTAAAATAGAAACCTAGAGATTAGAAAGAGAGAAAAAAGAAAGTTTAAGAGAAATAGAGAGAAAGAGAAGAGAAGAAGAGAGTGAGAAGAAGAAAAAAAAGAGGAAAACTTGAAGTTTAAGAAATCGATTCAACCGACACTTCAAAGCACGATTAATCGGGTAAGGGTGTGAAACTCAGTTATTCTATGCTTGTGTATGATTATGTATGTATGTGGTTGAATGTTTACTTGTTTTCCATAGTTTTCATTTCTAGGTTGAAAATGAGTAAAATGAATAGAAATCGAGGTTTTCGCGGACGAAAGTCAGAATAAGTTGCGTAGTGGAGTCGAGTGATGTTAGGCCGTGATTTAGTATGATTGTTTGATTGAATTTGGTTGATTTTGTAACTTTTGCGTTTTTGATATACAATGATGAATTTGGTGTGAATTGAGGAGTGATTGATTGAATGGTGTTTGGATAGGCCTGGTATAATTGTCATTGGCTGGTATTTAATCGGGTGGAATTGTTGGAATGAGTCTACGGGATTTAATCGGGTTTTGGTTGGATTTTTTGTCATTAAAACAGAGTTTTTGTAGTTCTGGAACAGTGTTAACCGATTAACCAAATGTGGTAACCGATTAACACGTGAAAAATTGGGTGTTTTTACGTTAGTTTCAACGGTTAACCGGTTAACCAAATGTGTTAACCGATTAACCAAAATGTCTCTAGCCCCTGTAAGTCACCGGTTAACCGGTTAACCAAATGTGGTAACCGATTAACCAAGGCAAAATTTTAAAAATCCAAAACTTCAAAAATTCATATCTTTCGAACCGTAAGTCTGTTTTGGCCGCCGTTCGAAGCAATAGGAAGCTAATGAGATGTTCTTTCTTATAAAAATGGTTTTGGGATTAGTGGCCGATTTAATTGTGTCGGGAATTTGGAAACGTGGCGTTTGATCGACTTTTTACCGTCGTAATTATGTGCGATTGATGTGTTATCATGCGATATGCTTTTGATATATAACGTATAGCTTATGTGCTGTTATATGATATGAATGCATGTTATGAAATATTGTGATGATGGTTTGTGGCCTTGTGGAAAATAAATGCCTTGTTTTGGGTGTGATTGCAATGCATGATTATTGATGTTGAGATGGTTCACGTGGTTATATATGTATATGCATTTGATTGTCATGAGTCATTAGTATGCCAAGCATCATGGTATGCATCTTGTGATGGCGTGTGCCCTTGTGGGGTATGAACGATGAAACGATTCCAGAGGGAATCTGCTGTAACGGTCGTGTACCTTATACAAAGAGGACCTAAAGCGACGTTATAGGCGATCGTGTGCCTTATACAAAGAGGACTTAACGCGATCGGATCGTGTGCCTTATACAAAGAGGACCTAAAGCAATCCATAAACGTCGTGTGCCTTATACAAAGAGGACCTAAAGCGATGGGGAACATCGTTTTCCCGACGGGGAGTTACACTAAGTAACAAGCGATGGTTCCAATAATTCCTGAGTGAATTAATGATGAGAATGATGGATGGAATGGTACTGCATGCATAGAGTCATTGTGTCGGTCTCTGTGCATTTGCATAAGTCATGAATGGATTGATTATGTGTGGGAAATTGTGAATGGGATTGATGAGTTGATATATATATATTGGTGATAAATGTATTGAGCATGATTGATATGCCTCTGTGATGGATGTATGAATTATGAATTGTTTTGTTTTGTACTTGAACTATAGTGTACGTTGTAGTGAGAATGTTTTTGCATGCGTATTTCCTGTTATTACATAATTGTATGCAATTATATTATAATTATGTTTCTCACCCTTCTGCTGTTTTGAATGCTCTATGAGGCATTGCAGATTAGATGCTGGAGGTCTTTTTGTGAAGATTATGTCTTCATTCTTTTGTCGGTCGGCTCTGATATGTGGCACCAGGTAGTCAGGGAGATCGTTATGTGATTATGTGTATATATATCTTTTTTTTTTGGATTTTACATGTATGACTCTGTATATGACAGACAAACTTCTATGTTTATATATGAGATTTCAGTTGCAGATTTTCCGCTTTTATTCTGTATCTGAATTGTGGGTGTTAGGAACTTAGTTCCTTTGTTTAAGTTGTTACCTGATTGTTGCATATCTATATGGGCAGGTTGTTATATTTCATTACTTTGATGTGACGCTCCCGTCTATGTCATGAATATTTTAATTATACTCTGATTATTTGTTATTGCTTTAATTACTAGGGGTATAGATTGGGGGTGTCACATTAAGTGGTATCAGAGCCAGTTCGTGTCGATCATTTTGACCAAGTTGTTTGTTGTGCAACAGTTGTGTTCTGGCGAGCTGATTTTTTAACCATAGTTACTGTTATTGGATGAACAGAATATGGTTGTTAGGAATGATGCTGCTCTTGCTGCTGCTATGCAAGCTATGGCTCAGGCTATGTAAAATGCACCTAATTCTGGTGGGAATGATAAGTTCAGGAAGAACAAACCGCCTATCTTCAAAGGAAGACATAATCCTGATGGTGCTCAGATTTGGCTTAAGGAGATTGAAAGGATCTTTTGAGTGATGGACTATGCTGAGGAACAGAATTTGAGACTGGGTACTCACATGTTAAAGGAGGAGGCTGATGATTGGTGGGTGAGTACGCGTCATGTGTGGGAAGCTACAGGTGAAGTTGTCACTTGGGCTTTGTTTAGCAGTGAGTTTTTGAGGAAGTATTTTCCTGAAGATGTTAGAGGAAAGAAAGAAATAGAGTTCTTAGAGTTGAAACAGGGTAACATGTCTGTTACTGATTACACTGCTAAGTTTGTGGAGCTCATTCAGTTTTATCCACATTATGCTGAAGCAACTGCGGAGTTTTCCAAATGTGTGAAGATTGAGAATGGGTTGCGTCCCGAGATCAAACAGGCAATTAGTTATCAAAGAATTAGGAGGTTTTTAGATTTGGTGGATTGTTGTAGAATTTATTAGGAGGATAGCAAAGCTCGTTCTACTCATTATAAGAGTGTGAACGAAAGGAAAGGAAAGCAACCATTTCGTGGTGGTCCTTATATGGCACCAGCTGACAAGGGAAAGCAAAGGGATAATTTTTCTAAAAGGCCAAGTGGGGGAGGTATGTATAATCCTCTGAGATGTTTTAGGTGTGGTGACTTAGGACATCGTCAGTTTGAATGTAGAAAGGATATGAGGAAGTGTTCCAATTGCGGAGGTATGTGACATGTAGCAGCTGATTGCAAGAGGAATGTGGTGAAGTGTTTCAACTGTGGTGAATCTGGTCATGTTAGTACGAGGTGTCCGAAACTAAAGCAAGCTCAAGCTAGAGGGAAAGTATTTGCATTGGCAGGAACTCAGCCTACTAGTGCAGATCGTCTGATCAGAGGTACTTGTTTTATTAATAGTACGCCTTTAGTTGCTATTATTGATACCGGAGCGACTCATTCGTTTATTTCGTCTAAGTGTAAGCGGCGTTTGAATCTTTTGTTGTCGTCGATGGGTGGAGAGATGGTCATCGATACTCCAGCATTGGGTTCGGTAACTACTTCTCTGGTTTGTTTAAGTTGTCCTTTGACCATTTATGGTAAGGATTTTGCTATGGATTTGGTGTGTCTGCCGTTGGAGGGTTTAGACGTAGTTCTGGGAATGAATTAGTTGCAGTTCAATCGAGTTTATATCGATTGTTATCATAAGTTGGTAAGATTTCGTTCTCTTGAAGAAGACGAGGAATCTAGTTTCTTATCTACCAAAGAGTTGAAGGAACTTTTGGTGGATGAAGCTCAGTTGTTCGGGTTGTTTGCATCGTTGACTGTGGATAGTCAAGTTGTAATTGATGTGTTTCTAGTCGTGTGTGATTTCATGGAGGTGTTTCCAGAGGATATTTCTGATGTGCCGCCAGAAAGAGAGGTGGAGTTTTCTATAGATCTAGTTTCTGGTACTAGACCTGTGTCTATGGCACCATATCGTATGTCGGCATCTGAGTTGGCTGAGTTGAAGAAGCAGTTGAATGAATTGTTAGAAAAGAGGTTTGTGAGGCCAGGTGTATCGCCTTGGGGTGCTCCAGTTTTATTGGTGAAGAAGAAAGATGGAAGTATGCGATTCTCTATTGATTATCGCCAGCTGAATAAGGTGACGATTAAGAATAAGTATCCTCTTCTGAGAATTGATGATTTGATGGACCAATTGGTAGGTGCGTGTGTGTTTAGTAAAATTGATTTGAGGTCAGGCTATCATCAGATTAGAGTGAAGGAGGAAGATATTCAGAAGATATCTTTTAGAACACGATACGAACATTACGAATATTCCGTGATGCCGTTCGGGGTTTCTAATGCCCCGAGAGTGTTTATGAAGTATATGAATCACATATTCCATGAGCATTTGGATCAATTTGTTGTTGTGTTTATTGATGAAATCTTGATTTATTCTAAGTCTCGGGAGGAACATGCGGAACATTTGCGTACTGTATTGCAAATTTTGAAGGAAAAGAAACTTTATGCCAAGTTGTCCAAGTGCGAGTTCTGGTTGTCGGAAGTGAGTTTCCTTGGGCATGTGATTTCAGGTAATGGTATTGCTGTGGATCCATCCAAAGTAGATGCAGTTCTACAATGGGAGGCTCCTAGATCTGTTACTGAAATTAGAAGCTTTTTGGGTTTAGCTGGATATTATCGAAGATTCATTGAAGGCTTTCCCAAGTTAGCACTTCCATTGACCCAGCTGACTTGTAAAGGTAAATCGTTTATTTGGGATATTCAGTGTGAGGAAAGTTTTAGTGAGCTGAAGAAAAGATTGACTACAGCTCCGATTTTGATCTTACTGAATCCTAGTGAACCGTTTGTGGTGTATTGCGATGCGTCTTTGGTTGGTTTAGGTGGAGTGTTGATGCAAGAAGGTAAGGTTGTGGCTTATGCTTCAAGACAATTGAGGTTTCATGAGATGAATTATCCTACTCATGATTTGGAATTAGCTGCGGTGGTTTTTGTATTGAAAATTTGGAGACATTATCTCTACGGTGCAAGATTCAAAGTCTTTGGTGATCATAAGAGTTTAAAATACTTGTTTGATCAGAAAGAGTTGAATATGAGGCAACGGAGATGGTTGGGACTTTTGAAGGACTACGATTTTAGCTTGAATTACCATCCTGGTAAAGCTAATGATGTAGCCGATGCGTTAAGCCGGAAATCTTTGCATATGTATGCTTTGATGGTTAAAGAGTGGGAACTTTTGGAAGAATTTATTGATTTGAGTTTGGTGTGTGAATTGACATCTGATAGAGTGAGGCTTGGTATGTTAAAGGTCACTAATGATTTTCTGTTGACCGTTAGCGAGAAACAGAGGCTGGATGTGAAATTTGTTGATTTGATGACGGTTGGAGGTAAAGGTGTGAGTGGTGATTTTAAAGTGGATGATCAGGGTGTTTTGAGATTCCGTGGTAGAATTTGTATTCCTGATGATTCGGAATTGAAAAATATGATCTTAGAGGAAGGACACCAGAGTAGTTTGAGTATACATCCAAGAGCTAATAAAATGTATCAAGATTTGAAGAAGATCTTTTGGTGGTCCGGATTGAAGAGGGATGTGGCTCAGTTTGTTTATGCGTGTTTGACGTGTCAGATATCAAAGGTAGAACATCAGAAGCCTAGTGGATTATTGCAACCGTTGGATATTCCCGAGTGGAAATGGGACAACATTTCTATGGATTTTGTGACAGGGTTGCCGAATAATCAGAGGGGACATAATGCCATTTGGGTGATTGTGGATAGGCTGACTAAATCGGCACATTTTATTTTGATTGACATCAGTTTTTCTTTGGAGATGTTGGCTGAGATTTACATCAGTGTGATTGTGAGATTACATGGTGTTCTGTTGTGTATTGTTTCAGATCGAGATTCGAGGTTTACTTCCAGATTTTGGGAAAGTTTGCAAAAGGCGTTAGGTTCCAAGTTGAGATTGAGTTCTTCTTATCATCCTCAGACGGATGGTCAGACCGAGATAAATATTCAGTCATTGGAAGATTTGTTGAGAGCTTGTGTTCTTGAGCAAGGTGGTGCTTGGGATAGTTATCTTTCATTGGTGGAGTTCACGTATAACAACAGTTTCCATTCGAGTATTTGAATGGAACCTTTTGAAGCATTGTATGGAAGAAGATGTCGAACACCTTTGTGTTGGCATGAATCTGGTGAGCGTTCGGTGGTTGGACGGAGTTAGTTCAACAAACTACGGAATAGGTGAGACTTATTCGTGAGAAGATGAAGGCTTCTCAGAGTAGGCAGAAGAGTTATCATGATCGAAGGAGGAAAGATCTTGAGTTTCGAGAAGGCGATCATGTATTTTTGAGAGTTACATCGGTGACGGGTGTTGGACGTGCATTGAAGTCGAAGAAACTTACTTCTCGGTTTATTGGTCCTTATTAGATGTCTGCGAGAGTGGGTGTTGTGGCTTATCGGGTGGCGTTGCCACCGAATCTTTTGAATTTACATGATGTATTCCATGTTTCACAGCTTCGGAAGTATGTTTCGGATCCTTCACATGTGATTCCGATGGATGAGGTTGAGGTAAGGGAGAACCTTACGGTTGAGGCATTACCGGTGAGGGTTTTGGATCGCGAGTTAAAGCGGTTAAGAGCCAAAGATATTGCGCTTGTGAAAGTAGTGTGGGGAGGCACTGTTGAGGGCAATTTGACTTGGGAGTTGGAGAGTCGGATGCGGGAATCGTATCCGGAGTTGTTCGTTTCAGGTAATATTTTCGAGGACAAAAATTTCTAAGTGGGGGAGAGTTGTAATGCCCTGGTTTTTGTTAGATTTATCTAATCGAGTCGATTTAATTATTTTTGTTTTTATATTATTTTATTCTTGGTTTTTATTTGGTAAATATGTTATGTTTATCTTTATTATGTTTTATCGCGTTTTGAGAGCGTTTGCGAGAAAATTGAGTGTAGGGGTATTTTGGTCATTTTGCTTGGTTAGATATTATTATTTTTCTTAAAATAGAAACATAGAGATTAGAAAGAGAGAAAAAAGAAAGTTTAAGAGAAATAGAGAGAAAAAGAAGAGAAGAAGAGAGTGAGAAGAAGAAAAAAAGAGGAAAACTTGAAGTTTAAGAAATCGATTCAACCGACACTTCAAAGCACGATTAATCGGGTAAGGGTGTGAAACTCGGTTATTCTATGCTTGTGTATGATTATGTATGTATGTGGTTGAATGTTTACTTGTTTTCCATAGTTTTCATTTCTAGGTTGAAAATGAGTAAAATGAATAGAAATCGAGGTTTTCGCGGACGAAAGTCGGAATAAGTTGCGTAGTGGAGTCGAGTGATGTTAGACCGTGATTTAGTATGATTGTTTGATTGAATTTGGTTGATTTTGTAACTTTTGCGTTTTGGATATATATTGATGAATTTGGTGTGAATTGAGGAGTGATTGATTGAATGGTGTTTGGATAGGTATGGTATAATTGTCATTGGCTGGTATTTAATCGGGTGGAATTGTTGGAATGAGTCTACAGGATTTAATCGGGTTTTGGTTGGATTTTCTGTCATTAAAATTGAGTTTTGTGGTTCTGCAACAATGTTAACCGATTAACTAAATGTGGTAACCGATTAACACGTGAAAAATTGGGTGTTTTTACGTTAGTTTCAAGGGTTAACCAGTTAACCAAATGTGTTAACCAATTAACCAAAATGTCTCTAGCCCCTGTAAGTCGCCGGTTAACCGGTTAACTAATTGTGGTAACCGATTAACCAAGGCAAAATTTTAAAAATCCAAAACTTCAAAAATTCATATCTTTCGAACCATAAGTCTGTTTTGGCCGCCGTTCGAAGCGTTAGGAAGCTAATGAGATGTTATTTCTTATAAAAATGGTTTTGGGATTAGTGGGATATTTAATCGTGTCGGGAATTCGGAAACGTGGCGTTTGGTCGACTTTTACCGTCGTAATTATGTGCGATTGATGTGTTATCATGCGATATGCTTTTGATATATAACTTATAGCTTATGTGCTGTTATATGATGTGAATGCATGTGATGAAATGTTGTTATGATGGTTTGTGGCCTTGTGGAAAATAAATGCCTTGTTTTGGGTGTGATTGCAATGCATGATTATTGATGTTGAGATGGTTCACGTGGTTATATATCTATATGCATTTGATTGTCATGAGTCATTAGTATGCCAAGCATCATGATATGCATCTTGTGATGTCGTGTGCCCTTGTGGGGTGTGAGCGACGAAATGATTCCAGAGGGAATCTGCTGTAACGGTCGTGTGCCTTATACAAAGAGGACCTAAAGTGACGTTATAGACGATCGTGTGCCTTATACAAAGAGGACCTAAAGTGATCGGATCGTGTGCCTTATACAAAGAGGACCTAAAGCGATCCATAAACATCGTGTGCCTTATACAAAGAGGACCTAAAGCGATGGGGAACATCCTTTTCCCGACGGGGAGTTACACTAAGTAACAAGCGATGGTTCTAATAATTCCTGAGTGAATTAATGATGAGAATGATGGATGGAATGGTACCGCATGCATAGGGTCGTTGTGTCGGTCTCTGTGCATTTGCATAAGTCATGAATGGATTGATTATGTGTGGGAAATTGTGAATGGGATTGATGAGTTGATATATATATATATATATATATATATATATATATATATTGCTGATAAATGTATTGAGCATGATTTATATGCCTTTGTGATGGATGTATGAATTATGAATTGTTTTGTTTTGTACTTGAACTATAGTGTACGTTGTGGTGAGAATGTTTTTGCATGCGTATTTCGTGTTATTACATAATTGTATACAATTATATTATAATTGTGTTTCTCACCCTTCTGCTATTTTGAATGCTCTATGAGGCATTGCAGATTAGATGCTGGAGGTCTTTTTGTGAAGATTATGTCTTCATTCTTTTGTCGGTCGGCTCTGATATGTGGCACTGGGTAGTCGGGGAGATCGTTATGTGATTATGTGTATATATATATATATCTTTTTTTTGGATTTTACATGTATGACTCTGTATATGACAGACAAACTTCTATGTTTATATATGAGATTTCAGTTGCAGATTTTCCGCTTTTGTTCTGTATCTAAATTGTGTGTGTTAGGAACTTAGTTCCTCTGTTTATGTTGCTACCTGATTGTTGCATATCTATATGGCCAGGTTGTTATATTTCATTACTTTGATGTGACGCTCCCGTCTATGCCATGAATGTTTTAATTATACTCTGATTATTTGTTACTGCTTTAATTACTGGGGGTATAGATTGGGGGTGTCACAGTAAGGGTCGTCATAATTATAGCAATTAACATGGTCACACTCAAGGGTCTACTTGTGTCTACACACATTATGGTAGAACAAACCACACTGTTGAGAATTGCTTTGCCAGACACGGATGTCCATTGGGTTTTAAGCATTGTCCTAGAAACCCCTCGGTTAAATCCACGTCTGCAGAAGCTTACCTCGCCACTCCCACTGCCAATACTTAAGATCAATAAAATCAACTCATTTATCTCCTCAAACAACACTTCACAAACAATGTTACTCCTCCAACACACCTTTGGACTCATATTTTAATTATGTGATCTCTTCCACTAGTAATATCAACATTATCTCTTCACCTCTAGGTAAGAACCTGATAACTTGGATAATTGACACTGGTGCTACACACCATATAAATTATTTCTTATCTAATTTTTCTACTTATAACACTATTTCTCCTTACTCAATGAAAATACCAAATGGGCACACGACATATGCCACCATCTCTGGGATAGTGATCATTTCCAAATTTATTACCCTTAAAAATGTTTATTATATACCTTCCTTCACTGTTAACCTAATTTCTGGTACTTAACTTACTTTTTCTTCTGATTGTTTTTTAAATTTTCATTGTGATAAATGTATGATTTTGTATCATTCATCCTATAGAACGATTGGTTTAGCTAAAAGATATGGGGACCTGTATGTTTTACATGCTCAACCCCCTTCCGGTAGTTATTATTCTGCTTCTAGCTATCACACTGCTTGTACTTTAGACAATAATGCCACCTTATGACACCTTAGATTAAGACATATTTCTGATTATATTCACAAGTGTATATCTCTTCAATTTCCCTTCATCCCTTTTAATAAAACTAGCCCCTGTGACATTTGTGACTTCTCTAAGAAAAATAGATTGCCTTACCTTATTAATGGTAGTTTTTCCTCTAAAATGTGTGACCTTGTCCATGTTAATATTTGGGGACCCTATTCTACCCCCTCTATCAATGGACACAAGTATTTTTTAACCCTTGTTGATGATTATAGTTGTTTTACATGGATCATTTTCATGAAATTAAAAAGTGAAACTCGCAAACATCTTTCTACTTTCATTTCTTTCATTGAAAATCAATTTTCCACATCTTTGAAATGTCTTAGAAGTGATAATGTTCCTAAGTTTTTAATGCATGATTTTTTTCAATTCTAAGGGCATTCTTCACCAACGTTCTTCCTAAAGTTTTTTTGCATTTTTCAATACGGCAAGTTGTTCATCTCATAAACCGAACTCCTTTCCATTTATTGAAAAATAATTCCCCTTTTCAACATTTATATAACAAGGCTCCTACTTTATTACATCTCAAAAGTTTTGGTTGTCTTGCTTTTGCTTCAACTTTTCATGCCAATATAACTAAGTTTGACTTTCATGCTAGGAAGAAATTTTTTCTAGGTTACAGAAATGGAACAAAAAGGCATTTATTTTTATATGATTTACACTCACATGAGTTTCTAGTTTATAGGAATGTTATCTTTTAAGAGACTATTTTCCCCTTCCCCACTACTAAGCTAACTAACACTTCTATCACATCTCCCATTAATATAAATGAACCTGATCTTGAACCCTTATTCCCTTTCAACTTACACAACCTCCTTCACCTAACCTCTTACCACCTTCTCCTCCTACACAATGGTTACTAACTCCAATGACAAACATTTCTTCTAATTATACTAATACTCCTACTATCCCCTCTTCAACACCTCCTCTTTCCGCCTTGAGACTCTCCACTCGGATCATCCGTCTCCCTAGCTACCTTAATGACTATCAATGTAATCTACTCCACAACCATCCTACAACTAACACTTTATCTCACGATACTACCTTTCCCCTCTCTTCTATTTTGAATTATGATAAATGTTCTTAAAACTATAAAAATTTATGGTTATCCATCTCTTCTATAACAGAACCATGAACCTATAGTCAAGCTCGTAAATTAGATTGTTGGAACAAAGTTATACAAGCTAAATTAGATACTTTAATTTTCACTAACACTAGGTCCATAATTGATTTACTTGCTAACAAAATTGCTATAGTATGTAAATGGATATACAAAGTCAAGTTTAATGGAGATGGCTCCATTGAATGGTATATAACTTCTCTAGTTGCCAAAGGATACACTAAAGTTGAAGGAATTGACTACTTTGACACCTTTTCACCCGTTGTCAAGATTACCACTGTAAGATCTCTCCTTGCTCTAGCTTCTATCAAAGGTTCATTTTTAGAACAATTAGACGTTAATAATATTTTTTTTACATGGTGACTTACATGAAGAAGTATACATGTCTCTTTCGAAAGGTTTATCTTTACCTGATTCTGCATCTAGTATTACCAAAGTATGTAAGCTTCAAAAGTCCATCTATGGACTAAAACAAGCTAACACACAATGGTATGATAAACTTTCTGACTCCTTACTTTCAATTGGTTATTAACACTCTCTGGATGACTACTCTCTTTTTACTAAACATCAAAATTATTCTTATACTACCTTACTTATGTATGTTGATGACACTGTGTTGGCTAGAAATGATATTTCTAAAATCCAGTTTGTCAAAAACTTTTTTCATGATTGATTTAGAATTAAGGACTTTGGAACTCTTAGATTTTTTCTTAGTCTTGAAGTTTCCTGATCTTCCAAATGTATCATGATTAATTAAAGAAAATATACCTTAGAACTTTTGGAAGATGTTGGCCAACTAGCTACCAAACAAACTAAGACTCCCTATGATCCTTCTCTTAAGATTTAATGTATGGACTCTCCTCCCTTTGAGGATGAATCTCAATATAGGATACTTATTGGAAGGCTTTTATATTTAACAACCACACGACCCAGTATAGCTTTTGCAGTACAACAACTTAGTCAATATCTTTCAAAATCGAAAGTTGTTCACTACAAAATCATTGTTTGTGTCTTACAATATTTAAAAAATGATGTTGCTACAAGATTGTTCTATTCTACCACAACTAAATTATTTTATCTGGCTTTGCATATTATGATTGGGCTACCTATTCTATTTCTTAGAAATCAGTCACTAGTTATGAAGTTTTTTTAGGCTCGTAATTCATCTCATGGAAATCAAAGAAGCAGAGCATTGTGTCTCGGAGGAGTTCAAAAGCTGAATATCGAGCCTTGGCTAGTTTAGTTTGCGAAATTCAATGGCTTCATTGCATATTTAAAGATTTGAATAGATCTTTTGACCAACCCACTTCAGTTTACTATGACAATAAGTCAGTAATCTACCTTACTCATAATCCTTCATTCCATAAGAGATCAAAACATATCGAAATAGATTGCCATGTTACTCATGAAAAAATTGAATTCAGTCTTATAAAGATTTTGCATCCCAACTAGGAGTTAGTTTCTAGATTTTATCACCAAACAGCTATACAAATTGGCTTTTAATTCACACATTTCCAATCTTGGGCTACTCAATCTCCATAATACATCCTGTGGGGGTTTCTTACAAATAAATACATTACAATAATTATAATGTATTTATATTTGAGAGTTTTATCCTTTATAACAACTACCTCCCTTGTATATATGGTAGTTGCTTATTTATTGTGTATATATATTTGGGCTTAGTCCCACCATATGAGATATACAAAGTTAATTTTCTTCTCTAATGTGTAAGATTTTGTTTATATTGTTAATATTTAACCCCTACCCTTGTAGTTTTAATGAAGACAAAATGTGATGAAGACTATCAAAGAAGAAAGAGTTTTAAAACTCACATGATAAATGCTTTCCAATTTTGAAGCTTAAATTAAGATGTTTGATCATGATTAAGATTGATTAAGAAAACGGTGATAAAAGAAGAAATATTTATGGATAAGTGTTCTACTATGATGAATGTCATACCCCAAATTTTCCCCCACCTAATTTATACGCATTCATCCATTGTCATGCATTCATTTGCAGTTAAGTCATTCATTCTCATACATCTATATATAGTCATTTCATTCATCTGTATCCCATTATCTGATTTAGTTTCTTATGAACATTTCATTTGGTCATAGAGGTCTAAATCAGGTTTTAAAGTTGAGAATTCATGGTCGATTTTCTTGATTGATCCATCTTGGTCAAATCATACATTCATGTCATGCATCACTAGAGGTCACTGAAGTAGAAATTTTAATGTTTCATCCGACTCATTTTGATTCACTTTGGTCTGCTTAATTTAAAGTCTTGCATGATTCTTGGTCATGATCCATATATTTCTCACATTCATTTTGTTACAACAAGATTTGTTAATGACATATATCCTTTGGGTTTTGATGATAACAAAGTATTGAAAGAACAATGGTGTTATCTAATGTGTGTTCCATGTATGCATGTTCTAAAGCTTAAAAAGAATACTTTCAGAATCAGATATAAGGACACATCTCAGAGAAGCTGAGTTACTAGCCTTTGGTGGTTCAGAATCTGAAGAACACTCTCTAAGTGATGTCTGGCATAGACTATGAAGCTGAAGGCCTCAACATCATAAGAGCAACATATTGTCTCTACACTTAGTAAATGTATCAGCTTCTGGTGAACATTCTGATATACAAAGTTTATTTTCTTCTCTAATGTTTAAGGTTTTGTTTACATTGTTAATATTCATGCTCTACCCATGTAGTTTTTGAAATTCTGGCATAGCAGATAGCAAATGTCCTAACAACATGTCATGACATTGTTCTCTGCATAACTTTAAAACAAGGGAAAAATCAACAAACTGATATTCTGAATATCAGGAACAGATTCACTATAGATGTTTCAACATCTATTACGACATGTTAATCAATATTGAACTGTAAATTGCAGAATGATAAACAACACGGAATATGATGACCCAGTTTGGTGAAAATCGCCTACATCTGGGGGCTACCAAGCCAGGAAGAAGAATCCACTATCAGTAGTATAGTTTTATGTAAACAACCTCTAGTTTACCTATCACTACCCAATGAAAACTTTATCATTAGAAGTCACATCTAATTGATAAGAGAAACCCATCTCACTCCCTAAATCACACCCTGTGATATTTAACAGTTACAATCGACATCAACTGCATCATCCTACTTGAAAGACACCTCTTTCAATGCAAAGTTCAGCCAAGCATTCTCGACTAACAACACAAATTGGATTTGCTTCAAAGCTTCATCCAAGAACAATATACAATTCATTAGCTAAAGGTTTCTCAATCTGTATAAACAACTATGTCTACCACAGTGTATCAAACCGATACACAGGGAGACTTGCAACACAAGAAAGTCCTACAACTCTCAAAACCCTAAACCCTATTTTCTACTTTACAAGTATTACAATAAGGATTAGTTATCCAGCTCTAGGTCTAAGTCTTCTTTTATAGTCTTCTGCTTCCTTGGGCTTCAAATCTTCTGTCCTTGATCGACTGCCAAACTTGCCTTGAATCTTGAAACAGAATTAAAAACAAAACCTGTTGTATTTGTCCAGATGTCGAGTCTTCATGCCAGGACATTTCATTCGACATCTTTGTTTTCTGGCAGAATTCTTCATGTTTGATCATCTTGTTCTTCATCAAGTTTTAACCAAAATTTAGTCAAACCACAAGAGCTTTCAATCTCCCCTTTTTGACAAATTTTGGCTAAAACTCCTTTTGGACAATAAACCCAGGGTGAGTGAAGTTGAAAAAGGGTCAAGAAATGAAGTTGATACTCCTAAAGAAGCTAGAAGTAAGTATGAAAGATTTGATCAAAGAACGCTCCTTTCAAACACACTCTCTCTTACTCAGGAATCTATACTTCTTAACCTGGGTAACTCAAAACACAGGGCACGACTATGTTCATAACTCAGATCACAGGACACGAAAGAAGGACTCAGAACAGAAGGGAAACCTGAGACTTTGACAGAATGTTAGAACATTTTATCCAACATCCTTGCAAACCAACTGCAAGGACATACTCAACCCCTGTACATTTCTCCCCCTTTTTAGCCAAAAATTGACAAACATGTCCAAGACAGACCCATACCCAAACTGAATAAACCCAAACGTGGATAAATCCCATGAGATCACAGTTCAACAGAAAAGAAAACCTGAGACAAGACGAACCCAAGAACCCACTTTATATATCCGATCGAATTCCTTAGGATGTAACGAACCATTGAAAATAACGCAAGTCAATTCAATAAGGGCATTAAATGAGGGATGTAACTTCACACAAAAAATGTGCACCGCCCAAAGCACAATTGACTGTTTCTTCTTTTAACGAGAACCATCCAAGGAATGTGCACGTCTCAAGACACATGTTTAACACACCTTTTCTAAGACACGCTCTCCACCTTCCAAAACAATCAATTAGGAAACAACCACATGTTCTAAACAATGTCTTGACACCTTGTCAGACTTTGTTTAGTCCCTCTTGTAGAATCTGAAGCATAGTCATAATGCCTTTCAATGAGCCCCAAGAATAATCCTTTCAACCAGAAGAAACTAGAACTGACCAAGATGTTAAGATATTTCTTCAAATATCTTCCAGATAGCCACAAGGACTCCCAAGAGGCTTTATCTGCTTCTGCAGAGAAAAATAAATTCTCCCAGAACCAAGCAATGACTCTCAGGACACTCCCAAGAAGCTTGTACAACTCTGATTTAATCCATTGATACCCAATGACATAACCAGGACCAACCTGTCAAGTCCACCCAGAAGCATAACAGTACCACAATGTCACAACATCTTGTCTACATTACACCCTCACTAGAGGTATTCTATCACAAACTTCTTGAAACCACAAACAATCTTGATAAACAACTGCACTACTACAACAACAGATCCAAGACAGAAGTCCAACTCCCCCTATCAAGGATAACCAATGCTCCTTTACAAGAAGAACACTTTAAAATGAATGGAAAACATAAGACTTATCTTCATGTATTCAAGATCACACTCCCTATTCAACACACCTGTTGAACGCATTCACTTATTGCCTGTTCCACAAGAAATCTATGTACCACACTAGTACACCCAACAGACAGAAGTTCTCCCCCTATCTTTCATAAATGATGCTCCTTCCAACAAGAAACACCCAAAATCACCACATGATTCCACATGACCAACTTCATGTTCATATAGTGAGAGAGTACCAGGGTCACATCCCTGTACCACAACTAACAAACTCTTGGATTGAGACCAAAATACCATTGATCCCTCTCATCCAGAAACCATCCATACCCTGTATAAATCCACCTTGAATTTTACAACCATAAATATCCTTGTTCCTTGAGAATAAATCCAATTGAATCTGGAATGCTTCCTCAAAATGACATACGAAATCTCCTAGTTTGTTAGCTAGCCCAGATGTCATTCACACTTGAAAAACATCAAATACATGCTCCAGAAATACTCAGCTTACTTGCTTCACAAGCACCAAACTGATCCACTCCTTTCTAGAGTTACTTGCAGCAGAAGAAACCACCTCTCCACAAGCATTCTGACCTCAACAAGAGTCAGACTACCAGATATACACCCTATGATCCAAGACAGCCTTCACTTCATCATTCTCCCGTATGATAAGTTAGAACACTTCTGATTCAATTGGCGAATATCAGCTTCCAAAATCTGAACTCCTGGTCTAGACAGCATTATGATGGTCTAACATCAGTTAGGACATCCTGATCATATCACAGACACCAAACACTATGGTTCTTGATACAATTATACTGGACTTACTATCTGCATAGTAATCCAACTAAAGATCTTTAAAGAACACAGCTCTACCAGCTTGATCAATAAGAACTTCAGACAACCAAAGAGAGAAATAAACTCTCATACAACTCCCAAAAGAACATAATCTTCCATAAGAAACTTAGGGCTTCTACGACAAGCTCCAAGATATGAACAGAACCAGAACCTCCTTTGATTTTTAACCAACTACCATTCTGCACAAGTGTAATTAGTTCCAAGAACACTGCTTGAATTCACATTAGAGATCAACCAAATGCCACTGTTTGGTTAATCTCAGCTTTCTTCAGGGCTCCAAAAGATCCACTGATCCACCAATGAAACCTGGTCTTCAAGTTACATACTTCACCTACTCCATAGCAAGCCATCTTAGATACACCAAGACTCAGACATGTAACATCTACTCCTTCTTGCAGCTCCCGCAAACTGCATGAGATAGACCTTTTTGAAGCATTAATTCCATTTATTTCTGAAAATATCAACTTATCTTACGATGATACGCCACAACATCAACTAAGACCCTGAAGTTTCTGCTTGATGTCACAACATCTGATAAGACATCCAGCTGGAGAGTTCAGTCCTTTATTCTGCCACTTAGAAGAACCTCATCCCTATAACAGAACAAGAGTTCCATGTTCTCATAGACTTTATTAATGATATCAAATTTGAGTAGACAATCTTCATCCTGGTTTACTGTATTACCACCTCATCTTCATAGAAACCAAACATGCCAAAGCTTGATTCTTCAGAAGAGATTAGTCACACAAGATCTTTACAAAAGGAATCCCGCTTTCCATAAGTAGAGACTTCTTCAAAAAGTCAGAGATAACTGCCACTTATCCTTGACCTCCATGATGAGCAAGATCACATGCTCCTAGAGTAGAGACAAGAACACACTTGTTGCACTCCAATGCACCTAGATCAGAAATAAACTGATCCAAAAAGTCTTCATCTTCACTTCCATCAGAACTACATTCTAGCCAAGTTTCTTGCCAGGAAACTTTCTATTCATATTATGTGCCTTTGCAACACCAGAATAAAGATAGATCTTACCACACACGTGTATGGTACCAAGATCATCAGCTACTACTCCTTTGCTCCAGAGATTCACTCCTTGAATCAGCAAGATTCTGCACAATCTCTATTGTTAAGATGTTTTAACATCTGATAAAACATCAATTCCTTATCTTGATTGTATCCATTCTCCAAAGAACAGATCCTTGAGCAGATGCAACTAGAGATGTTGCATTTCCTGATGTACCAACTTGACACCAGTAATCTTGTACTCCAAAATACAAGGATAATCAATTAAATATTTGTGAATTCCACTAATAGCAATTGATCTTAAATCCTTTTCCATAAAACCATACATCCTGTAGGATATATGATCTACTAGATATCAACATAAATCAAGAATTTTTGTGTCAACATCTTTCTAGTCAACCAACATGTTGAGACATTAAGTCTGTCACCCTTGACTCAACCTGCCTATGACTTTCCTTTGCTAATAGAATTCTTGCAAATCATGAATGGTGAAAATAAATCACCTCCCATTATCTCCAAGTTGAATAACATCCATCAGCACCAGAGATCTTCAGAAATCAATCTTCAGCATGAGAACCGGATTATACTTCTGAAGGAGCTCTTAAACACGACCAGAGATGCCTTTATGAGTGGACTTGAGTGAAACCTCAAGCATCTTTGGCAACTTTGTCGAAAAGAATATTTACCAAATTCATAGATCATGAATTTGATAAACACGATCTCAACTCACCTTCTCTTGAAATTGACTTCAAGATACAAGATGGAACCAAACTTCCAAGTACCAAGTCAACATGACAGACATCAACCAACAACTCTCTCCATTCTATTGCTCCCGACTTTGGAACGACTAGAGCTTTTGTAGATGCTGATATCTTCAAGAATATAAGCCAACAATTAAGATCTTCCACCATCTTTCTTCTATAACAACTCCAGAATCACATAAATACCAGAGTTCTTCCATCAGAAACATATGCAGCGGAACCACCATAAAACATCTTCAACATGCCCAATAAGATGTCAAAACATCTTATAAGACACCATACAGGAGAACTAGCCACTCCTCCTGCAGTTGATGTAGAAACTCCTCAGAAAACTTGAACAACCATTAGCAGTTACCTTGATCCAATACCAATCATTCCAGATATCCAATGAATGGTCTGATCGCACACACACCTTGTTTAAAAACCAAAAAGTATTTCCCAAGATCTCATCCAGAAACAGACAGGATGTCTGCTCTGATACCAATTGAAATTCTGGCATAGCAGATAACAGATGTCCTAACAACATGTCACAACATTGTTCTCTGCATAACTTTAAAACAAGGGCAGAATCAACAAACTGATATTCTGAATATAAGCAACAGATTCACATCAGATGTTTCAACATCTGTTACGACATGTTAATCAATACTGAATTATAAATTTCAGAATGATAAACAACACAGAATATGATGACCCAGTTCGGTGAAAATCACCTACATTTGGGGGCTACCAAGCCAGGAAGAAGAATTGACTATCAGTAGTATAGTTTTATGTAAACAACTTCTGGTTTACAGTAAACAATCTCTGGTTTACCTATCACTACCCAATGAAAACTTTATCATTAGAAGTCACTTCTAATTGATAAGAGAAACCCATCTCACTCCCTAAATCACACCTGTGATATCGAACAGTTACAATCGACAGCAACTGCATCATCCTACTTGAAAGACACCTCTTTCAATGCAAATTTCATCCAATCATTATCGACTAACAACACAACTTGGATTTGCTTCAAAGATTTATCCAAGAATAATATATAATTCATTACCTAAAGGTTTCTCAATTTGTATAAACAACTATGTCTACCACAGTGTATCAAACCGATACACAGGGAGACTTACAACACAAGAAAGTCCTACAACTCTCAAAACCCTAAACCCTATTTTCTACTTTGCAAGTATTACAATTAGGATTAGTTATCCAGTCCTAGGTCTAAGTCTTCTTTTATAGTCTTCTACTTCCTTGGGCTTCAAATCTTCTGTCCTTGATCCACTGCCAAACGCGCCTTGAATCTTGAAACATAATTAAAAACAAAACGTGTTGTATTTGTCCAGATGTCGAGTCTTCATGTAAGGATATTTCATTCGACATCTTTTTTTTCTGGCAGAATTCTTCATGTTTGATCATCTTGTTCTTCAACAAGTTTTAACCAAAATATAGTCAAACCACAGGAGCTTTCAGTTTTGATGAAGACTATCAAAGAAGAAAGAGTTTAAAAACTCACATGATAAATGCATACCAATTTTGAAGCTTAAATTAAAATGTTTGATCATGATTAAGATTGATGAAGAAAATGGTGTTAAAAGAAGAAATATTGATGGACAAGTGTTGAACTATGATGAAGCTAATCAAGCTAAGAATCAAGATCAATGATCATTAATTAAGGTTTGTTGCAATTAAAAATATTGTTAGGTGAGACTACAGAAGTAGGAAAATGGTTTAAAGAGGGGTGAATAGACCCTTATTAAAAAACTCAACCGATTTTCCAAAGATAGAATATCAGAGGTTTTAAAAAAGTTCGCGCTGAAGGTTTTAAATGAAAATATGAAGATTATACTTTTACTGGAACTTGATCACATTAATGCTTAATAAATCTCCAAATATCAATTGATGGTTTATGATGAAACACTTAGCTATTTATCTGATTCATTCGTATATTCCACGAGGTGTGTTTATAAAACGGTCCAATATCAATGAATTCTAACTTCATTTGTTTCTTAGAATTTAATCATAAATTCAACTCAATTAGGCACCAATTCTAATAAAATCCAATCTTACGTAATAAATCGCTACCAATGAATAAACAATAAACTACGCTAGAATTGAAATACCTAAGCATGCAATATCCTACAAAAATTAAGTGCAAGAGTAAGGGAGAGAGAGAGTACATCGTGATTTATGGTGCTTTGGTGTTTGTCCTCACTTTTCCTACGTGCACTCTTCAATGGTTTCCCATTGGAACCTACATTGTTCCTTTTTATTTTGATAAATATTGCAAGAGTTCATACAATCACTAATCCATAAGAAATCTGAGAAAAATAAATCTCATATCTGGATCTTGACTTGTATACAGTGTAACAATCACCCCTTGATCTTACTAATTCCTTGAGCGATGAATTGTCCGAAGATTTGAGAAGAACTATGCCTTGTCAGTATCCTTCCATACATTCACTACCAAGGTAATCAGGAGAGAAGAACCTCCTTCTTTTCATTAGAATTTGTCGACACCAATGAGAATAACCTCAATCTTGCAAGCTACCTAAAAATCTCAACCAAATATTTAAGAACAATTAGTTTCAAGACGGCATCCCCCTCAAACAATTACAAATCCCTAATGATTAATCTTTTAAATTGAACTTGAGGTTAAAGATGCAAAGAGTTTCGTTCCAAGAGTTTTAAACTTTCAAAAACATAGGGTGTTGATTTTCTTCACACAATCACAATGTAAAAGTTGTGTAAAATGTAAAGGTTGTTAAAAAAATATGTTTGAAATGATGACAAAAAGATTTATGTGTGCTTAAGATTAAGCACGTGAATGAATGTAAAAGGTCAATTAGATTTGAATAAAGAGCATTTCATGATTTGAGTTAAATGAGCAAGTGAAGTGGATGAAGAAGGCTGACTGATTTTGACCCCTTTCTCAGTTGATTCAAATCAAGTGTATTGTGTGATTTGAATCAGGAACCCTATGATTCAAATAAAGTGAAAAATATGATTTAAATCAATTCAAATAAAGCCAAGATAGAAATGTGGAAAAACTTGTCTGATTCGAATAAGGTGTAAATTCTAATTCAAATCAAATGAACTAGAGGTGACCCAGATCATTCAGATTTGAATCAAATGCAACATGATTTAAATCACAAAGCTGCCTGATTCAAAACAAGTTAAAAGTCTTATTTGAGTCATAGAGTTTGAAAAACGTTTGCTTTTCCTCTGCTCAATTTGATTCTAGTTAGTATATGTACTTGATCCGAATCAACCACACAAAATCTCAATTTT
Organism: Lathyrus tuberosus; assembly: GCA_022829125.1. Classification (NCBI taxonomy): domain Eukaryota; kingdom Viridiplantae; phylum Streptophyta; class Magnoliopsida; order Fabales; family Fabaceae; genus Lathyrus; species Lathyrus tuberosus. The sequence goes on along the minus strand of JALAZF010000574.1, from coordinate 996,395 downwards.
TCATGGTTGTTAAAATACTTGATATTTTTCTTTTCACCTAACTTGAATTAATAACATGCATGGTTCTTATTCTACTAACTCATACAATAGACTAAAAGCATCATGATCAAGTTCAAACATAACTATTGGTTTATGCAAGCTAAAAACGAATCGTTTCAAAACTTGATTCATAGAGGATATTCAATTATGAAGGAGACTTATTAAATGAAAGTAAATGAAAAAAAGTGATAAGACAAGCAACAAAACCACTGTACCAGGGTACTCCCCTGAATGTATTAGGGACATGCAACTACGTTATCCCCCTTTTTGATGAGTGGGAAGCTTTCACTTGGAATTAAGTCGACTTTGAGCCAAAAGCAAAAACTCTTATGCTCCCCTTGAAACATTGCACACAAACTACATCATAAAAGGCATAAAACAATTCTAGTCTCACATTACAATTTCTTCCCCTTTGACAACATTAAAAAGAGATAGATTAAAATGTATCTAAAACCCAAATAACCAACCACAAATAAATAATTCCATATGCTTCTAAGAATAATATACAACAACAAAGATCAGATGCAAAACATGAAGAAAGACATGCTACATGCAACAAAATGCAAATAAACATGCAACACCAACATTTAACAACATACAATTAAGTGATCAAAACTATTATGTAAAGGAATGCATTCACAACATAAATAATGCATGAAAAAATATACATATTCTCGAATGCAAATATTTTGAAACACGCATTTAAAAGACCTAAATGCAAAGAAGAACGATCAAAAACATTTTCTAGAGATGAATGAGCAAAATAAAGAAGGTAATAAGCAAACCAAGGCACAACTCTAGAACAAATTCATACAATGATATAAAACATGACACAGGAGTTATAGAGACATACCAATGTAGTCGATAAGAGCTATGATTTGCTACAAAATAATGTTAGTGCAAAACAATATATATATTGATCGTGAAGGCTGGATCAGATCCTGTAGAATCAGACCTCCAAGTGCGTCAGGGATGCTGGTCGTATAGAGAGGAGGAAGGGGTGTACCTGCAAGGCACTCCGACGCTCAAGTAAGAAAGGGTCAAAGAAAAGGGGAAAGTACAAAGTATTAGTTTGTAGGGTGAATATTGGATACCTGACCCTCTCAAGCAAGAGGTTTTATATAGAGTCCCCATCGCGTGGCCAACGGTCCTATTTTCGGGGCGGAATAACCGTTTTTCCCAAAGAATAGGTAACTACCCAAACTAGCCGTTATGTCGGGCAGGGTGCCCAAACTAGCTGTTATGTCGGGCATAGGCATAGTTCCGGGCACCTGCCCACAGCTGTTCAGGGAGCGATGAAGCTGTGCGTGATGGGCAGTAATTCCGGGGAGGAATGTCGAATTCCTTGCCCGGTTGAAGGGGCAGAAAGGTAACTTTTGTCCCTCTGTGGATTGGACTCAGGCACTTTGGACCGCTCTGGAGCAGAAGCGGATTGGGCCATTTCTAGCCATTGGTCCAGTCCAGAACAGGAGCCCCCCAAGTCATTACTCTCGTGCGTGGGAGTGATGACTTAAGGACTGCTCGTTGCTCCGGGGAGCTAGTATAGAGTCATCGTTTAAAGACGAAGAGGATTGTCTCAAAGTGCTCGTGACCCCAGATGTTCGTGAGATTCGTGGCCGTGACATTATTGCCCGGTGTTCGGGGAGATTAATGGTCAGACAGAATTGGAAACGTTGGGATGCCACGTGTGCCTAGAGCTCCGTGTAGCTGTTAATAGGCAATGATGGCTAGTGGATAGCCATGATGGCCTACGGGCACGTGTTCGCACGTGCCCCTTTGTATAAAAGGGGGAAAATTGTTCCATTTGGCACTTTTTCTTTCTAATTTCTCTTCGCCTCTTTCAAGTTCTTGCCCATCACCGTCTTCAGACTTTTCGACCACCGCGTCAAGTTTCGAGCAGCCTCTTTCTTCTATTCAAATCAAGTAAGTTTTTTGATCTGGAACTTGTTTTGCTCCTTTTTGTTGTTAGTGGTAGATTGCATGCGGTTAGTGTTTGAGCATTTGAAGTTAGCCCCTACACACTTGCACCCTAATTCGTTGGCTTTCATCTGGGCTTTCGAGTTGGTGTGCGAGCATCTTTCCTTGGGGGCTGCTCTCCCTCTGTTCTTCATTGTTTTCCATCTCCAAAGGCAGCTGACGGGGAAGAAGTATGGCTGGGTTTCTCTGAAGCAGCCTCGCAAGCTATTCAAGCCATTTTCGGAGTCAATCCAGACATTCAAGGAACGGTACTTCATCGTTGAGCCCGTGTCCGAGGTTGCCCAGGACATTACATATGTCTGGGAGATCGAGGTTGACGAGGATGGAAACGAGCTACATAACGAGGAGGGGAAGTACATTGGGCGGAGGCTCTACAAGTTCCCCATCCACTGGGCACCCGACCATTTTGCCAAGAAGCCCAGCAACTACGTCTTTCAGCCGAGCGACCTGCGCGGGCAGGAGGCCGTGGCTTACGAGGTGCTGGTGAAGTGTGTCAACTCCTTCGGTCTTGCTGAGTGCTGGACGAGCAAGGGCAGTCCTATCTTCGAGGAGGATGGGAGCCAGAGGGTCGAACACCGATTCATCAACGTTAAGGCACTGTTGGAGTGCAAGACTCCCGTGGATGCTGAGAAATTGCTTGGTAGTCTTGGTTATTTAGATTTTGTCCATGTTATTTCTTTTCCTCGTATCTAACATGTTCATGTTTTGCTTGTGCAGGTGAGATGCCTCAGGCTCATGATCGGGTTGTGAGGAATGCTTTGGCGAGGAACAAGGCCGGGACGGCTCCTCCGAAATCTCAGTTTGCTGGTGCCCGTGCTCCTCCTCCATCTCAGTCTGCTGCGGGGACCTCCACTTCTCCGACTCCTGCTCCGCGGGGATCTCCCCTATCTTTGGCCGGGCGACCCAAGCGTTCAAGGATCACTGATGCCGTGGACCTTACTCGGGTGGCGGAAAAGAGAAGTTCGAGCTTCCTCCCTGTATTCTCGATATGAGGTTTTTTGAAGGAAATTCTCTGGTCGTTCTCCGGGCGGAATCTCTTCGCTTGGAAGGTATGGACCACCCGAGCAAGAGGGCGCTGGTGGCCCAAGACGCTTCAGCCTTGTTTCGGATGCTAGAGATGACGGCTGTTTATGCTGAAGAGGACTCTGCAACTGAGTCTGAACTCAATGCTGCCCGTGCTACTGTGGCATCCCTCAAGGAACATGTCAAGATTACCGGCGAGGCTCAGAAGAAGGCTGAAGAGGAGGCGGCCAGGATGAAGGAGGAGAACTCTACGTTGGCGGCGAAGAAAAAAGCTGTCGAGGAGCTGATCAGGGAGCTAAGGGCGATCAATACCCCGGGTGCTGACGAGCCGGACGATGTGAGAAAACTAAAGACTAGATCCGAGCTGGTTGCTCGTATGCTGCTGGCCGAAGATGATGGCATCGCCGTTGCGGAGGAGTCCTTTAGAAACGCTGTGGCTCAACTGCGGGTGGTGAACCTTGGGCTTGAAATTTCTGCCGAGGGTACTCACTACCTGGTACATGTTGAGGATGGTCGTATTGTTGTGCCTGACGGTCTCCTTGAAAGTACCCCCGAGGATCAGCCCGTAGAGGACCAGGGACCTCAGCCAGAGCCTGCCGAGCATGTTGATGAATGAGGAATTTGTATTTTTTGGTGTTGTTGTAATTTGTCCGGCCTGCGTCCCGTTGAATCATTGTAATTTATTTTTGGGGGGCGTGTCCCCCGTTTTATGTAACAAAGTACAACTGTGGCCCTTGCGGCCACTTGTTAAATTATCATATATCTAATTCTATTATTTGTATGAATTTACTTGCTTTTACTTTTGCCAAGTATCGTATTCATGCTTGCTGTGAACGTATGTCCGCCCGTGATAGGGGGTATTTAACTTGTGCGAATATTTTGGGGGATTGCTCGTAATAGATGTGTTCGGCAGTGTGGGGAACTGGTCGAACGGCCGGGGAGCGGAGCTCAAGTCGCGTTTGAGGCCTGAGTTCGCACCGTGAACGTCCCATCGCGAGCTGGGGTTCTGCCAATCATGGTACTTTGACGACGGCGATGCTCGATCGAGGACCGCTGTCGAGCAGTTACCCAGCTTGTTACCGAGCGGGGTTATACTTTAATCGTATGCGACGCTTGTACCTAGATGTGCATAGTTGTCGGTAGCTGATGTTCGTCGTTGCGACGGGTCAAACCGAGAATTTAGTTGTAATATTGTTTTAGCTTTTCAGCGTTCCATGGTCGACCACGTTCTTCCCCGGTGAGATGTTCTAGGTAGTAGGCCCCATTTTCCGTTTTTGCTCGGACACGATAGGGTCCTTTCTAGTTGGCTGCTAGTTTGCCTTCGCGAGAGTCTTTGTGGTTTCTTCTTAGAACGAGGCTTCCCACGTCTAACTCTCTTCGTATCACCTTGGCGTTGTGCCTAATGGTAATTTTTTGTTTCAGTGAGGCTTCGCGGAGGGCTGCCCCGGTTCGAATTTCCTCGACGAGGTCTAGTTCTTCTCTCAACGATTCGTCGTTCATCTCCCCGTCTAGGGGCGACTCTGTCCGCCTAGAGGGCACATGAACCTCGAAGGGAATTACAGCCTCGGTCCCGTATGCTAGACGGAAAGGTGTTTCCCCGGTCGTTGAGTGTGGAGTTGTGCGGTACGCCCACAGTATACTGTGTAGTTCCTCGACCCATGACTTCTTTGTTTCGTCCAGCCTTCGTTTGAGGCTTCGAAGGATGACTCAGTTAGCCGCTTCAGCCTGCCCATTTGTTTAAGGGTGCTCTACGGATGCGAAGTGTTGTTTCGTGCCCAGTTGGGCGACGAAGTCTTGGAACTTCCTGTCCATGAATTGCGTCCCGTTGTCCGTTACTATCGCTTGGGGAATACCGAAGCGTGCAAGGATGTTTCGTTTGTAGAAACGTAGGATGTTGAGGGCAGTTATCTTGGCTAGAGCTTCTACTTCTATCCATTTTGTGAAATAGTCCACGCCCACTACGAGAAATTTGTTCTGACTTGATCCTACCACGAAGGGTCCTAGGATGTCCAGGCCCCACCAGACGAATGGCCATGGGGATGACATAGCTTTGAGCTCGTTAGGCGGAGCCAGGTGCATGTCCCCATGTCATTGGCATTTATCGAACTTCTTTACGTGCTCTTTCACGTTGTTTTGCATGGTCGGCCAGTAGTATCCTGCTCGGAGAGCCTTTCGAGCAAGGGACCTTCCGCCGATATGTTGGGCGTTGATTCCTTCGTGGATTTCGCACAGGATGTGAGTGACCATTTCCTCCTCGACACATTTGAGCAGTGGAATGGAGAATCTCCGTCTGTAGAGTTTATCTTCGACCAAGACATAAGATCAAGCTCTTCGCCTGACTATGCTGGCCTCTTTTGGGTCGGACAAAAGTTCGTCTTTGGGGAGATAGTTATAGACAGGGGTCATCCAGCAGTTGTTGTCGCCGATCACTTGCACGTCGAGTGTCAGGGAGGCCTTCTCGATGCTGGGTCGAGGAAGTACTTCCTATATGACATATTTGTTCCCGCCTTTCTTCTTCGTGCTGGCTAGTTTAGACAGCACGTCTGCTCGTATGTTATGTTCGCGGGGGAACGTGTTTCACTTCCACTATTGTGAACTTCGCCATTTCCTTCTTTACCAGGGCCAAGTATTCGGTCAGGTTGTCGTTTTTGGCTTGGTAATCTCCCCAGACCTGTAGGGCCACGAGTTGTGAATCTGTGCAAATGACGACCTCTTCTGCGCCTAGATCCTCGGCAAGGCGTAACCCAGCGAGGAAGGCTTCGTATTCAGCCTTGTTATTGGAGGTTGGGAAAGACAGTGCGAGCGACACCTCGACGATAATTCTTTCGTCGCTCTCCAGTATGATGCCCGCGCCGCTTCCTGCCAAGCTTGAGGCGCCGTCGACGAAGATGGTCCACTTGTGCGCTTCGTTTGTGGGGGAGTATGCGAATGTTATCTCCGCGATGAAATCGGCCAGAGCTTGGGCCTTAAGGGCTTTTCTGCCTTCGTATTGGATGTCAAATTTGGACAGTTCTAAAGATAATTTGAGCATTCGGGCGGCCATATCTGGTCGTCCGAGCAGCTGCTTTATGGGCCGATCTGTTCGAACCACGATCGTGTGAGCCAGGAAGTAGTGTCTTAATCTTTTGGCTGCGTTGATGAGGGCCAGTGCCACCTTCTCTATCTGCTGGTATCTTAACTCTGGTCCTTGCAATGCTTTGCTCGTGAAATAAATGGGCTTCTGCCTGTCAGGTGTCTCGCGGATGAGAGCAGCACTTACAGCTTCGGTTGCTACGGCCAGGTATAGGTACAACGTTTCGCCATTGTCTGGGCGAGAGAGGACCGGTGGCTCTGAGAGTGCTCGTTTCAGATGGAGAAGGGCTTCGTCGCACTCCTCAGTTTATTCGAATGCTGCCTCTTTGCGGAGGAGTTTGAAGAATGGTAGGGCGTGCTGGGCGGACTTGGCCACGAAACGAGATAGTGATGCGAGCATCCCGTTGAGGGACTGGATGGATTTTTTGGACTTGGGCGTAGGAAACTCGGAGAATGCCCGACATTTTTCGGGGTTGGCCTCGATTCCTCGTTCCATTAAGTAGAAGCCGAGGAATTTTCCTGCTCGGACACCGAACGTGCACTTCTCTGGGTTAAAACGCATTTTGTATTTCCTAGCATGTTCGAAGACCTTTCTCAAATGGCCAGTGTGATCGGTTTCCTCGTGGGACTTTACGATCATGTCGTCCATGTATACTTCGAGCATGTCGCATATCTCTCCCCGAAACACTTTGTTCATCATTCGTTGGTATGTTGCTCTGGCGTTCTTCAAGCCGAAGGGCATTACGTTGTAGTAATAGTTGCACGATTCGGTCAGGAAGGCCGTATATTTTTTGTCGGACATTGCCATTGGGATTTGATTGTAGCCCGAGTAGGCATCCATGAACGATAAGAGTTTAAAACCAGCAGAATTATCAATAAGTTTATCAATATTGGGGAGGGGGTAGGCATCCTTCGGGCATGCCTTATTGAGATCAGTATAATCAATGCACATGCGCCATTTTCCATTAGATTTTTTAACTAATACAATGTTGGACAGCCAAGTGGTGTACTTGGCTTCCGAAATAAATTTGGCCTCGAGGAGGTCCTTTACAGCTTTTTCAGCAGCCTCCGTTTTCTTCGGAGACTGCTTCCTCCTACGTTGTGCTACGGCCTTGATAGCTGGGTCAATTGTCAGCTGGTGACAGGTGATGGACGGATCCAAACCGGGCATTTCCGCAGCGCTTCACGCGAAGAGGTCGGCATTCTCTTGGAGGTATGCTTTGAGCTGCTTCCTCGCGATGTCAGGTAGGTCTGCTCTGATCTTTACTCCCCGTTGGGGGTCTTCGCCAAACAGAACTATCTCAAAGTTGCCATCCGGGATTGGGCGGATCGGATGGGAGCTGCTGCTGGTTGACGTGGACGGGCCGGCTGAAGCTGCTCGTTCCTCCTGCTGGTCCTCGGGGAAGCGACTGTCGAGGTCGATAGAGTCGACCTGGGGCAGAGGCTTGGCCTCCTCGGAGCTGTCTGGCAGTACTGGTTTGCTCGACACCTTTGGCTTGGGCGCAATGGCGTTGAGTCCCTTTGTAGCTGCTTCGAAACACTGTCGGGCAGCTTCTATATCATCGTGGAGGGTGGCGACCATCCCTTTTGAAGTGTAATACTTCATCTTCAGGTGGACGGTTGAGGGCACTGCTACCAACTCGACGAGAGTTGGCCTTTCGAAAATGCATTGGTAAAGCGACGGGCAGTCGATTACCAGAAATTGCACCTTGATAGATCTGGCCGTCTCAGCTGATCCAAAGGTCAAGATCAGCTCGACGTATCCCCACGACTTGGTCACGGACCCGTTGAATCCCTGCAGATCGGACCCTACGTAGGGGGTAAGGTGTGATTTGTCCAGCTGAAGTGTTGAAAATAGTTGGGAGTACATGATGTCGACTGAGCTGCCCTGGTCGACGAGTATTCTGCGAACGTCGAAGTTCGCCATCTGGGCTCTGACGAGCAAAGGTATGCTTGAGTTCGGGGAGCTGTCGGGGAGTTCCTCCCGGTAGAAGGAGAAGGGGATGGAGCCCTTCTGTGCCCGATCAAGCGTGGTCACTTTGCTGGAGCTGGTGCTGATCAGGTGTTCGAACTTCCGTTTCACGGAGCCCATAGTGACTTTGTTGAAACCCCCGCGAGAGATGACCATGACGGAGGGAAATGTCTCCCACGGGCTGTGGGCCACGAAATATGCAGGGGCGCTGAGCCCGTCCGGGACGCGGAAGTCCTCTGGCCGCGATATGGACATAGCGACCTGTATATTAGCGTCTTCCGAGGAAGGTACTTCTTCCTCGACCTTCTTGGATTCCTGGGCGTCCTTCCGAGGAGTGTCCTTCTTCTTCGCGAACTGTTTCAGGTGGCCGTCCCTGATCAGTATTCCGATGGCATCCTTCAGATGGATGCAGTCCTCCGTAGTATGGCCGTGACTTTTGTGGAAGCGACAGTACTTTGACTTGTCCACGTTTGGTCTGTTCGGCAGCTGTTTGGGGAAGCGGACCCCGGGTTGTTTGAACTCCGAATTGGCACATTCGGACAAAATCTTTTCCCTGGAGATGGTCAGGGGTGTGTAATCGTGGAACCGCCCGGAGGGCCCCTTGCTGTCGCGGCAGTCCCTTGGACGGTCCTCATGCCTCCGTTCACCCCGACGAGATGTTGAGGCTTCTTCTCCTTTAGAGGCTCGAGCGTTCTCCTGGCGGCGTGATGCTCAGACGTTACAGGCCGCAATCTTCTCTTCGTATTGAATATGAGATTAGGCTTTGAGGAGGAGGGCGTCTAAGTTCCTCGGTGGTGCGAGGCCAATGGCTTTAGAGAACTCGGAGTCCGGGAGGACCCCTTGTTCGAGCAGGAACTTCTTTATTTTATCCATCGTCGGGACCTGCACTGCTTCCTTGTTGAAGCTCTCGATGTATGCGCAGAGAGGTTTGTCTTTCCTCTGGATTATGGCTCCAAGAGAGGCCTCAGTTTTGGGGTGGCGGCGAGATGCTGTGAAGTGCCGCGAGAACATTCTGCCCAGCTGTCTCCACGAGGTAATGGACTCCTCGGGCAGTTGCTTATACCATGTCATTGCTCCCTTTCGGAGCGTGGTCGGGAACAGTCTGCACTTGATGGCGCCCCGTACGCCGCGGTAGTCTAATAGCGCATCGATGTTTTCGATGTGCTCGTCTGGGTCAGTGGTCCCGTCGTACGTGCCAAGTGACGGGGGTTTCTCTAAGCCTTTTGGGAGACGGATAGACATGATCTCCTGGGACAACGGGCCGTAAGGCTCGTCGTCGCTGCTAGAACTGGTGTATGATGGGGATCGAACGGGGTGCTCGCGTCGGCGGTTCCTTTGCGGAGAAGGTGAGGAGAAGGTGAGTGGTTCCTTCGAGGAGAAGGTGAGTGGATCCTTCGAGGAGAAGGTGAGTGTGCCCGTCCTTTGGACTTGATCGGAGGGGATTCCTCGTTCCTGCGAGTCCTTTTGTGGTCATGAGCATGCTGGTCACGCGGGGAGACCTGGTCGCGCTTTCGGGCCACGCGAGGATCAGACTCTTGGCGCAGTCTTTGGTCGATTTCTCTCTGTGGTGGCGGGCTTCTTGATCGTCGCTGGTTCCTCCGCGTAGGAGGGGATCTTGGACGGTGAGACTCTTCCAGTGCCCCGATCCTCTCGTTCTGCTGCAGGATCAGGGTGTTAGTTTTGTTGATCGCCTCCAGGAGGGCTGCCACGGCCGGGTTGGCGTTGGGCGGAACAGGAATGGGCTGGAGGTCAAGTGAAGGTTGATCGTTATTGCGATCAGCAGAGGTAGGAGAAGGAGAAGCAGTGGCTCAATCCGTGAGGAAACGGGCATCTCAGAGGAGAGATGACTGGCCGTCAACGTCAGATTTGTTGACGGGGAGGATGGTGGTTTGGAGAGCATCCTGGGTGCGATCTTGGGAGGCCATGATCGTGATGATGTTCGAGAATTATTTTAATCTTCGGTTAAAGAAAGATGGGGAGAACAAAGTTTCCCACAGACGGCGCCACTGATCGTGAAGGCTGGATCAGATCCTGTAGAATCAGGCTGCCAAGTGCGTCAGGGATGCTGGTCGTATAGAGAGGAGGAGGGGGTGTACCTGCAAGGCACTCCGACGCTCAAGTAAGAAAGGGTCAGAGAAAAGGGGCAAGTACAAAGTATTAGTTCGTAGGGTGAATATTGGATACCTGACCCTCTTAAGCGAGAGGGTTTATATAGAGCCCCCAGCGCGTGGCCAACGGTCCTATTTTCGGGGTGAAATAACAGTTTTCCCCAAAGAATAGGTAACTACCCAAACTAGCCGTTAGGTCGGGCAGCGTGCCCAAACTAGCCGTTATGTCGGGCATAGGCATAGTTCCGGGCACCTGCCCACAGCTGTTCGGGGAGCAATGAAGCCGTGCGTGACGGGCAGTAATTCTGGGGAGGAATGTCGAATTCCTTGCCCGGTTGGAGGGGCAGAAAGGTAACTTTTTCCCCTCTGTGGATTGGACTCAGGCAATTTGGGCCGCTCTGGAGCAGAAGCGGATTGGGCCAATTCTAGCCATTGGTCCAGTCCAGAAAACACACACACACACACACACACACAAATATATATATATATATATATATATATATATATATATATATATATATATATATATATATATATATATATATATATATATATATATATATATATATAAAATGTAAGAGAAGTCCTTTGTTGATGTTTCTAAGATTTTGGATTATCACGATCTTCCATTGTGGATTGTGTGCAATGAAGATATTGCACATAGATCTTAGTTTTTATTTAGGCACTATTGTATGTCATGTGTCATACTTTGTATTTTAACTTATGAACATGTATATAATGATGCCGCTAGGCACTTGTGTTGTATCAGTACTGAATTAATATCTCGTATAATGTATTTTCTATATGTATATTATACGGGGTGTTACAAAAATTAATATCCTAATGGATATAATTATAGAGATCCGAGGAAAAGTATCGAAGAAATCTATAGTTTCTCTTTATGTAAAACCTTTGGCTACAAAGTGAGCCTTATATTTATCAATTGACCATCAAGGTTTAGTTTATTTTTTAAAACACATTTACAACCGATTAATTTGAAACCAGGAGGAAAATCTACTAAGTTCCAAGTCCTGTTAGATTTTAGAGAATCAATTTCATTGTTAATAACTTTTTGCAACAAATCTGCATCCATAGATGACAAGGTTTCTTGAAGATTTGTTGGATCTTCTTTTATGTATAGGCCTCATAATTGAATACATACCGTTTAGCGACTCTTACTCCTTTACTTCTTCGAATATTGTTTCTACTTCATCATTTCTATCATACCCTAATTTTCCCCTCAACATTTGGTTCTAAGTGCTTTGAGTTTCATCAGACGACAAAGTGTTTGGTCTATAGTGTCCATGTCCATCTGTTAAATAGCTTTCAATTCATCTGAATCATTGCATCATAACCATTCCATTTGGGCGTTGACTTAATAATTGTTCATTTGCATACATCATATATTAGGTCAATTAGTAAAAGTGAAATAAAATGATAAAAGTCAAAAGTTTGACTTTCTTTTGGATTTATTGCATTACCATTCATATCATATGCACTTGCATTTGTTCATTCATTATATTTGAGATGACTTCATTTGTTAAGTTATTTTAAATACAAATTCCATGTGTAATTAAATTCATCTATGTTTATTTTGAGATTCTATTTTTTTTTCTAATCGCCATCATATGCATATTTCATTCTAAGTGAAAGATCTAATCATTTGCATAACTCATTTTGTTTGAAGATTTCAATCATATGCATTTTTTTAAATTCAAGTAATCATCATTTTGAATTGCATTTTTAAATAAAAAACAAATCTTATTTTTGAATAAGACAAATTCTTGAATAAGACAATTTTGATTTACATTTTTTACTAAAAGAAGTTGAATAAAACAAATTACTTTTATTACATTACAATATTCCATCATACCAATATTCCAAAGTACATCAGTTTACACGTAATTTTACATTCATCATGCCTTTACTTCATATCCAATGCATCATCAACATAGTAATTGTGTTAAAAGTTCTCACACCAAATGAAGTGCATCAGTGAGAACATTTTACTGCACCAGAAAATATGAAAGGTTACAAGCTACCGCAAAAAAATTGAAATACATTCAAAGTCACCAAGACTCACAATTCATTTCAAAGGTTACATTAGGAAATTAGTGAAAATTACATTTAGAAAAGACAAAAAGTCCTTGGAAAATATATGTTCATGTGTTTACTCCATCCTCCTTAATGCCTTGCACCCACGATATCAAGGATCTTCAAAATTTGTTTCTACCAAAATTATCACTCAAAACATGTAAACCTTAACTTCTCAATTGCAGCTCACGAATTCCTTACACATGTGAAGGAATATTCTCATTCCTTCACATGATTACAGAGCTCTTAATCTCTCCTATAATTTGAGATGATCATTGATTGATAAAGAGACCCAAGAAACCCTAGCAAAGCTTTGCACAATTCATCACTCAAACTCACCTAAGGGTCTGTTTGGTTGAGGGGTTTTAGAGGGGAGGGGAGGGGTAGACAAAAATTATTTTAAATTAAGTATGTTTGATTCAATTTTTTTATGAGGGGAGGGAATGGGAGGGGAGGGAATATTTCAAATTAAGTATGTTTGATTCAATTTTTTATGAGAGAATGAAAGGGGAGGGGGGAGGTAATTTGAATCCCTCTTGAAGTAGTTTTTCGTTCACCCTGAATTGGAGGTTTTTGGAGGGGAGGGGAGGAAGAGGAGTTATAATAAAAATCTATTTTTTATTATATTGACATAATTACCCTCATTTTTATTATAATCCTAATTTGTCTTTAATAAATATTATATGTTAATTTTTCACCTCATTATAATTTCTCCATATTTTTTTAACAACAACTCGATTATTTTTATTATTATGATTTAAATTTCTTTTGTTCTATTTTATTCACTTTTATTTAATATTTTGTTTGCAATAACTTAATTTCTTATAAATTGTTGTGTTGTGTTGTGTTATGTATCTATATATAATTGTAGTATATGAGTTATATATTATCTAGAATTTAATTTCTTAAATATTTTATAGGATTAGATGGATCATCAAAATTATAAAATAGTTCATATAAAGATTAATCATATAATAATTCTATAACATTTACCAATATTTTATTTACACTTTAATATATTTCAGAGTATTTGGAATATTAAATATTTTGTGTTTGATTATCTATGTTGTTTATGAATTAACAAATTTCTTTTTTTTTTTTTTGTGTGTGAATATCATTTTATTTTTATTTTATTTAGCAAGAGTGTTGTAAAATTTTAAGGGTAAAAAGGTAAAGTAGTTTTAAAACTCCTCCCCTCCCCTTGTGAACCAAACATATTTTTGATTAAAACTTCTCCCTCTCCTTCTTGTTAACCAAACACACATTTAATTAAAATACATCTTGATCGTGAAGGCTGGATCAGATCATGTAGAATCAGGCCGCCAAGTGCGTCAGGGATGCTGGTCGTATAGAGAGGAAGAGGGGGTGTACCTGCAAGGCACTCCGACGCTCAAGTAAGAAAGGGTCAGAGAAAAGGGGCAAGTACAAAGTATTAGTTCGTAGGGTGAATATTGGATACCTGACCCTCTCAAGTGAGAGGGTTTATATAGAGCCCCCAGCGTGTGGCCAACAGTCTTATTTTCGGGGCGAAATAACTGTTTTCCCCAAAGAATAGGTAACTACCCAAACTAGCCGTTATGTCGGGCAGGGTGCCCAAACTAGCCGTTATGTCGGGCATAGGCATAGTTCCGGGCACCTGGTCACAGCTGTTCGGGGAGCGATGAAGCCGTGCGTGACGGGATGTAATTTCGAGGAGGAATGTCGAATTCCTTGCCCGGTTGGAGGGGCAGAAAGGTAACTTTTACTCCTCTGTGGATTGGACTCAGGCAATTTGGGCCGCTCTGGAGCAGAAGCGGATTGGGCCAAATTCTAGCCATTGGTCCAGTCCAGAACAGGAGCCCCCCAAGTCGTTGCTCCCGAGCATGGGAGTGATGGCTTAAGGACTGCTCGTTGCTCCGGGGAGCCAGTATGGAGTCGTCGTTTGAAGACGAGGGGGTAGTTTCAAAGTGCTCGTGGCTCCATGTGTCCGTGAAATTCATGGCCGTGACCTTGTTGCCTGGTGTTCGGGGAGATTAAAGGTCAGACAGAATTGGAAACATTGGGTTGCCACGTGTGCCTCGATCACCGTGTAGCAGTTAATAGGCAATGATGGTTAGTGGGTAGTCATTATGGCCTACGGGCGCGTGTTTGCGCGTGCCCCTTTGTATAAAAAGGGGAAAATTGCTCCATTTGGCACTTTTTCTTTCTGATTTCTCTTCGCCTCTTTCAAGTTCTTGTCCGTCACCGTCTTCTGCCTTTCCGACCACCGCGTCAAGCTTCGAGCAGCTCCTTTATCCTACTTAAATCAAGTAAGTTTTCTGATATGGAACTTATTTTACTCCTTTTTATTGTTAGTGGTAGATTGCATGCGGTTAGGGCTAGTTTTAGACGATAAAATGGGTGAGTTTCTGGTGACTGTTGGTGGTGGACGGTGGTTGTGCCATTTTCCACTTCTGACATGTCGTCGGTCGCGCCTGTACGTTCTATTTAGGAGGGAGGTTGACGGCGTCGTCGCGATGGTGACACTTGCGTAACCGTTGTGATTTTTCATCTTCTGAGCGAATGATGAGTTTTTCGGCAGAACACCTCCAGATTCCTTTGAAGCTTTGTAATTTTCGGCGGAGCTTTAAATGGAAACTGGGATTGAGTGCGGGGAAGCTCCTCGCTAGGGGATGATATGTTTTGAGCGTCTCCTCGCGGGGAGGTTTCAGCCTTTCTTTTGATGTTAGGGCTTAGGCCGGGGACGTTGTCCTCAGCCCTTTGCGCACCCTTTCACTTGACCTAGCAGTGGAAGGGTGGATTTGATTTGCTGTCGAATTCACTTTCTTCTCTGCTTTTCAGGTGATCGTAATGGCGACGGGGCCAGAAAGAGAAGTTATTATAGATACGTCCGAGGAAGAGACGGGCTCCGAAGATAGGAGCAGCTCGACGACCTCTAGTTCGGCGACCTCGAGTTCCTCTAGCAATGTCGGGGAAGAGGAAGAGTTGGATGTCATGGAGGAGGACGTCGAAGGGTTCTTCACGGAGGAGTGGGAGGTGGCCGAGCCTTCCGAGCATGTGTCCACGTTCGCAAAGTCCTTGGTGGACGTTTTCACAAAGGTAGGACCGGAGGGAGAGTGGAGGGTTCACTTCCCTTCCGTAGACGAGCGGGTCTGCACGAGCTTCGGGGACCGCTTCACCATGTACGAGTATGCTTTTAAAGAGCTGGGCCTGAGGCTGCCTTTTACTGATTTTCAACAGTCAGTGTTCGAGCACTTGAAGTTAGCCCCTACACAACTGCATCCTAATTCATTGGCCTTCATCCGGGCCTTTGAGTTGGTGTGCGAGCATCTTTCCTTGGGGGCTACTCTCCCTCTATTCTTCACTGTTTTCCATCTCCAAAGGCAGCTGACGAGGAAGAAGTACGGCTGGGTTTCCTTGAAGCAGCCCCGCAAGCTGTTCAAGCCGTTTTTGGAGTCAATCCGAACATTCAAGGAACGGTACTACGTCGTTGAACCCGTGTCCGAGGTTGCCCAGGACAGTACGTATGTCTGGGAGATCGAAGTCGACGAGAACGGAAATGAGCTGCACGACGAGGAAGGAAGGTATATTGGGCGGAGACTCTACAAGTTCCCTCTCCACTGGGTGCCCGACCATTTTGCCAAGAAGCCTAGTGACTATGTCTTCCAGCCGAGCGAGCTGTATGGGCAGGACGCCGTGGCGTACGAGGCGTTGGTGAAGTGGGTCAATGCCTTCAGGCTTGCTGAGTGCTGGACGAGCAAGGGCAACCCGATTTTCGAGGAGGATGGGAGTCAGAGGGTCGAGCGTCGATTCATCAATGTTAAGGCACTGCTGGAGTGCAAGACTCCCGTGGATGCCGAGAAGCTGCTCGGTAGTCTTAGTTATTTAAATTTTGTTCATGTTATTTCTTTTCCTCGTATCTAACACGTTCGTGTTTTGCTTGTGCAGGTGAGATGCCTCAGGCTCATGATCGGGTTGTGAGGAACGTTCTGGCGAGGAACAAAGTTGGAACGGATCCTCTGAAATCTCGGTTTGCTGGTGCCCGTGTTCCTCCTCCGGCGCAATCTGTTGCGGGGACCTCCACTTCTCCCACTCCTGCTCCCCGGGGATCTCCCCTGCCTTTGGCCGGGCGACCTAAGCGGCCAAGGATTACTGATTCCGTGGACCTTACTCGGGTAGCGGAGAAAGGGAAGTTCGAGCTTCCTCCCTGTATCCTCGATAGGAGGTTCTTCGAAGGCAACTCTTTAATCATTCCCCGGGCAGAATCTCTTCACTTGGAAGGCATGGATCGCCCGAGCAAGAGGGTGCTGGTAGCCCAAGATGCTTCTGCCTTGGTCAGGATGCTAGAGATGGTGGTTGTTTATGCCGAAGGGGACTCTGCCACTGAGTCTGAACTCAATGTTGCCCATGCTTCTGTGGCATCCCTTAAGGAAGAAGTCAAGAATGCCGACGAGGCTCGGAAGAAGGGTGAAAAAGAGGCGGTCAGGCTGAAGGAGGAGAACTCCACGCTGGCGGCAGAGAAGAAAGCTGCCGAGGAGCTGATCAGGGAGATGAGCGCGGTCAATGCCCCGGGTGTCGACGAGCCGGACGATGTGAAAAGATTGAAGACTAGATCCGAGCTGGTTGCTCGCATGCTGCTGGCCGAAGATGATGGCATCGCCGTTGAGGAGGAGTCCTTTAGAAACGCTGTGGCTCAGCTGCGGGTGGTGAACCCTGAGCTTGAAATTACTGCCGAGGGTACTCACTACCTTGCGTATATTGAGGATGGTTGTATTTTTGTGCCCGACGGTCTTCTTGAAAGTACCCACGAGGATCAGCCCGCAGAGGACCAGGGACCCGAGCCAGAGCCTTTCGAGCATGCTGATGAGTGGGGAATTTGTTATTTTGATATTGTTGTAATCTGTCTGGCCTGCGTGCCGTGGAATCATTGTAATTTATTTTTGGGGGGCGTGGCTCCCGTTTTATGTAATAAAGTACAATTGTGGCCCTTGCGGCCACTTGTTAAATTATCACATATCTAATTCTGTTGTTTGTATGAATTTACTTGCTTTTACTTTTGCCAAGTATCGTATTCATGCTCGTTGTAAATGTATATCTGCCCGTGATTGGGAGTATTTGACTTGCGCAAATATTTTATGGGGGATTACTCGTAATAGATGTGTTCGGCAGTGTGGAGAACTGGTCGAACGGCCGGGGAATATCCTGGCCGGGGAGCGGAGCTCAGGTCGCGTTTGAGGCCTGAGTTCGCGGCGTAAACGTCCCATCGTGAGCTGGGGTTCTGCCAATCATGGTACTTTAATGACGGAGATGCTCGATCGAGGACCGCTGTCGAGCAGTTACTCGGCTCGTTACTGAGCGGGGTTATGCTTTAATCGTATGCGACGCTTGTACCTAGACGCGCATAGTGGTCGGTAGCTGACGTTCGTTATTGCGATGGGTCGAACCGAGAATTTAGCTGTAATATAGTTTTAGCTTTTCAGCATTCCACGGTCGAGCAAGTTCTTCCCCGGTGAGATGTTCTAGGTAGTAGGCTCCATTTTCCGTTTTTGCTCGAACACGATAGGGTCCTTCCCAGTTGGCTGCTAGTTTGCCTTCACGAGAGTCTTTGTGGTTTCTTCTTAGAACGAGGCTTCCCACGTCGAACTCTCGTCGTATCACCTTGGCGTTGTGCCTAATGGTAATTTTTTGTTTCAGTGAGGCTTCGCGGAGGGCTGCCCCGGTTCGGATTTCCTCGACGAGGTCTAGTTCTTCTCTCAACAATTTGTCGTTCATCTCCTCATCTAGGGGCGACTCTGTCCGCCTTGAGGGCACGTGAACCTCGACGGGAATTACAGCCTCGGTCCCGTATGCTAGACGGAAAGGTGTTTCCCCGGTCGTTGAGTGTGGAGTTGTGCGGTACGCACATAGTACGCTGTGCAGTTCCTCGACCCATGCCTTCTTTGTTTCGTCCAGCCTTCGCTTGAGGCCTCGAAGGATGACTCGGATGGCCACTTCAGCCTGGCCGTTTGTTTGAGGGTGCTCCACGGATGTGAAGTGCTGTTTCGTGCCCAGCTGCGCGACGAAGTCTTGGAACTTCCTGTCCGTGAATTACGTCCCGTTGTCCGTTACTATCGCTTGGGGAATACCGAAGCGTGCAAGGATGTTTCATTTGTAGAAATGCAGGATGTTGAGGGCAGTTATCTTGGCTAGAGCTTCTGCTTCTATCCATTTTGTGAAATAGTCAACGCCCACTATGAAATATTTGTTCTGACTTGATCCTACCACGAAGGGTCCTAGGATGTCTAGGCCCCACCAGGCGAATGGCCACGGGGATGACATAGCTTTGAGCTCGTTAGGCGAAGCCAGGTGCATGTCCCCGTGTCATTGGCATTTATCGCACTTCTTTACGTGCTCTTTCGCGTCGTTTTACATGGTCGGCCAGTAATATCCTGCTCGGAGAGCCTTTCGAGCAAGGGACCTTCCTCTGAGATGTTGGGCGTTGATTCCCTCGTGGATTTCGCGCAGGATGTGTGCAACCATTTCCTCCTCGACACACTTGAGCAGTGGAATGAAGAATCCCCACCTGTAGAGTTTATCTTCGACCAAGACGTAAGAGAAGGCTCTTTGCCTTACTATGCTGGCCTCCTTTGGGTCACCCGGGAGCTCGTGTTTGGCGAGATAGTTGTAGACTGGGGTCATCCAGCAGTTGTTGTCGCCGATCACCTGTACGTCGAGTGTCGGGGAGGCCTTCTCGATACTGGGTCGAGGGAGTACTTCCTGTATGACGGATTTGTTTCCGCCTTTCTTCTTCGTGCTGGCTAGTTTAGACAGCACGTCTGCTCGTACGTTATGTTCGCGGGGAACGTGCTTCACTTCCACTGTTGTGAACTTTGCCATTTCGTTCTTCACCAGAGCCAAGTATTCGGTTAGATTGTCGTTTTTGGCTTGGTATTCTCCCCGGACCTGGAGGGCCACGAGTTGTGAATTCGTGCAAATGACGACTTCCTCTGCGCCCAGATCCTCGGCTAGGCGTAACCCAGCGAGGAAGGCTTCGTATTCAGCCTGGTTGTTGGAGGTTGGGAAAGACAGTGCGAGCGACACCTCGACGATAATTCCTTCGTCGCTCTCTAGTATAATGCCCGCGCCGCTTCCTGCCGAGTTTGAGGCGTCGTTGACGAAGATGGTCCACTTGCGCGCTTCGCTCGCGGGGGAGTCTGCGAATGTCATCTCCGCGACGAAATCGGCCAGAGCTTGGGCCTTAAGGGCTTTTCTGCCTTCGTATTGGATGTCAAATTCAGATAGTTCTAGCGACCATTTTAGCATTCGGTCGGCCATATCTGGTCGTCCGAGCAGCTGGTTTATGGGCTGATCTGTTCGAACCACGATCATGTGAGCCAGGAAGTAGTGTCTTAATCTTCTGGCTGCGTTGATGAGGGCCAGCGCCACCTTCTCTATCTGCTGGTATCTTAACTCTGGTCCTTGTAATGCTTTGCTCGTGAAATAAATGGGCTTCTGCCCGTCAGGTGTCTCGCAGATGAGAGCAGAACTCACATCTTCGGTTGCTACGGCCAAGTATAGTTACAACGTTTCGCCATTGTCTGGGCGAGAGAGGACCGGTGGCTCTGAGAGTGCTCGTTTCAGATGGAGAAGGGGTTTATCGCACTCCTCGGTCCATTCGAATGCTGCCTCTTTGTGGAGGAGTTTGAAGAATGGTAGGGCGTGCTGGGCGAACTTGGCCACGAAACGAGATAGTGATGCGAGCATCCCGTTGAGGGACTGGATGGATTTTTTGGACTTAGGCGTAGGAAACTCGGAGAATGCCCGACATTTGTCGGGGTTTGCCTCGATTCCTCGTTCCGTTAAGTAGAAGCCAAGGAATTTTCCTGCTCGGACTCCGAACGTGCACTTCTCCGGGTTAAAACACATTTTGTATTTCCTGGCCTATTCGAAGACCTTTCTCAAATGGGCAGTATGATTGGTTTCCTCGTGAGATTTTACGATCATGTCGTCCATGTATACTTCGAGCATGTCACCTATCTCTCCCCGAAACACTTTGTTCATCATTCGTTGGTATGTTGCTCCGGCGTTTTTCAAGCCGAAGGGCATTACGTTGTAGTAATAGTTGCCCGATTCTGTCATGAAGGTCGTATATTTTTTGTCGGACATTGCCATTGGGATTTGATTGTAGCCCGAGTAGGCGTCCATCAACGATAAGAGTTTAAAACTAGCAGAATTATCAACAAGTTTATAAATATTGGGGAGGGGGTAGGCATCCTTCGGGCATGCCTTATTGAGATCGGTATAATCAATGCACATGCACCATTTTCCATTAGATTTTTTAACTAATACAACGTTGGACAGTCAAGTGGTGTACTTGGCTTCCGAAATAAATTTGGCCTCGAGGAGGTCCTTTACAGCTTTTTCAGCAGCCTCCATTTTCTCCGGAGAATGCTTCCTCCGACGATGTGCTACGACCTTGATGGCTGGGTCAATTGTCAGCCGGTGACAGGCGGTGGACAGATCCAAACCGGGCATTTTCGCGGTGCTCCACGCGAAGAGGTCGGCATTCTCCCGGATGCATGCTTTGAGCTGCTTCCTCGCGATGTCAGGTAGGTCAGCTTCAATCTTCACTCCCCGTTGGGGGTCTTCGCCGAACAGAACAAACTCGAAGTTGCCATCCGAGATTGGGCGCATTGGATGGGAGTTGCTGCTGGATGACGTGGACGGGCTGGATGAAGCTGCTCGTTCCTCCTGTTGGTCCTCGGGGAAGCGACTGTCGAGGTTGATAGAGTCGACCTGGGGCAGAGGCTTGGCCTCCTCAGAGCTGCTTGGCAGTGCTGGCTTGCTCGACGCCTTTGGCTTAGGCGCAATGGCGTTGAGCCCCTTTGTAGCTGCTTCGAAACACCTTCGGGCAGCTTCTATATCACCGTGGAGGGTGGCGACCATCCCTTTCAAAGTGTAATACTTCATCTTCAGGTGGACGGTTGTGGGCACTGCTACCAACTTGGCCAGAGTTGGCCTTCCGAAAATGCAATTGTAAAGCGACGGGCAGTCGATTACTAGAAATTGCACCTTGATGGATCTGGCCATTTCAGCTGATCCGAAGGTCACGATCAGCTCAACATATCCCCACGGCTTGGTCACAGACCCGTTGAATCCCTGTAAATCGGACCCTACGTAGGGGGTAAGGTGCGATTCGTCCAGCTGAAGCATTGAGAACAGCTGGGAGTACATGATGTCGACCGAGTTGCCCTGGTCGACTAGGATTCGGTGAATGTCGAAGTTTTCCATTTGGGCTCTGACGAGAAACGGAATGCTTGAGTTCGGGGAGCCGCCGAGGAGTTCCTCCCTATAGAAGGAGATGGGGACGGACCCTTCTGGGCCTGATCAAGCGTGGTCATTTTGTTGGAGCTGGTGTTGATCAGGTGTTCAAACTTTCATTTCACGGAGCCCACATTGACTTTGTTGAAACCCCCGCCAGAGATGACCATGGCGGAGCGAAATGTCTCCCACGGGCTGTGGGCCGCGAAGTATACATGGGCGTTGAGCCCGTCCGGGACGTTGAAGTCCTCTGGTCACGATATGGACATAACGACCTGTATATTGGCGTCTTCCGAGGAGGGTACCTCCTCCTCAACCTTCTTGGACTCCTGGGCATCCTGCCGAGGAGTGTCCTTCTTCTTGGCGAACTATTTCAGGTGCCCGTCCCTGATCAGTATCTCAATGGCATCCTTCAGATGGATGCAGTCTTCCATAGTATGGTCGTGACTTTTGTGGAAACGGCAATATTTTGACTTGTCCACGTTAGGTCTGTTCGGCAGCTGTTTGGGGAAGCGGACCCCGGTTTGTTTGAACTCCGAATTGGGACATTCGGACAAAATCTTTTCCCTGGAAACGGTCAGGGGAGTGTAGTCATAGAAGCGCCCGGAGGGCCCTTTGCTGTCCCGGGAGTCACGAGGACGGTCTTCGTGCCTCCGTTCACCCCGACGAGATGTCGAGGATTCTTCTCCTTTAGAGGCCCGAGCGTTCTCCTGGCGGCGGGATGCTCGAATGTTGCAGGCCGCAATCTTCTCTTCGTACTGAATATGGGATTGGGCTTTGAGGAGGAGGGTGTCTAAGGTCCTCGGTGGCGCGAGGCAACTGGCTTTAGAGAACTCGGAGTCCGGGCGAACCCCTTGTTCGGGCAGAAATTTATTCATTTTATCTGTCATCGGGACCTGCACAGCTTCCTTGTTGAACCTCTCGATATATGCTCGGAGAGGTTCCTCTTTCCCCTGGATTATGGCTCTAAGAGAGGCATCAGTTTTGGGGTGGCGGCGAGATATTGTGAAGTGCCGCGAGAACATCCTGCCCAGCTGTCTCCACGAGGTAATGGACTCCTCGGGTAGTTGCTTATACCATGTCATTGCTCCCTTTTGCAGCGTGGTCGGGAAGAGTTTGCACTTGATGGCGCCTCGTACGCCGCGGTAGTCTAATAGCGCATCGATGTTTTCGATGTGCTCGTCTGGGTCAGTGGTCCTGTCGTACATGCCAAGTGATGGGGGTTTCTCCAAGCCTTTTGGGAGACGGGTAGCCAAGATCTCCTGGGACAACGGGTCGTGAGGCTCATCATCACTGCTAGAACTGGTGTATGATGGTGACTGGATGGGATGCTCGCGTCGGCGGTTCCTTCGCGGAGAAGGTGAACGGTTCCTTTGAGGAGAAGGTGAGCGGTTCCTTCGAGGAGAAGGTGAGCGTGCCCGTCCTTTGGACTTGATCAGAGGAGATTCCTCGTTCCTTCGAGTCCTTTTATGGTCATGAGCATGCTGGTTACGCGGGGAGATCTGGTCGCGTTTTCGGGCTACGCGAGGATTAGGCTCTTGGCGCAGTCTTCGGTCGATTTCTATCTGTGGTTGCGGGCTTCTTGATCATCGCTGGTTCCTCTGCGTAGGAGGGGATCTTGGATGGTGAGACTCTTCTAGTGCCCCGATCCTCTCGTTCAGCTGCAGGATCAGGGTGTTAGTTTTGTTGATCGCCTCCAGGAGGACTGCCACGAGCGGGTCGGCGTTGGGCTGAACAGGAACGGACTGGAGGTCAAGTGAAGGTTGATCGTTGTTGCGATCAGCAGGGGTAGGGGAAGGAGAAGCAGTGGCTCCATCCCTGAGGAAACGAGCATCTCGGAGGAGAGATGACTGTCCGTCAACGTCAGATTTATTGACTGGGAGGATGGTGGTTTGGAGAGCATCCTGGGTGCGATCTTGGGAGGCCATGATCGTGATGATATTTGAGAATTATTTTGATCTTCGATTTCTGAGGAAAGAAAGATAGGGAGAACAAAGCTTCCCACAGACGGTGCCACTGATCGTGAAGGCTGGATCAGATCCTGTAGAATCAGGTCGCCAAGTGCGTCAGGGATGCTGGTCGTATAGAGAGGAGGAGGAGGTGTACCTGCAAGGAACTCTGATGCTCAAGTAAGAAAGGGTCAGAAAAAAGGGGCAAGTACAAAGTATTAGTTCATAGGGTGAATATTGGATACCTGACCCTCTCAAGCAAGAGGGTTTATATAGAGCCCCCAGCGTGTGGCCAACGGTCCTGTTTTCGGGGCGAAATAACCGTTTTCCCCAAAGAATAGGCAACTACCCAAACTAGCCGTTATGTCGGGTAGGGTGCCCAAACTAGCTGTTATGTCGAGCATAGGCATAGTTCCGGGCACCTGCCCACAGCTGTTCGGGGAGTGATGAAGCCGTGCGTGACAGGCAGTAATTCTGGGGAGGAATGTCGAATTCCTTGCCCGGTTGGAGGGGCAGAAAGGTAACTTTTGCCCCTCTATGGATTGGACTCAGGCAATTTGGGCCGCTCTGGAGCAGAAGCGGATTGGGCCAATTCTAGCCATTGGTCCAGTCCAAAACACATCTCTTCCCCTCTCCTTTATTAAAATCCCTCCCCTCCACTCCATTGAACCAAGCATACATTTAATTAAAATATATCCCCTTACCTCCCCTCCCCACTATTGGAATTCAACAACGATCTATGGTGAATTCTTCTCAATCTTGATCTCAAGATTATTATGTAGTGACAATGAACAAAAACAAGAACACGTTTAAAGAAGATGAGTATGAACTGCAGAGTAACTCTTTGCCCATAACTGTGGAATTTTATTATCACTTTGCAACTGCAAAACCATGATTGTCAAACTTGATGATTACTGATAAGGGTTCCTTCTATTTATAGATTTAGGTTAACTTGCATCTCAAGCTAAAGCCCAAACTATAAAAGCCCAAAAATATCTAATCTAATCTTTCTAAATCCAATTTGATCTTTCTAAATCAAATTTAATCTTTCTAAAACATTGAATTACATATTTAACACCCCACTTAATTCATTATTTTTAAGCTATCTACATTCGTTATAGACCTTAGCTTCTTGAACACTTCGACCTTCACTCACTTTGTCATGATGTCTGCAATCTGATTCTCAATTCTGCAGTGTTCAAAGTTTATATTCCCTTCTGCTACTTTCTCTCGAAGATAATGGAACCTTGTTTCGATGTGCTTGCTTCGAACATGTGCTATCGGATTCTTTACCATGTTGATAGCTGACATGATGTTGATCTTCATGGTAATTACTCCATGACTCTTCGTTGTTATCTCTTCGATCAGGTTTACCATCCAGGTTGCTTGACATGCACAAAGAGAAGCAGTTATATGTTCTGCTTCGCATGATGGCAATGCCACTACTGGCTCATTTCTCGAACTCCAAGCAACTGGTGCACCACCTAATATAAACACATGGCCTGCTATGGATTTTATATCCTCAGCATCACTACACCAACTAGAGTCTGTGTATCCCACTAACTTGCATTCTTTTCCTTCATCAGTTGCAGGAAACAAAATGACGTAGTCGAGAGTCCCTTTCAGATACCTCAGTATCCTCTTCGTTGTTGCTAGGTGTGATACCTTTGGCTTCTGCATGAATCTACTTACCATGACCACATTGTATGCTAAGTCAGGCCTTGTGTGACAAAGGTATCGAAGTGACCCAATAAGTCTTATGTATTGCATTGGGTCGACATCATCTTCATATGAATCCATCGACAGTTGTAATATGGTCTCAGCTGGAGTCGAAGTTAGGTAGCAATCTTGCATCTCAAATTTCTTGAGTATTTCGGATGCATATGTTCTTTGGTGCATCATCAAACCTCTACTAGTCTTGTAGAATTTGATGCCAAGGAAATATGAGAGATTTCCAAAGTCTGACATTTCAAACTCCTCACTTAAGTCATGCTTGAAATCTTCGATCTCCTTCTTGCAACTTCCTGTTATCAACATGTCATCGACATAGCGACATAGTATAAGCAATTCACTATTGCTTCTCCTTGCATATACTCCATGCTCAGTTGTGTACTTCACAATTTTTTTCTCCCTTAGAAAGCTGTCGAGTTTCTTATTCCAAGCTCTTGGAGCTTGCTTAAGTCCATACAGGGCTTTATGCAGCCTGTACACCTTTCTTTCTTCGCCTCGTTTCACATACCCAGTTGGTTGTGCGACATAAATTTCTTCGTCTAAAGGGCCATTAAGGAATGCACACTTCATGTCCTTCTGACATGTGTGCCAATTGTTCATATTTGTTAGACCAATAACCAACTTGATTATTTCGATCCTAGCAACAGGTGCAAACACTTCGTCAAAGTCGATTCCTTCCTTCTGAAGAAATCCTTACACCACAAGTCTCGCCTTGTGTCGAGTTACTTCTCCTCTAGGATTCACCTTCACTTTGTAATCCCACTTCACATCAATTGCCTTCTTACCTTGAGGCAATTCGACAAGTGACCAGGTATTGTTGACTTTGATGGACTCTAACTCTTCATTCATTGCTTTTACCCACTTCAAATCTTTCAATGCCTCAGCTGCATTGATTGGTTCAACATCTGTGTAGAAAGCATAGTGTACCAGCTTACCTTCTTCATCGACCATATTATCTGATGTAATCACACATTCTTGTAACCTTGCAGGCATGTATCTTGTTCGTTGAGGTCTTCTTGGGCCAGCTTCACCTCGAACTTCTTCTTGTCAAATTTCTCTTTCGACTTCCCTAGCTGGTTCTTCACACAAGATTCTCAATGAATCTTTCTTCACATTCTGAGTCCAATCCCATTCTTTAAGCTTATCTATGATCATGTCCCTGCTAATCACTACTTGGTTGTTCACTGGGTCCAACAACTTGTATCCTCCAGTCGAATGATATCCAATTGGGATCATTTGATTCGACTTATCATCAAGTTTCCTTCTCAACTGATTTGGCACATGTCTATGTGTTATAGATCCAAACACCTTCATATGACTAAGGCTAGGCTTGACACCAAACCAATATTCTTCTGGTGTGATTCCTTCAAGCTTCTTCGTCGAACATCTATTTAAGATGTATGTTGCTGTCGACACAGCTTCTCGCCATAATTCTTTGGGTAGATGCTTGCCTTTCAACATACTTCTCACCATATTCATGATGGTTCTATTCTTTCTTTCTGTAGTCCCAATCTGTTGTGGAGTGTAGGGTGGCACCACCTCATGCACCACCCCTTCTTTCTCATATAATGCATCGAAATCTTTCAACACATACTCTCCACCACCATCAGTCCTCAGAATCTTTAGCTTTCGACCACTCTGCCTTTCGACCATAGATTTAAATCTAGCAAATATCCGATCACTTCACTTTTCTTCTTGATCTGGTAAGTCCATAGTTTTTGAATGAAATCATCTATGAACGTGACAAAGTATATGTTTCCTCCAATCGAATCCACCTGGATAGGACCACATACATCAGAGTATATGACTTCAAGAATTGCCTTCGACTTCCTGCATCCTTGCTGAAGCTATTCTTGTGTTGTTTTGACTGAACACACTCTTCACTGACTTCACTTGGAATGTCGATTTTAGGTAATCCTGAAGCCATATTTCTTCTCTTTAGCTCTCTGATGTCATTGAAGTAGAGATGGCCTAGTTGAAAATTCCATAACCAATCATCTCTGATGGCTGCAGTTACTAGACACTTGTGCTCTATCACATTGAGTTCAATCTTGAAGGTCATATTCTCAGACACTGGAGCCTTCAAGATCAACCTACCACCTGTTTCGAGAACTCTCATCATCTTGTCTTCGACAACTACCTTGTAGTTCCTTTCGACTAGCTGCCATATACTGAGCAAATTACTCTTCATGCTTGGTATGTACAACACATTGGAAATTGTTGACCTCTTGCCATCTTTCCTCATAATCAGAACATCATCAATACCTTTAGCTGCTAGAGTATTATCATTTGCAAATTTCACCATGTTCTTCGTTGAGGGCTTCATGTTGACAAACCAATCTTTCATTCTAGTTATGTGTGATGAGTATCCTGAGTCCAAGTACCACTGATCTTGGAATCTCTCTACATCTCTTGTTGTGACCATCAACAACATCTCTTCTTCTTCATGTTTCACCAGCTTTGCATCAGTTTCTTGATTCTTCTTCTTTTTTGGACAATCACTAAAATAGTGACCATACTTCTAACAGTTGAAACACTGAATGTGACTTTTATCAGGCTTTCAACCACAACCTCTTCTCTACCTACAACACCACCTCTTTGGTTTCCTTGGTTCCATGGTTTTCTCTGATTCGACCAGTTTCCTTCCTGCTGATTTCGACCAGTTTAATTGGTGTAGCCTCCTCTACCTTTGTTGCCATTCCAACTTCCTTTGCCTTTCCTTTCTTTTTCTGACTGCGCCTGCAAAGCCATATCACTCTTCGAATTTCCTACAGCTCTTTCAGTCATCCTTTGTTCACGAGACTCAAGCGTCTATTGAAGCTCTTCCTTTGTCAATATTGACAAGTCTTTTGACTTTTCTATGGCTACTACCACGCGGTAGAATTTTGGAGCCAATAACCTCAAGATCTTTTACACAAGTGATCTTGATGTCAACACTTCTCCACATACCTTGATTTTATTCACCAGCTTTGTAACTTTGGTGAAGAAATCTGTTATACTTTTATTGTCTTCCATCTGAAACAATTCATAAGTCTTTTTGTGAGTTTGTAACCTCACCTTTTGGGTGATTCATCGCCATCATAATTGTTCTTCTCTTGAATCAAAACCGGAGCTCTAGATACCAGATGTTGGAATTCAACCACGATCTATGGTGAATTCGTCTTAATCTTGATATCAAGATTGTTATGTAATGACAATGAACAAAAACAAGAACACGTTTAAAGAAGATGAGTATGAACTGCAGAGTAACTCTCTCCCCACAACTGTGGAATTTTATTATCACTTTGCAACTGCAAAACCGTGATTATCAAACTTGATGATTACAATGATAAGGGTTCCTACCTATTTATAGATTTAGGTTAACTTGCATCTCAAGCTAAAGCCCAAACTATAAAAGCCCAAAAATATCTAATATAATCTTTCTAAATCAAATCTGATCTTTCTATATCAAATCTAATCTTTCTAAAATAATGAATTACATATTTAACACCCACCCATCCCCCATTATTAAAATCCCTCCCCTCTCATCCCCTCTATTGAACCACACGGACTCTAAAGCTCTCTCCCACCCTTACATTTACTAAGTTTCATTTTAAAGCTCAAGTAAATTGAGCTTAACCCAACAATCATACCAAAGACAGTCATTCAACATAGAAAAGAAAGAGGTTGAGATGGAAAAAATCTGCAGAAGTAAAATGGAGGAAGAGGGGGAAAGAATCGAACCACCCGAAGAAAGTATTCATGGAGATTTTTCCCTTTTGGTTGACTTTTGTTTTCTCCATACTTTCATGTTGAGTGTTGTTGATTTTTGTTGAATCTTGATCATTGTACTTGTACTGACGTAACAAAACCATTAATAAAAAGAGTATGGGACTGTTGGGGTGGGGGTTTGTATGATTATTTGACTTGTTTTGTTTATTTTGTTTGCTTGTTTATTGTTCTACCATTGTTGTTGCTCGCGATTTGCAAGAGCTTTTATTTTTTTGACTTAGGGTTTTTGGGGGTTTCTAATTCGGTCTGCTAGAGAAAAAAAGGGATTTGTTTTGAAACTTTGATTTAGGGTTTGTATGTTTGACTTGTTTCGTTGAGGTGTTTCTTAGCTTTATTTTCATGGTGGTTGTTGGATTTTTTTTGGATGGCCGAACTTAGGTTGAGAAGAAGAGGGTGCAGGCGAATAGAAGAAAGAAGTGGTTAGGGTTCACAAATGAGATAAACCAGGTTCTTTTTGGTTTTATGTTGAGGGTTTAGGTTCGGGTGGACCCAACCCGGATCCAGTTTTGTCTGATCCAGACCCAAGCCGAGTCTTTGTGCTTTTGTTGTGGGATTTTGGGCCTTACCCTATTTGGGGACGCAGACCCCCTCCTTTAGCCCAATATTTTTTATTTTCTACTTCTTTAGCTTATTTGTTTGTGTTATTATTACTAAAAAACTTTTAAAAAAAGGTAATATTAAACATTTTCAAATAAAAAAAAAGAAGAAGAAATTAGGAGTTTTTTTTTTTTAAAAGTAAAACAAAATAATGTAGCTAAAGTATTTTCTTATTTCTTTTATAAAAAGATTTAAATTGATTTAGATGTATGATTTAGGATTTATTTTATCAAATTATATCTAAAAAAATAGGTTTTCTTTAAAGAGTTAACTTTCTAAGAAATAACTTTAAGGGTTAAATATGTTTAAGGTCCCTATAAATATCCCACCTTTTAAGATTGGTCCCTCTAAAATTTTTCTTCAAACATTGATCCTCCAAAAATTTGCCGTTTCCAAATGTAGTCCCTGACGTTAATTTCATCTAACGGAAAGTGATGTGGCATGCCAACTGTGCAGATTTCATTTCATTGACCAGTCAAAAAATGATTTTTTATGTTAAATGCATTTTCCTCCTTCTCTCTCTCTCTCTCTCACTTCTCTTCTTCTTTCCCTCTCCACCTTTTTTTCTACCCTCATTTCTCTCTCTCTCACACAATCCTTCTTCACTCTTCTTCACTCCTCTTCTTCATTTTTCTCTGTTTTGAGTTCATATCTGTTTGAAATCTCTGATTCTTTTGTTTCCAATATTGTATAATATCAGCATCACGGGCCATTGTGACCATCACTTGAAATCGACTATAATACTCTCTTGAGGGTGGACTTTGTAAGGGAGGTGGATGAATTGCTGCAAGAGGTTCGTTCGTAGCAGGACGAAGAAGAAAATGAACAAGAGTTTGATCCTGAATCAGTTGCAAATAGATTAAAACAACAAGAGAAGCAACAAACTATATGTCAAGTAGAAGCTCTACTAGATTTAGCCATTAGTTTGAAATGGTAGCTATTTACATATATATCTTTTCAGTTTGTAGTTTTGAATAGAAATTAGTATGTATTGCATTTGCAATCCAAGTAACTTGATGGTGTTGTATTTTTTTCCCTTATAACTTATTAAGATAATGATGTAAAAAATTAGTACCAACTTAAAGGAAACATAAATGCAGGCATGACAGTGTAGGGTGATCATGTGTTTTAAAAAATACAGGAGTGATATAAATTGAAATTTTGAATGTTCATTTTATACATATATCTAAATGTACATCTGCAAGAGTGTAATTGAATTTTATTAAAATGTAAAGTAATGATATGTAAAGAATAGAGACAGAGTGCATGGGGACCATTTACATGAAGTGATGAGGACTACATATGTAAGGGTAGCAACAAATATTCATTCTGTGCTGTCACTGAACATATATATCATCATCATCATTTGAGAGGTGTAAGCTATTAGGAATTGGAAACCATGCATGGTGATGAATGTCATCTTTACGTGTCCCTCCTTCACCCTTCTCCCATCCCTATAAATAACCACACCGCAGGTTCTTCGCTTCATCAATTCATCCAGCAAGCTCTCATTACTAATCACAATGGCCAAACACTCTCTATTTTCCCTCTGCTTACTGCTCTTCACCACAGCGTGTTTAGCACATCACTCTGAATTAGACAGGTTTAACCAATGCCAGCTTGACAGTATCAATGCATTGGAACCAGATCACCGTGTTGAGTCAGAAGCCGGACTCACTGAGACATGGAATCCAAATCATCCTGAGCTACAATGCGCTGGTGTATCTCTTATCCGACACACCATTGATCCTAATGGCCTTCACTTGCCTTCTTATTCACCATCTCCACAGTTGATTTATATCATCCAAGGTTTTATTATATTATCAAATTTACATAATGATTAAATATTTATTATTATATATACATGTTGAATTGTTTTATAATTGTTTATGTTTTTTCTTCTATGTAGGGAAGGGAGTACTTGGGCTTGCAGTTCCTGGTTGTCCTGAAACTTACGAAGAACCACGCTCACAATCTAGACAGAAGCAGTAACAACGTGACAGCCACCAGAAGATTCGACGCTTCTCTAAAGGTGATGTCATTGCCATTCCACCTGGAATTCCTTATTGGACCTATAACCATGGTCATGAACCTCTTGTTGCCATTAGTCTTCTCGACACTTCCAACACTCTAAACCAGCTCGATTCAACCCCCAGAGTAAGAAATTGTATAACTATACGTTACATTATCCAAAATTTGATATTGTGATGCTGTTGAAGAGACTTATAAACTTTTCTAACGTATAACATTTTCTACTGAATTATGTGTTTGCAGGTATTTTACCTTGGCGGAAACCCAGAGGCAGAGTTCCCCGAAACACAGGAAAAATAACACGAACAACATCAACCAAGAGGAGTGAGAGAGAGAAGGAGGAAAATGCATTTAACATAAAAAAATCATTTTTTGACTAGTCAATGAAATGAAATCTGCACAGTTGGCATGCCACATCACTTTCCGTTAGATGAAATTAACGTCAGGGACTACATTTGGAAACGGCAAATTTTTGGAGGATCAATGTTTGAAGAAAAATTTTAGAGGGACCAATCTTAAAAGGTGGGATATTTATAGGGACCTTAAACATATTTAACCCTAACTTTAATTCCATTATGGTTTGAATTGTTTGATCTTTATTGATTGTGTGGATGCTTGTGTGTTTATGCTTCAGCCATGATCTATCTAGTTTTGTACTTAGACCATTGTTTGTTAAATAAGATAAAACTGGATATGTAACGCCCCAAAATAATTAGAATATTTATTTAATTTATTTATTATAAATATTCGTGATTTTCGGTGAATTTTGGTGAAATATTTGATGTCTGATGATTTGTGTTGTGGGGTATTGATGATGTTAAGAGGGTACTGATATTAATTAAAAGTGTATGATTTATTAGCATTATTTTGATAATAATAATAATAAGAGTGGATAATGTGAATATCTTATTATTATTAGTTTAAATAAATAATTGGAAACACAAAGGGCAAGATGGTAAAGTTGGGTGAGTTAAGTGAGGACAAAGTTGGGAAGACATATTAAGTGTCCTAGGGGTAAGTTTGACAAAAAGGAAAATAGAGTAGAGAGGAACTCAGTTGGTACGATCGTATTTTAGAAAAGAGAGCTCTGAGGAAAAGGAGAAGAGGAAGCTAGGGCTCAGAGGGATTTCGGAAGAACTCAAGAAAGGGAATCAGAATCGAATTCTAAGGTATGAGGAGTATCGCTCATCATTATGTTTGACATAGAGTTAGATGTAGGTAGGTAGTTGGGGATTTGGGGGCTTTGAGGAATTCGATGATAATATGACAAATTATGATGAGATTGATGATTTTGAAGTGTATAAAATGATATGAATTAATGTGTGTGTTGTTGATATAATGTGTTATTGTTGTAGTATGATTTCTTTGTGATTAATATACAATTTTGGACTGTGTGATACTGAAATCGAAAGGGGTTTAGGGTTTGGGTTATGCAAAAAATGCAATAGCAGAATTGCTGTTCGCAGAAAATCGCTGGGCGAATGACCCATCCCGTCGGGCGAAGCGATTTCGCTTGGAGGTCACCAATCGAAAATTGGAGCGATAAGGGGGTGGAAAATGTGTGCTCCTGGTTTTTCTATGGGGAATGAAATTCTCCCTGCTTCGTCGGACAAAACCCTGGCGATCAAATTGCTTCG
Organism: Lathyrus tuberosus; assembly: GCA_022829125.1. NCBI lineage: Eukaryota > Viridiplantae > Streptophyta > Magnoliopsida > Fabales > Fabaceae > Lathyrus > Lathyrus tuberosus. The sequence goes on along the minus strand of JALAZF010000574.1, from coordinate 963,115 downwards.
TCGGGCAAACACCAGGCGAGCAGGAGTTGTGTCTTTTTTTTCTTTTCCTTCTTTTGTGTAGTCTTGTTTCTTGTTATTTGTATGCTTTGAGTAATTAATGTGATATGTTTTTATTATTATAACATGTCGATTTGTGAGGTAATATGAAGAATTGTGATGCATAATGATGATATAATACCATGATGTTCTTATGAATTTTCATGAATGATGATGCAACTTGATGATCCTGTGATGATGTTGATTATAACATAGTGCATCATGCATTCATAGCATCGTAGGACTTCGGTCCAGTGTTGTTGATAGGTCTTCGGTCTAGTGTTGGCTTCAATCCCATTGTTTGGATTGGGGTGTTTATATTGTGCTTCAGTTCTTGTGTAGAATCGATCCTATTGGTGGAGATTTTTGGAAGGTGATGGTGCAGTGTCCAACAACATGTTGATTTGGTACCACATGCATGAGTCTATGTTGTTGCATTTCATGTTATGTGGCATTGCATCTATGTGAATGACTGTTGTTGTTGATGAGGTAATTTTAAAAGTATGCTTGATAATAACGTGACCTAAGTGGTGCTTTGGTGATGAATTATTGAGTTGATGACTTTAATGAATAATGATGTATATAGGAAACTATGACATGAAGGTGTGAGTAGATTACTTGGTAAATGATGATGATGTTGTTTTTGTACGTTGAACGATATCTTAATATATCTTGTCTTTATATCTTATATAATGATTTGTGATTACTCACCCTGCCTGCTTGAATGTTTCCTCGACGTGGGTAATGTGTAGGTGATCATGATTAGCTCTTGGTGCATGGAGAACTGACTTGAAGAATTTCGGTTATTTCTATCGAGTAGAGGGTCTTGCTCTGATATGTAACATCGGGTTGGGAAGTTTGAGTCGAAGCATTGTGTTCTTTTTTTGTTGACATCATGGAGTTATGAGTTCTTGTTTTTTTTAAACTCTTTGAATTACAAGTTATGCTGATGATTTGGAATCTTTCCGCTGCGTAGTAATTGATTGTAATTTCTGATGAATGAAACCTGTGTTACGGAGTAAGACGATATTGTGATTTTATGACGAAATGTGGCACCCTTGCGGTGATATACTCTGATATACATGTTTTTAATTAATCGTGAATGTGTGTAGGATAGAAGGGTGTTACATTAGTGGTATCAGAGCAGGTCGGTTTGTCTGGCCAGGTTTTGTATAATGTCAGTCCCCTGTCAGTCGATGAGTGTGTGTACATTGTCGATGAATTTTGTTTCTTCTAACGTTGTTGATGGTGTACAGAATGGCTGGAAGAAACGACCGTGTTATCGCTAATGCATTGGAATCACTTGCTTAAGTGATGGCTTAGAACAATCAGAATGGTGAAGCTCCTGATGGGTTTCGTGCTTTGGGGAAGTTCCAGAGGAACAATCCGCCGACTTTTGTGGGAACTCACGATCCAGATGGTGCACAAAAGTGGATTAAGGTGATTGAAAAGATTTTCCAAGTGATGGCGTGTACTGACGCTCAACATGTGTATTTTGGTACTCACATGCTATCAGAAGTGGTTGAAGATTGGTGAGATAATACCCGCCAGAGGTTGGAGGATGTTGGTACTGAGATAACCTGGGTTGTATTCAAGAGAGAATTCTTGGGGAAGTATTTTCCTGAAAATGTTCGTGGCAAGAAAGAGATAGAGTTCCTTGATCTAAAGCAAGGAAACATGATTGTGGCAGAGTATGCGGCAAAGTTTGAGGGATTGGTGAAGTTTTGTCCGCATTATAACCGTGTTGATGTTGAGATGTCTAAATGCCTTAAGTTTGAGAATGGGCTGAGACCAGAGATCAAACATGGTATTGGATACCAACAGATTTGTAGGTATGCTGAGCTGGTGGATAAGAGTAGGATCTATGATGAGGTTAGCCGAGCTCGATCTGCTCACTATAAGCATCTTAGTGAGAAGAAAGAGAAGGGACAGTTTAGAGGAAAACCTTATGTGATTCCAGCTGATAAAGGGAAACAAAATGTTTCAGATGGGAAGAAGATAAGTGGGGGAGCAGCTCCCGTTTCTGTTAAGTGTTACAGGTGTGGCGAGCAAGGCCACCGTGCTGAAGTTTGCAACAATAGTGTGTTAAGGTGTTACAAATGTGGTAAGAGAGGCCATAGAGTTACCGATTGCAAGGATGAAGGTCCGACTTGTTTAAACTATGGTGAATAGGGTCGCATCAGTACCTAGTGCCAGAAGCCAAAGAAGACTGCTATTTCTGCTCAGACTAATGGCAGAATGTTTGCTCTGAGTGGTGCAGAAGTTCCCAAGAAAGATAACTTGATCTGGGGTACTTGTTTTATTAACAATGTTGAGTTGGTCACTATTATTTATACTTGTGTTACTAATTCGTTTATTTCTCTTAAATGTGCTAATCGATTGGGTTTGAAATTGTATGATATGAATGGTAGTATGGTAATAGAAACTCCTGCTAACGGTTCTTTTACTACCACTTTTGTATGTTCGATATGTCCCTTGACGATTTTTGGGGAAGAGGTTCATAATGGATTTGGCGTGTTTGCCCTTATACCAGATCAATGTAATCCTGGGAATGAACTGGTTGGAGTTCAACTATGTTCATATCAACTGTTATAATAAGACTGTGGAGTTTCCTGAGTTTGGTGATAATGGAGAGTTGATGTTCCTGTCCGCTAAGCAAGTCGACGAACTTCTAGAAGACGAAGCCTTGATATTTGTGCTATTTGCATCATTGCAAGTTGATCGTGAAGCTGCAAGTTTCAAATTACCTGTTGTTCGTGAATTTCCAGATGTGTTTCCGGATGACATAAGTGATTTACCTCCAGAGCGTGAAGTAGAGTTCGCAGTGGACTTGATATCAGGTACGAGTTCGGTATCAATGGCTCCATATCATATGTCAGCTTTCGAGTTAGGAGAATTGAAGAAACAATTGGAAGAATTAATTGAGAAGAAGTTTGTTCGACCGAGTGTTTCTCCATGGGGTGCTCCTGTGTTGCTAGTAAAGAAGAAAGATGGTAGTATAAGGTTGTGTGTTGATTACCGGCAGTTGAATAAAGTGACTATCAAGAATAAATATCCATTTTCGAGAATCAACGATTTGATGGATTAGCTAGTAGGCGCTTGTGTGTTCAGCGAGATTGATTTGAGGTTTGGTTATCATTAGATTCGTGTTAAGCCTGATGATATTTCGAAGACAGCTTTCAGGACGAGGTATGGTCACTATGAATACATTGTGATGCCGTTTGGTGTATCAAATGCACTTAGTGTGTTCATGGAGTATATGAATTGGATTTTCCATGAGTATTTGGATAAGTTTATTGTGGTTTTCATTGATGATATTTTAATATACTCTTAATCTGAAGAAGAGCATGCGGAGCATTTGAGGACTGTGTTGCAAGTGTTGAGAGAGAAGAAGTTATATGCAAAACTGTATAAGTGTGAGTTTTGGTTGAAAGAAGTGATTTTTCTTGGCCATGTAATTTCAAGTGGTGGAATTGTTGTGGATCCTTCTAAGAGTGATGTTGTGTTACAGTGGGAGACTCCGAAGTCTGCTGCTGAGATATGAAGTTTTCTTGGGTTGGCAGGTTATTATCGCAAGTTTATAGAAGCTTTTTCTAGATTAGCTTTACCGTTGGCTCAAAATGTTAAAGCTTATGTGTGGGATGTTGCCTATGAAGAGAGCTTTGTGGAATTGAAGAAGAGATTGACGACCGCCCCGGTATTGATTTTGCCTATTCCGAATGAATCTTTTGTGGTGTATTGTGATGCGTCAAAGATGGGCCTTGGTGGAGTATTGATGCAGAATGGACGGGTTGTTGCTTATGCTTTGAGACAATTGAGAGTTCATGAAAGGAATTATCCTACACGTGACTTAGAGTTGGCAACTGTGGTGTTCGTGTTGAAAATTTGGAGACACTATCTTCTTGGCTCCAAATTTGAAGTGTTCAGTGATCATAAGAGTTTGAAGTACTTATTTGATCAGAAAGAGTTGAATATGAGGCAGGGGAGGTGGTTGGAATTATTGAAAGATTATGATTTTGACTTGAGATACCATCAGGGTAAAGCAAATGTAGTGGATGATGCATTGAGCAGGAAGTTATTGTATATGTCGATGCTTATGGTGAAAGAATTGGAATTAATCTAACAGTTCTGAGATCTGAGTTTGGTATGTGAGGAGACTACTGACAGTGTGAAGTTAGGCATGTTGAAACTGACTAGTGGTATTCTGGAAGAAATCAGAGTGGGTCAGCAATCTGATTTGAAGTTGGTTGATCAGTTGATCTTAATTGGCCAAGGTAACGGAGGTGAATTCCGGATTGATGAGAATGGTGTGATAAGGTTCAGAGGCAAAGTGTATGTTCTAGATGTTCCAGCAATTAAGAAGAGTATTCTTGAGAAAGGGCATCGAAGTAGATTGAGTATTCATCCCGGTGCTACGAAGATGTACCAGGATTTGCAAAAATTATTTTGGTTGCCAGGTATGAAGAAGGATATTGTAGAGTTTGTTTACGTGTGTTTGACTTGTCAGAAGTCAAAGATTGAACACCAGGAACCTTTGGGTATGATGCAACCGTTGAATATTCTAGAATGGAAATGGGATAGTATTTCCATGGATTTTGTGTCAGGATTGCCGAAGACTGCGAAGGGGAATGAGTCAATTTGGGTGATTGTGGACAGGTTAGCTAAATCGGCTCATTTCTTACAGATGAAGATTAACCATTCCATGCAGAAGTTAGCTGAGATGTACATTGAGGAATTTGTGAAGTTGCAAGGGATACCTTCGAGTATTGTGTCGGTTAGAGATCCGAGATTTACGTCGAGATTCTGGAAAAGTTTACAAGATGCTTTGGGTACTAAGTTGAGGATGAGTTATGCATATCATCCGCAGACAGATGGCCAGACAGAGAGGACTATTCAGTCGTTGGAGGATTCACTGAGAGCTTGTGTGTTGGATCAAGGAGGATCTTGGGATAGCCATTTGTCATTGATTGATTTCACCTACAACAACAGTTTTCATGCTAGTATTGGGATGGCTCCGTATGAAGCTTTGTATGGAAGAATGTGTAGAACTCCATTGTGTTGGTATAAGTCAGGTGAGAGTGTTGTACTCGGACCTGATATTGTGCAGGAGACGACTGAGAAGATTAAGATGATCAAAGAGAGGATGAGAGCTTTGTAGAGTCGTCAGAAGAGTTATCGTGATAAGAGAAGGAAAACACTCAAATTCCAAGAGGGAGATCACGTGTTTTTTAGAGTTACACCGGTGACTGGTGTGGATCGAGCTTTAAAGTCTAGGAAGCTCACTCCATGTTTTGTTGGTTCGTATCAGATTATGCAGAGGATAAGAGAGGTAGTCTATCGGATTGCGTTACCGTTGTCGCTTGCGAATTTACACGATGTGTTTCATGTGTCTCAGTTGAGGAAATACATTCTGGATTCGTCGTATGTGATCTCGATGGATGAAGTACATGTGAGGGATAACTTGACTGTTGAAGCATTACCTGTGTGGATTGATGGACAAGAAATGAAACAACTGCGGGGTAAAGGCATAGTTTTGGTGAAGGTGTTATGGGGTGGACCAACTGGTGAGAGTTGGACTTGGGAACGTGAAGATCAGATGAGGGAGGCGTATCCGAATCTCTTTCCTTCAAGTAAATTTTAAGGAAGAAATTTTTTTAAGTGGGGGAGAGTTGTAACGCCCTAAAATAATTATTTAATTTATTTATTATAAATATTTGTGATTTTTGGTGAATTTTGGTGAAATATTTGATGCCTGATGATTTATGTTGTGGGGTATTGATGATGCTAAGAGGGTATTGAGAATAATTAGAAGTGTATGATTTATTAGAATTATTTTGATAATAATAAGAGTGGATAATGTGAATATCTTATTATTATTATTATTAGTTTAAATAAATAATTGGAAACACAAAGGGCATGATGGTAAAGTTAGGTGAGTTAAGTGAGGACAAAGTTGGGAAGACATAGTAAGGGTCCTAGGGGTAAGTTAAACAACAACAAAAATAGAGAAGCGAGGAACTCAGTTGGTACGATTGTATTTTAGAAAAGAGAGCTCTGAGGAAAAGGAGAAGAGGAAGCTAGGGCTCAGAGGGATTTCGGAAGAACTCAAGAAGGGGAATCGGAATCGAATTCTAAGGTATGAGGAGTATCGCTCATCATTATGTTTGACATAGAGTTAGATGTAAGTAGGTAGTTGGGGATTTAAGGGCTTTCAGGAATTCGACGATAATATGACGAATTATGATGAGATTAATGATTTAGGAGTGTATAAAATGATATGAATTGATGTGTGTGTTGTTGCTATAATGTGTTATTGTTGTAGTATGATTTCTTTGTGATTGATATGCATTTTTGGACTGTGTGATACTGAAACCGCAAGGGGTTTAGGGTCTGGGTTATGCAGAAAACGCAATAGCAGAATTGTTGTTCACATAAAATCGTCGGTCGAAGGACCCGTCCCGCAGGCAAAAATGGGAGCGGGAAGGGGGTGGAAAATGTGTGCTCCTGGTTTTTCTATGGGGAATGAAATTCGCCCCTGCTTCGCCGGGCGAATCCAGACGAGCAAGTTACTTCGCCGGGCGAACCCCAGGCGAGCAGGAGTTGTGTCGTTTTTTTATTTTCATTCTTTTGTACTGTCTTATGTCTTGTTGTTTGTATGCTTTGAGTAATTGATGTGATATGTTTTGATGATTATAACATGTTGATTTGTGAGGTAATATGAAGAATTGTGATGCATAATGATGATATAATACCATGATGTCTTGATGAATTTTCATGAATGATGATGCAACTTGACGATCCTGTGATGATGTTGATTATAATATAGTGCATCGTACATTCATAGCATCGTAGGACTTTGGTCCAGTGTTGTTGATAGGACTTCGGTCCATTGTTGGCTTCAATCCCATTGTGTGGATTGGGGTGTTTATGTTGTGCTCCGGTTGTTGTGTAGAATCGATCCTATTGGTGGGGATCTTTGGAGGGTGATGGCCCAGTGTCTATCAACATGTTGATTTGGTACCATATGCATGAGTCTATGTTGTTGCATTTCATGTTATGTTGCATTGCATCTATGTGAATGACTATTGTTGTTGATGAGGTGATTTTAAAAGTATGCTTGATAATAACGTGACCTAAGTGGTGCTTTGGTGATGAATTTTTGGGTTGATGACTTTTATGAATGATGATGTATATAGGAAACTATGACATGAAGGTGTGAGTAGATTACTTGGTAAATGATGATGATGTTGTTTTTATATGTTGAACGCTATCTTAATATATCTTGTCTTTATATCTTATATAATGATTTGTGATTACTCACCCTGCCTACTTGAATGTTGCCTCCACGTGGGTAACGTGCTGGTGATCAGGATTAGCTCTTGGTGCATGAAGAACTGACTTGATGAATTTCGTTTATTTCTGTTGAGCAGAGGGTCTTGCTCTGATATGTAACATCGAGTTGGGACGTTTGAGTCAAACTATTGTGTTCTTTTGTTGTTGACATCATGGAGTTATGAGTTCTTGGTTTTTTTAAACTCTTTGAATTACAAATTATGCTGATGATTTGGAATCTTTCTACTGCGTTGTAATTGATTGGAATTTCTGATGAATAAAACCCGTGTTACGGAGTAAGACAATATTGTGATTTTATGACGAAATGTGGCACCCTTGCAGTGATATACTTTGATATAAATGTTTTTAATTAATCTTGAATTCTTGTGGGGTAGAAGGGTGTTACAGGATACACACTAAAAGTTAATCTTTTGCAATAAGATTCAAATGCTTGATCAACATCAAGTTTGGTTTTCCAAATATTTCTCCATTTTCACCATCAATTCAAAACTAATTTTAAGCCATTTCACAATTCATTTTCATACTAATGCGAATAAACACTCGATCAACGTCGAGTTTCTTTTTTTCTTATCCGAATCTTTGAAAAAAATTTCTCAATAATTTACCGATTGAAAAAGCATTAGGGCAGAAGTAATTTCTCCTCCTTTCCCCGAGTGTTCATGTGATGGCTGCACTTAGTCTACCATTTGAACATTCGTCAATCACATCAAAACACTTTTAAATAACCGAATCAAGTTAATTCTTTCATGGACAAAAAAGGATTAGAGCGGAATTAATTTCTCCTCTTTTCCTTGATATTCGTTACTGGCCACACTTAGCCTACCGTTCGAATACTTATCGCCTGTTAAAGAAACACGATTTAATTCGCCACACGAATTTCATAAATAATTCTATTGAAAAAGGATAGGGGCGCAAGTAATTTCTTCTCCTTTTCCTTGAATTTCATAAATAATACCTACCGTTTGAATATTCGTCAATCACCCAAAACACTCAACACATCAAATTATTTTCTCGTCATCGTACGATCAAAAACCTATTTTCAAAAAAGAACATTGTTTAATTTGTTCTATTGAGATGCAAAAAAATGCAGTAAGTCTCTAATTGCAAGCTGCGTTTTACCACTAGAATGTAATCTAAACATTTTTTCATTAAAAGCAACCAACAAACACTCATTTTCTACGAAGAACTATGTAGCTTTGAATTCCTCATTGTACCTGAGAATACGTAGGAGAGAGGCTCGTAATCTCGTCAAGCTCCCTAATAAAATCCTTTTTCTGACCCCTTGTCTTTTCTTTTTATAGTTTTATCAACTCGAAGAAAACAATTAACATAAGCTAACATTCTAATCGCCAATCTAACTAAATGGTTCCCGTTGATTACAACGGATGTGAGGAGGTGTTAATACTTTCCCATTGCATAATCAATTCTTGAACCCAAATTTGGTTGCGACAACCATTTTCTTTTTTTAAAGGTTTTATCGATATTTTCCCTTTCCTTCTTGGAATAAATAAAGTTCGGTGGTGACTCTGTTATCTCGAGCGTGCGAGCGTTGTGGTCATTTTTTGCACCGCGATAATTTCTTTCAGTCATTCTTATCACAAAAATGTGATTCGATTCAATGACCACAACTACAAAAAGAACCTTGTACCATAGTTGGGAGAAGGATTCCACCACAGATGGTGGCTCGTGGTAACAAAGAGTATGGTAGTATGTGTCCTCTTTACTAACATGGTGTCATACCCTAATTTTTTTACCCCTAAGTACCACCTCACTTACATCATTTTCATAACATTCATCATTACATATGTGTGTATATATTTATGCATCACTAACCCATATCAATTACAAGATGTGTGTGCTTGCCTGCTTTACAAGTTAGGTGGTACCCCAAGGGCTCAAGCAGATAAATTGTCAAAGGATGGGCATCATATTCAACATCTCAAGTTCTTTATTCAATGATATAAAGAGCTTTCATTCATCAATGATCAAATGCAAAGTTGCATTAAATCAAGATCAACAAGGCTTAAATCCTCAGATACACCCAAATTAGGGGTTTTGACCTAATTCACTCCCTGGTTTGACTTTTGAAGCAAGACATGATCCAACACCTCAAGATATGTTTTAAGGACCTCAAATGCATCATATTATTCCATTCATATGATTGTATTAATCCAAGGATCTTGATTCATAAGCAATGCAAGAATTCAAATTCATCTGGTCTACAACTAGGGTTTCTGATCAAGATCAAGTTTGACTTTTGAATTTTTTTTGGTCAAACATGGTTTCCTCACGTCAAGAATGATGATAATGTGTTATTTGGATCATTATCAATCAAGAGAAATAAAGAAATATGAGGTTACTTGTAAAAATAGCAACAATGGAGAAATTGAAATTTTTCTAAGTCATAAAAAACAATGTTTTTTGCTCATTTTGCCAAGGCCATAACTTCCAATCCAAGTAACCATTTTATTTGCTCCAAAGACCAAATTGAAGAGCTTGTTACATACTACAACTTTGTCCTTGAGGAAGATTTCCCAAAAAATGCATAAATTGAGAGATATGAAGCCATGAAGTTGGAGGTTCAATACTTATTGAACTTGGAAACTTAGAGAAATTTTTAAACAGGATCTGTTTTGTCTTGGAGCCAATTTTAGGGCCATTTTTCACTATGATCCACATTGATTCAAGACAAACCTTGAACATCAAACTTAAAGTATGTTATCCCAGCTTTCCAAAATGTCCAAGAACATCCATTTATTTTACTTGAGCAAGGAGATATGATTTTCACAATAGGCCATGGTTGAAGCTGAACTTTCAAGGCCAGACTTGTGCCACACGATTTTTAGGTCTGCTTAGATGACTTTGCAAGCCTGATCTCTTCATAAGATCAACACCAAAATCATGAGACAACATGTTCTCTGCAAAATCATAACAAATTTTCAAGATTCTATCCCTTTGTATGTGAATAAAATCATTCCAAAACCATGAAGTTGAGTTTTGTCCTCTAGTATTAAAGTGCAATATTGAATTTGCCAAAAAAAACACTCCAATATGTCCAAAATGATCAAAACACCAAGGGATGAGATGCAATATGAGGAATACAATCTCAAAAGATCATAATTTGAGCAATGTGAGGAAAAGGCTATGTGTACCTTGGAACACAAGTTATAGGTACATGACATCACCTATTGGGTAATAGCATGTATCCTAATCCATTCAAATTCACAAATATATGAAACATTCTCCTATAAATAGGGTTCATTTTTATCATTCAAAACACACCAAAAAAATTGTAAGAGCTTGTTTTCTCACATTCCTCCTCTTTCCAAATTTTTCAAGTCTCGAAAGAGTGAAAACTTGAATTATCAATTCAAGGCCACTTCCCTTCAAACCAGTGATTAAAACACTTCACATACACTGTGTGGAAGTGATCCAAACACTTATCCATCAACTGTAACACTAGAATCACCAAGTCCATATCTCATTTGCATAATCTGCAACTTGATTCGAGCTTAGAGTTCCAGAAGGTTTCAGATCAATTTGAGCACATCAACACACTCCTTGGAGGTCAAGAAAGTTGTTAGCATCAAGAAATAGCATCTAGAACACCTCTATCAAAGAATTCGATTCTCACTTGCAAGGTAAGTTTTCTTAAAAACTATTCTCTATGATTCATGCATCATATCTGATCATTTGAGTTACCAATTTGTTTGTCATAATGTAGTGATTGATTTCCCTATGTTAATTGTACATAAACTATATCATACAAGATTTCATATTGAATTTTTCAATTATAAGGTGTATGTGTTCATGAGGGTTATTTTAAATTACACTGAATATTAATAAAATTGGTTAATACCATTCAATTCCTGGAAAAATTTCCAACAACTTTCATTTTTACATCATGCCATTTGGTTAAGTATTCAGAGAGTTGTGAAATTCAAATTTGAGGAAGAAGATGAAGCTCGAGGAAGAAGAAGACAATGGCCATGGCACTACATTATGAGGTCTCCTTCGTTGTCATCATCGTTTTCCTCGTTGTCATCATCGTTTTCTTTGTTGTTATTATCATCATCCCATCCTGTGGGTTGTATGTCTTCAACTCCTTCATTCCATCCTAGTGGAGTACTGTATTTGACTAAATAGTCAAATTTTCCACTTGGTTCTCCCAGAGTGTCCCAAATTTCTTCGAATGAGGCTGTTGCAATTTCTTCACACACGTCCTCCTCATCCAACTCATTAACCGAGAAAGATTTCCTGGGAGGTAGTTGATTATACTGTCCAAATCTTAACGAAGTGTACCCGTCAGATCTGTTTCTCACTTCCACGCTACTTGGTGCTTGTATTCCTTGCTGTTGGGGTGGTTTTAGCATCCACCTTTTCCCTTGCAGCTCCTGGGCTGTAAATTTTTTTCCTGGGATTGCTTTGACTCCTTTGCTGGCCAAGTAATCTGATACATTCTAAACATTGTATCTAAACGTTGCATAGCTCGTGTTTGTCGGTCTGCCAATCTGAGATTTTGTGATTAATAGATTGCTTTCGGCTCCTTGCCAATCTTCATATCCATGTGTTTGGATTGCCAGCTGGATATGATTATAGAAGTCATGGATACTTATCATCATTTCCGGAGCAATATAAACTAATTGCGTTCCTTCTGACAAGTCGATTTCCAAAGACCCTATGATGGATCTTTCACCATTCCACCGAGTATCACGCAGTACAACCAACACATTTGTTCCTGCGAATTTGTTGTGAAGTGGGTGTATCCTGATCATCATGAGACCAAGATGAATATGTTGGAATCCTTCTCTTCTGAGTATTTCGTAGCTAGTCTGATTTACAAAATTCAGATCTAACTGTTGATTTTCCCTGGTTACAAGGATTCTTTCCTATGATCTGTGCTGGTACACACGATGCATTGGTTCTTGCCACCTGGAATCATATAATACTTCTGCTGGTATCATCATGACTCTTCTTCTTTGGGACATCTCCAGTTCTTAGTATCATCAATGACGGGTTTAACAACCCTTCCGCGAAAGGTTTGTTAAACCCGTCATTGATGATACCAGCAGAAGAGTCATGCTACATATTGCATCTCTATCTGATTCGTTTAAATCTACTAACACAACGTCCCAGTTATCTGGCAGATCTAGGTCCTAAATCACTGCCGCCCTGGCGATGTTACCTTGTTTGTTTAGGCAGTCTCGTAAGAAATGTCCCTCCATCCCGAAGATGTAGCACTTGCACTTTCTCTGCTTGTCTAGGTGTTTTCTTTTGAACACCCTTACATGAGACTCATGAGGCTTTCCTTTGTAATTTATTGCCTTTCGCAGTCCGTACTTCTTTCTTAGTTCTCCATAGTATCCTGAGATTGGTATCTGGTAGCAGAAAGTTAAGTCCTTCAGACTTCTTTGCAATGCTGCCTTTTTACATAGTTCCGAGAGGTACTGGTACGTAAAATGTATCCGTGGCATGACACCTATTGTTGCTCCCGGTATTTCTCCTCAAAGGCAGTTTTAACTTCTTCTCCGATTAGTGGGGGTAATTTTCTGAAAAACTTTTCTGATAGTTCTCCGAAAATATACAACCTTCCTGACTTTGCTGCTAGAAACTTGAAGTCATTCATGTATCTAATGATATCCTTGATACTATTGCATGATAGTCTTTCAATGTCTCTGTACGCTCTATTTTGTTCTTCAGTCGAGCCTTGATATGGATCTTCAAGCAAGAATATTCTTCTGATCTGGGATACCACATTTTGTGGGTCATCTGCTATGGCCTCGAGTGCTTCGTAATCGGTTGGGAAGGCCATCCTCCATTGGATCCAGACTTTCTTTTCTACTTCTCCTAGTAAATTTTCAATGAAAGTTATCTTGTTTTTGTTGCTTTCGAATTGCTTTTCATTTACCAAATTTACCGTAATTGATCCCCATCTGTCTAGCACGTCTTCATATATTCCTATGTTTTCTGGTAGTACCAGCATGGCACCATTGTTTTTCTGTGCTGAAGGGAGGTTCCATTGCTCATTATTGTTTCCTCCTCTGAACTTAGTCACTACTATCTTTAGGTCGCCAAACCTAGGTTGTTGAGTCCTTCCCACACTACTTTCCGCAGGGCCATAGTTGACCGGTCCCATTACTGGTTCTGTTGGGAGACTATAGGTTAATGATGCTGAGGAGTAAGCCTTTTCTTCATGCTTTCTGAGTTTTGGGTACGGTAAATCGTCTTCATCGTCACTTCCTGCAGTGAATACTGCTTCTGGTATGCTATGACCGGGAATTTGCAATTTGTCCTTCTCTTTGTCTTCTTTAGACCCTTCTTCTTTAGACTCTTCCCCTCCACCTTCCGCGAAAGGGTTGTTAAACCCGTCATTGGGCGGTCTGGTCTCGAGTTTGTCTTTCTTCTGCTTTATCTCATATTTGGGGGAGATTTATTCAAGGTATTGACAATATTCCTCAAAGTCGTCAAAGTCTGCATCGATCATGAGGTCTCCTTCGTTGTCATCATCGTTTTCCTCATTGTCATCATCGTTTTATTTGTTATTGCTATCATCATCCCATCTTGTGGGTTGTATGTCTTCAACTCCTTCATTCCATCCTGGTGGAGTACTGTATTTGACTAAATAATCAAATTTTCCACTTGGTTCTCCCAGAGTGTCCCAACTTTCTTCGAATGAGGCTGCTGTGATTTCTTCACACACGTCCTCCTCATCCAACTCATTAATTGAGAAAGATTGTCTAGGAGGTAGTTGATTATACTGTCCAAATCTTAACAAAGTGTACCCGTCAGATCTGTTTCTCACTTCCACGCTACTTGGTGCTTGTATTCCTTGCTGTTGGGGTGGTTTTAGCATCCACCTTTTCCCTTGCAGCTCCTGGGCAATAAATTTTTTTCCAAGGATTGCTTTGACTTCTTTTCTGGCCAAGTAATCTGATACATTCTGAACATTGTATCTAAACGCTGCAAAGCTCTTGTTTGTCAGTCTGCCAATTAGAGATCTTGTGATTAACAGATTGCTTTCAGCTCCTTGCCAGTCTTCATATCCATGTGTTTGGATTGCCAGCTGGATATGATTATAGAAGTCATGGATACTTATCATTATTTCTGGAGCAATATAAACTAATTGCGTTCCTTCTGACAAGTCGATTTCCATAGACCCTATGATGGATCTTTCACCATTCCACTGAGTATCACGCAGTACAACCAACGCATTTGTTCCTGCGAATTTGTTGTGAAGTGGGTGTATCCTGATCATCATGAGACAAAGATGAATATAATGGAATCCTTCTCTTCTGAGTATTTCGTAGCTAGTCTGATTTACAAAATTCAAATCTAATTGTTGATCTTCCCCAGTTACAAGGATTCTTTCCTCTGATCTGTGCTGGTACATACGATACCTTGGTTCTTGCCACCTGGAATCATATAATACTTCTGCTGGTATCATCATGACTCTTCTTCTTTGGGACATCTCCAGTTCTTGGTTCGGATTGACCTGACTTTCAAGGATTCTCCGGTACTGGTTTCCGAATATCCTCGGCAGTCTCCTTTGAGCTTCATAGCTCAACCTGGTTCCTATATGGTAATCACGAATTTGGTCCTCTTGTGAGGGTATTTGTTCATTCCTTCCAACTCCTGTGAAAGGGGGTAGCTGTTGTGTCCTGCTCATCTCTCAAGTTTCCCGAGTTCAGAGCTTAGATCCTCTGCAAATTCTCTATACCAGTTTGCTAGAGACTTTACTTGTTCGTTGTCTATGCCAGTGAAGAACTCCACTATGTCTCTGCACCACCTGATCTTTAACTTTGTTTCAATTCTATCTTTGTAGGATGGTTTTAGCTTCCAAAATCTTGACACAATCTTTCTGCTTGGGCTTCTCAGATATCCTAGATAATTCTGAGAGAAGAATGGGCCTTGATTCATACGAATTTCTTCTTTTCTGTTGTGAAAATCTTTAAGGGGTCCTTGAAGACGTAAAAAGGGGCCTTCTCTTTTGGCTTCTTTTCTACCGGCTTTCTGAGGGAAAGACCTTCTAGGTTTCGTCTAATGCCTTCAAGAGCTTCTTCAAAGTTATCACCTCCGGAGGCTGTTGCTTTTCCTTTTGTGTGTGCTTTTAATTGCTGTAGTTCTTCGGTCAGGTCTTCTAGCCTTTCGCTGATTCGTACTAGAAGTTGGATGATTGTGTTTTTTGTTTGATTAGAGCTATAGTAGCTCCTTTGAGATGATCGGTTGGTTTGGCAAAACCGGCAGAGGATTCTTCTATGGATTCAGTTGCTTTTACAGCTTCTTTGTAAATAGCGGTTTCAGTAGTAATTCTCTAGTTCATTAAACATAAACTTAACTAATTTCTAGACCTTTAGGGAAATATCTGGGTTTGCTTTTCAGGTTCCTTGGTGTTATTCTCTTATAAGAAGTTACAAATGTTACAAGGATTTGGACTCATGCATGGGTTACTGAAGCACAAACAGAAACTCTTTTTCCTGGGTTCAGTACTATACCACACCTTTTTTCTTTCCTTCGAATAAAATTGTAATCAATATAAGAAGACCAACACCAAGTTTCCTTACTTAGCTTCCCCAGAAACAAATTAGTTGGCCATCAGAAGCTTTTCAGGCTCTGATACCAGATAGGGGCGGAAGCATAAAAGACATAATGGAAATGGTAAAAAGAAAAGGTTCAGAACTTTTAATACCTTCTTCAAACTGAAATATTTTACAGAGTTTTTATTATGCAAACTTTCACAAATTTACAAGGAATGGAAATTATGGTTTATAGTATGTTTCAGAGTATGAGAGTTGTGGTGATTCTCGATGATCTGAAACGAACCATGAAATCCTAATATATAGCAAAAGATTGATGAGGGATTGAGACAACTGGGTACAACATTGGGCCCCATCATCATTATCTCAAATCTCTGCGAATCTTTGCCCTTTTGACTAAAGTACACACTGATTTATACACTCCAAACAACTTTACAAAGTGGGTAAGCATTATTACCCATTATTGCTAAGTGGGAATCTACTTTCCCTAATATGCCAAAATACTTTATAAAGTGGGAATCTGAAAAGTTGATGTTGCTGAGCCGCGCATGTTTCTTGAGTGGGCTCACCATGCTCCTTTGTTTTTAGACATGTGCTCCTTCGAGGTCCTTGACCCACAGTTCCATTTTGTCCTTCATGTCTTCCAATTCCAGGACTTCTGAGTCAACAAGCGGTAGTTGATCTCCCCGGTAGTTATCTTTGGATGTTCTGATGAGACATTCCTGTGCTCGGATTGAGGCCATTTGTTACAGGATTTTAAGTTCTACATTGGTTCTTTTTGCTTGTCTTTAGATAATTTGTGCTGCCAAGTATCTTTTCTATCCTGACTCCCTTGAGCTTTGTTCCTTCCTGGATGGTTTGTAGAGCTTTGCGACGATTTCGATGTTGTCCGGAACATTTTCTGGGTACATCTAAAAAGCCGCTCCATGTACTGACTCTGCTGTTGATGAGGAACTTCCTGGAACTCCTTCAGGGATCCTTCCAGAAGCTATAGATCTTCCTGGAAACTGAGAATTTGAGGATCCTCTTTTTGACATCCTGCATAAGCAATTTCATGAGCCAATCTGGATAATGTGTCAGCTAATACATTGTGTTTTCCTTTAATATGCTCAAACTTAACTTCTACCCCGGAACCATTAATAAATCAGTAAAACTTGACCACCTAACTCTAGACGGTTTGCTTTGGACTGATTTATTGTAAAAACTAATGATCGCCTGGCAATCAGTTCTAAGGGTAAGTTGCTGCTTATCCAAGTAATGGATTCTGAAATTTTGTAAGGCTCCCATGCATGCATATATTTCTGCATCAATGGTTGATTTTACTTTGGGGAATTTTCCCGATGCATATGCACAGATTTTCTCCTCAGATTTTAAATCTCCTTCCGCCTTTTTCCATTTGCAAATTCCTCCCCATCCTTCCATGCATCCATCAGTTTCGATAACTATGTATGCCTTTTGAGGAGGCAGTTCTAAATCTGGAAGGTTTTGAACTATTCTTTTGACTTTGTTAACTATTTCCCAGTCGCTTAGCTTCATTCTCTTATCTCCATGGGGGCTCGTTTTTGAATGTAGAGGACCAACCAGTGTCCCCAGGTTAGGGATATAGTTCCTTGCATAATTTAGCAATCCTAGCCATCCTCGTAAACCCCTTTTGTCCTGTAATTTTTCCTCCTTAAACTCCAAGATTTTCTTAATTATGTGGGGTTGTAACTTGATCTTTCCTTTGCATATTACTGCTCCTAGGAACTCGATTTCCTGAACCGTTATCTTCATCTTTGTTGGGGATAGGATCAATCCATTTCTTTTGACAATTCCTGCGAACTGCATCAGGTGCTGAGCTTGTTCTTCCTCTGTTTCTGAAAAAATGAGAATGTCATCAATGTAAACTACGATAAAGCTTTCTGTTCCTTTAAAGCAGTTATCCATTTTTCTCTGAAATATCGCAGGGGCATTTTTTAGACCAAACGGCATTACTAGCCATTCGTATAATCCTCCCGGAACAATAAAAGTCATCCATGGTACTGATTCTTCTTCCATAGCAATCTGATGAAAACCTGACTTAAGGTCGAATTTTGAGTACAGATTGCTATTTCCGATTTTCTTTAGGATGGTATTGATTCCTGGTACACTGTACTGGTCTTTGTGAGTGTTGTCAGTCAATGTACGGTAATTGAATACCATACGTTCTTTTCCTTTTCTTTCCTTTCCTGTGATAGGGTCAATTTCTGTTCCTGAGTTTACTATTATGGCCATCGTCCTGTGCTTGCTTTTTCTTGGTCTTATCACTCCTAGCTGAAGTAACGCTTCCACATGATTCCTAAAGGACTCCTCCATTGCTGGTGTCACATGTTTAAGGGGCTTGTCCTCAATGGTTACTTCTGGATTTATGATGTCGAGCCTACATTTGATGTGGTTCTTTTGCCAATGCTTCAGGGGTTCATTCTCAATATATCCTGCTGTTTTTAGGACCTCTATTTCCCTATAGAACTTATTCAAGAAGGAAGTTTTTGTTTCTCCTATGTTAAATAGCACTATTTCCTTTGTTGCCAAGTATTCTGCTTCTTCCATGTCAAGTTCTTCTATTGCTGCAGCTACGGTGGCTTCCTCACTTGCGTTTATGGAGGTGATGTTTTTGTAGAAGGTTAAGGTGTTTCCTTCAATTCTCAATCCCCTATACATTGATTTTATGAAGTTGCAACCGATTAGCATTTGAATGCCATCTAATGTACTCATGTCAAATGTGTGTACTAATGGTATTCTGAACTTATTTTCCCCTATCTTCATCATTCCGTACTTAAGCTTCCATTTTGCCTCTTGTTTTGTTGAGCTTATTCCACTGAAATAAGTGAGGTATGGATTGGGTTCCAAAGCTTCTTTTGGTACACAGCTGACATTCAAGCAACAGGATGTTGCTCATGTGTCAAGTATGGCTTGGACTTCGAAGGGTTTTACTCCTGGTATTTCGAATTCGACCACCATGTTGTAGAGTTTGTTCCTGATTCTCCCAGGTTTCTGAACTTCTGCAGCCTTCAAAACTTGTTCTTCTTTCCATAATGTCGCAGTTTCTGATACAACATCTTCATCTTCAACCCTTCTCTGAGCTTCTTTTACTGATGTTATGATTACCTCTTCTGCTTCCTTTTAGATTTGTTGATCTACCAGCCTTTGTAATCTTTCATTTTCTGTCTGGAGGTGGTC
This sequence comes from Lathyrus tuberosus, assembly GCA_022829125.1. Classification (NCBI taxonomy): domain Eukaryota; kingdom Viridiplantae; phylum Streptophyta; class Magnoliopsida; order Fabales; family Fabaceae; genus Lathyrus; species Lathyrus tuberosus. The sequence continues at coordinate 943,994 of JALAZF010000574.1, read as the reverse complement.
AACATACTGACATAACTCCTTAATGAGGACGTCCTTGTTGCCTATATACTTCTTCTGCTCGCCTTTAGGTTGGAGTTTTATCTGAAAATAAAAATTGGCTCAACGCAGGCATACCACCAATTTGCACAGGGTGCAACTCATCCTTCTACTTGGGTCAATCCCATCCTTGCATGTCATGCAGAAGTATTGTGCTTTCTCTACAGTGTCTCTAGTCCAATAGTGTTCACATTTCTGCTGCTCCTCCGGTATTTTAACCTTATGCCTCCATCCTCCTTCTTCCGATCCTAGCATCAGGGCTAATTCCTCTATTGGCAATTCCTCAACTGCTGCTTTAGCATTATTTATCGTCTGCCCAGCTTCTCCTTCTGACATGCTACATATTGCATCGGTGTCTGATTCGTTTAAATCTACTAACACAACGTCCCAGTTGTCTGGCAGATCTAGGTCCTGAATCACTGCCGCCCTGGCGATGTTACCTTGTTTGTTTCGGCAGTCTCGTGCGAAATGTCCCTCCATCCCGCAGATGTAGCACTTGCACTTTCTCTGCTTGTCTCTGTGTTTTCTTTTGAACACCCTTACATGAGACTCATGAGGTTTTCCTTTGTAATTTGTTGCCTTTCGCAGTCCGTACTTCTTTCTTGGTTCTCCATAGTATCCTGGGATTGGTATCTGGTTGCAGAAAGTTAAGTCCTTCAGACTTCTTTGCAATGCAGCCTTTTTACATAATTCTGAGAGGTACTGGTACGTAAAATGTATCTGTGGCATTACACCTATTTTTGCTCCTGGGTATTTCTCCTCAAAGGCAGTTTTAACTTCTTCTCCGATTAGTGGGGGTAATTTTCTGAAATACTTTTCTGATAGTTCTCCGGAAATATACAGCCTTCATGACTTTGCTGCTAGAAACTTGAAGTTATTCATGTATCTAATGATATCCTTCATACTATCGCATGATAGTCTTTCAAGGTCTCTGTACGCTCTATTTAGTTCTTTAGTCAAGCCTTGATATGGATCTTCAAGCAAGAATATTCTTCAGATCTAGGATACCACATTTTGTGGGTCATCTGCTATGGCCTCGAGTGCTTCGTAATCGGTTGGGAAGGCCATCCTCCATTGGATCCAGACTTTCTTTTCTACTTCTCCTAGTAAATTTTCAATGAAAGCTATCTTGTTTTTGTTGCTTTCGAATTGCTTTTCATTTACCAAATTTACCGTAATTGATCCCCATCTGTCTAGCACATCTTCATACATTCCTTTGTTTTCTAGTAGTACCAGCATGGCACCATTGTTTTGTTGTGCTGAAGGGAGGTTCCATTGCTCATTATTATTTCCTCCTCTGAACTTAGTCACTGCTATCTTTAGGTCTCCAAACCTATGTTGTTGAGTCCTTCCCGCACTACTTTCCGCAGGGCCATAGTTGACCGGTCCCATTACTGGTTCTGTTGGGAGCCTATAGGTTGATGATGCTGAGGAGTAAGCCTTTTCTTCATGCTTTCTGAGTTTTGGGTACGGTAAATCGTCTTCATCGTCACTTCCTGCAGCGAATGCTGCTTCTGGTATGCTATGATCGGGAATTTGCAATTTGTCCGTCTCTTTGTCTTCTTTAGACCCTTCTTCTTTAGACTCTTCCCCTCCACCTTCCGCGAAAGGGTTGTTAAACCCGTCATTGGGCTGTCTGGTCTTGAGTATGTCTTTCTTCTGCTTTACCTCATATTTGGGGGAGATTTCTTCAAGGTATTGACAATATTCCTCAAAGTCGTCAAAGTCCGCATCGATCATGAGGTCTCCTTCGTTGTCATCATCGTTTTCCTCGTTGTCATCATCGTTTTCTTTGTTGTTGTTATCATCATCCCATCCTGTGGGTTGTATGTCTTCAACTCCTTCTGGAGTACTGTATTTGACTAAATAGTCCAATTTTCCACTTGGTTCTCTCAGAGTGTCCCAACTTTCTTCGAATGAGGCTGCTGCGATTTCTTCACACACGTCCTCCTCATCCGACTAATTAACCGAGAAAGATTTCCTGGGAGGTAGTTGATTATACTATACAAATCTTAACGAAGTGTACCCTTCAGATCTGTTTCTCACTTCCACGCTACTTAGTGCTTGTATTCCTTGCTGTTGGGGTGGTTTTAGCATCCACCTTTTCCCTTGCAGCTCCTGGGCTGTAAATTTTTTTCCTGGGATTGCTTTGACTCCTTTGTTGGCCAAGTAATCTGATACATTCTGAACATTGTATCTAAACGCTGCATAGCTCGTGTTTGTCAGTCTGCCAATCATAGATCTTGTGATTAACAGATTGCGTTCAGCTCCTTGCCAGTCTTCATATCCATGTGTTTGGATTGCCAGCTGGATATGATTATAGAAGTCATGGATACTTATCATAATTTCCGGAGCAATATAAACTAATTGCATTCCTTCTGACAAGTCGATTTCCATAGACCCTATGATGGATCTTTCGCCATTCCACCGTGTATCACGCAGTACAACCAACGCATTTATTCCTGCGAATGTTGTGAAGTGGGTGTATCCTGATCATCATGAGACCAAGATGAATATGTTGGAATCCTTCTCTTCTGAGTATTTCGTAGCTAGTCTGATTTACAAAATTCAGATCTAATTGTTGATTTTCCCCGGTTACAAGGATTCTTTCCTCTGATTTGTGCTGGTACACACGATGCCTTGGTTCTTGCCACCTGGAATCACATAATACTTCTGCTGGTATCATCATGACTCTTATTCTTTGGGACATCTCCAGTTCTTGGTTCGGATCGACCTGACTTTCAAGGATTCTCCGGTACTGGTTTTCGAATATCCTCGGTAGTCTCCTTTGAGCTTCATATCTCAACCTGGTTCCTATGCGGTAATCACGAATTTGGTCCTCTTGTGAGGGTATTTGTTCGTTCCTTCCAACTCCCGTGAAAGGGGGTAGCTGATGTGTCCTGCTCATCTCGCAAGTTTCCTGAGTTCAAAGCTCAGTTCCTTTGCAAATTATCTGTACCAGTTTGCTAGAGACTTTGCTTGTTCGTTGTCTATTGCAGTGAAGAACTCTGCTACGTCTCTGCACCACCTGATCTTTAACTTTGTTTCAATTCTATCTTTATAGGATGGTTTTAGCTTCCAAAATCTTGACACAATCTTTCCGCTTGGGCTTCTCAGATATCCTGGATAATTCTGAGAGAAGAATGGGCCTTCATTCATTCGAATTTCTTCTTTTCTGTTGTAAAAATCTTTAAGGGGTCCTTGAAGACGTAAAAAGGGGCTTTCTCTTTTTGCTTCTTTTCTACCGGCTTTTCGAGGGAAAGACCTTCTAGGTTTCGTCTGATGCCTTCAAGAGCTTCTTCAAAGTTATCACCTCTGGAGGCTGTTGCTTTTCCTTTTGTGTGTGCTTTTAATTGCTGTAGTTCTTCGGACAGGTCTTTTAGCCTTTCGCTGATTCGTACTAGAAGTTGGATGATTGTGTTGTTTTGTTTGAGTAGAGCTATAGTAGCTCCTTTGAGATGATCGGTTGCTTTGGCAAAACCGACAGAGGGTTCTTCTATGGATTCCGTTGCTTTTGCAGCTTCTTTGTAAATGGCGGTTTCAGAAGTAATTCTCCAGTTCATTAAACATAAACTTAACTAATTTCTAGACCTTTATGGAAATATCTGGGTTTGCTTTTCAGGTTCCTTGGTGTTATTCTCTTATAAGAAGTTACGAATTTTACAAGGATTTGGACTCATGCATGGGTTACTGAAGTACAAACGGAAACTTATTCCTGGGTTCAGTACCATACCACACCCTTTTGCTTTCCTCCGAATAAAATTGTAACCAATATATGAAGACCAACACCAAAGTTCCTTACTTAGCAGTTTTACTATATTATTATTTCATTGAAAATAAATCAACGGATGTATCACCAACCTGGTTAGATCGTGCGTTTTCAAGGTTTGTATGTGTGCAAGGTCAGGGGTTCGAATCCCTCTCACCCCAGACCTTTTGTTTTTATTTTTTAAAACCATTTTAAACTTGAAACACTCTATATTATTTTCACTATGCATCCTTTGTTAACCCATAGCGCGTGGCCCAGCTGGTAAATTTTTAAGCCCATGACCTTAAGGGCACGAGTTCAACATTTGTGAGGGCCTTTCCTTTCTTTTTTAACACTATTTTTCTTACTTTTCTTCACAACTTCATCAAATTGTTTCACCATCAAAATTAATTATTTTGAGCCAATTTTTTGCACACTTCTTATTTATCTTCCCTATTTTAGGAATCCATCAAAAAATCCCAAAAATAATGTTTATTTTTGACATTTTTATTAGGTTGAAAACTAGTACTTTTTAAGTATTTTTCATGCCTTTTCATGATTTCTTTTGATTTTTCTCTCGACCTAATTGTACATGTATGTATGGTCATAAAATAATTTGTTTGAGTCTTGTTTAATGTACATAACATGTTGTCTTAACTTATACACCATTTGTATACCATGATTAAATTTTATTTCTCTCGGAGAACATCTCTATTAAATTTTATTTTAGTTGAAACCTTAGGGTTTTATCAACTAATCTTTTGAAAACATCTTGATACATGACTAGGGATTTCACTTGGGTTTGAATTCCCCAAAGACCTTGATTCAACCATGTTTTAATGTCTTGTTCATTTGTTCATATTCATGAATTCTCATTAGGGTTTTGTTTACCCTTTGCCATATTCATTTGGTCCTCGATTCATATTGAATATATGGATTACTTGAATTTCTTTGTGATTGCTTCAATTGATCAAATATTTGCTCACATATTCAAGTATTTCCTTCATAAACTCTCACCATGATGAACATATCTACTTATCTGATACTTATTCACATGTTGATATACCATGCTTGGTCAATACCATGTTCATTTCACCCTTGATGACTACATTTTGTTTAAAAGCTTAATCAATCTTATCTTGTTAAGTTTCTCTTGACATTTACATTGATAACACTTGAATTCATACAACTGTTGCATTTCAATACTCATCCTTAGTTTAGACTTATTTCAAACTCCAGGATTCAAACTACAACTTATTTAAAACCCTAGGATCCCCTTTGAGGTTCTCAACTTTAATAAAACATTAGGATTCCCCTTGAAGTTTTCAACTTCATTCAAAGCTCAAAACCATAGCCCCTATATGGCTTCAAATCTAAAACTTCAAGTCAAACCCTAGCCAACCTTTGGCTTCAAATTCAAAACTCTCTAGAGATGAGACATGAATCATCACTATAGAAGAGATGTCTCTTCTATTCCCCCATGAACATAAATCAAACATTTCAAACTTTTTTCCATTTAAGTGATGTAAGTGGCACACTTGTTGATTCAAAATCCAAGCTGGGGTCCTTCTCTTAATATGGTACAAAAAACACTTCTTTCATTTAAGTGATATAAGTGGCACACTTGTTGATTCTATATCCAAGTCAAGGTCATTCTCTTAGCATGCAAATACTCATTTAAAGGAAGATGTGGCATTACTCTGGATCTTCTACATCCAAGTTTAAAGCTTATTCCATTATTATCTTCTTTGTAAAAAATGTTTGTGGTGAATAGTTGAGATATCTCCCTTAAGATGACAACTTGTCTCTTCTATGAAACCCAACAAACCCAATTCCACCCATTAGTAGGTGGAACTAACGCTCTGATTTCTCAACTTTCTTTTGAGAATACATAGGCATAAGATTGAGAGATCTTAGCGAGCATAATAATAAGTAAAACCTTTAGGTTCCTACACCTTTGTGTTAGTCTATTTCAACATACCCTACAAAAAATAAGAAAAACATTTCCCACTCTTATCACTCACTCAGAACAATCAACAAATCCCCAATACACAACAGATGACTTAATCAACAGTAACACAAATATACACAAGAGGTTCCTATAGAATACTATAGATACTTAGGGTGCTAGTACCTTCCCTTAGTATAACCAATCCCGTTTCCCGATCTCTTATTGCATTGTTTTACACTTTGCACACTCGCAGGTTTATTCAGATTTTTTTTCCCTTCCTTACCTTTGGGATAAATTAAAAGTTCACATGGAAAGAGGGCGACCTTCGTCGAAAGAGTAAAATCGCTCTCACAACAGAAAAATGGAGACTCTTCTAGGGAACTAGGGATTTCATCCCCCCTAAAAAGGTTAAGTCTATATTGTATATATTTGTGATTTTTACTGTTGATATCATCTTCTTAGTGTTGTATTTATCATGTTTGTTTGGTTGATCTCTATGAGTGAGACAAATCCTAGCCTGGATTTGAGAGTACATACATAAGATAGAATGTTGATATAATCAAAAGTTATATGTCTGGAGTAATCCTACGCATGAGTGACATATAATATAATCACGCCCAGTGGAGGCCCTTTTGGAATTACTAACGCCATTGCAAGTAGTCGTAATGTTATTACTTTTTCTGACCTGGGAGCATGAGAAACTGAGGACCTTTAGTATCCCTTTACCCCACTTGGCCTTTTTAGGATGTAGTGCGGTGATTATCCAGGTGTAGACCTGACATAGTTGATATGCAATACTGCACTCAGACGAGTTTCTCTTAAGAATATTATTGATTTCCAAGTAGTCGGTGTGTCGATAATATCCGAAAGATGGACCTATGACTCTGGGAACCATGTTAGAACATGTTCTACATGTACAATAAACCCATAGTACATTTTCTCTTGGTTTGGGTAGACCCATGATTCCATGCTCGTGACGTCGGACCCTTGAACTCATGTTTGTTATTTTGGCTTGGGTAGACCCAAAAATTTTCAAGGAACTTAAAACCTTTATGACAAATATCATAGGTTTTAAACATTGATTTTGGGAAAAGAAAGACCAAGAAGTACAACTTCAAGGATCCTTATACAACAGAACTGAGAAAGTTAGGTCGTCTGATCTCTTATCCAGAGGATTTTCGAAGAAATTATGGAGGGCTCTTAGGTATTCTAAAGACCAATGTTGAAGAAGAAATTCTTGACACCTTTGTACAATTCTATGATCCTCTCTACCACTATTTCACATTTCCAGATTACCAAATTACACCCACTTTGGAGGAGTATTCTTATTGGATTGGTTTTCTGGTATTAAACAAGATTCCTTTCAATGGCTCAAAGGAAATTCCTAAGTACTCAGTTATTGCAAAGGCCCTTTATTTGGTGACCTCAAATATAAAGGACAACTTCACCTCCAAAGGAGGAATCAAAGGGTTAACTTCCAAATTCTTGATAGAGAAAGCTACAGAGTTGGCAAAAGCCAATAGTATGAGTGCCTTTGAAGCTATCTTTGCACTACTCATCTATGGTCTTGTATTATTTCCAAACATCGGCCACTATGTTGATCTTAATGCCATCCAGATATTTTTGAGTGGTAACCCAGTACCTACTTTACTTGGGGACACTTACCATTCAATTCATCATATGACTATGAAGGGTAGTGGAACAATTATGTGTTGTGCACCTTTGTTGTAAAGATTGTTCAAGTCGCACTTGCCAAAAACCAGAATCTTTGTTGAAAATCCTGAAAAACTCAGATGGTCTCAGAGGCTTATGTCCTTCACTCATACTAATATGAATTGGTATGACCCAGCTTATGACAAAGGAGTTATCATCGACAGTTGTGGAGAACTCCCCAATGTACCCCTTCTTGGTATACATGGAGGGATTAACTACAACCCTGCTCTTGCAAGACGTCAGTTTGGGTACCCCATGAAAGACAGACTTAGCAGTCTCTAGGTGTCAGGTTTCTTCTACCTTAATGAAGGTGAAAATCCAGATTTGAAAAAGGAAGTTATAAAGGCTTGGCGTACCATTCATAAAATGAGCAAAGATCTGCTGGAAAATAAAAACTATGTTGCTTTCAAGCCATACACTCAGTGGGTCAATGCCAGAGCTTGTGAACTCAAGATGCCTTATCCTCTTGAGAAACCTTCACAACCTTTCATTGATTTATCCTCCACCATCACTATTGAGAATAAGGAAGAATATCAAGAACTCTTAACCTGGATGAAACTGGAAATAGACACTTGGGAAGATAAATTCCATACTTCAAGGTCTGAGTGAAGAGAGTTGAAGAGGTAACTGAAAGAAAAAGATGACTTGACAAAAATCTTGGAGCAGCATGCTGTAGAGAGACAAGAAGAACAAGAAGAACAAGAGAATTTATTTTTCTCTGGTCATATTCCTCCTACCTCTGGCGCTTGGAAGAAGATCGCCGATCAACTTACAATGGAAAATACACGACTAAAGAGGCAAAAAAAGAAGCAACAACAGGGGGCTAGATCTTCGTCAACAAGATTTCCTAAGGACCTACATGCTTAACTTTATCATCTTTGTTCTAGATCTTTTTGAAGTTGTACTTTCATTGTTGTAATCCTTTAAGTACATTAAATAAAATAAGATCTTTTCAATTATCCAAAGTGTTATCATTTTTTATGATATTTACGACATAATTGTTAAAGTTCATTGTAAATAAAGTTATTTGCATTTTGCACATCAAACATCATTCAAGCATTTTGCACATCATACATCATTCAAGAATTTTACATTACAAGAAACTTACACATGTTCTCACTTTGAAGCCAAATTGTCTCATTCATATAATACTCGGGCCATTCGTCAGAAAAAATGGACGAACTTGAGAAAGAAACAAGGAACTTAGAGATGAGGTCACTGCTCTAAAATATAATATAGAAAGGCTCAGCAACATGGTAGAAGCATTGACGACTGCTCAAAATCATCTGTCAACTCCGATTCAAAGGAATGTCACCTCAGAAAGTGTCTCCGCACCCGTCACTGTCACAACTGTTGTCATGCCGCATTATTCCATGTCTCCCGACTTTCCTTGGGCATGCCTTTCAACTTTATACCGGAGGGTTACAAACCTCTGGCTCCTGAAGCTTCAAAAGTCACAGCAATCATGTTAGTATCACCTCCCGTAATGCATACTACTCCATACATTGAAGAACAAATCTTACATGCTCCTCCAAGTGAAACTATGGGAGTGGATGAAAGATGGGATGAATTCCAATATCGGTTCTTAAATATACAGAAAGAGATTAAAGCTCTTCAAGGACAAGACTTGTTTGGAAAAAAAGCAGTTGGTCTATGTTTGGTTCCAAATGTCAAAATACCACTCAAATTCAAAGTGTCTAACTTTGAAAAGTACAAGGGAAATTATTTCCCTCAAAGTCACTTGGTTATGTATGCTCGAAAGATGTCCACGCAGATAGAAAATCAGCAACTGTTGATCCACTACTTTCAGGATAGTCTGACCGGAGCCGCACTCAAATGGTACATAGGATTAGATAGTGCGAAGATCCAGACTTTCGGTGATCTTGGTGAAGCCTTCGTAAAACAATACAAATACAACCTAGATATGGCTCCTGACAGAGATCAACTCAGGGCTATGTCTCAGAGGGAAAAAGAAACTTTCAAAGAGTATGCTCAGAGATGGCGTGAAGTTGCCGCCCAAATTTGTCCTCCTAATGAAGAAAGGGAAATGATAAAGATTTATTTGAAAACTTTGAGTCTCTTCTACTATGATCGTATGATTGCCAGTGCACCTAATGACTTTACTGAAATGGTAAACATGGGAGTACGAATGGAGGAAGAAGTCCGAGAGGGACGGTTGACCAAATAGGCAGAATCGTCTAAGAAACATGGAAGTGGGTTCCAAAAGAAAAAGGAACAAGACGTCAGCACTGTGTTACAAAGCTAATCGAGACGAAGATATCAACCACAACAGGTAGCAATTGTGTATCCTATTGTCAACTCAGAACTAGCTCCGGACTACCAGCTGCAAGTTTCTCAAAATCAAAACCAGCAAAATTAACATTAACATCAACATCAGTAACAACAACCACAATATCAGCAAAGGCGGCAACAACCTATACAACAGACTCGCCCGCAATACAACAACAACATCAACAATTGTATTCAAAGGTCACCTGGTTTTGATCCTATACCAATGTCGTACACGGAGTTGTTTCCAGCATTGTTGGCAAAAGGTCAAATTCAAACGAAGTTTCCTCCTGTTCTCCCAAAAGACCCTCCTTATTGGTTCAAAGCTGACCAGTTTTACCCCTACCATCAGGGAGAACCCGGGCATGGTATCGAGAATTGTTTTAGCTTAAAAGATGATGTTCAAAGACTTATCAAGAATGGAATTTTGTCTTTCAATGACAGTAATTGAAATATTCAAATAAACCCACTACCTCAACATGAAGGAGCTTCTGTCAACATGGTCTATGGATGCCCGGGCAGCTATAAGATCTATGACGTCCGCTTATTAAGGAGGAATTTGGTAAAAATGCATGCAGGACATAGCAGGTGGGGTCTTGTAGATCCACATGATTACGCAGCGTACAAAGTTTATTCTATAAAAAATCAAGTTTGCTACTTTGTACAAGCAGCTCTACAAGAACAAATGAACCAAGGTTGGATTCAGGAATATAGAATGAGGGATTACCAACCAATCAATATGGTACAAGGTTGTCTAGGAGAGTACGCAGTTTATGACATCAAATATATCAGGGAGTCACTAGTCAAATTTCGCAAATGTTTGTACGAACTTGATTACTTTGGTCCCAATCACCATGATCATGCAGCTTGCATAAAATGTCAGAGAAGCTGACATGGTTGTCTTCTTATCCAGAATGAGATTCAAGGAATGTTAGACCGAAGAACCATCACAGTCCTCCATGAAAGAGAACCCATTGATGATGAAGTTGATGAGGATGTTTATACCATAACTCCTCAGTTTAATGAACCTGAACGCATGGAAGTTCCTTTTGACAATAGAAGGATTTCTAATATTCCCAAGCTTGAAACAATAGAGATCACCTATGATAGTCAAAAGACCATTGTGACTCCTTTGGTCATTTATTTACCAGGTCTAGTTCCGTACAAATCTGAGAAAGCCATACCTTACAAGTACGGTGCCACCATGGTTAAAAATGGGAAGGAAGTACCCTTACCATCAATTGTCAACATCGTTGATGTGAGTCGAGTCACCAGAAGTGGTCGTGTGTTCAACAAAGAAGTTGAGGATGTGGCTATAAGAAAGGAGAAACAAGTTGAGAATCCTTTTGAACAAATAGGTCAGTCAAGTGACACCAATCAGATGAAGGATAATGATGAGGTTTTAAAACTGATCAAAAAAAGTGAGTACAACATTGTGGATCAGCTGTTAAACACACCTTCCAAAATAGCCATATTATCCCTTTTAATGAGTTCTGAGACTCACAGGGAAGCTCTATAGAAGGTCTTGGAGCAAGCTTTTGTACATCATGATGTAACAGTGGCTCAATTCGGCAATATTGTTGCTAACATTACCATTTGCAATAACTTGAGCTTCTGCGATGAAGATCTCCCAGAAGAGGGGAGAAATCATAATATGGCACTAAACATCTCAATCAATTGCATGAATAACACCTTGTCAAGTGTATTGGTGGACATTGGTTCGTCACTAAATGTCATGCCAAAAATTAACTCTTACAAGGTTATCCTTTCAAGGCACTCATATGAGGGGCAGTGGAATTGTCATCAAAGCCTTTCATGGATCCAAGAATATGGTTATTGGTGAAGTTGATCTCCCCATAACTATTGACCCCCATACATTTCAAATTACCTTCCAAGTGATGGATATCCAAGCGGCATACAGTTTTTTGTTGGGTCATCCTTGGATCCATGAGGCAGGAGCAGTCACTTCGACGCTACATCAAAAGCTAAAGTTTATGAAAAATAACAAGTTGGTTACCATATGTGGTGAACGAGCTTTGATTGTAAGCAGTTTATCATCATTTTCTTACTTGGAACCCGAAAAGGTCGCTGGAACTCAGTTCCAGGCACTTTCTATAGGTAACGAAGATAGTAAGAGAAAAGTGGCATCCATTTCTTCTTACAAAGACGCAGTTCGAGTGGTGGAAAGTGGTACCACTAAGGGGTGGGACAGGTTGTGATTCCTCCCGATAACCAGACCAGAGGAGGCCTCGGTTTTTCTCTAGTATTCACAAAAGCCGCAAGAAAGAATGAAGGTATCCCTCCTATTCAAAATATTTTCCACAGCGGAGGTTTTATCCATCCTATTCCTCAAGAGGTCGACGCCATTAATGGAGATGACTTTGAAGACAGTCCCTCAAATCCTAAAGAAGAATAGAAGTCTTACCTTAACGATTCTGGGTACATATTGCAAGAGGACACACATACTCCATTGTAGTCTCCTCAGGAGAAATTCAAGGGTGTACTTGAGTCAGATGACGAGATGGATGTTAAAAATTACAACACTAAGAATTGTCTTACTCCCCTTATTTCACTAGAAGAGGATACGATTATGGAAGATAATTTTTGTTACCCTGAGGGGGATTCATCTATTCCTCCAGAAGTCTGGGATCCTTACTTGGAAACTCCTGAGTATGACAGTCATTAGTTAGCCAGAAGATGCCTACATACCATTTTATACTCCTCAACCCATCGAGAAGGCAGTTGAAGACCACCTTTTTGATAGATCTGCAAAGATTGTTGAACGAGCTTTTATTCATTATACTATGCCAGAAGTGAATGTCACAACTGAAGATGATTCCAAAAGGATTTATCCACTCACATGGCACTTTCTAGAGTTCTACAAAAAATGCCCAGTTAACCTTGGGGCATGCCTCACAAGTTTATGTGAGCTACTACAGTTCCTACTGATCTACCCGCCGAATAAAAGTCTAAGAAGGTGAAGAAATTTTCTGAGTACAAAACTGCATTCTGTGATACCAAAATATGTGAGTGGGAACCTTACTAAGAAGACCCCGGATACATGTCACCAAAGGACGCATATGTACCATTCCACATCCTGCGATCCGTTGAAAAGGCATTTGAAGACATCATTTTTTATATACCCTCAAAGATTAAAAATTCTACTAACCCAACTCTACCAGAGGTCAGTGCCATTGTTGAAGACAGACCTGAGAGCGATTCACAAGGCTTCGTGATGCATGGAAGAGTTTCTCAAAATTGGATAGCTGTTGATGTTCCAACCGTTGTCCACATCTCTAAGTAATGTTTTGTCTTTGTTTTGTCCTCTCGGTCTGCCCAAGGCGAGAGATGTTTTTAGGGCCCCCTTTTTAAATATTTCCTTTTTGCTCTGCCTAAGGCAAAAGATTTGTTTATCGGGCTTTTGTTTCAAGAAATAATAAATCGATAATAAAGATGTTGTTTTCGATTCCATGCTATTGTTTTTTTTGTACTTTTTTTTATTTTTTGGAAAATGGTAACCTAAAAAAACAAAAAATTAATAAACACTTTCGATGTCTGCACGCACTCTGCATTTATATGTTTTTCTAAAATCCAGCAATCAATCATCTGTGCAGATTAAACATCAAACACCCCATTGAAAAACATGACCCTATGCCCTCTCCCAACTTTGAGTTCCCAGTATTCGAAGCTGAAGATGAAGAAGAGGAAGAAATTCAGGATGAAATTTCACGACTACTTAAGTAAGAATAAGCCTCAATTCAGCCGTACAAAGAGCCAATAGAGGTGACAAACCTTGATTATGATGAAGACAGAAAAGATGTCAAGATTGGGGCACTGCTTAGTCCAACTCTTAAAATAAAAATGGTAGAACTTATCAAAGAATTACCAGATGTGTTTGCTTGGTCTTACCAAGATATGCCAGGGTTGGACACCAATATTATGGAACACCACTTACCGTTGAACCCAGAATGTCCGCCAATCAAGCAGAAGTTGAGAAGAAAAAGCCCAAATATAGCCATTAAAATTAAAGAAGAAGTGCAGAAATAGATTGACGTAGGGTTCCTTGCCACATCAGAATACCCTAAGTGGTTGGCCAACATAGTGTCTGTTTCGAAAAAGGACGTAAAATTCAGAATGTGTGTGGACTACTGAGACTTGAACAAAGCTAGTCTGAAAGAAGACTTTCCATTACCAGATATTGACATGTTGGTCGACCGCACCGCAAAATTCAAAGTATTCTCCTTCATGGACGGATTCTCCAGATATAATCAAATCAGAATGGCACCTGAAGACATGGAAAAAACCTCATTTATTACACCATGGGGAACATTTTGCTACAAAGTGGTGCCTTTTGGTCTAAAGAATGCGGGTGCCACCTACCTGTCGTAACCCGAAATTTGACCTCCTTTTTTCCTTTTGCATAAGCTTGTGAATTTGCATCGTTGGCATACGCATTCACACTTCTTCTTCGTGTTTTTTGTTACATGAATATTTAGGTTTTCAAAGCCCGATTAATCACATCATCAACACAGGCATAAAACAAGAGTTTCTATGCCTATTCCTCAAAGCAAAAGGTCGGAAATCGGGACCGTAGCCAAAGCACACTTTTTCAAGCAAATTGGGCACTTTTTGGCTTGGTTAATCGATTAACACTTTGCAGTGCAAAAAGTGTTAATCGATTAACCCTTGTAAAATTGGCATATTATGCTGCTTTTTCATGACAACAACTTTTCCTCTACATTTTTGGGTTCCACTTGGTTCTAGCATTGTGTGGAACATTCTAGACATCTCTAGACAATTCAAGACATTTCAAGACCATTCAATATATTTTCTACCATGCAACATTTCCAATCATGACCACAATGTTACTTCACTTCCAAGCATGAGAGCCATTGATTTAGACTTGAATTGGGATTGCTCCACTGAGTTAACTAACTAACTAATCGAGTCAACCGCTGACTCGGTGAGTTAAGTGTAACTAACTCCCAAGCACACTCCAAAGCACACTCCAAACCTAACCTACTCCAAAGCTAGTCTCTATATAAGAAAACCTCCACCATTTCACAAGGGACCTTACACAATCATTCTCATAATTTCTCACTTTTTTCACTTTTAATTCTCTTATTTCTCTCTGCATTTTTCTGCAAGTTCTTCATTCATCTTCATCTTTTTCCCCAAACCACACTAGAGCTCAATTCAACTATTGAAGAGTAGCAAATTTCACATTGAAATTGGTTATCTCTTGAGCTTAAACCTCCATCATATTGCATTTCTTCTTGGATCTCTGCAACTAAGCAACCTCAACCTCAAATCAAGTGATCGATTCAATCGTTTTCGGTGCAAATTTGATTTCGGAGCTTTTATTGCGTTTTGATCGGTTTCGCTACGATTTAAGCACAAGCTTGGAATTCCTAGGTTTTCATGGCTTCTTCTCATTATATTTTGATCACAACAATCACCAAGCCAATTCTCCGACTTGTAGGTTGGTAACTCTTGCTTAATCTACTATTTTGATCACTTTCGCACATTTACGATGTAGTTTCGATATCTTTTCGGTTTGATTAATCATGTGGTTGTTTGATATTTGATCTTCATGCTTAATGCTTTCAATTTGTGTTTAATTGCTCATACTTGTTGTAATTTTCGTGCACAAATGCATACCATAACATATGGATGATTGGATAAGCGATTAAGTGGTTGGAAGTGTTTTTGAAACTTGATTTTCTGCTACTGGTACAGGGTTAATCGATTAACCAATTACAGTTCAAATTTGGTTAATCGATTAACCGGTGTAATTTTGCTGATATTTGTGTTATTAATAGATTAACCAATTTTGAACTGTAAATGGTTAATCGATTAACACTGGACCAGAATGCCATATTTGCCTATTTTTCAAGCTTGTTTGATCTCCTTTCCTCGTTTAACTTCCATGGCATGATATGCTTGATATTTGTGGGTGTTTTATGAGTTGTTTAACCTCTGTTTAAAGCATGCTTGCAAACTTTCGATGCACGATTTATCGAGTACGTAATTGTTTGCGTTTTAGGAATTACATTGTTCATGATCATTCTTGCACATCTTTTGCTCACTTAATTACATGATTTGTGTTGATGTTTGGTACTATTTTCTATGCTATTTGCATTGGGTTTGTTCCTTTTTGAGCAAATTCAATCTTGTACAATCATTAATTCGCACGTTGCTTTGACGATCTTTCAACTCGTGAAAGATTGTTGGCTTGCTCATTCCCTTTCATCGATTGAACGAAACCATTTTTCAATTAGTTGATTCTCCCTTTCTCGTTCCCTTTAGGATCCTTTAGAGTCTTGTTCTCTTGATCCCCTGTCGAGTCGTAGATTCGCACGATGCACTAAAGCACTGTACAAATTGGCGTTTTTATGCTGTCCATTTTAATTTCTGCACTATACTTTGATGCTAGATAAGGGATGAGAGTGGAGAATTCCTACACTCATCTTGATTATTTCGAGTAGGGGACGAATGACCCTGTGCCTGGAATAGCCGTCTCTATCTCCAGACTGTAGTGTTTCTCAATCCCCAGTCGAGTCGATCCTGGATCACTCTTGCACCTTTCAATCTCTCCTTAATCAATCACCATTCTCTTGGTTAAAGATCATTGTCTCTTGGGTTAACACCCATCTCATACCTCAATATCCTTTTCTTGTGGTTAATCATTGCTTATTTATTCCCCAGAAGAGTCTCAATTGGTTTCTTTGGTTAAACACGATTTTCCTGTTAAACACCGAAACACTTGCGGAGTTCGCAACCTTCTCTTGGCTCCTCTCTCTTTGATTGGTTAACCACTATCTTTGAGTTAAAACACCAATTTTCACTTCTCACTTAACCACAACCCGTCTGTTAACATACTGAGTTCCTCTTGGGTTAATCACCTTCTCTTGGTTAATCACCCATTTTTCAGTTAACCACAGTCTGTCTGTTAACATACTGAGCTCCTTTTGATTTAATAAACTTCTCTTGGTTAATCACTCATTCTTTTTTGGTTAATCACAGTCCGTCTGTTAAAACCAATACCCTGAGAGTTAGTAACCTTATTTTGGTTCGAATATTCGCACCCTTGGGTTAGTAACCTTCTTTTGGTTCAAATACCCCTTCTTCGGTCAGGTACTGCTTGTTCAGTCAATGTACCAAACTCCTTTGGGTCACAAATTTCACTTGGTTCCACATCATTCCTTTAGTTCACAACCTTCGCTTTGTTCCACACCCTTCCTTTGGGTCACAACATTTGCTTGGTTCGACACCCGTCCTTTGGGTCACAACCTTTGCTTAGTACAACACCCGTCCATTGGGTCACAACTTTTGCTTGGTTCCACAACTATCCTTTGGGTCACAACCTTCGCTTGGTTCCACAACTGTCCTTTGGGTCACAACCTTCGCTTGGTTCCACACCCGTCCTTTGGGTTACAACCTTTGCTTGGTTCCACACCCGTCCTTTGGGTCACAACCTTCGCTTGGTTCCACACCCATCCTTTGGTTCACAACCTTCACTTGGTTCCACACCCGTACTTTGGGTCATAACCTTCGCTTGGTTCCACACCCGTCCTTTGGGTCACAACCTTCGCTTGGTTCCACACCCGTCCTTTGGGTCACAACCTTCGCTTGGTTCCACACCTATCTTTTGGGTCACAACTTCACTTGGTTCCCCACCCGTCCTTTGGGTCACAACATTTGCTTGGTTCCACACCCATCCTTTGGGTCACAACCTTCTCTATGTTCGACACCCGTCGTTTGGGTCACAACCTTCTCTTGGTTTCACACCCGTCCTTTGGGTCACAACCTTTGCTTGGTTCCACACCCATCCTTTGGGTCACAACCTTTGCTTGGTTCCATAATCGTCCTTTGGGTCAAAACCTTCGCTTGGTTCCACACCCGTCCTTTGGGTCACAACCTTCGCTTGGTTCCACACCCGTCCTTTAGGTCACAACCTTTACTTGGTTCCACACCCGCCCTTTGGGTCACAACCTTGGCTTGGTTCCACACCCGTCCTTTGGGTCACAACCTTCGCTTAGTTCTACACCCGTTCTTTTGGTTGATCACAGTCTATCTGTTAAAACCTTTCTCCCCGCAGAGTTGCAATCTTTTCTTTCTTCGGTTAACCACTGTTTATCAGTTAATATACTGAAATCCCTTCATTGTCAAACACCTTCTCTTGGTTCAGTACTCTCCTCTTCTGGTTCATCGCAGCCTTCCTGTTGACACCAAACCATTTTCCCCACAGAGTCTTAATCTCTTTCTCTCCGGTTAACCACTGTCAGTCAGTTAATATAACAAATCCTTATTCTCTTGGTTTCGACACTATCCCTTTGTTTGTTCCCCAGTAGGGTAGCTAACCCTCTGATCTCCAGCATAGTCATTATTTTTTTCTCTCGGTTTCAACACCAACCCCTTTGCTCACTCCTCAGTATAGTCGCTAATATTCTTTTGCTCCTTTATCTTCTTGGTTTCGACACCATTCTTGCACTTTATCCTCAGCACAATTACTACTTTTCCTTGTCCCTTCTTTCTTGACACTAATTCTTTTGAATCCCGTCGGAGTTTTCTCTCCTTCTTTCGCTCTTGGTTTTGACACAGTTTTTTCTTTTCCTTTCCTGGCTTTGTCCCCCGAACTATGTAGGCTCTGAATTCCTCATTGCACTATGAGGATACGTAGGCACGAGATTGCGAAATCTTGGTGAGCCACCTTCTTCCATTCTTCTTCTCTTTCCCTGGTTCCATGAACTTCGACGCTCTGATTTCCTCATTACACTATGAGGGTACGTAGGCATAAGGGCCATAATCCTCCGCGAGCACCTTCACTCTCTTTCTCTCTCTCTCTCTCTCTCTCTCTCTCTCTCTCTCTCTATCTCTCTCTCTCTATCTCTCTCTCTCTCCTCTCTTTTAGCTAGAAGCCTTTATATACATAAACCATCTAAGCCTAGAAACAAGCGAAATGGTTCTCGTCCAGTACGACGGATGCGTAAGGTGCTAGTACCTTCCTTTCGCATAACTGACCCCCTTACCCGTTTCTCTTCCACTTGGGTTTTATCGATATTTTCCATGTCCCTTGGGACTAAATAAAGTTCGGTGGCGACTCTGTCGTATCTTTGAGTGTGTGATTCACTCAGGTATAATCCCGCTAGCTTCAGCTGGCGACTCTGTCGGGGAGACCTTGCTCTTGCAAGTTGGAGTTTCGCCTAGTTTTGCTTGTTTCCTGGCTAGCTGGGACTCCCCAGCTTCAGCTGACGACTCTGCTGGGGAGTCCTTGCTCTTGCAAGTTGGGGTCTCACCTAGTTTTGTTTGCTTTCTTGCTTGTTTGGGTGTTTATCTTTTGGGCTTTACTCGCTTTATTTTTGCTTTACTTGCTTTATGTTTATTTACTGCTTTAAATATTCATATGCTGTATATTCTGGATATCTGCTATATTTTCTTCTATTGTTGGGATGGGTAGATATTATTGGAGAGATAAGCTCTATCATCGGGCTTGAGCATGCACATAGGATAGAACGTGGATAGTCGTGACGCCTGCGTTTTGCACGTTGGGTTGTCACGAGAGCCACATTCCAGACCGTGATTCATTTGAGAACACTTCCGTCCTGCGAGAATTCACTACGGCGGGGGGTTTTCACTTGAGTCCTATGCTTTGGGAAACCTTCTACGGACCACCTTGTTGTGTCTAGATCACACCTATGAGAGGGATATTGGGTTTTTGCAGGAAACCAAGACTTTTCATACCTTTGTTCTCTCACGTACGTCAGATCTTTTCACCAACACAGAGCTACATATGCAGATTATCCAGAAGATGTGGCATCTTCAACTTGCATTATTGCTACTATTATTGCATCATCATGTATGTCGAATTTTTGAACTTGAGTTATGGCATCATTGTATATACCGCATTGTTGAGCCTATGTTGTTGCATCATCTAACCTCTGCATCATTGGGTGTTGCATATCTCATTTGGATTTCATTTGCATGAACAACATATGCATACATACATTTGCATCACATACATTCAAACCAGAAAAAACTCACTTTCTTCCCTTCATCAGGCCAAAGACAATGATTCTCGACGTCGAAAGCTAAATAATCATGGAACAGGTTGGGTATGAGAACACAATGTGTAAGAAAGGCAAGGTTGACATGGTTGCGGAACTATTACTGGACAGTTTGACAATGAACTTCTCAAATTAGGCTGTGATGGATGAGTAAGCCCAGAATGGACAGAAAGTGGATAAGATCACGAATACGAATGAAAGCAATCTACCGGTTCACTCCTTGTCTAAGCAAAATACCACTAAAGGCAATAAAAAACATAAGCGTAAGCAAATTATCAAATGGAACAATAATCAAGGGAGGATACGTCCCCGCCTTGATCAAATTCCCGTAACTTACACGCATCTACTGCCTGTTCTGATTCATGTTGGGGGCAATTATTCCTAAAGAGATTGAGCCAGCCAAGTTTCCTTATCACCCTAAGCATGGCCCAAATGCCACGTGTGAATACCATGATGGGTATGTGGGGCATTCTACAGAAGCCTGTGTCATCTTTAAGAACAGAGTCCAAGAGCTCCTCGATCAGAAGTTGCTATGTTTTACAGAGGAACCTTGCCAGAATTATGCACCTACGATTGTTGAAACATCTACTGAAGCTAAGAATATGGGTATTCCCATTCATATGCTAATTCCTCCAGCTGGTCAGCCCATTAAGCGATAACCCTACCAAGGTTTTCAGTCTGCTATTTCTAGAGTGCCTTTTCCTATCCTGGGGCACCCTCTGCTGTTGCACCTCCACTTGCTTATCTTGGGGCACCATATGCTCCGTATGGGATCCAATTTTGTCAGACTGTTAATCAGATGGTTAATCCTAGATTGATGCACCCTGCTCAAGTGTTCCCACAATATACTACTCATCATATTCATCCTTAAACACCTATGGCTCCTACGCCGTACTTTTCATTCTCGCATGTTGCTGCAACCCAATATCAACAACCTCCTCAGACTCATAATCAGCAAGCCCAAGGCCGAGAGCGTCAGAACCAACACAAACCCCAGAATAATCTAGAACGAAGAAATGCTCCTCTAGATCTGATTCCTGTGACATACAGTTAACTTCTCCCATATTTGGTACAAAACTCATTGGTGGTTGCCAAATCTCTGAAGCCTCCTCCAGAACCGTTTTCTCCTGGATATGATTCTACTTTGTACAATACGGATATCATGCTGGGTCGGTCAGGCATTCAACCGAGGATTGCAACGCTTTCAAAGCTAGAGTCCAATAGTTGATTGACAAGAAGCACTTAATCGTTCAAGATGAGAAAATGTGGGTGAACAAAAATCCCTTGTCTGTGTAGGGGCCAAGATTGCAAAAGCATCCCTTGAAATAATTGATCAAGCCTGAGAGCACCTCCTCCATCTTTTTCATTTGTAATCTTTCTTGTTTGTCAAGCATTGTTCACTTGTAAAACTTGTTTGTTTTCGAATGATAACAATAATGAAATGAATATGCATATTTTGAATAAATTCATTCGTGTTCACTCATACTTTTATCAGTATCACACATTTGATCAAGTAAAATAAAAAAGAGAATGATGAAAATAAAAAAGACTCGAGATCATTGTCTGTGTGCTTTTGAATAAAACCCTGCTGACGATGTAAGACATTTGTTCAAATTCCTAAACATCAGAGTTATAAGGAAGATAATCCCTAGTCAACCCGTTTGGGTCTTGGAGTAGGAGTTTCTTTCTGTACACCAAAAACCCTCAATCTTAACCAGGGGAAGGGTAGTCTTCAGTTAGTTTGACCATGCGTTCAAGTTTCAAAATAGGAGTACCCCATTTTGAGGATCAACCACATCCTATCCATGCAAGGTTGGAAAATCACAAATCCACAATGGATATCCCTCACCGACCAAAGGAACGAGGCAATCACAATTCATTCAGCAAATCAAACAAATACATGTCACACGATTTTGTTCAAAAACAATCAAAATCACAAAAGCAAAAAAAATCCCGCTAAGTCAAAGACTCAAAAGCAAATGACTTAGGCAAAATTTAGGGCATCCCGGTAGACTGCAAGTTCAAAATAATCAGTCTACGCAAAAATTAGGGAAAACAAAAAGAACAAAATAGAGAATCAAAAGGGAAAAATCCTCAATAAGAACAAGTGTGTGTGATCACATGTGACAAAAACAAAAGGTGAGTAACTGCTGCTCCATCAAAGCCCTTTTTGAAAGGTGAACACTTGTGTCAAACTAGCTGAACGTAGGACTGGAGAATATCAAAGAGAATGGGTGGGTTAAAATAAACTTTGAGCCTTATATCCTTTCTTTCTTAAACCACGAACCAGGCCATGTTACAACCCTCAAAAGACCTAACTGAAACAGGGTTTATTTCGAAAGCATACTACGGTAAAATCGCGTCAAAGGTCACTCCTAAAGATTTGCTTATCATTTGTGCTGGTATTGACATGGCATTCTAAATAGTGATTCATTCACTATATGTCATAATCTTAGTGAACATACTTGGATTTCAAAACTGACATATGCATAACATTAGCATCATTATTTTCAAAAGCAACATTTTTTACTTGCGAACAAGCACTAGAGATCAAGAAAGTTTCCACAATGGAAAGTTTGATCATCTCAAGGGGTAAAACGCCTGAGAACTCCGTTGAGCAAAAAGCAAGCCGCTTCAAGGTTCAGTCCATCTGTGGTAATCATATCGAGAGTCGACAAATATCTCAAAGATCAGTTGGTCAGGGGTATTTCTCCAAAGATCGATCAGCCAGGGGAAAAATCACTTCAATGCTCATACTGAGGCAGGCCACCTCAAGAGCATAAGAAGTAAACCTCTCCAAGAGACGGTTAATCAGGGGCACACCATTTCAATACGATGGGGAAAGCCAAAGTCAGATCACAAGATCACTCCATAACTTGCAACTGGGGAAGTCCATGTGCAAATACCCAACAGACTGGGCAGAGATAGGCTACCAAGGTATAAGTCCGCTCCCTATTTTGAGGAAAGAGCAATGGTGCATCAACAACTTCTGGTCCTGAATTAGGTGTCGGGGAATCACGTCTTTATGACCTATACCCTAACCTCAACTCTTCCACCTCCCACAACAAAAGCACTTGATGGATTCTCAAGAACCATTGCATAGACCACTCTTATGCATTAATCATGTCGCTTCCCTTATACATATCATTCATCTGGCATAGCATGAAGCCTTGACTTAAGCATATCTTCAAAACCCAATTACTGACATTTTGCATATAGTAATCATCATCGCATAGCATTGCAGCCTCAAATGCAAAGCTTATTCATCAAGATGGAGCATTACACCATACAGGTTCAAACATTCATCCCAATCAAAATCCATTTCTCGTCTGGTAGTCAGTTCTCGTTTGGCTTAATCAAAACCCAGTTCTCGTCTGGTAGTCAGATCTCGTATGACTTGTCTCTTCAAAATCCAGTTCTCGTCTGGTAGTCAGTTCTCGTCTGACTTGTCTCTTTGAAATCCAGTTTTCGTCTAGTAGTTAGTTCTCGTCTGATTTGTCTCTTCAAAATCCAGTTCTCGTCTGGTAGTTAGTTCCCGTCTGACTTGGCTCTTTAAAACCCAGTTCTCGTCTGACTTGTCTCTTCACAATACAGTTCTCGTCTGGTAGCTAGTTCTTGTCTGGTAGTCAGTTCTCGTCTGACTCGTCTCTTCAAAATCCAGTTCACGCCTGGTAGTTATTCCTCGCCTGATTTATCCTTGCAAATTTCAGTTCTCGTCTGGCAAACTTTTTCAACGTCTGGTTCTCGTCTAACAAACATTTTCAAAGTCCAATTCTCATATGGCTAACATTTCCAAAGTCTAGTTCTTGTCTGACACACTTTTTCAAAGTCCTACCAACTTGTGACACGATACCTTAACCAGCACCGTTGCATAACATGATATCAAGCATCATGTAGAATATCACATACATGGCATGTGCTTCAAGCATACTCCTCTTTGTCTGATTCATCTCCCCAGCAGATATTCAGCCACACTACTTTCAACTCTAAAACCTCTTCTTTTGTCGTTGTCGGCCAAATTTTGGAGCTACTCTTTTATTTAATCCCCTTGCACCTCGAATAATCGAAACGTTGGCGCAATTTGAATATTCAGGTCCAAGAGGATTAAATAGGGGCAGCTGTCGTAACCCAAAATTTGACCCCTTTTTGCCTTTTTTCATAAGCATGTGCATTCGCATCGCTGGCATACGCATTCTCACTTCTTCTCCGTGTTTTTTGTTTCAGGAATATTTAGGTTTTCAAAGCCCGATTAATCACATCCTCACAAAGTCATCACATCATTAACACAAGCACAAAACAAGGGTTTCTATGCCTATTACTCAAAGCAAAAGGTCGGAAATTGGAACCGTAGCCAAAGCACCTTTTTTCAAGCAAATTGGGCACTTTTTGGCTTGGTTAATCGATTAACACTTTGCAGTGCAAAAAGTGTTAATCGATTAACCCTTGTAAAATTGGCAGATTATGCTGCTTTTTCATGACATCAACTTTTCCTCTACATTTTTGGGTTCCACTTGGTTCTAGCATTGTGTGGAACATTCTAGACATCTCTAGACAGTTCAAGACATTTCAAGACCATTCAATACATTTGCTACCATGGAACATTTCCAATCATGAACACCATGTTACTTCACTTCCAAGCATGAGAGCCATTAATTTAGACTTGCATTGGGATTGCTCCATAAAGTTAACCAACTAACTAACCGAGTCAACCGCTGACTCGGTGAGTTAAGTGTAACTAACTCCCAAGCACACTCCAAACCTAGCCTACTCCAAAACTAGTCTCTATATATGCAAACCTCCACCATTTCACAAGGGACCTTACACAATCATTCTCAAAATTTCTCACTCTTTTGACTCTCAATTCTCTCATTTTTCTCTGCATGTTTCTACAAGTTCTCCATTGAAGAGTAGCAAATTTCACATTGAAATTGCTTATCTCTTGATCTTAAACCTCCATCATATTGCATTTCTTCTTGGATCTCTACAACTACAACAATCTCAACTTTAAATCAAGTGACCGATTCAATCGTTTTCGGTGCAAAATCAATTTTGGAGCTTTTATCGCGTTTTGATTGGTTTCGCTACGATTTAAGCACAAGCTTGGAATTTCCTGGTTTTCTTGGCTTTTTATCTCTACATTTTGATCACAACAATCACCAAACCAATTCTCCAGCTTGTAGGCTGGTAACTCTTGCTCAATCTACTGTTTCGATCACTTTCGCGCATTTACGATGTAGTTTCGATAGCTTTTCAGTTTGATGAATCATGTGATTGTTTGATCTTTGATATTCATGCTTAATGTTTTCAATTTGTGTTTAATTGCTCATACTTGTTGTAATTTTCGTGCACAAATACATACCATAACATGTGGATGATTGGATAAGTGATTAAGTGGTTGGAAGTGTTTTTGAAACTTGATTTTCTACTACTGGTACAGGGTTAATCGATTAACAAATTACAATTCAAATTTGGTTAATCGATTAACCAGTGTAATTTTGCTGATTTTTGTACATTTAATAGATTAACCAATTTTGAATTGTAAATGGTTAATCGATTAACACTATACTAGAATGCCATATTTGCCTATTTTTCAAGCTTGTTTGATATCCTTTCCTCATTTAACTTCCATGGCTTAATATGCTTGATATTTGTGGATTTTTTATGAGTTGTTTAACCTCTGCTTGAAGCATGCTTGTGAACTTTCAATGCATGATTTATCGAGTACGTAATTGGTTGCACTTTTGGCATTACATTGTTCATGATCATTCTTGCACATCTTTTGCTCACTTGATTACATGATTTGTGTTGATGTTTGGTACTGTTTGACATGATATTTGCATTGGGTTTGTTCCTTCTTGAGCAAATTCAATCTTGTAGAATAATTAATTTGTACGTTGCTTTGACGATCTTTCGACTAGTGAAAGATTGTTGGCTTGCTCATTCCCTTTGATCGATTGACCGAACCATGTTTCGATTAGTTGATTCTACCTTTCTCCTTCCCTTTAGGATCCTTTAGAGTCTTGTTCTCTTGATCCCCTGTCGATTCAGAGATTCACACGACGCACTGGAGCACTATACAAATTGGCGTTGTTATGTTGTACATTTCAATTTCCGCACTATACTTTGGTGATAGAGAAGGGAGAAGAATGGAGAATTCCTATACTCATCTTGATTATTTCGGGTAGGGGACGAATGACCCTATGCTGGAATAACCGTCTCTATCTCCATACTGTAGTGTTTCTCTATCCCCAGTCGAGTCGATCCTGGATCACTCTTGCACCTAAATAGTAAGATACAAATAATAGGTTGCATAAACATAAAAAATTATTCCTAAGTGTATGTTTTTTTCTAATATAACTTAACTTTTCATATTATTATTTTCTAATTTAATTCGAAGGTTATATATTTAGTGAAGGGTTAGTAAAACACTCAAACCACATACAATATAATAAATTCATCTTCTGGGACATGTTGGATGAACAAAATAAAAGCTGCAATGTACAAGGAATAACATTAACAATAACACAAACAACAATGTTTATCAACAAAAACATTAACATACTTCAACATTTATCAACAAAATTCAACATTTATCAACATACTCCAACATTTATCAACATACTCCAACATTTATCAACAACATTTATCGACAAAAACAACAATTTAATTTAACATAAACAACAACTTACCTTAACAAAACAACAACATACCTCAACAAAATCATCAACATACCTAATAAAAACGTGTACAATAACATAAACAACAACATTTATCAACAAAAACAATAATATAAAAATAGTAATCTTATCGTAACAACAAGAAAATAGCAAACCCTACGTTCGACCAAGACTAACGTTTCACGTATATTTTGAACAAGAAAAACTAGAAAAACAAGCCAAATATTTTGAAGAACAACAAGATCAATGTTTCACGAAAGTACATTTCGTTGAAAAGATTTGTGGGAAATGAAGACAAATAAATAAGGTACTTATTTCATCTTACAAGGATTCATGACAAGTTTCCTTGATTCATACTAGTTTGAGAAGTTATGTTTGAGTTTTGAGAAATTAGGTTAAGGCGAGACAAGTTAGGGTTTCCTTTCAGCACAATCTGCTCTAAAGTGATATAAGTTTGCTTTTATAGATTAATATATTTCACCACGGTTGATAAAATGAACTGTGGTTAATTGTTATGATATTTCACCATAGTTGTTAACCTGGACTGTGGTGTAAAAGCTTTTAATTTTATTTTAAAATAGAAATTTAGAGAACGCGCCCTTTTTTGTAACCAACAAATGGGAAAATACTGGTGTTGGGATACAAAGCATGTAACAATTTACCTATCACCACATTTGTGAGTCTCGACCATGGTGAAAAGTGTTTTAATATATAAATAAAAATTAAAGTGCCTAAATAAGAGTTATTACTTTGGTTGATTATATGGCCGAGGTAATAAGATGTTACGAAATGTATACTTTATAGTAGTGACCCCTATTATTTCTCGATTTTAAAGGAAGTTTACTTTCATAAAATTCAACAACATTTGATTCTATGATCACTTTACTGTTTAGGTCATAAAACCTATACGCTTTACCGTTTACTGCATACCAAGAGAATAAACATTCATAGGCTATACTAGCGAGTTTAACAGGCTTCGAATCCAGAATCTTGAAATAAATCAGACAACCCCAAGTTCTCAAATAATACAAGTTAGGTTGTCTCTTCTTTATTATCTCATAAGGAGATATCTTACTTTTAGATTTGGAAACTATATACATGACATTGGAAACAATCAATAAAGTTTCCCCCACCAATGAAATGCAATACTAGAATTCAACATAATAGTAACAATAACGCAGTAAGAGTTTTGTTCTTTCTTTCTGCTTGCCATTTATTCCAGGACAATACAGTGTTGTGGTTTCATGTAAATTTTCATGTTGTTTATAAAATTCATTAAATTAGCTAGAATCTTACTCAGATTCCTTATCACTACCAAATCTCTTAATTTTATTACTAAATTAACTTTTAATTTCATTCACAAAAGTCTTAAACATATCAAGTGTTTCATTTTTACTATTCATTAGGCATACAATATTATAAACATAGCAACCGTCAATAAAAGTGATGAAATAATGTTTACTATTTCTGGTTAAAGTTCCATCAAGTTCACATATGTTAGAATGTATTAGATCTAAAGGTTCAGATTCTCTTATTACTGGTTTATGTGAAGTCTTAGTTATTTTAGTTTGGATGAAAAATTTAAATTTTTCTAAGTCATTGACATTTAATTTTAGATTCAAGTTTAAATCACTTAAATTAGAAATAATAATCTTATTAACATGACAACGTCTAGCATTCTAAATTTTAAAATCACACAAAGAGTGGATAGAAGGAGACATTTTAGTCATTTCAACATTTAACTCAAGCATGCCATTAGAGGCTTACACTTTCCTAACAAAAATATCATTCTTGATGATAATGTATAAATCTACCTCAATAGACTAATTAAACCTTGCTTTATTCAAAAGAAACTAAAAATCAAGATTCTTTCTAATCTCAGGAACATGTATGACATCTTTCAAAATCTAAGTCTTTCTGGAGGGGAACTTCGCATCCACGTCTCAAATACTAGTAAAATCATTAGTGAGGGTATCTCCTAACAACACATTCTTACCTTCAGCATTCATGTATGTTTTGAACATTTTACAATTATAACATACATGACGAGAGGTACTATTTTCTATTCCTCAACCATGTTGATTTCAGTGATAATAGCGATATGTTTCTCATCACTCAAGTTAGACCATGCATTAGGGGAAACACCGGGTTTAGGCTGCTCCTCCACCTTTTAGCCATATGAAATGGTTTTCTACAATTGAAGTAAGAGAAAAAAGCAACTCATTTCTTTGAGGTGGTGGTTGTTTCCTAGAAATTGGAATAATTGAAGTCCTTGATGGGTTCGTTTTGAATTCGGTTCAGAGCATTATTGATTCTTTAATGGTTCTCTAGATGACTTCTGTATACTGGTATTTTTAGTAAACAATCACGAGTTTGGTTCATTTAAGACAATAAAATCGAAAATATCTCAAAGACAATCTGTGCAGAAAAGTGCAAAGAAAAGTGCTTGTGACTGGTACTTAAATGCTTGAAAGTTAACAAACAAAATGTAAATGCAGAATTGCTTTGGAGAAATAAAGTAGACAAAAAGCATAATAAATTTCATAAAATAAATGCTTTGATTGAAAATACTTAAATAAATTTAAAAGGTTGACGTAGACTCATACATTTCTCACAATGTAGTTCTCTCTATGACTTAGATACTTTAACTCTATAGAGAATGAGTGAAACTTGTGATCCTGGTCCCATACAAAGAGATCAACTTATATGTTAATACAATGGTAACCTTCGAAAACAGATAGATCTTCGGGATCTGACATGTATCCCACTACGTAGGCTTCAACGCTCTAACTTGCTTCCACGCGTCTTCAATGATAAATCTGATAAAAACCAACCACCATATTGATAACTCAGATGATAAGTATTTTTTAACCTCTTAAGTGCCTCTTTCGAGAGTCTTTGGTCAACTATTATGGTTTTGTTGAGACACTTTCACGTCACCTACTGTTTGGACTTAATAATATCTTAAGTCCCCAACATCTGGTGAACGTGTCGAACTCGACACCTATCGAAGAGGTGATTTATGTAACCATTTTCGAGGTTCTGGACATGTTTTGAAAAGAGAGTATCCTAATCTTGTGGATCTATTCCTGAGACTCCTCCAAACCAGACTTTGTATGCATTAAAATACCTTGTGTATTGACTCATCTGATAGGTCAATCGAACCATCTTAGTTGACATAGGTAGTATGTTGAAGCCTTTCATTGAGTCATTTATACTTGGAATTTTCCAACATGGTTATCACCATTATTTGTTGACTTCTTCAAATAAAATTTCCAGGCTCAATGCATAACCTCCAAAGTTGAAGTTAGGTCTAATTTTGTGTTGCTTCGACTATTGCAAGATCTAAAATAAAATCAACAACAATCTGGACTTTCATGGCCTTTAAAGGTGCATATGTTAGAGAGTATTCAATTAAATCTAAAGCCCATTTTCCTATTCTACTATGTAAAATAGGTTTCGACAACATATGTTTAATAGCATCAAAGTGAGAATAGAAAACACATTTGTTGCCTTTATATAATACTTCAACTTTGTACAAGAGAAATATAAACATAGACATAATATCTATATTGAGCTTTATCTAGTGTCTGCATCATTCAACACTCGACTAAGGTAATAAATGGCTCTTTCGGTGCCATCATTATCCTCTTGTGCTAACATACTACCTATTGTTGAATCAGATACTAAAATATATCGCTTCATCGGTTTATTCCTCTTAGGAGGTAGAAAAATAGGAGGATTGAACAAGTACATGTTAATCTCCTCGAAGGCTTTTTTATGCTCCGGCTCCCATCTGAATCCTTCTTTTTTTTCTTCAAACGTAAAGGTGGAAAAAAATTTCTAGCTAATTAGATTCGAAATTAACCTTCTCATAAAATTTATCTTTCCCGGTAAGGATTGGAGTTTCTTTTTGTTTAATAGAGATTTGGTATTGAATATAGCATTTGTTTTGTTCTGGTTGATCTCTATGCCCTTTTTATAAACCATAAAGCCTAGAAAGTCGCCTACATAAAAACCAAAAGCACATTTTTATGGATTCATTTTAAGTTCATATTCCCTCATATTTTCAAAAGATTGTTGATGTGGTCTAGATGACCATTTTTCAACTAGGATTTGATGACTATTTCATCAATGTATACTTGCATGAAGGTTTCGACGAAATCATGAAATATATGATTCATCGCCCTTTGAGATGTTGCACCAGCATTCTATAGGCCAAAAGGCATCACCACTCATTTGTAAGTTTCTAAGACCCCAGGGCATCGAAATGCAATTTTCAACACATTTCCCTTTTACATGTTGTGACGATTTGAATGTGAACATAATGATTATTTCTACTGCCACAATTCTCAAATACTAGGTTTGTCCAAATTATATTATCCAGACAAACTCCTGACTCAATTAACAACCATGTTTATATTGATAAGTAACACATTTTAGAATTGTGGCAACTAAAACCGCTATAACGTTCACATTTAAATCGTCACACTTTATCATTTTTATATAGTGGTTAACCAGATAATACTATTAGGACAAACATACTTTTTAAAAATGGTGGCGGTTCAAACTACCTTAATATTCACATTTAATAGCCACAATTTATTAATTTTGTTTTATCATTTTTATATAATGGTTAACCGGATAATACTATTAGGACAAACTTACTTTTTAAAAATAGTGGCGGTTCAACCTGCCATAATATTCACATTTAAATAGTCACAATTTATTAATTTTGTTTGTAGTGTTTTTCTGAATAATACTATTAAGGTAAACTCCTAACTCAAATATTAATCATATTTAAACATTATGTTTTGCACTTATGTTGGTCTAGATAATACAAGCCAAACAAGCTGACTCAATTAAAAATCATCTTTACACATTATACTTATACTTATATCTTTGTCTGGATGATATTATCCGGACAAATAAACATGTTTCGACATCATATTTTTCACCTATAAATTTGTCTAAATAATATGATGTCTAAACAAGTTGGCAATAACGAATGAATTGCGATGTGAGTCATCAGTGTCGATAGTGCAGACTCATCCAAATAGAAATATATATATATATATATATATATATATATATATATATATATATATATATATAAAAGTAAGCCCCTTTATTTATTATTTATACAGGGGTTCGAATCTCAAATAGATAAACAAAGAGTTTGGATGAAATTGTAAGAATATATATGTAGTTTAATTGGTCAGAGCACCGCCTTGTCAGGGCGGAAGCTGCGGGTTCGAGTCCCGTCAGTCCCGATGGAAACAAATCTAAAAAATATCAATGTATTTCGTGTATGAACGGGACTTTTTAATTATCGACCATGAATTATTGATTTGATAGCTCACATATAGTTATTCGTGATATGGATCCGATTGGATATCATCGAGATCCCATTTATACCAGTGAATTTAGTGACGGAATATTTTTTATTTCTATGGGATTAAATCCTGAAGTATTTATTAGAAATTAAAGAGAAAGAAAACATAGAGATTATGGAAGTAAATATTCTCGCATTTATAGCTATTGCACTCTTCATTCTAGTTCCTACTGCCTTTTTACTTATAATTTATGTAAAGACGGTAAGTCAAAGTGACTAATTTTACTGAAACATGACTTTTTATTTCTTAGCAATGATTGAAGAAAAAAATGAAAAAATAATTTCTATTTATTTTAATCTTTGTTTTAAATAAACGAGTTAATAGTCATTTTGCCCCCTGCCATATATACGCTATTCGAAAAACCCCCTAATAAAAAAAACTTGCAAAAAATACCCTAACATTTGAAGATTCTCTCAATTTTGACCTTCATCACATCCAGTCATCAAAAAAGCTGATGTGGCAACGTTTTTTTTTGTGATGTGGCAGGCCATGTTGGTTTTTTATTTTTATTTTTGATTTATTTTAATGTCACGTTGGCATTTTTTATTATAATTTATGTAAAGACGGTAAGTCAAAGTGACTAATTTTACTGAAACATGACTTCTTATTTCTTGGCGATGATTGAAGAAAAAAATGAAAAAATAATTTCTATTTATTTTAATCTTTGTTTTAAATAAAATGGTTAATAGTCATTTTGCCCCTGCCATATATGCGCTATTTGAAAAACCCCCCTATAAAAAAATTTGCAAAAAATATCCTAACATTTGAAGATTCTCTCAATTTTGACCTTCATCACATCCAGTCATCAAAAAAGCTGATGTGGTAGCGTTTTTTTTTTTTGTGATGTGGAAGGCCATGTTGGTTTTTTATTTTTATTTTAATGTCGCATTTATTTTAATGTTGGTTTATATACTAATTTAATGTAGCTTATATTAATATTAGTATACTACGTTAATATTAATATACTGTAGCTTATATTAATTTACTGTAGCTTATATTAGTATACTAATTTACTGTAGCTTATATTAATTATAGTAATAACGTTAATATTAATATACTAAGTTAATATACTAATATACTAAGGTAAATATTAAAACGTTTTAATAGTAATAACGTTAATATTAATATTAATTTACTGTAGTTTATATTAAAATATTCATTTACTTATTTAATTTAATTTACTGTAGCTTAATATTAATAGTAATAACGTAAATATATTAATTTATATTAAAATATTAAAATGTTTTAATAGTAATTTAATTTATATTAAAATGTAAATATTAATTTATATTAATAACGTTAATAATTTAATTCTAGTTTATTAATTTATTCTAAACTATTCTACTGTAAGTATTCTAAACTATTTTACTGTAAATATTAATATTTGTAAATATTATGTTTTAATCTAAACTATTCTATTTTATTAAACTATTTAATCTATTTAATTATTATGTTTTAATATTAATATTAATTTAATCTATTTAATTTATTTAATCTAATTAAAATATTAATTACTGTACCATATTAATATACTAAGTTAATATACTAAATTAATATACTAAATTAACATTTTATTACTAAATTAATATACTAAAACATTTTTAAACATTTTTAAACTAACCTAATTTTTAACATTTTTAAACTAAATTATAATATTTTTTAACATTTTAACTATATTATTAATAGTTACAGTATATTAAGAAAAAAGATTAAATCGTTTAATAAAAATTATTAACTAGTTAATTATGTATTATGTATATTATAGTTGCAAATAATATCATACAACATAACATAACCTAGTGGTAGTGAGTGGTGCTTTGTGTTGAGAGGTCATAGGTTCTATTCTCATCTCCAACATTGAACATTTAACATATTTTTAAAAATAAACCAAAAATAAATGAAAAACGAAATGCCAACGTGGCATTAAAATAAATCAAAAATAAATGAAAAACGAAATGCCAACGTGGCATTAAAATAAATCAAAAATAAAAATAAAAAACCAACATGGCCTTCCACATCACTAAAAAAAAAGCTGTCACATCAGCTTTTTTGGTGACTGAATGTGATGAAGGTCAAAATTGAGAGAATCTTCAAATGATAGGGTATTTTTTGCAAGTTTTTTTTATAGGGTTTTTTTCGAATAGCGCCTATATGGCAGGGGGAAAAATGACTATTAACCCTAAATAAAATTATCAGACTACAACCAGCAGAATTCTATTAACCATATAGTAGAAAAAAATCAAATCTATTTCTTTCTACTATATTCTCTATTACGGTAGGAGTAGGATAAAAATGGAATGTTTTACTAAAAAAAAAAGAGTTCATATGTAGGAATCAATCTATCATTTTTTTTTCATATGGATACATGGATATCGATATTGATCGAACCTGGATCAGACAATAAGACCGTGGCCAACAACGCCGTGAAATCTTCAGCTCCGGTGATGATGATACGACGCGGGGGAGGGGGGTGTACCTGCGAGGTACTCTGATGCCAAAGTCAGGTAACGGGAGTGAGCAAGTACAGAATATAGGTGAGAGTTAGAAATGAACATAACCTGACCCTCTCAAGTGAGAGGGTATTTATAGAGAGCCCCCAGCGCGGGGCCAACGGTTACTTGCACTGGGCTAGACTACAAGGCCCAATCCAAGCAACTGCCAGGGCTTAAGTGGCATAGTGAAGACCAGTACGTAGTCTTCGCCCTGGGGTAACGGTCCCGAGATCCTCGGAAGGTGGTCAGACCGAATCCTTCGGAGGTGGGAGGTTACAAGAGAACATGTCCTCGCGGGGAGGTGCCCTTGTGATTCGGGGAGAGACGTGCCCTGCAAGGCTTGACGTCTCTATTTGACGACCCTTGCTGCACGTGCCCGACACTGTTGAAGGTCGGCACGTGCTCGACGTAGGTATTGCATAAGGGCCTCGTTGGGCTGTCCTAGGTCGTGTGGGTTGGGCCTGCCCGTCTAAAGGGCAGGCTCCGGCCCAGTCCAGAACAGGAGCCCCCCAAGTCGTTGCTCCGAGGTGCTGGAGTAATGACTTAAGGGTCAGCAACCGTGTCGGGGACGTACTAGACTCGATCGTGGGACCTCTTCGGCTCTTCCGAGCTCATACTACGAGCGGGGAATGTCAAATGGGGCAGGAACCTTGATGTCTGCTCGAGTTCGATAGGCCGCTACTGGACGACTCCGCGGGGATACGAGAAGTTTTGGAGACGGGCACCATACATTGTGAAAGGACGCGTGTGGGAGAACTAAAGGGTGTACGTGGGGAAGCGTGCGCCACGTGTCACACGCCATCATTACCTAGGGTGGCTAGGCTAAGGTAGCCTAATCGAGTGCCTAGGAACTCCTCGAGTCCCGTAAGGGGCTTTATAAATAGTGGCCAGCCCGCTTCATTTGCACTTTTCGCTCTCCCTTGCTCAGATTCCCTCTCTTTTCCTTCTCTGTCTTCACCGCCGTTCTCTGCCACCTACCGCCGCGCCGGAACTCCGTAACAGCCATTTTTCAAGTAAGTTTCTTGATCCTTTCTCTCTTTAAGGTGTTTTATACGGTGTTCATCCGGTGAATTGTTGAAGTTCTCGGGGAGACCATGAAATTTCCGGCGAAAACGGCGGAATTTCTCTATGTTTTTGTTGAATATCGCGGGGAGATGGGATGAGGACCACGGGGACAAGAAGAACGTCCCCGAGGACACGAGATGAATAACTCGAGGCTCTCCCGGAACGAATTCTCCCGCGGTGACACCCCGGTGACCTGAGTATGGTCTCGGGGACGCTCCTTCTTCGCCCTTTCACTTGATCAGCAGTGGAGGGGTGAATTTAATACGGGCCATCAAATTCACCGTTTCCTTCTGCTTTTCAGGTAAATGGAAGCCTTGGCCGTGGCCGTAGGATCTCTAGACGTTGACGACCA
Source organism: Lathyrus tuberosus (assembly GCA_022829125.1). Lineage (NCBI taxonomy): Eukaryota > Viridiplantae > Streptophyta > Magnoliopsida > Fabales > Fabaceae > Lathyrus > Lathyrus tuberosus. The sequence goes on along the minus strand of JALAZF010000574.1, from coordinate 908,208 downwards.
ACCCGACTCCCCGATGACGCCGATCAACAGTGTCGAGGAACGGCTACCCGAGGAGTGGGTCAGTGACGAGCCTCTAAATATGATTTCCCAGTTCGTCGATGGGGACGAGGACGACATATTCTGTACCATCGAGCATCGCCTTTGCTCGACGTACCGAGGGATGCGGTTTCCCCTGTACAAATTTATGTTCGACGAGGCGGGGTGGCGCCTGCCCTTCACTGATTTTCAGCAATCGGTGTTCGTTTGGCTGCGGCTGGCGCCCTCGCAGCTCCATCCCAACTCCCTCGCTTTTGTCCACGCCTTCGAGGTTGTCTGCAAATATCTCAAGATCGGGGCGACTGTGCCCCTCTTCTTCCACATTTTCCACCTGCAGCGCCAGGCAACTGATGGTAGACACGGCTGGGTGTCTTTCAAACAGGTGAGCAGGTTGTTCCATACCTATATGGACTCTGTTCGTAACTTTAAATACCGATACTACACCGTGAGGCCGGTTTCGCTCGAGGCCGTGAATTCGGTGTATCGTCGGGTCTTCTGAGAAGTAGACGGGCAGCAGGAAGAAGCCCTCGAACCAAGATTCCCCTTATTCTGGATGAAGGAGCATTTCAAAGAGGGGCACGGACAGTTACATCATTAGTCTTGGCCGACTTTGCGAAGAAGACCGTCTGACGTACGAGGCGATAGTCAACTTCGTCGCCGGATTTAACAAAGCCAAGCTCGTGACACCGGATGGGAAATTTGTCCGGGGTGATGATGGGCAGGTCCTAACGAAACCCCGGTTGATCAATACGAGGGCCCTCCTCGAGACATTTTTCGATGAGGATGCCATGGAGATGTTAGGTGGGGGAATCTTTCTCGACTCACTCTTTCTACCCGTTCTGGGATTGATTTACTGACACGTTTCTTTCTCTTTTGCAGGTAAGATGTCGAGTGCGGAGGAGCGCATCAAGAAACTGGCAGCTGCCCGAACATCGAAGAAGGGTGGAAAGGGGCGTGTCGAGCTTAGTCGGTCGTAGAGCTCCGGTCCTACTCCGGCAACCGGGGATTCTTCTGGCTCTCCCCAGGGCAGCCAATCTCCCAACACTCATGGGTCACCAAAGAGGCAGTGACTCGTCGAGCAGGTGGACGTCGATCTCACCGAGAACGAGAGCCCTCCCGCTGTGAAGTTTGTGCTCCCGCCTTGTCACTCGAGGCCAAATTTCTTTATGGGGAACAACTCTCTGTGTGTTGGTGCACCCGAAGTTCAGACCATCTTGGGTGCTGACAGGGTTTCTCGGTGAAGAGCGTTGGTGGAGGACATGTCCGCGGTGATGCGGGTTTGAGCTGCTTCCTTGGTCCTGAACGATTAGACATGCCCAGCGGCCGAGCTGAACAGGCAACAGGAAAACTTCAAGTATATAAGTACTGAGATGGAGAAAGGGAGGAAGGAGTTGGTCGAGTGCAAAGAGCAGAATAAGGCACATGCAGTGCTTCAAGAGCAGTTGGAGGAGAGGCTGAAGAATGCTGAGGAGGAGAGGAAGGGTTTCTTGGCGAGGATCACCGAGCTGGAGGAAGCTGTTCGCCCAGCCGAGGAGGAAACTGAGGAAGACAAGTTGTTGACTTCCCGAGCATCTCTGATAGCGAAGCTCAGGAAGGCCGAGGAGGATATTCTCGTGGCAGCAGACGTGGACTTTAACAACGCCATGCAGCAGCTTCGAATTGTGAACCCCGATATCGTCACTGAAGGGACTGGTCCCGACTATGAGGTGATCTATGGTCAGATCGTGCATCCGATGCAGGAGGATGAAGTCGACGGAGGGGTTACTAAGCACGAGCGGCCAGAGGAGGACGTAGTCGACTAGGTGTTTACCTGTTCGTTATGTGTGGCCTGCGAGCCACTTTCTTTTTTAATGACTTTTATCTGGCATGCGCGCCATTTCTTGTAATGATTTTTTCCCGGCCTACGTGCCAGGGGCTTTTTGACATGTTTGTAACATTTGTACAATGGGCTTTTTCCCGATTTTAATACTTTTCTTTTTGCTTATCTGTGTGTGTGGTGCTTGTGTATTTGCTATACTTTACTTGTTTTTGTCTAAATCATTTGGTGATTTTGGGAGTTTGCTCGACTTTGATGATTCTCGATTGCGTGGAGAGCTGGTCGAGTGCTCAGAGTTGTATTCCGTCCTTCAATGAGGCTAAGAGCTCGGTCGAGGTCTTAGCTTCGTGGCGTGAACTTCCCATCGCGAGTTGGGTGTTCTACCTAATTGGTACGGCGACGACGGAGCTCGATCAAGGTATCCTCACCAGATCAAGAGTCCTCGCGCACACACAATACGGCCCTTGACCATCGTGTTTCGTGTAGGGGTGTCGCGCTTGTACCCCAGTGTGCCCCCGTAATTGCGAAGCTAGTGTGTCGCGGGCAGTGCTTAACATTAGTATTGTTTAAGCTTCTCAGCGTTCCATGGTCGAGCAAGTTCTTCACCGTGCAGATTTTCGAGGAAATAGGCTCATGTCCCCGTTTTAGCGCGGACACGGTACGGGCCCTCCCAGTTCGCGGCAAGCTTGCCTTCTCGCGAATCTTTCTGGTTCCTTCGTAGGATGAGGGTGCCTACTTAAAAATCACGTTTGATAACTTTGCTGTTATAACGTAAAGTTATTTTCTGTTTAAGTGAGGCTTCCTGGAGGGATGCGCCCGTCCTTATCTCCTCGACGAAGTCGAGCTCTTCCCTTAGGGCCTCATTGTTCGCATCCTCGTCGAGGTGGGTTTTCGTCCTCCTCGAGGGTTCCCTGATCTCCACGGGGATCACCGTTTCTGTTCCGTAGGTCAGACGGAAGGGGGTCTCCCCGGTCGTGGAATGTGGGGTTGTTCGGTAGGCCCAGAGGACGCTGTGTAGTTCCTCGACCCACCGTTGTTTGGTGTCGCCGAGTCGGCGTTTCAATCCTCGGAGGATTACTCTGTTCGCCACTTCGGCCTGCCCGTTCGTTTGAGGATGCTCGACCGACGTGAAGTGCTGCTTCGTGCCCAGTTTGGTGATAAAGTCCTGGAAATTCCTGTCAGTGAACTGTGTCCCGTTGTCGGTGACGATCACTTGGGGTACGCCGAATCGGGCGAGGATGTTCCTCTTGTAGAAACAGAGTATGTTGAAGGTCGTGATTTTGGCCAAGGCTTCCGCCTTGATCCATTTCGTGAAAAAATCCACGCCGACGATGAGGTACTTGTTTTGGTATGACCCCACGAAGAAGGGCCCGAGGATGTCTATTCCCCACCACGCAAACGGCCATGGGGACGACAATGTTTTGAGCTCGTTTGGAGGGGCAAGGTGTATATCCCTTGTCGTTGGCATCGATCGCATTTTTTGACGTGCTCCTTGGCGTCCTACTGCATGGTGAGCCAGTAATACCCTACTTGGAGAGCCTTACGGGCTAAGGATTGCCCGCCGAGGTGTTGTGCATTGATTCCCTCGTGGATTTCCTGGAGTATACCGGGGACCCTGGTCTCCTCGACGCACCTGAGGAGGGGGATAGAAAACCCGCGGCGGTATAGCTTGTCCTCGACTATTGTATACGAGCACGCTCGCCACTTAACCATCCCCGCTTCCTTGGGATCTTCGGGCAGTTTGCCCGTCGTGAGGTACTCGTATACCGGGGTCATCTAGTAATTGCTGTCCCCAATGGCGTTCACGTCCGCCGCCGAAATGGGCTTGTCGATGCTCGGGTTGGAAAGCACTTCTTGTATGACGGATTTGTTTCCGTCTTTCTTCTTTGTGCTCACCAATTTGGACAAGACATCTGCTCGGGTATTGTGCTCACGTGGGATGTGGGTTACTTCTGCGGAGGTGAATTTTTTCATCCTTTCTTTCACCAAGGTCAAGTATTCGATGAGGCTATCGGTCTTGGCTTGGTACTCTCCTCGGAATTGCGAGGCTATGAGCTGGGAGTCGGTGAAGATTTTGACCTCTTTGGTGCCAAGGTCCTCAGCCAATCGTTGCCCGACGAGGAAGGCCTCATACTCTGCCTGGTTGTTCGATGTCGGGAAGGATAACTCGAGGGAGACCTCAATTAAGATGCCTTCCTCGTTCTCGAGGATAATGCCCGCCCACTCCGTTTCGTGTTGGATGCCCCGTCGACGTAGATTGTCCATTTCTGGGATCAGTTGGACGAAGGTTCCGGGACGGTCATTTCCGCCACAAAGTCGGCCAGTACCTGAGCCTTCAGGGCTTTCCTTCCCTCGTACAGGATGTCGAACTCGGCGAGTTTGAGTGAGCATCCGAGCATCCTTCCCGCCATGTCTGGTTGACCGAGGAGTTTCCTTATTGGCTGCTCGGTTCGTACAACGACCGTGTGGGCTAGGAAGTAATGGCGTAACCTCCTGGCTGCGGTGACGAGGGCCAGGGCGACTTTCTCGATCTGCTGATACTTGAGCTCGGGGCCTTGGAGGGCCTTGCTCGTGAAGTAAATTAGCTTCTGCCCATCAGGGGTTTCCCGGATGAGGACATCGCTGACCGCTTCACTCGTGATCGCGAGATATAAGAACAGTGTCTCCCCGTTCTCAGGTCGTGAAAGGACCGGGGGTTGCGACATGACTTGTTTGAGGTGGAGAAGCGCCTGCTCGCACTCCTCACTCCATTCAAATGTCGCTTTTTGTCGAAGAAGTTTGAAAAACGGGAGCGCGTATTGTGCATATTTGGCAACGAAGCGGGAGAAGGCGGTCAGCATCCCGTTTAGTGATTGAATTGATTTCTTCGAGTTCGGGGTTGGACTCTCGGAGAAAGCCCTACATTTGTCGGGGTTGACCTCGATCCCTCGCTCCGTGAGGTAGAAACCGAGGAACTTGCCCGCCCGAACACCGAAGGTGCATTTGTCGGGATTGAACCTCATGCGGCATCTCCTCGTCGTGTCGAATACCTTCTAGAGGTGAGCGGCGTGGTCAACTTTTTCTGCAGATTTGACGATCATGTCGTCCATATAGACCTCGAGCATGTCGCCGATCTCTCCCCGGAAAACTTTGTTCATCATCCGTTGGTAGGTCGCGCCGGCGTTCTTCAGCCCGAAGGGCATTAAGTTGTAGTAGTAATTGCCCGACTCGGTCATGAAGGATGTATGATGCTTGTCGGCCTTATCCATGGGGATTTGGTTCTACCCCAAGTAGGCGTCCATGAAGGACAATAGCTTGTAACCTGCAGAATTGTCGACCAGCTGGTCGATGTTAGGCAAAGGATAAGAGTCTTTCGGGCACGTCCGGTTAAGATCGGTATAGTCAACACACATCCTCCATTTTCCATTATTCTTTTTGACAAGTACAACGTTGGACAACCAGGTTGTGTACCTGGCCTCCGAAATAAAATTTACCTATAGGAGGTCTTTTACAGCTTTTCAGCATCCTCCGTTTTTTCAGGAGACTGCCTACGCCTACGTTGAACTATGGCTATAGCAGCCGGATCTAAGGTGAGCTGATGGCAGGCCACCTCGGGGTCAAGGCCAGGCATCTCGGAGGCGCTCCATGCAAACAGATCAGTGTTTTCTCAGAGACATGCCTTCAGCTGCTTCTTCGCCAGGTCGGGGAGTCCAGTGTCAATCTTCACGCTTCGGTTTGGGTCGTCTCCGAGGGCGATGAGCTCGAATTCTCCTTCTGGGATGGGGCGCGCTGGGTAGAGGGGCTGCCCGTTATTTTTTGCCTGGAGGTCGAGGTCAGCTTCCCCGCTTTCTTCATGCTCGCCAAGGAACCTGCTATCGAGGTCGACCGTGTTGACGCGCGAGAGTGGCTTCTGCATGGCGTCCGGGAACGACTTCGCTCCGGCCTTGGGCTTGGTGCTGATGGAACTCATGCCTTTGATTGCAGCATCGAAGCATCTCCTGGCCACGTCTATATCCCCGTACATCGTAACGACCCGGCCCTGGCCGTGTAGTACTTCATCTTGAGGTGGATCGTTAATGGCATGACCGTAAGTTCGGCCACGGTGGTCCTCCCGAGGATGCAGTTGTAGAGGGACGGACATTCAACCACCAGGAAGCAGGTCTTGACTTGTCGGGCAGTGTCTTCGGCCCCGAAAGTGACCATCAGTTCAACGTAGGCCCACGGTCTGGTGGTGGTGCCGTTGAACCCCTGCAGATCTGAACCCACGTAAGGGGTCAGGTGTCTCTCATCGAGCTGGAGAGTCCCGAACAGGTGAACGTACATGATGTCGACCGAACTTCCCTGGTCGACAAGGATCCTGCGAACGTCAAAATTTGCCATTTGTGCCTTGACCAAGAGGGGGATAATGGCGTTAGGTGCTCCTCCTGGGAGCTCTTCAAGGTAGAAGGCGATGGGGTTTGATTTCCCTTGCACCTTCTCGAAAGTGGTGGTTTTCGCCGACGTTGCGGACTCCAGTTCGTCAAACTTCCGTTTGATCGACCCTACTGACACCTTCTCGTAACCACCTTCGGATATGACCATCGTCTTGGGGAAACCTTCCCACGTGCTGTGGGCAGCGACGAAGTCCTCGTGGGGAAAGTTTGCCCACATGCTGTGAACTGCCTCTTGGCCCTCGATGCCCTCGGGAATGAAAAAATCTTCGGGTCAAGTGACGCTGAAGGCGACCTGTAGCTAACTCTCGTTGGGAATAGGTGTCGTCTCCTCGATGGTTTGGGCTTCCCGGGCACCAGGACGAGGGGCGTCGTTCTTCTGGGCATACTTCTTTAGGTGCCTTTCCTTTATCAGGATCTCAATTGCATCTTTGAGATGGATGCAATCCTCTGTGACATGTTCCTGGCTCCGGTGGAACCTGTAGTACTTGGACCTGTCCATGTTTGATTTGGAGGCTGTCGGCTTGGGAAAGCGGACACCCCCTTTCTGAAATTCCGAGTTGGCGCACTAGGAGAGAATTCGCGCGCAGGGAGCGTTGAGCGGTGTGTACTCTGTGAACTGGCCCGCAGGACCTCTCGGTTCGCGCGAGTCCCGGAGGCGGCTTTCCTTCCTTCTTTCCCCCCCACGCTGGGGGGAGGAGAATCTTCATCTCTGTGGCCGCGGGGGCCATCTCGTCGCCGTGAGTCAAGGGCTATTTGAGCGGCCTGCGTCTCCTCGAACTCGATGTATGATTGAGCTCGGAATAGCAGTTCTTCCAAGTTACGAGGCTTATGGATGCCCACAGCCTTGGAAAAGTCAGTTCCAGTGCGTAGTCCTCGTGCGATCAGGAACTTCTTCATGTTGTCGGTCGCGTGGGCCTCGACGGCTTCTTTGTTGAACCTTTCGATGTAGTCTCTGAGGGATTCATTCCGTCCTTGGAAGATGGCCTCCAGGGAGGCCACCGTCTTTGGATGTCGACGAGAGGCGGTAAAATGTCTGGAGAACTGCGTTTTTAGCTGTTTCCAGGACGTGATGGATTCCGGAGCAAGTCTCTTGTACCAAGTCATGGCTCCTTTCCGGAGGGTAGTCGGGAAGAGCCTGCACTTGATTGCTCCCCTGACGTTTCTATAGTCGAGCAGGGCTTCGAAATTCTCGATATGATCGTCAAGGTCGGTCGTGCCATCGTAGGTCCCCAATTATGGGGGCTTCTCCATGCCCGTAGGGATAGGTGTGTCCATAATTTCTCTAGACAAATGAGTCCTCTGGTCATCTTCATCGCTTCTGGCCGGCGATCTTGATTGGGAGTGGTGGCCTCAACCGGGTCCATGCCGCCGAGGAGAGCTTCTGGGGCGGTTCCTCGGTCTTTCGCCTTCAGTTGTGCTCCTCTTCTTGGTCAGGGAACGTCGAGGCTCGTCCTGAGGAGGGGAGCGAGGGCGCTTCTGGGCGGCTACTTGCTGGGGTTGTTCTAGGCGCGGCCGGCGGCCCTCACGCTGTGGGGAGGGGCTGTAAGAGTTGGCCGGGAGATTCCTTCGCGGGGAAGGGGAACGGTTTGGAGACGGTGGGTGACAATGCCTTTGCAGGGAAGAGCGCCGTGGTCTCCCTCTCTCAAGTGCTTCGATTCTGAGATTATGCTGGGCAATCAATTGGTTGGTCTGGTTGACCAATGCGAACAAGGCCACTGTGCCCGGGTCAGCATTTGGTGGTGGAGCGACTGGCTGGTAGACGACCGACAGGATGTCATGTTGGGCGGCGTCGTACGCCACGTCTTCAGAAGAAGGGGAAGCGGTCTACCCGTCCCTTACACCGCCTTCTTCGATATGGACGACAGCGTTGTCCTCACGGTGGTTTCCGTTGTCGAGCTGCGTGAAGGCGGTGTCCGGAGCGTTGTTCCCCTATTGGGTGCTGGTGCTGGCCATGGTAGTTATGAATGGAGTGGTTGCTTTGGTTTAAATATGAAGGAAAAACGGGGAAGCAGTTTGTTCCCACAGATGGCGCCACTGATCGTACCTGAATCAGACAGTAAGACCGTGGCCAACAACGTCGTGAAATCTTCAGGTCTGGTGATGATGATACGGCGGGGGGGTGTACCTGCAAGGTACTCCGATGCCAAAGTCAGGTAACGGGAGTGAGCAAGTACAGAATATAGGTGAGAGTTAGAAATGAACATAACCTGACCCTCTCAAGTGAGAGGGTATTTATAGAGAGCCCCAGCGCGGGGCCAACGGTTACTTGCACTGGTTGGACTGCAAGGCCCAATCCAAGCAACTACCAGGGCGTTCACATTTTTCTTTATTTCATCTATATCTATTCTATTTGTATGGGTTCCAATCAATCTGAAATAATTCTAACGCAACGCCATTTTTATTCTTCTTATTTTCATTTTTAGATTTAAGATTCTTTATCAGAATCCCGTTAACTAATAAAATATTAAAGAATCTTTTTAGTATTCCAAAATTTAAATGGATTAAATTGAATAGAAATATTCAAAATAATTTGGTTTGGAATATTATTCCGTTTTCAATTATTTGGATTCCCGAGATATCAAGATGGCAACAATTTAAATATTTTTTTGATTCAAAGAGTTTTTTTTTTCAATGTTATATATACATGAAATATATTATACCACTGGAAGGAATACAAGAGAATTTCTAAATCCAGATAGAATTGCATTTCATTAATTAGTATTAATAAAATTACTAAAATAGTTCAAAACTGGAAGAACCCACCTATAAAATAATTGAGACAATTTGATTCCTTAACTCAATTAGTATTACCTTTAGAGTCCACTTCTTCCCCATACAATAAGGGAAAGGGAAAATGTAAAAACTACCATTAAAGCAGCCCAAGCAAGACTTACTATATCCATGTCAATTATGTCTCCTATCTATATCAATATGAATAAATTCTTTTATTAATTCTTTTTTTATTGTTTACTTATTTTTCTTGTATTCTTTTTGTTTTTCTTTATCACAAAAATTGGAAAATATCTTCTAATAATAGTGGAATCGCTGGTACAGAGTAAAAAAAGAATTCCATTTCGTCCTAACACCATTGACGAAACATCCCATTAGAACATCTAGCAAGTTCTTATCCGATTTGGAGTAGAATTGAAAAATTGGAAGCATGAATAAAAAATTTACTTAGAAGTAGTAAGGTAATGAATCCTACTAATAGATAGGAACTATGTTTTCTTTTCCCCCATTTCATTAAGTAAAAAAATAAAGAATCAAGATAGATTCCTTTGCATACCCTTATTTGCATTTGTTCGTTCCATTGGATCTAATCCTTATTGTATTTCGATTCGCACTCTAAAACAATTGAAAACAACATATTCAATTATTTTACTATAGATTACCCCAAAGAAAGAGTTTTTTTTCTTAGAATTGAAATAGAATATAAATATATTTCTTATATAGACTCATGATTCTATTCTTTTTTTTAAGTTAATTATGAAAGCTGTATTTGGTGAATTCAATTCCCGCTCTTTTTGTTTGTCCATTCCTTCACTATCTATTTCGACATAAACAATAAGGAATATGACTCTAGGAAAAGACAAATTATCCATCCTAGAATCATGTTTTTCTTTTTTCTATTTCTACTTTACTTAAGATTTTGTACCTACCTATTTTTTTAGGTTTAGTATCGAGTTAATTCTATTACAGTAGAAATTAGAAGATTTCTGGTTCGAATTAATTGTGCAGTTGAAAAAAGAACTAAGAACTAAATAGTCTTCTTCACAATATACATACTATGACTGACTAATTCTACGGTACAAGGAATTTTCTAAATATAGTATACAAAAACTAGAAGAAAAAAAAACCAATGGTCTTTACAGAATTTATCAACAAAAATGGAGTTCTTTTTACCAGCTTAATATGTTGATTAATTCAAATTCCTAAAAATTCATTTTGAACAATTGAACATTCTCAAATTGTTTCTTTTTAAGAACCAAAAATATTTGTGCCAAAATAATAGATGCCAAGAAGAGCAAGAGACCTTGGACATGTAATGGATCTTGAAGCACTATTTCTGCATCTCCTGACCAAATCCACCCACTTTAGGATTACTCGTTAATGGTTGATCAAGTTTGATAGATTCACCCTATGAAACAAGAAGTTATGGTTCTGGCAGTAGAATATCAATCACTTCACGTCCATCTGATGCATCTATTATCGTTATTTCGTATCCACCTTTTTCTTTTCGTATTATTTTGTTTACTACACTTGTTGCTATAGCATTATAAACATTATTACTACTTTTTTTTCCGTCAGGATAAATCTGACCCTTCCCCTGTTCCCGCCTACGTATAGAGGATATTTTAAGAAGTAAACATCTCCTTAGTAGCAGGATCTGGAGAAAGAATAGGAAAGGTAATTTCACTATATTTTTTTCCCAGGAACGGGGCCTATCACAAGAATATTTTTTTTGTGGGACGATAGCTTTGAAAAGACAAATTACCTATCTTTTCTTTAATCTCGGGCGAAAGACGATGAGGAGGGGCCAATTCAAAACCCTCTAGTAAAATAAGAATAACTCCTACATTCAAAGCCCTTTTTTTACCATTAGCAAGAACCTGTTTCACTTGCATATCATAAGGAATTCCAACAACTGCTTCAAATACAGTATCGGGAAGTACCGCTTGTGGAGCCTCAATATCTACGGGCTTATTAGCTAAATGGAAATTAACACATACAATCCGGTCGGTAGCTTCTCGAGGATTTTCATAACCTTGTTGGGCAAAAATGGGATATGCATTTGAAATGGGTGCTCGAATTATTATATGGATCATGAGCAATACGAAAATAGATCGGGTAATCTCTTTCTTTATCCAAGAAAAAACATTTCTAGTTTGCATGGTCCAATCCTTGATCCTGAAAATTTCTACAATAAGATTAGGTAGGGAACTGGCACAGTTCCCTATCCATGATTCTGCTATTTACTTCAATTATTTGCCTATAATATAGGAAGAATACGAGTAAAACGAAAACGAATAAGTGAAATTTGGAATGTTTGGCTTTTATAAAAAAAACAAATTTTAGAATTGGATCAGTGGGTCGTTTTTTCAGTCATTCACGGAATGGAATTGAATCATAAATCGATAAAAGCGACGGAGATACACGATTTAAATAACGGAAAATTCAGTATTTTAAAATTGTATCTAAAATGGCTGGCAAAATAGAAACAAGAAAAGATATAATATGATTATTCAGAGTAAATCTAAAATCTTTATAGACTGACCAAATCATTAGTTCTCAAAGACCAGACGAATGGTATCCTACAGATAAATCAATTAAGATAAGAATAGAAAAAGCTTTTATTGTGTCACTTAAGTTATATAGAAATTCTTGAACCCAATAATTAAGAATAATGAGTTCTTGATTACCCCTAATAGAATAAACACTTAGAATAAGGAAACATATTATATTTGTAAAGAAATGCAAAATCGTATGGATATGATCTTAGTTGTTCGTCTGAATCAATTGGATGGTCTTTTTGTAGATTTTGATATGAAGGTTTTGTAAACATGTTTTCGGGTATTCCTTTAGCATTTCATCCAAGAGGAACGGTTCCTCGAACTCTAGGAATTTCTTTAAAATACTTTTTTCTTAAATACTATTCAAGAAAATTTTGGATTCTTTCGTATTCCACCAATTAGTAATCCAAGATTCCAGATTTTTCTTAAATGTAAAAGAGATGCACCAAGGCAAAAACACTATAGATGTAAGACATAAAAAGGGAATGAATGCTTTCTTTTTTGCCATTTTTCGTCCGCAGTTTCATCTCATTTTTCAACTCTATATATTCTATATATAATGATATTTCTATCAAGCATAAGTTTTATTACAAATAAATAAAAGTAATAGAGCAGTTTAGCCTATAATATATCAATTTATATAATTTTATCATATCAATTGATATATTATAGACTAAACTCACTTTTTTATTCGTAATTCGGTTGAATTATTTTTCTTCTTCGTAAACGTCTTCTTCCTCATAAAAAACTTGGGAGTGGTATATTCAAGAATCTGGACAACTCCACACCATGTTCCATAAGGGTGTATGTACGACCATTATTAGGAAGAGTCAAGGGCAAGGTCCCAGTTCTGTTGTTTGAATATAAAGGACATCACCCCATATTAGGTGACTTTTTAGTATGAAGCACGCAATATCTTTTAGGTAATGTGGAGATAGGTTAATGTGGAGAACAGTGCAAGGACTTTTTCCAAGGAATAGGAAGTCCGTAACGAGTAATAGAGTAATATATAACATTCTTTTTGTTTTGTCGAAAAAATTAGTTCCGCTGTGAACATTGCAGTAATTTATGTAGGAAAACACGAAACCTAAAACGATACCTAAAATTCCTTTGCCAAGCAGAAAAAGCGGATTATTAACTGGCACATAGACGACCCAGTCAATCGGACTAGGCAAAAGAATAATTTTGAAATTCACATAATTTGAAATATTAAGGGTGTATTGACCGACCCCTTATATTAATAGGTGATTTACCAGCACAAGTTATACTAAGTTACAAAAACTAAACTGCTGTGAGCCACAACTGACCAATCTCACAAGCATCCAAGGCAAGGAAAAACAAAAGACTTGACAAAAGAAATCCATGCCAACTGCCAATAATCACACGAATATTCTAAAAGTGCAACAATTAGGATTCCAACCAAAATCTCCTAGTAACAGACCCCCTGAACCAACTTCAAATACTAAAGGAAAGAAAAGGAAAATAGCCTAAATATGCTTCCAAAGGCTCCTCGCTGCAGAAAAACAGAGAAACCAAACCCTTTATCAAGTTTATATCAGCTATGCAACTCCACTCAACAAAACCTAATAACCTATATAAAGCTCTAATGGCGTAGAAAGGTAGCGGGCCACAACTAAAGTTCCAACAAAGTAATATAGCAACAGCTGGCCGAAAACAGACGAAAAGGCTAACAAATTAAGCAGTAAAACAAAAAATAACTAAAACCTCCACACCACTTAAAATGCCCTTGTCTCTCATCCATTCATACAAAAGACAAGTTTCCTTCGCTATTTTTCAAAGAAACCACCTCTAAGTAAGGGCCTTCATTTTATTTGCAACTGACACTAACACTGCATCCTTCTCTTTATTACCAAGGTTTGCAAGCACTACAAGAATAGTTTTACCCGTCATTGTTTTACTATCTTTCATCGATTCATTCCACTCGACTTTTCTTCTTTCTGTTTGGATTGAAGTCATCGACGGACTCGTCTTCACTAGATTCATTTTCGTCGTCATTACAAACAATGCCTCTCAAATCAGGTACTTGATGTAGCTCACCAACAGGTTTATCATATACTAGATAAACTGCAATCTTCTTCACAATGAAACCATTCTCAAAAACAAAGACAACCTCCACTTTGTTACCGGGTTCCATGCTTAATACTATCCTCCGACCCTCCTCATCTTCAAGGGAGGCTAATGTCTCTCTCTTATAAAGCTGAATGGTAGTCTTTGTGTAATTTTTCACCAACACACTTTTAAGGTGCCCATCCGATGCTATGTCATCTGGGGTGGAAGTATAGACAACGCACATCATTGTATTCAAGTAACGCTCTTCCTCTTGAGGGACTTGAAAGGTTACCGAAGAAGTTTCAAAATGAAAGGTTATCCAATTTGGATAGTTATCACCGGGGAGAAAACAACCATCGCTCTCATTGACATTCATATTCTGTAAAAGTAAAGCTAAGTTAAAAATTTAATAGACAAGTATATTAATACCACCTTATCAATCTATTCAACATTTAAGGTATAATTTTCCTCACAAGGTAACTTATAATATTTTAGATGTTATGTTTTTCCAAGTTACACATAAATATTTGCTTGGACTCATAAAACAGACTATTAGTCCAACCTAAAATAATAATAATAATAATAATAATAATAATAATAATAATAATAATAATGACAAATTTGTATCAATCTCTAAAATATTGAAAAATGTAAGGGTGTAACAATGTCAATTTCTATAAACAAAGTGCAGGCAAAAGATGACACAACTCTACATGCCACCAAAAGCAAAACTCATATTCATGGATTACTTGTAAATCCAGTATATAATACAACTAGCATGGAAGATGCATGCTCGTGTTCTCATGGGTCAGAAGTATTTGTTGTAAATGTCGATGTAAAATATTTTGTAATGTCAACAAATGACAGCTCATTAAGGTGTGGTTCCAATGATTTACTTTTAATGTTCCCTTCCATCTCAACAAGTATTCAACTATAAATGTTCTTGTTGTTCGTAACACTCGCACTTCTTATGCATCACTAAAGGTTTATGAAATTCTGGTACAAATGTGTGATGTCTTGTGCAATGTCACAACATCGCAATCTGCTGAACAAGGCAATAATAGAAACAGTAAATGAACACAATCAATTGTTCACCCAGTTCGGTTCAACCAACCTACATCTGGGGGCATACCAAGCCAGGAAGGAAGTCCACTATTAGTAGTATCAAATTACAGACTCAACACACCAGTTGACAATCTACCTAATTCAATCACTACCCAATGACCCTTCTACCTAAGTCCTCCCTAGGTAAGAGACTCCATCTCACTTCCAATCATCTCGATGATGTCTAGCAGTCAACTACACTGTCACTGCATCAACAGCTTGACTCCTTAAACTTTTCTATTACATAGACTTTAGAAGACACACTTCCATGACAATACCTAGACATGACCCTCATGACTAAGACCAATACTTAGAGTTGCTTAACAGCTTCCTCCAAGAACAATACATCTCTTACCTACAGGCTTCGAGATAACCTTAGTGACCATCTCACTCCCCGAGTGGTTCACTAGAAAAAACCCTAAGGTTCTACATCTTGGACCCGTACACATTCTAGGTTACAAGCACTCTATTTATAATATCATCCCAGCTAAATTTGGGCCTTCAATCATATCATATCAGCTGTAACAAATCTGATCATATCTTCAAATAAATCTTCATTTATTAGATCAGAATCTTCTCCATATCTTTATGCTTTAGATTCGTAACAATCTGATCTTCACAACAGATTGTAACAGAATATATATCTCCCTTGATTTTCGCCTGCATTCTCTGAATCTCTTTAGCAGAAAATCTCAAACACACCAGAACCACGTGCAGCCCTACACACATTAAAGTCTGATGTTCTGGTATAGTGATGTTACGACATCGCATGTGACATCACTCTTCAGCACTTTAATTCTTCAACAGCAAACCAGAATGTTAGTTAAAACATACCTATACTGTTAGAAGCTCATGTTGTAACATCAACCATGACAACACATTGTTTTAACAAAATTACAGCCAATTACAAGAACTTACAATCTCCCCCTTTGGCTAATTTTGGCTAAAACATATACATAGATATTACAACTCAGATTACAGCAGTAATTACAATCCTACACTACTGTTGGGTGTTATCTGATCCTAACAGTGTACTGCATTCATGGGGAATCCTCTTCTGACTGATGTTAGGACATCACCATACGACATCAGCTCCAGGCAGCACATCAGGAGGTGCACATGAGGAAGAAGATATCCAATACTCCCCTTTAATACTACACATTTCTTTTTCCTTTCAACTCAGACCCGGAGAGGATGTAGAAGACTCCTCCAGAAAAGAAATGCTTGTCTAGACATCAAAGACCAATGGTGGCATGAGAGACTTATGCACACCTAACTTGATCAGACGCCCCCAGTCGACCTATGGCATAAGATGAAACTTAAGACGTGCCAATCTGCCAACTCATGTAACTCAGAACACAAGTCACAACTGTGTTCATAACTCAGGACACAAGTCACAAAGACTCAACACCAACTGTGGCTGAGACCTCGTTCTGCAACAGCTGGGACTGCAGACTTCAGGCAAAACATCTGCGCAAACCATTTAGCCCATCTCTCACTTTTCTCCCCCTTTTTAGCCACAAATTTGCAAAGGAAGCCCTCACAAAACCAGATCCAAGAAGTACTCACCCAAAGGCACACAAAAGCCATAAGACTTATGAACCAAGAACACTCACGAGTTGAAGGAGAGAAGAATTGCCCCTATATATATCAGATCAGTTACTTAGGAATTAACGAGCTTTGAATATTTCAAAGTTCTTGGTCAAGGAAACGCTATTCTAGGAACTAAAAACTCCATCCAAATCCAATGTCTTCCGTCCAAAACAGTCTTGACCAGATTTATTGTTTCCTAACTGATATATACCATAAATTGTGCCAAAACAGTTCCATGCAGAGTCGGGTCCATGTGTTGCACCTTATCTTAACACCACCGTTCAAAATAATTCCTTGTTTGGGCCAAGAGAAACATGTCGTATCCCATGTTCTGACATCTCATCAGACATTGTCTGCTGGTTCACAGCACAACCAATCCAAGACTTCACAGTAGATTCCAAGACACAACCAATATCAATCACATCCAAAACTTCACAAGGCTAAACTCCTCCTAAAGGCAGGAACCGGCTGTACAAACATGCGCACTCCCCCTCAATCCTAGAGCCTTCTTAGTCAACACACATTGGCTATCTCTCCCTCCTTGTAGCCACAATAGGACAACCAAGTACACACAATTCCAAAGACAACCTCTTAAACATCCAACCACCATACTCACACAATGAGGTAGATGTACACTACTGGTTCAATCAGGTCAAAATTGTCATGTCCACACCAACATGTCATAACATGTTGTCTGACATTATATCCAGTCTTCTTGATCAGCATGCAGTCTTCAGAAACATCAGCAATAACTTCCTCTCAACATCTGAACCATATCAGACAAGGTCACACACTTACAAGCTTGAACACCCTGCAAGCTTCACACTATGTGCACCTTTGCAGCAGAAACCATAGCCAAGTACCCCAATGCATTTGCCCACTACTTCACATATCTGCTGAACCTCTTGGCTGATCAACTTCTCTCCAACAGGACTTGACCAACGGGCTAAATCTCCTTCACAGGCGTTTCTTCACTGAACCAATAGGTGAATAACCCTTTTCAGACTCTCAAGCAATCAATCCTGATCTACTTCAGTCTTCTCTACATACTCCATCTAAGGCAGACCTTCTACTTCATCATTCTCCCGGATGACTATGTAGATGCTCCTTAGGCAAAATGTAGGCACCAAGCTCGTGACCCAGAGCATAATCATCCTTCACCAAGGATATCCAACTAAATAATGACCCAACATAAGTTAGAACGCCTGCCACACACCAAAACATCATCACCAAGATTCTTGATATGCTCCACCAACTGGACTTACTCTAGCAAAGTAATCCAAAGAACTAGAGAGTAACCTCTCATCCACCTTCAAGAAGAATAATCTCATTGAGTCTTCAACTCATCACCCTTCTGGCCAAGAGTAACTTGTTCCAAGACAAACCTCAATAATAACCAGCTGCCACTCTCTGATTATTTTGATTCCTCGACTCCACTTCTGAGATCAACCACATGCCACAGTTTGGTCACCTCATTCACGAATCCTCATATGAAACCAGTCAAATGCCACATTTTGACATTTTTCACGTTTGTCAGAACTCTCACAAAGGTATCTACCAAGGAAACTTGATCTTCAAGTCACATGATCCACTTGCTCAAAAGCAAACCCACTTAGACTCCCTAAGCCATGGTCATGTACCATCTTCTCCTTCCTGCAGCTCCTGCAAACTGCCATGAGAACGATCTTTTTAAAACCCCCTATCATTCCTGTAGATCATCCTATCATTAGCTGATGTGCCACATCTCCAGCTGAGACTCCTGATGTTGAGCAAGATGTCAGAACATCTAACTGATGAATTCAGCTCAACCTTCTGCCACTCAGAAGAACCTCCTCCCTTTGCAGAAACAGATTTCCATGCTCTCACAGACTTGATTCAACAATCAAGTTTGAGTAGACAACCTTCATCCTGCTTAGAACCTCCAAAGACTTCAAACCTACCACATCTGAATCTTCAGAAAATAAGTAGTCCAAGACTACCCCATAGCTATACCAAAGAATGCCACTTCCCTTAGTAGAGCCGTCAGTAGAAAGCCAGAGATAACTGCCACTTATCCTAGACCCTCACAACCAGAGCAACTACCCTGCTCCAAACCACTTAGATCATAAATAAACTGATCCAAGCTGAAACCCACAAAACTATGATGTCTGCAACACATCAGCTTGTCAACATTCCTCAACACTCTGCCTCTTCTAATCCAAACTTATCCCAGATAATTTGGATGATGCTCCAAGTACACAGTCACCAATCAACCCCACCAGATGCTACATTCTCACACCACATAGAGAAATAACCAGCCACATAGAGAAAAATAAATTCTCAATACTTCTGCAGTCCTGCACTTTTACCTCAGACATATACATAGTCTCCCGTCAATGTATATTGTCATTAGTTGAAGGCAGACAAATACTCAACATTTGATCTGGTCTGACATACTTTTATGCACACTTGTGGCATTAGCTGATCCCTCTTTTATAAATTCACACCGCTGAACACTTCAGATTAGGTAAGTGGCTTGATCTGATACTTCACCATGAGCATAACTAACATCTTTGGCTGAGGAAGCAATGAACTGAAATGATGTTTCAACATCAGTCTAAATCACATTAAACATCTACTATGGCTTTGGAAATAACAACCACAATAATCCACACACAAGAGGATCGACCATCAGCATCTGAGCAACCTTCAAGATCACACTCTTCTAGAAGCTTCTTCTTATAAGCACAAGGTTCAGACCTCTTGTCAAACTTAAGAGCGATAACTTCTGTATAAACAACCCTAGACAATCTGCTACTTCCAATCCTTCAAGCCACAAAACTGAAAGAGCTCAAGCAAACACCAATTGACCACAGGCTGAAAAAAACCTGCTACTGCACACAACCTCTTGGATGCACTTTCCCTATAATATTGTCCTCAGACAGTTTAGCTCAAGCTTACTACCTTTTATATGAACAGCATCTCACAAATTGTTCAACTTCACAGCTTCAGTGATCCTTCAAAACAACTACAGTCTAACAGGTCTTTGACTCAGCATTTACCTTTAAACTGCTGATGTGTAGCGCGATGTCGAGACATTAGGATTGACATATCAAGCTTAGCTTCTTTCTTGATGAAACTGATAACATAACCAGAAAGACCCTCCTGAATAGGTCACCACAACTCAGCTTAAGAGATACCTTATCAAGATCTTCACTCCCGCATGACAGATTTGACAGTGATACTCTTTTGCCTTGGGCTCCACCCTCTTCTTTCTTCATCAAGCCTTAAAAACAATCCATTCACCTTCTGATCACTTCTTTCCCCAAAACAAAGGTATGAGATAATCCTTAAGAATCTTCGATCTCTCAAACCAACCAGTTGAAGTTGCCTAGCACCAACTACCACGTCAGAGACCAACCTGCTGAGGAGACCTACCCTTAATGTCTTTCCAAAAGAATACCTTCCTAGAGTCTCACCACCAGAGATACGAGAACCAGCCAGGGTTACCTGCAGCGGAACATACAACGACTCCTCAACAACCTTCAGGTGCTGCTCAAAAATCCTTGCTTGTCACCAAGGGTCAACACTCTCACAATGGCAGCTCTGATAAATAGTCCATCCTTTACTACAAGGGATCCTACACCCAACCGTGTGAACTGGCCTAGTCCATAACTCAGCAACTATCTTCCTTGCTCACGAACCAGAAAGTATCTTCCCTAGATCTCATCAAAAAATAGACAGGATGCCTGCTCTGATACCAATTGAAATTCTGGTACAGATGTGTGATGTCTTGTGCAATGTCACAACATCGCAATCTGCTGAACAGGGCAATAATAGAAACAGTAAATGAACACAATCAATTGTTCACCCAGTTCGGTTTAACCAACCTACATCTGGGGGCATACCAAGCCAGGAAGGAAGTCCACTATTAGTAGTATCAAATTACAGACTCAACACACCAGTTGACAATCTACCTAATTCAATCACTACCCAATGACCCTTCTACCTAAGTCCTCCCTAGGTAAGAGACTCCATCTCACTTCCAATCATCTCGATGATGTCTAGCAGTCAACTACACCGTCACTGCATCAACAGCTTGACTCCTTAAACTTTTCTATTACATAGACTTTAGAAGACACACTTCCATGACAATACCTAGACATGACCCTCATGACTAAGACCAATACTTAGAGTTGCTTAACAGCTTCCTCCAAGAACAATACATCTCTTACCTACAGGCTTCGAGATAACCTTAGTGACCATCTCACACCCCGAGTGGTTCACTAGACAAAGCCCTAAGGTTCTACATCTTGGACCCGTACACATTCTAGGTTACAAGCACTCTATTTATAATATCATCTCAGCTGAATTTGGGCCTTCAATCATATCATATCAGCTGTAACAAATCTGATCATATCTTCAAATAAATCTTCATTTATTAGATCAGAATCTTCTCCATATCTTTATGCTTTAGATTCGTAACAATCTGATCTTCATAATAGATTGTAACAGAATATATATCTCCCTTGATTTTCGCCTGCATTCTCTGAATCTCTTTAGCAGAAAATCTCAAACACACCAGAACCACGTGCAACCCTACACACATTAAAGTCTGATGTTCTGGTATAGTGATGTTACAACATCGCATGTGACATCACTCTTCAGCACTTTAATTCTTCAACAGCAAACCAGAATGTTAGTTAAAACATACCTATACTGTTAGAAGCTCATGTTGTAACATCAACCATGACAACACATTGTTTTAACAAAATTACAGCCAATTACAAGAACTTACAGTTTAACAGAAAAATTTGCTTATAAAATAATTGACATTTCAGTTATGTGTTAAAAATCCCTCCTCACATGATGTGATTTTAACATATGTTTGAGCCAGTTTGTTTTAGTTTTAAAAAAATGGATTTTTTCTTTGTGTTTTTGAAAATAGATACTACAAAAACGTTTTTCAAAATATTACAAGTTTTTTTAAATTTGTTTTTTATAAATTAAAAGACTAATTTTGACATCCTATAACATAAATATACATCATTGAAGATCAAAACATAGTCAAAATCATAATTTTTTCAAAAAGTTGTATTTCAAAAATAATTTTTATGAAAAGCTATTTGTAATAGCTTCAAAATTAAGTGATTTTTTAAAATTTTGATATTCAAAAAAAGTTTCGATAAAATGATGAAATATCTAAAATAACATTTTAAGACTAACTATTCAAACCAAATTTTTATTTGAAGCTTTTATAAAAAGTTTCTTTGTAAAAATTTTTTTCACAAAATTTTGTTCCACTATAAAAATCATTTTTAGAAAAAGCCAAAACAAACGGACCCTTTATAAATGAGGGTAATCTTTATTTTACAAATCGGTTTTGTATGACTAAGTTAAATCAAACCACAACTCTATGATGGTATCAGAGCCATTTAAAATTAAATTAAATTAAACCATACCAAAAAAGAGAGTGTATCTTTAGAAAAAAAAAGAGTAAAGATGATAGTTCTTCAACACACTCGTACATATGTCATGTAAGTTGTCAATGACTGATATCATAAAAAGGGGGGATAGGGAGAGATTGTCAAACCTGTAAAATTTTCTCTTTCAGAAAATTAGTGACTTGGCAATTCATTCCCATTTGAATTAAAAGAGACTTCAAGCAATGTTTTGATCCTAAAACATGCACTTGACTACAATATTGAATTAGTGTAGGAATGGTACTGCTTGATAATTGTGATGTAGTTGCAGTTGATTCCAAATCCTTAGAAACTGTGACATATAAAGCATCCAAAATTATTTTAGCATGTAAAGCAAGTTGATCTTCAGATTTGAAATCCACCCAAAGACTTCGAAGCCTCGGAAGGTAGTTAGAAAAAGTTGATAGTTCCTGAGAACTATCAAGAGATGACATGATAGTAGATGTTTGAAATTGGGAGGGGAGATTATTTGTTGGTGACATCCAAGACCAAATTATAGATGGAAACACATCACATGAAAATCTTTCATAGCTCCACAAAGAAATATATCCAATGCTTTTGGACCCTATCACTGAAAAGGGAACTTTGGTTGAAGATTCCATTTGTTCTAAATCTTCCAACTTTTCAATCTTTAAACAACCCGAAAGAATAAGAATTTTCAGAGATTTCAACTTATATATGCTTCTTGGAAGACTACATAAGCTAATACAATCTTCCAAATTTATTAGAAGAATTTTATTGAGATGTCCAATGCTAGGAGAAACTTCAGACAACAATGGACAATCTTTAAGTATTAGCTTTTCAAGATTAGGCATGTTTGAAAAGTCAGGACTTTGTGTGAGATGGTGAGAATGACTAAGATTGAGAATTTTCAGCTTCTCCATCATCTGCAAGAACATAAATATTATTAATAAACTTAGGGAAGAGACTTCAAAAAGAAAATAGAAAGAATTGCAATATATCACTAACCATAAGAATGGAAAATAAAACATTTACATTAGTGTTGAGTAATTTTTTAAACGTTCAATATCAATGAAAAATCTTTGAAACAAGGCAAATTTCTGCGTATAATATTGCATAAGTTATTAACCATTGTCTGAGAATTCTACTGAGCTCATAAATTTGAAATTTGAAATGTAAATTTAGAGTTTTTTTTTAATCAAATAGTAAAAAATGCAACCATTTTTGCCCCCTTCTTTTATGGTGTACTATCATCCAACTATATACATTGTTAAATGCTTAAAAAAGTTCCATTATCACAAGAAGATTAAAAAATTAATTATTACCGTGAAAGGCTGTGATTTATATATTTAAATTTAAACCAAAAATATGAGAAGTGATAAAATGTGAAAGAATTTCTCATTGTATTAGATAAAATTGTGTACGATACAATAAGCTCTCTATATATATAGAGTGCTCAGCATGACAGCTGTACAAACTAAAGCCAGCTCAGCATGACAGCTGTACAAACTAATGCAGAATATTTTCTAACACTTTCTACACTATATCTTTCATACTCTATTAGTCCCCCTTAGAATCTGCTGGTGGGCTTGTCAAGTCAGTTTTGTTTAACACACGCAACTTGGCACGCAGAGGCATAAATTTGGCAGCAGACAAAGGTTTAGTCAGAATGTCAGCCCACTGATCTTGGGCTGGGACATGTGCCACAGATAGGCTTTTGCTGAGAACTTTCTCACGCAGAAAGAAGATATCAAGCTCCATATGCTTGGTTCTGTTGTGGAGAATAAGGTTACGAGCAAGTGTGACAGTGCTCAAGTTGTCACACAGGATCCTAGGCACCTGAGAGGAGCAGTGAAGTTCCTTAAGTAGAGACTGGATCCAAATAAGCTCTGCAGCCAACTGAGCCATGTTGCGGTACTCTGCTTCAGCACTGGACCTGGCTACAAGCTGCTGCTTCTTAGACCACCAGGAAACTACATTAGGACCAAGATAGATACAGGCCCCTGAAGTTGACCTCCTATCATCAGGGTCTGATGCCCAATCTGCATCACAGAAACCTAACAATTGCATAGGCTGCTGGACAGAAGCAGGTTGAATAAGCAAACCATGATGCAGAGTGCCACTTAAGTACCTCAAGATCCTCTTGACTGCCTTCCAATGATCCTCTAAAGGATTGGAAAGAAACTGACAAACTTTGTTGACAGAAAAAGAGATCTCAGGTTTAGTCAATGTAGCATATTGCAAGGCACCAACAACTGATCTAAACTGAGTTGGATCATCCACAGCAGCTGCACCAACTTTAGATAACTTGCTGCTAGAAACCATGGGAGTGGGCATGCCATTGGCATTGATCATATTCAGTTTGGAAAGCAAATCAGAAATGTATTTAGTTTGGGAAAGAAGCAAGGAACCATTAGGGAGATGAGATACTTCAATGCCCAAAAAATAGTCAAGCGGCCCCAATTGCTTTAGGGAGAATTTATCATTGAGATTCTTGATTAAGGAGGTAATAAAAGGAGCAGAACTTCCTGTGATGATAATATCATCAACATACACCAGAATCATAACCTGAAGCTTTCCTTGATGCAGCAGAAAAAGACTAGGGTCACATCTGCTAGCCTGAAAACCAAGCTGAATTAGTGCACTCTTGAGTTTGTCAAACCAGGCCCTAGGAGCCTGTTTTAAACCATAGATAGCCCTATTCAATTTGCAAACCAGTGTCTTGTCAGCTGCTTCAAAGCCAGGAGGCTGCTGCATAAAAACCTCCTCTTCAAGAGTGCCATTTAGAAAGGCATTATTAACATCAATTTGCTGTATGGTCCATTTATTACTAACAGCAATAGTTAAAACAATTCTGACAGTTACTGGTTTGATGACTGGTGAGAAAGTCTCTTGAAAATCACTGCCAGCCTTTTGATGGAACCCTTTAGCAACTAATCTGGCCTTGTACCTGTGTATGGAACCATCAGGATTTTCCTTTGTTCTGAAAACCCACTTACAGCCAATGGGTTTCCTGCAATCAGTAGCTTTCACCAATGTCCAGGTCTGATTTCTCATCAGTGCCTGATACTCTTCTTTCATTGCCTGAAACCAATGAGGAGCAGCCAAGGCCTGATCAACAGAAGTTGGTTCCATGTGAGCTAAAAGGAGGGTAGGGTGAAATCTAGGAAGAGTGATACCTCTTTTGGCTCTAGTTTGCATAGGGTGCACATTTTGAGGATGAATGAAGGGTAAATTGGTATTGGGAAGGCTGGGACTAGGGCTAGGACCAGCTGAAGAGGAGAGATTTTGAGAGGAAGAAGGTGAGATGGTACTGGTTTCAGCTGGATTAGAAAGAATAGGAGCAGGAGAGTCAGAAGGAGAAGAGGAGACAGGGATGGCAGTGATAGGTTGGGGAACAAGAGAAACAGACTGCTGACTAGAGGTGGGAGATGGCGGATCAGAGGGAGCAGATTGCTCAGGATTGGAAGGAGGAGCAGACCTGGAAGAGGTATTGTAGCTGCCAGCATGATTAGAATTAGAGTTGAGTGAGGAGGAGGAAGTTGAGGGAAGGTGAGACTGACTGGCAGCAGAGGAAAAAGAGAAAGGAGGGACAGACCAGGTACTAGAAGGAAAAGAGGAAGAAGAGGAAGATTTGGAGGGAGTGGAAAATAATGTGGAATAGGGAAAATGGGCTTCATGGAACACAACATCCTTAGAGATGTAAATGTGTCCATCAGAGGCAAGGCATTTGTAGCCCTTATGAGCTGTGGAGTGGCCAAGAAAAATGCATTGTTGAGACCTATAGGCTAGCTTATGAGAGTTATAGGGACGCAGGAATGGATAACAGGCGCAGCCGAAGACCTTAAGGTTAGAATAATCAGGTGGCTTGTTAAGGAGTTTGTAGTAAGGAGAATAATTGTCAAGTGTAGGACTGGGAATTCTGTTGATGAGATAGGCTGCTGTGACAAAGGCATGATCCCAAAACTTTAAAGGAAGAGTGGATTGGGCAAGGAGAGTTAAACCAGTCTCAACAATATGCCTATGCTTGCGTTCAACAAGACCATTTTGGTGGTGTGTATGAGGACAAGTGAACCTATGGACAATACCTAACTCAGTGAGATACTTGGTGAGGGGCCTAAACTCTCCTCCCCCATCAGTTTGGACACACTTTATAGGACAATTAAACTGTAGTTCAACCATTTTCTTAAATTGAAGAAACTGAAGCATGGTGTTAGACTTGAGTTTAAGAGGAAAAACCCAAACAAACCTAGAATAGGCATCTACACAGGTTAGGAAATAAGTGTATCCACTTGAAGATTTCATAGGGGCTGGCCCCCAGAGGTCACACACAACTAATTCAAAGGGATGAGTGTAAATTGTAGTGGACAGTGAGGAAGGTAATCTGTGTGACTTGCTAAGGCAGTAAGCATGACACAGTTCTGTGGGAGGTTTTGGAGGGATAGATAGGTTACAAATTTTGAAAATCTCAATGAGAGCATGATGGTTAGGATGCCCCAATCTGGTATGCCACAGAACATACTTATTAGTGGCTATAGACAATGAATTATTAGAATGTGGAGAAGGTAACTCAGTGCTAACAGTGGCAGAATTGAGAGAAGAAGAATTAAAAAATTTGCTTGTAGTATTATTATTGAAAGAATCATTACACTGTGACATAAAATTTGGCATACAACTGGAAGTATTACAACTGCTAATTTCAGAGGAACAAGGTAAACTACAGCTAGTACTACAAGTATGAAGACTGGGACAAGACTTGGACAGTTGAGAGGCAGCAGGATTAGGAAACTTGTAGAGGCCATCATCTCCAACAAGACCACGGAGTAACACTTCAGAAGAAGCCTGAGATTTGACAACACAGAATTTAGGGTGAAATTCAAAAAACACATTGTTATCTTGAGCAAATTTGCTCACACTCATCAGGTTCTTGGTAATGTGAGGGACAAGTAAAAGATTGCTAAGAGTAAGGGATAGGTTAGGTTTGTGTGGTAAAGGAAAGGACATAGAACCAACAGAATTGATAGACAAACCTTGGCCGTTTCCCATGAAGACTTGCTCAGTACCAGGCAAAGAAATGGAGTCAGACACATTAGAGGCCTCAGGAGTAACATGATGAGAAGCGCCTGAATCAAGATACCAACATTGATTGTTGAAGCTAGCTTCAGTACCTGCATAGAAAGCTTGTGGTGCAGAGGATCTGGGAGGTGCAGCTCTAGGAGAAGGATAAGCAAACTGAACAGGATACACAGCACGTGGAGCCACAAGGAAAGGATTGAATGGAGCTCTCTGCTATGGATAACCAGCATCAATGGAATTGGAATAGCGATAATAGCATACTGAAGCATCATGACCAGATTTGTGACAAATCTGACACGACGTTTTGCCAAAACGGCCTCCACCACGGCCAAAACGACCGCCTCCACGGCCAGAACGACCTCCACGCGAGCCATAAGCGTGATTCTTAGCATTAGCGGTGACGTGACTTGTTCCTTGAGGAAACGCGTCAATAACAGATTGATCAGCAGCGACCGGCGCAGGCGGTGGTGCTGCTTGAGTGAGATTCACCGTCACCGGCTCCGTAACCACGGCTTTACGATGTTTCTCCAGACGCGACTCATGAGCCAGTAGAGACGACTCCAGTTCATCTAAAGAACTCAATTCATCCTTACTGTTGACGGCGGCAACAATGGAGTCATACTCCTCAGGAAGCGAATCCAGAACAATCTCAATTAGGTTACGAAGGGGAACCGGATCCCCAATCGAGACGAGCGACTCACAGATCTCACGCGTGCGAGCCATAAATTCCTCTATCGTCAACGATCCCTTCGTGAGACGACGGAGCTCCGATCGTAACTGGCGCGCTTTGGTGGAAAGAAGAGTGTTGAAGTAATGGTGGATCTCTGTCCAAACTTGCCACGCGTGTTTGCACTCAACAAGCTTCGGAAGAAGCGAATCGGAGATGGTGGAAAGGAGCCAGGTGCAAATTAGGGCATCTTGTTGCTCCCATTCAAGAAACGCACTGTGAGATGCAGAATCGGAAGGTGACGGCGACGGAATCACCGGAACTGTAACAAACCTTTGAAGGCGATGACCGCGAACGACTCCGTCAATCTGTTGCTTCCATTGTTTGAATTTTTATTGTCAAGCTTTACAGAGATAAGGTGAGAAAGCTTCACCTGAGAAGAAGGAAAAAGAGGCTCCATGGATCGAAAAAAAAGAAGCTCACGATACCATGATAGAATCAGAGAGAATTGAAATAAGAAAAGAATTTCTCATTGTATTAGATAAAATTGTGTACGATACAATAAGCTCTCTATATATATAGAGTGCTCAGCATGACAGCTGTACAAACTAAAGCCAGCTCAGCATGACAGCTGTACAAACTAATGCAGAATATTTTCTAACACTTTCTACACTATATCTTTCATACTCTATTAAAATGAAGTGTGAAAAAGTAAAATGAAAAATAATACCAGAGTCTTATTCCATTGAAGTTCCACATTACTGTTCTTTAACTCGATGGAAACCAAACTTTCTCGATAGAAGTTTGTAGGTATGTGACTTAATCCATCCCATGACAGCCATCTCAAATCTCTTGAAACATATTCAAAATCTCCATCAAGTTTTACCTCTGCAAGTTGAAGCAATTTGAGCCTTTTCATCTTTTGAAATGCTTTGGTGCTAAAACATTTTGCATTTTCCCTAGACAACTTCAAAGCCAATCCCATAACACTTTTTTTCCCCTATCAAATATAATGGACCAAAAATAAAAAACACAAAAAATAAAAAATAAAACAACAATGCATGTATAAAACTTGTCATGAAACAAATCATTTGTTACTAGCTAGAAGTCAGAAAACACAAAGATTCAGAACCAAATTAATTTTTGATGATATCGTGATAATCGACAAAAACAAGATAGAGAAGGTAAAAAAGTATAGTATATTAAGTTCTTACAGTTTGTCTTGATAAAATGTATATCACATCCTCCTGAAACCACAACCTACTACGCTTTTCAGGCACCCTTGGTGATTCCTCACGAATGATTTCTCTTCCCATATCCCGCAGCAAATCATGCATTCCAATCATGTTCTTGTCATCAATAGTCACAAGGCTACGGTCAATGAGAACACGTATTCCAATTTCTGCTGAAAGTCCACAGTCATTTAATACAAGTATAATATCATTTCGGTCCATCCCAATAAAGAAACAAGCTATGTCAAGGAATATTTCTTTCTCATCATCATCATTTAAGTCATCATAACTTATTCTTAACTTCTTATGCACTTGACAATTAGGAATTCTTTTGAGTTTCTCCAACACAAATTCCCACTCTGATATCTTCTTATTAAACAAATTAGATCCAAGGACTTCGAGAGCTAGTGGCAATCCCCCAGAATATTCAACTACATTTTTGGAAATGTTAACAAAATCTTCTCGAGGAGTCGCTTGCTTGAATGCATTCCAACTAAAAAGCTCAATTGATTCATTTTCGTTCATTATAGTCATTTTGTATAATTTGTCAACTCTCCCTCCAAGTAAGTTCATATCTCTGGTTGTGATGATTATTATACTCCCTGGACCAAACCATTGAGGACTTCCACTGAAAGTATTCAATTGCTCTAACGTATTCACATCATCGAGTAGAATAAGTACGTTTTTTTTACTTAGTTTGCACTGTAATGTGTTCATTCCCGACTCAACATTTGGTATCTTCACTGTTGTTTCTTTGAAGATATCAAATAGAAGTTGTTCTTGTAAACCCACTAGTTCAGCACTTTTCTCTCCGTGTTCCCTAATATTTGCAATGAAGCTCCTCCCTTCAAATTTGCAGCCAATTTTATTGTAAATGGCTTTTGCAATAGTTGTTTTGCCAATTCCCCCCATGCCCCATATCCCAAGTAGTCGAGCTTTCTTTGATAGAAGATCGGGTTGAAGAAGTTGAATCACTTCTTGCACTCGAGATTCAACTCCCACAGGATTGTGGGCAATGAACAAGTCAGTCTTGTTCAGCAAATGTGAAACTTTGTTAACAATTCTTTTGATATCATCGCTTTCATTCCTACACAAATAGAATGTATGTATGTATACACGAAAGCATGTTTATATATATATATATATATATAAAAGTAGAGGGGAAGCTTGTGTAAGAATATTATACCTGGAGTTTAGTATTACAAACCCTGCTATGCTAGCTGCCTCAAGAAGCGCAGCTCTCCAACTTATCACCAACTTCCATGCCTGAAAGAATTCCACCTCGTCCATAATTTTTTTCAAAAGACGTTGAAAGCCTTTTCCAAACTGGCCTCTCTGATGACGCACTTCAGAGGGATCTATATGGTAAAACACTGGCACAACTACCTGTCCTATGGTTCTGCGACACCCCATTATCTTTACCAACTCATCCATACACCATCGTGAACAGAGTTATTAATAGCGGATTGCGGAGCGGAGTGGCCGACCTTAAAAATGGGATAGCGGGATAGCGGATAGCGGGATAAGTTTTGTTGACTTTTTAGAATTGACTATTTTTAAATTAAATATATAAATAATCTATACAAATAAATTATTTTGGGTGAATATTAAAAAAAATATTAAATTGGTAACACAAAATTTTATAAAAATTAAATTAATAAAATAAAAATGAATTAAAATTTTAATTATTTATTCTAATATATGTTAATATTATTTTTATTATTAAATGTTATTATATGTATTAAGTTTAATGTTATTATATTTATTAAGTTGTATTAACAAATAATAAACTAATACTAATGGGTTAATATGAACTTTTTTTTATAATAATTGAGATCTCAAACATAGGCCCAGCCCATTGAAATATGTATGTATTCAACAAAACCCTAATCAGTAACTTTTTGCTCTCTGTCTTCTCCGCTACCTTTCTTCTCTCTTTCTTCAACTTTTTTCTCACTTTCTTCTCACCTTTCTTCCACCTTTTTTCTCCGTCGCCGCCACCCGCATCTGAGGGCAAAAAAAGCAAAACCAGATAACCCGCTCCGCCCAGGGAGCGACCCGCTACCCGCGACCCGCGTTCGCGTCTTCTGCGCCCGCGACCTGCAACACGCTCTTCGCACCACTGTTTGCGCGCGGCGGAGGCCCGCCCCGGTCCAGTCGCCCGGGATAGCGGCGGGAGCGGCCGCGATTTGTATCTCTGATCGTGAATCGGCATAATTTATCGAGAAAACAATTATAGCAATCTGAGACTGCTCGATTGCACGTAGTAATGATAGTGAAATGTGATCTCCTCTTTGAAGGTCATTATCGTCAATAAAAACCTTAATTCCAGCATTCTGAAGAGCAGTATAGAGATGTGAAGTAAAGGTAGCACGGGTATCTTCTCCTCTAAAACTTAAGAATACATCATGGATCTTTAATACGCGTTCAATTTCAGGTTCCGGCTCATGGTACTCAAAAACTAGAACAGAAAAAGAGAGGAAGAGAGTCCATCAATGTACGGCTTCAAACTAAATTCATGAAATGTGGAATTAAATAAAATAATCTATTCATCACCTTCTTCCATAGATGGTAATTTGAATTTAGATGGCATTGTGAATGATTGCTTATGAACTATTTCTAAAAATAAAAAAAAAAAGAGAGAAAAGGAATCAATAAATGGATGGCTTCAAACTAAATTCATGAAATGTGGAATTAAATAAAATAATCTATCATCACCTTCTTCCATAGATGGTAATTTGAATTTAGATGGCATTGTGAATGATTGCTTATGAACTATTTCTAAAAATAAAAATAAAAAAGAGAGAAAAGGAATCAATAAATGGATGGCTTCAAACTAAATTCATGAAATGTGGAATTAAATAAAAAAGAGAGAACCGGCTGATGACATGCCTTTCAATAGCTCAAAAATGCCTTTCAGAGATTCCAGCCAATAATCTATTTCTAAAAATAAAAAAGAGAGAAAAGGAATCAATAAATGGATGGCTTCAAACTAAATTCATGCAACATATAATTAAATAGAATAATCAACTCACCATTTTCCGTAGTTGGAAATCCCAACCTTGATGAGGATGAAGAAGAATTTTCATTCTCCATTTTATTTGATAGGAAAATTGCAGAAAACAAAACCTTTTTAACAATATTTGTATGATATAAAGGAGATGGTGATTTTAATTTTGGAGAAAAAAGTTAGTGAGAGAAATTAAATTAAGAGAGAGATAGAGAGATAGTTAGGGAAAGGTAGAGAAGTGGAAGTTAGAGGATCCATGACCCTTTCTAAGTTCTAACAACGGGTTTAAAACCCAAAGCAGCGGTGAATTTCAGAAAAATTAAAAAAGAAAAAATGGAAAGGAAAAGGAAAAGAAATAGTGTGAACTAAAATTCGTCAACGTTAGTGTCTTGGGTCAAGATGGGCTAGGGATGGCAATTTGGCTCATTTTCAGTGGGTACTTACAAAATTATCTATAATAGATAGAGTAAAAATTTGCAAAAATAAGTACAGGTACGGGCTCGGGTAATTATCCACTTAAATAAGCAGGGATGGGTGAGGAGATAGGTACCTTAGTATCCAACCAGCCCCGTACTCGCAAAATATTTATTTATATATTTTAATTTATATTATTATATAAAAATAAATATTTATAAAATTTATAAAAAAAATCAATTTTAAACTACTACATATTTAATATAAGTGATCATTTATTTCATAATTCAACCATACAAATTTTTAAAAACTTTTTAATATTTTTAAAAACTTAAAATATTATGATATTTTATACTTGATATATTTATTTTTATTAGAAATGCGGGTAACGGGTACGGATACGGACACTTATATACCCATAGGGTATGGGGACGGATGTCAATTTTGATACCCAAACGGATATGGGCTCGGATACGGAATTTTTTTCAACTACGAATATAAAAACAAATATTATAGTATCCTACCCATATCCTGCCCATTGTCATCCCTAAGATTGGCGACATGAATCATAATTTCCACTCAAAATACACCTAACTAGATAATATTATATAGCTATTGAGAGTGTACTAAAGACAGCTAGTGACAGTGCAGCTAATTACTAAAGACAGCTAGTATTTTTTAAGAATTTATTTGGGAGTTTGGAAGGAAAAGAAAAATGATGGCTTTGCAAAATGAGAAGAATTAAGAAAAAAAATATAATGATTTAAGTGAAGAAAGTTTTTGAGATTTATTTTTAGACAATTTGTTTAAGAATTTAAAAATAATACATTATCGGTGTAAAAAAATATTACACAGGCATTCAATTAGATTATTTTAAAGTATCAAATTATATTAGTATTTAAAAAAAAAAAAGTGATGTGGTTGATAGTATATATATATATATATATATATATATATATATATATATATATATATATATATATATACTATTAGTATATTTTCATTTTTTTTGTTTAAATATAATTTAAGTTGTTATAACATTATAAAAATTAAAATAATATGTCAATGGTAAATACTCTTTATTATTATATAAAAAAAATTTTAAAAATAATAAATATTATTTATATATTTTCAAAAATTTATTTTCCAAAACTCTCCCTTCTCTTTTCTCCAAATTCTCAAACAAAACTCAAAACTTAAATTTATGTTTAATTTATAGAAAAGGGTGTAAAGAGCAATAAAAATAACAAAAAAAGTGCAACTAAAGAGAAAAATATGAAAAATAAAAAAAAATTGTGTATTAATTAGTATATGTAAAATAGAAGACAAATAAAAGAGAAAGACGTGTGTTTTATTTTAAATATGATAAAAATATTCGTTAACTAAATAAACTAAAATCAAATTTTATGTTAGTATTAAAAAATCATTTAATTTTTACTTTTATCAAATTTAATATAGTTAAATAATTAGTTAAATTTTAATTAACTTATATTTTTTTTTTAAAATATCATGTATTTGCTTCTAGTTTTATTTATAAAGAATTAAAATATTTGATTTATTTTACATTATTTTTATCTATTTTTAGTTATATTTTTATTTAAAAGTTATTAGATTT
Source organism: Lathyrus tuberosus (assembly GCA_022829125.1). Lineage (NCBI taxonomy): Eukaryota > Viridiplantae > Streptophyta > Magnoliopsida > Fabales > Fabaceae > Lathyrus > Lathyrus tuberosus. The sequence goes on along the minus strand of JALAZF010000574.1, from coordinate 874,449 downwards.
ATATTATCAAGAAAGTTATTATGTGCTTTTTGTTTTGACAAATTATCAGATGAATATTTTATTTTTGGTCTCTGCAGTTTATTTGTATTTTATGTGAGCATCGTGAAATTTGCAAACAAAAATTAGAAATTTGTGATCAATTTATTAAATGATAGCATGAGCAATATATACAGGGTTTGCTAACGTAGATCTACTTGATTTTATGTATCAATAATAATTAGAATTTTAAATTCCTTTAATTATTCAGATTTGTAAATATGTTATTTACTCATTATATAATCAAAAATTAATTGCTTAATTAGTGGAGAATCAGTAGGAGATTAGTTACCTTGATTCACTCCAAATTAAGTTTATCAAACTTGTATATATTTACACTATTGTAAACTAATAGCAGTATCAATTTGATCCACATTTTACCTCTCTATATGGTATCAGTTGGAAACGATCCAGCCCTATCCTTCAAATTCAGAATGCTATTTCTCATTCTTGCTGTCAAACTCGCCTCCCATGGCCACCGACAGTTCCCACTACATCACCAACCCCTATGAGTCATCCAAATCCTTTGTGTGCATCACTCTTAGCAGTGTCACCAAGCTTCTTCCCACTAATTATCTTAATTGGCAACTCCAAGTTGAAGCTTTTCTTGATGACTTTGATCTCCTAAAATATCCAGATGGATCTTTCCCCGCGCCGCCGGCAACGATCTCTACCACTGCAACATCTTCAGTGACGACAACAAATCCTGCTTATCAAACTTGGCGTCGACAGGATCGCCTCATCTATGGCGATATCCTCACCACTTTCTCCAACGAAGTGGCCTCTCTGGTGTCTCAGACAAAGACATCGCATAATCTTTGGACTATCCTCAAGAACACATATGCCAAGGCATCTCGCAGCCACCTCAACCAACTCAAGGGGCGTCTCCGAATGGCTTCTAAAGGTACCCAATCTATCACAACCTATATGCACTCTCTGAAGCAAACAACAGACCTTCTCGCTTCACTCGGATCTCCTGTCTCGGTTGAAGACATGACTGATCATGTTTTGCGCGGTCTCGACGACGGCTACAGAGCAGTCATTGATGGAATAAATGCAAGGGATACCCCAATTAACTTTGATGATCTCCTCGAGAAACTACTCATCCAGGAACTCTCCATTATTGCTGCTCAGAGACAAACTCCTGCCCCGGTTACAGCCTTGAATGCTCAGACTCGACCCAACTACAACAACAAGTCTCGGTCTGGTCAATTCCCTGCACCGTCTAATCAACACACCAGCCATCCCAAACCGTTTCTCGGACGCTGTCAGTGGTGCAATGTCAAAGGACATGTTCTATCTCAGTGCCAAATCTTCAAGCAGCAACATCCCGGTATACCGCCACCGTCTCGACACTTTCTGGCTCACACTGGACCGACTCAGGCCAACACTGCAGCTGCTAGTCCATCTCATACTGATTTCTTGGTTGACAGTGGAGCAACACATCACGTAACCAATGATCTTGCAAATATGGCACTTCATCATCCGTACACTGGTCCTAACTCGCTGTTCATGGATAATGGTTCAGGTTTAAACATATCTCATTCTGGAACACTTTTACTTCATGATTTATCCTTGTCTAATGCTCTGTGTGTTCCTTCCATGAAACAACAAATTATTTCTGTCTCCAAACTTACCACCTCTTTTTATGTAAAGAACTTGTAGACAGGCCAAACAACCCATAAGGGCTCATGTGTGGATGAACTTTATCTCTGGCCCACCACCTCACCATTCGTCCATACCGTCCGCACGGAATCCTCTGCATCATGGCACCACAGGCTTGGGCACCCTTCATCCTCTATCTTCAAATTTATTCAACAACATTTTTTTTGGGTTCAAATAAATTCCCGCAATCTGATTGTAATTCATGTCAAATTAGTAAGAGTCACAAACTTCCTTTTCATGAATCCACTCTTAAGTCTTCTTATCCATTAGAAATCATTTTTTCAGATGTATGGACTTCTCCTATTTTATCTATTGATGGCCTTCGTTACTATTGCATGTTTGTTGATCACTTTACTCGTTATATGTGGCTATATCCAATAAAACACAAATCTGATGTCCAAAATATATTTCCCAAATTTAAATCACTAGTTGAAAATTTCTATCACCACAAAATCAAAATCTTATACACAGATAATGGTGGCGAATATATTGGACTTCGTCCATTTCTAAGTACCCATGGTATAAGTCATCACACCACCCCACCTCATACACCTGAATACAATGGAATCTCTGAACGCCGGAATCGTCACATCCCCGAAATCGGTCTTTCTCTTCTTCACCACTCGGGCTTGCCCCTCACCTATTGGCCTCAGCCCTCACGCCATGACTATTGCAGCCTACCTCATAAATCGTCTCCCAACTCTAATTCTTGGGTACAAGTCACCTTATTCCAAATTACTCCACATTAGTCCGGATTATCATAAATTAAAATGTTTTGGGTGTTTGTGTTTTCCCTGGATTAAACCATATGCTAACCATAAACTTGCGCCAAAGTCTGCTATGTGTGTTTTTGTAGGTTATTCAGCTGATCAACACGCGTATCTGTGTCTCGATCCCACAGCCGGAAGGATTTATACCTCTCGCCATGTGAAGTTAGTCAAATCTAAATTCCCATTCAGCTCTCTGGTAGCTCAATCTAATTCACATGTAGAACAACAAACAAGCCTACTTCAAATCTCTATTTTACCGCCTGTAGCTCAACCCACTGACAATACCACTCTAAACCCACCAGAAAATTTATCCGCTGCCCATCCCTCTCCATCCGTCACCCACTTATCAGACTTGGCTCAACCATCAACCTCAAATGAACCCACCAATAATACTCAAACTCCCTCTTCACACTCCCAACCCTCCCCACAACCTCCTCCATCCCCCCCGCCCCCATCCACCATCAACCCAAACCCAAGACAGCGAACCAAAGGTGGTGGGATCATTACCCGGTCTAAAAACAACATCATCAAACCTCTTAAAAAGCTCAACCTACATGTTCGACCCTCCTCCAACACCATCACCTAGGCTCTTCGTGACCCTGATTAGTGCACGGCTATGCAAGCCGAATTTGATGCCTTACACCACAACAACACTTGGGATCTTGTAAGTAGGTCCTCTGCTCAAAATTTGGTTGGCTGTAAATGGGTTTTTCGAATCAAACGGAATCTGGATGGATCGATTGATCGTTACAAGGCTCGGTTAGTTGCTAAAGGGTTTCACCAATGCCCTGGTAGTGACTATACGGAAACATTCAGCCCCGTTGTTAAACCGGTGACCATTCGAATTGTTCTAACACTTGCAGTTCGTCAAGGGTGGTCCATCCGTCAGCTTGATGTTAATAATGCATTTCTTCAAGGGACTCTCAAGGAGGAAGTCTTTATGGTACAGCCACCTGGCTTTGTCAACAAAAACTTCCCTAATCATGTTTGCCGCCTCAAAAAGGCACTTTATGGGTTGAAGCAGGCACCTCGCGCCTGGTATACAGAACTTCGAGTATTTCTGCTCTCCATTGGCTTCGTTAATTCAACTGCAGATGCATCTTTATTCATCCACCAAAAATCGGGCGTTACTCTGTATTTATTAGTATATGTTGATGATATAATTGTCACTGGGAGTTCTTCTGCAGAGTTATCAAGCCTCATTGCCACACTTGCTGCTCGCTTCTCGTTGAAAGATCTTGGATGCCTCAACTATTTCCTGGGTGTCGAAGTAATTCCTTCCGCTGCAGGTATGTTTCTTTCCCAAAGGAAATATATCACTGATCTGCTACATAAATCAGACATGGAAGATGCGAAACCAGCATCCACTCCGTTGTCTGCGACTGTTCAATTACTCAAGGATTCTGGTGATCTTCTGCCTTCCCCAACTGAGTATCGAGCACTAGTTGGAAGTCTTCAATACTTAAGTCTTACTCGCCCAGACATCGCCTTCAGCACCAACAAACTTGCACAGTTCATGCAGAACCCAAGAACGGTGCATTGGTCTGCACTCAAAAGAGTGCTCCGCTATCTGGTAGGCTCATTTAACAAAGGAATCTTCATCTCGGTAAATGCTCCGCTAAATTTTCATGCATACTCGGATGCTGACTGGGCAGGTGACAAGGATGATTATGTTTCAACCATGGGTTACTTGTTGTATCTTGGCAGCACTCCCATCTCTTGGAGCTCTCGCAAACAACGTTATGTTGCTCGATCATCCACGAAAGCAGAGTATAAAGCCTTGGCTGACACAGCTAGTGAACTACTATGGGTCCTTTCCTTATTTACAGAACTTGGTCACACTCCAACCACTAATCCGGTTATATATTGTGACAATCTCGGTGCCACACATCTAAATGCTAACCCTGTATTTCACTCTCGAATGAAACATATAGCCTTGGCCTATCACTTTGTCTGCGAAAATGTTCAACACGGCAAGTTTCGCGTATCCTTTGTCTCCACTGATGATCAACTTGTTAATATTCTAACAAAGCCTCTGCTTCACCCTCGGTTCGAGTTTCTACTGTCCAAGTTGCATCTCTCTTCCAAGTTATCCAACTTGCGGGAGGATATCAATAATAATTAGAATTTTAAATTCCTTTAATTATTCAGATTTGTAAATCTGTTATTTACTCATTATATAATAAAAAATTAATTGCTTAATTAGTGGAGAATCAGTAGGAGATTAGTTACCTTGATTCACTCCAAATTAAGTTTATCAAACTTGTATATATTTACACTACTGTAAACTAATAGGAGTATCAATTTGATCCACATTTTACCTCTCTATATTATGAAGGTTTATTTTAGCAAGCTTTAACTAAAAAATTGTTAGATGCATCTTAAGGCGCATGTTGTTAAAATAGACATTCATAAAACAAGTGAATGTATTTTAGCAAACCTTTCAAGGGTTTGTTAAAATACATCCACTTGTTTTTATGAATGTCTATTTAGCAAGCTTTAACTAAAAATGGTTAGATGCACCATAAGGTGCATGTTACTAAGGTACATGGTTGTAGGATGTAGATGAGGATTTCTGAATTGGTAGTGTTGATTTCTGATACAGCAACGCGAGGGTGGACTTGCAAGATTAACACTCCAACGTTCAAGTCAATTCAAAATTCAAGATAAGTGCAATGAATAGTGGATATTGGAATATTGTACCTTGCATTTCAGGTGAAGTAACTTTTATACCTTGAGTCATGTGAAGTGGATTGACATAAATTTGGGCCTTAGCGATTTAGCCTTTTGGCCGGATCAGAACAGTTGTCCCTAAGGCTTGTAGGACGCTTAGGGAGTCGGGGAAGTCTTTAGCGATCGTGGTTGGCCCTATATTAAGTTGTTCACTTCGAACCAAAAGTGAGAACGTTTAGAATCAGTTGAAAAGGTAATGGCAAACAAACGCATAAAATGCATTTTCATCATTGAAACGTTCTGTTGAATTCTTTCTGACAAGTGGACTAAAGTGACTAGTTAGGGAGTGGCGTTTGTAACACCCTAAATCCCGACTTTTAATATAAAAGAGAAAATAGTACATGTTTAGGAATGTTACTTCACACAAATCATTTATTTCATGAAAATAGTTTCAAACTCACAGCGGAAAACAAATAATCCTCAAAGCATCAATAATATAATAAGTCACCAAATAACGAAAATAAATTTCAGCAGGAAACTCCAAAATAAATAACGCACTATTCCCCAGTGTTACAGATCAGAATAGATAAATACCAACTAAAAGCAATAAATAAAATAAACGAAGATAACCTCCAAGGTCATCTTCCAACTCATAAGAAAGTACTTCTGCTGAGTACCTGATTGTCTGTACTCCCGAAGAGCACAGACGCCACAACAACAAAGAGGGGGTGAGAATACACTTACGTGAAGGTGAGAAAAACACAAGAAATTGGGGGTTGAATTGGGGTTTTCAAAAACAAAAGCTTTTTACTCACTTTATCAAAACCACAGCTATTCAACAACAAAGAGAAATACGCTTTGATTTTTATACTGGTTCACTTGAAAATCTCAAAGTTAATCCAGTCCACCCGTAAAGGTCATTTCGCCTTATACCCAAGGACTTAATCCACTATAATCAACTTATTACAACTGCACTAGCAACCGCTGGTGACTAATAAACCATAAAGTCACACAGTCTATGTCTTCTCAAGGATTCTGACCTAACTGGTCCCTTAAGGAATTACAAACAACTGTTTGATTACAATGTTGTGTTTACAAAGATTGCTTCTATATAAGCAGATATAAACAAGTTAAAAACACAATACACTTAAAGAAAATTTTAACACAAGTTATGACAACAGTCTTGCATGTGTCTTGCGTCTCTACTTTTCTTCAAGTCTTCAAGTCTTCAAGTCTCTATATAGCCAATAAAAAAGATCCGTTGGAGGGCAGATCTGGTATTCTTCATGAATGAGCTGGCGACTTGAGTAACAGTTTAATACGGAGGGGACAAGAGTCGTACTACCTCAATTTCCTTACTCCACGAAATCCGCTTAGTGGAAGGAATATTGGTTTGTACTATGTACTATTTTTCCCATGTATAAACTCGTTCTTATCTTCTATTCTTCAGTGGCTTTTGGATAAAACATTGTTTGAAGCATGAGATAAAAGAGTTGATTTTGCTTGAGTTCAGAAACTTCAATCATCAATCAGAAGCTTGATCACATCAATATCTGACTTGAGATTCTTCTAAGCTTTAGAACCTTCAACATTTAATCTTTGAAAGCTTGAGTTCAGAAACTTCAATCATCAATCAGAAGCTTGATCACATCAATATTTGACTTGAGATTCTTCGGAGCTTTAGAACCTTCAGCGTTTAATCTTTGAAAGCTTGAGTTCAGAAACTTCAATCATCAATCAGAAGCTTGATCACATTAATATCTGACTAGAGATTCTTCAGAGTTTTAGAACCTTCAGCTTTTAATCTTCGGAAGCTTGAGTTATCTTCAAAAGTGAATTGATCAGAGTCACACGTCAGAAGCATGATCCAAGAGAATGTTGCAGCAACATACAGTTTCCTTAGAAGCTTCTCATCCGTGAGTTTGAGCAGAAGCAATTTAGATCAATATATTCAGAAACTTGTAACATTCCACGTTCAAGAGTCAGAATCAATTTTTTTTGCTAAAGATGCACAATAATAAACTATTAGGGTACCAAAATTATTCTCACACAAATACTGACTTGTTATCATCAAAACTCAGTGATACAGATGCAGAACCAAATCTTGTTCTAACAATCTCCCCCTTTTTTATGATGATAAAACACTGTATTTTGATGAACAATTTTTGTCGGGTAATCACCAAAAACATATATTAGAAAGAAGCACAAAGCTCCCCCTAAAATGAGCAACTCTAAAAAGATAATCAGAATGAAATGACACTTCCCTAATTAACCTTTTGTATGAGTAGATGAACCTTCAGTTTAAAAGAACTGGTTTATCTGTCAGAAGTTTCTTGAATTTAGCACATATCAACTTCTGATGAGTTTTACTTGAATTATCTTTGAAGTCTTTTCTCACTCAAGGTGATTCAGAAGCTAGCATATCTTCAGAGTTTGGGCTTCATACATTTTGTTCTCATTTTTCAGATATTTCTGATATAACATAAATTTTTCCTGAAAGCAAAACGACTAACATAATATCCTTTTAAACAAGGGTTAGTGCAAATATTTGAAATGTTTGGGTTTGATTCAAGAGAAATTAGGTATATCAAAATCAATACTTTCTCCCCCTTTTTGTCAGTAATAAAAAAGAAATGCAATAAAATGCAACAGATGCAATAAAAGGATAATATTCATTGATTAACGGAAATAACGCCAGAGGCACAAAAGTACATAAGCAAGGAGCAAAACAAGATAATCTTTTAAACAAACAAACAAAACAACTAAGTGCAACTAAGGATTAAGGTTGGTTGGGGGGAGTTTGGAGAGAATAATCTGGAACATCTTTTCTTGATTATCTAAACGTTCCTTCATTTTGTCCTTATCTTCCTTCAGCTCAGCAAGAGTCTTCAGAATTTCTGGAATCACGCCAAAAGTAGAAGTCCCAACAGCAGTATTCAAATTGTCAAAAATAACAACTAGTTGTTCAGAGCTACGATTTGCAGTTTGCTGGACATCTTCAGAGACAACTTGCTTGCCTTTATCAGATGTGACATTAACCAAGGCAGCATTCTGATTCCTCTCTTCTTCCTCTTTTTCAGGGGCAGGAAGACATAGAGGAGCAAATTTCTGCTTCAAGATTTCCATTGCAGGTACAAGGCACGAATGGAGATTCTTTTCAGCTAATTTGTATCCAAAATTCTTCATCTTTGAGATTTTGGAATCAACCTATTTCTTGTAGGCTTCCCAAGCTGAATCACTTTCTGTTGGATTGACAGATTTGAGACTAATCTGCATAGCAGCATCCAGACGATTGTCGAACTCTAGGTCAAATTTCCGCAGCATCTTACCAACATTAGGATTTTTGGTTTTAGAGATGTTAGGGAATTTGATGGTTAAGTCGCAAATATTGGGGTTGGGATCAGGACCATACATACTGGGTATGACAAGGGAAGGAATATCTTCATAAGCCTCTGAATGAGAAGCATTGGTTAAGTCATCAGGAGTACCCTTAGACATTTGAATATTTGGATTTTCTGAGTAGGGAGCAGTAATAGATGGAGATATGATGGGTGTTGGTAGAGATGATGAATGGTGTAAAAAGGTCATTAATGAGTCTCTCAGGAATCTGAACAGGATGACTGGGAGATGTATCTTTTTTCCTTTCATCAGGAAGTATAGAACATACTTCTGAGAAAGATTAATATAATCAGAAAAATGAGTAGGATGACGGTGGTAAATACTTCCCAACATGTTCTTAAACCAAACTCTTAGAGAATCTTTTAAGAACGATGAAGAAGAATCCTTCTTAGAATCCAGAACAGTTCCTTCTTTGAAGATAGATGCGGTGACTTTAGCTTCCCTTTGCTCATCCGCTTGAACGTTGTAGATTCTTAGCCCTTTTCCATCATGGTAGATTAAATCACAGATGGTCATTTCTGTGATGATGATACGTCTTCCAAAAACAAAGGAGGTGATGACGTTCCTGCTTGTAGTTGCATGAATCCAGAAATCTTTAACCAAGATAGGAAATGTGGGTCCTTGAATTCTTTTAAAGAATTCGTTCAAGCCTTGGAAATCAAGTGTTTAAGTAAGATCACACCCATTATCCTTCAGATTGTTGAAACCCACCATGGTTTCACAAAGAACGTGAAGATCAACTATCGGCGTGTCGAGAGTGATAGAAGATTTCTCTGGAATAGTGAACTGTTTTCCTTGTTGCTGAGATTGAGAGGGATGTCCAGATGATTCAGCCATTGATGTTGATAGTTGAAGTTGAAGAAATGAATACGGAAGGTTTTGGGAGAACAATTGTTCTGAGGAGTTTTAGGGTTTGAATACTAAAAGTGTGGGAGAAGTGAGTGTAGTATGAAGTGTAACAGATGTGATTATATATAGGATCGAAAGAAATCATTAAAATAATTAATCATAATTATACGCACAAAAAGCACAGTAATAGGGGAAGACGTACAAATTTAACCTATTCTCAAGTAGGTTACCAAACCCAATGCTTCAAATCATGATTACGCATGTTCATTAAATAGGACAGTTGTCACCACTAGCGTTCACACGTTCTCAGATGAAAAGACAACAATTAATGTTGTAACTGTTCACAATCCGAAAGACAAATCAAAAGATTTTCTTCTGAAAAGAAACGTTCTAATTCATGAAACTTCCTTACTTCAGAAAGCTCATGTTTCAGAACCAGACGCGTAATAAAATAAACAAATAAATTCATAAGAGTCTTATTTCAGAAGTTCTGGTGACTTAACACATTGAAATTTTATCAACTCATTCTGGACACGGTTTTATAAATAAGTTTTTCAGAATGAATACGAATTTATCTTCAGCAAGGGGTTTTGTAAAAATATCAGCCCACTGATGGTCTGTATCTACAAATTTTAAATGAAAAATGCCCTTCTGAACATAGTCACGTAAAAAATGACATTTTATTTCAATATGTTTGGCCCTAGAATGCAGAATAGGATTCTTGGAAAGACAAATAGCAGAAGTATTATCACAGAAGATAGGAATGTTACTCTCAGAAATCTGATAATCTTCTAACTGATTTTTCATCCAAAGAATCTGTGTGCTACATCCGGAAGCTGCAATATATTCAGCTTCAGGAGTTGATAAAGTAATTATGGACTGTCTTTTGCTGGACCATGAGATCAGATTGTCTCCCAGAAATTGACAACTTCCAGAAGTACTTTTTCTTTCTATTTTGTCTCCAACATAGTCAGCATCACAATAGCCTACCAGTTTGTACTCAGGTGATTTTCTATAAAATAGCCCAAGGTTAGAAGTACCTTTCAGATACTTAAAAAATCTCTTAACAACTGTTAAGTGAGTTTCTCTAGGATCTGATTGGAAACGAGCACTTAGGCACACACTGAATAGGATATCTGGTCTAGAAGCAGTCAGATAAAGGAGAGATCCAATCATACCTCTGAATAGCTTCTGTTCTACCTTACCGCATACCTCTTCTTTCTCCAAAATACACGTAGGATGCATTTGAGTTTTTGCCGGCTTGCATTTTGACATGTTGAATTTATTCAGAAGTTCCTTGGTATATTTTTTTTTATGGATATATGTGCCTTCAGTTCGTTGATCAATTTGAATACCCAGAAAGAACTTCAGTTCTCCCATCAAGCTCATTTCAAATTCATCCTACATAAACTTAGAAAATTCCTTGCACATGGAAATATTAGTAGAACCAAATATAATATCATCAACGTAAACTTGCACAACCAGAATGTCTTTTTATAGGTTTTGCAAAAAAGTGTTGTATCCATTTTTCCTCTGGTAAAGTTATTTTCCAAAAGAAAGTTCCTTAGCCTTCCATACCAAGCTCTAGGAACTTGTTTCAGACCGTATAACGATTTTTTAATTTTGAAAATGAAATCTGGGTTTTCAGAACTTTCAAAACCAGGAGGTTGGTGCACATACACTTCTTCTGAAATATACCAGTTTAAGAATGCACTCTTTACATCCATCTGATATAAAGTGATGTCATGATTTACAGCAAAAGAAATTAAGAGACGAATAGATTCTAACCTGGCAACTGGTGCAAAGGTTTCAGTATAGTTTAATCCTTCTTGCTGACTATAACCTTGTGCTACCAGTCGTGCTTTGTTTCTTACGACCTCACCTTTTTCATTAAGCTTGTTTCTAAATACCCATCTGGTTCCAACGACGTGGACACCTTTTGGTTTCTGAACAAGATCCCAAACATAATTTCTGGTGAATTGATTTAGTTATTCTTCCATAGCCAAAATCTAATCATTGTCTTGAAGAGCTTCATCTATAGAGGTTGGTTCGATGAGAGAGACCAAGCCAAGAAGAGTTTCTTCAGAAGGTTTGAATGATGATCTGGTTCTGACTGGTGCGTCTTTATCTCCCAGAATCAATTCTTCAGAATAAGAGGTTCTTGGTCTGCTTTTCTTCTGAAGAGATGGTCCAACAATAGTTTCTGATTGAGTTATTTCTGAGTCTTTAGTTTCAGCAGCTATATCTTTATCTCCAGAGTCTTTATCTTTAGGTTCTGAGAAGGTGATTTCTAAATCTGCAAGTTTCTCAACTAGCTTTAACTTTTCAGGGTCAAGCTTATCATTGAATCTAACATGAATTGATTCTTCAACAATTCGTGTTTCTGTGTTATAGATTCTGTAGCCTTTTGAGCGTTCAGGATATCCTAACAACAAACACTTTTGAGCCTTAGAATCAAACTTGCCAAGATTCTCCTTAGTGTTTAACATAAAACATGTATAACCAAAGGGATGAAAATAAGATATGTTGGGTTTTCTGTTCTTCCACAATTCATAAGGAGTCTTACCCATAATAGGTCTAATAGAGATTCTGTTCTGAATATAACATGTTGTGTTTACTGCCTCTGCCCATAAATGCTTAGCCATATAGTTTCTTGGATCATGGTACGAGCCATTTCTTGCAAAGTCCTATTCTTCTTTTCTACAACTCCATTTTGTTGTGGAGTTCTAGGACAGGAGAAATCATGGGAAATGCCATGAGAATCAAATAGATCCTCAAAGTATCTGTTCTTAAATTCTCCGCCATGATCACTTCTGACTTTGACTATTTTGCAATTCTTCTCTGTTTGCACTTGAGAGCAAAAGGTAGAGAACATAGAATGCGACTCATCCTTGTGTTTCAAGAACTTTACCCATGTCTAACGACTATAGTCATCAACTATAACTAATCCATACTTCTTTCCACTAATTGAAGCAGTTTTCAATGGCCCAAAAAAATCAACGGTTTAGAGGTGGAAACAACATTTTTAGCTTTAAAGGAAGTTTTAGAGAACTTGCCTTTCTAACATGCTTCACAAAGAGCATCTGAAGCAAACTTCAGGTTTGGTAAGCCTTTGACCAGTTGTTGAAAAGTAATTCAGTGGGGGTTTTTGTTATCGTATCCGCAGGGATTGTGTGATATTACCGCAGTTCTACAGCTGAAATTGTTTTAAACTTAGGGTAACAAAGAGTTTGGTTGATTTGTAACAGAACGTTTGCATGAAAAGTTAATAACAATGGTAAAAGAAATTGGTTTTTAAAACGTTTGGTAAAAGCATGCCAAGATTAGGGTTCGATAATCCGTTTCATACGTATTTACTCTATAGAGTATGTGAACTTGTTAACAATGAATATAATCACATATCCTCTCAACATGTTTATCTCTAACACATGTTGTGAGATTTACCTTATTGATCCTTAGATGATATCTCACTCTAACTATCAATATGATAACATTAAAAGGTCAATATTTATGAACATCAACTCTCAAAACTATCTCTAGCCTCATGATTGTTGATGGATTAAAACTTAGGTCAAGTCTTAGAACATATTTCTCAATCATGAACCAAAACAAAGTATAAATCATACAAACAAAGTTTTTCACCATATATTAATCATCAACAAGGTTCACAAACTATTTATCAAGATCAATACATACAAAAGAAAGGATTACCTACCACTAATCTTGACACAAAAGGTGTTTAGCTACCCATTGACATGGTAGCTTGATTCACAAGTATCGGGAGGAGATGAAAAAGCATTCGCGTCGAATAATCGAGATCGGATGCAAATCCAGCTTCTCTATGTGAAATCTCACTCTTAGATGATGAAAACTCATAAACTTAGGTTATGGTGTGTAAAAAGAGGTTATGATCCCCAAAAAATAACAAAAAGTGCTTAAATACATCACTTGAAATCTGCCATGTTTGCACTGCGAACAATTCATTCGCCTAGCGAACAGCAAAATAGGCACCTGATGTGCCTCTGTACAGTTAAACCGCCCCTGATAAAAATTAGATGTTCGTAGTGCGAATAAATATTTGCCTAGCGAACTATTCGCCTATAAGTTCGCACAACGAACTTAGGTCCCTTTTCTTACTGCCTCTTCTATGATGTCCTTCGCCAGGTCTTCGCTGGAGCGTTGTCATAGCGAACATTCACTGGAAAGTTCGCAAAGCAAACTTTGGTGCCTTTTCTTACTGCCTCAAGTCTGGGAGTATTCGCTGGAACTTCGCTAGATGTTCACCCAGCGAACATTCGCTAGCAAGTTCGCACAGCGAACTTACTGAAGTTTCTTCATTTCCTTTGGCAACTTGAATCACTTTTGTTGTGTCTTACTTCTTTGATGACTTAATGCCTTTTTCTGCACAATAACACACAAATTACAAGTACCAAAGGTATTTTCACAATATTTGAAGAATGACAACTTTCAAGAATAAATTCCAATAATTCAACATAAAAGAGTTGAAAAATGCCAAGTATAAGTGACAAATATAAGGCATGTTTGACATCTAACAAAATCTCCCCAACTAACTATTTGCTTTTCCTCAAGCAAAGTATGCCTCTCACTGAAAACAAGAGGATTTACTCAAGCATTTAACTCAACCAAGAAAATATTTAAGGCTCAAATAAACAACAAATGCAAACAAACAACGATTACAAATTCCTATAATCGAACAATGCAAAAGAACTTAGTTCTTAAACAAATATCAGACAATGTTTCAAGTAACAACTAAACTATCATGCTCATATCACTCTAACACTCCTCTTCGAAAAATGAATTGAAGGAAAAACGCGCTTACAAACGCAATTACGTTCATCTGACAAATGATGCAAATACAAACCAATTCATACAGTATCTAAACGATCAATAAAGAAATCATGGAAGCAAAAAGATCATTAAGGGCTTTTAAGGTTGTAGCTTGGTCGGGTTTACAATAAAGGGACAATTCTAAAGGCCATTGAATCGAAATTTTTGATGCAAAAGACATTCACTAAACAAGGTATTCACACATCTCAACTTCATTAACCATTTTCATTCCTTTACCACAAACCTTCTCAAACTTCCTTATGCACAATTATTTTGGTCTCTATTTTTCTCATTCAAGCAAGCATTCTTTTTCTTTGTTTTTCACATTCATATTCACATTTTCTTTTTCTTTTCATGCTTGCTTGAAATTTTTCAAAAGTTTTAGCAACTTACCAATCTTCTTTTTCATTCTCCCCAACTTATTTTCAACTAAACCTTAAGTGAATGCTCCTTACTTTTTAAGGCAAGGAAATCAATGAAAACAATGTTCAAAGGTTCAAGAAGAAATTTTTTAGAATCTCTCAAAATTCAATGATGAACTAAATGTTCAAATTATGTACATACACAAAGTTCATCACTAAGACGAGATCTAAACTGTTTAGGCTCAAAGGGCTAACGAATACTCACTACTCACAGATCAATTACTGTTTGGAAATGGTTGTGCTAATTATCAACAAATGCCTTGATCATTTCTAATGCTTCCACAATATCAAATAAATCATAAGATAAAGCATGAATTAAAAGTAAAAAAACAAAATTCATCAGCAATCCTATGCATTTAGTAGACAATGGAGATTTCTCACCATTTTGGCTTTTGGACCTAAGTGATATAAGCAATCAACAAAGTTGCAACAAGAAACAACATTACATTTGCAAAAAGACAAGAAGTTCTAACACATTCTAAATCCTAGAAATAGGTAACCATGTACCTTGCCAACAAATACATGCTTAAGTACTATCATTGCCATCCAAACTTGGAAGAATCTTCCTTGATGAACAACAACACCAACCTAGAAGTTCTTTCAACTCAACACCCAAAAATGGAAACATTAAAATTTCCACAAGTATACCAACAATACAATTTAAGAGTTGAACATTCTTTAACTAAAGAATTCAACTCTTAACAACAATAAAAAAACGAAAAATAAAAATGAAAGCTGAACAATTCAACTGAACAACAATACTAACAATAATAGTGTGCTATGGTGTTAAAAACACCAACAAAAGTATTTGTACCTCACAACGGTACATAGTACATCAAAATACTACAACTATCCAAAATATTCCACATAGTGGATGAAGTACAATAAAAACTAATACAATAAATATAATAATAAGAAAACTTCACTTTGAAGATCAAAAGAAGCACAAAATGACATCAAAACAGAACTAGTCCTCCTCGGACTCAAAACCAGATACCTTAACCTCCTCATCCTCGAAACCAGATACCTCAACACCCTCATCATCATCCTCAGCATCCTCAGGCTCAGCTGCAGCTACCCCATCTCTAAAATCTGGCCTGGCCTCAGGCCAACCAGCATGGGCTAGGAATTGCTCCCTAGTCATCATCGAATGGTCTGCGGAAGGTTCTCTAAACTACAGCTGCAAAACCTGCATAGAATCGTGCAAATCAAGCATGGCGCGCTGAGATGCCGCCATCCAATCCCAGTTATACTGGTAAATCTCTCTCTGATATGGGTAGAATCCCTAAGATCCTAAACCACCAGACCCATCACCTGTCCCTGTACCGGCATCAGCACCAGCACCAGAGGACTCTCCTCTCAACCCCTTCGGCTTATAGAACTTATCCACGTACCTGTCATCAATCGCAGCCGGAATCGTAACCTGACGGCGGGAGGGTAAATTTACCCTCGCGTGCACACATAAAGTCATGATCAAGCAAGGAAAGACTAGAGGACAATTCTTCCTTGAGGTCGAACCTAGTCCACTTTCCACTACAGCACGCATCTCATCAGCTATAATTCGGGCCACATCAATTTGAACATTTGTCATAATGTTGTGGACAAGGCGAGCAACATGTATAGTAATGGTAGAAGAGTGCGACTTTGGCTTGATATTCGTTAAAACCAACAACAAAATTAGCTGAGCCAAAGGACGCATGTCCTCTCTATGGTACCTCCTTGGAACCCCAGATGGGTTCAATTCAACCGTTTTTCCCTCACGCAATAAATTGCGAGTGATGGCATTCGTGTCCCTGTCACTATGTCAAACAAGGGCTACGACAGCGCTTTTTTTGGCCTTTAACAGCGCTTAAAAGCGCTGCCTAAGGTGGCGCTGTCGTAGGTAAAGACAACGCTTTTTTTTTATGAAAAAGCACTGCTAAAGGCCTACTTTAGGCAGCACTTTACCTTTAAAAGCGCTTTCTAAAGTAGGCCTTTAGCAGCGCTTTTTCCTTTAAAAGCACTCTCTAAAGTGAGCCTTTAGACAACGCTTTTGAAAGCGCTGTATAATGTATACGTATAAAATTTTAATGAATTTTTTTATATACCTTTAGAGAGCGCTTTTACAGGAAAAAGCGCATTCTTTTGTCCCCCTTTAGACAGCGCTTTTTAAAGCGCTCTCTAATGTATACCTATAATTTTAATGAATTTTTTTCTATACCTTTAGAGAGCGCTTTTTAGAAAAAGCGCTTTCTTTTGTGAACTATAGGCAGCGCTTTTTCTAGAAAGCGCTGTCTTTTCTATACGTATAATTTTAATGAATTTTTTTAAAAATCCCATTTTAACCCTTTTTTATGCAGAAACCTGTATAATTCAAGCTATTTCAATAAACCTGTATAATTCACATTTCCATTAACAATTTCTAGTATGATTCATTAACCATTTCCACTAATCCCATAAATCACATAAACCACATAAACCATTTCCATTATAATTCAAGTCATTTACATTAACCATTCACAAAACTATACAATTACAATCCAAAATCACATAAATAACATAAACCATTCACAAAACTATACAATCCCATAAAATAAACCATTCACAAAACTATACATTCACATAATCCCATAATCCTATACCTTATATGATTCTTTTTCCAATAAGGTATTCGCACAATTCCTCCTTAATTTCTTGCAATTTATCCTTCGTGTAATGAGAACAAGCGTATTCATCAAAGTACTACATAACAAAACAAAATATGCATTATTTAGTTTAAAATAATAAATTATATGACATATCCGATAAATATTAAAATAAATCCTAAGTTATAAATCCATGCATACCATGATAGGAATCTCTAATCGATCCATTTGAAGGATTTCTCTCATAAACCTCAAAACGAAATACCCGCAGTCTATGCCATTACGCTGACGAGGACACTACGTATAGACAAACAAATAAGAATTAATATATAGTTGTTTTGTGTTATCAAGTAGCATCACTAATAAGCAACATTGTGAAAATTAATATACCTCCACTTTGACCCATGTAACGCTGGTTGCTTTAGCCCGTGCTACTCGAGCTTCTCTTTGTGCTCGGTATACTAGTATTGCTCTATAAAAGAAAAACGTAAATTTAGAACAATCTCACAGAAATAATTAAATATACAAATACACACGAATATTTCGAACTATCTCACTTACGTATCAACCACATCCTTCATACTCTCATATGTTGACCAATCATGATCCAATGAATTCAGATAATAGACCACTTCTCTTGTAGGATTAATGGCAACCAACAACCAGTGTCCACTGTAAAATATAACAAAAGTTTAGATGGATAATTTCTACACAAAAGATACAAAGATTAGAATGAAATTAGAATGAAAATCTTACCCGTTTCCAGTATTATACGGTAAAAGAAACAAACTTTCTGTCTTGCTGGCCATAAATCTCTCAATTAAGTGGTCTCTTACTGAAAGTGGATTCATACCAATTGCCGGTGCATTGACACAGGTGCAAGAGAAGAAACGGAATTTGTTTGACAATTGTGTCCCGCACATCAATTTTTCATACAAGCACCTTAAATAAAAACATAATAAACATTAGACTATTTTCATTGAAATGTGTAAATAAAATGTTCAACTAAATAAATAATAGATTAATCGGAGTACCAGATGTATGAATGCATAACACCGATGCCTAATTTAAGATACTTGAAAATCTGCTCCATGTCCTCTCTTCCGATTATCTCAGAATGAGGAAAACCAAAAACACCTTCGTCCATGTCTATTTGACGAATAGCACCATCCATCAGATCTGATGTTGCCACAAGTGTTTCAAGACACGACTGAAAGTGAGGAGGAGCTCTTTTTACCTGCACGGTCCTATTAGGAGCTTTTTTCTTGCTGGCCTGTTGTGAAGCTTGAGCAGGAACCTAACAATCATATTAGTTAGGTAAAGTAGAAAATCATGAAACTTTTGAATTCGGATAATAGAATAACACTTAAAATGTACCTCTCTTTGTGATGAAACAGACTCGTTTTGCCGCAAAACCCCTTTATCCTTAGCTGCGGGTTTTGTAGGAGTCTAACATTTTCATGTAAAAAAAATGTACGTAATGGTTCAGAATGATTTTCATAATGGTTCAGAATTGACATTTGAATACTAAGAGATTCGTAATGGTTTTCAACATACCTCATCATCTATGGAAATGAGGTCTAACGGCCATGCAACAAACGAACCTATTGCATCTCGCAGCAATGTAACCTCTGAAACCGAGTCAGGCATAGGTAGTACCGCATCAGTATCTAAAGCGATATCAACCGACACTTTCAGATATCCATGAGGGAGCGGTTTATGGTGAAGTAACTCTCCCACTTTGTTATGCACTTTTCCCTTGCCAACCATGCGATAAGTCGGTAACGACAAATACAGCTGACAAGATGAAATGCCCTGAAGCAATAATAAATATGTAACTGTTAATGTGTATAAAGGTCAATTAAAATAAATGTGTTAATTTAATTAAAATAAATATGTGCTAATTACCTCAGGAATTTTATTTTGACAATTGATACTAGCTTTGTCACTAGTATCTTTCAACACGGAACCGCGTTTTCCGCCTCATATCTCTCTTTATCCTTTTGCAATTCACGGACTTGCGCTTTTAGTTCCTCCAGTGATTGCATGACTTCTTGGCTGCTGGGATTTTTTCTCTTTGGTTGCTTATACAACGAAGATGGAGTCACACCAAATCCTTTACCTCTCACCCGACCGGAATACTCAGGAACATTTAGTACTCGACTAAGAATGCTCCTTCAATCCTCATCATCTGTTTTTAAGGATTTAGATAGAGTCTCCTGAAATTCATTGACATATCAAAAATTATTAGTGGGGATTAAAAATTAATTATATTTTAATAAAATTTCGATTAACTTAAAGACATAATGTTATACTTACACATTCGTCATAAACATGTTGAACATCTTCCCTAACAACTCCATCCTTGCCCACACGAGCTTCCTTCCACAAAACATGGTCCGGAAGTGATGTTTCTTCACTTTTCGTCTCTTATAACTACGCATTGAGATAAAATCATCAATTATAACACAATAATACAATTAATAAAATCATAGCATTAATATATACTTACCAAATTTTGTTGTAACAGTGCATATCCCGTTCGACCTTTTCTGTACGGATACGCGGGTTTTGATGCTCTTTGGCGATTAATGGCACTCAATTCCTGGATAAACAAGTTTAAGTCATATCATAACAAACTAATGCAACAAGTATATAATACAATTAATAGACATGACAAGATAACATTACATTGAATTTTTCGGTTTTACGTTTGGCTACAAAAGTGCCCCATTCTTCCGGTGTAATCAAGTCTGCATACAATTGTGGAAGTTCTGCTTCTACAAAAAAATTTCCTCATCCTTAAGATATTTGTTTGATAATAAGGCTCGAAACCCTCTGTGTCTCTTTCCGGCCAATTGAAGACAATACTTTTGCCGGCTTTCATCAATATTAAAGGACCTCTACAAAAAAACATACACATATAAACATAAAGTGTGTTAGTATAAGTAAATTAAAGACTTAATCGTCAACAAAAATCTAATAACATCAATCATATTTGGTAAGAACCTGTATCTCAGTCCATATCTTATCTTTACCAGCTTGCAACAATGGATTCCTCCAATTATCACTGGTAATTGGAATGTGCTGACGGACAAGTGAACCAATGTATGAAGGCAACATTGAACCGTTAGGCTCAATTAGTTGGTTCTCAGCACTCCAATGTACATCAAATTTGATCCCTTTATCTCTAGCACGGATGATTGACTTCATAATAGTTATTCCTCGTTTTATTTCACTTTCTACATTCGAAGCTTCATTCTGAGCTTCATTTGTATCATGTGTCTCGTGTGTGTCTTCCTGGTCACTAGCCATTTGACCTGTAAGAAAGAAAAAAAAAATTAAATGACAAATATAAAAATCCATAATCCATAATTCATTGAATGATATAAGCTATATATAACATGACAACTAATTAATATTATTGAATGATATAAGCTATAATTTTATAACTAGTACCTTTTTCACTAACGTCTCTTTCTTTTCTTGGTTGGAATATGTTCTACCCGTCTCTTAACAACACGGACGGTTGGATTGATCCAAATACCCTCATTATGATCATTTCTAGTATATGATTCATTCGCTATAATATTTTCATCTTGATCATTTCTAGTAAATGATTCAATATCAACATCAATATCACCTTGATCTCCAATGTTTTCATCAATTACTTTGTTAGATAAAAGCACTATAGACCATTTTGTACTTGTCGGATCAGTGACATAGAACACTTGTTTAGCTTGAGAGGCTAGAATAAAAGGCTCATCTTTGTACCCCACCCTATTAAGATCCACTTGCAAAAATCCTGACTTATCCATTCGTACGCCATTATTATTTTCAACCCACTTGCAACGAAATATAGGAATCTGAAACTTCTCATAATCAAACAACCAAATGCGCTCGATAACCCCAAAATATGACAGATTTGCAAATTTGGGATTTAAGTCTTTCACACTTGAAATGTGCATTGCTTCAGCTACCACGGTGACACCACTATTTTGCATAGTACTTTTATCATCTTGTTCTTTGGTATAAAATGTGTATCCATTAATTGCGTATGCGCTATAAGAAAACACAACCAAACTTGGACCATATGCTAAACATCTCAACCTTTCTGTTATTGAAGCGGGATCTAAATAATAATTTGAATAAATATGATCCTTAAACCAAGGTATGAAACTTAGATTGTGCTCTCGTACTATCCAATTCTCATTTCTATTCGGATTTAAACCTCAGAGAACATCCTTGTGCATTTCAACATACGGCTCAACCTCATTCTCATTGTGCAGAACATACAAATGCACTTGATCCCGTTCGACCCTTGATACTGTCACAACTTCATTTCCAATTAACCTTTTTCCTTCTTTTTTTTCGACAATATGAGATTTGGGGAGTCCAATTGATTGTACATTGGACAGATATTCAGTACAAAACTCAATCGCTTCTTCAACAATGTATCGTTCGGCAATACAACCCTCTGGTCGACTTCGGTTTTTCACATACCCTTTTAATATTTTCATATAACGTTCAGCAGGGTACATCCATCTCATATAAGCCGGTACACACAATTGTGTCTCTTTCACCAGATGAACAACTAGATGAACCATTATGTCAAAAAACGAGGGAGGAAAATACATTTCAAGATCACACAAAGTAATAGCTATTTCTTTTTGCAATGTTGGTAAGATCGTAGGATCGATCACCTTACTGCAAATTGACTTGAAGAAAAAACACAATTTAGTTATTGCGCTTCTTACTTTTTCTGGCAGAATAGAACGTATACCTATTGGTAGAAAATGTTCCATTATAACATGGCAGTCATGTGTCTTTAAACTCTTTAACTTGAGGTCTTTCATAGACACAAGTCTTCTAATATATAAAGAGTATCCTTCTGGAACTTTAACTTCACTTAGAAAATTACACAATACTTTTTTCTCCTTTCTAGATAGAGTATACGCAGCAGGTGGTAGATATGTTCGTTTTCCTTTCTTCAATGGTCCTAATTCAGTTCTTATCCCCATCGTTATCAAGTCCTTTCTTGCTTTAAGGCCATCCTTAGACTTTCCTTGTATATTGAGTAACGTACCAATAACACTGTCAAATACATTTTTTTCAATATGCATAACATCGAGAAAATGTCTTACATACAACGACTTCCAATATGGCAGTTCAAAAAAAATTGACCTCTTCTTCCACCCACTCTTGACAAGTGTATGTGCAAAAGGTTTTCCAAACTGAGTACTCACATCTTTCACCTTTTCAAAAATTTGATCACCTGTCAATATAGTTGGAGCTCTACCTTGTTCTGGCTCTCCATTGAATGCTTTTCTCCACCCACGATAGTGATGATTAGAATTTAAGAATCTACGATGACCGAGAAAAACATTCTTCTGACCAAACTCCAATTGCGTTCAATCTGTTTTATCTTCACAAATAGGACACACACATTAACCTTTTATGCTGTACCCTGATAGATTTCCATATGCTGGAAAATCATTAATTGTGCCAAACAACATCGCCCTCAAGTTGAAACTTTCTTTCCTATACCCATCATAAACCTCCACACCGTTCTCCCACAAAAACTTTAAATCTTCGATTAAGGGTGCCAAGTATACGTCTATGTCATTCCCTGGTTGTCTAGGCCCAGAAATTAACATAGATAACATCATGTACTTACGCTTCATACATAGCCATGGAGGTAGGTTATAAATCATTATGATCATAGGCCAAGTGCTATGTGAGATACTTTGAAGACCGTGTGGGTTCATTCCATCAGTAGATAATGCCAAGCGAAGGTTTCTTGCTTCTTTTCCAAATTCAGGATAATCATCATCAATTTTCATCCACTGTGGTGAATCTACCGGATGTCAAAACTTTCCATCAATAATTCTTTCATCTGCATGCCAAGTCAAGTGTCTTGAATCGGTCTCACTACGAAACATGCGTCTAAATCTCGGAATTATAGGAAAATACCATAAGACTTTTGCTGGAGATAACTTTTTCTTATATCGAGAGACACCGCATTTAGGACACTCATTTAACGATGCATACTCATTTTGAAACAAAACGCAATCATTTGGATATGCATGTATCTTATCATAGCTCATGCCAATAGAGCCCAACATCTTTTTGGCCTCATATGTTCGATTGGGAAGAACATTATCCTCTGGAAGCATATCTTTCATAAGGGCCAATAACTCTGTGAAACTTTTATCCGACCATCCATTGCCTGCCTTTAAGTTGTACAACTTTAATACCGCAGACAATCTTGTGAATTTAGTGAAACCATTATACAACGGTTTCTCTGCATCGCTTACCAACCTCTCAAACATTTTGGGACAATCCTTAAGATCTTCTTCAAGTGCTTCTGCAATCTCTTCGACTCGATCAGAATCGTATGTATTTGTGCCATTGTCGTTTGAAGCATAGGTCGTAGTATCCCCCGGTTCAACATTCCCGTTAATCTTCTCACCATGCAAATTCCAACATGTATAACTTCTATCAATTCCACGCCTCATTAAATGCGATGCCAACTGAACCGCGTCAACCCGACTCCCAAAACAGCAACCCAAGCAAGGACATATCATTCGACTGGGGTCTTTGGCGTGCGCAACAGCAAACTTAACGAATTCTGATACCCCATTCTCATACTCTTTCGACAATCGACTTGAATACATCCATTTCTTATCCATAGTTATACTAATTAAACTAAACAAAAACAAAAATAAAAAATATTTACCTGTAGGGAACCAATCCGACTTTCATACTTTGATCACAAGTAACCCCTATATATAGCAAATTCAATAAGTTAGTAACCCCATTATATCAGTTCATTCAAAGCACTAATAATTACAGTGGCGAGAGAGAACAACTAATTACCTGTAGAGATGTAAACAACTTCTAGACCCACACAGTGTCCAGATAGGTTAGAATTACCAAGATCCCCCTGTACACGTATCATAAAATGAAATATCATTAATTGACCAATTATGAGTCATAACTTGATAAGTGGCAACATGTAATCACAAACAAGCAACAATTAGAGGTAAACACCTACATATCCCAAGTACTTGACCAAATACTCAAGAGCAAGCATACTTAAACAAGTAACCAAGCATACTTAAACAAGTAACCAAACATTAGAGCAATTCATCCTAAACCTAACAAGATTCAAATCTAAGCAATACCTAAACAAGTAAACATGCACCTACCAAACGTGCTTTATGAATAATTCAATCCTATATAAAAAACTTATACTAAGTCTTTAATATAAGATACTAAGTTTCAAATGTTTACTATTTTTCCATACAGAAGTAATGCAGTAAGTATTTTCAGCACTCATTCAGTCTAATCTACTTACTATCTAAACACCAAACTCTTCTCCTCCAAGTGTTCTACATGAAAACTCAACAAGATACATGCTAATAATACCAAATCAGGATTAACATTTTAAATTATTAGTGAGAATTACTTCACACAATGCAAGAAAAGGAAGGAACCAAATTTCAGTCAATGATCTCACTGTACATACAAACAAACAACAAACAACAAACAAGTTGTATAAAGCATAATCTCACTGTACATACAAGTCGTGGCCCGATTGATACAAAATTGAATCCAACTGATAGCACGCATCTATTTTGCTCATGAATTTCATCTTGACTCCCAATTCACAATCATAAATACTAATTCATTCTAACAAATCATTACCTAAACTTAGTGTATTAGCCACTTGTTTTTGTCAACTTCGTTAGCCATTTTTCTTGTCATTTGATATATGACTTGAATCTTGAACTACTTTGAGATTTATATATGATATATCAGCTTATAATTTTGCTGTCACTTGTTTTTAGTTAAAATTGTCATATTTTCACAAGTACCTCTCTTTGTGATGAAACAAAACGACGGCAAGAATGTAAGAAACAAGAACAATGTAAGAAACAAGAACAATGTAAGAAGCAAGAACAACAACAACAACATACCTCTTCTTCATTTTCGTCTTCTTCTTCACGGCGACAATGGACGACGGCAATGGAAATGGTAAGGGTTTCAGAACGACGGCAATGGCAATGGCAAGGGTTTCAGAACGACGGCAATGGCAATGGCAAGGGTTTCAGAACGACGACAATGACAATGGCAAGGGTTTCAGAACGAAAGCAAGAATGAACGAAAGCAAGGGTTTCAGAAAGAAACGGTCGAGAGAAGAAAATGAAAAGAAGTTTCTGAAAATGATTAGAAATGTGTTTTATATTTTAATTCATAATTGACCTTAGAGAGCGCTTTTCAAAAAGCGCTTTCTTAAGTGCTACCTCTAAGAGCGCTTTCCTTAGAAAGCGTTTTCTTAAGTGGGGATAATTTAAGACCTATAGAAGCGCTTTCTGAAAGCGCTTTCTAAGGTTAACCTATAGCAGCGCTTTTTTAAAGCGCTTTCTAAGGTAATACCTATAGCAGCGCTTTTCAAAAAGCGCTTTCTAAGGTGGCTTCAATTTAGGGCATTTAGTAGCGCTTTTAAAAAGCGCTTTCTAAAGGCTGTCTTTTGCAGCGCTTTTTTTTAGCGAAATTTTTTAAAGACTTATAGCAGCGCTTTTTGCAAAAAGCGTTGTCTTTATGGCGATGCGAAAAACCAATTTTGGCGTAGTGTGTGCAATCTCAAAGTACGGTGGTAGGAGTCAATCTCATTCTCTCTTAAGGTCATCGGGTTATCTAGAACCGTGTTTATTGTATCCCGATCAAACTTCACAACTTTTCCACATACCAAAGTCTTCCATGCAAATTCCTCATGATCATCGGGGAACACATTCACGTAGAATTTCTGAATCATCTCCACATTGTAGCTGTTTACGGGAGTGATCAATTTCCCCCATTTCTTACTTTTAAGGAGTGTCGCTACTGCTCGGTAGGCTCCTTGTGGGTTCAAGTTGAATCGCTTCTCTGGCAGGATTCTCCTTCTTTCAAGAGTCAAATACCGAGCAGCCTGTTTTGCTCCTCGAAAACGGTCATTATCAAACTGGATTGGTACTGGTCGAGAAGAGCTTCTGGTTTTTCTTTTCTTTAAAGAAATAATTTTTGGTGCCATCTGCAAAACCATCAGTAAAAATAAATAACCAGCCAACAAACAGTTTCATTAGCAAGGAAACAAAATAACTAAAATCAAAATTAGAAACAAGCAACAATTTTTTTTGAAAAATCTGCTCTGTTCGCCCAGAAGTTCGCAAGGCGAAGCCCTGGCGAACATTCGCCCCAGATTCGCGAGGCGAAGTCCTGGCGAATATTCGCCCCAGATTCGCAAGGCGAACTAGTGGCAAACCCTGCGAATTTCTAACTCAGTAGGTTCTGCCTACCTATCCAAAACAACAAAAACTTTCACAAACAATTTCTATTATTAATGCTTGAATACATATCTACATGCAAAAACAACAAAACATTAAGAACAGACAGCATTGGTACATTCTACCCTAGAATCAAATTTTCTCTAAGTTCAACCTAACCCTAACCACATGTTCTAACAAGACTCAAAAGAGAGAAAGAGAGTCAAACCTGAACTTGGTAAGATTAGCTTGGAAAAAATTCGTGAGAAGATGGAGAAATTCAAAGAGCTCGTGAGAGAGAATGCAAAGTGTAAGTGTGCTTATTTGAGAGTGAGAGTGGCAAAGGAAGGGTATGGTTTTCTCCCAAGTCAGAAAAATTGGGTCTTGGGCCTAAACATCTAGCCCACCAACTTTTTTTAACCCTTTTTTAAGTGATGTGGCAGCAGACACTTTATGTCTGTCTCGCTACATTTGCAATGCGATCTGGCTAGCGAATACTCGCTCCAGGTTCGCAAAGCGAACGTCCCAGCGAACATGACAACATTTTGAAATTTTTTACAGGCTGCTACCATCCTTGCTACACACTCTAAACAACTTAATACACAAGAAATAGTAAAAAAAAATTCAGAAATACTTACAATGTTGGGGTGCCTCCCTACTAGCGCTTTGTTAAACGCCGTTTGAGCTCGACAGTCGAGAAGCTTGAAACCTCGAAACCAAAAGCTCACAAATTAGCTTCCAAGAAAAACAACGCTCCACAAACAAAGACTTCAACCATTATCATGTCCAGTTTTTTATCCCCTTTTCCTTAAAAAGGAAATATCCCAACATGATTTCATCATTGCCACTTTCGCGTCTTCATCCTTCTTTTTCCGCAAAGCCTCTCTTGCACATTCTTTTTCTTTATAAGTGTCATCTTTCACTTGACTTGAATACATCACTCCATTGAAAAGTGTGAAACATGCTTCTTCCTCTTTTCCACTGGACTTAATCCTCACCTTCATGATTCCTTTATCAATATCAACTAACATTTTTGCGGTTTTCATGAAGGGTCTTCCAAGAATGATTGGAGTATCCTCATCTTCAACCATATCAATGATCACGAAATAAACCGAAAATAAAAATTTGTTCACTTTTAATAGCACATCCTCCACAACACCATGAGGACGAGTCCTTGACTTGTCCGCAAGTTGCAATGCCATGGTGGTTGATTTCACGTCCATGTTCTCAAGTCTTTTAACCACGGACAAAGGAATTAAATTGATTCTAGCACCCATGTCAATCAAAGCTTTACATTTAAAATCATTACCTATAGTGATAGGTAAAGCTACTCTTCCCGGATCTTTTTCTTTCCGCAGAAGCATACTTTGAATAATGGCACTACAATCGGCATTGAGATCAATGTTCTCCTTATCCGTGCACTTCTTTTTTTTCGAAAGTACGTCTTTCATAAATTTGACATACTTAGGCATTAGCTCGAGAGCCTCAGAGAAAGGAACAGTTAGTTGCAACCAACTAAATAAGTCTAAGAATCTCGCATAATGCATATCGTTTTCCTTTTTCTTAGGAGCAAGAGGATATGGTAACCTTCTATGTAAAACTTCTTTCTCATACTCCTTTCTTTTTGTATTTTTTTTCTTTATCTCTACATCATTTTTTTCAACTTCAAAGAAAAAAAAAGGATGAAGAAAAAGAAAGGAGTATGAGAAAGAAGTTTTACAAAGAAGGTTACCATATCCTCTTGCTCCTAAGAAAAGGCTCTGGTTGTTGCTCGGCTAATTGCTTCGCAAGTTGCCCAACTTGAGATTCAAGATTCTTAATTGAAGCTTTAATACTCTTTTGAGTGGCCATTGATAATTGCATGAATTGTGTGAAAGTCTCTTCCATTTTTGAACATCCACCTTGATCTTGTGTGGATTGATAAGGATTTTGACGGTATCCATGTTGATTTTGATAATTCCCTCTTGGTTGGTAACCTTGATTGTTTTGGTAAGGTGGTCTCCCTTGATAGCCTTGATTTGGATTTCCAGCATAATTCACTTCTTCCGCTACCGGAGGACAATATCCGGTAGGATGATCTCCTCTGCACAATTCACAAATAGCTATCTAAACACTATTGATTGGCAAGTCTTGCATCTCTTTAAGTTTTTGTGGAAGCTTTGACATTTGTTGTGTCAACAACTCCACTTGTTGGGATAATAATTTGTTCTGAGCAAGAATTGCGTCACTAGTCCCCAATTCAAGAATTCCCAGTTTCTTTTGCGGTGTACCACAGTTATGATTCCCTTGATGATCGTTTAGTGCCATCTTGTCGATGATAGCAATTGCTTCCTCCGCGCTTTTGGTCATTAAAGAACCGCCCGCAGTAGCATCCAACAAGGTCTTGTGAACCATTTGGAGACCATTTTTGAAAATATGCACTTGCGTAAGTTCATCAAAACTATGTCCTCTGCATTTTCTTAGCATGGATTTGAATCTCTCCCAAGCTTCGTTGAGGGATTCATTTCCACCTTGTGAGAAAACCGCGATTTCCGTTTTTGCTTCCCTAAAACGATTATGTGGAAAAAATCGTTCCAGGAATTTTTCTTCCAACACGTTCCAATCTGTCATAATCATAGTCGACT
Source organism: Lathyrus tuberosus (assembly GCA_022829125.1). Classification (NCBI taxonomy): domain Eukaryota; kingdom Viridiplantae; phylum Streptophyta; class Magnoliopsida; order Fabales; family Fabaceae; genus Lathyrus; species Lathyrus tuberosus. The sequence goes on along the minus strand of JALAZF010000574.1, from coordinate 845,231 downwards.
GATCAAGGTACCATTCCTTTGCCTTCCCTATCAAGGAATGAGGAAAGAGTCTCTTGAACAACGACTCCTCTTCAGCTTCAGGCACTCCAGTTGCACCCGCAATTTCGTAAAATTTTGTAAGATGAGTGAAGGGATCCTCATGATCCATACCGGTGAATGGATTTTGGTATAGAAGAGCAAGGATGCCGGTCTTCATCTCGGAGTGCCTACCGTTGTGGGCAGTGCGTGCAAACTGAGCTGTGTGTAGGGCTGGCAATGAACCGAACCAACTCGAAAATAGTTTGGAACTCGGTTCGACAATTAATTCGTTGAACTTGGTTCATGAATCTAATAAGCTGAATATGAGCGAAAAACTAAGTTCGTTAACTAAATGAGTTGAACTTGAACTATACATAGTTCGACTCGTTAGGTTCATGAGCCAACTCTATTATATTTGAGAAAAATTATATTGTCTTTAAGAGTAGGTTTAAAGATTTAATATCAATTTTAACCTTATATTTTATTTTAATCTAACGGTTTCAATTAATAATTTATATTTTCAAGTGAGAATATTATTTTTTAAAATAATTATACAAATAAAATTAGCATCATATAAATTAAATAATTTTTAAATTAGTATATTTTTGAGACAAAGTTAAATTCTAATCTAATAACTTTTATTTTATTTCAATATGTTTTTTTTTTAAAATAATATTAATTTAAAATGTCAAATATATAAAAAATAGACTTTAAAAATGGCTTTTAAGTCCGTGAAACAAGCGAGCTGAACCTAACGAGATGATCCTAACGAGTCGAACCGAGTTGCTCGTGAACTTATAACGAGTCGAGTTTGAGCTTAAAAAAAAGTTCGTGTCGAACTCGAACCAACACTTGACCTGAACCAATTCTTGACGAGTCGAGTCGAGCTGAGGCGAGTTCGACTCGACTCGACTCATTTCCAGCCCTAGTTGTGTGCCTTGGACTGTTAGTGCATGGTGTTGAAGGAGGTGGTGGTGGTGCTGCTGCTGCCATGGTTAGCGTAAATTATGGTGTTGGTGTAGAAATAGAACTTTCTCCTCTTTCTCGTCTTTCTTTGGCCAGTTGCCTCCTCAGTCTAGTTTTGCTATTCTCCTCTTTCATGTCAGTGTGAAGCTTCCTCATATCCTCTCTCAGAGCGTCGATTTCTTCTCTCAACTCTCTGTTCTCTTCCTCGAGATTATCCATTTTCTTTTGTTGACTGGCCCGAGTATTGTACGAATGAGACAGTTTGACTCTAGAATCGAGACACAAACGTGAGATTCGTAGAGAAGGAGAATGTGTTTATGCGAGAATGATGAATGATATGCAATAATTATATTTAATTTTTTTTGTTATTCAAAGTAAACTTCAACAATTGGATTGCAAATACCATACAATGGGGAAACCCCGTCTTATTGAATTCAAAGATTGCGGAAATGGAAATACAGTAATAACAAAGTGCAGTAAAAGGAAATGTCTAAACTTAGGGATCCTGAGTCCTCTCTGAGGAGAGCTCAGGTGTTGGTTCTGGTATCTTCCTTTTCTTTGACCGGGGCTCTTGGGCCGTTGTCGGGTTGTCATTCCTTTGCCAAGTGAAAGGAGCGAGCAAATTCCTTCGATCTTCTTGATTTTCTACAGCATGTTACTCTAAAATCTCGATCAGAGCATCTTTATCTTTCAATAGTTGTTGTATTTTCTTACACTCCATATTGAGAATGAGGTACTTGTTCTTCCAAGACTTCCTCTCCTGTTGAACTTTGTTGAGAGTAACCTGAAGTTTTTCCGTATCAGACATAAAATAAAGGATAAGCTCCTTTAACGGAAGAACTTCATGACGAGGGTAAGGCATCCTCAGTTTGAGAGCTCTAGCTTGTACCCAATGGAGATAAGGTTCCATCGAGACACAGTCCGGTTTTCCTAGAGACTCTCTTCCCTTCCCGCAAACATGTTTCCATGCATGCACTATTTCTGTCTTTAGTGCCCTGTCATTTTCTCCTTCCTTGAAGAAAAGACCTTCCAGATGAACATTACGCGGGATATGTCTCATCGGGTATCCAAATTGACGACGAACTAAAACTGGATGATAATTGATTCCTCCTTTAACTCCTATGAGGGGTACATTAGGGAAATTTCCACAACGGTCAATGATCCTTATCCCGTCATAGATTCGATTGTACCAATCGATGTCAGAGTTGGTAAGAGACATGATTCTCTGCGACCAACGTAAAGTACTCTTATGATCCCAAAATGCGGTAAACTTTGGCAAATAGGAACTGAACCATTTGTATAGCAGGGGTACACATCATGTGATCATTCCTTTGATGTACAAATTCCTTAAGTGTACAGAATGATAGGCATCTGCGAGTAAGGTTGGTACAGGGTTTCCTATCAGAAATATCTTAACAGCGTTGATATCAACGAAGTTATCAATGTTGGAAAACAGAAATAACCCGTAGGTGAGCAGAACAAAGATACTTTCGAAAGCAGTCACATTCCCTATACTCGCAAAGTACAAAGCTTTCTTTATCAAAAACTGGGCTGGCAAACCTTGGATAACACCCTTAATGATCATGTGAGTCCTGACTTCTGACTCGTCCAAATAGATTGCTCTTGCAATGGTTTGATCTTTTGGAATTTCTTCCAGTCCAGAAAAGGGAGCTTGATCAGTGATAGATAAATCGGTCAGGTGAGAGTACTCCTCCAGTGTTGGTGCTAGCTGATAATCCGGGAATGTGAAACAGTGATAGACCGGATCGTAGAACTGGATCAGCGTGGACAAGATTCCTTCAATTACATGGACCCTTAACAGAGACAGCAGTCCTCCGTACTTAGCTCTGAAAGCATCAGGGTTGGTGATCATCCTTGCCAACCCTCTCAAATCCTCTAATTTTGAAACCTTGAAGGTGTACTTGTGAGTCTTCCTTCTACCGAAATCCATAACACAATATTTTTCTCTGATATTTGCAATCATTGTCTTAGTTTAATTTGAAAAAGAGAGACTAGAAGAGAAATTTTTCTTTGTTTTAATGTTTTTTAATGAAATGAATGCATGAATACAGCACACAAAAACATAGAAAAAACATGGGGTCAAAGGGTCGGTGTCATGAAGTTAAGGCTCTACCCATCCCCAAAGGTTTATACTGGTGATTTTTGTACCTGTCCGCAAAATCATTGACCCCTCTTGGGATAACAACAGTAGGCTGGAATCACCCGAGCAAGCTGATGTATCTTAGAGTAATCTCAAATGAGGGTAGTATCGCGTGACAACTATTTCCGATAGCTTCCGAACTACAAAATGGTTTCAGTCTACTAAAATCCTCAGCTTCTCAGATAACCCAATCGAACAATTTGCTTTCAACAACCGAAGTCGTATAGGCATTGAATCTGCAAAGGGTATCTCCACTGATTCGATGGTCGACCGGGATCTCTTATTTGGGAGTCACTCCCGGTAAGATTACCCGTCTAGTGCCATCACTTATCTTAGGTGTATACTCAATCTTTCCAGATGCGGCATCACTCGCATTCCCATTAGCAGAAAAATAAACACGATTATCAATTAGGAAAAGCGATATATATATATATATATTTGTTCCTAAACTAACATCCTAGACCTCTTAAGAGCTATAATAATCCTAGTCCTAACAAACAAAATGACTCCCCAGCAGAGTCGCCATTTTACTGTGGAAAATGGGGACGATGCCCCAAGGATCAATCTAAAGGACTCCCCAGCAGAGTCGCCATTTTACTGTAGCGAGCGATTTTTGTCGGTGACGCGACCACCTTATCGCTGAAGTTTGGGTTTTCCTCCTCATGGAGAAAGGGTGCTACTTTCTGATTTCTTATTTATCCCATGAAGCTGGAAGGGAAAGGGAAGCTATCTAAAACTAACCTTGCACACGAATGTTTAACTGAACAAACGCTTAAAGAGATTCGGGTAGTCGGGGTCAGGTTATACAATGGGCAGTTGTCAATTACCCATCCTATATGTGGTTATCCACGGGATATTAGCATTAAGTTCTATTGCTTTCGTAATTGATGGTATTTATCTGGTAATGGGTTGGGAAAGTTTCTTGGGAAATATGAGTGAGTGAGTTTTTGTTGATGTTCAGGTTCTTCCCGATGTTTTTGGTAAGGTGTTGGACCTGAGTTTTGATTGATGTGTGAAGGTACTGGACCTAGGGTTTTTGATTGGTATGCTCGCTAAGATTTTTGCAATCTGATGCCTACGTATTCCCTTTTAAACGAAACAGGGAAATCAGAGTAATCGTAGTTCCTCCTATTCTAAGGGAGGAAAAAGATGTTTTGGTGTCTTGTTCAAAGCCCGAGATTGAAGCTAAAAGGTTCGAGTGAGAGAGAATTTGTCATCTCTAAAGGGGGATCGTTGATTTTTGTGTGCCTTGTTCAAAGCCCAAGGTTGATGCTAAAAGGTTAATTGACTGGGCTAGGGGATTTCCTTACTTAAAGCATGCGAGGAGGCTAAATAAGACCGACTCAACAAGAGAGTGTATATGTCTTGTACAAGGCCCATGATTGAAGCAAAAAAAAAAGACTGACTCTTTGGGGATATCATTATACAAAGCCTAAGAGGAGGCTAAAAGTTTGACTTTTATGGGGAAGATGTTCTTTCTGTCTTGTACAAAGCCCAAGATTTGAGGCTAAAAGAGATTTTTGACTCCGCCGGGGAGTTTTGTATGTGTCTTGTACAAAGGCCAAGATAGAGGCTGAAATGAGAGATTTAATCGACTCTGGTGAGGATATTTTAAGTGTTTTGTACAAAGCCCAAGACGAAGGCTAAACGGACTTGACTCTATTGAAAAGTGTTATTTATCTCGTACGAAGCCCTAGATATAGGCGAAAAAGAGTTTGACTCTGCTTGGGAGTTTATTCCTCAAAGTCTAATGAAGGCTCGGAGGAATTGACTTCGCTGGGGAAAATGTTTGTCCCAAGCTTACGAAGGTTTATATCTCGTACAAATCCCAAGATAGAGGCTAAAAGGGTTTGACTCAACAAGAGAGTACTTTTATCTGTCTCGTACAAAGCATAAGATAGAGACTAAAGGGTTGACTCAACAAGAGAGTACTAAAAGTGATTGACTCAACAAGAGAATTTGAGACGATGATTGACTCAACAAGAGAGTCTAAGACTGTGATTGACTCAACAAGAGAGTCTGACTCAACAAGAGAGTCTGGAAAGGCTAGCTCCGCTGGGGAGAATCATTGTACAAAGCCCAAGAGGAGCCCGAGGCAGGTCCAAATGGGGAATCAACTCTGGCAGGGGAATGCAGAAGAGTTGATAGATAAGAAACCTCGAGATTCTGATTTGAGATAGTGTTATACTGACCCTGGTTCGGGGATTTCTAGGAGAGAGACGGGGTTTTAGATCTTACTAGAGATTAATCCAGAATCCGGGGTTTCTCCTATGTTTTGGAGGGAACTTGAGAATGTCTTTGAGACTCAAGGGTGTTTAGACTGTCCAAGTCTATTGGTAGAGTTTTATCTTTTGTATGATGCCCAAGAGGAGGCCGACTCTTTTAAGGGATGAATATCAACCCTAAAATTAGTCTGAAGGTTTTGACTCCTTTTAGAAAGACAGCTCTAATGAAGGATGACTAAGTTCTGGCCTATACCTGTAAGAGGTCTTCAGGGTCCTTGTATTAAGCCCAAGAGAAGTCATGAGAACTTCTAAGAAGTCGAAGGATCCTTGTATAATGCCCAAGAGGAGGCAGGGATGCTTTTAGGAAGCCTGTGGGACTCAAGCCAAGAGAAGTTCAATAAATGCTATTCACCGAGAATATATCATTTAATGAAAGTTCGAAGTTTGAAGAAACTCAAGAGATGCTATTCACCGAGAATAGATCAACTCTGGGGAGTAGAATTTCTTTGACAATTTCTAGGGGTGACAGTCTGAGAAAAGGTTCACAAAGAATACTGCCTTTCTCTTTGTTCCATATTGTTTAACCCCAAGAGAAGGGAAGACTGTATCCGGTAATCCTATGGGGATCTAGTTTTGTTTGTATTTAAGAGTGACCAACAGGCTTTACTTAGTGCTAGACCTAATTGCCGGGGAAAACTCTAAATAACTATACTAGTATATATACGGTTGATATATGACAAGTATGTAAAAAGATATGAAAGAAGACTAACCATGCGCAGCTTCCCATAATATATATGAAAGCAGTAAATGAAAGCGGATAAACACTTACCCGTTGTAGAGCTTCCATACTGTTTTATTAGTTGTTCAACAAAGAAATTAAAGAAAGTTTTGATAACAACTGTATATTTGAATTCAAAATCAAAGGAGAAAGTGTTTTGAAAAGATTGTTGGGGCTTATAGCTCAAGGAGAGGCCCAGGTGATTTGTTTGGAAATGGCGATCGCGCCGAGGTTTTTGAAAACACAGTGGGTCTTATACAATGAATGAGGCCTAAATTATTTTGGTTTTCAAGAGGGTTTGGGTCTTACACTCTATTAGAGGCCCAGAATGTTTTTAAGAAAAGGAATGGGACTTATAGCTCAAGGAGAAGCCCAGATGATTTTTGTTTTTCAAAGCGACGACCGCGCCGTGATTTTGAAAATACAGTGGGACTTATACAATGTCTGAGGCCCAAAAGGTTTTGTATTTTCAAAGGGTTGGGTCTTACACTCTCTCAAGAGGCTCATGAGTGTTTGAAAAAGATTGATGAGGGTTGAAAATCAAAGAAATCCTAATTTCATTTTCCTTTAAAAGTAATTATTTAAAGAAAATCAATAAAATGATAAAAAATACCAAATAAGTTTAAATAAACTACTTGTGATTTTTTATTAAGGTTGGAAAAATAAGGTTTTAATCACAAGATGATTTAAAACTCATTTGGTTTTGATTTTCAAGATAAATATTCACTTTTAAAATGTTTAAAACAATAAAAAATGAATTTATTCACAAAATTACCAACTATATTAAATAAATAATATAAATTTGATTTTTTTTGTAGAATAAAATATTTTAATATTTTTGTGATTTTTTAGAAAAAGAAACAATCAAAAATCATTAAAATTGAAGGAGAAATTAATTTTCCAAATCATTAAAAATAATATGAAAAATATGAAAAAATGGAAAAAAGTGGTAAAAAGAGGATCTGGGGCGAGGGGGATTCGAACCCCAGACCTCTTGGGTGCAGCGCGCGCCTTCTACCACTGGGGTGGTGATACATCCGTGGATCAAAACCACCCCATAAATATATGAGGTATGCTTGGTTTTTGGCCTGGCCAAGGCAAGGCAAGGCAAGGTTTTGGCCAAAAACGTGAAGCTTGTAACTTTCTCATTTCTCCATGGATTGGGACAAAATTTATATGCATCTGGCCTAGAATTTCACAAGGAGTCCAATGGTGGTGGTGGTTTTTTCAGATGAGGCTCCTATTTCAAAACCCGATAGTGTTCTTGAAATATGCCTATAATTGCATTTTCTATGCTACCTCTTGTTACAGGCATGAATTACACGATAAATTGGTCCAAACACAACATATATAACATGTATGAGATGTGTATGATCAGTGGACTTCAAAGCAATGCATATTTCAAAGAGTTCAAGTTGTGATGCTTACCTCTTTAGGAGCTTTTCGGGCTATCTGCCAAGCTTCTTGTGCCAAAAACAATTTGATGCTTTAGACATCCTCAATTGATCCCTTAGAAGCTTTTAGGATGATTGGAATCAGCTGGAAACCTCAGGAATGGAAACTGGCCCTTTCTTGCAAAAGGGGCAAAAATGACCAAAATAGCAACTCTCTCAAATGGTGTTCCAGATGTGGGGAACCATTTGGGACAGTTCAAGGATGATATTTGGAGTGTGTTTGAGGTTTTATCTGGTTTTGAAAGTGACTGTATCAAGACATGGCTTGAAAAATGCAAAAAAAGTCTAATTTTGAGGTTTTGAGAGAGGACTTTGAGATTTTGGTGTTACATGTCACTTATGAGAGTTTGGACAGCTTAGATATGACATATTGGATGTGTTTGGATCATGAGCTGTGATGGAAATGCTCTCTAACTCAAAAACTCAGAGTTACCTTGCAAAAGAAGGCATTTTGGTCTAGAGAAAGAGATTTCGGGGAAAGCATGTGTTGTAGTGCTTTGGTGAACTCAAACTGAGCACAAATGAGCTCTATTTATAGTAGAGCAAGTTTGTTTTGTAAGTAATAGTGAATGATGGCTATAGCAGGCCTTTGGCCAATTGGATCATTTTGGAATCTTAAGTCTCCTCTAGCCATTGACTAGAGGTTAGAGCACAGGCCTATGGCTCTTTGGTTCAGAGATCATCCTTGACTAATTCAGTTGGAATAGGCTCAGTTCATGCCACCTTGGTGCATCCATTGAATGCTCCAAAACAAAATTGGAGTCTTGTCCCCCTTTTAGGCTTTTTTAGGTTTGGCATGCTACTTGTAGTTCCAAAGACTTGGGAGGCTTATGGATCAGTGTTTGTTCCTCTTTGGTCTCCCCCTGAGGTGTTCAGATGGATAAACTTGTTCATCATTTGCACAAATTATCCAAATCGAGCCCTAATGCATAATCTACATTGCCAAAACAGTTTCCAGCAAGGCATATTGCCATTGTCATAACTCTTAGCTCAGATGGAATTTGATGGAGTTCTTGGACATTTTGGAAAGCTGATATATCCTATTTCAATATGATGTCCAACTTTGGTTTTGATCCAACTTTAATTACATTGAAAACTGCCTCTACTTTTGGGAAAAAATAAGGCAGATTCTGACTTAGTGAAAATTTCACTAAGTGTTGGAAAAATGCCACTTTTGTGTTTTCAGCCATTTTGATCACTCCATAACTTAAAATCCATGAGGAATTAGAATGAACTGTAGTTGACACTTTTAAAGTATACCATGAGAGCTACAAATCCATCTTTGGATCAGCCAAAATGGTTGCTTGGATCTCAAGTTATGATCCTTGGAAGTTGGTACCCTAGCCATTTTGTTCCATAACTTAGAAAATTTCTAAGTTTTTTATGGTTACCCCTTTTACAAGTTATCCCACTTTCTTTGGTTTTTCTTGATGAATGATGATTCCAATCACACATTAACATCATTTTAGGGTTAAGGAACCTTGGTTGATCAAAAAATCAAAAAGTAAAACTTTGACTTTTTGGTACAGTTGACTTTTCTAGCAGATGAAATCCAAACTGTGCGATCCTCTATGAAATCAAGTCCTTGACCTAAATCAAACTTAATGGATGGATTCCATAGGTGTTATAGGGTGTATTGAATCATGTCCCAAGTTTTGGGAGCATGTCCTGGTCAAAAGTCAAAGGTACAGTTGACTTTTTCCTCAAAACCCTAGTTGTGGTCCTGATGAATTTGAAACTTGTAGACCAAGCTTCTTGGATCAATCCATTATTGCAAATGGATCAATGTAGTATATTGGAGACCCTCAAATCATGTCTTGAGGTTTTGGCTCATGTTTTGTCCCAAAAGTCAACTTATGGGTGAATTAGGTCAAGGAACCCTAATTCCTGATTTTTTATGAATGCATCCCCTAAGGTTAAATTGACTTGATGATGGGGTCCATGAGGTCCCTTGGAGTATCTTGAGTTATATTTTGAAGCATTGGCTCATGCCCAGAGGGAAAATTCCATCTGGAGGCCCAAAACCCTAATTAGGTGACACTGGCGATCTGGAGGCTTAATCCACTTGGAATGTTGCAACCTTGTTCTTGATTCTTGATGTGGGAGTCCTCTTGATCCTTAGTGGGTGTTTGAGAGACTAGACAAGTTAAAGATCATGTCACTTCTTGATTGATCCTTTGTCTAAGTGCCCTGAGAGGGTTCAAAACCCTAATTCTTTGATTGTAGTGAATGCTCACCCATCTTTGGGGAGACTAATGAGTATGAAAGTTCATCCATATTGTGATGATGGTTTGCACAATGATGGGAATCTTAGTGGTCAAAATTTGGGGTATGACACAACGGTAAAAGAAATTGGTTTTTAAAACGTTTGGTAAAAGCATTCCAAGATTAAGGTTCGATAATCCGTTTCATACGTATTTACTCGATATAGTATGTGAACTTGTTAACAATGAATATAATCACATATCCTCTCAACATGTTTATCTCTAACACATGTTGTGAGATTTACCTTATTGATCCTTAGATGATATCTCACTCTAACTATCAATATGATAACATTAAAAGGTCAATATTTATGAACATCAACTCTCAAAACTATCTCTAGCCTCATGATTGTTGATGGATTAAAACTTAGGTCAAGTCTTAGAACATATTTCTCAATCATGAACCAAAACAAAGTATAAATCATACAAACAAAGTTTTTCACCATATATTAATCATCAACAAGGTTCACAAACTATTTATCAAGATCAATACATACAAAAGAAAGGATTACCTACCACTAATCTTGACACAAAAGGTGTTTAGCTACCCATTGACATGGTAGCTTGATTCACAAGTATCGGGAGGACATGAAAAAGCATTCACGTCGAATAATCGAGATCAGATGCAAATCCAGCTTCTCTATGTGAAATCTCACTCTTAGATGATGAAAACTCAGAAACTTAGGTTATGGTGTGTAAAAAGAGGTTATGATCCCCAAAAAATAACAAAAAGTGCTCAAATATATCACTTGAAATCTGCCATGTTCGCACTGCGAACAATTCATTCGCTTAGCGAACAGCAAAATAGGCACCTGATGTGCCTCTGTACAGTTAAACTGCCTCTGATAAAAATCAGATGTTCGCAGTGCGAATAAATATTCGCCTAGCAAACTTAGGTCCCTTTTCTTACTGCCTCTTCTATGATGTCCTTCACCAGGTCTTCGCTGGAGCGTTGTCATAGCGAACATTCACTGGAAAGTTCGCAAAGCGAACTTTGGTGCCTTTTCTTACTGCCTCAAGTCTGGGAGTATTCGCTGGAACTTCGCTAGATGTTCACCCAGCGAACATTCGCTAGCAAGTCCGCACAGTGAACTTACTGAAGTTTCTTCATTTCCTTTGGCAACTTGAATCACTTTTGTTGTGTCTTACTTCTTTGATGACTTAATGCCTTTTTCTGCACAATAACACACAAATTACAAGTACCAAAGGTATTTTCGCAATATTTGAAGAATGACAACTTTCAAGAATAAATTCCAACAATTCAACATAAAAGAGTTGAAAAATGCCAAGTATAAGTGACAAATATAAGGCATGTTTGACATCTAAAAAAATCTCCCCAACTAACTATTTGCTTGTCCTCAAGCAAAGTATGCCTCTCATTGAAAACAAGAGGATTTACTCAAGCATTTAACTCAACCAAGAAAATATTTAAGGCTCAAATAAACAACAAATGCAAATAAACAACGATTACAAATTCCTATAATCGAACAATGCAAAAGAACTTAGTTCTTAAACAAATATCAGACAATGTTTCAAGTAACAACTAAACTATCATGCTCATATCACTCTAACACTCCTCTTCGAAAAATGAATTGAAGGAAAAACGCCCTTACAAACGCAATTACGTTCATCTGACAAATGATGCAAATACAAACCAATTCATACAATATCTAAACGATCAATAAAGAAATCATGGAAGCAAAAAGATCACTAAGGGCTTTTAAGGTTGTAGCTTGGTCGGGTTTACAATAAAGGGACAATTCTAAAGGCCATTGAATCGAAAATTCCGATGCAAAAGACATTCACTAAACAAGGTATTCACACATCTCAACTTCATTAACCATTTTCATTCCTTTACCACAAACCTTCTCAAACTTCCTTATGCACAATTATTTTGGTCTCTATTTTTCTCATTCAAGCAAGCATTCTTTTTCTTTGTTTTTCACATTCATATTCACATTTTCTTTTTCTTTTCATGCTTGTTTGAAATTTTTCAAAAGTTTTAGCAACTTACCAATCTTCTTTTTCATTCTCCCTAACTTATTTTCAACTAAACCTTAAGTGAATGCTCCTTACTTTTTAAGGCAAGGAAATCAATGGAAACAATGTTCAAAGGTTCAAGAAGAAATTTTTTTAGAATCTCTCAAAATTCAATGATGAACTAAATGTTCAAATTATGTACATACACAAAGTTCATCACTAAGACGAGATCTAAACTGTTTAGGCTCAAAGGGCTAACGAATACTCACTACTCACAGGTCAATTACTGTTTGGAAATGGTTGTGCTAATTATCAACAAATGCCTTGATCATTTCTAATGCTTCCACAATATCAAATAAATCATAAGATAAAGCATGAATTAAAAGTACAAAACAAAATTCATCAGCAATCCTATGCATTTAGTAGACAATGGAGATTTCTCACCATTTTGGCTTTTGGACCTAAGTGATATAAACAATCAACAAAGTTGCAACAAGAAACAACATTACATTTGTAAAAAGACAAGAAGTTCTAACACATTCTAAATCCTAGAAATAGGTAACCATGTACCTTGCCAATAAATACATGGTTAAGTACTATCATTGCCATCCAAACTTGGAAGAATCTTCCTTGATGAACAACAACACCAACCTAGAAGTTCTTTCAACTCAACACCCAAAAATGGAAACATTAAAATTTCCACAAGCATACCAACAATACAATTTAAGAGTTGAACATTCTTTAACTGAAGAATTCAACTCTTAACAACAATAAAAAAATGAAAAATAAAAATGAAAGCTGAACAATTCAACTGAACAACAATACTAACAATAATAGTGTGCTATGGTGTTAAAAACACCAACAAAAGTATTGTACCTCACAACGGTACATAGTAAATCAAAATACTACAACTATCCAAAATATTCCACATAGTGGATGAAGTACAATAAAAACTAATACAATAAACATAATAATAAGAAAACTTCACTTTGAAGATCAAAAGAAGCACAAAATGACATCAAAACAGAACTAGTCCTCCTCGGACTCAGAACCAGATACCTTAACCTCCTCATCCTCGAAACCAGATACCTCAACACCCCCATCATCATCCTCAGCATCCTCAGGCTCAGCTGCAGCTACCCCCTCTCTAAAATCTGGCCTGGCCTCAGGCCAACCAGCATGGGCTAGGAATTGCTCCCTAGTCATCATCGAATGGTCTGCGGAAGGCTCTCTAAACTACAGCTGCAAAACCTACATAGAATCGTGCAAATCAAGCATGGCGCGCTGAGATGCCGCCATCCAATCCCAGTTATACTGGCAAATCTCTCTCTGATATGGGTAGAATCCCTAAGATCCTGAACCACCAGACCCATCACCTGTACCTGTACCGGCATCAGCACCAGCACCAGAGGACTCTCCTCTCAACCCCTTCGGCTTACAGAACTTATCCACGTACCTGTCATCAATCGCGGCCGGAATCGTAACCTGACGGCGGGAGGGCAAATTTACCCTCGCGTGCACACATAAAGTCATGATCAAGCAAGGAAAGACTAGAGGACAATTCTTCCTTGAGGTCGAACCTAGTCCACTTTCCACTACAGCACGCATCTCATCAGCTATAATTCGGGCCACATCAATTTGAACATTTGTCATAATGATGTGGACAAGGTGAGCAACATGTATAGTAATGGTAGAAGAGTGCGACTTTGGCTTGATATTCGTTAAAACCAACAACAAAATCAGCTGAGCCAAAGGACGCATGTCCTCTCTATGGTACCTCCTTGGAACCCCAGATGGGTTCAATTCAACAGTTTTTCCCTCACGCAATAAATTGCGAGTGATGGCATTCGTGTCCCTGTCACTATGTCAAACAAGGGCTATGACAACGCTTTTTTTGGCCTTTAACAACGCTTAAAAGCGCTGCCTAAGGTGGCGCTGTCGTAGGTAAAGACAGCGCTTTTTTTTTATGAAAAAGCACTGCTAAAGGCCTACTTTAGGCAGTGCTTTACCTTTAAAAGCGCTTTCTAAAGTAGGCCTTTAGCAGCGCTTTTTCCTTTAAAAGCACTCTCTAAAGTGGGCCTTTAGACAGCGCTTTTGAAAGCGCTGTATAATGTATACGTATAAAATTTTAATGAATTTTTTTATATACCTTTAGAGAGCGCTTTTACAGGAAAAAGCGCTTTCTTTTGTCTCCCTTTAGACAACGCTTTTTAAAGCGCTCTCTAATGTATACCTATAATTTTATACGTATTTACTCCGTTTCATAATCCGTTTCATACGTATTTACTCGATAGAGTATGTGAACTTATTAACAATGAATATAATCACATATCCTCTCAACATGTTTATCTCTAACACATGTTGTGAGATTTACCATATTGATCCTTAGATGATCTCTCACTCTAACTATCAATATGATAACATTAAAAGGTCAATATTTATGAACATCAACTCTCAAAACTATCTCTAGCCTCATGATTGTTGATGGATTAAAACTTAGGTCAAGTCTTAGAACACATTTCTCAATCATGAACCAAAACAAAGTATAAATCATACAAACAAAGTTTTTCACCATATATTAATCATCAACAAGGTTCACAAACTATTTATCAAGATCAATACATACAAAAGAAAGGATTACCTACCATTAATCTTGACACAAAAGGTGTTTAGCTACCCATTGACATGCACTACTACAAAACGGCAAAACAACAACGCCAGGTTTACAACGACATCCTATACACCGTTCTTATAGTGCGTACTGGATGCGCACGCATTATTTTAATTAGAAATCTCAAGGGTATAATAACGGTTTTTATGAAAACCGTGGTGATACAATCTAGCTATCATGGGTTCGAACCTCATCTCCCTCAAATAGTTTATCCCTTTGATGTAAATGCTCCCTTTTTAAGTTTTATTAATATTTAACTAAAAACTAATAAGGATATCACGACGGATATTTATCAAAACCGTTGTTACAAATTGAGGCTTCTTTTTATGTTTTTAAACACCAAGTATATATATCAATTTATCCATTAAAACAACCCTAACATCAACGCCGTCACCATTGTCGGGAAGAAGACAACAACAACAACAAAGTGTTCTACTTTAAGGTGTTGCAATGTCACATTTGAAGACAAAATCATCCAAAGGTGTTTCTACGTCTTGTTCTAGTGTAAAATATCGATCTGGAAATTTTTGTGGTTGTGATGGTCGTATGGTTTCGTATCAATGCAAGAAGGGACAAAATAAAGGAAGGCTTTTTTGGAGATGACCATTTTGGAGGAGCGATGAAACATGTAATTTGTTCATATGGGATGAAGACGTGGGAGAAAGAGATGGAAATGACGATGAGAGCATTATGAAGTCAGAGTTGGAAGCTGTGGGCTATCTGAAGGTTATGTATGAGGATTTAAAGAAAAAGAACAAGAATTTGAAGAACAAACTAAAATCAGAGATATTTTCTGGAAATATCAAGATGTTATGTTTTTTTGTCTCCTTTATGTTTAATATTTACTTTGTTATGAAATGTAATAGTTGAATTAGGGTTCGAATTACATTGTTGATGTTTAAACTGCAGATGCATTGTGAATTACATTGTTGATGTTTAAACTGCAGATGCATTAAGTTAGAAGTTAAGGCGCACCTTTTCTTTTTTATTTATTTTAAAATTCATAAATAAAAGGGTTATCACTACGGTTATTCTAGTAAACCGTAGTGATATATTTATAATAAATAAATACATATCTATACGGTTTTTATTTATTTTAAAATTCACAGATAAAAGGGTTATCACTACGGTTATTCTGGTAAACCGTAGTGAAATAGTTTACCCATATATAAGCGAAATAACTTGCACTTAATTGACAGTAACGCCGTTGCCTTCAAAGTGAAACCCTAGAACCCATTTTTTCTCTTCGTTTTCACCATTAGCCGTGAATCTTGTGCTTCATACATTAAGGTATTCTTCTTCTTCCATCTATTGTTAGATATTTCCCATTATCTCGTTTGTTGCATGTTGTTTGTGTTGATTGTTCTCATTTTTTCAGATTCGTTTTCACTACCTTAACAAAGACCATACTTTGGAAACTTCATAATGTTTGTGTTGCTGTGGAAAAATGTATAAGAAGCATGAAGCTATGATGGAAACTTCATCCACCTTATACTTTTTTTTCATAGCATCACGAACAAGATGTTAGTAAATGAAGAAACAACAGTGTAAGCAAACTTTATCTAGTTTTAGAAGCAATGAAAATAAGTATAAGAAGTATGAAGCTTTTGTGTAAGCTTCTTCCTCCTTATATTTCTTTTTCATAGCTTCCCAAACTAGTTCAACATCATAATTGATTCCTGTTCTGCGATTAGTTTCATTAAAAGGTGCGTTATTCCTGTTCCTCTCTTTACTCATCACTGGATTATGGTTTTAGGGTTTGTTTTCAACTGAGGATGCTCATTTTTGAAGTTTTCTTTGTTTCCTTTCAGGTTAAGGGGATGATACAGGGTGATGATGCTGGTGGAAGCAAGCGTATTATATCAGTTTATAATTTCTGGATCTGGTATAGAATGTTGTTTGAGTTTATCATATTCTATTTACATTGTTTGTTTAACTAACCCTCACTTAAAGTTTGCTGGTGGTAGCAAGCGTATTATATGAGTTTATAATATCTGGATCTGGTATAGAATGTTGTTTGAGTTTATCATATTCTATTTACATTGTTTGTTTAACTAACCCTCACTTAAAATACATTCAGTTAATTTGACATAGATACTTATAATCTGCAAATTAAGTTGTATTTGAAAACCAACTTAAACAAACCATTGTTGTTTTCTGATTGCATGCCTCTCATCATTTATCTCACGTTCTTTTATATATATAGATTATGGTATAATGATCTGGCTCCTTAGATGCATCGCCATCTTCCATTATAGTTAAATCAAAGATGAGGCAGATTATCCAATGTCTTGTTGATCTTATGGAAATTTAACTATAATCGAATATAGCGATATATCAAAGGAGTCAGATCAATAAACCACAATATATGTAAAAGAGCGTGAAATGCATGATGAGACGAATGCAATCAGAAAACAACATTGGTTTGTTTAAGTTGGTTTTCAAGAACAGTTTAATTTGCAGATTATAGACATCTTCATCAAATTGAATCCATGTATATTTATTTAGTGAGGTGTTTGGAAAACAAGCAATCTACATTTAATATAATAAACTTAGGGTACTTACAACAACGGTTATCTATTGTAACCGATATCATAAGTAATTTATGTTTTATATAATTTCGCTGCTGATGGGTTTCGAACCCAGAACCTAAGTGTATGTATTACAACAGTTTATTATCATAACCATTATGATATATGGCTCGCGCCCTACCTTTCAATAATGGTTTCTAGCCCGTTGTAGAAACATCTAACTTACAACGACAATCTACATAACAACGCCTTCACCCGCGTCATTATATGTCATTTCCAACCGTTGTTAAATGGGGTTTCCGTAGTAGTGATGATAGCTTGATTCAGAAGTATCGGGAGGAGATGAAAAAGCATCCGCGTCGAATAATCGAGATCGAATGCAAATCCAGCTTCTCTATGTGAAATTTCACTCTTAGATGATGAAAACTCAGAAACTTAGGTTATGGTGTGAAAAAAGAGGTTATGATCCCCAAAAAATAACAAAAAGTGCTTAAATATATCACTTGAAACCTGCCATGTTCGCACTGCGAACAATTCATTCGCTTAGCGAACAGCAAAATAGGCACCTGATGTGCCTCTGTACAGTTAAACTGCCTCTGATAAAAATCAGATGTTCGCAGTGCGAATAAATATTCGCCTAGCAAACTATTCGCCTACAAGTTCGCACAGCAAACTTAGGTCCCTTTTCTTACTGCCTCTTCCATGATGTCCTTCGCCAGGTCTTCGCTGGAGTGTTGTCATAGCGAACATTCATTGGAAAGTTTGCAAAGCGAACTTTGGTGCCTTTTCTTACTGCCTCAAGTTTGGGAGTATTCGCTGGAACTTCGCTAGATGTTCGCCCAGCGAACATTCGCACAGCGAACTTACTGAAGTTTCTTCATTTCCTTTGGCAACTTGAATCACTTTTCTTGTGTCTTACTTCTTTGATGACTTAATGCCTTTTTCTGCACAATAACACACAAATTACAAGTACCAAAGGTATTTTCACAATATTTGAAGAATGACAACTTTCAAGAATAAATTCCAACATTTCAACATAAAAGAGTTGAAAAATGCCAAGTATAAGTGACAAATATAAGGCATGTTTGACATCTAACACCAGTTCAAGCTTATTTAGCTGAGAAATTGTCCTCATGCTAACATGGCCCAAACGTCTATGCCATACCCATTTCTCTTCATTAACAGACACTAAGAATTTGACATTCTGCTCACAAAGATCAGAAAGTCTAATCTTGTAAATGTTGTTTTTCCTCTTTTCGGTAAAAGGATTGAGCCATCTTTCTGACTGACAGCCTTACAGGACTTTTGATTAAAGATGATATCATAACCATTGTCACTAAGCTGACTGATAGACAATAAGTTATGCATCAAACCATCGACCAGAAGAACATTAGTAATAGAGGGAAGTTTACCATTACCGATAGTTCTAGAGCCAATGATTTTTCCTTTCTGGTTTCCCCAGAAACCAACAAAGCCTCCAGGCTTAAGTTCCAAGTTTTGGAACATATGCCTTCTTCCTGTCATGTGTCGCGAGCAACCACTGTCCAGGTACCATGATTGGTGTCTCAGTTGAGCTGCTAAGGATGTCTGCAACATAAATTATCTTTTCCTTAGGTACCCACTTTCTGGGTCCTTTTTTGTTAGTTTTCCCAGAGTGTTTAGCAACTTTGGGTTTATGTGCAACAGAATAATCAAGTGGTATTTGTGCATGATATTTAGGCTTAGAAACAGATTTCTGTATCGGTGGAGGTTTCTGTGCAAGCTCAAAATAAACAGGTTTTGTGTCAGCAGGTACAAAGTGCTTATAGAGGGGTTTTGGTTTTACCATGATACTTTCATCAATATTAGAGGTATATGTACAACCTAAACCTTTCTTGCCATTTCTACATACTTCATAGATTAAGGTAGCAATTTTGCTTCTATCTATGCTTTTAGTCAGAAAGTGTTGAAAAGCTCTGTCATATCTAAATACATAGTTGGTACCAGAAGCATATGAACCTATTTCTTCTTCTAATTTTGAGATTTGACTTCTCAAAGTAGAGTTTGTACTTTCTAAAGAAAATATTTTTTATTTAAAGAAGAAATATTCTTTTCATGCTTCTCACAAGTTTTAGAAGCAATTACTTCGACTTGTTGAAGGTCTTTGTATTTGCTTTGAATACTTTGATACTTCTCCAGTATTTTAGAAAGACATGATTCTAAATTATAACGAGAGAGATTAGAAAATATCTCTTCAAAATAATGATCAAATTATGTTTCTGAGTATGATGATACTTTGTCTTCGGATTCTCCAGAGACTCCAGCATCAGAGGTCGTTGCCATCAGTGCAACATTAGCTTGTTCTTCTTCAGAATATTCTTCTTCTGAATCAGAGTCGTCTCAGGTAGCCATGAGTCATTTCTTGCATTTGACAAAATTCTTTTTGTGCTTTCTGTCTTTCTTGATCTTTGGACATTCATTTTTGTAATGACCTGGCTCTTTGCATTCATAGCAAATAACTTTTTTTCCAGAACTTAACTTCCTTTGTCCTGATGTTGAGTCAGAACGACCGACAGTCCTTCTAGCTCCTTTGAACTTTCCTTGACCATTTTGTCTGTTCTTCCATATTCTGTTGACCCTTCTGGAAATTAATGAAAGTTCATCGTCTTCTTTTGAGATTTCCTCAGCTTGATAAGCCCTTGACTTTTCAGAGTTGGGTTTCAAAGCAACTGACTTTCCTTTCCTTTGAGGTTCAATTCCCTCAAGCTCTATCTCATGACTTCTCAAAGAACTAACAAGTTCTTCAAGACTGATACTATTCAGATCTTTAGATAGTTTCAAGGCAGTTACCATAGGTCTCCACTTCTTAGGAAGGTTTCTGATGATCTTTTTGACATGGTCAGCAGTTGAGTATCCTTTGTCCAGAACCTTGAGTCCCGCAACTAGCATTTAAACCTTGAAAACATAGTTTCAACTATTTCATCATCCTCCATTCTGAATTCCTCATATTTCTGTATTAAAGCAAGCGCCTTTGTCTCCTTAACTTAAGTGTTTCCTTCATGAGTCATTCTTAGAGAATAAAAAATGGACTTGGCAGTATCTCTGTTTGTTATCTTCTCATACTCAGTATAAGAGATAACATTTAGCAGTATAGTTCTTGCCTTGTGATGATTCTTATAATCTTTCTTTTGTTGATCAGTCATAGCACTTCTTGACACTTTTGCTCCTGCAGCATTAACAGGATGACTGTAGCCATCAACAACAAGATCCCAAAGATCTACATCATAGCCAAGAAAGAAACTTTTGATTATATCTTTCCAATAGTCAAACTTGTCACCATCAAAGACTGGTGGTTTGGCACTGTAATGATCTTTCTCTACTGGAATAACAACAGCCTTTGTTTCTCACACACACACACACACAGGATCGGTACTGAACACAGTTAAGTGTTTGATAAATTTTTATAACAATCAGAACATGGCTCTATACCAATTAAAGGTGAGAAAAACTCAAGAAAGGGGGGGGGGGGTTGAATTGGGGGTTTCAAAAACAAAAGCTTTTTACTCACTCTATCAAAACCACGGCTATTCAACAACAAAGAGAAATACGCTTTGATTTTTATACTGGTTCACTTGAAAATCTCAAAGTTAATCCAGTCCACCCGCCAAGGTGATTTCGCATTATACCCAAGGACTTAATCCACAATAATCAACTGATTACAACTACACTAGCAACCGTTGGTGACTAACAAACCACAAAGACACTTAGTCTATGTCTTCCCAAGGATTCTGACCTAACTGGTCCCTTAAGGAATTACAAACAACTTTTTCATTACAAGGTTGTGTTTACAAAGATTGCTTCTATATAAGCAGGTATAAATAAGTTAAAAACACAATACACTTAAAGAAAATTTTAACACAAGTTATGACAACAGTCTGGCATGTGTCTTGCGTCTCTACTTTTCTTCAAGTCTTCAAGTCTTTATATAGCCAATAAAAAAGATCCATTGGAGGGCAGATCTGGTATTCTTCATGAATGAGCTGGCGACTTGAGTAACGATTTAATACGGAGGGGACAAGAGTCGTACTACCTCAATTTCCTTACTCCACGAAATCCGCTTAGTGGAAGGAATATTGGTTTGTACTATGTACTATTTTTCCCACGTATAAACTCGTTCTTATCTTCTATTCTTCAGTGGCTTTTGGATAAAACATTGTTTGAAGCATGAGATAGAAGAGTTGATTTTGCTTGAGTTCAGAAACTTCAATCATCAATCAGAAGCTTGATCACATCAATATCTGACTTGAGATTCTTCTAAGCTTTAGAACCTTCAGCGTTTAATCTTTGAAAGCTTGAGTTCAGAAACTTCAATCATCAATCAGAAGCTTGATCACATCAATATTTGACTTGAGATTCTTTGGAGCTTTAGAACCTTCAGCGTTTAATCTTTGAAAGCTTGAGTTCAAAAACTTCAATCATCAATCAGAAGCTTGATCACATCAATATCTGACTTGAGATTCTTCAGAGTTTTAGAAGCTTCAGCTTTTAATCTTCGGAAGCTTGAGTTGTCTTCAGAAGTGAATTGATCAGAGTCACACATCAGAAGAAAGAGCCAAGAGAACGTTGCAGCAACAACATACAATTTCCTTAGAAGCTTCTCATCTGTGAGTTTGAGCAGAAGCAATTTAGATCAATATATTCAGAAACTTGTAACGTTCCACGTTCAAGAGTCAGAATCAAAGTTATTTGCTAAAGATACACAATAACAAACTGTTAGGGTACCAAAATTGTTCTCACGCAAATACTGACTTGTTATCATCAAAACTCGGAGATACAAATGCAAAACCAAATCTTGTTCTAACATTACGAGTAGTAATGGTAAAATTTAGCAACAGGATGACAAACAAATATAACAATAAGATTAATACACAACACATACACCAATATAAACACACATATCATTCTTAACATATGCAATGCTATAATGTACCAACACCATTACCTATATGTTAGACGACGGCGACTTGTCTAGAGGGGGGTGAATAGACACCCAAGCCAAAATCACCAAATAAATTTTGGGTTTTTAAAGTTGTTAGAAAAAGAGAGCGCGCAGAAGGTTTTGGTATGGATCGATAAAAGTCATCTATACGAACCTAGTTATTGGAACTCGGATATGCAAAGCCAAATATGGAATGACAAACACAACAATCGAAATTAATCTTTAATTAAATATCACGTTATTACTCGTTTAAACTAATGAACTTAGTAATGCTATTTCCAATGATAATAAGCAAAAATATTGTACAATGCAATTTATCGAACACTTGGTGTGCGACCAAATTTTCAGAATTTCCTTTGTATTGTTGTTGATATGAAAACCACTTATAATCACAATTGAATATAAGTTAATCAACAATCAAGTTTAAAATAGAAAGATCACGGGAAAATTCTTACGAGTCGATCAATTAATTAATGCTATTCGAAAAATTGCGTAATGAAAAATAAAACGAGTAAAGAGATAATAGAGAGATCGACACGAGGATTTATTTACGCAGTTCCCCACTTTCATCCTCGCGTGTGGGTAAGTTTGCGCCTAATTTCCAATTTGGAATTAGGATACTTTCTTACTATGCAAAAAGTCGATATACAAGAAAAGTGTTCAGAGCAACCATACAAACACTACTGGTTCTGATGTTGATTTAACCCCTTTTCTTCTTTTGATCTTGAGTAAGACCAAGACAACAATCGATGCCAATTGACTTGTCGATATTTCTACTCCTTTGCGTTCTTTATCTCCAAAGCTTTCGTGCACGATCAATTGCACCGATTGTTCCACAAGACTTCAATTCGATTCGCCGTTCTCCACTACTTCCTTTGTGTTCTTTATCTCCAAAGGGTCCTTTGCGTACTTTATCTCCAAAGGCTTTCACAACATCGCAATCCTCTCATGAACGTCTTTCATGAAAACCCCTAAATCTTCACTCGTTCTTAGAGGATAAACCCACGGTTTTTTTTCAGATGAAGACCCCTACAAATCTCAACCCGATATTCTCGGCTACAGAAGAACCTAATCAAACGTTATCAAACCTTCGCCTAGCTGGCACCCCAACAAAAGATTATTATGTGTGATTTGTCAGTGCATAGACATACAACGGAGGTTGAAGATGATGAGCAAATGCAGGCTAATTTTATGGTATCACCAGTTTGGAATGAAGCAGGAATGATGTATTTATAGTTTTGGAAGATTGGTGACAAAGATGAAACTTTCTGAATAAGTGAGGAAAACAAGTTGACCAACTTCATCAGTATGTGTCGGCCTGAAGATGGGATGTGCCGACACATACTATAGAAAATACCAGCATGTGCCAACCAGAAATGACACATGTGTCGACCTAAGAGAAACATAACCTACAGCCTTATTTAGGACAGTAGATGTGTCGGCTTGAAACACGTATGTTCCGGCATATACTGTTGGAACTTTCAGTATATGCCGACCTGAAGCACGAAACAGAGCCTACAGGCTTAAATAATGAGTTACATATGCCGGCCTGAAATGTGAATGTGCCGGCGTATGCAGCGCATTTTTTGTGCAGAACCTTATTTTCATGATTTTGGAAAATTTGAAGTGGTTTATGATTCCTAATTCCTAAGACCTCTAATACAGGAGTTCCATAGGAAATTAAAGATACGGTCCGATGTATAGAAATGCTACTTGAAGTTTTGACATCTTACAAAACACCTAACGGAGAATTTGCACACTCACATACTCCCCCTTTTTTATGATGGCAAAACTTGCAACAAGGCATTTCATAGGCTCCCCCTGACTTTGTGTTTTCCTTCTACATCTCGCATATTGCTTCTCCCCCTTTGACAACATCAAAAAGAAGAAAAACAAATTGTGAGAAGTATCATATTCCAAAACACATATTAATATTTCACACAGAGGCATTTTCGCATAGAAGATCAACAATCACATATCCCCATATATATGCAATGATACGAAATTGATAGATAACTAGCAACAATGATAAACTATTCATGTTGTTTGTAATTGCATCACAACTATGTAACACAACACAATGGAACTCCCGATACCACACACGCATGAGCCCAGCATAGCGACAAGAACATGTCACTACTCAATCCAACGTGAAAATGTGACATAACATAAGCACATCCACAACAAGAACAATAATAGTCTATTAGCATGCTAGAAGAATTAATAATAGATAAAGACAACATCAAACCATATTATCCATTAATACATAACAAAGCAAAGTTGTACACATATTTTGTTCAAATACCATAGCCAAACAACCTCTAGCTCAAAACAGAAATAACATGAAACTAAAATGCATAAAATAGAAACAACAAGACATCACACAACAACACAACACATTAACGTCCACCAGCTCCATCATGACGTATGCGATAGGTTCTTCCACCCCTACGCATCTCTTCATAAAAGTCAGATGATTCTTCATCATGTTGAACAATTGCGGAATACACATTGTTAATCTTGCCTTGGACAATCCCATTATTCATGCTCATGGCTTCATGGATTGATTTGAATTGCGCAATAGCAACTGATACAAACATCTCAAAATTAGTATCTTGAGCGTTCAGCCTGTCATACACACCAGCTTAAAATTCAACCCTCCACTTTTGGTCTTCTTCATATCTTTGATTTTGTTGCTTCTGCATAGCTTGAAGCATTGCCATCACCTCATTGTTATTTCCAGCAGCAGATTTATACCTGTTTTCATGAGACCCGGATCCATACTCATAGGATTCACCATCATACCCCATGTATCCAACATCATATCCTCTGTAATTAACCCCTTGTGCAGTCCAACAATTCTGCTGCCAATCATGTTCCCAAGACTGTTGATGCTCTTGTTGAACACCTGCAGTAGCATTCATCCAAGCTGCATTTTCCTCAAGATTCACATCAGTCATAAGAACATCTTCCTGATCATCACCAGCTTCTTCTTTATTGCCTTCTACCCCATGATCATCACCTCCTTCGGTGGACTCAAAAGGATCATCAAAGTTGTAAATTTTCTTCTTTGATGAAGGAACTAGATAGTAATACACCTTTCTTTTTTAGTCCCAATGATACCTCATATTGGTGAGAGTCCTTTGAGTGAACTCCTTTGTTGCACTTGGAGAGACATAGATCAAGTTTGGGAATGTGATGTTGAAGTGGTTGAGAATCTTGGCAACCATAGATGGGTAACAAAATGCACTCCCTTTGTTGCAAGCTTGAATGCTGAACATGCGGTGCACAAAATAGTACAGCCAATTTATCTTAATCTTGTTGAGAAGAAGATAAACAAGATGAATCTCCGTATTATCAACCCTTGAAAAACCACCACTTTGGGACACAATACATGAGAGACGATCTAATGGAGAATGCGGGGCAATTTCTAAATACACCCCGTAGTGATTTTCTCATTGTTGTACTCATCCCTCGGAGCTTTCAACTCCAATCTGAAAACTGAACTCAACTTTGTTGCGCTTGTGCAACCCCGCATAGAAGACTCGAACCAAGTCTTCATTGTAGTCTTGATTCAATGACATAAAGTAATTGATTTCTTGATGATTGATGCGATCCACGACCTCAGGAATGTATAGTTTTTCAACAGTCTTCACCTTGTAGAAATTTTGCCTCGACACACTCCTACCTCAACATTTTTCTTCGAAGAACTCCAAGTTCTCTTAATCAACCAGATCAAAAACAGTCTCTGGTGCCCTAGAAGAGGATCCAACCTTGTCTTTGCCTCTTCCAGCAACCTTACCTCTTGCAACCTTAGGAGCCATGATGAAATTTCAAAAACAGCAGACGCACGCAAGGTGTTTGAGAAAATTACCCAACCAAAACAGTTGGAATTTGAGTGATAGGAGCAAACCCACAACCAACAATGTTTTTATATTAATTTTAGATGCAAGAAAACAACAACTAGACACATTATGTATATAAATTTTGTGTGAAGATGCATTGTATGGAGAGGGGAAGACAGAAGACCACGCTAATGGGTTTTGAATACTATTAAAGATGGAATATTGAAGGATTTTTAGTGGGTTTTGAAGAGCTTTGATGATCAAAATAAAGGAAGGAATGGAGTTGAATGGAGCAATTTATGATGAGGAGAGAGAGATTTTATATGAAATTATGAGCTAGAAGGAGGATGAAGGGATAAAGAAGATGAAAATAGATAAAACTCTTACTCTCCTTTTACACGTGTTGGCCTAAGTGGATTACGTACCGACACGTGTGTCACATGTGCTAACCTCAACTGAAGCATATTTAGAAAATTTAATATTATGTGCCGGCCTGTTCGACTTTTATGCCGGCACATACTGAACCAGCAACTTAAAATAAAGATAAGAACAAAAGAAATTTTGAGTCAATATTATGTATCGGCACATACTAAGACAAACTCAACACACTCAAAATGAATTCATCTCAGGCCGACCTGACTGCATCATGTGTCGACACATACCTGCAGGTCTTTAGAGAAAACACCAAGAGGCACTATAACTTGACTCATGAATGACTGAAAAACGACTTGTATGAATGTTTTGAACCATAATTGTTAAGGCCATGTATTTGAACAATTTAGAGAACCAAGCATGCATATATAATAAAAAGAAGGCAGAAACAAATACATTTGCATCATTTGATCTAGGTCACTATAAGCATGTAAATTGAAATAATCACAGATTCAATGGAAATTTTCAAAGTACACACAAGACCAAATAACTTTCAGCATGTATTCGAGATACCTTCAAATAGGATAAAAGACATATCTTACTTTTAGAACGAAAATGAAAAAAATACAACCTCACCGTACAAACGGAGTATGCACGAGCATTTCACGAGAAGCTCTAGAACAAGAACTTTAACAAATGCCAATCGTACCATCAACAAAATCTTTTCAACATATCTTCATTCATCTTCACCTTTCTAAGTTGTCTCAATATCTTTTACCAAAGGGATTTTTCTTATTTATGCTTCTAGAAAACATATTCCTTCTTCTTGACACCAAGTCAAATTGATTTGAATATGTTATCTGGCAAGTGTCTTGATATTACTATGAATGAAGCCCCACAGTTTCTTCATAGAATCAAAACATTTCTTCCTGCAAAATCAATAAGATAAACTAGGTACCCAATCTTCGTTGGGTCCTTGAGGGTGAGTAAGCAATTGTTTCACTTAGGTGACCACTAAGAAATTTCCTTAGGGATTAAAAATCTCCTAAGTTTGCATTTGGCAATAGTATGACCTTTCATACAACAGTAGTAACAATTTATATTTCGATAAATGTCATGTTTCGTATTCAATTTATTTTCAACAAATATGTACTTACTATACGGTGGATTCAAAGGTTTGTTGAACTTTGTTGTATCTATAGCATAGGTGATATTTGTTTGTTGAGCCTTGACTAACTTGGCCTTAAGAGTCCTAACCTCTTTTTTCCAAATATAGAAAGTATCACATCCAAAGTTAAATGGATTTTCATCTTCTTTATTATTGACTTTTTCATCATCTACTAACGAGTTCTTTAATGCTTTCATTTTCTTTTCCGTTTCTGAAACTTTTGCCTCCAAGTATGAAAAGATTTGTCTATTTGAGGCCAACTTTTTGAATGCTTCAATAGCTTCTTTGTGTAAGACTTCAAAAGCATTAAGTAACTCTAAATGAGCCAATTCATCAACATATTTATTTTGAGAGGAGTTTACCTTAGTTTTCTTACCTCCTTGATGATGACTGGAGAGACATATCGCATCACGTCTCGATGATTCATAGTCCTTCTTCTTGTCTTCACAATAATGACCGGAGAAACAGACTTCATCATGTTTTAATGGCTTTTACTCCTTCTTCTTTTTATTTTATATGTGAGTTGAAATGCAAAAGTTGGATAATTCTTCGTCATCATTAGATTCTTCATCACTCAAGGATTCATCGCCGCTTCCCCAAGTCATATAGACCTTCCTAGGTTTGACAAGTTCCTTACGTTGATTTTTCTTCTCATTTTTCTTGGAGTATGAAGGTATTGCATTTCTTCCTTTAGACTTATCTTCCGTTGAGGATATAGATTGTCCTATAGACTTAGTACCTCCTTTATTTAAGCCCTTTTCACCTTTCTTTTGTAAGTATTTATGATACTTTTTTACAAAAAAATTCATCTCTTCGTCATCCGAAACATATTTGTTGCTACCATCATTGTCATAAAGATGCTCATCCTTTGAGGACTTAGAATTTGAAGCCCTAAGAGCTTTACACTTCATTCCTTCCTCCTTATTTGTTTCCTTCTCCTTTTTCTTCTTTTTCTCAAGCTTCTTTTCATGTTCATCCAAGCAATTTAGTTATTGCTCATGTTCTTCTAATTTTCCGAAAAAGATGGTGAAATCAAGTGTTGTAAGATCGTAGGCTTCTTTGATGGCCGTAACCTTTGGTTGCCAATTCCTAGTCAGACAACTCAAAACCTTGTTAGTAGCAATAGCATTGGAAATAGGATTACGCAGTAAGTTTAAACGATTAATAAGATGTGAGAACCGCTTTTGAATTCGAGCAATGGTTTCACCATGCTTCATGCGAAAGAGTTCTAATTCTTGATTATATGTGTTAATCCGGGCTTGTTTGACCTCATTAGTTCCCCTCATGGGAAACTTGTAAAGTGTCCCACATGTCCTTAGCGGTCACACAATGAGAAATGCGATAAAACTCATCAACACCAAGAGCGGATACGATAATGTTTTTCGCTTTCCAATCGTATACCCACTTCTTATTATCTTCCTCATTCCATAGTGCTTCGGGCTTAGGAACATCAACATCATCAACACGAAGTGTTATCGGTGTAGGACCATTTTGAATTGCCTCCCAAACACCCTTATCATAAGAGTTCACATGAATTTGCATACAAGTTTTCCAATAACTATAGTTTTATCCCGTGAAAATTAGAGCTCTCTTATAGTCCCTTTTAGGTTTGAGAGCCATTTTCTAATAAGAGTTTCGAAGCACAGAATGAACCGAGCTCTTGATGCCACTTGCTAGACGACATCGACTTGTCTAGAGGGGGGGTGAATAGACACCCAAGCCAAAATCACCAAATAAAATTTGGGTTTTTAAAGTTGTTAGAAAAAGAGAGCGCGCGAAAGGTTTTGGTATGGATCGATAAAAGTCGTCTATACGAACCTAGTTATTGGAACTCAGATATGCAAAGCCAAATATAGAATGACAAACACAACAATCAAAATTAACCTTTAATCAAATATCACGTTATTACTCGTTTAAACTAATGAACTTAGTAATGCTATTTCCAATGATAATAAGCAAAAATATTGAACAATGCAATTTATCGAACACTTGGTGTGCGAACGAATTTTTAGAATTTCCTTTGTATTGTTGTTGATATGAAAACCACTTATAATCACAATTGATTATAAGCTAATAAACAATCAAGTTTAAAATAGAAAGATCACAGAAAAATTCTTACGAGTCGATCGATTAATCAATGTTATTCGACAAATTGTGTTAGTAAAAATAAAACGAGTAAAGAGATAATAGAGAGATCGACACAAGGATTTGTTCATGCAATTCCCCACTTTCGTCCTCGCGTGTGGGTACGTCTGCGCCTAATTTCCAATGTGGAATTGAAATACTTTCTTACTATGCAAAAAGTTGATATACGAGAAAAGTGTTCAGAGCAACCATACAAACACTACTGGTTCAGATGTTGATTCAACCCTTTTTCTTCTTTTGATCTTGAGTAAGACCAAGACAGCAATCGGTGCCAATTGACTTGTCGATATTGCTACTCCTTTGCGTTCTTTATCTCCAAAGCTTTCATGCATGATCAATTGCACCGATTGTTCCACAAGACTTTAATTCGATTCGTCGTTCTCCACTACTTCATTTGCGTTATTTATCTCCAAAGGGTCCTTTGCGTACTTTATCTCCAAAGGCTTTCACAACGTCGCAATCCTCTCTTGAACGTCTTTCACGAAAACCCCCAAATCTTCGCTCGATCTTAGAGGATAAACCCGCGGTTTTTCCAGATGAAGACCCCTACGAATCTCAACCCGATATTCTCGGCTACACAAGAACCTAATCGGACGTTATCAGGCCTTCGCCTAGATGGCACCCCAACAAAAGATTATTATGTGTGATTTTTCAGTGTGTAGACATAGGACGGAGGTTGAAGATGATGAGCAAATGCAGGCTAATTTTATGGTATCACCAGTTTGGAATGAAGCATGAATGATGTGTTTATAGTTTTGGAAGATTGGTGACAAAAAGGAAACTTTCTGACTAAGTGAGGAAAACAAGTTGACCAACTTCATCAGTATGTGCCAGCTTGAAGATGGGATGTGCCGACACATACTGTAGAAAATACCAGCATGTGCCGACCTAAAATGACACATGTGCCGGCCTAAGAGAAACATAACCTACAGCCTTATTTAGGACAGTAAATGTGTCGGCCTGAAACACGTATGTGCCGACACATATTGTTGAAACTTTTAATATGTGCCGACCGAAAGCATATATGTGTCGACCAAAATGAAACAGAGCCTACATGCTTAAATAATGAGTTACATGTGTCGGCCTGAAATGTGAATGTGCTGGCACATGCAGTGTATTTTTGTGCAGAACCTTATTTTCAGGATTTTGGACAATTTGAGGTGGTTTATGATTCCTAATTCCTAAGACCTCTAATGTAGGAGTGCCACAAAAAAGTAAAGATACGGTCCGATGTATAGAAATGCTACTTGAAGTTTTGACATCATGCAAAACATCTAACGGAAAATTTGCACACTCACACTATATGCATGTGGTACCATGTTTTTGTGGATATCATAGGTATGTTACTGATTTCTTCCACGGTCTCTGGTCCCTCACCTGAATTGACGATCCCCGCCAAATAGATTTGAGACCTGCCTCTGGTCCCTCAACTTGACCAACGATCCCACCAAATAGATATGAGGCCACCAAATGGACCGAAGTCCCACCTAA
The DNA here is from genome assembly GCA_022829125.1 of Lathyrus tuberosus. Taxonomy (NCBI): domain Eukaryota; kingdom Viridiplantae; phylum Streptophyta; class Magnoliopsida; order Fabales; family Fabaceae; genus Lathyrus; species Lathyrus tuberosus. The sequence continues at coordinate 814,184 of JALAZF010000574.1, read as the reverse complement.
CTTCAATGTATATGCATGCATGAAAATGCTAGTAGTCAGACAAAATAGTTCACCCAAACAAATATAAATCACCCATAATTATTCACCAAAATTAGGTTCCGAGTATGAACCGTATATCACCAATAAAAGGCCACAAAAAATAATCATCGTTCTCAATAATATTTCAATTTCATTACTCCAAAATATCACCCATTATTCTCTTTCTATTTTATTTTCAAATAAAAACTATAAATATTTTATTTTATTCAGAAAAAGAATTTAATTAAAAAAATGTATAATTATCTCCAGTACTACACGAAGGTCAAAGAAAAGACCTCCGAACTCGAAAAATGACAAAACGGTAAAAAAAACCTCTAAAATTTTCCAGACTCGCCAGACCGCCGCCGCCACCCACCGGACTGTCGTCGTTGCCGCCTCCGTTCGCGCCGCCGCCAATGATGCATATTAACAATTATAAGAATAAATATGTAAAAGTAATAGTACGAAAATAAAGTAAAATTGTGTGTTCTTATTAAATTTAAAGATAAAACTATTAGAACACTATAATACTAATTAATTTCTAAAAAGTAATATAAAATAAAATATTTAATGTAAATAGCGAAGTATTAAAACATCTTCAATTAAACTTTATGAGATTTATAGAAATGATTAAATATTCATAATTTTTTTTAAGAAATCGTAATGTGATACAATTATTAGCAAAGAAATTATTGAAGTAACTTAAATAAATTATTTTATCATAAATTTAATAGTTTTTTTAATAAGAATAAAAAAGTATGGATTATTTAGAAATTATATATTTTAATATCATTACAATAAAATATATACATGAATAAATATGAAGTGTTATTATAGAAATTACAGTTTTCAACTTTTTTGGAAAATTACGGTTTTTGATAAAAACTTGAAATTTTACAATAATTCAGAAAATTCATATATTACATGTAATTTCTACAGTAAACAAATGGGATTTTCTCAAATCTCATTTTATCGCCCAAATTATCGATATATTTTATCGATCATCAAACAGTGACAAAATGGGATTTTCTCAAATTTCATTTTGTCACACAGATCATAATAACGATCTATGCCAAAAAAAACAGTCAAATCTTACATGTGTGACATATTGCATCAAAATTCACAATTATATATATATATAACACTTTTGAGATATTACCATAGAGTCGATGACCAAAGGGTTAAGGAAACCCCATTTGGCCAAAACACAGGGATAAAAAAATATTGGCAAAAACATGATCAATAAAGAAAATAGGTTAACAGACCAAAAAATGCTTGGCGTTGATGAGAGGGTAAGGGAACCCTCATCATTTTCCTGCCTTAAAGCTGCCTTACGGTAAACAATTCCCCTTACCTTAATCAAAGTTTTTTCACAGATTATTGACGTTCCTCCATCTCTCTTCCCAAAGCTCCCCTTTTTCGTCTCTCAGATGCACTGCTTCACAGAATTTGGGATTTTTTTTGTCGTGACTGTCATACCCCAAATTTGTCCTACCCTCTCATTTTTCTTACACCAGACATTTGTGATTGCTTCATGACCTTCTTCAGAGTAATCATTTGGCCTTTGGCCATGATTCTCTAAGATTTAGGTGATGGAGGTCTTGTCTGGGCTCATTGTAATTATAGGCTTTTTGCAAGTGTGATGGGTGAGGATGTTTAAAGAACTCAGGCACCAGTGATTTGAAGAGTTGACTATATGTAGAATCAAGTCATCAAGGTTGCATCTTTATTCAATTTAAGAAGTTATGGTGCTTTAAAGAAGAATGGTATGGTATTTGCCTTGTGATTAGATTCAATAGGCCATGGAGATTCTTAAATGGTGCAAGAATGAATTGAAAAGGGCCAAATGGTCATAAGATTAAATTACAAAAATACAGGTACAAAATGAGTTTGATTTCAAAGTACATGGAGTATAAAGTTCAAAAGTGCAAAGGATGTCAAAGCTTTATTTCCAAATTCAAGCCACATGATGTAATTGGTTTCAAGTTTCAAGCTACAATTGATTTACTCTTAATCCATGTTTAAACTTGTCTCAAATCTCAACTTAGGACCAATTTGTTGCAAGTTTTGATCAAAATTGGTATCAAAACTATGATCAATTTGTTTCAAGTTAGGCCATGTCTCAAGTCAATCATGAGATTAAAAGTTAAGTCAAGTCTTGTTTGAAGATTGTCTTAAGCTATGAGATTGTAATTAGTCAAGCTATTTCAAGAAAGGATCCAAGTTTTCAAACCATCATTGCAAGTTTGAATTATTATCAAACCATGTTTGGATCATGTTCAAGCCGATGTCAAGCCGTAATTGGGATTCATGATGAGGATGTGTTTTCAAGCTATGAGTAATTTGGCTAAGGCCATAGGGGGATAACACGGTTCAATATGAATAGGAAGTACAAATTGGCATTGCTTCCTTAGCCATGTTTGGGTTGCTTTTGGAACCGTGAGTAAAGTTGAAGCAATACCATTAAACCATGCAAGCTATTATGAGTCATGTTTAATTCACAACAGTAACAACATCACAATTCATTGCAAAGGTCACTCCAAATAATACCATTGCATGACAATATCTCAGCCCCCTTGATTCTTACGTCTAACCATCAAGGTTACATTGCATAAAGTTACAAAGCTCCAAGGGTGGAATTTCTTAGGCTCAGAGTTACAAAACAGTTACAAAATACGTACAAACATCCAACAGTGAATCTTTCAAAGCCCTATATTAGGATTCACATGGAAAAATGGCCCTACAAAGTTACACAAGACTAAATCTACAAGCTACTGCTAAGCATATAGCACAAACTAGGGATTAAGCTTCACTAAATACAAGCAGCCATGGTCCTTTCCCATCCATACTTGTGCCACCAAGGATCTTCATGCCCCCATCAAGTTACTCCAAGCTGCCATGCTTTATCCAAACTCCATAAACAACCATTGTGTCTCATGCAGAATAATCCTCATCACCACCTTTACCTCTCGCAAAGCCAATCCCATACCTACATAACACAAAAATAGGACATTAATATCAGGGACAGCAACATTCTAACACATCATACATTGACATTATGAAGTAAAATGGCAACCAAGCCAACCTCATTTCCAAATTCTTCGTGCCTAAGCCATAACCTCCAATGTTTTCCTTCATGCTCCATCATGCTCCTAACCAACAGGCCCAACTCAGTGCATACAAGAAAAGAGAAATCATGAGGCCACAACAAATTACACCACATCAACATACATGAAAAAGAGAAAGAGAAGAAATATTAGCAGGTTGCAGTAGCACAGAAGAGCAATATATGTACGATCTAAAACAAAACCACAAATTGAAGGCCATTCAAATACCAAGTGACAGCCATAGTACTTGCTACCTATGATTTGTACGGGAATAAATGCAAGGCTCCATAAACTAAAATTCAAACCTTGAAGGTCTTCCTCATTCATGCCAGGTTTTTGTCCAATTCTCCAAGCTTCTTCTCCAAGTCACCAATGTTATGATTTTCGAAAGACTCCATCAAGCCCTTCATCAAGTCTCAAGTGTCAATTCTCCCTTGTGCCAAGTTTCCTCACACCAAGATCAAAGCATGAAAAACAAATAAGGCAATGGTTAGGACAAGATTACAGCTATAGTACTTGTTTTCTCTAAGGAACTAAGTGCAGAACTCCAAAAGTTAAAAAAAACTCAAACTCTGAAACTCTGAAACTCTGCCTCGCTCGGGGCAAGCTGTGTTAAATATCCCTTGTAAAGCTTCAAAAGCAATCTTGAATACTTCATCTTTCACACCAGTTTTGCCTCATCAAAGACTTTTTGATTAATCCCATCAAGTTGACATGCCCATGCTGCTACTACCATTCAAAGGCGTTGTTGTTTTCTCATACCAAGCATAAAGTACATGAAAGAAAACACAACAGAGTTAAGACAATAGTGTGAGGATAGTAGCAGGAATTTCAATCCAACAACAATATGAGGAAATGCAAATTCAGTACACTAAAGCTTATCACAAGTAATTCACAAGTTGTACAGACATTTCAAGGGGACCACAACAAAAGTGATTTTACAATTACCACATCAGCATAGTAGAGGGGTCCACAAAGTTCACAAAAGTTTACGCAGTGAAATTCAGCAAAAAAATCACACATTCTAGAAGCACCTTTCAAGCACTACAGACAAAATAGGAGATATTTTCATCCCACGAAATCAGGGCTCACACAAACATTCTCAACGGATTGATTCCATCAGAATTACACCTCATCCTATATTCTAACAAACTCACATGAATTTCCTTCTTTTCACACGTATCAGAATTAAAGAAGAACATCCTATATATAAGCTGCACTATTCATTCATTGAGCACACAAAAAAGAAACCTAAAAAACCCTAAATCACTACTCACAGCAAGAAAACCATCACCCTCTCACTAAAGCTCGTTTTCATCAAAAACCTAATCAGAGTTTCACACTGAAACTCTGATATAGGTGAGCTCGACCCCCATTTTCATACAATTGTACGAAGCAACAACGTTCAACAACAACACACACTAAGAAGCAGAGAAGAAATAGGAAGGAAACGAGTTGAAGGAGAAGAGATTGGAAACAAATACCTGGACACGTCTCAAAAGCTCTTTTGAAGGAGTCTTCAAGAGGTAGCATTCCTGAAACTCCCTATCTAAAATTTGTGTTGTTTGTTGATCCATGACTTGATTACTTGCCTTCCCTTGTTAATTTACTTGATTCTGGCTTAGTTTAGAAGTTAGGGTTAATTTGGGAATCCTTTCGATTTGGAGTTTTGAGGGAGTTTTAGGATAAACGATTTATAGATTTGAAATGAGAAGGGGAAAATGTTGAAATATTAATATTTGTTTTAATTAGTATTTGAATTTTAGTCAGTTAATAAATTCTTAGTCAAAAGGAGTAGTTCCAGTAAGTCCTATTCTTTAGCATAGAGGGCTGAAAATTAGGAGTTTCAGTTTTACGCAGCTTTTTTTGTAAGGCTATTTATACAGCCTCAACTTTCTGTTTTCATTATCGAGTAAAGTTTGCAACATCAATAAAGCTGGAGTTTGTTGTATTCTTACCTTGTTCAACAATTGGTATCAGAGTCTCGTCAAGAGGCCTGATCAGAGAAAGATAGAGCATTTAAAGAAATTCGTGAGAATGACAGATAGCAGCAGTAGCAGCAAATTTGTGCAACCAGCTATTCCCAAATTTGATGGCTTCTATGAGCATTGGGCAAAGCTGATGGAGAACTTCCTCAGATCTAAAGAGATGTGGAACTTGGTCGAGGATAGGGTGGATGTTGGTCCACAAAACCGACAGCCCACTGATGCGGAGACATAAACAATTGCTGAACAGAAGATGAAAGACCGAAAGGTGAAGAATTATCTCTATCAAGCCATTGATAGAGAAATTTTGGAGACAATACTAAATGATGACACCTCAAAGCATATATGGGACTCGATGAAGCAAAAGTTCAAAGGTTCAACTAGAGTGAAGAGAGCTCAGCTTCAAAGTTTGAAGACTGAGTTCGCGTTACTGAAGATGAAAGAAGGAGAATCCGTCAATGCATACTTTGGACGAGCTCTTTCCATAGCAAAGCGGATGAAAGCTTGCGGAGAGACTGTGAAAGAAAACGATATTACGTCAAAAATTTTGAGGTCTCTTGTGACAAAATTCAACTACGTTGTGTGCTCTATTGAGGAGTCTAACAATGTGGAAACTCTAACAGTTGATGAGCTCCAAAGCAGTCTCCTTATCCATGAGCAAAGAATGAAGGGTTCAAATGAGGAGGAGCAGGTATTGAAGGTGACACACGAGGAGCGTTACGAAAGAGGCAAAGGCTGAGGCATAATGAGAGGCCGAGGAAGAGGTAGAGGCAGACCATTTACAAGTAGGGCTGCTGTGGAATGCTACAAGTGTCATAATTTGGGACACTATCAGTATGAGTGTCCAACATGGGAGAAAAGAGCGAATTATGCTGAGTTTAATGAAGAGGAAGAGATGTTGTTGTTGGCACAAGCAGATTCTCATCCAAACAAGAAAGAGGGAGTATGGTTTCTTGATTCTGGATGTTCAAATCACATGTCCGGAAACAAGGAATGGTTTGTACAGCTGGATGAAAGCTTCAGGTACTCAGTCAAGCTTGGAAATAACTTAAAGATAGAAGTAATGGGAAAGGGAAACATCAGATTGGAGTTCGGAGAAAGCACTCAAATCGTAAGCGACGTATTTTTTATTCCTGAATTATGCAACAATTTACTGAGTATTGGGCAGCTCCAAGATAGAGACATCACATTTGTGATTAAGCATGGAGTTTGCAAGCTATATCATCCGAACAGAGGCTGCATAATGGAAAGCATAATGACCACCAACAGAATGTTCCTTGTGACAACAAACATTCTTATATCAACATCTACATGCTTCAAAGCAAATGTTGATAACCTTGGTGAAATATGGCACAAAAGGTTTGGTCATTTGAGCTATAAGAATTTGGCGTTGTTGCATAACAAGAAATTGGTTCGAGGGCTTCCAAAATTGAATGCTTCATCAAAAATCTGTATAAGTTGCATGGTCGAAAAACAACATCGAGAAGCTATTCCTAAGAAAAGCATCTGGAGAGCCAAACAGCAACTGCAACTTATTCACTCGGATATATGCGGTCCAATTTCTCCTGAATCACATGGAAACAAAAGGTACATACTGACATTTATTGATGATTTCAGTCGAAAACTTTGGGTTTACTTTCTAAATGAGAAAAGTGAAGCCTTCACTATTTTCAAAGAATTTAAAACCATGGCAGAGAAGGAAACTAGTTTGTCATTGTGTTGTTTAAGAACAAACAGAGGAGGAGAATTCAATTCAAATGAATTTTCAAACTTCTATAAAGCTCAAGGAATCAAGCGACAATTGACCACATCTTATACACCTCAACAAAATGGAGTCGCTGAGCGCAAGAATTGCACAATTATGACTATTGTATGCTGCATATTGGAAGAGAAGAGATTGCCCAAAATGTTTCAGGCAGAAGCCGCAAAATGGGCCTGCCATGTGCTCAACAGAAGCCCCACATCTGCTGTAAAAGACAAGACGCCAGAAGAGTGTAGGAGTGGTTTCAAGCCCAGCGTCGAGCATTTTAAAGTGTTTGGATGTGTAGGAAATGTTCATGTACCAGAAGCTAGAAGACTCAAACTTGATGCTAGAAGCCAAAAGCAGGTATCCATTGGATACAGTGAGAAATCAAAAGGATACAAAATGATAAATCCTTTAACTATGAAGGTAATAATCAGTCGAGATGTAATATTTGAGGAAGATGGCTGCTGGAATTGGGGGAGGACAGATGCAAAATCAAAAAGTGATGCACTTGATTGGGGTGAAGACTATGAGGAAGCAATTGAGGTATTAGATGAACATGAAGATGAAAATACCACGAGTGAATCAGAAGAAGAACACTTAGAAATTGAGGATTCCTCTTCAAATGAAGCGACAACTCCACCAACCTCAGCAAAGAGAACAAGAAAGGCTCCAATCTACCTTCAAGACTATACAAGTGGAGGTGAATTATCAGAACATGAGGCACATAATTTTCTTGTGTTTATGCCTACTGATCCAATTTATTATGAAGAAGCAGTGAAAGAGAAAAATTGGAGAGATGCCATGGACATGGAAATAGCAGCAATAAAAAAGAACCAAACCTGGGAGCTAGTTCAACCTCTCTCAGAAGCAAAAATAATAGGTGTAAAGTGGATCTACAGAAAAAATTTGGATGAAAACGGTGAAGTTAGCAAGTGCAAAGCTCGCTTGGTGGCCAAGGGTTATGCACAGGAGAAAGGTGTAGACTACGATGAAGTTTTTGCCTCGGTTGCAAGATGGGATACCATCCGAATGGTGATAGCACTAGCAGCAAGAAATGGCTGGAAACTCTATCAATTGGATGTCAAGAGTGCTTTTTTGCACGGAGAGCTGCATGAGAATATATATGTATCACAACCGCAAGGATATGAAGTAAAAGGGGAGGAAAGCAAAGTTTACAAACTAAAAAGGGCACTTTATGGGTTGAAGCAGGCTCCAAGAGCATGGTTCAGCAGGATCGAAAGTTACTTCCTCAATGAAGGTTTCAAAAGGAGCTGCTATGAATACACTTTGTTCATCAAAGAAGAAAAAGAGAAAATATTGATTGTAAGTCTTTATGTTGATGATCTTATTTTTACTGGTAATGATCTGATCATGATACAAGGATTCAAAAATTCTATGAAAAGAGAATTTGAGATGACTGATCTAGGCGAAATGAAGTACTTCCTAGGAGTTGAAGTGCGTCAAAATGCGAGAGGAATACACATAAGCCAGAAGAAGTATGCAGGAGAAGTTCTCGAGAGATTCGGCATGGGAAATTATAATGGAGTAAAAAATCCCATAGTCCCTGGGAGTATTAAGCTGTCAAGAGAAGAGGAAGGAAAACAAGTTGATGGAACTCTTTTCAAGCAGATGGTAGGGAGTTTGATGTATATGACAGCAACCAGGCCTGAATTAATGTACTGTGTGAGTCTTATTAGTATGTTCATGTCAAATCCAAAGGAAGCACACATGCTTGCAGCCAAAAGAATTTTAAGATATATTAAGTCAACAATTGATCTAGGCATCTTCTACTGGAAAGGGTGCAAGGATGAGTTAGTAGCTTACACGGACAGCGATTATGCTGGTGATATAGATGACCGGAAAAGTACCTCAGGCTATGTGTTTATGTTAAGTGGTGGAGCTGTTGCATGGGCATCCAAGAAGCAGCCAGTAGTTACTCTTTCTACAACTGAGGCCGAATATGTAGCAGCTGCATCTTGTGATTGCCAGTGTATTTGGATGCAACACATTCTAAAACAAATTAAAGGTTCTCAATCTGATTGTGTTACAATGTTTTGCGACAATTCTTCTACCATTAAGCTTGCCAAAAATCCAGTTTTTCATGGGAGAAGCAAACACATAGACGTGAGATTTCATTTTCTGAGAAATCTAACTAAGGATGGAGCTGTTATTATGGAGTTCTGTAGAACAAATGATCAGCTTGCAGATATCATGACCAAGCCATTGAAGTTTGACCAATTTGAGAAAATTCGGAAGTAGCTGGGAGTACAAGCAGCAGAAGATTAAACTAAAATGCAGTATGCATGCTTAGTTTAGGGGAGGAATTGTTGAAATATTAATATTTGTTTTAATTAGTATTTGAATTTTAGTCAGTTAATAAATTCCTAGTCAAAAGGAGTAGTTCCAGTAAGTCCTATTCTTTAGCATAGAGGGCTGAAAATTAGGAGTTTCAGTTTTACGCAGTTTTTTTTTTGTAAGGCTACTTATACAGCCTCAACTTTATGTTTTCATTATCGAGTAAAGTTTGCAACATCAATAAAGCTTGAGTTTGTTGTATTCTTACCTTGTTCAACAGAAAATACATAGGTTTGGTTTAGAACGTTTTTGGTTTTGAGAGGGTGTCGCCGGAGAAGACGGTGGCGTCCGCCACGCACCGCCGCTTCTCCTACCAAATATAGGTTTCTGGTAAGGGTTCTTTTGTAGAAGATTAAGTTGAGTGAGAAAGAGGTGAGCGAGAGAGAGAATAGAAATGAGGTTTTGAACCCTCACTCTCTCATTTTAGCTTAATACTTTGGTTGGTGGGATGCTAGGTGGCTTCACCCACCGGTGACAAGTGTCACCGGTTGCCACCCTTGTTTGGATCCCATGCGCTTCTTACCTTGTAGCAGTACCGTGTTCTCTTGTTTATGGCCCTTTGATCCAGAGTCAGGATTGACTCAGTAACTACTGGACGGTCCAGATCTGCTTTCAGGTCAATGTTGATCTGAGGGTCTACGGTAGACCCCCCACCAGCGTGTGGGTTTATTTTGTTTGGGTCTGGGGAAATTCCTATTCACACCCCCCAGTTTATTACTGAATCTGGCCCATTCCTTTGTTGTTTGTTTATTTTTGTTTTTAGTTTTGCTTTTAAAATTACTTTTTAATTTAAAAAATCCAAAAAAAAACAATTTATTAAGTTCTAATTTCTTTTCTTAAAAACCTTAAAATATATTTTAATTTTTATTAATTTTATTAAAATTATTTATTTAATATTAACTAATTATTTTAATGATTAGTTTTATTAAACATTTGATTTTAATTTAATTAATTATATTAATTCAATTTCTCCTTAATCCTAAAATCTAAAAATACTTTTTAATTAATTTCTAAAATCTTTTTCATTAATCAATTTCTAATTAATTTTATTAAACCATTTTATTTAATATTAATTAACTTTAATAATTAATTTTATTAAATATTTTAGTTTAATTTAATTAATTACTTGGATTTTCTTTTAATTCTAAATAATTAAAGTCTAAGACATAATTGATTAATTTTAGATATTTCTCCTTTAGACTAACCTTAGGATTAGTTTATTATTTAGACTAACATGTTTGATGATATTTCTCCCCCCACTTTGTTTGGTTTATGATCTTTGTGTGGTATTTATACTTTTCTCAAATGGATTATTATCATGCCTTGATTATATATATGTCATTCATCATATGCTTGTCCAAACCAACTTTTTTTCAAACTAATACCTTGACTTAATGTCAAGCCCTTTTCAAATACCTTGTAAGTCGATTGTTTCCACGATCGCCATCAACCTCACATAGCCTCCTCTTGGGCTTTATACAACGATACTTGTTGCACCTCCTACACTTTTGTTTGCATGCATATGTGTGATTGATTTGCTTTAATTGTGGCTTGTTTATTCCCATTTGAGTAAATGTATCCCTCTCCCATAAGATTAAAATCAATCATTTTAAAAAAAAACAAACAAGTTTGATCCAACGTCAAGCATTTTTCAAAACAAATTCAATTAACCACCAATTCACCCTCAAGCACACTTGATCCATATATTAAGTCCCTTTACCTAACTTATAAGTCGAGGGTTTTTCCTCGTCATCAACCTTACCTTGAACCTTTAGGACCTCCTTACCACTTATTCCTCAACCTTTTCGTACGCAAATTCAAACCTCGATTCATATCGAGCATTTTCTTCAAATCAAATCAATACATTTAACAATACTTAAACATTGTTTCATAAAAAGGTGATGTGAGGGTGGTCGAGTCTTTGATCTTTCTCCTCAATTGTTTGGGTGTGAGTTCTCTTACTCGTGTGTGGACAATTGACGCCTCTAAAACACTTGTAACTCGATAACATTCAAACCATTTTCTAAGTACTCATTAAGACACTTAACCATTTATCTAAACATACTTTCATTAAAAGGTGAAGTGAGGGGGATCAAGTCTTTGGTCTTTCTCCTCAATTGTTTGAGTGCGAGTTCTCTTACTCATGTGTGGACAATTGTCACCTCTAAAATATCCAATACGTCTAAAACTCTCCTTTCTCGCCCCGCACTATCGAAACCCAAAAACACATACAAATGAAATCCTCTTTTCTTAATCAAACCCTTTAACACACTTAATCATATATTCAAACACAACTTCTTAAAAGGTGATGTGAGGGGGCCAAGTCTTTGACCTTTCTCCCCAATTCTTTGGGTGCGAGTTCTCTTACTCGTGTGTGGACAATTGGCGCCTATAAAAAATACAAATCAAACAACCGTAGTCCCACGAACTACGAACGCTCTGAATTTCCCATTGCACGAGGGAATACGTAGACACAAGGGCCTCAATCCTTGGCGAACACCCTAATAAAAAACCACCAATTTTCCCCTTACAAAACCTTTTACCTTAGAAGAAAACAAACAAACCTAGCTAAACTTTCTCACGAATCGAATCAAGAGGTTCTTTGAGTACAACAGACGTAGAGGGTGCTAATACCTTCCCTCTTGCGTAACCGACTCCCGAACCTAGAATTTGGTTGTGATAACCATTTTCTTATCCTTTAAAGGTTTTATCGATATTTTCCTATTCCTTCCTTGGAATGAATAAAGTTCGGAGATGACTCTGTTCGAACGTTTTCTCCGCGTCCATCGCGAGGATCGTATTTTTTTCGAGGTACGACAGATGGCAAATCTGCTGGGGATATCTGCATTGCCCTATGCTAGAGAGAGTCAAGCCTAACTTGACTCGAGTCATGAGAGTTAGATCCGCTTATTTGTTTATCTTCTCTTATCGGCTTGCTTGTTTGATTATTTACTTGCTTGCTTATCTTTATTGTAACCTATTATTACTATTTCTTATGACACTGTGGGGGTTCTCTGATCATTGGTGCTCTGTGAGATGGCTCTATACCCGAGTCCGAGTATAACCCTAGGATTAGGATGGTGGTTGTGTAGTGGAGGTTTGCGTGGGTTCTTCTGCGTAAGCCAAAGCGAAGACCCCACTTGGAGGAGATTCCCTTGGAAATGTTATCGTTTTGATGTTACTTCATCACGATGATAATGTTTACGAGTCTGAATAGTTGATCCCAAGGACCTTTAACCCATATTATCCATGGTGATTGGTAGTGTTGACTCATGAGGTCTTCGGAATTATTGGGTTGATGCGAACTCCCCAATCAGATGAGATCTCTTGAACGTATTGTTATCTTGACAACAGTATTTTCAACCTCGATCTATGACTCTGAGGACCTTATTAGAACCTGTGTGTCGATGGTTGTGTAGTTGACGCCTCCGAGGAGTATTTCTCGTGGGGAAGATATGAAGGCCTCACCTAGAAGAGATCGTTTCAAAGATATTATTGTCCGATGGGGCTCCGTCGTGGTAATAATGTCTTTTGTTAAGTCTTTGATTGACTACATTTTGGCTAAAATAAGTTTACAGCAAGATGTTGGGTAAGATGTCCTGACATGGTTGATCAGACATCAGTACCGATATGGTTATAATATTTGGCAAGATGTTGAGTAAGATTTTGAAGCATCTTCATCAACTGCCATACAAGTATTATTGTCATGACAGATGTCATGACATCTTGGTCTTGTACAGCAGGTGCTGTTGTTATGTGTTTCAGACAGATGTCGAAGACAGATGTCATGACATCTTTGTCTGGTACACAGGTGCTACTGTTATATATCTCATGACAGATTTGTTTTGTTTTGATGAGAATGTTTTGGATATGTCTCATCATTATACGCAGGTCAAGGAGATTTATTAGGAACAAAGTGCAGATTTAATTGGATTTCATAAAAAGGATCTTGGAGACTTTTTAGGAAACTATTTGGAGATTTGTTCCTATTTTTGTGGAGAACATTCTGCAGAATATTTACAACGTGAAGATTGGACCTAATTGAAGAGTCCAAACCCATTCTGGAAGAGTCTATAAATAAGGACTTGCTAGACCTAAAATAGGAAGCACACACAACAACAAGTCATCGCTGCAACATAAGGGTTTAGGGTTTTGAGAGTCTCTTGTCTAGTTTATAAGTCACCCATGTATATTTTGATACTATGTGGTCGACATAGGTTGTTGTAAATTGTTCTCACTCGAAGCTTTGAAGCAAGAGTTGAGTATTGTTCTTGGTTGAAGCTTTTAAGCAAAACTGAGTATTGTTGTTAGTCAAGAGTCTTGGCTGAATATTATTATTGGAAGGAATGTCTTTCAATTGAACAGATTGATGCAGTTGCTAGAGAGTGTAACTGTTAGATATTACCGAGGTGATTTAGGAATTAAGATGGGTTTCTCTTATTTAGATGGTGATTTCTAGATAGAATTATACTGGGTAGGGATTAAGTGAGGAGTTGTAAACGGGGGAGTTTAGCTCTAAATTAATACTACTAATAGTGAATTCATTCCTGACTTGGTAGTCCCCAGATGTAGGTGATTTGCACCGAACTGGGTTTATAATTCTTGTGTGCTATTTTCTTTCTGCTATTTGTTTATTCTGTTCTTGTTTAACAATTATGCAAAACAATGTCTTGACATGTGTTAGGACATCTGCAGTTTGCTATGCCAAAATTTCATCTTTGATAGGGATCCATGACTCATGCCTTTTGTTTTCAGGGAATCTAAGAATTATCATTGCTAAGGACAGGAATTATGGAAACTAACGTTCATTGCCCTTATTCTTTCAAGTTCAAGAGGCCTGATCTGATTGCTTTATGTGGATTGGTTTCACGTATGCCTGCGATTTACCGAATCAACTTTGGGAAGAACTTTGGTAAACTGTTATGCATCCTGAATCAAGACGTAGACTCTCTCATGCTGATCACCTTCATACATTTCTATGATACTCCTTTGAGATGTTTCACCTTTTAAGACTTTCAGTTAGCACCGACACTTGAAGAGTACGAGAAACTGGTGGGTATTCCTATGAAGGGCAAGTTGCCATTTGAAGGGGTTGATATGGCTCTAAAGGATGAAATCATTGCAAACGCTCTCCATATGTCTAAGCAGGACGTCACTGACAATTGGAAGACTAAGGGAGGGGTTAAGGGTTTCTTCCTCTCATTTCTGTTAGAAAGGGCTGACACTCTGTTGAAAGCTGAAAGCTGGGAAGCATGCTATGCTACTGTAGCATTGGCCATTTATGGGATTGTTCTGTTTTCTAATGTGGATGTAGAGCACTTCATAGATATTACTGCCATCCACGTTTTCCTCACAGGAAACCCTGTGCCTACCCTTTTGGCTGACGTGTATTATTACTTGAGTTGGAGGCACGTCAAGAAAGGAGGTATGATTGCGTGTTGTGCCCCTCTGTTGTATCAATGGATCCAAATGCACCTTCCGAAGAATGGACCCTTCATAGAGCAAGTGGATGAAAGTTGGGCTTAAAGGTTAGGGACCCTCAGATCAACTAACCTATCTTGGTACTCCTAAGACTACAATACGGTCATATCCAGTTGTGGCCAGTTCCTTAATGTTCCCCTCATCGGAACTCGCGACTGCATTAATTCTAATCATATGTTGTCCGTGAGGCAGTTGGAGTATCCGATGAATGGGCCACCTGATGAGAAGGCTTTAAAAGCTTTCTTAATGCATGGTCTGAAAGCTAAGAACCCTGACCTACTCAAAAGAATCACAAAGGCGTGGAAGGAGATCCATAGGAAAGGAAAAGCTGAATTGGGGAAAAGGAACAGCATCACCAAGGAACCGTATTTTGCTTGGGTCAAAGAAAAAGTGGAAAGAATCAAGATGCTCTTTGTCATCAAGGTGCCCGAGCCTTTACCCGAGCCGAAGCCTACTCACATCCCAATTGAGGAGGCCTAGGACCTTAAGGCAACGTTAGCAAGACTAGTAAAGGAAAATGAACAACTTGAGTTGAAGCTTCAAAATGTTACTAATGAGAAGAATGATTTGAAGTGGGAGCTTCAACGCAAGAACACTCAACTGAAATTTGTAGGGAATTGGGCAAATGAGGAAGAGCATCAGAAAAAGAAGGTTAAAGTGTATCTTAACCAAGCTGACAGCCAGATAGATAGGCTTAACGAGGAATTGAATAAATCTTACAAAAAGTTTGCCAAAAATAAGGATGCTTGGCTCCTTGCCAATTGAGGAGGCCGAGGACCTTAACTTTAACTCGAGGTCCATTTTGCTCCCTTAATTTTTAAAATGTTCAAATCGATCCCTGAATTATTTAAAACTGTCAATTTCGTCCTTCCGCCTATTTCCATTAGTGAGGGTTGAGAAAGAGTGTCCATGTGGCTTTGACGTGGCTTGCTATCCTTACGTGGCTTTGACGTGGCATTAAGATGTTATATGTTTTGTTATTGTGAATCTTGTCATTTTAAGAAAGTTAAGTGAAGAAGGCCAAGAAAAGCTCGTGCAGATAAAGGTTGAAGGCGAAAAGCATTGTTCCAGAAAGCGTTTGAGTTCGAGCGAAAGGTTGAAGAAGTCGTTGCAAATAGGTTAGTTTGTTGTTCCTTTGTATGAGTTCTACATGTTTTCAATATGAGAATTTTGGGTTTCTTTAAAATTTAGGGCTTTACATGTTTTCTATCTTTTCCAATTAGGGTTTTTTAATAATATTGATTCTTAACTGAATAGGTTTAATGGAGGAGTTTATAGTACTAAGAATTCATCACAGTGGTGAATTTGTTGATGGTGATCTTAGAGTGTATGAAGGAGGGAAAGTTGATGAGCTGAAAGTAGATGTGGACAGATGGAGTTACTTTGAGTTGATAGGTATACTGAAGGACTTAGGTTATATGGATTTTGAGAAAATCTATTACAATGACCTGACATTTGGGATGAATTCATTGAATGATGATGCAGGAGCATTAGAAATAGCTGATCTTTATAGGGTTCACCTAGGTGTAGACATTTTCATTCAACACAAACTTGATCACCCTGATTACTATGATGGGCCTATAGAAGCATAATTAGGAAATGGTGACAATGTGAATGAGGGGCCTGATGTGGTTGAAGAAGTGCTTTCTAAACTGTATGAAGAAGCAGTCAATGAAAATGATACTTTCAAAGAAGCTGAAAATGTTGGTTTGGGTGGGCCTATAGAAACAGAATTGGATGCTCAAAATGTTGGTTTGGATGGGCCTACAGAAGCAGAATTGGATGCTCAAAATGTTGGTTTAGATGGGCCTATAGAAGCATAATTGGATGCTCAAAATATTGGTATGGATGCACATAGTGTTGGTATGGAAGGTGGTGAGGTGGATGATGCTCTAAGTAGTGATGATGGTGAGGATTCTTTGTACAAGTATGATAGTGCTCTAGAGGTAGCTTTTGATGATTCTTCTGATGGTTTTGATGATATAGATGAAGATGAGTTGGCAAATCTACTTGAACATTAACAACTTGCAGAGGGTCAATCCAAAAAACAAAAAGAGAAATGGGAAGAAGACAAGGGTGAATTTAAAGTGAGTGATAATGAAAGTGATGAGCTAGTGAGGGGTTGTGATAGTGATGATAGTTGTGGTGTTAAAAAAAAGGCTCACCCAATGTTTAAGATGCAAATGGACATGGCTAATTTCAAATGGGAGGTAGGTGTGTACTTTAATTTAAAAGATGATTTCAAGGAGGCAATAACATCATATGTTGTCCATAGTGGTAGAAATCTTAAGTTCAGTAAAAATGACAAGGTAAGGGTGAGTGTAAAATGTAAGGATGGGTGTGATTAAGAAGCTTATTGTGCCAAATTGTCAAATGAAGACACTTGGCAATTAAGGAAGGTGAATGATGTACATAGTTGTAGCAGGGATTATAATGTGAAGATGATGACTACCAAGTGGCTGAGCAAGAGGATCCAAAACTCTTTAAAAAATAATCCTAGACACAACAAATCAACCTGTAAGGTGACACCAATTACTCAAGGCACTCCACAAAATGCTCAAGGTTCTCAACAAACACAAGGTTCTCAGCAAACACAACCAACAACTCAAGCCACTCAACATGCTATTTAATGTACTCAACCAACTGCTCATGGTTCTCAACTGCCACAGTACACCTACTGCTCAAGGAAGTCAGTCAACTGTTAAAGGCACACAAGGATCTCAAGTATCAAGAACTAGAGGCATACAAGGTTCTCAACTGCCAAGAACTAGAGGCACAACTTCTACTCAAGTATCAACACTAGGAAGGCCAAGTAAGATGGGTGTTAGGAGGTCATCGACACCTGTTGTTCCTCCTGGACCTACTACATGACTAAGTGCAACCAAGAATGTGATTGACCCAACTACAAGGAGGACAACTCCAACTAAGAGGACCACACCCAAGAAAAAAACTTAGATCTATTTAGGATGTCATTTTGAATTACTGTCATTTTGTGTAATGGTTATGTATGTCATTTTGGAACCACTTACTGTCATTTTGTGTTATGCTTATGTTTGTCATTTTGAATTGATGTCATTTTGTGTAATGGATATGGATGTCATTTTGAACAAGTTTATATGTTATTGACAATAATGTGTTATGTTGAAATTCTGTTGAAGACAAGTTTATATGTTATGACAATTATGTGTTATGTTTAACAATTAAATAATGTTACAAACTTAAAAAACCAGAACTGCATAAAAAACAAGAGAAATGTTGCAATGATACAAACCAAAGCATTTCACTACAACAAACCAGAATTGCATAAAAAACCAGAGAAATGTAATAATGTAACAATGATAAAAACCAGAATTGCAATAAGGTTCAAGTTTCAACTAATTTGGAATACAAACTTAAACATTTCAAATCATCATGAAAAAAACCAGAACTGCTGTAACTACAATAACAAATATCATCCAACAATTTTTCCACTTCAAAATCTTGTTAATGTCATTTTGAAACTTATCCATCTCTTTCCTTAATTCTTCATTTGTCAACCTAACTTTTTCAATCTCCATTGTTGCATCATCCAATTTCTTTGATAACTTTTCCAATCTAGCCATTATAAATTGCCCTTTGTCATCTTGAGCTTCATCGTAGAACCATTCAAAATACCCACACCCAGGTTGCATTGTTCCCTGCAATTTAGAATTGATTATTCAAAATTGTAATAATCATACAAACTCCTGGTACATATGACATACATACCTTAAAATGAGAACAACCCCAAAAATGTTTTTCATAGCTCTTTATCATTGTAGACCTACGAAGAATAGTCGTGTCTCCAATGTGACAACTCGGTTTCCATGGAAGATCCGAGCTCGTGAACACAATGGAGTTCACACTTTCATGGCTATTCTGTTTCATGGATGATGAAGCATAACCCGATTTCATGGAGGATGGACCCTAATCTTTAATTTTTGGGAATCAAAATCAAATTAACATGACAAAACCATATGAAGGAAAATGAAGGAAAGTAAAAAACAAAGGAAAACACAGATGTTGTAGAAATAGAGAAATGAAAAAGAAGAAGACAAGCCATGTCATCTGCCACGTCTGCAGCCCCTAACGTCCGTTTGGAGTAAATGGACAGAAAGGACTCATCTGCTCAATTTTAAACATTTAAGGGATCAATTTGAACATTTTAAAAATTAAGGGACCAAAATGGACCCCGAGCTAAAGTTAAGGGACGAAAAATGGTACTTTACCTAAATAAATATAACGTTACCGTAAATATTTATTTTAAAATATTTCAATTAAATAAGTATTTACTTAAAAAATTTTAATTAATTGTTAAAACTCCAATTATTTCTATCATTACTAAATATTTTAAAATTAACTAATTATTACTAACAATTCTAATTTTTAATTCCCACGCTCTCACCTCAACTAATTCAGTAATTGTAAAATACCAAAATACCCTTATAACACCAAAATCACCAAAAATAACACCATTAATCAAAATAAATCATACCACACGCAAAATTAAATATTCTAATATTTAATTAAAATATTAAAATAAATTAAGGGTGTTACAACGTTGCTTATATTGCACTCGAGTTTGTTTACATTTCCAAGGGAAAATTTGGTCGTTGATTTTGTAACTTCCCCCAGCTGCTGATCTGGGTCGTTTACTCATCTTTGCCTATATATAGGGTTTATTGAGTGTGGGGAAAACTTTTTGCAATCCTTGAAAGTTAGTTTCCCTTCAAAAGTGTTTCATGTTAGCAAGTGTCTTCCTTTCTTCACTCCTGAAAGTATTTACCAAAATAGTTACAGTTTTTTGCTTAAAGCTTTTGTCTTTCTCCATTTCTTTTGCTTCATCAACCTTGCCTAACCCTATACCATTATCCACTCAAGGTTTTACCTTCAATGTTTTCTATTCTTTGGTCAAGATGAGTGATAACCCTATTCGCATATTTAGTGATTCTTAGAGTGATGCTTCTTCTATCACGAGAATGGGAACATATCCTTATTCAAATTCATCTCCCTTTGCTCATGATTGCACGAGCCACAAAGTTATAACCTTGATTTATGATTCTGATTCAAGAAGGGTATATGGGAACTACTTTGATGAGGAGATTCTTCCACGGATTCTTTCGAGGCCCTATTATCATATGATGGATGTGAGGAGACCATATGGCCTTTCCTATGCCCCCTCCTATTTTGTCTATTGCAGAAATACAAGCTGCTAAGTTGAAGAGAGAACATGTTGGGGATTTCGTTCAGACTTACCAGATGAGCTATAACTCTGAACCTAATGATGCTGAAATTAATACCCTTATGGAACATAGGGGTGGACCATATGTAATTTCTTGGCTCGCACCTAGGAGAATTTTAAAATTGATGAGTTATCCCAAAGATAAGTAACTTGGGGGGAGTCGGACGACGTGAGTAAGTATGATTGAGTGGCGGCAGAATTGGTGGGAATTCCGTCCATTTTTACTGAGACAGTGATCATCGCAACAAGCATCGTAGTCGATGGTCATTCATATTGGTCGGTTATTCTCGTAGGCTCGGGAAAAAGGAAATATAGCTTATTTGATGAGTTATCGGTTCCCTTTTATGAGTCCATGTTCACCATAATAGGATTGCGGTTTCCTCTGTCTGAATTTAAGGTTGCCATCCTGAATCACTTAAAAGTTTCCCCATTTCAAACTCATTCGGGGTCTTGTTCTTACTTGAAGGTGTTCCACTTTTGGGTCGATAATCGATCCTGGAAGCCTTCCTTCTAATTTTTCTTCGACTTGTTCTACATTGTGCGCACCTCCCAAAATGACATTCACGGCTAAGGGCTTATCGTCTTCCACCCAGATCATAATTGGTCAATCCCCTTCTCCGACGATTAGGGTGATTTCCTACAGTGTTTCATATTGGTGAAGTCTCTTACACCGGAAGCTCATCTGGATTTATTCTCCGACTCGACTAAGTTCTCTCGCTTATACAAGAGTAAATTTCTAAATTATTAGTCTTAGCCTCATTTCTGTTTCCTAATCAATTCTTGTCGCCTCAAATTAGGCCATTTCTTTGTCAAAGAAGTTACAATGAAGAATAACTTGAATGCCTTGTACTAGGGACTCAGTTATGAAAACGGATTCGGGCCTGGGGAAGTGTCTTCTTCTCTGCAGAGGAAGAATAAAATTGATACCCACGCCATTATGAGTGAGGTGGGTTGCATAGAGAGGAAAGAGATCTTGGGTGAGGATGTAGTCTATAGTTTTTTTACATGGGTGACTATACGTTGCAGATAACATATATAAATTGCAGTTGTTCTACTCTCTTTCCAATGCCAAAGGTATCAAGACTAGTTTTGCAGGTTAGGC
Organism: Lathyrus tuberosus; assembly: GCA_022829125.1. Classification (NCBI taxonomy): domain Eukaryota; kingdom Viridiplantae; phylum Streptophyta; class Magnoliopsida; order Fabales; family Fabaceae; genus Lathyrus; species Lathyrus tuberosus. The sequence goes on along the minus strand of JALAZF010000574.1, from coordinate 793,129 downwards.
TGTCACGCCTCCTTCTACAACTTCTGCCCTTACCCCTATTGTCGATGTTATTTCACTTACCCCTGGGGTTGGATAGCTTACAACTTTAGTTGTCACTCTAATTAAGGAGGATCACCAATAGTTTCCTACTCCACTGAAGAGGAGTTGTGATGAGGACTAGCATACTCCTCTTGAGGAGGGTTCTCCTAAACGGACCCGACTGTCTGGGAATGTCGCTTTAAGGTCGGCCACTCCTTTCCTTCGATTGCATGGTATTATTCCTTTTAATACTTCTCGTACTCCTGAGGAAGCTGATGTTGTTGTTTCTACGAAGGACCTATCTTTCACTCAGAATCTTTATGAGGCAGAGAAGATGGAGCTCTTTTCTGAGATCACCCTCCACACCTTTCGGGCTTCTTCTTTGTTCTCTTTGGCCGTTACTGGCAGAGGGGGTGTCCTGGTTGTAAGTAATCTGTCCAAGGAGAGGGGTACTTGAAAGGGAAAGTGTAAAGATATAGAGTGTAAGTGCTCGCCTTCCAGAAGGAGTTGGCCAATCAACTGGGAAATATCAAGCTTGTCAAGGCTTTGCAAGAAGAGGATAATTCCCACTGACAGATCCCCTTTAACCATGGCCTTCCGAATCATTGAGCTGGAGTCCGGTCTTGTGGCATTAAAAGACTTTCAATGTTATTGTTGTAGTAGACAGTCGTGCGGAGGAGGCTTGGAAAACTCTTCAGCGTAAAAGTGGACTCATTTTAAGGCTTTGAAAGCTCATGATGATGGGGTGACCTCCTTAAGGGAGAGGTTTTGTGAGTCCCTTCAATAACCTATGTAGGGTATGTACGGGGTCCTTGGTAGGCAGTGGATCATGCGAAGGAATTTTTTCCTGACATTCCTATTCATGTTGAAAGGTTGGACCCTTTCAAGGCTGCTCCGAACAGGACTTGCGGGGATGATTAGGGAGCATCGTCTCTAGGCACAGAAGCTTGATTATTTTCTCTCGTTTTTTTCCTTTCTTATTTCATGTAATGTTCACCAGGCTTTCATGCCTTGGCCAAGAGAACAATATCTATATACATATATTTTTAAATCAGTGCTTTGAAGTTTTATTTAACTTAGTGTACTTGATATGTATTTGTCTCCTCTTTATCATCGTCTAGTGCCACGAAAGGATATTAGTGTCCTAGCCTTGGATTGATTAATGAGTTATTATTTCGTCAGGGCTTTCTCTTTGTTCCTGCAATTTAAGATTTGTTTTCGTCGTGGGCAATTTAGATTTTGTCTACCTCGTGGGCGGTGCTGGTGTCCACCGACCGACCTTAAGTTGCCACTGCAGCTACGAGGTGTTGTTCACTTTGAGTGTGAGTTATAACACCCCGATTTTTAAATTAATATTTTATTTAATTATTGGAGTGGTTATATATGTGTTATTTGATTAATTGTGTTATTTTGGGTGTTTGGGAGATTTAGGGGTATTTTAGTAATTTTATAATTATTGAGATTATAGAGTTTGAGAGAGGAAAATAAAATAGGATTTATTTAAATTATTAGAGATAATTAGATAATTTCCATTATTTAGTAATAATTGTAGGAGATGAAATTATTAGGAATAATTCACATTTTTTAGGATTTTTATTAAATATTTATTTAATTAAAATTTTTATTTAAATAAAATAAAGTATTATATTTTATTTAGAAAATATATTTTTTGGAATAAAATATGAGCATCAGATTTCTTTGGGAGGTGTGAGTGTGATGGTGTAAACCCAATTGGGCTTTGGGATAAAGTTAGGTTATTATATATTCTAAAGTGAGAAGACATATTAGGTTAACGTGAACGAAAATTAGAAAAGTTGGGAAGCGACAAATCGTGGGAGTTCGGATTGCACAAGGCTTTGGAAACCGATCATAGGAAGAGAAAAAACTTCAATTTTGAGGTAAGGGGGATTGCTTTACTGATGGGTGATCACAGGCAGGTAGGATGATGAGGGTTCCTTACCCTCCTATCAGCGCCATGGGTGTGTCATACCCCAAATTTTGACCACTAATATTTCCCATCATTGTGCAAATCATTATCACAATATGGATGAACTTTCATACTTATTAGTCTCCCCAAAGATGGGTGAGCATTCACTACAATCAAGAATTAGGGTTTCAAGCCCTCTTATAGCACTTAGACAAAGAATCAATCAAGAAAGGACATGATCTTCAACTTGTCTAGACCTCTCAAACATCCCCAATAAATCAAGAGGACTCCCACATCAAGAATCAAGCACAAGGCTGCAGCATTCCAAGTGGATTAAGCCTCAAGACCATCAGTGTCACCAAATTAGGGTTTTGGTCGACCAGGGCCTCCAGTTGGAATTTTTCCTCTGGGCATGAGCCAATGCTTTGAAGCACTACCCAAGATATTCCATGGGACCTCATGGACCCAAGCATCAAGTCAATTTAACCTCAGGGGATGCATACATCAAAAATCAGGAATTAGGGTTTCTTGACCTAATTCACCCCTAAGTTGACTTTTGGGACAAAACATGAGCCAAAACCTCAAGACATTATTTGAGGGTCTCCAATCTACTACATTGATCCATTTGCAACAATGGATTGATCCAAGAAACTTGGTTCACAAGTTTCAATTTCATCTGGACCACAACTAGGGTTTTGAGGAAAAAGTCAACTGCACCTTTGACTTTTGACCAAGACATGCTCCCAAACCTTGGGACATAAGTCAATACACCCTATAACACCTATGAAATCTATCCATCAAGTTTGATTTAGGTCAAGGACTTGATTTCATAGAGGATCACACAGTTTGGAATTCATCTGATAAAAAGTCAACTGTACCAAAAAGTCAAAGTTTGACTTTTTTATTTTTTGGTCAATTATGGTTCCTTAACCCTAAAATGATGTTAATGTGTGATTGGAATCATCATTCATCAAGAAAAATCAAATAAAGTGGGATAACTTGTAAAAGTTTTCTAAGTTATGGAACAAAGTGGCTAGGGCACCAACTTCCAAGGATCATAACTTGTGATCCAAGCAACCATTTTGGCTGATCCAAAGATAGATTTGTAGCTCTCATGGCACTCTACAAAAGCTTCAACTATATGTCATTCCAATTCCTCATGGATTTTAAGTTATGGAATGATCAAAATCACAAAAAGTGAAAATGTCACTTTTTTTCCAACACTTAGTGAAATTTTCACTAAGTCAGAATCTGTTTCACTTTTTCCAAAATGTAGGAGCATTTTTCACTTGGATCCAAAAAGTATCAAGACAAACTATGATCACACATATGTTGTATTATATGAGAGCTTTCCAAAATGGCCAAGAACCCCACCAAATTCCACTTGAGCCATGAGATATGACAATGGCAATATGCCTTGCTGCAAACTGTCATGGCAAGGCAGATTTGTGCATTTTGGTCGATTTGCCCAATTTGTGCAAATGACAAACAAGTCTATCCATCTAAACACTTCAGGGGGAGACAAGGGAGGGACAAACACCGATCCACAAGCCTCCCAAGTCTTTGGAACCAAAAGTAGCATGCCAAGCCTAAAAAACCCTAAAAGAGGGACAAGACTCCAATTTTCTTTTGGAGCATTCGATGGATGCACCAAGGTGGCATGAACTGAGCCTCCTCTAACTGAATTCAGTCAAGACTTATCCAAGAACTAGGGAACCACAACTATGTGCTCTAACCTCTAGTCAATGGCTAGAGAAGACTTGGATTCCTATTGATTAACATTTGCCAAACCTCTGCAGCAGTTGCCATTCACTATTGCTTGCAAAACAAACTTGCTCTACTATAAATAGAGCTCATTTGTGCTCAGTTTAAGTACACCAAAGTCATCAAACAGATGTTTTCCTCAAAATCTCTTCTTTCACTCCAATTTTGCCTTCTAAGGCAAGTCACTATCAGGTTTTGAGTTTGGGAATAATTCCAACCAAACCAATCACACACACACCTCATAAACATCATATAGAAGTGATCCAAGCACTTAAACAACATCTGGAACACCAAGATCACAAAATCACCAGCCAATTGCTCAAGGTTTTAACTAAGTTACAGCTGAGGTGCCATACTTTGTTCCAGTCTATTTCAGATCACTCCAAGCATTCAAACATATTCCATATGGTGTAGGGAAGCTGTCCAGATCATCATAACTCATCTGTAACACCTCCAACTCAAAAATCAATCTGCTATTGCTGTCACAACCTTCAAGTAAGCCTAAACTTGGTCATCTCTTAATCTATGCATATTTCCTCTCACAATACGTTTGCCAAATGTTCATAATCAGACATAGAATGTTTTCCCTCAATTAATTGTTTTGTTTGAATCGTGTATCAAAATTCTCAGCCTTCATGCAAATTTTAGGGTTCTTGAGGTTTCTCTTTGATTTCTTATTCCATGCTTAAAATAAATGAAATTAAAGACCATAGACATGATCGTGAGGTGAAAACGAGCAGATTGATATGTGGTTTGCATGATTTCATCAAGTATTCAGTGAGATTGGATAGAAAACGCAAATCTGGGCAAAACTCCCTTCGCGCGTGTTCTTGGCCCATGTTCTTGGCACCTTTTTTGAAAATTCAAATATTTGAATTTTGTGATTTAATTTAATTGATTCAAAAATTAATTTCTCTCTGAGTTTTAATGATTTTGAGTTGATTCTTTTTTTAATAATTCACAAAAATGTTAAAATATTTTATTTCACCAAAAATTCCCAAAAATGTTATTTATTTTCTATACTTAATATTTTTGCAAACATTTTGTGGTATTTATCTTGTCGTACGGGAGAATGATGGGTAAAGCACTGTCTTGGAAGTCTGATGTGAATGTGACAGGCTAGAAGTGGATCAGTTTGGTGCTTGTGGAGTAAATAGGCTGAGGATTTCTGGAGCATGTGTTTGATGTCCTTCAAGTGTGAAGAACGTCTGGGAGAGCTAGCAAACTAAGGGGCTCTGCATGTCTCTTTGAGGAATGTGAAGTATTCCAGATTCAATTGGGTTGTATCTCAGGGAACAAGGAGATCTATACATGAGAATTCATGAGGAATTCGTGTGGTGTATGGATGGTTTATGGACGAGAGGGATCAATGGTGTTTTGGTCTCAATCCAAGAGTTTGTTGGTTGTGGTACAAGGATGCCTTCCTGGTACTCTCACCATATGATCATGAAGTTGTCATGGGATATCATGTGGTGAATTTGACGTGTTTCTTGCTGAAGAAGCATAATTTGAGAAAGATAGGGGGAGGACTTTTGTCTGTTAAATGTACTAGTGTGGTACATGGATTGCTTAAGGGTCAAGCATTAGGTGAATGCATTCAGCAGGTGTGTTGAACAGAGGGTGCGCTCTTGAAGACACGAAGATGCATCTTAAGTTTTCCATTCATTTAGGGTGTTCTTCTGGCAAAGAAGCACTGGTTATCTACAACAGGGGGAGTTAGACTTCGATTATGGATATATGGCTGCAGTGGTGCAGATTGTTTATCAAGATTGGTTGTGATTTCAAGCAGTTTGTGATAGATTGCCTCAGGTGAGGTTGATATGTCAGACGAGATGTTGTGACATTGCCCTACTGGTTAAGTTCTGGGTGGACTTATTAAGTTGTTCTGATTCTGTCATTGTGTATCAATGGATTGAATCAGGAGGAATACAAGTATCTTGAAAGTTGTTGCTGCTAACTAAGAGATGTTTGAAGAAATGTCTTAACATCTTGGTCAGTTATTCTTGGTCTTCTGATTAAAAAGATTATCCTGTAGACAAAACACAAGAATGATAACTTTTCTAAACAAAGCCTGACAAGGGGTCAGGACAGTATGGGTACGGTATGATTGCCTGTTTTGGACGGTAGAGAGAGTAGATGTGTTAAACATGTGTCTTGATGCAAGTGCATTCTTTGGACAATCTCTCATAAAGTTGAATCAGTCAAACTTTAGCTGGACGGTGCACTGTCATTTATGTTTACCTACCCTAATTTATGTCTCCATATGAATTGCTCTACGGGAACTTCTATGGACCATAATTTTCAAGAAAAATATGTTTGGGTATTTAAATGTGGAGTCTGCTTCTGGTTAGTATTGTGGGCAAGTTCGCCATGGCTTTTGTTAAGGTCTGGATTAGTATCATGTGGGTATGGAATTGCGCTGGCTACTTTTGCCAATTTTTGGCTAAAAATGGGGAGAAGGGGTATGGATTCATCTCAGTTGTGTGCTCGTTTCTACAACACATACTCATTATTGCAAGTGTTCTGCAGGAGTGTTCTGCAGGGGTGTTTGATGAGATGTTCTGACATCCTTGAGTTCTTCCCTTGTGCCTTGTGATCTGAGTTATGAAGCAGGTTGTGTCTTGTGACCTGAGTTACATACTCTATGAACTCCGTATTACGTGTGATACAACTGTTTCTTCTTAAGCTCTTTCTGGACCTTCTTATGGGTTCTCTTATGCCCCTTAAGAGGAAGACTTATCCCTCCGTGGCAAGTACTGGTTTGAGGGGGAGTAGGTTATATACTCTTCCTTATGTACACCAATATACAGCTAGGAATTTCAGGGGCAAGAAAGAGTCTCAGAGGTGTTCCAATCATATCTACCAAACGTCTGACTTTCTTTTTCTACCGAAGGAGTTTTAACCAAAAATTAGTCAAAAGGGGGAGATTGAAGGCTCTGCAGATTTGAGAAAATTTTTGGTAAAACAAGGCGTTGAACGTAATGTTCAAACATGAAGGAGGCATGATGTCCTAACGAATGTCCTGACATCTTAAATTGATATAGCAGGGTGTTTCTAAGTGTGGTCCAAGAATTAAGGAAGCAATCAGAACGTGGATCAAGGAACCAGCCAACAGAAGATTGAAACCCAAGGCAACAAAAGCTTATACAAGAAGACCAAGACCTAGGATTGAGTAACCGAACCTATTGTAACACTTTTGTAAAGTAGAAAATAGGGTTTAGGGTTTTGAGAGTCGTAGGCTTTCTTGTAAGTCTCCCTCTGTATTAATTTGATACATTGTGGTAGACATGGGTACTTGTACAGATTCAAAAACCCGTAGGTAATGAATCATGTATTGTTCTTGGATGAAGCTTTGAAGCAAATCCAAGTTAACTTGTTAGTCAAGGATGCTTGACTGAACTTTGTATTGAAAGGGGTGTCTTTCAATAGGATGATACAGTTATGGTGTAGTAACTGTTAGATAATCACCAGTTATGATTTAGGGAGTGAGATGGGTTTCTCTTATCAATTAGATGTGACTTCTAATGATAAAGTCTTCATTGGGTAGTGATAGGTAAACGTGGGTGTTTACTGTAAACCTGAGGCTGTTTACATAAAACTATATTACTGATAGTGGATTCTTCTTCCTGGATTGGTATCCCCCCAGATGTAGGTGAGTTGCACCGAACTGGGTCATTATATTCTGTGTTGTTTATTATTCTGCAATTTACAGTTCAGTTTTGACTAATATGTTGGAACAGATGCCGAAACATCTGTGTTTCTGCAGTTACTGATATCTTAGGTTTCAGTCTGCTGTTCCGTTCTTATTTAATAATTATGCAGAACAATGTCTTGACATGTGTTAGGATATCTGTTGTCTGCTATGCCAGAATTTCAAGGTCAGACAATGGAAATGAGTTTATGCCTCTAGCTTTTTTTTCTTCAAAAATCAGGCACCATCCACCAACTTCACGTGTTAGCACTTCTCAACAAAATGGCATTGTTAATAAGAAGCACCAACACATCCTTGGCATTACTCGAGCCATTCTATATCAAGCACACCTTCCTCATATTTTTTTGGGCACATGTTGTCAATCATGTAGTGCATATTATTAATAGATTACCAATAATTTTCTTGAATCATAAGTCACCATACCAAGTATTACATAACCAATTGCCTGACGTATCCACCTCAAGAGTCTTTGGATCCCTATGTTATGCTTCAACACTTAAATCTAACAGAAAAAAGCTTGATTCCAGGTCAAGGAAATGCATTCATCTAAGATATAAATCAGGTGTGAAGGGACACATTTGATTTGATTTACAATGCAAGGAAGTTTTCATCGCAAGAGATGTTATTTTCTATGAACACTTATTTCCCTACAACCAAGAGTCATCTCAAAATCCAAATCTAAGTCCTCAACTTGTCTCATCCAACCATTCTTATTTAGATGATTTCTTTGACAACATTCCTCACTCTTCATCTCATACTAGCCATACACACTCAACACCTAACACTCAACCTACCAGTCCTGATGATGTTGTCATCTCTCCTGATATCATTCCTACTGAACCTCAACATACCATGTCTGAATCTCCACATATCAACCACTCACCAAATGAACCACAGAATCTTCCCTTAAGAAAATCTATTAGAAATACCAAGCCTTCCTAGTAACAACTATCACCAATCAATCCTTCTTGTGTAAGTAACCTATATCCTCTTCCATATCATATGATTCTCTTTCTTCTGCACATAAACTTTTCACTCTAAATATGTCCACCATGTTTGAACCTCACACGTATGAAAAATCTATTTGTGATGATAATTGGATGGATGCTATCAATGCTGAGTTAACTGCTTTGATGAAAACAAAAACTTGGGATCTTGTTCATTTACCTCCCTCTAAGAAAGCCATTGGATGCAAGTGGGTATTCAAGTTGAAGATGCACGCTAATGGTAATGTTGAGAGATATAAGGCATGATTGGTTGCAAAAGGATTCACATAAACTGAAGGCCTTGATTATATGGATACCTTTAGTCCTATGGTAAAAATGACAACCATAAGAGTGCTCTTGGCCATAGCTGTAACCCACAAGTGGCATCTCTTTCAACTTGATGTCAACACAATATTTTTGCATGTAGATATCAATGAGGAAGTTTATATGCAACCCCCACATGGCTTGACATTATCTCATCCTGATCTTGTGTGTAAATTGCAGAAGTCCCTTTATGGTTTGAAACAGGCAAGCAGACACTGGAATAAAAAACTCACTAACACATTTACATCATCAGGATACCATCAATCCAAAGCTGATTACTCCCTATTCATCAAGCAATCACACAAAGGATTCACAGTTATCCTTGTCTATGTTGATGATTTGGTATTAGGTGACACTGATCTTGATGAAATCACCCACATTAAAACTCTCTTAGATAACAAGTTCAACATTAAAGACTTAGGAGTATTAAAATACTTCTTGGGATTTGAAGTTGCGAGAACTCATGATGGAATCTCACTTTGTCAAAGGAAATATGCTCTTGATTTAATTCATGATACAGGGTTAATTAGAGCCAAACCTTGCAATACACCAATGCAACCACACTTATAATTGCACAAAACTTATGGCCAACCCTTGTCAGATCCTACAGCCTATAGGCGTCTGATTGGGAGATTGTTGTATCTCACTCATTCAAGTCCTGAAATTGATTATGCAGTAAGCAAGTTGAGCCAATTCCTCGATGCCCCTACTGACAAGCACATGTTGGCAGGTCTACATGTGATTCGATTTCTCAAAAGCCACCTAGGCCAATGACTGTTTTTCAACACATCATCCACATTATGTCTCAAAGGATTTTCAAACTCTGATTGGGGAGCTTGCCCTGATACTCGAAGATCCACATCAAGCATCTGTTTCTTCCTAGGCAAGTCTCTTGTCAGTTGGAAAAGCAAGAAGCAAAATGTTGTATCCAAATCCTCATCTGAGAAAGAATATTGAGCATTGGCCCAAGCAACATGTGAAAGTCAATGGCTACTATATCTGCTCAAAGATTTCCTGCTCCAACACGATATGCCTATCATCATCTACTGTGACAATGCTTCAGCCTTGCACATTGCTGCCAACCCAATATTTCATGAAAGGACAAAACATATCGAAATAGATTGCCACATGGTGAGAGACAAAGTTTTAGCAGCGTAATTCACTTGATGCATGTCACTTTAAATGAGCAGGTGACCGATATACTTACAAAATCTCTTCATCCTGGACCATTCTCCAACTTGCAAAGCAAGCTAAGAATGATTGATACTCATTCTAGCTTGAAGGAGACTATTGAATGTAAAAAGAAAGATAGTTAAGTTCTTATAACTAACTTCAACTCTTTCTGTTTTGTGTAACATCCTAATATTTTGTTAAATTATAAATTTCTTTTCTATTAACTTGAATTAATTTAATCTGATAAAATTTATTTTAGTTAATATTAAATTTATCATAAAATAATTATTTAGATTTTTTTTTAGGTTGAGTTACTATTTAATTAAGGGTGGTTTGTTTAAACCTTTTGCGCTCAAATTGAAATCGGCATATTTATATTTGGCATAGATACACAATCAGATTGAGATGAGAAGACTTCATTTTCCTTTCTTCCTTCAAGAACGTGAAACAGAACACGTTTGTTCTTCCCGCCACTGCCACCGCCACCCCTCTCTGATCCTATCTCTGATTATTGCCACCTCCAATGGAAAATCATATTTCATATTCACACTCCTCATTCCATGTCCTTTCTGGGAAAACGACATAGTTGTTGCGCTTTCAATCGGGTTTCGTTTGTCTGAGCAACACTTTTCACCTCGAATATTAACCATCTCCGCTTCAAATTCCTCTGTTTTTGACTTCGACAGCCACACATCAAATGGAAGGAAAGCAACCAACTTTGCGCGTCTCATCATGGGTTCTTCCTCCTGAACGAAATGGTTCAGCTGTCAAACACTTTTTCCTTCTTCTTATTTTATATTTCCCTTTATTGGTTTTGAGTGCTTTATTCCTGTAGTCGAGAATCAGAAAGTTGTGGAATAGAATCATCATGTCGAGTTCCTCAAGCCACTGCGAGATTGCCTTCTTCAAGGATGAGTGTCTTCTTTGATTTTTCTTCTGGTTGACACTTTGTGGTTGAAAAGAATCAAGTGGTGTTAAAACCCTAATCTCCATCTTTCAATCTAAATTTGGATCTGTTTGGAAATGTCTAGTTTACAAATTTGTTTAAAAAATTATCTTGCTATGCTATGGTGTGTGAAAACCTTTGACACTTGATTTTCGTTAAAAATCTAAGTCCTTTCTCAAAGTGGAACTTTCCTCTGTTTTAGTTAGAGTTAGGCCCCTAATATTGTTAGGGTTATACCTGAAATTTTAGTTGAACCGAAATTTTTGAATTATCTACTGGAAATTTTGTACACAAATTTGATTCAAATTTTTAATATAAGCATTTTTTAAAATTATAAAAATATGTGGGGTGCCCGGTACAAAAGAGGGGGATAACAAGTTAAATGTTCGTTAAACACCTGATGCATAAACTACTCAGAAATTGGTAAATAAAGTTTGTTATACTGGCTACATAATTTTGAGATTGTATGAAAACCATAATATAAAAACACAAAGTTTCCAATATTCACTCATTTGTCAACGCAAAGATTGTTGAGTGGATCTTGTTCTAGTAGACACGGTAATAGGAGTGCCAGACATTACAATTTATACATTTTATTCAGACAACTTTTCACCTTGCTTTTTATGAGTTCTAGTATCAGAATCAAGATCATGGCCAGTTTGAGTTACTGCGGCACCGCATGTTTGGATTGATGGCTATGTTTGGATACGGTATGTTTGGATTGATAAATACAAAAGCATTAGTAGCCACCAGTCTTATAGCAGCACCAATACAAGGTTTGCAGGCACCATCAGGGTTTTAAATAGCAGGCATGGTAACAGTTGTATTCGCGTCTCAAATGTTAGTATTGCAGAAAATCACTGTCAACTGTGGCTGATGCTGCTAACATGCTGCCTTGTTGTGGTATTGGAAAAATAAAAAGTTATGTCACAGCACAGATCTTTATCGCAGACATTTAGTTAAAACTGCACCATAATAAGAATGAACAGCTACACAACCAATTAACTTCATCATCATTTGGTTCATAGTTTAACTTCGTCAAGTTGCAATGTTTGAATTATGTTGGGAAAAATATAAATACAAAACATACTAAATCAAATTTACCTGAACTGTGTCCCTAATAAGTTCATATGGAATTTGGCAAAATCCATCATATTTGAGATCAACCAATGACATGAATTTCATTTTCGCAATGCATTCTTCATGCATGCACAGGGCTCTTCATATCTGAGATCAACCAATTAACTTGAATCATTTGGCGAGATCCATCACATTTGAGATCAACCAATGACATGAATTTCATTTTTGCAATGCATTCTTCATGCACAAGGCCTAAACAACATTATTTAGAAACAGAAAGTGGAAGAGAGCTCTGCAAATATAACTAATTATCACCATTTGTTGCAGCGTGGTAATCCAAGTACGCATCAAGCTACTGAATTAGAAAATTTTTGAGAAGCTAATATAACAAAACATATTTAGCATCTTTCTCAAATTTCCCCAACAGCAGGCATGTCCAGTAAGTAAGTTACACTACAACATGAAAATACAACTACAATTTATGAATGCTCTACTAGAAATTTGCCAACAACATTCCACCTACTAGGTTCAATCTAGTAAGAGAGAGAAGCTCACCTATTTATGCGCTGCGACATGACATAATGGCCTAGTTCTCTTCACAATTGGGGGGTTCGTGCCCCAAACAGTCCTCACCTATTGCTACTGCTATACTGCAAATTTGGGCCATGTTAAAGAGTTCAATCAAAGTTGCAAGTTAGTGCACAAATCAAAGTTTCTTCTTGGCAGCCATATATCATAACATTAAGGAATCAGGTTTGCAGAAGTTTGCGAAAACAAGGTTGCAGAGTCCTTCAGCTAAAATACAACTGTCAACCCCATTTTCTTATAGAATTTCAATTCATTTTTTAGTTTGGATTTTTAATTAAAATAACCTTTTCTGAGGGAAAATTAACTTTAACTTACTATCCTGAGATTCAAAACAATATTTTTTTCTACGCAGATAACAAAAATTAACTTTATCTTATCGCGCAAAGATGGTAAAACAATTACAGTCACCTACCAAAAACTAGATATGACATGGGAAGAATTGTAAAAGAACAAATTACAATCTTTCACATCTCTTTGTGAATACAAATATTCACCATGGATAAAATCTAAAAACTTTAGCCAAAAGTAGAAAACAATTGTTGTCAATACAAGGTTTGCAAGCACTACAAGAATTGAGTTTTACCCATCATTGATTTACCATCTTTCATCGATTTATTCCACTCGATTTTTCTTCTTTCTATTTAGGGTTCTTTCTATCATTGATGGACTCTTCTTCAGTAGAGATTCTCTCAACAGAGTGTTCATTTTCATCACCTCTACAAGTAATGCCTCTCAAATCAGGTACAAAATATAGATCCAATTTACCGCCAACTGGCTCATCATATATGAGATAAACTGAGGTCTTCTTCACAATGAAACCATTCTCAAAAACAAAGACAACCTCCACTTTGTTACCGGGTTCCATACTTGATACTATCCTCTGCCCCTCTTCATCTTCAAGCGAGGCTAATGTCTCTCTTTTATAAAGCTGAATGGTAGTCTTTGTGTAATTTTTCACCAACACACTTTTAAGGCGTCGATCAGATGCTATGTCATCTGAGGTGGAAGTATATACAATGCACATCATTGTATTCAAGTTACGCCCTTCCACTTGAGGGATTTGAAAGATTACAGAAGAACCTTCAGAATTAAAGGTTATCCAACTTGGGTAGTTATCACCGGGGAGAAAACAATCACTTCTATCATTGACATCCATGTTCTGTAAAAGTAAAGATAAGTTTAAAATTTAATCGATAAATATATTAATACCACCGCATCAATTTATTCAACAATTAAGATATAATTTTCCTCACAAGGTAACTCATAAGATTTTGGGTGTTATGTTTTTTGAAGTTACACATAAATATTTGCTTGGACTCATAAAACAGACTATTAGTCCCACCTGAAATATTAATACAACAATATCCGGTCGGCTAAATGGATCAACTTTCGCAATAATGTACTTCCTTCATTCCAAATTATAAGACGTTTTGAGCTTTTCGCACAAATTAAAAAACTTAATTATTATTTTATGGGAAAGACAAATTATGTATAACTTTACTGTAATGCCCTTCATAATTATATAGGAGAGAGAAATTAAAAGAGTTGAAAGAATAAATAATAATAAATATTTGAGGGTATATTGGGGAAGATGTCATTTATATTGCATTGGGAATGTAAGGTGCCTTATAATTTGGGACAAACTTTTTTTGACAAAGTGACTTATAATTTGAAACAGAGGTAGTACTATTTAATACCATGCTTTTATCCAAATCGTTAATCTCGAAATCTTTTTTAATAACTTTTCTTATAGTTTTTCTAGGTCTTCTTCCTCTAGTTGTTTGACTTCTCTCCATCTGATCTACCCTCCTTACCACAGAATCTTCGGATCTTCTCTATACATGTCCAAACCACCTAAATCTATTTTCCAGCATCTTTTCTACTATAGGTGTTACCCCAACAATCTCTTTAATATTTTGATTTCTAAACCTATCCTGAAATAATAATTCACTCTCTAAAATTTTGAAAACTGGAAGGGTTTAACCGTGTTTATTTCTATAAACAAATTTGATGCAAATAATATCACAACTCTACATGCCACCAAAAGCAAAACTCATATTCATGGATTACTTGTAAATCAAAAATATAATATAACTAGCATAGAAGATGCAAACTCATGATGTTTTTATGCGTAAGAAAGTCTTTATTGTAAATCCCAAAGTGTAAAAATGGGCTAAAGACGATAGTTATTCAACACACTCGCACATATGTCATGTAAGCTGTCAATGACTGATGGCATAAAAAGGGGGGATAGATAGAGGGTGTCAAACCTGTAAAATTTTCTCTTTTAGAAAATTGATGACTTGGCAATTCATTCCCATTTGAATTAAAAGAGACTTCAAGCAATGTTTTGATCCTGAAGCACGCACTTGACACAACATTGAATTAATGTAGGAGTAGTACTATTTGATACTTGTGATGTACTTGCAGTTGATTCCAAATCCTTAAAATCTGTGGCATATAAAGCATCCAAAATTATTTCAGTATGTAAAGAAAGTTGATCTTCAGATACGCATTCCACCCAAAGACTTCTAAGATCTGGTAGGTACTTAGAAATTGATGATAGTTCCTGGGAACTACTATGTGGTACATCTAAAGCAACAAAAGATGACAAGATAGTAGATGTTTGAAATTGGGATGAGAGATTATTTGTTGGTGACATCCAAGACCAAATTATATATGGAAACACATCACGTGAAAATCCTACATAGCTCCATAAAGAAATACATCCAATGCTTTTAGACCCTATCACTGAAAATGGCAATCTAGTTGAAGATTCCATATGTTCCAAGTCTTCATCCAATTTTTCAATATTTAAACAACCCGAAAGAATCAGAGTTTTCAGGGATTTCAACTTATAGATGCTTCTTGGAAGGCTACATAAGCCTATACAGTCTTCCAAATTTATCAAACGAATTTTATTGAGATGTTCAATGCTAGGTGTAACACCCCAATTCCCATCGCGAATAAATAATACATAAATAAATCAGAGTAACTAAAAATTTATTTTTCCGACAGAAAACAGGAATGTCACAATTAAAAAAAGAAAACACAATCCCTGCTCATTTATTTGATACATAACACAAAATGGAATAACCTCAAAGGGAAATTTTTTTCATATAAAAGAAAAATTCAATTATGGAATAAAGCGGAAAGATCCATAACTGACTTGTTTTACAAATAAATTGTTTTATAACATCAAAATACACATACAAAGGTAATACACAATAAATCTAACAAAGGTATACATATATAACATAATCGTTCCCCGACTCCCGTGCTACGTATCAGAGCAGACACTAAGACCGACAAAAGAATGAATAACTAATCTTCACAAAAGCCTCTAAGACTACTAATCTGCAGTTGTCTCATAGAGCAATAAACCACAACAGAAGGGTGAGAAATAACAACTAAATTAAGATTGCATAATAATATGCAAAAACATATTCAATCACATGTATAAATAACTCACCCATACAATCACATACTAACACATATAACACGTATCAATTATACCGACATAATAACCTATTCACACATAATGCACACCAAAGTTATGACATATGGAAACACACCACCACATCACATATATTCATACATAGCGTATTATAGACAATTAATACAATCATGGTAATGTACAACGTTCCCCCAAAACATAACATATGTCTATACATAAAACATATCACCCATAAACGATGCATTTATCACATATGCACATCAATTCACAATTCTCACACATAATCAATTCATTCATGATTTATGCAAATGCACAGAGACCGACACAACGACTCTATACAATGCATATGCGGTACCATCCATCCATCATTTCTCATCACCAGTTCACTCAGGAACTATTGGAATCATCGCTTGTTACTAAGTGTAACTCCCCGTCGGGCACACGATGTTCCCTGTCGCTTTAGGTCCTCTTTGTATAAGGCTCACGACGTTTATGGATTGCTTTAGGTCCTCTTTGTATAAGGCTCACAATCCGATCGCTTTAGGTCCTCTTTGTATAAGGCTCACGATCGTCTATAATCATCGCTTTAGGTCCTCTTATTTTTTTAAGGCTCACGATGTTATAGCTGATTCCCTCTGGAACCGTTTCGTCGCTCACACCCACTAGGGCACACGACATCACCAACATGCATATCATGATGCTTGGCATACAAGGACTCATGACAATCAAATGCATCTTCACACATATATGCAACCATAATCATGCATGTATTTCAACTCATCAATTCCATACATTCACAATTCAACCATATGAATTATCTCATCATCAATATTCATGCATTGGAAACCAATTCAAACAATGCATTTCATCACAAACCACAACAATCATGCAATCACAATTACTTCCACAAGGAATTCACACCACAAAGAATACCCACAACACATCATAACAACATACATTGATATTCAATCCAACAATGTATTTTACCACACAACAACATCATTAATCATGCATCGAAGTTTAACCCAAAACAAGGCATTTACTTGCCATAAGGCTACAAACCATCATAACATCATTTAATCACATGCATTCATATCACATATCAGCACACAAGTCATACGATGTATATCAAAAGCATATTGCATAATAGTACATCAAATACACACAGTTACGACGGTAAAAGTCGACCAACGACACATTCCAAACCCCCCCGACATAATTAAATCGGTCAACCAATATCAAAACCATTTTAATAAGAAAGAATACGTCAAAAGCTTTCCAACGCATTAAACCGCGCCTTAAACCAACTTACGGATCAAAAGTTATAAAGAAAACAAATTGGGAAAAAATGTCATGTTCGCAATGCGAAGCTCCTAGCGAGTCCTTCGCTTCTTCATTCGCAGTGCGAATGTCCCAGCGAACCAAGTCAGAAAGGAAAATAGCCTACAAAATTCCTAAAGTTCGCAGTGCGAACTCCCAGCAAATGCTTGCTTTCCCCTTCGCAGTGCGAGTCTTCCAGCGAACAGTGGCAGAAAGAAAACAACACAAAACAACACAAAGTTCGCAGTGCGAACGTTCGCCCTCACCTTCGCAGTGCGAGTAGCCAGCGAATGCTCGCTTTCCCCTTCGTTAGGGGATTTGCAGTGCGAACCTGCGAATTCAGCAAATCCCAGCAGCGCTGTTATAGGTCATAATGGGTCCAAATTCATCATTCTCCCACCCCAAACACTTCCAATTCATACTATAACAACCAAAACATGATCCAAACCTAATAACAAGTATTCTACTCAGTTTATATCAAATTTCATCCGTGAAAACATCGGTTTCTATCAATTGCTCCTAATTTCAATCGATAAGAAAAGTCGCGAAACAACCAAAACAATTACAACAAACAACACATATACATACACAAGCAAGATATAATTGAAACTTCTCACCCTTACCCGATTAATCGCGCTTGAAACGGAGTTATGTCGATTTTCCTCTGCTCCTCTTTTCTCTCCTCTTCCTTTCCTTCCCTTCTCTTTCTTTCCTTTTTCCTTTCTCTCTATTTCTCTCCACTTTCTATTTATATAAAATATCTAAACCCCTAAAAGACTATTTTACCCTTCAGCTCAAATATCTCGCAAACGCTCTCTAAATGCGATAAAACATAAACAGCGATGAAAAATAATATATTGTCAAATAAAAGTCAAAAATAAAATAATATAAAACAAAAATAATTAAATCGACTCAATTAAATAAATAAGGCAAAACCGGGGCGTTACAACTCTCCCCCACTTAGACATTTTCGTCCTCGAAAATATACTGAGACGAACAACTCCGGACACGACTCTCGCCACCGACCAACAAACTAACATGCCAACAAGAGGCACCCCACGAATAACACAAACTGACAAACCACCTTGCTAACAGCAACCACAACAACGACACGACAACGACGACAACTACCACGACAAGATGCAAAGCCCATACAATGCACTTGACGACCAACTCACGACTCAAGGAATACCCAAGTTACGAACACACACAGGTTCACTCTTGAACCGAAACACAACAAGATCGTTACCATCACCGTAGGTAACACTCCTCTAATTCCCCAAAAAGGAATTAGCCACTCGCACTCGAACCATCACGATGGAAACGAGGCCACAACAAGGACAGGAACCTAAAGTTCCACGACCCAACATCGCTTCAACCACCTCTACAAAACCAGAATACCAAACATCCTTGTCACACAACAATATTACAACAATGCTACGATTCACCAATCGAACATACAACCAAAACACCCAACTACATATTAGTACCTGATTAATATCGAAACCTTCCACTTATCACTTCCATTATAGAACATCCCACGGTCTCATCATTCCTACCGTTTCCCACTGTTCACCCTTTGAACTCTATCCAGTCACACACGCATATACGAAACGTGCCATATCACGCTTCTGTTGCACACTCTGATTACTCGTAACCATCAAAACTACCAATCTCACGTCCAAAGTCTAATTCTTTCTCATATTCACCAAAGATCATTGTTCACTTTAATATACCCAACCTCACTCTCTACTGTGTTATCTCACACACCATACACAAGTCTCTGAACTGCTCAAATAATTCTAATTCTCTGACTATCAAAACAAACTTACATAAAAACTTTCGGCTTAACTCATCAGGCACAACCTTAGCTTTTTCCGAAGGATAATCTAAGCCAAATTCATAACTCGTCAGGAATTCCAACTATCCTCGTTGTCTCATACTCTATTCCTTCAGACCAAACAAGTACTCTAAACTCTTGCGATTACCAAACACTTCGAACCTAGAACCATAAAGATAATACCTCTAAATTTTCCAACACAATACAACCGCGACCAATTCCAAATCCATAATAATACAGATCCTTTTATGAATCCTCAATTGTCGTAAAGCATACGCTACGACTTTACCCTCTTGCATTAACACCCTGTCTAAACTCATCAAAGACACATCACAATACCTCACAAACGGTTTATTAGGATCACGCAGACTCAAAACTGAAGCCGTAGACAACTTCTACTTTAGCTCTCGGAAACTTTCCTTACAACGATCATAAAAAACAAACGACTTACCTTTTGCAAGTCAATCGAAGTAACGAAAACGCTAACTGGGAAAAGCCTTCCATAACCTCCGGTAATAACCAACTAAAGTCCAACAAAATTTCTAATCTCCTTAACCGACTTCCACACTTGCAATTCGATTCTCAAACACTCCACTTGTTCTCCCTCTGAGTTCATAACAGATCCGAATACCCTCAATAAAAATCACCACGAACTTATCCAAATAAATATGGAAGATACAATTCAACTACTCCACAAACATTCCTGACGCATTACTAACACCAAACAACATCACTTTGCATTGTAATGCCCAACCCAATTCCAAAAGATATAATTCTTAAAGCTTTTGCAAAACTTCCCACTGGGTAACTGGTTACTCACATACAAGCTTAACCGAGTAAATAATAGCCTAATCCGATGATAACCAACCTACCCAGTCACATTAAATAGATTAAAGCCTCAACTCACAAAATTCACTATCCTTATTAAACGTTCCAAACAAATGTAATTTCAATCAAACTCAACCAAACCATTCCAATAATCTATTCCCGAAAGTGGACACTTATTCTCAATCGTTACCCTATTCCACTGTTAGTAATCCATACACCAGTTCTTCTCTTAACAGTCCAAATTCCACAAATCCCATCATGTCGCAACAACCAACCAAAAAGAACTCTTAAATATTACATCCACACTTAAGGGTTCTCTCAAAATTTCCATTAATGCTCTACAATTCCAAAGACTCCAAACCTCACAAAAACTCTAAGTTTTACCATCCATAGTCTCAATTCCGTCATACGCATCAAACTTGTTATTCCATTCAATCATCCTTCCTTTTTGTTACTAACAATACTGGAGCTCTTCAAGTCGACACACGAATGTTTCATCCAAAACACATCTGAACACCATGCACAACTGACGGCCCATCACTGTGGCTCTCCTGCCAATTTCCAGAACACTAGCCTCACAAATATAACAAACACCTTAGTCTCAACTCCAAAGAGTGTCCTACTCACTTAGCAGATATAACCTCGACTATTCACCTTCGTCTAATTTAAGTTCACACTCTACTCTCTGAGAACAACCATTAGTAATATCCAATCATTCTCCCTCAGAGACATTCCAACTTGACCAATATACAAAACCTTTAATCCGCCTCATCTTTCGATATAAGAATCTTCATCGATTCAACAAAACAATCCGTAATCATTTTCTTAATTCCAAACAATTCATTGCACACACTATCAAAGCCGGAAAGACACGTTTATTCCAGCCAACATAATTCCCGTCTACTATCAACAAGAGATTAAGGGTGATCAGCTCCTCAATTTGTCAATAGACATCCGACGATCATGATGGGGCATAACCGTCTTTACCAAACTATAATAGCATTCCTTACATCTTGTGCACAAAACTACCTAAGGCACAAATCCTTAGTTGACATAAACCTTACCTCTGCATCCCTTCTGGAACCGGGAACCACACTGTCCAAACAACACTTACAATCTTGCAATTCACAACACACTGAGCCAGTGCTCCACACCTAAAGCAACATGGAGAAGTACCAGCTCCTCCCCCACTTATCTCATTCTCACACCTGAAGACAAAAGATTAGGAAACTAGAAAGTACTGACAGTGCTCCACACACATATCACGTACTAAGGGACAAACAACATCGACAGTATTCAACTGTCACACCAACTGACTCAACAACTTGGTCGGACCGACCGACCTGCTCTGATACCACTATTGTAACACCCCAATTCCCATCGCGAATAAATAATACATAAATAAATCAGAGTAACTAAAAATTTATTTTTCTGACAGAAAACAGGAATGTCACAATTAAAGAAAGAAAACACAATCCCTGCTCATTTATTTGATACATAACACAAAATGGAATAACCTCAAAGGGAAACTTTTTCCATATAAAAGGAAAGTTCAATTATGGAATAAAGCGGAAAGATCCATAACTGACTTGTTTTACAAATAAATTATTTTATAACATCAAAATACACATACAAAGGTAATACACAATAAATCTAACAAAGGTATACATATATAACATAATCGTTCCCCGACTCCCGTGCTACGTATCAGAGCAGACACCAAGACCGACAAAAGAATGGAGAACTAATCTTCACAAAAGCCTCCAAGACTACTAATCTGCAGTTGCCTCATAGAGCAATAAACCATAGCAGAAGGGTGAGAAATAACAACTAAATCAAGATTGCATAATAATATGCAAAAACATATTCAATCACATGTATAAATAACTCACCCATACAATCACATACTAACACATATAACACGTATCAATTATACCGACATAATAACCTATTCACACATAATGCACACCAAAGTTATGACATATGGAAACACACCACCAAATCACATATATTCATACATAGCATATTATAGACAATTAATACAATCATGGTAATGTACAACGTTCCCTCAAAACATAACATATGTCTATACATAAAACATATCACCCATAAACGATGCATTTATCACATATGCACATCAATTCACAATTCTCACACATAATCAATCCATTCATGATTTATGCAAATGCACAGAGACCGACACAACGACTCTATGCAATGCATATGCGATACCATCCATCATTTCTCATCACCAGTTCACTCAGGAACTATTGGAATCATCGCTTGTTACTTAGTGTAACTCCCCGTCGGGCAAACGATGTTCCCCGTCGCTTTAGGTCCTCTTTGTATAAGGCTCACGACGTTTATGGATTGCTTTAGGTCCTCTTTGTATAAGGCTCACAATCCGATCGCTTTAGGTCCTCTTTGTATAAGGCTCACGATCGTCTATAATCATCGCTTTAGGTCCTCTTATTTTTTTTAAGGCTCACGATGTTATAAAGGATTCCCTCTAGAACCGTTTCGTCGCTCACACCCACTAGGGCACACGACATCACCAACATGCATATCATGATGCTTGGCATACAAGGACTCATGACAATCATATGCATCTTCACACATATATGCAACCATAATCATGCATGTATTTTAACTCATCAATTCCATACATTCACAATTCAACCATATGAATTATCTCATCATAAATATTCATGCATTGGAAACCAATTCAAACAATGCATTTTATCACAAACCACAACAATCATGCAATCACAATTACTTCCACAAGGAATTCACACCATAAAGGATACCCACAACACATCATAACAACATACATTGATATTCAATCCAACAATGTATTTTACCACACAACAACATCATTAATCATGCATCGAAGTTTAACCCAAAACAAGGCATTTACTTGCCATAAGGACACAAACCATCATCACATCATTTAATCACATGCATTCATATCACATATCAGCACACAAGTCACACGATGTATATCAAAAGCATATTGCATGATAGCACATCAAATACACACAGTTACGACGGTAAAAGTCGACCAACGACACATTCCAAACCCCCCGACATAATTAAATCGGTCAACCAATATCAAAACCATTTTAATAAGAAAGAACACGTCAAAAGCTTTCCAACGCATCAAACCGCGCCTTAAACCAACTTACGGATCAAAAGTTATAAAGAAAACAAATTGGGAAAAACTGCCATGTTCGCAATGCGAAACTCCTAGCGAGTCCTTCGCTTCTTCATTCACAGTGCGAATGTCTCAGCGAACTAAGTCAGAAAGGAAAATAGCCTACAAAATTCCTAAAGTTCGCAGTGCGAACTCCCAACGAATGCTCGCTTTCCCCTTCGCAGTGCGAGTCTCCCAGCGAACAGTGGCAGAAAGAAAACAACACAAAACAACACAAAGTTCGCAGTGCAAACCTCACGCGAACGTTCGCCCTCACCTTCGCAGTGCGAGTAGCCAGCGAATGCTCGATTTCCCCTTCGCTAGGGGATTCGCAGTGCGAACCTGCGAATTCAACAAAACCCAGCAACGCTGTTATAGGTCATAATGGGTCCAAATTCATCATTCTCCCACCCCAAACACTTCCAATTCATACTATAACAACCAAAACATGATCCAAACCTAATAACAAGTATTCTACTCAGTTTATATCGAATTTCATCCGTGAAAACATCGGTTTCTATCAATCGTTCCTAATTTCAATCGATAAGAAAAGTCGCGAAACAACAAAAACAATTACAACAAACAACACATATACATACACAAGCAAGATATAATTGAAACTTCTCACCCTTACCCGATTAATCGCGCTCGAAACGGAGTTATGTCGATTTTCCTCTTCTCCTCTTTTCTCTCCTCTTCCTTTCCTTCCCTTCTCTTTCTTTCCTTTTTCCTTTCTCTCTATTTCTCTCCACTTTCTATTTATATAAAATATCTAAACCCCTAAAAGACTATTTTACCCCTCAGCTCAAATATCTCGCAAACGCTCTCTAAATGCGATAAAACATAAACAACGATTAAAAATAATATATTGTCAAATAAAAGTAAAAAATAAAATAATATAAAACAAAAATAATTAAATCGACTCAATTAAATAAATAAGACAAAACCGGAACATTACACTGGGAGAAATCTCTGACAACAATGGACAATCTTTGAGTACTATCTTTTCAAGATTAGGCATGTTTGAAAAGTCAGGACTTTGTGTAAGACGGTGAGAATGACTAAGATTTAGAATTTTCAGCTTCTCCATCCTCTGCAAGAATTAGTGAAGAGACTTCAAAAAGCAAATGGAAAGAATTCAAATATACTATATATCACAAACCATAAGAATGGAAAATAAAATATTTACATTAGTAGTTATTTTTTAAAATTCTAATATGAAAAGAAAAACTTTGAAACAAGGCAAATTTCTGCATATAATGTTGCATAAACTATTAAACCGTGTCTGAGAATTCTACTGAGAGTTCATAAATTTGAAATTTGAAATATATATTTAAAGTTTCTTTAATAAAATAGTAAAAATGCATTCATTTTTCCCTTTTTTTTTTCTATATCAAAGTTTTTGCACAACATTTAAGTGGTAAATTTGCAATTATATGTTTGACCTGCAGTAATTGTAGTAGCTTTCATAGTGTACACTAAATATATAGATAGACCCAACTTTATAAGTAAACGTAATATCTAAGAAATATAATTTTGAATTTTTTATTCATGCTTAACGCAAAACTTCCTTACACTATCATCCTACTATATATTGTTAAATGCTTAAAAAAGTCCCATTATCAACTAAATTAAATATAACTAGTGATAATTGATAATATAATAACTAGTGAAGTTATGAAAAACTAAATTAAAAATAATACCAGAGTCTTATTCCATAGAAGTTTGACATTACAGTTCTCTAACTCAATGGAAACCAAAATTTCTCGATAGAAGTTTGTAGGTATGTGACTTAGTCCAGTTTGTAGGTATGTGACTTAGTCCATTCCATGACAACCATCTCAAATCTCTTGAAAC
Source organism: Lathyrus tuberosus (assembly GCA_022829125.1). Classification (NCBI taxonomy): domain Eukaryota; kingdom Viridiplantae; phylum Streptophyta; class Magnoliopsida; order Fabales; family Fabaceae; genus Lathyrus; species Lathyrus tuberosus. The sequence continues at coordinate 768,116 of JALAZF010000574.1, read as the reverse complement.
ATATTCAAAATCTCCATCAAGTTTTACCTCAGCAAGTTGAAGCAATCTAAGTCTTTTCATCTTATGAAATGCTTTGGTGCTAAAACATTTTGCACTAGGCAGCTTCAAAGCCAGTCCCATAACACTTTTTTTTCCCTATCAAATATAATGGACCGAAGAGAAAAATACAATAAAATTAAGGGTTAATATCCCTTTTCCCCCCCTGCCATATTAGCGAAATCCCAAAAACAACCCTGTAAAAAAAAACACAGATTTCATCCCTGTAATTTAAAGATTCTGTCATTTTGGTCCTTCCTTGGATTTGTCCAATAAAAAAGGTGATGTGGCACTGACAGGTTGGATTTTTTTTTAAAACGTGGCATTATTAATGAATATTATTTCATTTAATTATATAATCTTATTTATTTAATTCATTTATTTATTTATTTCATTTACTTATTTTATTTAATTAGATGAAACATAAATGGATTTAGGGTTCTTCATATGATGGCGGGTCTGTTTCAATCTCTCGCTTGTTCGCTCAATTCCACCTCCGATTCAGGTGAGCTTTTCGTTCAATCTTCTTCTATTTTGGTTCGATTCACTTCGTCTCTCACTCTTCACAAATTTCCTTCTGGTTTCTGAAATGGTTTGTGCTTTGATTTTCTTAAATTTGGTAATTTGAAGTGTTTGTGAATGGGTTTGTGGTTGAAAGGGTATGGTTTGGATTGTTGATTTTTGAGTTGGAGGTTTGAAGATTAGGTTTGAGGGTTGTTACAATTGAAGGATTTGGGGTGAAATTTTGAGATAAAACTGAAGGAACAAAGAGAAGGTTTGGGGATTTTTTTTTTACAGAATGTGTTTGGCTTTCAAAGCTTCCTAAATAGAATGGACGTTGCTCTTATTTATAGAAGGAATAAGGTGAGAATCACTTGAAATTTTCCGTGCCGTTTTGAAGTTGTGACTGACTTTATTGTTGTTATTGGTTATGCGTGTTACAGGTTGCGTGACATTGTTGTAAGGGCATGTGCTGCGATTGTTGTTCTGCAGGTTTTTTTTGTGCTGCAAGTGGAGGGTGGTTAGGATGGTACATGGCGTGATGGTTTGGTAAAGTATGTAGGTTCTTTTTTATTGTAGGTTCTTGACTGAAGGTGACATGGAGGTGGGGGTCAGTTGCTGAGGTTCTTGACTAGAAGAAGAAGCTGAACATAAATCCATTTATGTTTCATCTAATTAAATAAAATAAATAAATGAAATAAATAAATAAATGAATTAAATAAATAAGATTATATAATTAAATGAAATAATACATTAATAATGCCACGTTTCATTTAAAGTAAAAAAAATTCCAATGTGTCAGTGCCACATCACCTTTTTTATGCAACAAATTCAAGGAAGGACCAAAATGACAGAATCTTTAAATTACAGGGATGAAATCTGTGTTTTTTTTTACAGGGTTGTTTTTGGGATTTCACTAATATGGCAGGGGGAAAAGGGGTATTAACCCTAAAATTAAAGCAAAAACGCAGGTATAAAAATTTACATGAAACCAAGCATTTGTTACTAGCTAGAAGTCACGACTAAACTAATTTTCAATGATATCGTGATAATCCACTAAACAAATCGATGCATACAACTATAAATGATTCTTTTAACTTCTTAAGATTTTGATACTTTTAATTCATAATTAAAATGAAAGAAAAAAAGAGTATATGAAGTTCTTACGTTTTGTCTGGATAAAATGCCGATCACATCCTCGTGAAACCACAACCTGCTACGTTCCTCGGGCCTCCTTGGTGATTCCTCACGAATTATCTCTCTTCCCATATCTCGCATCAAACCATGCATTCCAAGAATGTTCTTATTATCAATGTCAGAAGGCTTCGCTCAACAAGGACACCTATTCTAATTTCAGCAAAAAGTCCACACTCATTTAATATAAGTATAACGTCACTTCGGTCCATCCCAATAAAGAAACAAACTATGTCAAGGAATATTTCTTGTTCATCATCATCATTTAAACCGTCATAACTTATTCTTAACTTCTTCTGCACTTCGCTTTTAGGAATTCTTTGGAGTTTCTCTAATACAAGTTCCCACTCTGATATAGTCTTATGATACAAATAAGACCCAAGGACTTCAAGAGCTAGCAGCAATCCCTCAGAATATTTAACTACATTTTCGGAAATGTTAACAAAATCTTCTGTTGGAATCGCTTGCTTGAATGCATTCCAACTAAAAAGCTCAATTGATTCTCTTTTGTTCATTATAATCATTTCGTATATTTTGTCTGTTTTCCCTTTAAGTAAATTCATATTTCTGGTTGTGATGATTATTATACTCCTTGGACCAAACCATCGACGATTTCCACAGAAAGTATTCAGTTGGCTTAACGTATTTACATCATAAGTACAATAAGTACTTTTAGTTGACAGTGTATATTGTAATATATTCTTTCCAAACTCAATGTGAGGTATCTTCATTGTTGTTTCTTTGCAGATGTCAAATAGAAGCTGCTATTGTAAACCCACTAGTCCATCCATTTTCTCCCCATTTTCCCTAATATTAGCAATGAAGCTCCTACCCTTAAAATTGCAGCCAATTTTATTGTAAATGGCTTTTGCAATGGTTGTTTTACCTATTCCCCCATGCCCCACATCCCTAGAAGTAAAACGTCATTTGATTGAATGTTTAGATGTTGAATAACATCTTGCACTCGAGATTCAATTCCCACCGGATTATGTGCAATAAACAAATCTGTCTTGTTCAGCAATTGTGAAACTTTGTTGACAATTATTTTGATATCCTCACTTTCATTCCTACACGAATAGAATGGATCTATACACAAATAGATGTTCATATATATCAAAGGTAGAGGGGAAGTTTGAGTAAGAAAATTATACCTAGAGTTTAGTATTACAAACCCTGCGATGTTAGCTGCCTCATGAAGCATCTTTCTCCACTTCGTTTCTCTTTTACTACCTAAGTTGAATTCGTTTGAAGTTTTGTTCAAAAGACTTTGAAAAGCTATCCCAAACTCACCTCTCTGATGACGCACTTCAGAGGGATCGATATGGTAAAACACTGGCACAACCACTTGCCCATTGGTTTTTCCACACTTGATTATTTTTTCCAATTCATCCAAACACCATCGTGAATCGGCATAATTTATAGAGAAAACAATTATAGAAATCTGAGACTGCTCGATTACTATGCGTAATGATGGTGAAATATGATTGAAGGTCATTATCGTCAATAAAAACCTTAATTCCGGCATTCTGAAGAGCGGTACAGAGATGTGAGGTGAAGGAAGCACGAGTATCTTCCCCTCTGAAACTTAAGAACACGTCATGGATCCATACTCGTTCTGGTTCAGGTTTTGGCGGATGAACTATTTCTATATAAAAAAAAAAAAAAGAGGAAGAGAATAAATATGTATGGTTTCAAACTAAAAGTATATAACGTAGAATTAAATTTAATAATCTATTCATTACCTTGTTCAGAATTGAAAATCGAAATTTTGATGAGGACGAGGAAGGATTTATATTTTTCATTATATTGAATTTGTGCATGGCGGAAGAGAAAAGGCGAGGGAGAAACCTAAGAAGAGGTTTACAACCCAAAGCAACGATTGAATTTCAGAAGAATTAGAAAAGATGGAAGGGGAAGAGGAGAAGCAACTGCGTGAATTCCAAGTCGACTGGGTTACTGTCTTCGGTCAATATTGGCGGCAAATATCATCAAAATTCCACACATATATTAATCGCTGGGTCCAAAATAATTGTCATCATTTGGTTATATTCTATTGGGTTAATAGTCATTTTGTCCCCTGTCATATAAGCGCTTTTTGAAAACTCAATTTTAACCTTCATCACGCCCGGTCAGCAAAAATGCTGACGTGTCAGTTTTTATTTATTTAGTGATGTGGAAGGCCAAGTGGCTTTTTAATTTTATTTTTGAATTATTTTAATGTCACCTTAACAAAATCTTCTGTTGGAATCGCTTGCTTGAATGCATTCCAACTAAAAAGCTCAATTGATTCTCTTTTGTTCATTATAATCATTTCGTATATTTTGTCTGTTTTCCCTTTAAGTAAGTTCATATTTCTGGTTGTGATGATTATTATACTCCTTGGACCAAACCATCGACGATTTCCACAGAAAGTATTCAGTTGGCTTAACGTATTTACATCATAAGTACAATAAGTACTTTTAGTTGACAGTGTATATTGTAATATATTCTTTCCAAACTCAATGTGAGGTATCTTCATTGTTGTTTCTTTGCAGATGTCAAATAGAAGCTGCTATTGTAAACCCACTAGTCCATCCATTTTCTCCCCATTTTCCCTAATATTAGCAATGAAGCTCCTACCCTTAAAATTGCAGCCAATTTTATTGTAAATGGCTTTTGCAATGGTTGTTTTACCTATTCCCCCATGCCCCACATCCCTAGAAGTAAAACGTCATTTGATTGAATGTTTAGATGTTGAATAACATCTTGCACTCGAGATTCAATTCCCACCGGATTATGTGCAATAAACAAATCTGTCTTGTTCAGCAATTGTGAAACTTTGTTGACAATTATTTTGATATCCTCACTTTCATTCCTACACGAATAGAATGGATCTATACACAAATAGATGTTCATATATATCAAAGGTAGAGGGGAAGTTTGAGTAAGAAAATTATACCTAGAGTTTAGTATTACAAACCCTGCGATGTTAGCTGCCTCATGAAGCATCTTTCTCCACTTCGTTTCTCTTTTACTACCTAAGTTGAATTCGTTTGAAGTTTTGTTCAAAAGACTTTGAAAAGCTATCCCAAACTCACCTCTCTGATGACGCACTTCAGAGGGATCGATATGGTAAAACACTGGCACAACCACTTGCCCATTGGTTTTTCCACACTTGATTATTTTTTCCAATTCATCCAAACACCATCGTGAATCGGCATAATTTATAGAGAAAACAATTATAGAAATCTGAGACTGCTCGATTACTATGCGTAATGATGGTGAAATATGATTGAAGGTCATTATCGTCAATAAAAACCTTAATTCCGGCATTCTGAAGAGCGGTACAGAGATGTGAGGTGAAGGAAGCACGAGTATCTTCCCCTCTGAAACTTAAGAACACGTCATGGATCCATACTCGTTCTGGTTCAGGTTTTGGTGGATGAACTATTTCTATATAAAAAAAAAAAAAGAAAAAAAGAGGAAGAGAATAAATATGTATGGTTTCAAACTAAAAGTATATAACGTAGAATTAAATTTAATAATCTATTCATTACCTTGTTCAGAATTGAAAATCGAAATTTTGATGAGGACGAGGAAGGATTTATATTTTTCATTATATTGAATTTGTGCATGGCGGAAGAGAAAAGGCGAGGGAGAAACCTAAGAAGAGGTTTACAACCCAAAGCAACGATTGAATTTCAGAAGAATTAGAAAAGATGGAAGGGGAAGAGGAGAAGCAACTGCGTGAATTCCAAGTCGACTGGGTTACTGTCTTCGGTCAATATTGGCGGCAAATATCATCAAAATTCCACACATATATTAATCGCTGGGTCCAAAATAATTGTCATCATTTGGTTATATTCTATTGGGTTAATAGTCATTTTGTCCCCTGTCATATAAGCGCTTTTTGAAAACTCAATTTTAACCTTCATCACGCCCGGTCAGCAAAAATGCTGACGTGTCAGTTTTTTTTTATTTAGTGATGTGGAAGGCCAAGTGGCTTTTTAATTTTATTTTTGAATTATTTTAATGTCACCTTAACAAAATCTTCTGTTGGAATCGCTTGCTTGAATGCATTCCAACTAAAAAGCTCAATTGATTCTCTTTTGTTCATTATAATCATTTCGTATATTTTGTCTGTTTTCCCTTTAAGTAAGTTCATATTTCTGGTTGTGATGATTATTATACTCCTTGGACCAAACCATCGACGATTTCCACAGAAAGTATTCAGTTGGCTTGACGTATTTACATCATAAGTACAATAAGTACTTTTAGTTGACAGTGTATATTGTAATATATTCTTTCCAAACTCAATGTGAGGTATCTTCATTGTTGTTTCTTTGCAGATGTCAAATAGAAGCTGCTATTGTAAACCCACTAGTCCATCCATTTTCTCCCCATTTTCCCTAATATTAGCAATGAAGCTCCTACCCTTAAAATTGCAGCCAATTTTATTGTAAATGGCTTTTGCAATGGTTGTTTTACCTATTCTCCCATGCCCCACATCCCTAGAAGTAAAACGTCATTTGATTGAATGTTTAGATGTTGAATAACATTTTGCACTCGAGATTCAATTCCCACCGGATTATGTGCAATAAACAAATCTGTCTTGTTCAGCAATTGTGAAACTTTGTTGACAATTATTTTGATATCCTCACTTTCATTCCTACACGAATAGAATGGATCTATACACAAATAGATGTTCATATATATCAAAGGTAGAGGGGAAGTTTGAGTAAGAAAATTATACCTAGAGTTTAGTATTACAAACCCTGCGATGTTAGCTGCCTCATGAAGCATCTTTCTCCACTTCGTTTCTCTTTTACTACCTAAGTTGAATTCGTTTGAAGTTTTGTTCAAAAGACTTTGAAAAGCTATCCCAAACTCACCTCTCTGATGACGCACTTCAGAGGGATCGATATGGTAAAACACTGGCACAACCACTTGCCCATTGGTTTTTCCACACTTGATTATTTTTTCCAATTCATCCAAACACCATCGTGAATCGGCATAATTTATAGAGAAAACAATTATAGAAATCTGAGACTGCTCGATTACTATGCGTAATGATGGTGAAATATGATTGAAGGTCATTATCGTCAATAAAAACCTTAATTCCGGCATTCTGAAGAGCGGTACAGAGATGTGAGGTGAAGGAAGCACGAGTATCTTCCCCTCTGAAACTTAAGAACACGTCATGGATCCATACTCGTTCTGGTTCAGGTTTTGGTGGATGAACTATTTCTATATAAAAAAAAAAAAAGAAAAAAAAAGGAAGAGAATAAATATGTATGGTTTCAAACTAAAAGTATATAACGTAGAATTAAATTTAATAATCTATTCATTACCTTGTTCAGAATTGAAAATCGAAATTTTAATGAGGACGAGGAAGGATTTATATTTTTCATTATATTGAATTTGTGCATGGCGGAAGAGAAAAGGCGAGGGAGAAACCTAAGAAGAGGTTTACAACCCAAAGCAACGATTGAATTTCAGAAGAATTAGAAAAGATGGAAGGGGAAGAGGAGAAGCAACTGCGTGAATTCCAAGTCGACTGGGTTACTGTCTTCGGTCAATATTGGCGGCAAATATCATCAAAATTCCACACATATATTAATCGCTGGGTCCAAAATAATTGTCATCATTTGGTTATATTCTATTGGGTTAATAGTCATTTTGTCCCCTGTCATATAAGCGCTTTTTGAAAACTCAATTTTAACCTTCATCACGCCCGGTCAGCAAAAATGCTGACGTGTCAGTTTTTTTTTATTTAGTGATGTGGAAGGCCAAGTGGCTTTTTAATTTTATTTTTGAATTATTTTAATGTCACCTTAACAAAATCTTCTGTTGGAATCGCTTGCTTGAATGCATTCCAACTAAAAAGCTCAATTGATTCTCTTTTGTTCATTATAATCATTTCGTATATTTTGTCTGTTTTCCCTTTAAGTAAGTTCATATTTCTGGTTGTGATGATTATTATACTCCTTGGACCAAACCATCGACGATTTCCACAGAAAGTATTCAGTTGGCTTAACGTATTTACATCATAAGTACAATAAGTACTTTTAGTTGACAGTGTATATTGTAATATATTCTTTCCAAACTCAATGTGAGGTATCTTCATTGTTGTTTCTTTGCAGATGTCAAATAGAAGCTGCTATTGTAAACCCACTAGTCCATCCATTTTCTCCCCATTTTCCCTAATATTAGCAATGAAGCTCCTACCCTTAAAATTGCAGCCAATTTTATTGTAAATGGCTTTTGCAATGGTTGTTTTACCTATTCCCCCATGCCCCACATCCCTAGAAGTAAAATGTCATTTGATTGAATGTTTAGATGTTGAATAACATCTTGCACTCGAGATTCAATTCCCACCGGATTATGTGCAATAAACAAATCTGTCTTGTTCAGCAATTGTGAAACTTTGTTGACAATTATTTTGATATCCTCACTTTCATTCCTACACGAATAGAATGGATCTATACACAAATAGATGTTCATATATATCAAAGGTAGAGGGGAAGTTTGAGTAAGAAAATTATACCTAGAGTTTAGTATTACAAACCCTGCGATGTTAGCTGCCTCATGAAGCATCTTTCTCCACTTCGTTTCTCTTTTACTACCTAAGTTGAATTCGTTTGAAGTTTTGTTCAAAAGACTTTGAAAAGCTATCCCAAACTCACCTCTCTGATGACGCACTTCAGAGGGATCGATATGGTAAAACACTGGCACAACCACTTGCCCATTGGTTTTTCCACACTTGATTATTTTTTCCAATTCATCCAAACACCATCGTGAATCGGCATAATTTATAGAGAAAACAATTATAGAAATCTGAGACTGCTCGATTACTATGCGTAATGATGGTGAAATATGATTGAAGGTCATTATCGTCAATAAAAACCTTAATTCCGGCATTCTGAAGAGCGGTACAGAGATGTGAGGTGAAGGAAGCACGAGTATCTTCCCCTCTGAAACTTAAGAACACGTCATGGATCCATACTCGTTCTGGTTCAGGTTTTGGCGGATGAACTATTTCTATATAAAAAAAAAAAAAGAAAAAAAGAGGAAGAGAATAAATATGTATGGTTTCAAACTAAAAGTATATAACGTAGAATTAAATTTAATAATCTATTCATTACCTTGTTCAGAATTGAAAATCGAAATTTTGATGAGGACGAGGAAGGATTTATATTTTTCATTATATTGAATTTGTGCATGGCGGAAGAGAAAAGGCGAGGGAGAAACCTAAGAAGAGGTTTACAACCCAAAGCAACGATTGAATTTCAGAAGAATTAGAAAAGATGGAAGGGGAAGAGGAGAAGCAACTGCGTGAATTCCAAGTCGACTGGGTTACTGTCTTCGGTCAATATTGGCGGCAAATATCATCAAAATTCCACACATATATTAATCGCTGGGTCCAAAATAATTGTCATCATTTGGTTATATTCTATTGGGTTAATAGTCATTTTGTCCCCTGTCATATAAGCGCTTTTTGAAAACTCAATTTTAACCTTCATCACGCCCGGTCAGCAAAAATGCTGACGTGTCAGTTTTTTTTTATTTAGTGATGTGGAAGGCCAAGTGGCTTTTTAATTTTATTTTTGAATTATTTTAATGTCACCTTAACAAAATCTTCTGTTGGAATCGCTTGCTTGAATGCATTCCAACTAAAAAGCTCAATTGATTCTCTTTTGTTCATTATAATCATTTCGTATATTTTGTCTGTTTTCCCTTTAAGTAAGTTCATATTTCTGGTTGTGATGATTATTATACTCCTTGGACCAAACCATCGACGATTTCCACAGAAAGTATTCAGTTGGCTTAACGTATTTACATCATAAGTACAATAAGTACTTTTAGTTGACAGTGTATATTGTAATATATTCTTTCCAAACTCAATGTGAGGTATCTTCATTGTTGTTTCTTTGCAGATGTCAAATAGAAGCTGCTATTGTAAACCCACTAGTCCATCCATTTTCTCCCCATTTTCCCTAATATTAGCAATGAAGCTCCTACCCTTAAAATTGCAGCCAATTTTATTGTAAATGGCTTTTGCAATGGTTGTTTTACCTATTCCCCCATGCCCCACATCCCTAGAAGTAAAATGTCATTTGATTGAATGTTTAGATGTTGAATAACATCTTGCACTCGAGATTCAATTCCCACCGGATTATGTGCAATAAACAAATCTGTCTTGTTCAGCAATTGTGAAACTTTGTTGACAATTATTTTGATATCCTCACTTTCATTCCTACACGAATAGAATGGATCTATACACAAATAGATGTTCATATATATCAAAGGTAGAGGGGAAGTTTGAGTAAGAAAATTATACCTAGAGTTTAGTATTACAAACCCTGCGATGTTAGCTGCCTCATGAAGCATCTTTCTCCACTTCGTTTCTCTTTTACTACCTAAGTTGAATTCGTTTGAAGTTTTGTTCAAAAGACTTTGAAAAGCTATCCCAAACTCACCTCTCTGATGACGCACTTCAGAGAGATCGATATGGTAAAACACTGGCACAACCACTTGCCCATTGGTTTTTCCACACTTGATTATTTTTTCCAATTCATCCAAACACCATCGTGAATCGGCATAATTTATAGAGAAAACAATTATAGAAATCTGAGACTGCTCGATTACTATGCGTAATGATGGTGAAATATGATTGAAGGTCATTATCGTCAATAAAAACCTTAATTCCGGCATTCTGAAGAGCGGTACAGAGATGTGAGGTGAAGGAAGCACGAGTATCTTCCCCTCTGAAACTTAAGAACACGTCATGGATCCATACTCGTTCTGGTTCAGGTTTTGGCGGATGAACTATTTCTATATAAAAAAAAAAAAAGAAAAAAAGAGGAAGAGAATAAATATGTATGGTTTCAAACTAAAAGTATATAACGTAGAATTAAATTTAATAATCTATTCATTACCTTGTTCAGAATTGAAAATCGAAATTTTGATGAGGACGAGGAAGGATTTATATTTTTCATTATATTGAATTTGTGCATGGCGGAAGAGAAAAGGCAAGGGAGAAACCTAAGAAGAGGTTTACAACCCAAAGCAACGATTGAATTTCAGAAGAATTAGAAAAGATGGAAGGGGAAGAGGAGAAGCAACTGCGTGAATTCCAAGTCGACTGGGTTACTGTCTTCGGTCAATATTGGCGGCAAATATCATCAAAATTCCACACATATATTAATCGCTGGGTCCAAAATAATTGTCATCATTTGGTTATATTCTATTGGGTTAATAGTCATTTTGTCCCCTGTCATATAAGCGCTTTTTGAAAACTCAATTTTAACCTTCATCACGCCCGGTCAGCAAAAATGCTGACGTGTCAGTTTTTTTTTATTTAGTGATGTGGAAGGCCAAGTGGCTTTTTAATTTTATTTTTGAATTATTTTAATGTCACCTTAACAAAATCTTCTGTTGGAATCGCTTGCTTGAATGCATTCCAACTAAAAAGCTCAATTGATTCTCTTTTGTTCATTATAATCATTTCGTATATTTTGTCTGTTTTCCCTTTAAGTAAGTTCATATTTCTGGTTGTGATGATTATTATACTCCTTGGACCAAACCATCGACGATTTCCACAGAAAGTATTCAGTTGGCTTAACGTATTTACATCATAAGTACAATAAGTACTTTTAGTTGACAGTGTATATTGTAATATATTCTTTCCAAACTCAATGTGAGGTATCTTCATTGTTGTTTCTTTGCAGATGTCAAATAGAAGCTGCTATTGTAAACCCACTAGTCCATCCATTTTCTCCCCATTTTCCCTAATATTAGCAATGAAGCTCCTACCCTTAAAATTGCAGCCAATTTTATTGTAAATGGCTTTTGCAATGGTTGTTTTACCTATTCCCCCATGTCCCACATCCCTAGAAGTAAAATGTCATTTGATTGAATGTTTAGATGTTGAATAACATCTTGCACTCGAGATTCAATTCCCACCGGATTATGTGCAATAAACAAATCTGTCTTGTTCAGCAATTGTGAAACTTTGTTGACAATTATTTTGATATCCTCACTTTCATTCCTACACGAATAGAATGGATCTATACACAAATAGATGTTCATATATATCAAAGGTAGAGGGGAAGTTTGAGTAAGAAAATTATACCTAGAGTTTAGTATTACAAACCCTGCGATGTTAGCTGCCTCATGAAGCATCTTTCTCCACTTCGTTTCTCTTTTACTACCTAAGTTGAATTCGTTTGAAGTTTTGTTCAAAAGACTTTGAAAAGCTATCCCAAACTCACCTCTCTGATGACGCACTTCAGAGGGATCGATATGGTAAAACACTGGCACAACCACTTGCCCATTGGTTTTTCCACACTTGATTATTTTTTCCAATTCATCCAAACACCATCGTGAATCGGCATAATTTATAGAGAAAACAATTATAGAAATCTGAGACTGCTCGATTACTATGCGTAATGATGGTGAAATATGATTGAAGGTCATTATCGTCAATAAAAACCTTAATTCCGGCATTCTGAAGAGCGGTACAGAGATGTGAGGTGAAGGAAGCACGAGTATCTTCCCCTCTGAAACTTAAGAACACGTCATGGATCCATACTCGTTCTGGTTCAGGTTTTGGCGGATGAACTATTTCTATATAAAAAAAAAAAAAAAAAAAAAAAAGAGGAAGAGAATAAATATGTATGGTTTCAAACTAAAAGTATATAACGTAGAATTAAATTTAATAATCTATTCATTACCTTGTTCAGAATTGAAAATCGAAATTTTGATGAGGACGAGGAAGGATTTATATTTTTCATTATATTGAATTTGTGCATGGCGGAAGAGAAAAGGCGAGGGAGAAACCTAAGAAGAGGTTTACAACCCAAAGCAACGATTGAATTTCAGAAGAATTAGAAAAGATGGAAGGGGAAGAGGAGAAGCAACTGCGTGAATTCCAAGTCGACTGGGTTACTGTCTTCGGTCAATATTGGCGGCAAATATCATCAAAATTCCACACATATATTAATCGCTGGGTCCAAAATAATTGTCATCATTTGGTTATATTCTATTGGGTTAATAGTCATTTTGTCCCCTGTCATATAAGCGCTTTTTGAAAACTCAATTTTAACCTTCATCACGCCCGGTCAGCAAAAATGCTGACGTGTCAGTTTTTTTTTATTTAGTGATGTGGAAGGCCAAGTGGCTTTTTAATTTTATTTTTGAATTATTTTAATGTCACCTTAACAAAATCTTCTATTGGAATCGCTTGCTTGAATGCATTCCAACTAAAAAGCTCAATTGATTCTCTTTTGTTCATTATAATCATTTCGTATATTTTGTCTGTTTTCCCTTTAAGTAAGTTCATATTTCTGGTTGTGATGATTATTATACTCCTTGGACCAAACCATCGACGATTTCCACAGAAAGTATTCAGTTGGCTTAACGTATTTACATCATAAGTACAATAAGTACTTTTAGTTGACAGTGTATATTGTAATATATTCTTTCCAAACTCAATGTGAGGTATCTTCATTGTTGTTTCTTTGCAGATGTCAAATAGAAGCTGCTATTGTAAACCCACTAGTCCATCCATTTTCTCCCCATTTTCCCTAATATTAGCAATGAAGCTCCTACCCTTAAAATTGCAGCCAATTTTATTGTAAATGGCTTTTGCAATGGTTGTTTTACCTATTCCCCATGCCCCACATCCCTAGAAGTAAAATGTCATTTGATTGAATGTTTAGATGTTGAATAACATCTTGCACTCGAGATTCAATTCCCACCGGATTATGTGCAATAAACAAATCTGTCTTGTTCAGCAATTGTGAAACTTTGTTGACAATTATTTTGATATCCTCACTTTCATTCCTACACGAATAGAATGGATCTATACACAAATAGATGTTCATATATATCAAAGGTAGAGGGGAAGTTTGAGTAAGAAAATTATACCTAGAGTTTAGTATTACAAACCCTGCGATGTTAGCTGCCTCATGAAGCATCTTTCTCCACTTCGTTTCTCTTTTACTACCTAAGTTGAATTCGTTTGAAGTTTTGTTCAAAAGACTTTGAAAAGCTATCCCAAACTCACCTCTCTGATGACGCACTTCAGAGGGATCGATATGGTAAAACACTGGCACAACCACTTGCCCATTGGTTTTTCCACACTTGATTATTTTTTCCAATTCATCCAAACACCATCGTGAATCGGCATAATTTATAGAGAAAACAATTATAGAAATCTGAGACTGCTCGATTACTATGCGTAATGATGGTGAAATATGATTGAAGGTCATTATCGTCAATAAAAACCTTAATTCCGGCATTCTGAAGAGCGGTACAGAGATGTGAGGTGAAGGAAGCACGAGTATCTTCCCCTCTGAAACTTAAGAACACGTCATGGATCCATACTCGTTCTGGTTCAGGTTTTGGCGGATGAACTATTTCTATATAAAAAAAAAAAAAAGAGGAAGAGAATAAATATGTATGGTTTCAAACTAAAAGTATATAACGTAGAATTAAATTTAATAATCTATTCATTACCTTGTTCAGAATTGAAAATCGAAATTTTGATGAGGACGAGGAAGGATTTATATTTTTCATTATATTGAATTTGTGCATGGCGGAAGAGAAAAGGCGAGGGAGAAACCTAAGAAGAGGTTTACAACCCAAAGCAACGATTGAATTTCAGAAGAATTAGAAAAGATGGAAGGGGAAGAGGAGAAGCAACTGCGTGAATTCCAAGTCGACTGGGTTACTGTCTTCGGTCAATATTGGCGGCAAATATCATCAAAATTCCACACATATATTAATCGCTGGGTCCAAAATAATTGTCATCATTTGGTTATATTCTATTGGGTTAATAGTCATTTTGTCCCCTGTCATATAAGCGCTTTTTGAAAACTCAATTTTAACCTTCATCACGCCCGGTCAGCAAAAATGCTGACGTGTCAGTTTTTATTTATTTAGTGATGTGGAAGGCCAAGTGGCTTTTTAATTTTATTTTTGAATTATTTTAATGTCACCTTAGCATTTCGTTTTTTATTTATTTTTGGTTTATTTTTAAAAATATGTCAAATGTTCAAAATTTATTGGAGGTGGGAATTGAAATCATCCCCTTTATATCATAGGCCCCCCTCCTTACCACTAAGCCAATCAACTTCTTTTGTTAATTTATGCTTTTAAAATGTATATATTATATGTTTAATATTTTTTTCTATTAATATAAACTAAATTATTTTTACATTAGAATTTAGTATTTAGTTTAATAGTTTTTATTGCTATTCAATTTAATATTGCTACAGTTGTAATATTTAGTTTAATAATTTATATTTCTATTGCTATAGGCGTTTAATATAATGTATATAATATTAATAGTTTAATATTGCTACAGTAATTAAATTAAATTAGTTTATTAGTTCATCATTTGTTTTTCAATTAAAAACTATATTAAATTATTAGTTCATTAGTATTAAACTAAATTAGTTTATTAGTTTATTAGTTTATGCTATAGTAATTAAATTAAATTAGTTTATTAGTTTATGCTACAGTAATTAAATTAAATTACTTTGTTAGTTTATTAGTTCATTAGTATTAATTTTTGCTACAGTAATTGAACTAAATTAGTTTATTAGTTCATCATTTGCTACAGTAATTTATTAGTTTATCCTACAGTAATTAAATTAAATTAGTTTATTAGTATTAATTTTTGCTACAGTAATTAAACTAAATTAGTTTATTAGTTCATCATTTGCTACAGTAATTTATTAGTTTATGCTACAGTAATTAAATTAAATTAGTTTATTAGTATTAATTTTTGCTACAGTAATTAAACTAAATTAGTTAATTAGTTCATCATTTGCTACAGTAATTAAATTAGTTCATCATTTGTTATTCAATTAAATTACTGTACCAAAAATTAAATTAGTTTATTAGTATTATTATTAAAAACTACTACATCCGTTCTTTTTTATAAGAGACAACTCACTTTTTAGATTCATTGAATAATCAATGTATTTGATCAATTTTTAGACTAGATACATTGATTATTCAATGAATCTAAAAAATAAATTGTCTCTTATAAAAAGGAACGGAGGTAGTATTAAACTATTAGTATTAAACTAAATTGAATAAATAAATTCTAATATATTAGTAAATAAAAACTAAATTGAATAGTAATATTAAACTATTAAACTAAATACTAAATTCTAATGTTAAAATAATTTAGTTTATATTAATAGAAAAAAATATTAAACATATAATATATACATTTTAAAAGCATAAATTAACAAAAAAAAGTTGATTGGCTTAGTGGTAAGGAGGGGACCTATGATATAAGGCCAGTTTGTTTCAGCTTTAAAAAAATGGATTTTTTCTTTGTATTTTTGAAAATGGATTCTACAAAAACGTTTTTCAAAATATTACAAGTTTTTTTAAATTTGTTTTTTATAAATTAAAAAACTAATTTTGACATTTTATAACATTAATATACATTATTGAAAACCAAAACATAGTCAAAATCACCATTTTTTTAAAAAGTTGTATTTCAAAAATGATTTTCATGAAAAGCTATTTAAAATAGCTTCAAAATTAAGTGATTTTTTAAAATTTTGATATCAAAAAAAAAATTCGATAAAATGATAAAATATCTAAAATAACATTTTAAGAATAACTATTCAAACCAAATTTTCATTTGAAGCTTTTATGAAAAGTTTCTTTGTAAAATTTTTTTCTACAAAATTATGTTACACTATAAAAATCATTTTAAAAAAAAGCCAAAACAAACGGGCCCATAAAAGGGATGGGGTTCAATTCTCACCTCCAACAAATTTTAAACATCTGACATATTTTTAAAAATAAACAAAAAATAAATAAAAAACGAAATGCCAAGGTGGCATTAAAATAATTCAAAAATAAAATTAAAAAGCCACTTGGCCTTCCACATCACTAAAAAAAAAAAAAATCTGACACGTCAGCATTTTTGCTGACCGGGCGTGATGAAGGTCAAAATTGAGAGAATCTTCAAATGTTAGGGTATTTTTTGCAAGTTTTTTTTTATATGGAGGTTTTTAAAAAAACGCTTATATGGCAGGGGGCAAAATGACTATTAACCCTATTCTATTTTAGTTTACAATTATTGAAAAAAACCAACCAGTGGAAGTGGCCGGCGGTTAGATCTTTCAATAGGCCCCCTCGAGTCCACTCAATAACTACTCTCTTCGGTCACAATTATAAGCTAAAATAACTACTTTCACACGTATTAAGAAAGTTAGTTAAGTGTAATTAATTTTCTTGATTTCATGTACAATCAAAGTAAAATTTACGATAATATCTTTAGTTTATTTGATGAATCAACTTTTAACATTAAATATTTTTGAATTAAATTAAGGGTATAATATTAATATAAGTATTAATTAGTCTAAAATTTAATGACTTTTGTTCATAATAGTGATCAAGATTTAAAGTATTTTTTTTTGCTTATAATAGTTATCGAAAGGAGTACTTCACTGACTAGCAACAGGGAGATTTAAAAAAATGAACGAGGATCTACCATGAGTAGTTAAGTACCGGCATTATTTTTAGTATAAAATATTAATTTATTTTTAAATAAAATATATATAAAAGATAATGCGACATTGTGTAAGTGTTTTATTGAATGAGGATATCAATACTTAATTAAATTTAAAAATTTGAAAGTATTCCCATTTAATTTATTCTTTTACTACTCTAAATCTAAAAATACGCGAGTATTCACCATTTAATTTATTCTTTTACTACTAACTAACATAAATATATTAATATAATCATTCAAAGTTTTAATACTATCCTAGTCACGAGGACAATTCCATGTTATTAAAATTTGGGTGACACAACTAGTGGAATTCAATCCGCATGCGTATCGGTGCGGTATATGTATCAATATCTAACTATTAAAAGAATAGTACTCTCTCCGTCTCATAATGAGTGATTCAGTTGATTTTTTATACAGATTAAAAAAAAGAATAAATAAATGAGAGAGAATGATATTTTTACTAAAATACCCTTATGATGTATTGGGAATGATGAAAGTAATATTAATTAGAGGGTAAAATAGAAAAAGTTGCATTGGAAATTGAAATGGATCATATATTTTGAGACACCATTATTTTATTCCAAATGGGTCACTCATTATGGGACGGAGGGAGTACCTGGTAATTACACTCTAAGTCCTCTGATAAAATGTTTATTTTAGGCTAATTAATAGGGTTAAAATTGACTAATAAAAAAAATGGAAGCTTTATATTGATTTGGCATTTATTATATCTAACGTGGCACACTCAGAAAAATTGTTGCATTTTTATTTTTTTTATTAATCTATTATTATTAGCCCTTCCACATTTAATGGCTCATTTAATTAAAATCAATTTTTAATTAGACAAAATATTATACTACGAACCAACTTTCCACTTTTCTATACAGACGGCATACTTTTATTGGTTTAGCACATTGCTCTGCACCTTATCCACATTTTCCAATATAATTTTTTCAAATTCATCTGTGTTTTTCTATGCAACACATTGGGAACTATAATTCATTGTAGCAAAATTGATTCAGACCCTAAACCGAGTCTCTTCCATATCCCATATTATATATAATATTGTTATAGTAGATTTTGTGTGCTACCTTTCCTATTCCTCTCATTTTGTCAAAATTCATTGTTACACTATCTTCCATTATCTCTAAGAGGCTTCGTTGTTCCACTGCTACTTCTCTGATTCATTTTTCCACTTTCTCACTCTTGAATCTTTTTCGTTTTTCAGCTTTTTTATTTATTTTCATAAACCCCTCTCTTTTTCTCATTAACATTTAGGGTTTCAAAAGAATTAGAAAGCTCTCCATTCTCTATTTTTAGATAAGGTTTTGTGTGTCGATTACATTATTTATTTCTTTCATTCATGTTTTGAAAACCCTAATTAAATGGATCTGTTATTAGAGGATACACTATAACTAATGTTGAAAGCACACCAATGGGTAAAGGGAAGGTTGATGGATACACTATAACCGATTTTATTGACTTTTTCAAAAGATTATATCGAATTTGATTCAAATTTATGTTATGTGATTGAGATTGGTATTATATTTGAATCTGAAATATTTGTTCTTCATGGACAGCAACGCACTGAATGAAATTCTCCACTCTATCTAAAAAAAACCTGGTAGGTTTATTAATATTTTGCTTTCTACCTGATGGCTGATATACTCTTTGCTAAACTTTTTTTTTCCTTCTCAGGGGGCTGTGAATTTATTGATGCATATCTATAGAAAGGAATTCACTGCCATAGATGGCTATCTTACTGAAGCGAGTGAGGTAAATTCTTTTTCTCTGAAATTGTGTTCAGTTTTGCATTTGGTACTGTAAGGCAGTGGTTTGTTCTTGAACATGATAGATTCTTTTCCAGCAATCCTTTAGTTGCTTTTTTTTGCTTTGGTTTTGTCTTTTTTCAATGAGCATTGAAATGTGAATATCAATAAACCTCCCAGATATAATAATCATTTAACATTCAATTGTAATTACTAATACGTGAAATTTTATGCAGCCCATATTTTTAAAAAAAAATCTAAATCTTTATTCATTTTGTTTGAAAAAATTAAATGAAATTAAGGTGAATATTTGGATTTGATCATTATTTTTACATTTCTACAATTATGTATTATCATTTTATTTAATTAGTACACATAACATAAAATTTTATCACCGCATCAAAAGTAAGTTTTGTCTCTTTATAAAAACGTAGAAAATAATATACATTAATTGTAATAATTATAATTATTATAATAATAATAATAATATATTAAACTTAGAAACTTTTAAGCATTTGATGGAAGCTGTCATATATTTTAGGTTTGGAAAAATAAGCTAATATCTAACCTAGGTTTAATAAATTTTTAGAATTAAATATAATTATATATGATAAAAAGTGATACCAAAACATATTTAAAATAGGTTTAATAATATTTTTGTCAAAAATATTCTAAATATATATTTTAAAATTTACAAAAGTTTAAAAATTTTGTAGAGTTAAACTTCTATTATGAAATTCTCCTAGACAAAAAGATAGATAAAATATTTATTTAGAACTGAAATTCCAAGATACCATGTAGTGTAGATATTCATTTAGAACTGAAATTTGACGGGGAGTTGTCATATATTGTAGGTTTGTGTAAAAATTGTAAATATGATATAATAAGAAGGATTTAAAACTGATATTTGACGGGAAGCTGTTATAAATTTTAGGTTTAGAAAAATTGACTAATATCTAAAAGGTAATGTTATTTGAATTGGAAAAATGGTTTTATTCAAATATGTAGTTTTAAAATTAATTCATCTCGATTCAACTAAGTTTTGTTAACTCATCTGGATTAATGGGTAGATGTAAACGTATCTATGAGATACAAGCTGTAGACTGTTCATTTTAATGGTCATCTTTTAAATATTTCTCTTGCTGCTGTTTTATATTAATTGAAGTTAGAGAATCAGTTGTACGATTTATTGTAAGTACGATTCAATGCTTAAAAGTTGGTGCATATCATTAGCATGTTGTTGTAAGTACAAACCAATTGAAAAATGAATTCAAACTTTACCAATAATGCTACAAAAAAGAAGGATTTAAAACTAATATTTGACGGGAGGCTGTTATAAATTTTAGGTTTAGAAAAATAGAGTAATATCTAAAAAGTAATGTTATTTGAATTGGAAAAATAATTTTATTCAAATTTGTAGTTTTAAAATTAACTCATTTGCATTCAACTTAGTTTTGTTAACTCATCTGGATTCACGGGTAGATGTAAACGTATCTATGAGAGACTATGCTGTAGACTGTTCATTTTAATGTCCATCTTTTAAACATTTCTGTTGCTGCAGTTAAAAGTTGGTGCATATTATTAGTTTATATTTGTAACTATGTCAATGTTAACTAATTGAAGAATGAATTCAAACTTTACAAATGATGGTTTGGTAGACATGTAGAACCAAAATTTCAAGATACCATGGAGTGTAGATATTCATTTAGAAATTTGACGGGGAGCTCTCATATATTGTAGGTTTGTAAAAATTGTAAATATGATATAATAAGAAGGATTTAAAACTGATATTTGACGGGAAGCTGTTATACCTTTTAGGTTTGGAAAAATTGGCTAATATCTAAAAAATAATGTTATTTGAATTGGAAAAAGTGGTAGAGAGAGGGGAAAGCAAGCTATGCCATCTTAAGAGATTACATGTGGAAATGGTTTTGAAGCACTAGAGGTGGGAAGAGCCATAGTGTTTCATGAAGGTGTTCCATGACCATTGCTTGGAATGTAAGGGGGCTCAACAAAGCGGGTAAGATTAAGGAGATAAGCTCCCGTCTTCAAAATCTTAATCCCGATATGGCTATTCTTATTGAGACTAGAGTAAAAAGAGAAAAAGCAAAAGGTATTAGAAACAAGATGCATCTGCAAGGTAGTTACTGTGATAACTATGACAGACATGTGAATGGAAGAATTTGGGTGTATTGGAAAGATCACAATATCAATGTCAAAATGATCAAGTGTACCGACCAAATGATTCACTGCGGGGTATATGATTTAAATGGGATCTTTAGGTATTGGATGACTGCGATCTATGCGATGAATCATCTTGAACAGAAGAAGAAGCTGTGGAAGGACATTGAGGCTATTAACTGTCAGCAGCAGGGTCCCTGGTTTGTGTTGGGAGATTTTAACAATGTGTTGAAATCTCAAGACAGGATCGGGGGGGCAATGGTGACAGAAAAAGAATATAGTGACCTTCGTCATACGATGGATATTACTGGCCTTTATGAAATGGACAACAACGGAGACTATTATACTTGGTCCAACAAACAAAGCGAGAATGCAATTTATTCGAGAATTGATAGAGTTTTGGCCAATGTGGATTGGCTTCAGACTTATATTGATTATACTCTAACTGTCATGCCTCCAAGTGTTTCAGACCATGCTTTGCTTTGCTTGAATCATCAGGACATGCCTAGAAGGAAAAAGACTAAGTTTAAATTCATCAATAGCACTGCAGACATGGATGGTTTTTTGCAGTGTGTTGAAAGGAATTGGATGGAACCTATGAATGGTAGGCCAATGTGTATTTTATGGCAGAAACTTCATCGTTTAAAGCCTGATGTGAAAGCTTTGAGCAAGCCAATAACAGATCTGAATCTGAACATTGTGAAGACTAGAGACAAGCTGCAAGTTTCCCAAAAGGACCTTAGTCGCGACAGGATGAATATTGGAAAGATTGAAATGGTTAAGAAGCTCACTAAGGAACTTCTAAATCTGCAGGATCTTGAGGAAAAGGTGTTGAATCAAAGAGCCAAACTTAACTGGATCAAGCTCGGGGACGGAAACAATAAATATTTCCACGCATCCATTAAGGCTAGGCAGAAGATGAAGAATTTGAACTCTCTGCAAAAGGAGGATGGTACTCTCCTCACGACTGGAGCTGATATCCACCAGGAAGTCCTAGAGTTCTATTCTAACCTCATGGGAAAGGCGGATAGCGTGTTGGATGGTATCGATATCCAAGTTATGAGGAATGGTCCCCAAGTCACAAATGACCAAAGAAATATGCTCACTACCCCAGTTTCAGTTCAGGAAATTGAAAATGCTTTAAAGGGTATTTATGACTTGAAATCCCCCGGAGTGGATGGTTACGAAGCTCATTTCTTTAAGAGGGCATGGAAGGTGGTGCAGACTGATGTGATTAATGCTATACAGGACTTTTTCAACAATGAAAGATTATATAAGGCTTTCAACTGTACCTTGGTGACCCTTATTCCTAAGAGTATGAAGGTTAAAATTATTAAAGACTATATACCGATTTCTTGCTGCAGTACAATCTACAAAATTATCTCTAAAGTTATTGCTTCTAGAATAAGCAAGGTTATGGACACTATTGTTGATAAGAAACAGGCTGCGTTTGTACCAGGTCAAGATATTCACAACCATATTCTGCTGGCATACGAGCTAATAAAAGGATACTCGAGGAAGGATGGCACACCTCGGTGTATGCTGCAGATGGACATTCAAAAAGCGTATGATACAGTCGATTGGAACGCTTTGGAATGTATCCTTTTTGAGATTGGATTCCCAGGTTTGTTCATTGGCTGGATTATGCGTGCTGTCTCGTCTGTCTCGTACAGATTTAACATAAACGGAGAATACTCCGATGTCATGACGGCTAAGAGAGGCTTGAGGCAGGGCGACCCCATTTCTCCGCTACTTTTTGTAATTGTTATGGAATATTTGAACAGAATCCGGAAAAAGATGCAGAAGAATAACAATTTCAATTTCCATTCCAAATGCGAAAAAATTGGACTTACTAACTTGTGTTTTGCTGATGATCTGTTGTTGTTCTTGCGCGGAGATTGGATGTCTGTTGATATTATGATGAAGGCCTTTAATAGTTTCTCCCACTCTACTGGGCTGATAGCAAATCCAGTGAAGTGCAATATTTATTTTGGTGGTGTGGAGCAAATTACTAAAGAGAAGATCCTGCGTATCACGTCATTTAAAGAAGGAGTCTTACCTTTCAAGTACCTGGGTGTCCCTATGACAAGTAAGAAACTTTCCATTCAGCATTACATGAAGCTTGTTGGCAGAATAGTAGAGAGAATTACCCACTGGAGCGCCCGATTATTGAGTTATGCCGGTAGAATCCAATTGTTGAAAAATGTGACCTTCGCTATTACGAATTACTGGATGCTTTGTTTCCCGTTTCCTAAATTTGTGCTCCATAAAATTGATGTTATTTGCAGAACCTTCTTGTGGACAGGGGGGACGGAGTCGAGTAGAAAGTCTCCTATCGATTGGAAATCCATTTGCAGACCGAAAACCCAAGGAGGTCTAAACATTATTGATCTGGAGATCTGGAATATAATCAATTTGGCGCGGTTGCTTTGGAATATTAACGCTAAATCTGACAGCTTGTGGGTAAAGTGGATCCATACCTACTACCTGAAACACCAGAACTTAATGGAAGTGGAAGTGAAAAACGGATTCTCATAGATCTTTAAATCCATTCTTAAGCAGAGAGATATTGTTGCATACTCTCAAGTATGGAATGAGATGCAGCAGGTAGGAAAGTTTAGCACGAAGAAGATGTATAAAGCTCTCCAGGAAGATGGCCAGAAGGTTGAATGGAGAACTTTGTTTTATGGAAACATGGCTCGACCTAGAGCACAATTTACCCTTTGGCTAGCATGCCATCACAGACTTGCTACAAAAGAGACATTGGCAAAGTTTGGTATGACTGATAATAACAAGTGTTGTTTCTGTAATGATGTAGAAACCCAACAACATTTGTTCTTCCTTTGCCCTGTTACTAGAAGAATTTGGGGGAGGATTTTGGAGTCGATTCAAGTGAATCATACCCCTTCGGGCTGGACTAATGAAAAGAAGTGGATAACTATGCACAGCAAAGGCAAAGGTTGTAGAGCTGCTGTGCTGAAACTGGCAGCAGCAGAAACAATCTATGCTATCTGGTGATACTGTAATGATAGAATTTTTGGGAAAGATGTGAATAATACTAACATCGTAGAAAGAATCAGTGATAATATAGTTTATAGGGGTTAGGTCAATACAAAGCTTATGCCTCACTTAGCTAGATTGATGATGAACTAGTTAGTATGGTCTTTTTTGTTATCTTTGTCCTTTGGGTTAGGGCTGGATCCGAGCGATCACCTTGTACTTATCGTTTTTGAATTAATTCATAGTTCTTGATTAAAAAAAATGATTTTATTCAAATCTGTTGTTTTAAAATTAACTCATCTGGATTCAATTAAGTTTTGTTAACTCATATGGATTCACGGGTAGATGTAAACGTATCTATGAGAGGTTATGATGTAGATTGTTCATTTTAATGTCCATTTTTGAAGTTAGAGAATTGATTGTACGATTTATTGTGAGTACGAATCAATGCTTAAAAGTTTGTGTATATTATTAGCATATATTTGTAACTATGTCAATGTTAACCAATTGAAGAATGAATTCAAACTTTACAAATGATGGTTTGGTAGACATGCGATGTAAATTCAGACAGGACCCGTGCGATAGCACAGGTTTCTTACTAGTTTGTTATTAAAAGTAGTATGAATTTTATAAAAAATAAATAATAAAACATAAAAAAATAAAAAAAATATTACTATATGATAATAACATGGTTTAATTTATTAAAAGTAAATATTAAATAATTTTCAAAAATTTAATCACTAGTAACTTTATTTTTATTATTATTTAATATTTTGATCTGAAACTTCATTTTCCGTTATAATTATTTTAATATAGTGTTTTATGAAAATTATAAATTATGATATGATCAAAATTTGTTTTCTATATTTGATCAACAAAGCCAAAAATATTAATAACAATAAAAATATATTTTTTTCGAATTCATTTAATTCTATAATTTAATTGTAATTTAAAAATTAAATTAATAGTAAATTTGTTTCTATTATTATTCAAATATTGTTATGATTAACTTCATGTTTCCGTTGTAATTATTTTAATTTGGTATTTCTAGAAAATAATAAATTATGATTTGTTCAAACTTTGTTTTCTATAGTTGATCAATATCATCAAAAATATTAATGACAATAAAAATACATTTTTGTTTCGAAAACATTTAATTCTATAATTTAAATGTAATTTAAAAATTGAATCAATAATAAACTTGTTCTAATTGTTATTCAAATAAGTAATTTCATATTTCTGTTATAATTATTTTAATTTGATATTTTAAATATTTTAATAAATTATATTGTCATTGAAGATTATTATCCATAAAAACAATTAATCCAATCAGACTGTTGGATAAATATACTCGTTTACAAAAATTATTTCCATTTAAAATTTTTATTACCAAAATTAATATGTTGACTATTATAATATTAAATGATATGAAATTGGAACAATAAAATTGATCAAATTAATTGACCATCATTAAGTATGGTAAAATAATAAATACGGACCAAACTTCTATTTATTGACACATTATAAAATAAAATGTTTTTAATATTAAAAACAATTTTTTAAATCTTTTTAACTTTTATATAATATTAAAGATGGAAGGTCGCTCGCTAGGATCTCGCAATCCTATGCCTACGTATTCTCATTGACATATGAGATATCAGAGCGTCCGTAGTTCGGCTACTATGGTTTGTTGGTTGTTTTTATCGAAAGATACTTAATCGCATTCGACTGATATCGACATTCATGGGGAACACGCCACTTATCTCGACTCAAATAGGTTGTAGACGAATCAATGTTTTGCGTCGTCTCTAGACACCATATCTCACATTTATGAAAAGTTTTTAAGGAACGCACGGCGGCGAAGAAAAAAAGATTTGATGAGTTGAAGTATTGTTTGGATGACGAGAACTCGAAGCACAAAATCTACCTTTCGGATCCTCGTTCTCGGGGAGACGTTGACTACAGTTGAGAAAAGGTCTCGGTCACACTGGGGCGAGAGAAAAGGTTGGTTAATTTTAGGATGACGAGAGCTCGAATCACGAAATCTACCTCTCGGATCCTCACTTTCAGGGAGACGTTGACTACAGTTGAGAAAAGGTCTCGATCGCACTAGGGCGAGAGAAAAGGTTGGTTAATTTTAGGATAACGAGAGCTCGAATCACAAAATCTACCTCTAGGATCCTCACTCTCGGGGAGACATTGACTACACCCCGCTCCTTTTTCATCTTTTATTGAAAAAGTGTTCAATAGTTATTAAGTGTTTAGTTTGATTTGGAAAATATCGCTTGACGTTGAATCAAGGGTTTATTCATGGTGAAAAGGATTTGAACTAATGGAAATTGAGGTCCTAATTGGAGAGGTAAGGTCAATGGCGACGCACAAGGCGGTCGACTTACAAGTTAAAGGTAAGAGCCACTTGAAGTTGGATCAAGGGCTTACGAAAGGGTTTGGTCGATCCTAGTTCCTAAGGGTGCTCCTAGTACGAAACTACAAGCACACAAAGCGAGAAAATAAAAGAAATACATCCAAAGTGAGCGGGGTACGTGAAAAAGAAGAAAAGGGAAAATTGAATGCGAGAAATAAAGGGTCTCGTTGTCAGGTAGCCCAAAAGGAAGTCGTACGTGTGCAAGTGTCCTAAGCTAGAGTAAGAGAGAATAAAGATAACCATAATCTGCAACTCCTTTGCTAGGGTTTCCGTTCAGTGTCTCAACTTCAAGATGCCAAAAATAATAACCACAGTCCACCACTTGACAATCTTTTAGGGCTTCGATAAATTTATCATGTTTTTTGTTGTTTTTAATAAGATGAAAATGATATGAACAATGACAAGATGAATATGATGAACAAATGATAAACGGATGATAAGATGACAAGAAGATATATTAACGGAAAAAAGAGCAAGAGAAAATTGAACAGAAATTAAAGTTAATTGTTAATTGTCAATGATCAGATGAATCACTTTCGAATCGGGTCCACTTTAGCGCTAAACCATCGTAGCACGATCTATAACGAAAATCATGCTATAGGAGGTCGCGCAAGGATAATGTTTGTGTTAAAACACGATGGAGGAACGATATGTAGATCGTTCTTAATGAATCGTGTCACACTGTGTGATGAAAGACAGGACCATCTAGAAACGATCTCAGAATTGGAGGATAAAGTGGAGTGGTTAAACTCCAAACTCAACAACCTGGCCAAGTATATAAGGATGATGAACAATAGTTCAGACATGCTAGATGAAATCCTTATGTCAGGAAGAAATGCTGGAAGTGGAAAGGGTCTAGGCTATGATGATCAAGTTAAAATCAAAGGACATAGGACTGGAGGGAACTCAACCCAAGTGATGTCAAGAAGGATGTCTCAACATCCTCAAAGGCCTCAGAACAACTCTCCAGGAAAACAAAAACATGATAAACAGCGTTACTACTACGGGAAGCTTGGTCATATACAGGCTCACTGCTACAAGTTGAACGCATATCCTAAATCTTCAAAACAATCCAGAAAAAGAAGAAGAAGGAAGACTCCCAAAGGGAAGAAGAAATGGATACCTAAGGGTCAAACTGTTGCCTTCATTGCCCATACCTCTCTTAGAGCCTCAGCCAAAGAAGACTGGTACTTTGACAGTGGTTGTTCCAGACACATGACTGGTGTGAAGAAGTTCTTGGCTGACATTAAACCTCGTTCCACTGGTCATGTCACCTTTGGATATGGCTCAAAAGGAGAAATCAAAGGTATCGACAAACTGAAGTATGAAGGTCAGCCCTGTCTTGATAAAGTTTTATATGTTAAGGGATTGACTGCAAATCTAATAAGCATTAGCCAACTGTGTGACCAAGGTTTTAAGGTAAATTTCTCTGAGTCTGAGTGCCTGGTTACAAATGATAAGGAAGAACTCGTTATGAAAGGTGCCAGATCCAAGGATAACTGCTATTTGTGGGCTCCTTACGAAACTCAGAGTCCCTCCACCTGTTTAGTGTCTAGGGAGGATGAAGTAAAGTTGTGGCATCAGAAACTGGGGCATTTGCACTTAAAAGGTATGAAAGAAGTCATATCCAAGGAAGCTGTTGATAAGTGCAAAATGTACCTATTTTTGTATATGAGTTTTGTTGCACTTATCGATTCTTTTTGGTTAATATCGTTCAAATAAACCCCGATTTGTTTATAATTACATTTACTTTACGTTATAGTGTATATATTGCGTTATAGTGTAAATATCAATGAGTTTAATTGATTTTCTCTCATTTTTTGCAGGTATTAAATCAAGGATATCTTGCCATTGTTGTATAGAGCATTGAATAAGCTTTCCAACGCTTCGAACCGGGCGAAAAACGGAGTTACGGTTCAAAAGTTACGAATAAAACAGTGCAGAATTTTCTGGTGTGCTGCGCCGGGGGAAAATTCCGCCGGGCGAAATTTCCAGTGCCGGGCGCTCCGGAACAGCACTGGAACTTGCAAAAATAAACCGCCTTTCGCCGTCGGGCGCCCCAAAATTCCGCCGGGCGAAACTGGGCGGACAAAAACATCAAATATGGTGAAAAACACATTTTTAGGGATGGTTTTGGGTATTTTTTTGCTCCCAACTCCATCAAACTTCATTTTTCTTGTAGATTAGCTTAGAAAACATCCTTGGAGCTTGCATTTGGATGATCCGGAGTCGAATCTCTCGTCGATTAGTGTTGACAAACCAAGAAATGTTTGGTTCCTCTTCTCTCTTCTCTTTGTAATTTCTTTTTGTTGGGTATTGTATAGTTACTATGAACATATGTATCTTTGTTGATCTTAATATTATATGAAATTTGCTTTACAAATCATTATCGATGTCTTCCTTGATCTTTTTGCATTTATGCTTGGATTTGTGTTGTGTTAGAGATAAACATCACAAATCTTGATTAGGGATGGATATCTATTGTCTAGATGCTAGAGATAGATTTAGATGATAATCTTTTTGGTGTCGAAACTTAATGTCTTCCGTGTTTCGAGGCTTCATGCGCAAGAGTGACGAAGAGAGTAATACGGTTGTCTCTATACTCAGTGTGCCAGATATGGACACTGTTGTGAGTGATGCTGGATGATTTTGACGAGTATTGCAGGTGGAGTATAATTGGTCGGTAAATTTATGTTTTTGACGAGTGGATTATATGTATGCTTGATAAGTTCATCTTGTTGAAGAATGAATTGTTTTTATGTTCTTATTTACTTTTCCGCATTTACGCTTTAAACCATTTAAAACCCAAACTCATTAACAATTAAATTGTCGAATGGCAGTTCAGTAGCACCGATCTCTGTGGACACGATAATTCCCGGAAAAATACTTCCAAATCTTTTTGTTTGCTTGCCCTATTCCACAACCAACAGCTGTCAGAGGAATTCCAAATCTTAAGATAGATGGGGGAAAGATATGTGGAGAATGCCAGATTGGGAAACAAACTAGAATGTCACATAAAAGGCTCCAACAACAAACCACATCAAGGAACTTAGAGCTCCTTTATATGGATTTGATGGGACCTATGCAAGTTGAAAGTCTTGGAGGAAAGAGGTATGCCTATGTAGTTGTTGATGATTTCTCTAGATACACTTGGGTGCACTTTATCAAGGAGAAATCATAGGTGTTTGAAGTTTTTAAAGGATTGTGCCAGAGACTTCAAAGAGAGAAGGACTGTGGTATAATCATAATCAGAAGTGATTATGGAAGGGAATTTGAAAATAGTAAGTTTGATGAGTTCTGCTCCTCAGAAGGAATTACTCAAGAGTTCTCTTCACCCATCACTCCTTAACAGAATGGTGTGGTTGAAAGAAAAATAGAACTATTCAAGAGTGTGCAAGGGCCATCCTCCATGCAAAGAAACTTCCGTATCATTTTTGGGCTGAAGCAATGAACACAACTTGCTACATTCTAAACAGGGTAACCATCAGGACTGGGACTTCTGCTACTTTGTATGAATTATGGAAGGGTAGAAAACCAACAGTGAAATACTTCCATGTCTTCGGAAGTAAGTGCTACATTCTGGCAGACCGTGAGCAGAGGAGAAAAATGGATCCCAAGAGTGAGGAAGGAATCTTCCTAGGTTACTCCATAAACAGCAGAGCATACCGTGTCTACAATCCAAGAACTCAAGTTGTACTGGAATCCATAAATGTTGTGGTTGATGACTCTCCTATGGAGGTTGAAGCTACTAATGACATTGGAGCATTCTTCCCAATGGAGGAAGAAGATGTCACAGAAGATGTTGAAACACCTCAAGACGACTCTAAAGATATTACAGTACCCAACGACGACAATCATGAGTCTACTGTGTCCGAGAGAGTTGACAAAGGACCTTTCATCAGAATACAGAAGGATCATCCCAAGGAACTCATAATAGGGGATCCAAATGGAGGCGGGATGACTAGATCACGTGATGTGGTGGCAAGCGTCTGCTTTGTGTCGAAGATGGAACCAAAGAATGTTAAGGAAGCCTTAACAGATGAATTCTGGATTAATGCAATGCAAGAAGAGCTTGAGCAGTTCAAGAGACATGATGTTTGGGATCTGGTACCCAGGCCCGAAGGATCAAATGTGATCGGCACTAAGTGGGTCTTTAAGAACAAGTCTGGTGAACATGGAGTTGTCACAAGAAATAAGGCCAGACTCGTTGCACAGGGATATACCCAGATAGAGGGAGTGGACTTTGATGAGGCTTTTGCACCCGTAGCTAGACTGGAATCTGTACGAATGCTCCTTGGAATAGCTTGTCTTCTGAAGTTCAAACTCTTCCAAATGGATGTTAAAAGTGCCTTTTTGAACGGATATCTCGGAGAAGAGGTCTATGTGGAACAACCCAAAGGCTTTGTTGATCCAACATTTCCAGATCATGTTTACAAGCTGAAGAAAGCCTTATACGGATTGAAGCAAGCACCAAGGGCCTGGTATGAAAGGCTGACTGAGTTCCTTGTTATGAATGGCTACAGAAAGGGAGGAATTGATAAAACTCTCTTTGTCATAGAAAAGGAAGGTAACCTTATGATAGCTCAAATCTACGTTGATGACATTGTTTTTGGTGGAATGTCAGAAGAAATGGTCCAACATTTTGTTAAGCAAATGCAGTCAGATTTTGAAATGAGTCTAGTAGGAGAATTAACCTACTTTCTTGGCCTCCAAGTTAAACAAATGGAAGACTCCGTTTTTCTATGTCAAGGGAAATATGCCAAGAATATTGTCAAGAAGTTTGGCTTGGAAAATGCAAAACACAAAAGGACTTCTGCCCCTACACACTTGAAATTGACAAGAGATGAGAATGGTGTAAGCGTTGATCAGAGTCTCTATAGAAGCATGATTGGAAGTCTCCTATACCTGACAGCCAGTAGACCTGATATAACATTCTCTGTAGGAGTCTTTGCGAGGTATCAGGTTGAACCCAAAGCCAGTCATATTAATCAAGTTAAGAGGATTCTGAAGTATGTGAATGGGACATACAACTATGGTTTACTCTACATACACAACTCTGACTCTGTATTAATAGGATACTGCAATGCTGACTGGGCTGGGAATGCAGATGATAAAAAAAGTACCTCAGGGGGATGCTTCTTCTTAGGAAACAATCTAATTTCCTGGTTTAGCAAAAAGCAAAACTGCGTTTCTCTGTCCACTGTTGAAGCTGAGTAGATTGCTGCGGGGAGTAGCTGCTCTCAAATGATGTGGATGAAACACATGTTGACTGAATACAATGTCCCACAAGATGTTATGACACTCTTCTGTGACAACTTGAGTGCTATAAATATTTCTAAAAATCCCATTCAGCATAGCCAAACTAAACACATTGACATCAGGCATCACTTTATTCGAGATCTGGTGGAAGATAAAGTCATCACTCTGGAACATGTGGACACAGAAAATCAATTAGCATACATCT
Source organism: Lathyrus tuberosus (assembly GCA_022829125.1). Taxonomy (NCBI): domain Eukaryota; kingdom Viridiplantae; phylum Streptophyta; class Magnoliopsida; order Fabales; family Fabaceae; genus Lathyrus; species Lathyrus tuberosus. The sequence goes on along the minus strand of JALAZF010000574.1, from coordinate 736,017 downwards.
TCACTAAAGCTCTGGATGCAAATCAATTTGAGACATTGAGAGGCAAGCTTGGAGTTTTCCTTTCTGATGAGGCATAACTTTTTAAATGGTTGGGGTGGGAATAATATTCTGGTCTCTGAATATGTATTCTCACCATAGTGAGAGGATTTGTTAGTATTCTCTCTTATTCTTGTTTTTGTTTTTTTTCTTCTTTTTGGTTGTGTAAGGGCTGAGTGCCCAGGATATTTTTCGTTTCTGTTGGGTGTGTAAACTTTTACTTTGAACTGGTTTATTGGTTTTTGGGTTAGTTTTTCTACCTTTGTCATATTGTGGCTAAAAAGTGGGAGAATTACTAACATCACTAACCACTGCTGACTGCTGATGATCATCTGCTAACTACTGAGGGGGAGTAGATCTGAACTGATTGAGGGGGAGACATGTTTTGATTTCGCTGCTGCTCTGATAGTGGTCTCCCTGATTTGTTTCTGCAGGTTATTGGAAGTTAGTTTTAGCCAAAATCTACCAAAGGGGGATATTACTGAGTCCCTTCTTTGAGGTCGACATTAATTTTGGTAAAACTAACTTAGCTGAAAGATGTTGGACAAGATGTCCTAACATGTTAAACTAACTGCAGGTTGACATGTTTGACAAGATGTCATATCAGGAGGATTCGACATCTTTGTCTGTTATTGTTTTGGATTAACTGTGTTTGTTAACAGGTGTGATTGGAATATGACTAGGATTCCAGGTGGCACCTGAGATTGGGGAATCAGAGATTCTGATTGTATTTGCGGTTTCCTTGTGAAGGAGACATTTTTGGTAACTTGGGATAGAAGAAAGAATTAGGTCGCTAATTCTGAGGAAGGTTTCTGCTGCATTTTAGAAGCCCAAGTCCAGCTGTGGTTTGTAATATAAATAGGTTAAAATTAACCTAGTTTGTGACTGGTTGTTGCAGCTGTTTAGAAGTACTAGGGTTTGTACTTGTGAGCCTCTCGTGTATTGTGTGAATACTTGAGAAGGACGTTCTTATTGAGTTGTAATATTTTCAGTCATTGCTGTGATTGAAAGGGATTTGAGAAGGGTCTCATACCAAGGAGTGTCTTAGGTAGAAATCTAGGAAGGGTAGTTTATAGGTGATAAGCTGTAAACAATAGAGTTTAGCTTAGAACCAATTCTACATAGTGATTTCATTCCTGGCTTGGTAGCCCCCAGACGTAGGTGTTGTTGTTCACCGAACTGGGTTAACAATTCTGGTGTTGTTTACTTTCTGCTGTTTACTTTTGTTCTTCCTTAGATCCTTGTGAGAAGCAGAGATCAAGTGTCACGACATCCTGGCTAACATCTTCGTGATCTGCTTAACCAGAATTTCACTTTGATTAGGGATGATTATCTGTTAGTTTCTGGATGCTAGAGATAAATTTAGAGCTAACAATCTTTATGGGTGTCGAAGCTTAATGCCTCCGTATCTCGAGTCGGGTGCGAGAGCGGCGACGAGGGTAACACGATTGTTCTCTCAGCTCAATGTGTCAGAGAAGGACATTGTTGTGAGCGATGCTGGATGATATTGAGGAGTGTTGTAGGTTGAGTATAACTAGTCGATAGGTTTAAGTTTGCGAGGAGTGGAATATATGCATACTGGATAAGTTTCTTCTCTCTGAAGAATGAATTCTTTTTATGTTCATATTTACTTTTATGCTTTTACTTTAACCAATTTTAAACCTAAACTCTATAACATTTAAATTGTCAAACGACAGTTCAATATCACCAATCTATGTAGACACGATAAATTCTCAGAAAAATACTTCCAAATTTTTTTGTTGCTTGCTGCTTTCTCGCTCCAACAAAATGGCGCCGTTGCGGGGGATTGGTGTTTTTATTGGATCGCATTGCGATAGTTTCTTTATTTTTGAGTTTTGTAGATATCATACATATTGTATATTTTCACTTGTTTATATTGATACTTATACTTGTGAATTTGTTATATCATTATTTGTTTCTTTGGTTAGGAATAACCGGGTGGAAGCAACTTGGAGGAACGTTCTTAAATAACAGGTGTCGAGCTTACGACGTAAAACAAGCATATTTTATAGTTTTTTTTGTTTCGTTATTACTTTTTCATTCTAGCTTAGGTAGTGTGGTGAACTTTCATTAAACAAGTTGTACTCGGATTGTTCGTAAAATTCTCAAATCTTCACTTTACAACTTGTTTAATCCAATTTCACCTGGTCTTTTAGTATGTTTATATTATTAGTTTTTGTGTTTTTCTAAGAGCTTATTTTGAGTAGCTTGAAGAAATTTAAGGTGATGTTGCAAGTTTGATCGTTTCAACTTGCGGATGTATGGTAATGATATTGTTAAGTTTTGTATACGTCCAAGGTATGTGTTTATCGCTTTCTAGACTTTAGCATATTCATGATACTTAGGCTTTTTACAAACTTCCATGCCATTCATTCATTTGTATACTTGTTCTTGATGTGAATCACTTTAGTTCCCACCCTTTTTGTAAGGTAGCTTTCCATTGTTCATATATGCGCGGAGTACCAACATTCTTGTTCTAACTGGATTTTATTATGCTTAATCTTTTGTTTGTGTTGATTATATGAAAGCATGAAAAGGATCAAGGCATTTTGTTTCATTTTGAGCACAACTACCTAACCAAATAGTCATTCACCTTGTGAGTGTGTGATCATTTGTAACCCCTTTGTGCCTTTCTATCATTATCCATGTTGTTTGAACTTAATGCTTGTCTATGAGTATTGAATTCACTTTTTGTATGGATTTTGATTGATTGTTTTTTCTTAAACCCTCAACTTTGGGTTGTTGTATGAATTTTTACCTTGCCTTAGAAAGGAGGGAGTATTCACATGATGATGTGGTTGAATTCAAGTTGGGGAGAGAATTATTGTTTACTCTTTGGTTGGTTTTTATGAGGTTGAAAAAGAAAATAAAAAAGAGAAAAATATGAAAAAGAAAAGAAAAGAAAAGAAAAAGAAAGAAAAAGAAAATCCTTGTGAAAGGAAACAAAAAGAGTTCAAATAATTGTGCTAAATAAGTATTGTGTTTTGTGTAACACTTGGGATTTTGGAAGAAGTTGATTGGAATTTTGTGTTTGAGTCTTTGTGAGTTGATCACTCCCTTAGGTTTAGGCAAGTTTTTGTTTCAATTACCTTTAGAAATTGTCCCTTGTTTGTTTACCCGACCATATTACAACCTTGAAAGCCCTTGTGATTCTTGCTTTTATGTTTTCAATATGATTTTTGGATGATTGCATAATTTAGTCTTTTGTTTGAAAGATTGTTGTGTGAGTGAAAAGTAGCTCATTTTGTGTTTTTCATTTACCGATGATTATTTTTGCTAGGTGTGATTCACGTTTGAACTTGTGTTGTTTTAGGATGTTTGACATGATTTTTGTATTTAGCATTTGTTTTGTGCCTATGTTATCGTTGTAGTATAGTGGTAAGTATTTACTTTGTGTGTACCGTTTTTCATTTGAACCATTCATTTGTTTCTGTTTTTCAAAACTTGTTGATTCATCATTCTTTGGTTATTGCTTTTGTGTTTTTAAGTTTGTTTGATTCTTGTTTGGGGACAAACAAGTTTAAGTTGGGGAGAGTTTGATAAGTGCAAATTGTAGTTATTTTTGTATATAAGTTTTGTTGCACTTATCGATACTTTTTGTTAATATCTTTCGAATAAACCCCACTTTGTTTGTAAATACGTTTACTTTACATTATAGTGTATATATTGCATATCGTGTAAATATCATTGAGTTTAATTGATTTTCTATCATTTTTGTAGGTATTCAAGCAAAGATATTTTTCCATTGTTGTATAGAGCATTGGATAAGCTTTCCAACGCTTCTGACCGTGCGTCAATCCGAGTTACGGTTCAAAAGTTATGGTCAAAACAAGGGCTGGTGTGCTGTTAAGTTTGCTTTGCGAACTTCCCAACGAATGTTCCCAGACTTGAGGCAGTAGAAAAAGGCACCAAAGTTTGCATTGTAAATTTTCTAGCGAATATTCTCTTTGCGAATAAAAGTTTGCATTGCGAACTTTTGCAGAATCACAGAGGCGGTTTAACTGTTCCTGAGGCATCAGGTACCTAATTTTGATGTTCGCTTTGCGAATAAAAGTTCGCATTATGAACTTGACGGATTTTGTAAATATTATATGAGTCATTTCATTCATATTTTAGGTTATGGTTGTTCCTTTTGGTCTAGTGCTTTCTTTTTTATATGGTTTTAAAGCAAGGGTGTCACATGCAAGTATACATGCTTGATAATGTAGCAAGTGATAAAGTAAAGGTCGAACCCACAGGAAGTGATAAAGCTTTGAACTATAAGTATTAATTTCTTTGTTTAAGAGAAAGTATGAGCAAGGTAACAAAATAATAATAATAATAAATGGCAGGAGCAACACACAATTAACTAAGATAAAAATGATAAATAAAAAGGAGTGAAAATATCAGAGAGAGCAGTTGATGAGCTAAAATCCATTAGTATGGTTGTTGCTAAAATGCTTTCATGATGTGAAGTGTCGTGCCTCAAAAGGTCAGAACGTGATCTAGTGGTGTATCTCTACAACATCAAAAACATGCATAACTAGGGCAAGGGAACAAATCTCTAAGCCTCACTTGTAACCCTAAAATACGTCTGGTTTTAATTCTGAAATTCTTTATGGTCTCAACTTCTTATCTCTAAGCAAGTTGAATTAAGTGAATATCTCTATCCTACTTTATTAACCACTTTTGTTATGAAATCCACTTGTTTGTTGGATATCTCTCAACAACAAGCTTTTACCTTTTCCCTAGTTGATCACTCTAAGAATCAAGTGTATAGCATAAAAACACATAACAAAATAAGACACTAAACATCACATCATTTCAACATAAAAACAACTTTTATACTAACTTCATTAAGCTCATCAAACAAGGGTTTAGCTCATAGTGAATTGAGTACAAACTACTGAAGTGAAACTAAGAGGAGACATGTTCTTACAAAGACAAGTAAAGAAATGCAACCTAATAGTAACTTGGAGATCTCTTGCGTTGGGTAAACAGCAACAGCTCTCTTCAGTCACGACAGCTTTCAGCGGAATTCACAAGACTGGATGAGAGGAGAAGACCCTCTACAATTACTCTAACCCTTAAATGAAAATAAACTAAAACTGAAATAAAAAATGTTTGTTGTGTGTAAAATCTCTCGCTCTCTTTCTTCAATGCGCAAGTCTTCTTTATATAGAGGTGAGTGGGAGTGAGAGTTGCTACTTTCTTGGATCATGGGCTTCTTGATAAAATTAAGGTTAGGCCCATATCAAATCCGAAAGTGGACCAGCTGTCCCTCAACCCTTCCTTTGCAAGTTATCTGGTACAGATGTTGGTGGGAGACAAAGTTGCTTTTGCAGGCTGCTGTGGCAGAGTGATGGTGCAGTGCGGACAGCTGGTGGCTTGGTGTTAGGCACTCTTCTGCAGCAAGGTCCCCACCGTACTACCATTTGTCTTCTAGCTTCCTTGATCTTATCCAATTTCTCTTGCTCTATTGCTCTTCAAAATAATGCCACGTGAGCCCTAGTAACTTTCTTCTCCAATCCTCTTGATGAAATAATTGATTAATTTATCAACCACTTCCTTTTCTTCAGCTTCCCATTCTGCTCCAGAATCCGTCTCTCAGGGTCACGCCTCAACTTGCCATCAATTAACTTCCTTTTTAGACAAAAACACATTGAAAACCATAAAAGAAGCACCTTGTGTGCTCAAAGCTAAAACATACTGAAATAAGCTAAATTCACATTAAATCACCACATCCTAAACTAAAATGCCACATAAAATGGGTCAAAGTAACAAACTAAAATAGTGTTATCAATGGTTTTGGGGATTTTTTCTCCCAACTCCATCAAACTCATTTTTCAGTAGGATTAGCTTAGAAAACAACATTGAAGCTTGCACACGGATGATCCGGGGTGGATTTCTCATCGATCGGCGCCGACAAACCGCGAGATGTTTGGTTTATTTCTCTTCTTCTTTGTGTATTTCTTCTTTGTTGGGTTGTTGTATATGTATTTACTTTGAACTCATGTATATTTATCGCCCATGGCGTTGTATAAAATCTGCTTTACAAATCTTTATCGGTGATTGTCCTTGATTTTTGCTTTATGCTCGGGGTTTGGGTTGTGTTAGAGATAAACATCGCAAACTTTGATTAGGGATGATTATCTGTTAGTTTCTGGATGCTAGAGATAGATTTAGAGCTAATAATCTTTATGGGTGTCGAAGCTTAATGCCTCTGTATCTCGAGTCGGGTGCGAGAGCGGCGACGAGGGTAACACGGTTGTTCTCTCAGCTCAGTGTATCAGAGATGGACATTGTTGTGAGCGATGTTGGATGATATTGAGGAGTATTGTAGGTTGAGTATAACTGGTTGATAGGTTTAAGTTTGTGAGGAGTGGAATATAAGTATACCGGATAAGTTTCTTCTCTCTGAAGAATGAATTCTTTTTATGTTCATATTTACTTTTCTGCTTTTACTTTAACCAATTTTAAACCCAAACTCTATAACATTTAAATTGTCGAACGGCAGTTCAATATCACCGATCTCTGTGGACACGATAAATTCCCAGAAAAATACTTCTAAATCTTTTTGTTGCTTGCTGCTTTACCGCTCCAACATGCATGCGTCATCCCATATGGCGCATCCTCCTTATCATATATATATATTTTTGTTAATTAGGAAATTAAATAGAAAATAGATAAAAAAAATCAAAGAAAAATTAAATAACAATATTTGCAATATAAAAAAGTGTACAACAAATGGAAAAAAAATTCAATGACCTACCCGATCAAAATGTCCACCGGTTCCACATCCTGGCGCATTTGCATGGCGTCGAGGTCTGCCACGATTTTGTTGAGGTGTTGGTGGTCTTTGCATGTTGCCATGTGGAAGAGGTATTTTTTGAGAGGTTCCCGCCGTATCTGACAAATTTTGAATCATTTGTCCCCAATAGCCGGCGGGTTACTTCTAACGGCGCTTCCGTAATTCAGTTCCATTCCCATGTTTTTGTAGTTGGAACGGGGGGTTGGATTGGGTGTGGACGGTATGGTTGGCCGAATTGGTACACTGAATCGTTTTGGAAACGATGCAATGGTTGTTGCGGGCTTAGGTAGTCAAATAGTGGTTGGGTATTTTGGTGGTAGGACGATTGTGTCTCCATTTGTGGGGGCTATAGTGGGGTGGGGTGGAGTCGAAAGAGTCATCGGGGCTATAAACAGATGTGGTGTCGGTGTCGGGAGGTTAGCGGTAATGGTAAGGCTCTTGTTGTTGTGATTGGGTGGGTGGCATGAATGGCTTGCGGTTCTAGAATATTGATTGGGTGGGTAGATATAGTTGTTGGGTATAACACGGTGTTTGATGTTGGGCATGTGTTTGTTGCTGTGAGTATAAGGAAGAAGCACGTTGGTGCGGATCAATCAAATAAGTCGGCTCAGACACAAATTGTTGTGTTGTTGTAACCGGCCTAAACCAAATCATATATTGATGACTTGATCTAGCCCTTTCCACAACAGGGTCGTCTAAGATGTGTTGATTTCGATTCTTCCAATATCGACACATCTCTTTTGCAAAGTCTTTCCAATCATCTACACCCCATTGTACATCCACCCTCAGTTGATGCCAGTCTCCCAAAGACATCAGAGCGACTGGAATATCTTGATGCATGCCGAACTGCAGTTTCACCCGATCACTTTAGTGCATCTCCATTGTAATGAACCGAATGATCGGTGTTTTAGCCGTCTACACTGCCCTATCATCAGCGTTGGGCTGATGGTCAAGACCTTCATACACCCTCCATACAAACTACATGAACAAAATATTTAATGAGAAAAAGTATAGTGTGGTAATTTAATATCCAAATTTATGAAAGTGTAATAATAAATTACATCGTCCGACCCAATGTGTTCTAAAAGGTTGCGGTAGACGATTATTGAGTTTTTGGGACATCGTTTGTAATTCATTCCCGGAACTGACCACCTAAAAAAAAGTGACACAAATAAATTAGTTACAAAGAAACATTTCATCAAAGTATACATGTTTGATATTTAAAAATAAACTTACTTGTTTGCGTAGGGTAACGTGAATGGATTCCGGTTGATAGGAGCTAGTGTTGGCATGCAAGACATTGAGTCATGGAAGTGAATTCCTTAATTTATCACTTTATTGTTTTGTGATAAAATACAAGAAGTGTGACATTAGTGTCTTTGCATGTGACATTAGTGTAGGCATGTGAGAATCTTGTAGGGAGACCTAGGGGATGTTACCGAGTGGAACTAGATAGGAGTTGGTGTGACTGTGGAAAGTCTCAGGCATTTTGTATACCTTGCTCCCATGTAATAGCAGCATGTTCAAAGGCTCGCCAGGACCCAACCAACTATCTTTCTGTTGCTCACCAAGTCATTAGTCTATGTAATGTCTACCACTAGCTTTCAGGTGGTAGCAAAGGAGGACTATTGGCCTCCTGTTAGCTCGTAAATTCGACGCCCATATGAAGTTGGAAGTGTTGAGGAGAATGTTAAGCTCTTGAAGAAGGTTAGAAAAGCTTTCGACAGGATTTGTGTGATAGGTTTGAGTAGAAGGTACTCATAAGAGGAAAATGAGATCTTTTGGGACTTAGAAAATATTTCTAAGAGTTGAAGGGGGAACTTCCGACTGAGAATGTTGATGACGTCTGACGTTGGGATTTCAAATTCAAATAAAGGAGGGAGTAGTTACTTTGGTTCATGCTTGAGTAAAGACAGGTGGCGTGTGTCCAAGCAATGGAAGCATGCAATATGACACTTGTCAGTTGTTGATTATTTTAGGCAGTTTATAGCAGTTAGTTTTAGTACTATAAATAAGGGTCCTAGCAATAGGATTAGGTGTGTTGTGTTCACTTTGTACAAGTAACTCCAAATTTACTCAAAAGTATCCGCGTGTTGAGAAAATAGTATTGTGAGAATGTACGTGATGTAAACACCATTTATCCTTCATGGAATTCTGGCATGACAGATTTTAGATGTCCTACAGGATGTCGAGACATCTGGTCTGTTACAAATAACATGGCAAGGTATAAACAATAACAGTACTAAAAAGCATAAACAACACACAGAATTTGTTCACCCAGTTCGGTCTAACAACCTACATCTGGGGGCATACCAAGCCAGGAAGAAAGTCCACTATTAGCAGTATAAATTCACAGACTCTACAATCAACATACCAGTTGATAGTCTACTCACTTAATAACTACCCAATGACCCTTCTACCTAAGTCCTCCCTAGGTAAGAGACTCCATCTCACTTCCAATCATCGCAATGATGTCTAGCAGTCAACACCTCAGCCACTGCATCAACAGCTTGATTTCCAACAACTCTTCAAACACATAAAAATAGAAGACACACTCATATGCTAATACTCAGCCAAGACTCTTGACTAACAACACCATCTTGAAGTTGCTTAAAAGCTTCCTCCAAGAACAATACATCTCTTACCTACAGGCTTCGAGATAAACACGATGACCATCCCACAAACCGAGTGGTTCATCGACCAACACAGCCCTTATAATTTACATGATGGCTGGCTACTTTTTCTAGGTTAAAATGCTTATATTTATAACCTAAACCCAATTGGATTTGGGCTTCAAATCACAACATATCAGCTGCTACAAATCTGCAAAAGATTCTCCTACAAATTAGATATTCAATCAAATCTTCCTAAAAGATCTCCATATTTAAATACTCAATCTTCTCTTGATTTTATCTTAAATCTTCCAAACCTCTAAATCAGCTCCACAAAGGATACCATAATATTCCCAGAAACATTCCTTACACTGGGCTTGTGCATTATAAAATCACAGATTTGATTTAACAATAAAGCAGATTTATTCTCCAAATCTCTTCGCCCTAAAATAGTAACAAAATATACTCCACAAAGTAATAGGAATTGATTGTATCAGAATAAATCTTCTCCAATAAATTATCCTACAATCTCTCAAACAAAATCTCCCAAGATATGTTAAAAACAACGCAACTCTAGAAACAAACCAAACTGATGTACTGTCAACAGATGTCAGGATATCGTGTTTGACATCAGTACACAGACCTGCAACACTAACATATACACCTTACTGAATGTTAGAAACACAAAAGCACATGTTAAGACATCAAGCAAGACATCTTGAACCAGCACATTGTTTTACCAAAATTGCTGTCAACACCAGAACTAACAATCTCCCCCTTTGGCAAATTTTGGCTAAAACAATATCAGCACACATCAGGGATACCAGCAGCAGAAACAACACCACAAACAGCACCACAACCATATCTAACAAGCACACCACAACACAGCTCCTCTCCAAAGAATTAAGGCTACTCTCCCTCTTTTTAGCCATAATTGGACAAACTCTGAACATAGCAGCAAGCACACAAAAAAATCCAATCAATATATCATCCATCCAATATACTCAGACCAGAACAAACTATTCTACATTTCACAATAGTTGAACAAACCTACTTCTCTCCCCCTTTTTGGCCAAAAATTGACAAGCATTGGGGTAAACTGTCATGTCCACCATGAACTTCACCAGTAACACAATGTTACGACATCTTGTCTGACATAACACCCTCACCAGAGCCACAAACAACTGCACTACTTCAACAACAAAAGTTCAACTCCCCCTATCTAAGATAACCAGTGCTCATTTGCAAGATGAACACCTTAAATGAATGGAAATCATAAGACTCATCTTCATGTCTTCAAGAGCGTACCCTCTGTTCAACACACCTGCTGAACGCATTCACATAATGCTTGATCCTCAAACAACACTAGTACATTTAACAAGAACCTCCACCAAATCACCCACAAGTTCTGAAGCACAAACACACTGCCTTCCACTACACTCTAAGTAAAGTCTTCTTACTTTGAATTAATAACACACACCAAGACAAGTGTGACATCTCCCATCAACCAAGACCCCTACAAAGTTCTTCCAAAAAAAAAACTGCAGAGAAAAATAAATTCTCCCAGACACAGTAAGGAGTTCCACATCTTTTCAGCAGCAGGAATCACGCATGACATACAATCATGCTCCCCCTAAATAGTTGTACAAGTTCAGCAACAAAAATGTAACTACTCTTCCTAAGCAATAATACACACATGACATAAAGTCATGACATCTGATCTGACATCATAAACATTAAACAAAACACCACTTTACTCCCCCTGAGGCACACAACGGAAACAAAAACACCAATCCTCAGTTCAAGCACATGAACATCTTCATGCTCATACAGACCCCGCGAATTCTCAGCTTACTTAAAAGCTTTACTGAGAACCAATCTCTTCACGAGATACTTGCAGTAGAAGGAAGAACAGCTCTTAAAAAAACTTTATGATCAGATCACATCATATGACACAATTCCTCTGCCATTACATTCACTAGTAGTTGTTGATACTAGTGAAGTCTTCAAAATTAGTAGTCATGCTTTGCCAGAACATACTACTAAAAACAAGCTCAGAATCTCCACATTCTAATCCACATAGTCAGAAACACTTCTTCTGACAATAATGCTTGAGCATCCAACTCCACATGAAGTTACAATTAGGCTATTCTTGAGGGACATAAGAAACACCATCCTCCTTCAAACAAACTGTTAGATAAGGATCAAAGTCACATAGATCCCCCAACTCTCCAAAGGCAATCATCCCCTATCAAACTCTTCATCTTCAGACTTCCAATCAATCAATACCTGATCTACTTCAGTCTTCTTTACATTCTCCATCCAAGGCAGACCTTCTACTTCATCATTCTCCTGTATGACTATGTAGACGCTCCTTAGGCATAATGTAGGCACCACGCTTCTGAACCAGAGCATAATCATCCTTCACCAAGGATATCCAACCAGATAATGTCCCAACACAAGTTAGAACATCTGCTACACACCAAGACATCATCACCATGATTCTTGATATGCTCCACCAACTGGACTTACTATAACATAGTAATCCAAAGAACTAGAGAAATAAAATCTCATCCACCTTCAAGAAGAATAATCTCCTTGAGTCTTCAACTCATCACCCTTCTACCCAAGAGTAACTTGTTCCAAGACCATCCTCAATAATAACCAACTGCTACACTCTGATTATCTTGATTCTTCGAATCCACTTCTGAGATCAACCAAATGCCACAGTTTGATCACCTCATTCATGAACCCTCATATGAAAACAACCAAATGCCACGTTTTGACCTTTTTCACGTTTGTCAGAACTCTCACAAAGATATCCTGATCTACCATGGAAACTTGATCTTCAAGTCACATGTTCCAATTGCTCAATAGCAAACACACTTAGACTCCCTAAGCCATGGTCATGTAACATCTTCTCCTTCCTGCAGCTCCCGCAACTTCCATGAGAACGATCTTTTTGAAACATCCTATTGTTCATTCCTGTAGATCACCCTATCATAAGCTGATGTGCCACTTCTAAATACATTATAGAACACATAATCTCATCTCTATAATCCCAAACTTATTTTAACCACCATGATTGTTTCAATCTCATGTAGGACATCAACACAGAGTTCCTTGAACCCAGGATGATCTCCAAGGATCACACCTTCAGCAGCTAATTCAGGTTGTCACACACCAACACACCACGAAGAGAAATAAACAGCCACATAGAGAAAAGTAAATTCACAACACTTCAGTAGTCCTACACTTTTACATCAGACATACACATAGTCTCCCATCAATGTATTTTGTCATTAGTTGAATGCACAATATCTTAGATAAACGCTCAGCTCCCGTCAGAGTATTCACTATCGGTTAGATGCACATCCTTATCAAAAGCAGACAAATACTCAACTCCTGTCAAGGTATTTATCATATGTGATAAGGTAACCTTCTCACATAAGGTACGACATTTGGTCTGACATTCTTTTCCTGCACACTTGTGGCACTAGCTGATCCACACCACTGATCACATCAGATTAGGTAAGTGGCTTGACCTGATACTCCACCATGAGCACAACTAACTTCCTTGGCTAAAAACTCAACACCTTTGAGATACTGTTCCAACATCAGATCTGACAACAATCTCAAACACACGGATTTGACACTTACTATGGTTTTGAAGGTAACATCCGTAGTAATCCATGTACAAATCTTTGCAGGGGATACAAGAGTTCACCAGTAGCTGATCATCCTTTCTGATCAGACCATAAATACTTGCAAGATACACACCATCAACACGTCTGCATATTTTACTCTTCCAAGTGTTCCATCATGTGGGGGACATCACATAGCTGAACCTAAGCTAGATGAAGACTTCCCTTTATCATCTTAAAGGTCTTCAAAACTAATCCAAACTCCAACAAAACTAAACAACAGCAAGACTCAGAGTCACTTTCCTAATTAGGTCAAGTATTAGAAAGACTCTTCTAGAGACCAAAATAAATGGCTCTATCATTTCTTCAACAGATTTCTTGAAGAGTAAATCAACCATACACTATAGTGCCTTTACGAGTGGACTTGAGAAATAAAACTCAAGTATCGTTGGCAACTTTACACAGTTGGTTGAAACAGTCTTGCATACACTACATCATCACACATCAACTCTCCTGAGGAGACCAACCCTACTGCCCTTCCTTTACTAGCGACACAAGGACCCCCAGGGTTCCATCAGATACCATGCAGCGGAATACACAACAATCACAACCTCCTCAACAGTCTTCAGGTACAACATATTACACAAAACCACCACTATCCAGGTGCAAACGATATTCTAGGTTTGAAACAAATCAAATCAAATCTCCACCACGACTTTCTCCAGGAATCTCTCATCAGGAAAACCCAAAGAATTGCAACCAAACACAACATTCTGAACTGAATGTTCTCTAGTTCTGTAGTCACATGTTAGGACATCAGACTTGACATCATGAACTGAAGCTCTGCAACAAAAAAAACACCATTCTTCCACTTTGGTTAATATTGGCTGAAACAGCCTTTGCATGAAATACTGGGGAACCACAATCAAACATAGCAGCAATCAAACAGAACACAACACTAGAACAAATCAGAGGAGCACACAGCGGAAATAACAAAGCAATTCCTTGGAGAGAAATAAACTCCCCCACAACAAGATCCTCCAAAAGAAACTGAAACACGGTGTCAAGAAATCTTGTCTGACATCACAGCTACACAACAAGCACACATCCACCATACATCATTTTTTGCCTATAAGTACCAGCTATCATGAATTGTCCATCCTCCACTTCTAGGGACCATTGAAACACCAATATGAACCTATCACATTCAAACAACTTTTCAATATAACATCCTTCTTCCTCTACCATGAACCAGAAAGTATCCCCCTCGGATCTCACCCGGAAACAGAACAGGATGCCTGCTCTGATACCAATTGAAATTCTGGCATGACAGATTTCAGATGTCCTACAGGATGTCGAGACATCTGGTCTGTTACAAATAACATGGCAAGGTATAAACAATAACAGTACTAAAAAGCATAAACAACACACAGAATTTGTTCACCCAGTTCGGTCTAACAACCTACATCTGGGGGCATACCAAGCCAGGAAGGAAGTCCACTATTAGTAGTATCAATTCACAGACTCTACAATCAACATACCAGTTGATAGTCTACTCACTTAATAACTACCCAATGACCCTTCTACCTAAGTCCTCCCTAGGTAAGAGACTCCATCTCACTTCCAATCATCGCAATGATGTCTAGCAGTCAACACCTCAGCCACTGCATCAACAGCTTAATTTCCAACAACTCTTCAAACACATAAAAATAGAAGACATACTCATATGCTAATACTCAGCCAAGACTCTTGACTAACAACACCATCTTGAAGTTTCTTAAAAGCTTCCTCCAAGAACAATACATCTCTTACCTACAGGCTTCGAGATAAACACGATGACCATCCCACAAACCGAGTGGTTCATCGACCAACACAACCGTTATAATTTACATGATGGCTGGCTACTTTTTCTATGTTACAATGCTTCTATTTATAACCTAAACCCAACTGGATTTGGGCTTCAAATCACAACATATCAGCTGCTACAAATCTGCAAAAGATTCTCCTACAAATTAGATCTTCAATCAAATCTTCCTAAAAGATCTCCATATTTAAATACTCAATCTTCTCTTGATTTTATCTTGAATCTTCCATACCTCTAAATCAGCTCCACAAAGGATACCATAATATTCCCAGAAACATTCCTTACATTGGGCTTGTGCATTATAAAATCACAGATTTGATTTAACAATAAAGCAGATTTATTCTCCAAATCTCTTCGCCCTAAAATAGTAACAAAATATACTCCACAAAGTAATAGGAATTGATTGTATCAGAATAAATCTTCTCCAATAAATTCTCCTACAATCTCTCAAACAAAATCTCCCAAGATATGTTAAAAACAACGCAGCTCTAGAAACAAACCAAACTGATGTACTGTCAACAGATGTCAGGACATCGTGTTTGACATCAGTACACAGACCTGCAACACTAACATATACACCTTACTGAATGTTAGAAACACAAAAGCACATGTTAAGACATCAAGCAAGACATCTTGAACCAACACATTGTTTTACCAAAATTGCTGCCAACACCAGAACTAACACTTCAATGCAATTTACTTTGATCTTTATTTAGATTTTTATCTTTTATTTGAAGTCAGTTACGTTTATGCACTTACTTTCATTTTACACCTTTTATCTTCGTTGCACACGTTCGACCTCTCCTTTTACATTTTCAGCCTTTTAACTTTATATTTCGAAGTATTGTCTTGTACTATGTTTTCAACAAATTTTCATTTTTGAGTATTGTCGAAGTATTCATTGCTTTAAAATTCAACTTAGAATCAACTATTAGCACATGTCCTAGGATCAATCTGATCGATCCTGTGAGTCACCAAAGTTAGATTTGGAAGATCAGCGGTTGTTTACCAATTTTCACGGTAAACAAATTGGCACACCCGGTGGGACAGTGCTAACTTGATAAATATTTTTTCAAATATTTTTGAAAATCTTCAGCCATAGTTTCCTTCTTAAAAAGCTTCGTTGCATGTTATTGAGGAGTGGTAAGGTAGCCACTACAAACGAAGAGAGACCAAAGAGAAGATATACTAGAAAAATGGCGACAAACACTAGTCAGCCAAATAATCTAAATCCACAGTCAAGTAACCCGAATGCTCAGCCTAGTGACATAAACCCTCAAAATATGTCTAGGAATGATGTGATACCACCTCCAGTCCTTTTGACGAGAGAGCTGGCCCCGCTTCCTGTGGTGTCTGACCCAGTGCCATCAATGACAGGACCAGGGTCGACATATATAAGGGCTTAGACTCAACCTGTTTTGGAGTATGTTGGGCCAGAAGCATCTAACCCCCAAACTCCGCCAGGAGGAACTTCGACATTTAGGCACCTTTCCCCCCTCCCCCCCCCCCCCCCCCCCAAGATTTTCACAACCCTTACCAAGGAATTCACCTTATGGAATGCCAACGCCAATAATGCAAAGCCTCCAAAATGCCCCTCAGTGCTCTCAGAAAACGTAATGTCTAAGCCATTACAAGGGTCAGGATCTGGGATAAATTTAGGTCGAAACAGTCAGAGTGTAGGTGTGGGATATTCCACTCAAGGTCCTAGTCTAACCAACACGTCTATAGCATGTTTAAGACAACAAATGGATGCGAGTAATCTACAAATGGTACAAACTTTGTCTCAAACTATGGGGGAAATTTTCCAGCCTTTGATTCGGAACACTACCCAAACCAACCAACAACTGATGGCGCAATTGGCACGCATGGCGGAATTTATGGGGGTGCCGGCCCTTGTACGAGGTGTGACTATGGTGGAGAATATCCCACGGCGGAACCTAGAGACTATGCCTGAGGCCAACCTGGAGCCCCCTAGGGTCAAACTCCCCAGAGTCGAACTACCTAGGAACCAAGCGCCAATTCCTGAAGAAGGCGAACAAGGGGTAGTGATAGTGAATAGAAACCAAGATGCTGATCAAGTTGTACAACAGGTTCGACGTAACAACATAGCAGCGAATAACAACCTAACAGCCATGGTCGAAAGAGTAATGGCTCGAAATGGGGTGAATTTTGGCTTCACTAGGCCAAACTATACCTCACCCATAGTGGATTATATCCTGCAATCAGAACTACCTCCTAGGACGAAGGTCCCAAATTTTACCAAGTTCTCAGGAGATACAACTGAATCTACTGTCGAACACGTAGCCCGGTATATGATCGAGGCTGGAGAGATAGCAAATGACGAAAGTCTTAGGGTGAAATATTTCCCAAGTTCTCTCACTAAAAATGCTTTTACGTGGTTTACAACCCTGCCTCCTAACTCAATCTGTAATTGGACCCAGTTAGAGCGCTTGTTCCATGAACAATTCTATATGGGGCAAACTAAGATTAGTTTGAAGGAGTTGGCCAGCACAAAGAGAAAGTTTACTGAACCAATAGACTATTACCTAAACAAGTTTCGATTACTTAAGTCTAGGTGTTTTACTCAAGTGCCAGAGCATAAAATGGTCGAAATGGCCGCTGGTGGCCTTGATTATTCTATTAGAAAGAAATTGGATACCCAGTATCTGAGAGACATGGCCCAACTGGCTGATAGGGTTCGACAGTTAGAACGTCTGAAAGACGAAAAGGCTAAGTTCAATAAGGGCAAAAAGGTAGCTTATGTTGAATATAATGATGATGTCGAAAGGTTGTACGACGAACCATTATACTTTGACGAGAGTGAGGTAGACGTTGCTGAGTTAAAGCAAGGTCCGCCATATGCTTGTAAAATGTTAGCCCCTTCGACTGGAAAAAATCCTGTCGAATCTGAAAAGAGTGATAAGTTTCCCAAGAAAACATACACTTTCGATATCACCAAATGTGAAGAAATTTTTGATTTGTTGGTAAAAGATGGGCAGATGATAGTGCCTCCTGACGCTAAAATGTCGCCTTTAGAACAAAGGAAAAAGAGAGGATTTTGTAAGTACCATAATTTTTTGGGCAATAAAACTTCTCAATGTTTTCTTTTCAGGGATCTGGTGCAGAATGCTATTCAGGAGGGCAGGCTGAAGTTCGGAGAAAAGAGCAAAGGTCAGATGAAAATTGACTCCGACCCATTACAAACAGCAGATGCTCATTATGCTGAGCCAGAGATACATATGGTTGCGGTTGCTGATGAATTCGACCGTTCAGTCAATATGGTGGAAGTTACTGAAGATTTCGCCAACAAAGTTGTGTTAGCCAAGGTTACTGAAGACCTCGATAGTTATGCTATGGAGAAACTCATGAGAGAGGCCGTTGATAGCTTCGACGATGCCACTAAGGGTTTAAATGATGGGATCAATGAGGGTTCCAACATGATGCTGGTTACTAAAGAGACTGCTGACAGTTTCGTTAAGATGGATAAGGCTGCTGAGGGCCTTGAGGTGGACTTCTGCAATCTGGACCTTAGTGCTGATGTCAACATGGACATCAATATGGTCGAAATTACGCAACATCAGACCATGGAGGTGGACGAAGCAAGCCGCTAAGAAGAGTGTAATAAAGTGGCGTATCCAAAACAAGATGAAACTATCATTTAATTCCTTCACCGCTGCCAAAAGAAGGGACCAGGCATCATGTTAAGCCCCAGATGCAGTGCAATCTTTGATCAAAAGGCTTCTCACAATCTTGAAGGGATTAGGAAGGCTAAAGAAAGGAGGTAGCAGAGATCATCTCATGGTCAAAGGGGTTTCGACCCTAGAAGGTCCTCTTCAAAATAATTGGGAGGAAAAGCACAGTTCCCATGGGCCAGGCCCAGTACCTTCAAACCAACAAGCAATGCACCAATAGGAAGCTGGATGAAACCTGTCGAAGGAAAGGAAAAAGGTCAGAAAAAATGGAAGAAGTTTGATGTGGGCTGAGGCTCTTCAATAGAGTATTGAAAGGAGTTTCAGACCTCTAACAAATCGGCATATGTTTCTGAGAACTACAAGGGGAAGAACCCGATGTCGCGATCTCAATGGAGGAGAGAGCAACGTCGAAGGAAGGCTCTCAGGGAGGCCCAGTAAAAGGATCAAGGAGAGTCCATTACTAATGCCCCTACTGACAATAATGGAGGGAATCCAATGAGGGCTGCTGAAAAAGTACCAGTAGGACGAAAACTGTTTGCCTCTCAAGAGGATAAACCTGAGAGGACTGTCGAAGAAGATGACGAAATGACAGACAACTTCGACTCTGAATTTGATGCTTCTCTTGATATCATAGTCAATGTGGTATCTGTAATGCCCAGAGAGTTTGACCAGATCACAGAAGTCGAAGATTTAGATGCCTGGACTGAGGCAGAGATGGAAGCACACAAGCCGGTGTGCTACTATATTATGAACAGTGGGTGTGTCGAAGAGCAAAACACTTTTTTCGAGCGACCCACAGAGGAAATGAGGAGTCACCTAAAGCCCCTCTACATTACTGGCAAGGTGGAGAACGTGCCAATAAATAAAATATTAGTCGATTGTGGCACAACAGTGAACTTGATGCCACACTTCTTACTGAGCAAGATTGGCAAGTACGATACTGACACTAAGCCACATAACATGGTTCTTTCGAATTACGAAGGGAAAGTTGGCTCTACTCTGGGGGTGATACAAGTCGACTTAACAGTGGGGACAATCACTAGGCCCACTGTCTTCATGGTAGTAGAGACAAAAGCCAACTACAATCTGCTCTTAGGACTAGAGTGGATACATGGCATTAGTGCAGTGCCATCTTCAATGCATCAACGCATCACCATCTGGAGACCAGACGGTATAGTCAAAAACATTGAGGCTGACCAGGGGTATTTTAAAGCACCAATCAATCATGTAGACAGACGTCAGTTCGACAAACATTTAGCTCACATTGACCCCTGTGGTCCAGCAGATTTTGAGTTTGTCCCAGACGAAGAGACATTCTGCTCATTGTACTTACATCCCGTTGAGGGTTTTCGTTGGGATAAGGAGGTGCCAGGGGAAAGACTTCCGTACCTTGGCGAGCATGCAGTAGACCCCACGGGGTGGGGGAGTGAATTCAGTGATAATGACTGAGTTCGAAGCATTGAGAACCAGACTGCAAGCGGCTTTGGAGGCTGCTAACGAATATATGGCTGGTGAAGCCAATCCTGAATTCCACCAAGAAGGCCCTGGTAAGGACTTCGACCCAGAGCCACCTGATAAGGTTCAGGGTGTAGAGCAAGGCCAGAGGCTTGACGCCATTTATGACGATGAGCCTTTGGGATTCGAGAAGCATCCGCTGGCAAGTAATACTAAGATGCTAGCTCAGGATCCATTGGAGGAAATCGACCTAGGAGAAGGGGTGATCAAGAGGCCAACATATGTTAGTGCCAATCTTGACCCACAACTTAAGGTCGAAGTTATCCAGCTACTACAGGAGTTTAAAGACTGTTTCTCCTGGGACTATGATGAAATGCCCGGTTTGAGTAGAGAGTTAGTCGAACACAGGTTGCCGATCAAGCCTGGGAAGAAGCCAGTCAAACAGAATCTAAGACGGTTTGCCCCAGAGGTTCTCTCGAAGATAAAGGAGGAAGTCGAAAGACTCCTTCGATGCAAATTTATCCGCACTGCCAGGTATGTCGAATGGTTAGCTAACATAGTACCTGTTATTAAAAAGAATGGTTCCTTACGAGTTTGCATAGACTTTAGAGATTTAAACGCTGCAACTCCTAAGGATGAGTATTCCATGCCTGTGGCAGAAATGCTAGTCGATTCCGCCGCAGGACATGAGTATCTTAGTATGCTAGATAGGTACTCTGGCTATAACCAAATATTCATTGCTGAAGATGATGTCCCCAAAATAGCTTTTCGTTGCCCTGGAGACTTAGGCACCTACGAGTGGGTGGTGATGCCTTTCGACCTTAAGAATGCTGGGGCAACATATCAGCGAGCAATGAATTCGATCTTCCATGATTATATAGAGACTTTCATGCAAATATACATTGATGATATTGTGGTCAAGTCTATTTCAGGGAAGAATCATTTAGACCATCTTCGACACTCCTTTGAAAGGATGAGAAGGCATGGTCTTAAAATGAATCCTCTTAAATGTGAATTTTGTGTGCAGGCAGGGGATTTTCTAGGCTTTGTGGTCCATAAAAAGGGGATCAAGATCAACCAGAACAAGACCAAGGCCATCATGGAAGCGAAAGTGCCATCAACAAAAAAGGAGCTGCAGTCGCTGCTGGGCAAGATCAATTTCTTGAGGCGATTCATATCAAACCTAAGCGGAAAAATGCAGGCCTTTTCACCATTGCTTCGATCTAATAAAGAGGGATTTGAATGGGGGCAGGAGCAGCAGGCGGCCTTCGACAAGATCAAGGAATACCTGAGCCATCCCCCAATTCTTTCCCCACCTTGTAGGGATAAGAGTATGAGATTGTACATAGCTGCATCAGACAAAACCATAGGGAGCATGTTGGCTCAAGAGGATGAGGATGGTGTCAAAAGAGCCATTTACTATCTCAGTAGAGTTTTGAATGATGCGGAAACTAGGTATAGCGTGATAGAAAAATTATGCCTATGCTTGTATTTCTCTTGTACAAAATTGAAGCAATATATAAAGCCAGTTGATGTTTATGTTTCATCTCATTTCGATGTTATTAAGCACATGTTATCAAAACCTATCCTGCATGGTCGAATCAGTAAATGGGCACTAGCATTGACTGAGTACTCTTTAACGTATAAGCCTCTGAAGGCGGTTAAGGGACAAGTGGTGGCAGACTTTATAGTCGACCACTCCATAAACGAAAGCATGTTGAATTATGTCGAACTGGAACCTTAGAAGTTATACTTCGACGGCTCCAGCCACAAAGATGGCACAGGTGTAGGTGTGTTGATTATTTCTCCGGATAAAATTCCAACAAAATTCAAGTACAAGGTCGAAGGATTTTGTTCCAACAACGAGGCTGAGTATGAAGCCTTAATAGCAGGACTTGAAATTTTGTTAGAATTGGGGGCAACTCGAGTCGAAATAATGGGAGACTCAGAGTTGGTCATAAAGCAAATTACAAAGGAGTACAAATGTGTTAAGGATAATCTTATCATGTACTTCGTAATGGCCAACGGACTATTGAAGAGATTCGAAGTAGTGAGCATTCGACACATACCTCGACTAGAGAATCAAGTGGCCAATGACTTGGCTCAAGTTGCTTCTGGGTATAAGGTTTCGAAGGAAAATTTATGAGAGGCAATCGAAGCTAGAGGTAAAGTGGTGTCTGTTGGATTATGTCCATCGGACCTAGAAGTGACAAAGCTTGGATATGCTGACGAAGAAAATTTTGAGATTTTCGCAATAGACAGCTTGACGGATAAAGACTGGAGGAAGCCTATAGTCGAGTATTTGAAAAACTCAACAACATCCACAGAGCGAAAGGTTAGGTATCAGACCTTAAGTTATGTCCTTCTAGGCAATGAATTATTTAAAAAGACCCCTGAGGGGGTCATACTTAAGTGTCTTGGTGAAACAGAAGCATATCTGGCCCTTTCTACTATCCATAGTGGGGCATGCAGGGCACATCAGGTAGGCCATAAGATGAAGTGGCTATTGTTTCGACAAGGCATGTATTGGCCTACGATGCTAAAAGATTGTATTGAATTTGCCAAGGGTTGCCAAGAATGTCAAGTTCATGCTGGCATACAACATATCCCTGCAAGTGAGTTGTATTCCGTAGTCAAGCCATGGCCTTTTAGAGGTTGGGCTTTGGATCTGATTGGAGAGATTCGACCGGCATCCTCCAAGAATCAGAGATACATTTTGGTAAGGATCGACTACTTTACAAAGTGGATCGAGGCGATACCTTTACCAAATGTGGATCAAGAGGATGTGATCGAGTTCATTCAAAAATACATCATTTACAGGTTTGGAATCCCAGAAACGATCACAACAGATCAAGGATCAGTCTTTACTGGTCGAAAGATGCAGGAGTTTGCAAAAGAGATGGGTTTCAAACTCTTAACCTCTACACCTTATTATGCTCAGGCTAACGGTCAAGTCAAAGCAGCTAATAAAGTGGTGATTGGTCTGATCAAGAAACATGCGGGAAAAAAGCCTAGAAATTGGCATAGGACATTGGACCAGATCCTCTGGGCATGTCGAACCTCTCCCAAGGAAGCAACCAACACTACTCCATTTCAATTTACTTTTGGTCACGATGCAGTGTTACCCGTTGAGATATACCTCCAGTCAACTAGGATTCAGAGACATCATGAGATTCCTTCTGAGCTGTATTGGAACATGATGTCAGACGAACTGGTAGATTTGGACGAGGAAAGACTTAAAGCCTTAGAGCTTTTACAGAGACAAAAGAAAAGAGTGGAGAAGTCTTATAATAAAAAGGTTAGAATCAAGACCTTCTCACATGGAGATTTAGTTTGGAAGGTAATCCTGCCTATGGATCGAAAGGTTAGAGCCTTGGGCAAGTGGTCCCCAAAATTGGAGGGCCCGTTTCAAATTACGCAAGTATTTTCTAATGGAGCCTATGAAGTTGAAGAATTAAATGAGGATAAAAGAATCTTGAAAGTAAATGGCAAGTATTTGAAAAAATATAAACCATCACTTCAAGAAATTAAAATTGTTAAAGAGTAATTCGACGTAACAAGGGCAAAGCCAATAATGGTATTTATGAATGCCAAAATGGCTTAGTAGTCATTACATATGAAAGCCTCAAAGGGCCATGGAGCATCAAATTAAAAATGACAAAGAAAGTAACAAGCTAAAAAGGGAGATTCTCCTTCATCTTCAAATACTTCGACTTCTGGAGAGCAAGACGCCTTTCACACAAGGCCTTGTCAGATTTTAAATGTGCAACTTCCTTCTCCAGTCGTTGAGCTTTCTCAGCAAAACTTATGGCACTTTCGAGCTCTTTCGACAGGTCAGATTCATCGAAGACAGACAATTCAGCGTTACGCTTTTTGGCTTTTGAGATCTTAGATCGAAGTTTCTTGATCTTTCGCTCCCATGAAGCAATACTTTCTTCCTTGGATGTGATTTCTTGCTTGTTATTTTCTTTTGTTTCCTCCAACTCTGCTACTCTATTCTCAGAATTAGTGGCAGCAGTCCAAGCGGCAGCCTCACTTTCAGCTGCGGTTGAAATGGCCTTTTTGATTTGAGGCAGGCATTTCAGGTCACCATGGACTTGATCAATCATAGTGCCAAGTTCTAAGATAATGTTGGGAGATTCTGGGGAAATGGCATGGATGTCGACTTGTTGGAGGAGGTTTTTCAGAGAGATATGAGTGACGTTATCCATCTGCAAGAGTGTGAAAAGGTCACCCTTAAAGATCTAGTTTTTGATCTTTAGAAGGATTGTGTCTTCAGGTTGGCTCGAATGATGATCCCCAGAGGTAGTCGAAGCACTGGGAGTTTTATCAGATGAGCTTCCTCGACGCCCAAGAAGGATCTTTATGTATTGTCGAGGATTGCTGGCCTTCAATGCATCGAGCTCTTTTTCGGAAAGGCCTGCTCCATACACAGTTGATGTGGCCTTGCCTTCAGTCGCGGTGATAGGTGTGGGGGTAACAATGGCTTCGACATGGGTTGGCTCGCTGGTAGGTCCCCTTTCAGCTTTCTCCTCCTCACCTTTATTCTCCTCCTCTTCATCTTCATCCATCTTGTCTTCATCTTCATGGTCATCATTGTGGCCATCAAGCTCAGATTGGTGCATGGTCTCATCATCATCTTCTTCCATCTCTTCCTATCCTTCTAGGCTAACATTGGCAGCCCCAATGGGTTCGTCAGTTGGGGATCCCTCTTCATCGACCAGGGTTGGGTCTTCACCCATGGCAGCAGTTTTTGGATTCGTTGTGTTAAGATCCTGCTGAACGGCGTCATCTGCCTCATGGTCAGAGCCATCTGTTTAAGATTTCTGCGTAGCAGTCTTTACTGGCGAAGGGGAAGCTGTTTCAAAACCAGGCTTGTTAATTTCACCTAGTGAACTCATTCCAGAGCCCAAGTCAGAAGTGGGGTGATATGTAGGCTCACCTTGGCTATTCAGGAGAGTGATGGGGGAAAGAGGGTGATCCACTGTTGATTTTTGACCACTGGCATCAGCCTGAGTCAGTTCGAAGCAAGTCAGATCAAGGGAAACTAGGTAAATGAGTTTTTATCTAGAGAAAAGTATGACAAGTTACCTTGACTCCTTCAGCATCAGGGTTAGAGTTATTGCTTTCAGCATGACCTGTAGCTAGTTTGGAGGCGGTTCCAAAAGGGGCTTCTGCGGCTTTACTTGTAGTAGTGGTCTTTTTGGGGACTCTAGCTGTTGCAGGTTCAGATTGGCCACCAGCAGCACTAGGTTCTTGGTTTGATCTTTTCCTCTTGTTGAGCTTCAAGTCTTTAGGAGGAGATTGGTCCTCATCTTCTGAATCGAAGATAATTTGGGCGGTGCCCCTTTTTTACTTCCTTTGAGGTGTCGGAGGTGGTTTGCGAGAAGCCTGAAATTGAGAAACATTAGGAGAAGAAGGAATAATCAACAAAAGGAAAGATATGTGATGTACCTTGCTGCCTTCGCCTTTGGCTTCAACTAGGTGCTGAGGGGTGTTTTTTTTGGGAACAGCTGCGAAACAAGCCGAGTAACCACATGTCAGTAATGATAAAGTTCAAGCAAAAGAGCATAGAATCGAAGAATCCAAACCTTCATGTATTTCGGATTCGATACGAACATCTTAGATACCGACATGAAGGTGTCCTTTGAAACTGTCTAGCGTATGCTTAGTCGGAACCACCCGCTGAGCTTTAGGTTTCGACTGCTGGCAAAGGATCTTTATAGAATCGCCACAGATGAACCAATCTGGAAATGGAGGGGCAAGAGCCACTCCAAAATCAGCAGATAGAAGTCGAGGAGTCTTGGGAGGATGTAGTGCGAAAGCCACCTCATAGCGTTTCTCAGGAGGAACGTATGAAGGGAGTTTCAAACTCTCCATTTTCTTTAAAAATTTCTCCTTCAACGTAACTGCAGCTTCGCGGACGGTTCGACTAATATCATCTGGTCGATAAATAGTTTCAAAGTACTTATGGAAGGCATGGATCTCCTTAACATGAGTGGACGTACCTTTCTTGATCTTCTCCTGCACATTAACAAAAGCTTGGTCAATTAACTGAGCAAAGCTAGAGACGTCAAGGAACTCCATGGAGTAATGTGTCGACCACCAGTCGTGGAATTCTTGGGTGCAGAGATGAGAAGGTTCAAAGTAGACGGGAGTTAGGAGTGAGCGATGAGCATGTCGAGCAAGGTATGTCGAACTCTGTATGGTATAATAGATGGTGTTGGGAAGAATAACGTGGGCCTTTTTTTCATACAGGCACTTGGGTAGAGTCTGGACCAAACCAAATTGTCGAGAGACCAGATTTGGTTGGTAGGTTATCAGAGAAGTTTGGCCCTTTAGCAGGTTGAGTCGATGAACGATAAGTCGAGGGATCAGGAATGCCTCCCAGACACGTTGCGGTTCTTCTTCATGTTTTTTGAACGAAGGAGGAAATGGCCTGGTAAACCACTCAGGGCCGTATTTTCATTCAGCAAAGGACGCCATTCTTGGTGTGAACTCGTAGCGTTTAGCAAACATTTTGACGAAGCCAGAGAAGGACGCCCTGAGTGATTGTCCTTCTTCGTTTGGGGTTTGTTGCACCAGTCGAACCCATTCGACTCGTCTTTCCTTAATTTTAGCAGTATCTTCATCCACATACCCTTTGTTGGGGAGGTTGGCTTCAAAAGTGGCATTAATCCAAAGCTGAAGTAGACAAAATGGTCCAGATAACAGCAGGTTCCCGTTACTCCCTTGGTTTTTCAGACGACCAGCACCTTCGCTCAAAGACTCGTACAGACTGGCCAATATCATTTCGCTTAGGCAGATGCCTCGATTACGGTGTAGCTGATTGGCTAAAGTCATATATTTCCTTGCCACTTGCAAGGATTTGGTACAGAATACGCAGCGAGAAAGCCACATAGCCAAGAATGCTATGTGTTCTTCGTCTTCGACTGTTTCAGTTTGCTTATTGTGGTAATGGTTTATGAAATGAGTATAAGTATGTTTGGTGGTGGCGAACCCTATAGTGTCTAGAGCATCTATTTCAGGGTCGTAAACTAAACCATGAGGCTTTAGCCCTGTGATAGCGGCTACGTCGAACAGAGTGGGCGTCATCATCCGACAAGGGAGATGAAAGGTATAGTGGATGCTATCCCAAAAATACAAAGATGATGCCAGTAAAGTGGGACAGTAGGCTGGACCAGTCTTCGACATCATGATCAAGTCTTAGATTCCTGAGCTCTTCCAGGTTTCTGCTTTCACTTTCTCTAACTTGGTCAACCAGTTTAAATAGAGGTCAGAATCCTTAAAATACGGAGTTGCCCTAAACAGCATAGACCCATCATTCAGATACTTCAAATCCAGGTTCTTTAGGGCTACATTGTCATGGGGTTCAGAGGTTACCCTAGTTTTGTCTTTCTGCCCTAGAGGTTTGGTTTTGCGATAGGATGGAAAGAAGTCGCTAATGGCTGTATAATCTGTGTCTAAAGAAGATAAAGGACCAGATAAAGCTAACGGTTTCCCAGAAATGGTAATAGGAATCAGTACCTGGGTTTCATAGATGTGTCTTTTCTCCTCCTTGAGGGGCTCAGGAATGAATTGCTGATTCTTTACCACCTTGGGTCCATTGAACGCAACATATGGAGGAAGTAGTGATGCGCCCTTTTGTCCTTTGAACTTCTGGTTTTTCTTTGGGTCTTGCGTGTAGCAGTTGAAGAAGCCATTGAAAAAAAAAACTTGAAGAAAATGGGTGAAGGGTTGAGCGTTTTGGAGAGAGGAAAAAGTGTGTAGTGGATACTCGGGAGTGGAAAAAATAAAATAGTTTCTGAAGAAACTATTTATAAAGCGCTTTGGGAACACTAAAGGGCTCACTAATCATCATTAAGGAGCTAAGGCTAGTGGGACACGTGTCCTCCCAGAAGCCAAAGTAGGGGCGGTGACAGTTGCCACCTATATCCACGATCTCCTAGACTTTAGGAGAGGTTATGGTGATTTGCGGCTTGATGTGATTTACGAGGGGACGTTTCAGTCATAATCATAATTGGCTGTGATGTCATAAATTTGATTGAAAAGAAACTGAATAGTTTCTTGGAAAGTGGGATAGTCAGTTGGTGAATACCCATGCATGGTCGAAAGATGGCGTCGAACGGACACTATAAAAAAATGCCCTTTTCTTCAGCACTGTCGAAAAAGACATTTTTGGGGGGCAATTTGTTAGCTCGTAAATTCGACGCCCATATGAAGTTGGAAGTGTTGAGGAGAATGTTAAGCTCTTGAAGAAGGTTAGAAAAGCTTTCGACAAGATTTGTGTGATAGGTTTGAGTTGAAGGTACTCATAAGAGGAAAAGGAGATCTTTTGGGACTTAGAAAATATTTCTAAGAGTTGAAGAGGGAACCTTCGACCGAGAATGTTGATGACGTCTGACGCTGGGATTTCAAATTCAAATAAAGGAGGGAGTAGTTACTTTGGTTCGCGCTTGAGTAAAGACAGGTGGCGTGTGTCCAAGCAATGGAAGCATGCAATATGACACTTGTCAGTTGTTGATTATTTCAGGCAGTTTATAGCAGTTAGTTTTAGTACTATAAATAAGGGTCCTAGCAATAGGATTAGGTGTATTGTGTTCACTTTGTACAAGTAACTCCAAATTTACTCAAAAGTATCCGCGTGTTGAGAAAAGAGTATTGTGAGAATGTACGTGATGTAAACACCATTTATCCTTCAATGCAATTTACTTTGATCTTTATTTAGATTTTTACCTTTTATTTTACACTTACTTTCGTTTTACACTTACTTTCGTTTCTGCACTTACTTTCGTTTTACACCTTTTATCTTCGTTGCACACGTTCGACCTCTCCTTTTACATTTTCAGCCTTTTAACTTTATATTTCGAAGTATTGTCTTGTACTATGTTTTCAACAAATTTTCCTTTTTGAGTATTGTCGAAGTATTCATTGCTTTAAAATTCAACTTAGAATCAACTGTTAGCACATGTCCTAGGATCAATCTGATCGATCCTGTGAGTCACCAAAGTTAGATTTGGAAGATCAGCGGTTGTTTACCAATTTTCACGGTAAACACCTCCATACGAAGGCGAAATTGTCTGGCATAATGATTTGATGCGAAGAAAGAAAAAGGGTCGCCCTAATAGCACGCGTATTCGAACGGAGATGGATGAGACAAACAAAATGGTCAGATTATGTAGTTCGTGCCGTCAGCCCGGACACAATCGTACAAAATATCCCTATGTAGGATCAAACACAAGATCATAGTTTCAAATGTAACCTTGTCTCTTTATATCAACAACAAATTTCATTCCATTGATAGCATAACTAAACAATTACAATTAACAACGACATAACTTAAACAAACATAACTTAATATCTCAACAGCAACAATTAACAACGACATAACTTAATACCAGAAGTCTTCACCATTCTCAACAATCGAAAAATAATAACAACATGCCCAAATAAAAAAAACTCAATGCATCAACTTATCTAGGATATTACAACTATCAAGATAATTTTCTTTGGTGTTAACATCATCATAAGGACACCAGCATCATTTCCACTTTTCTCCAAACACGAGTAACTCCATTTGGGTCGGACTCCTCAACTTGCCTCTCAATTTTTCTGATCTTTTCACCTGCAACAATTTCTCCTTCTAGCCAGCGATTCAATACCCTATGAAAATGCTCCAACATCTGCGTGTTTCAGAGTAAGACCTTCATCGGAGGCTTTGTTGCTGAAAAAAAACAAGGGCATTTATTTTCATAAGTGAAAATGTTGGAAGCGGTTCCTCCGATGATGATGATGAACGCTGATTTAGGAATGCAGACATACTTTTAGATTGAGTTAAGGATATTGGTGATAATTGTTGTGAAATAACAAATGAACATACAATCTTATTTATAGAAAACTGGAATAGTGTAGTAGCCATATCATATGACGTATCTATCCATTAAAAATAAATACCCATTAAAAATAAATCATTTCACGTCATTTTAATTAGAAATTAAAAATTAAAAAAATATATTATACACTCATGCGCCATCTGAGATGGCGTCTCCTTGTAAAAAAAAACTAATGTGCCATATCATATGGCGCCTCCTTCTATAAAAAAAAACAAATGCGCAATATCATATGGCGTCTCCTCTATACGGGGGTTTAATTCGCCATATCATATGACGCCACTATGTTTGTCAATTCTGAAACTTAGCTACTTTGGTAAATAATTTGAAACATGTTATTTTGGAATTTTTATTGAAATAAATGCAATATTTTAAACAAAATTATGTGGAGTAAGTTATAAAAACTTACTCTTTGAGTAAATTGATCCCTACTTATATATATATATATATATATATATATATATATATATATATATATATATATATATATATATATATATATATATATATATATATATATATGGAAGAACGTATCATATGAAAATGAATCTGAACCATTAGATTTTAAAATAAATGATGAAAATTATGTGTCAGTTTTTTTCTCTTTTCTCCATCATTTATTTTAATAGTGGAGGAGAGAGAAAAACAAAAACCACACATAATCTCTACAATTTATTTTAAAATCTAATAATTCAGATTCATTCTCATTTTCTCACATAAAAATGACATTTTCATAGGATATATATATATATATATATAGATGGAACATATCATATGAGAATGTCATTTTTAGGTGAGAACATAAGAATGAATCTGAACAATTATATTTTAAAATAAATGGTGAAGATTATTTGTGATTTTTGTTTTTCTCTCTCCTCCATTATTAAAATAAATGATGGAGGAAAGAGAAAAAAAAAACCACAAATAATCTCCACCATTTATTTTAAAATCTAATGGTTTGGATTCATTCACATGTTTTCACATAAAAATGACATTCTCATATAATACATCCCTTATATGGTATATGGGAGAACATGAGAATAAATCTGAAATATTAAATTTTAAATAAATGGTGAAAATTATTCTCATATGATTATATATATATATATATTTGTTTGGTTTAGCAGTAAATTTGAAATGTCTCGTTTGACTCCAATTATCTATTTTAGTTAATTATTTGTTAAATTTGTTGTGTTGTAATGATAATTTTATAATCAGACTACACAAATAGTTAAAATTATAGTACACAAATATTTAAATCTCTATAAAAATATTAAAAAAATATATAGATAAAACTTTTTTTAGATCTCTATAAAAATATACTTAATTTTTTTCATGTATACAAATTTTAATTTAACGGCTTAATTGCAATTTTGGTCCCCTATTTTTATTTTATTTTTGAGTTTTGATCCCTCTATTTTAAAATCCAGAATTTTTGTCCCTCTATTTTCAGTTTTTTGAGTTTTGGTCCCCTATTTTAAAATCCGAAATTTTTGTCCCTCTATTTTCAATTTTTTTGAGTTTTGGTCATCTTATTTTCATTTTTTTTAAACTTTTAGTCCCCTATTAAATTAGTTTCAAATTGAAAAAGATGACTAAAATCCAAAACAAAACTTAAAATAGGAGACTAAAACTATAAAAAAATGAAAATAGAGGGACCAAAATTCTGGATTTTAAAATAGGGGACCTAAACTTAAAAAAATAAAAAATGGAGGGACAACAATTCTAGATTTTAAAATAGGGAATCAAAACTAAAAAAAAAAATGAAAATAAAGAGATTAAAATTACAATTAAGCCTAATTTAAAATTCTCTTTTTGGATATCTAATCAAATTTATTTAAAAAAAAAAAATCAAACTGTAAAATCAATTTCCCAATACACCTTTGAAATTACTTTTGATTTTTTTGAAATAAAAAGTAAAGAGACACTTATCAAATGTTTAAAGTATACATATTTTTTAATCATTCATTTATTCCTAATTTATTATAAAAAAATTAAAATTATAAATCTTAAAGTTAATTTGATTTTTTTAATACTTTTTAAAATTGAAAAAATATTAGAACAAAAGGATAACTAATAATCCAATAGCATATAACATTTTACAATAAATGAGATCAAATAAAAAAATTAGAATTCATTTAATTATTAAGGATAAAAATCTAAAAAATTCTTTTGTTGATTATGGCTAATTAAAAGGTGGGTCATTCCCTATTAAAATATTGGTTTTTTTTTTTAAAAAGTTTGAGCAGTAAGAAAAAGTTTAATTATTTTGCATCTATTTATAAAATCTCTCTTTCTTCCAGATTTGAAAAAAACATATAAATTTTTTTTAAGTTATAAATAAATAATAATAATGATCATTAATTAATATTTGATTTTATATTTTAATTGTGATATCTCATTCTTAAGATGATGATCTATGGTCCTTGATTATTCATATATTTCGTGATGTTAAATATAATTTGTTTTAATATTAAATTAGTTAGATGATGTATTATTATTAACATTTATTTTTTTAATTTTAATTTTTACTGTATATATTCTTTTCTATTTTAAAAATATGTCTTGACTAAGATGCCTATTAGGAAAGAATTAAATTTTAGTCCTCTCTCGTTTTCACATTTATTTCTCATTATTCTTGGTCAATGAAACCTTGACGGTTTGATATAGAATTCGGTCACTAACATACAAACCAATTTCATGTATTTGGATAATATCGAAACATATCTACATATTTTTTTTTTGGATTATAGTGAAATATAACTGCATATTTATTATAGGTTTAATATATCTTTTGGTCCCTTAATTTTATTCAGTATTGCGCTTTGATCCTTTAATTAACAAACGTTACATATTGGTTCATTAACTAATATTCCGTTACATATTTTGGTCTTTTCTGTTAATTTTTTTATAAAAAGCGTTAAATGTAGTCTTGCTGGACCATTTAAAGCTGACCTGAATTTTTTTTATTTTATATTGATTTAAATATTAGAAATAAATAAAATAAGAAACGGAAAGATCCATGGATACCCATCATCATTTTTACTCCATTAATTTCTCTCAATTTCTTTTACCTTAAACCGACAAACTCATTTCCTACATAAAGCTCATCATTTTCATCACTTCCACACTCTCCTTCCATGATCAATCAATGTCATTTGTGTTTTTTCATCTAGTCAAAACCACCCAACAATAAAGTTTTGATTTTTAATCTCACCCTTTTGACGGTGTTTCTATATTAGCACCCCTATTTAAGCTCCTTCCATAACTGAAAGCTTTGACACTGTTACATCTAATCTTCTATGTTCTGAAAACAATAACACTTCCTTTGATGAGGATTTGGAATGTAATGGTGTTGTTGATGGTTATGGAATGGAATTTTTTTAATTCTTTTATGCAACTAAAGTTCATATTTTTAATCAATGGTTGTTGAAAAATGAAACTTTTTTATGTTTAAGAGATTCTTACATTTTTAGTTCAAATGATTTTAATGTGAATTTATTCATCATAGATTGTATCTTTCAATGTCTTTTTTTTTCAATCTTATAATTCACTTAATTCTGCTTTTAAGATGTGCTGGTGAAACATCAATTTGATTTTTTGGGAGATACAGAGGTCACAGTAAATAGGATGAAGAGGTCCTGTCCTTTAAAGAAAAATTTTCTGGGTTGCATGATGGTGTTGAAGTTTTTTAGGTTGAAGTTTTATTTTAAAGTTTTTTGTGCTGAAGTTTTTTTGCTTTTGGTGAAACATTAAAAAGTTTTTTGTGTAGAAGTTTTTTTTATGTTTAATTGTTAGATGGTGTATGATTAGGGTTGGCAATGAACCGAACCAACTCAAAAATAGTTCGAAACTCTATTCGTCAATTAAATCGTTGAACCAGGTTCATGAACCAAATGAGCTGAATATGAGCGAAAAATTAAGTTCGTTAACTAAATGAGCTGAACTTGAACTATACATAGTTCGATTCGTTAGGTTCATGAGTCAACTCGATTACATATGAGAAGGATTATATTGTCTTTAAGATTAGGTTTAAATATTTACTCCAAATCTTAATCCTAAATATATCCCTTATGTACTAGTTATGGCAGTAAAACCAACAATTGCATTTAGAGTCATACTTGTTGGATGCATAATGACATTTGCTAAAATAACATGTGTAATGAAGGTTGCAAGTGATGTAATCATTCTGTGATGGAAATGTGTTAATTTCTAGTAATTTTTGGTGTACTATTTCATTAAAATTGTATGGTTCCTAAATATTTAGATGAAGTTGTTGATTTTTTAGACAAATTTAAACTTTAATTGAGTACTTTTTGAATTAGACTTTCAAATGTATCTCTTGAAAGTTGTGTAGATTTTGAATTAGTAGAATTTTGAGATAAAGTTAAATTTCAATCAGATAACTTTTATTTTATTTTAACATTTTCTTTTTTAAAAAAATTTTAATTTAAAATGTCATACATATAAAAAAACAATAGACTTAAAAAATGGCTTTTAAGTCCGTGAAGCAAGTGAGCTGAACCTAATGAGATGAACCTAACGAGTTGAACCGAACTGTTCGTGAACTTATAACGAGTCGAGTTTGAGCTTAAAAAAAGTTCGTGTCAAACTCGAACCGAGATATGAGCTGAACCAATTCTTAATGAGTCGAGCCGAGCTGAGGCGAGTTCGACTCGACTCGACTCATTTCCAGCCCTATGTATGATAAAAAAATTTGGGGTTGTTTTAAAATTTTCTGGGTTTTGATATGAATTTATTGGAGGCGAGGATAAATATAAAGAAAGAGAAGATGGAAGGAGATGAAGATTTGTCTACCTAGCATGTCAATTCAACCCTAATTAACATTTTTTCTTCAAAACTAACGGAAGGGACAAAATAATTTAACGGAAGAGAAGTTAAAGGACCAATACGTAACGTTTTTTAGTTAGGGGAGCAAAGTGAAACTTCACTTAAATTTAAGGGACTTAGAGACTAATTATGCCATTATTATAGTGAAATATGTCAATTCAAGAGTTTGGATAGATTGATACTAACTGTTTATTTGGATTATAGTGAAATATAAGTGCATTTTTTTGAAAAGGAATCGACGAATCTTATACGTAAATAAAACTCAGAACACGATAATGCATGCTTGCAATTTGAGTACTTTGTATATGAAAGCATGAGTTACATTAATAATGAAAAATAAAATTAATTTCCTAACCATGAAAAATAAAAAATCTCATCAGAAGAAGAAAAAGAATAAAAATATATTGTAGATGTAGATAAAGATGAGAACACAAGCAAATCAATGAGATGACGAATATGAGCTCACAAGCTGAAATCATTCAACTAAATACATAAATATATAATTCTGAAGAATACATTGTATATCTAGTTCAGTTTGATAAAGACAAAGACTATCAAAGAAGAAAAAGATCAAAGTGTCATGCACGTTAATGATGAAGTTAATCAAGAAGGTTGAACATAGAAATTCAAGTGAAGATTTGAGAAAAGTAAACATAACTAAGGTAATCATTGCAATTCATACTATATTACTTTAAATTGCTGATAATTCCATCTCTCAATTCATCTAAAACCCTTTTTGCATCATCATGCATGATTATCTAAAAACCTTCTTTATTTGATCCTGGTTACAAGTGCTTGTACACAAAGTTGTGTGAGAATATTGGGATATTCATTTGTCTCCATGTTGATTATATGAATGATCATTATCAACAAGATGAATGAAATTTTAGATACAAAGAGGTTTCTAACTTTCTAATTCAAGATGAATGATCTTGGACTAGTTGACACACTTTTGGGGATCAAAGTAAAGCGAAATAGTGGGGGTCATGAACTTAGTCAAATAATTTATGTTGAGAAAGTGCTTTATAAGTTCAAACACTTACACTTTAAAGAAAGTGAACAATACTTCATTTAATCCTAGTGTCAAACTTTAAAGTAATGATGGAAGAGTTGTGGCTCAATTGGAATATGCAAGTGCAATTGGTTGTCTAATGTATTTGATGCAATTTACTTGACATAGTGTTTGTTGTTGGTAAAATGAGCAGATTTTAATAGCAATCCAAATGGTGAGCACTAGAAGACCATCAATAGGATTTTCAGATATCTTATGAAAACAAAAAATATTGGTCTTCATTATGGTATTTTCTGTCATATTAGAAGGATATACTGATGCGAGTTGGATATCGAGTGTTGAATATCATAAATCTACATTTGGGTGGATATTTACACTATCGGGGGTGCAATTTCTTTGAAGAGCAAGAAATAAATGTGGATCACTCTCTTAACCATTGAATTAGAGTTAAATGTTCTTGCTTCCGCTACTGAAGAAGCTAAATGGTTAAGGGACATTCTGTTGGAAATTCCATTAGCTAAACACAATGTTTCAAAGGTGTTGATACATTGCGGTAGTCAAACCACTTTAACTAAAGCATACTAAAAGTGTATAGCAGAAAGTCTAGGCAAGTAAGACTTATACATTATTTCGTGAGAAAATTGATTAAGGATGTAATCATTCTTATATATACAATCGAGCTATAATTTTCTTGATCCATTTACTAAGCCTTTGGCCAAAGATTTAGTAAAAACAACCTCGAGAGGCATGGGTGTCGCACCTGCGAAAATCAACCGGCGGAAAAGATAGAAGAGTCGCCACCGAACTTTATTTATCCAGACGCAGGGAAAGAAAACGATCGAAGAAAACCTCAAAAGGGAAAGACATGGTCATCGCAACCATAGTCTGGGTTCGGGAGTCGGTTACGCGAGAGGAAGGTATTAGCATCTCCTCGCGTCCATCGTACTCGACGAGATCCATGCTTGTTGTCTAATCAAAGGGTGTGGGTATCTGAAGCTCTAATGCTAACTAGAAACAGAAAATAAAAGGTGACTCGGTAGGACATCGCTCTCCTAGGCCTACATATTCCCTCAGGAATGGGAAAATCATAGTCAACGTAGTTCGGAGGACTACGGGATTGATGGGGGAATGTTGCTTGCCAAGTCATTGTCGTCTTGTGCCTACGTATCCTCAATCTAACAAGAGAGAGGAAGTCAGAACAATCGTAGTTCGACCTCCAAGGTCATTAAATGTTTTTTATGAGCGACGTTAAGTTCGCGTCCGGCAGTTAGGGTCGATGCCTGTTTGCAACAAAACGAAAGTAACATGCTCTTTTTTGAAAATGATTTAAAACCCTGTTAATCCCGAAGGATAAAATGATTTGAACTTTTTTTGTGTTTTTTAGACAGAAGTGGATTAAGTTAGTTTGAAACTTGTATTGCACTAAAGTATATAATATAGGATCGAATGCGTTGCAAATCGACCCAAGACGGGACGCATGCAAAACACCCTAGACAAGGTAAGGAGGGACTCCCACTTGTCACTTCCCATGTACTTAAGGCTTGTGGCGTACAATACTCGTTGTATTTATTAGGTGTTTTAAACCTGTTTAGAGATGAGAAGAGAAAAGACTCAAAGGTTGCAAAGAAAACAACTAAGGGAGACTAAGTCCTAATGTTGTCATACACAATGGTCCTAAGGTTGAGGTAGAAGGGACTATAATAATTGTTATCATGCACGGATTACAAACCTAATGTCTCTCCTACCTCCAACTTAATCGAAAATTAAGTGGAGCTAGGAATCCTAAGGGATCATGTGATCATACACAAGTAAACATTAAACTAATCAATCACAAAAGAGAAAAGTAAAGGAGAAATGAGATGAAAGAGAATTCATGTAAGTGTAACCATCAATGTAAAGCAACACAAGTACTTACCAACTCCAAGCCAAGCTCAACTATTGAATAGTTGAAAGCAAAATGAAAAACTATGCAATTATGCCTATGCTAAAGTCCTAAGACTACACTAGGATGAATATCCAATAACAAACAAGGTGAGATGTGTCTTAAAGGTGTATGAACCTAATAGGGGCAGTAGATAACCCTACCAAATCATATCCATGTCAATGTCCTGAGAAAACATACAAGAATGCAAGTTATATCCTACACCAACATCCAAACATTTGTCATCCACAAACTATGTCAAAATGACTTTTAAAAGTCCCACAAATGGGAGCTAAGCCATGGATTAAAGCAACCTATGTGATGTAAACATGTCAAATGCAAGCTTGAAGTAGTGAGAAGTGATAATGAAAGTAGCTTAAGTCATGTTCAAGAGGTTTGCAAGTTATGCACAAAGATGTCACCTTAAGCGTATTTCAATCAATCATGATTACATAATGAGCAAACAAGTATGACATGAACTCATAAAATACCTAGGTCAGAAGTAGAAAAATGTGATTCAATGTTCAAACATCTCATGTTAACACTAAAATTCTCATGGAAAATCAATCTCCAAAGATATTACAAGTATATACCAAAACTAGCACCTAAACAATTCCATAAAGTCATGTTAATTGTGATGCAAGTAAAGGATAATTCAAACCAATTCAAATGTGTACCCAAGTATGCAAGGCAGTAGCATATGACATGTAAATGAAGCTTGAAATGTCAAAAAGTGTTCATGAAAGTCATACCAATTCATGTTCAAGGGAGTAGGCAATTCTATACAAAGATGTTACATAAATCATGTATCAAACATTTATGAACATACAATGACTAAGCAAGCATAAAGTTGACATTTGAAAGACCTAAGTCATAATTGAAGACATGTATTCAATGCTTGAAATCAACTTCAAAATTTCACAAAAGTTCATGTCAAACACACTCTCCAAAGTTAATGCAAGCAAAGAACAAAACCAAGGTTAAACATTAGCATAACTTATCATTCAAGTAAGAGAAGTGAAAGAACATGGTAAGGCAATGTCAAAGCATCCAAATCAGAGGTTAAAGGCCTATAAAATCTCATGTTTGAATCCCAAAAGCAATGAGAAAAATATGGCATACAAAGGATGCTAAGGAAGTGGTCAAAGTTGATACACAAATCAAGCTTACATTCACACAAAAGTATCATCACTCCAATCATACCAAGTGACCTATAACAAGAGATGACAGGGTCCTAACTCATGCTAATATCAATGCATACATGTTATCCACATTCCAAATGATCATTTAGACTCCACAAATTCACCGTAACAACATGCTCTCAAAAGATGTTACAAGTAATGACCAAAGTCAAACTTAATCTTCCACTAGAAGCAAAATAAGTCCAAGAATGTAAAAGGAATGATAAGGTCAAGCCAATAAAGCATTCACACATATAGGGCAGTTGAAAATTACATGTAATGCTGTACATTTGAATATCAAAAGCATTGGACAAATAAGGCACCCTGAAGGTCAAGTGCAAGGCCACAAAGTTGAATGCTTATTCATGTTCAAACTTGTGAAAGCATAACATCAATTAGAGGCATATAAAATGACCTATAAACTAATATGGGCAGACTCTACCTCATGCTAATACATGTGTGAAAATATGCACAAAATATCCCCTAATGAGGGTTGCATAAAGGTATCATCAAACCAAACATTTAAACAAGCATCGAGCAACATCGAGTGTTCAATTAGGGTTCAAATGAAGCATGTAAGTTATGATCAAAGAGTAGGATCCAAGTATCAAAATTTCACATCAAAATGTCATTATGAATATGCTCCAACATGTACTCAAAATTGGCCTAAAGTGGCCATAAGCAAGTGTCAAACTTAACCTAGTTCTAGGCATACATCCACTAAATAGGTACACATAGAAATATCCATGAAAAATAGTTAAATGCTTTGGAAAATTATAAGGAATTAACCATGTAATTCTAAGGTCAGTGGATGGTCATGTACAAAATATTGGCTCAAAATTATGCATCAAAGTGTTCAAACCATCACAAACATTAAGCATGGTATTCAAAAGTGATCATACAAACCAAGTTACAAAGATGACATTCAAAAGCAATTCAACAATCATGACTAAAGCACCAAATGAACATCAAAATGTCACATAATTAAGTGGCTAAATTCACACAAAAAATTGGATCCAAAACATTAGAGGATGGTCACCTTTCAAGACTTGTGGCACAAGGTATGTCAATGTGAACACATTTCAATCCGAAATTCAAGAAAAATATCAAACCAGCCAAAAAATGCAATTAAAATTCACCAAAAATTAATTAAAACAATCAAGAGTGTCCATGAATTATTTTGGAACTTTTAGCCAGGGGAGACTATTTTTAATATTCAATTTTGCACGTATATCAAAAAAGAAATAAAAAAACCAAGAAAGAGGGGAGGGGGTGTTACACAAGTAATATTTCAGTTCAAACCCACGCTGGGCCCAGAATGAGGGGGTGGGGATAGTAATGCAGCCTGGCCCATGTGCCAAAGACACACCTTGCCATTTTCTGATTTGTTATTATTTACTAATTCTCCAGAAAAAAGAAAAAAAGAAGAAAAAAAAGGCATGTGGTGAAATGAGTCAACACTCATTAATGTGCTTCCAGACACTCATTGGCCAGTTCAAACAAATTCCCACACGCGGGAAGGAGATTACATGATGGCTAAAAAAACGCGTGGACCAACTGAAACATACCAATCATGCGCTGACTGGACACTGGCATTAGGGTTTTGACTAACCCTCGCAGAAGATGACTTTTCGGCCATCTTCTCCGACTGGTAAACCACCATGGACGGCGGCGAGGAAGCCCAGAATTAAAAAATAATGCCATGGTTCTGCTCGTCTCGTCACGTAGGCTCCATGTCTCACCTCAAAAATTCCAAACAATCACCACACCCAGAGATCCGAAATGAATAAGTTAAAACCCTAAAACTTGAAAAATTACATTGGGCCCTAATTTCTATCCAAACACATTGCCTCTATCTAGAGGACTTCAGATGTACATCAAACAACATGATTCTAAGCCATATATGAGCTCTACCATGATGCTAAAGTTCTCAAGAACATTACCTGGCCGGAGCTTTACTTCCACGCACGAGAAACCCTATGAACTTCCTGCTATTATCTTGAGATCTACACCCAGGCAAAATAAATGCCTGGAATCTTCCAATCTTGCTTAAGATCAGAATTTGATGGTGAACTGAAACGAAGTCGTAGATGCTCCAATGGTTATTTCAAGTGGAGATTGATGCATACAAAAACTATAATCCCACTTACAGATGAAGATTGTGGAGAAATCTTGGTTAAAGCTTCCACGATGTGGGAGATTCGAAGCTCTGAGTATTGTAGTGCAACAATGGAGTTTTTTGATCTTTTGGGTGAAAAATGTGCAACTAACTTGGTTAGGGTGGGTTAGAATGCTTATATAGGTGGTTTACATGAGGGTTAGTGTGTTACCATGGTTAAAAGTTAGTTAAGTAAAGTTTGGTGAAAATTGGAAAAATGAGAGTTATGTTTTTGGTGTAGACGGGTTAAGATGGTTTTGATAGTTATGGAGTATTATGGAGTGATAATGATGACGGTGAGTGTCTTAGGGATGATACA
Organism: Lathyrus tuberosus; assembly: GCA_022829125.1. Classification (NCBI taxonomy): domain Eukaryota; kingdom Viridiplantae; phylum Streptophyta; class Magnoliopsida; order Fabales; family Fabaceae; genus Lathyrus; species Lathyrus tuberosus. The sequence goes on along the minus strand of JALAZF010000574.1, from coordinate 694,571 downwards.
TATCAGAATTGCTGATGCTTGCTCATTAAGTTTATTTCTTTTTCTTTTGACATATAAAGTAAGTGTAAGGTAGTGCATGGCATGTAATGGTTTGTGCATGGTTAAATATGGTAAGGTGGTAGTGACAAGAGATGATACGCATGGCATGCCTTTGTTTTACTTTTGGAGTGAAATTTCATGGTTTGGCCTTTAACATTAGCATTTTACTTGGTGGTGATTTTGAAGATGCATACCTCAATGAATCTTGGACCAAATTGCACAAATTTGGTGTCTTTGGAAAGATCTCATTTGGTACAACAAAATTAATGTGAAAAAGATTTGGATTTGGGGCCTAGAATACCATGAAAACTAGCCTTGAAATCATTGTCCCAAAATTGATTTTGAACACTTAGAAAAATTCCAACTTTTTTCATGTTTCACATTTGCTTGGTCTTTGGAGGAGTGTAACTCTATGGATATTTGATCAATTTGAACAAACTTGGTGTCCTTGGAAAGCTCTCATGGCATAAAACAATGTTGATGTTTATGGAAAGTGGGTTAGAGGTCTCTAACATGCTCAAAAATGGGGTTGAAATCAAGGTCACAAAACTGAGTTTAGGTACTTAGAAAAAATCTAAGTTTTTCATTTTTCCAACTTGATGATCCCACATTCAATTGATCATAACTTTTGATCTAGAAATCTAAATGAAGCATTCTTTATATGGTTGGAAAGGTGGAAGATCCCTCTACAACTTTCATTTGAAAAATATTTTAAAATGAGGCTTGCATCATGCTTAAATATGGGCTTGAAGATTACTGAAACTTAAGTAAAACTTTCCCAAAATGGAAAGTTCTTAAGAACCCTAAATTTCCAAAATTGGTAATTTTCCATAATTCTTGAGTTTTGATGATTCCTTTGACATTTCTTGATCAAATCTCATCCCTTGACCATATTTGACATGATGAACACGAGTTTGACCCCAAAAAGTCAAGAGTTGACTTTTTCATTGATCAGTTGACTTTATCTCCTATTTGACTAATTCTCAATCACTTGTCCAATTGAAACCCTTGTGAATGACAATGATGGTCCATATTCCAACCCTAGATACCTGAGAACCTAGAGGGAGCCATGGAATCAAGTCTTGCCTAAAAAATCAGAAATAACCTGATCTGGAGCAAAACCCTAATTTTGGCTTCAAGAGATAAGAGGCATTGGCTGATGGTCAAGACCCTAATTCCTCTGGAGTGAATGAAGACCCTCTTAAACTAAGATGTTGTATGTGATAAGATGATGTTAAAGCTCCAATATCCTTTTTCATGATGAGTCACATCCTCAGATGACCAAACCCTAATTGGAGGATCAAGAGGTAAGAGGAGAGTGGTCCTCTTCAAGTTCCTTGCCAGTCTCAATCTCTTGATGAAACGGTGAACCAAATGAGATGCATTGAGTCTTGAGGGGCCTTTGTGGCTTGAGTAATTGAGTATGTCCCGTTCTCTTTGCTTTGATCAATCCATGACAAAACCTCTGATCCCATGCCTCGGGAAGACCAATGATGCATATGCAATGCTTATGACCTAAAAGTACATGTAAGGTAAAGCATAAGCCACTTATTGGGTATAAATAGGAGGGTAAATTTTGGGGTGTTACAATGGGGTTGAAACTTCTTGAGTAAGAGTTTCGACAGCAGAAGTAACCCAATCTTACGTTAATAGATCATTAACCTCAAGATTCAATGGGAAACAATAAGTCGTTGATTTGGATATTTGTCGAAAATTTCATGATAATGTTGACCTTTAAAATGAGGGTTGAGTTTTATTTAAACTCTTACTGAAGTTCAATATCGAGGGTATGTGCCCCATGGAAAAGGATACAATATGAACTTCACCTATGTAAATTTCGAGATGGTGTCGTCTCAAAGTGAGAGTTGGAGTTTCTCTCATGAAAAATTCACAAAAAAAGGAAAAGCACATGGCCATAAATAGTGCTAGGCAAGAGATGTAGGCGAAGTGTTAGTTTCTTGGATTGGCTGGAATTTTGGTAAAAGAAAGTATGTTCAATGTTGATGTCAAGGTGGTGATGCTGCAACATAGAGTCTTAACACTGGGTTGTGTTAAGTAGTGAAGTTGTTCAATGTTTGATGTCATATGGGTGATGTCACAACATTGAGTCTTAACACTGGGCTGTGTTAAGTGTTTAAGTTACTGAAGTTTGGATGTCTGATGTCACAAGCGATGTTGTGACATTAGATCTGCAGAATTAATAACATCAGGTTGTGATGTTGTTAGGGTTTGCGTGTTAGCTGGAATTGTGGAGAGCATGCTGTCTCATTGGATGCGAATATCTTGGGATAGATATTCTCTGCTGCATAGGAGATCTGGTGCAAATTTGTAGGAGATTTAAAAGGTTGAAGATTTGAAAAGAATTTAGGAGAAAATCTGTTTTGAATATTCAATTTTAAATAACAAATCAGGTCAGATATTGTAGCAGGTCTAAGTCCAATTCAAGGAGCTATATAAAGCGCACCAGTACTGAAGAAAAAGTAACGAAGAAAGAGAGCTAAAGACTGAGTGTCGATTGTGTCTTCGTGTATGTTTTGTAAACCATTCGAGTGTGAATTGGTATTGTTGATTTGAGTTGTTCTTGATCAAAGCTGTGAAGCAGAATTAAGTAGTGTTATTCAAAGTGTGTGGTCTTTGGATTATATCACTAAAGTGTTTTAGGGATTGAGTAGTGTTCTCATATCTAAGTGGTTTCTTAGGTAGGAAGTCACTAGTAGGAATTAAGTTTAGGAGATTGTCAACTGGGTTGTTGAGTCTGTAAATTAATTCTACAAGTAGTGAATTTCATCCCTGGCTTGGTAGCCCCCAGACGTAGGTAGTTACACTACAAGAAATGTTGGAGATAGCCACGTGATTTTGTGACGTGATTCTAACGTGGCAAATAAAAGCTTGTTGCGGCGTGCAAATCACGTCGCTACCTTATTTAATAATAAAATAAATAAAGTTAGATTAACACATGGGTGGTCAGATGTGATCAGACTTTAAAATTTGAAAAAAATATTTGCGACGTGGAAAACACGCCGCAACAAATTAATTAATTATTTTATTCTTAAAGCCTGTGCGTGCAGAAAGTTTTATTGTTCAAAATTTGAAAAAATAAATTTGCGGCGTGGATTGTACGACGCAAACTTTTGAGTGGGAAAACCAAAATTTTCATTCTTGAAACTAACAGCCTTTTGCAGGGAGTGGGGCCTAAAATTATTACCGTTGGTGTTTTGCGGCGTGAATATCACGTGGCAAAGTTGCGGCGTGATATTCACGTCGCTAATAGGTCCATATAAACAACGCCTTTCACTCTTCTCCATAACCCTTCCTCTTTCATTTTCATATTCGTTTTTCTTCTCTTCCAGACCATAAAACCATATTCCTTCTCATCTTCTTCCTCTGTTCTTCTTCAAAGTAGGAGCAAAAAATTTTCTCTTATCCATTCCAAAATTTTATAGGTATGTCTATCATTTAATTTTATGTTACTAATTTCAAAATTTTAATTCGTTTTATTATATTTGTTTTGGGTATTATTAATATTATTTTGTGTGATGTTATAGAAGAAGATTGAAGATTTAGAGAGAAAAAAAGAGTGGATTGAAAGCTTCAAGAGGTATTTCTTAGCAATTTATTTTTTAGATTTGTTTTATTATTTGTTTTATATATAAATGTTATTTAAATAAAAACAGAATTATATATTTATATGTGAATATATAAAAACAGAATTATATATATATATATATATATATATATATATATATATATATATATATATATATATATATATATATATATATATATATATATATATATGTGAATTTATAAAACAAAATTATTTTATATATTTATATATATATATATATATATATATATATATATATATATATATATATATATATATATATATATATATATATATATATATATATATATATATATATATATATATATATATATATATATATTGTGTTTTAATATTTTTAAATTCTGTTTTATAAATATTATTTTAAATAAGAATAATATATAATATATAAATGTTATTTTATAGAAAAACAGAATTATATAATAAGAATAATATATAATATTTAAATGTTATTTAAATAAGAATAATATATTTAAATTCTGTTTTATATATGTTATAAAATAAGAATAATATATAATATATAAATGTTATTTTAAATAAAAAATTATTTTATATATTTATTTATATAAAAAAGAAAAATGTAAACATATTATATATATTTATTTTTTATATTTATATGTAATTATATATATTTAAATTCTATTTTAACTATAAATTATATATAATAGATAAATGTTATAAATTTTTATATATGTTATAAAATAAGAATAATATATAATATATAAATGTTATTTTATATAAAAACATAATTATATATATATATATATATATATATATATATATATATATATATATATATATATATATATATATATATATATATATATATATATATATATATATGAAAAACCGGTTAATCCTCAGTATACTCCTCCTCCAGGACAACCGGTTCATCCAGATGTGGATTTCTATATTTGGAGTCAAACTATTGGGGAAAAGGGGGATAACGGATGCTTTTTTGGTGGTGGAAATTTGGCGGGCACCTTGAGGAGTGGGGATAGAACTCTGTATCAAAGAGCTATGGACGGTGAAGGAGGGTCACGTCAAACAAATTTGACACCGCAGCAGGTAGAAACGATAAGACAATTGGCTAGACGCGAGTCAGAGGAACGTGAGGCGGCACTGAAGGCCCAAATGGAGGCGACATTGAAGGCCCAAACGGACGCAATAATGGAGACAATGGCGAAGAGGCAGGCTGATATGGAGGAGCAAATGCGGCAATTTATGCAAGCATTTGGTGGAAATCGCAACGATGGTGGTCAATCGAGAAATAATGACAACCAAGATGATGATGTCTACTATTCCGACCCGGATGAACCAAATATTTAGTCTTGTTTTTATTTTCTTTTTAGTTTTTAATTTGTGTACTGAATTTATACTTATATATTATATTTAGACATATTTAATTTAAATTTTAGTTTATTAATTTCATTATATTAAGTTTATTAATTTATATATTTAGTAATATTGAATTATTAATTTTATAAATTTTATTTATAATATTGAATTTATTAAATTTTATTAATATTAAATTTAAATTTAATTTATATATTTATTAATATTGAATTATATATAATAATCAGAAATTTTAAAAAATTAAAACACCAACTTTAGCGACGTGAAATTCCTGTTACAAATTAGTGACGTGAAAATCACGCCGCAACATACAACGTAAATATTAAAAATAATATAAGTTAGCCACGTGAAATGCATGTCACAATTTTAGCGACGTGAAAAGCATGTCACTAATTAGTGACGTGAATATCACGTCGCAACAAATTTCCTGCAATTTCTGCACACCTGCTCTAACTTTGTCTGCGATGTTTTCCATCAAACTATTTGCGACGTGAAAATCACGTGGCAAATTAGTGACATGAAAATCACGTCACAACAATTTGCCACGCGCTCTCCTGCGACGTAAATGGGCACGTCGCAAAAAAGCTGTAGTGACATGATTTTAGGTGTTGCGGCGTGGAAAACATGTCACTAATAGCAACATATTTTGTAGTGTTAGACCGAACTGGGTGAACAATTTGGTGTGTTCTTCTGCTGTTTAATTTGTCCATTGTGCAGAGTGTGTTGTTGTGACATCACACGTAACATCACACGTCTGATACCAGAATTTCAATTGGTATCAGAGCAGGCATCCTGTCTGTCTCTGGGTGAGATCTAGGGAAGTTACTTTCTGGTGTAAAGATGGACAAAGAAGTTGGAGGATTTGTCAACAGACCCCCTATTTTGGATGGATCCAATTAAGACTATTGGAAGCCAAGGATGATCACTTTCTTGAAATCCTTGGACAGCAGGGCTTGGAAGGCTATTGTTAAAGAATGGAAAACACCTGTTGTGTTTGAAAAAGATGATGCTGGCAAAGATAAAGAGGGCCCCGCTAAGCTGAAGCCTGAAGAAGAATGGACCAAGGAAGAAGATGAGCTTGCCCTTGGTAATTCCAAAGCTCTAAATGCAATCTTCAATGGAGTGGATAAGAATATATTCAGGTTGATCAATACCTGTGAAGTCGCTAATGAAGCATGGGATATTTTGAAGGCTACACATGAAGGAACATCTAGAGTGAAAATGTCTAGACTTCAGTTTCTAACATCAAAGTTTGAAAGTTTGAAGATAAAGGAAGATGAGACTATCCATGACTTCCATATGAGTATTCTTGAGCTGGCTAATACATCCAGTGCTCTTGGAGAAAAGATGTCAGAAGAAAAGCTTGTAAGGAAAATCCTTAGGTCCCTTCCTAAGAGGTATAAGATGAAGGTGACTGCTATTGAAGAAGCTCAAGACATCAGCAAGATGAGAGTTGATGAGCTCATTGGATCTCTTCAAACTTTTGAGCTTGGTTTGAATGAAGAAGAACCAGAAAAGAAGCCCAAGGGTATTGCCTTGGTCTCCACTCCTGCAGAAGCTAAGAAAGTCAAAGATGATGATTCTCAGGAAGATCTGTCTCAAGCCATTGCTATGTTGGGTAGGCAGTTCAACAAAGTGTTCAAAAGGTGGAACAATAACTACAAGCCTAATGTCAAGAACATCTCTTCTGACATCAGCAAGTCAAAAGAGAAAGATGAAGAGAAGATTGCCCGGGATAAAGGTGTTCAGTGCTTTGAATGTGAAGGGTATGGACATGTCAAGAAAGAATGTCCCACATTCTTGAAGAAGCAGAAGAAGGGCATGTCAGTTTCCTGGTCTGAATCTGATAGTGAAAGTGAAGGTGAGTCAGCAAGGCATGTTAGAGCCTTAACAGGAACTGTTGTTTTTTATGATGATTCTAGTGATGGGGAAATAACCTTTGAGGAGATAGCTTCTACTTATCAAGAGCTGTGTTTAAAAAGTGCCGAGATTTGTCAAGAAAACAAGTGTCACAAGCAACAGATTGCTCAGCTTGAGAATGAAAAAGCTGATCTGGAAAATGAAGTTGTACTAGTTAAATCTCAACTTGATCAGATGAGAAAATCCGTTAGGATGATGAACAGTGGTACAACTACTCTTGATAAGATTCTTCAATCAGAGAAAGCTGCTGGAGATAAATCAGGTATAGGATATGTGGCTAGCACTTCAGGAACAAAGAAGGAGGTGTCTCAACCATTGTCTCAACATCAAACTAAGAGACAGGATCCTACACCAAAGAAGGGTGTTCAGCCTCAGAATGTTGAGAAGAAGAATGGTCCTCATTAGAGGAAGATGCAACCCCAAGGAGCTAGTCAGTATATGCCTCCCCAATATCACAAGAGCATGCAAGCTGCCAGGTTCAAACAGAACATGTCTCATCAGATGTCACAACATCAGGGAAACTGGTATGGATATGGATATGGATACAACAATACTGTACCTCATTGCTATGAAAGAAGAAAGCCTCATTACCATAGGAGACAACATCCTCAGAACAGGAGAAGACAACCGCACCATAGAAGACATGCCAACTATGGTAGAATGAGACATCATTATGGGTGGCAGCACCAACAGTTTCACCATCAAAGTGGCAGAAGATATAACCACTTTAGAGATGACAAAGTCAGATGCTTCTATTGTGGCAGGTTTGGACATATGCAGTCCTCGTGCTTCAAGCTTCATGGTTATCCAAGTTCTGCTCCTCAACCCAGACAGAAGGAGGTCAGGTCCAAGGTGGTGAAACAATGGGTTCCTAAAGCTCAGGCCACATGTCTATTGGTTCATACCTCAGATGGACATTTTGCCATGGATGCATGGTACTTTGACAGTGGATGTTCAATGCACATGACTGGATCCAAGGAGCAGTTGGTGGAGTTCAACCCTTGCCAAGCAAATAAGGTTGTGTTTGGAAATGGAGAAAAAGGAGTAGTAGAAGGAGTTGGAAGAGTGAAGAATCTTGATGGTCTTACTCTTGATAGTGTGATCCTTGTCCAAGGTTTGAAGGCTAATCTGATTAGCATAAGTCAGCTATGTGATGAAGGTTACAAAGTCAGCTATTCCAAGGATGAGTGTCTGGTGACAAACGAAAAGGATGAGGTGATCATGAAAGGAGTCAGGTCCAGAGATAATTGTTATCTATGGATACCTATAGAAGTCAGCTCAACTATCGATGTTAAGACTGATGTTTTAGCATTAGACTGTGACATCAAGTGTGAAAGTCTGCTAGGGTTAAGTACTCTTAATGTGAATCATTTTAAATTTTTAAAAGGAAAGTTAAATTGGAGGGAGAAAATCATTGATTGGCCTTTAAGGGATACACAAATTCAGGCGCCATACCTTAGACTATCACTCCCTATTATTGATTTCACACGCCACAACTATCTTCATCTGGAAATCTTCTCCTCAAAGAAAAGAAATCCCAACCCCTCTCTAATCATCAGTTGCCATACAGGAACAATGTCGAAACAAGTGTCTTCGTCATCTAAAAGGTCTGAATCCAAAAGTTCCACTCATAAAAAATCTAGGGTTTTTACGAACAAAGGCTCTGTGGATGAAGCCTTGAATATAACTCCTCTATCTATGGTAGTGTCTGCTTCTGAGAGCAGACCTCAGAAGTTTCAACCAAGGAGGGCTTCAACAGGTAACTCTTCTTCTAATCAATCGACTGCTAAGAAAATTGATGATAGCAATAGCAGAGCATTTGTGACTAGCATTCTGTTCAGAGACCGCTCTGTTCCTAAGACTACCACTCCTTCTTCTCAAGCCGTTGAGGAAAGAGTTGATGTTGATGAAAGTCTCAATCAGATTTCCACAAAAATTTTGGATAAGGGTTTGTCGGTGAAAGGAATATCTATACCTCTTAGACAAATGCCTGCTGAAAAGGATGACATGCAGCATACTGAAACCAAGCTTCACAGATTGGCTGTTTCAGTTATTGAAGATGCATAAGTTGAAACTGAAGTTAAAGATGCTCATGTAGAAGAGGAAGTTGATGTCAGAACATCACCTGCTAGGGATGATGATTCTAGCCCCAGAGAAAAGAAGAATGCTGATAAGGTGGATGTGATAGACCTTTCAGATAATGAAGTTATCGGAAAAGCTGTTCCTGGTATTGCCAAGAGAATAAGGTATAAGTCTACAGATTCTCTACCTAAGGAGAAACCTGAGAACAAAAAGAAGAAATCAACCGTGGTGGGTCCTACTAAGACTTGGAGCAAAGTAGCTGTAAATTCCAAAAAGAGGAAGCTGAGGGAAGATTCAGAATCTGAGTTTGATGCTGAGGACGATGTTCAAGACGTCACTCCAGTTAGAAGGTCAATATTGAAGAGAATTGCTGACAAAATTCCTGATGTTCCAGTTGACAACATTTCATTCCACTATGCTAGCAGTGCACCCATGTGGAAATTTGTCTGTCAAAGAAGACTGGCACTAGAAAGAGAACTTGGTGGAGATGCTTTGGAAATCAAGGAAGTTGTAGAATTGATTAAAGTTGCTGGGCTAATGAAGACTGTTTCTGGATTGTCCAAGTGCTATGATGGGTTAGTCAAGGAATTTGTAGTAAACATTCCCGTGGCTATTAATGACAACAGAAGTGTGGATTTTGGAAAGGTATATGTTAGAGGTCAGTGTGTTAATTTTTCTCCAGAGATTATTAATACGTACTTAGGAAGAAAAGGGAAAGAGTATGTAGAGGTGGAAGAGACTGACAATACTATGTGTAAAGAAATCATAGCAGGTCAAGTGAAAGTTTGGCCCGTAAAAGGAAAGTTGTTAGCCAGTTTGTTAAGTGTCAAATATGCTATTCTGCACAGAATAGGTGCTGCCAACTGAGTTCCTACTAATCACAAGACCACTATTTATGTTGGATTGGGGAAGATAATTTATGTTATTGGGACAAAGCAAAGATTTGATTATGGCTCCTACATCTATGATCAGACTATTAAGCATGCTGCTACAAATGCTGTGAAGATGCCTATTGCCTTTCCCTATCTTATTTGTGGGATTATCTTGTCTCAACATCCTGGTATTCTACAGCATTCGGATGTTGTTTGCAAAAGGGAGTCTGCCTTGTTAATCCATTACAAGTTGTTTGAAGGGAAACATGTTCCTGACATTGTCAAGACATCTGCTTCAACATCACAATAGTCACCCGCCAAGACTGGGTTGATTTCAGAACTGGAGGAGGCTTGCAAGGAGTTAGATGAAGTCATAAGAGTTAGTACTGAAAGGAAACAAAAATTTGAAAGACTTCATGACTCTGAGATTGGCAGAAAAGGAAGGTGAAGCAGCCAACACAAGTAAGGATGTTGATGATGGACCTGGTGTAAGTGCCAATGCTGATGAAGAAGATGATGATGATCTCAGCTCAGATGATTAAAGCTTTTAATGTTTTGCTTAGTTAGTAGCTTTAGTTTTTTTTTGCACTGTTGTGCTCGGTTTGTAATTTTGAATATTGTGCTATTATATGCACCCCTTTATGGTTGTTGTTCTATGATTTTTTTTGCCTGGTTGCTAACTGTGAGGCTGACAATGAGAGCTAGGGTAGTACTAACTGTAGTTAGACTTACTTGATGAGGTTGTCAAATTGTGGCTAAAAAGGGGGAGAAAAAGCCAAGAGTATCCAAGAGTACAAATGTCAAATACTGTCAAAGGAGTTGTTGTGCTGTCAAAGGAATATGTTGCTGTTTGCTGTAGCGGATTGCTGATGTTATAGTGCAGATATTGAGGGGGAGTGCTTATTGCTGCTAATGTTGAAATATGTGCAGCTCTGTTTGAAGATTGTAGCTGTTGAAAGTGGTGCTGCAGCAGAGTGAAGTCTTTATGTATTGAAGATGCTGCTGCTTGATGTTTTCAAATTATTCAAGTTTATTCCGCTGTTGAAGTCTCTGAAGGTGCAGAGATTGTTTTAGCCAAAATTAGCCAAAGGGGGAGATTGTTAGTTTCTTGGATTGGCTGGAATTTTGGTAAAACAAAGTATGTTCAATGTTGATGTCAAGGTGGTGATGCTGCAACATTGAGTCTTAACACTGGGTTGTGTTAAGTAGTGAAGCTGTTCAATGTTTGATGTCATATGGGTGATGTCACAACATTGAGTCTTAACACTATGTTGTGTTAAGTGTTTAAGTTACTGAAGTTTGGATGTCTGATGTCACAAGCGATGTTGTGACATTAGATCTGCAGAATTAATAACATCAGGTTGTGATGTTGTTAGGGTTTGCGTGTTAGCTGGAATTGTGGAGAGCAAGCTGTCTCATTGGATGTGAATATCTTGGGATAGATATTCTCTGCTGCATAGGAGATCTGGTGCAGATTTTAGGAGATTTAAAAGGTTGAAGATTTGAAAAGAATTTAGGAGAAAATCTGTTTTGAATATTCAGTTTTAAATAACAAATCAGGTCAGATGTTGTAGCAGGTCCAAGTCCAATTCAAGGAGCTATATAAAGCGCACCAGTACTGAAGAAAAAGTAACGAAGAAATAGAGCTAAAGACTGAGTGTCGATTGTGTCTTCGTGTATGTTTTGTAAACCATTCGAGTGTGAATTGGTATTGTTGATTTGAGTTGTTCTTGATCAAAGCTGTGAAGCAGAATCAAGTAGTGCTATTCAAAGTGTGTGGTCTTTGGATTATATCACTAAAGTGTTTTAGGGATTGAGTAGTGTTCTCATATCTAAGTGGTTTCTTAGGTAGGAAGTCACTAGTAGGAATTAAGTTTAGGAGATTGTCATCTGGGTTGTTGAGTCTGTAAATTAATTCTACAAGTAGTGAATTTCATCCCTGGCTTGGAGCCCCCAGACGTAGGTAGTTAGACCGAACTGGGTGAACAATTTGGTGTGTTCTTCTGCTGTTTAATTTTTCCATTGTGCAGAGTGTGTTGTTGTGACATCACACGTAACATCACACGTTTGATACCAGAATTTCACGAAGAACCACTAAAGAGTGTGTGTAAGATAATGTCAGTTTAATCACAAGGGATAACTGTTCAAAGCATTGCTACCTAACATTCCGATTAAACTTTGTGTTATTCTTACTAAGGTTAAGTTCAAATCGAAAGATATTTAACTGTATTAACATTTTTTGTTTCTCTTTTTCTGGAATTGGTCTTGTCATTATTAGAACAAATGGGGGATTGTTGTAAATTATTAAGAATTAATAATCTTGAGTGTGTTCCAAAATAACAAGAAAACATGCAAGTGAAAATTAATTTTAAATTCGAAGAGAAGCAACACTTCGTGAAGTATTGTTGCGGAATGAACATAGATAATGTTTGAAAACAATGCAACTTTTGGGTAAAAGATGTTGTTTCATCAAGGGTCGCAACCTTGTGAAACAACACATACATGGCCTATAAATACATCATTTCAGAATTCAGAAAATAGATTACAAACCAAATATACTCTTGTACAAATTACAGACACTCTTCATTACATAATCGAGTTTCCGTCAGTCTTGCGCAAATTCGATATAAGGCTAAATTATTCTGGATATTCCTGCATTCCGACTCTAAAACATACAAGAGAGTGCTTGAAATACTTTTAAGAAAAATAATTTCGTTCATGATTCTAACCTCAATCCATTCGATTTTAATTAATTTTTCTAACAATAATAATATAATCATTCAAAGTTTTATCCTATTTTAATTTATTCTTATTTACTAACATAAATATATAATAATATAATCATTCAAAGTTTTAATGATATGATACTATCCTAGTCACGTGGACAGTTCCATGTTATTAAAATTTGTGTGACACATTATAAAGAATGGATTTACTTTTGTCCTTTGTGATGTTTTTTCTTTGTACAAATGAAAAAAAAAAGAAGAAGGAAATTATCTAAAATAAAAAGTCTCACTAGCATTAGCTAGGAGGAAAGTGATGATTTCAATAGGTGGTTCTGCAAAAAATTGGTACGCCGCAACATTAGAAGTCATGTATTTTGTTAAATAGTCAGCACAAGTATTCCTCTCTTAAAGAGAATGAAATATTTGAACTAGTCATTCTCTAGAGAGAAGCTTTTTAATGATGTGAAGATTCGTGACATACTAATGTCAAACATTAATAGACTCTAAGATAAGTTTGATAGTAGAGTTGGAGTCAAAATAACACATCAAGCCTTTGATGCCAAGTTCTTAGGCCATACGCAAACCATGATATAGTGTCATTAGCTCAACATGAAGGATGTTGAAACAACCAATATTACCCGCAAAATTGTGAACCCAGGTACATCAACATTTTGAATCAATCAACCAAAATTCGATACATCATAATTACTGAGGTTATTCTCATCAACATTCAAAGTCATATTACTACCTTTGTGTGCATTTCACATGATCGTTCACGTTGTATGAGACACATTATGCTTGAGAAAGCATTTTGCTAACAAATTAGCATAATTCACTATGATGCGTTTCAAAGAATAGGAAGATATCACTTCATTCGCAAGACATAATTTGTTTCTAGCGCGCCACAACCACCAGCAAGCAGCCAAAAAGATAGAGTCGTCATTGATGTCATGTCTAATCCAATTATTTAAACTATCCCCTTGGAAGAATAGTGGTCCAAGAAGTCAATAAATTTCCAGAAGCGAATAGCAAATTCACGGTCTCTCAGGTAGTGTAGTCGTCTTAGCATTCTGATAGCATATAGGACGCTGATTTGTCCAGTAAGTCACACTACAACATGAAAATATTACTACAATTTATGAATGCTCTACTAGAAATTTGCCAACAATATTCTACCTACTAGGTTCAATTTAGTAAGAGAGAGAAACTCACCTATGTATGCGTTGCGACATGACATAATGGCCTAGTTCTCGTCACAATTGCGGGGCTTTATTCCCCAAACAGTCCTCACCTATTGCTACTGATGTACTGCAAATTTGGGTCATGTTAACGAGTTCGATCAAAGTTGCAAGTTAGTGCACAAATCAAAGTTTCTTTTTGACAACCATATATCATATCATTAAGGAATCAGGATTGCAGAAGTTTGCGAAAACTATTGGCGCAACAATCGGGGGATCAAGCGAGGAGCATTCTAAATGGTGCGACATCCTTCTTAGAGTAACATACCTTTGTGAGAGACACATCACATATTCACCCAAAACCTTAAGGTGATAGGTGGGTGACTTCTCTCACTTATAAATGCTCAAGTCACCATATTTCTATCCAATGTGGGACTATTGTCCACACTACTCACATTTGTAATTCCTTTTCAACACTCCCCCTCAAGTGTGAGTATACCATAATGCTCCCTCTCAAATGGAAGCTCTTTCTTCCACATACACTTGTACCGCCATTGAAATCTTTCAACGGGACACTCACCCACATGCGGGACACCTACCCATGACCATGTGGGATATTTTTTATACAAGTAAGTTGATCCCTTTCTCAAACCAAAGGCTCATGATACCATATAATGGCGCAACAATCGGGGGGGGGGGTTCAAGCTAGGAGCATTCTAAATGGTGGGACACCCTTCTTTGAGCAACACACCTTTGTAAGAGACACACCACATATTCAGCCAAAACCTTAAGGTTTTAGGTGAATATATGGTGTGTCTCTCACAAAGGTGTTGATCTAAAAAAAGAAGGTCCCACAATGTTCAATGCTCCCTAGTGAAAAAAACTCCCCCATCATATGGTATTAGAATCTGGTTCTGATCCATTAATCCACTGCTGTTAGTTCTTGGATTGGCTGGAATTTTGGTAAAACAAAGGATGTTCAATGTTGATGTCAAGGTGGTGATGCTGCAACATTGAGATTTAACACTGGGCCGTGTTAAGTATTTAACTTGCTAAAGTTGGATGTCTGATGTCACATGGCGATGTTGTGACATTAGATCTGCAGAATTAATAACATCAGGTTGTGATGTTGTTAGGGTTTGCATGTTAGCTGGAATTGTGGAGAGCAAGCTCTCTCATTGGATGTGAATATCTTGGGATAGATATTTTCTGCTGCATAGGAGATCTGGTGCAGATTTGTAGGAGATTTAAAAGGTTGAAGATTTAAAAAGATTTTAGGAGAAAATCTGTTTTAAATATTCAGTTTTAAATAACAAATCTGGGAGATATTGTAGCAGGTCCAAGACCAATTCAAGGAGCTATATAAAGCGCACAAGACCAAAGGAAAAAGTGACAGAAATACAGAGAGAAGATCAAGAGCATAGGCTGAGTGCCTCGAGTATTTTGTACGAGTTTTGTATACACCATTCTAGGTTGAATTGGTGAGTAGTTTTCTGTCCTCTCTTAGAAGCTGTGAAGCAATAGAGAGTAATTACTTGATCAAAGCTGTGAAGCAGAATCAAGGTGTGATTGAATTGTAGGGATTGGGTAGTGTTCTCATATCTAAGTGGTTTCTTAGGTAGGAAGTCACTAGTAGGAATTAAGTTTAGGAGATTGTCAACTGGGTTGTTGAATCTGTAAATTAATTCTACAAGTAGTGAATTTCATCCCTGGCTTGGTAGCCCCCAGACGTAGGTAGTTAGACCGAACTGGGTGAACAATTCCTTGTGTTAATTTGTTACTGTTATTGCTGTCCATTGTGCAGAGTGTGTTGTTGTGACATCGCACCTTAACATCACAGTCTGATACCAGAATTTCAATTGGTATCAGAGCAGGCATCCTGTCTGTCTCTGGGTGAGATCTAGGGAAGTTACTTTCTGGTGTAAAGATGGACAAAGAAGTTGGAGGATTCGTCAACAGACCCCCTATTTTGGATGGATCCAATTATGAATATTGGAAGCCAAAGATGACTACCTTCTTAAAATCCTTGGACAGCAGGGCATGGAAGGCCATTATTAAAGAGTGGAAAACACCTGTTGTGTGTTTAAAAGATGATGCTGGCAAAGATAAAGAAGGCACCTCTAAGCCAAAGCCTGAAGAAGAGTGGACCAAGGAGGAAGAGGAGCTCGCCCTTGGAAATTCCAAAGCTCTGAATGCAATCTTCAATGGAGTGGATAAGAATATTTTCAGGTTAATCAATACCTGTGAAGTTGCTAAGGAAGCGCGGGATATTTTTAAGGCCACTCATGAAGGTACATCTAGAGTTAAAATGTCAAGACTTCAGATTTTAACATCAAAATTTGAAAGCCTGAAGATGAAGGAAGATGAGACTATTCATGACTTCCACATGAATGTTCTGGAGCTGGCTAATGCATCCAGTGCTCTGGGTGAGAAAATGTCAGATGAAAAGCTTGTAAGGAAGATCCTTAGGTCACTTCCTAAGAAGTATAAGATGAAGGTAACTGCGATTGAAGAATCACAAGACATCAGCAAGATGAGAGTTGATGAGCTCATTGGATCTCTTCAAACTTTTGAGCTTGGGTTGAATGAGGAAGAACCAGAAAAGAAGCCAAAGAGAATAGCCTTGGTGTCAAATGATGAAGGAGAAAAAGGAAAGAGTTTTGAATCCCAGGAGGATCTATCTTAGGCCATAGTTATGTTGGGAAGACAGTTCAACAAAGTGTTCAAAATAATGAATAATAACTCCAGGCCTAATGTCAAGAACATATCTTCTGACACTAGCAAGTCAAAAGAGAAGGATGAAGAGAAAACTGCCCAAGATAAAGGAGTTAAATGCTTTGAGTGTGAAGGGCATGGACATGTCAAGAAAGAGTGTCCCACCTTCTTGAAAAAGCAGAAGAAGGGCATGACAGTTTCCTGGTCTGACTCTGATAGTGAAAGTGAAGGTGAGTCAGCAAAGCATGTTAGAGCTTTAACAGGAACTGTTGTTTATGATGATGATTCTAGTGATGGAGAAATAACGTATGAGGAGTTGGCATCTACTTATCAAGAGCTGTGTTTAAAAAGTGCTGAGATTTGTCAAGAAAACAAGTGCCACAAGCAACATATTGCTCAGCTTGAGAATGAAAAAGCTGATCTGGAAAATGAAGTTGTACTGGTTAAAGCTCACCATGATCAAATGACCAAGTCTGTTAGGATGCTAAGTTGTGGTACAGACACACTTGATAAGATCCTTCAGACAGAAAAGGTTGCTGGTGATAAATTTGGTATAGGATATGTGGCAAGCACTTCAGGAGCAAAGGAGGAGGTGTCCAAACCAATGTCTCAAACAAAGAGACAGGATCCTACTCCTAAGAGGGTTGTTTAGCCTCAGAATGTTGAGAAAAGGAATGGTCCCCATCAGAGGAAGATGTAGCCTCAAGGAGCTAGTCAGTATATACCTCCCCAATATCACAAGAGCATGCAAGCTGCAAGGTTGAAACAGAACATGTCACATCAGATGTCTCAACATCAGGCAGACTGGCATGGTTATGAATACAACAACGTTGTGCCTCATTACTATGGAAGAAGGAAGCCTCATCACCATAGGAGACAGCCTAGAAGACAACATCCTCAGTACAAAAGAAGACACTCCAACTATGGAAGAAGAAGACAACAGTATGGGTGGCAGCCACAGCATTATCAAAGTGGAAGAAGATTGAACCACTTTAGAAACGACAGAGTCAGATGCTTATCTTGTGGTAGGATTAGACATATGTAGTACTCTTGTTTCAAGCTCCATGGTTACCCAAATTCAGTTCCTCAAACCAGACAGAAGGAGGTCTGATCCAAAGTTGCTAAACAATGGGTTCCTAAAGCTCAGGTCACGTGTCTATTGGCTCACACCTCAGATCGACATGTTGATAAGGATACATGGTACTTTGACAGTGGATGCTCAAAGCATATGACTGGATACAAAAATTTGTTAGTTGATGTCAGTCATTGTCCCTCTCATGAGGTTATTTATAGCAATGGTGAAAAAGGTGTAGTTGCAAGAGTTGGAAAAGTAAAGTGTGGTGGTGGAACTGAACTTGACAATGTACTGGTTGTCAATGGTTTAAAAGCTAATTTGATCAGCATCAGTCAGTTGTGTGATAAAGGTTATAAAGTTAGCTACACCAAAGATGAGTGTGTGGTATCTGGTGAGCATAATCAAGTTGTTATGAAGGGTGCCAGAACCAAAGATAACTGCTATCAGTGGATTTCCCTTGAAGGAAATTCAACTAATGATGTTCAAGTTGATGTTATAACTTCAGACTATGACATCAGGATGCAGAAAGATCACTCAGAGTTAATAAGTTCTGATGAGAATTCTTTTAAATTTTTAAAAGGAAAGTCTTTATGGAGGGAGAAAATTAGTGATTGGGTTTTAAGAGGTACTCAAAATCAGGCGCCTTACCATATTGACTCTATATCAAGACTTATCAAAGCATTCTCATCGCAATGATTCATCTCCCTAAATCTCAACAGAATAGAAAGTTCTTCTCTAAACCTAGTCTATTACAAAGGAACGATGTCTTCCCCTTCCAAGAACTCTGAGTCTCAAAAACCTGAGCAGGTACGAACTAGGGTATCTTCCGAAAAAGAACTAGTTGACGAAGAACACATTTCTATTGCTCTTCCCGAGTCAGGTAACCCTAAACCCTCAACCAAGTTGAATAAAACTGAAGCTAGGTCATCATCCTCTCAAGCTGTTGAGGAGAAGTATGATGTGGACATGCATTTGGAGCAGATTGCCACCAAAATTCTTGAGAAGGGAATACGTGTGAAAGGGATTTCTGTCCCTTTAAGGCAAATGCCTGTTGAACAGGTGGACTCTCAAAGTGAGGACACAAATTTTCAAAGACTGGCCTTATCTGTGATTCAAGACGCTGAAGGAGGGAGTAAAGAAGAAAATCTTGAAGATACTGATGATGTCAGAACATCGTCCCCTAGGAATGAAAGTCACAGGCATAAAGGGAAGGATCAGGATGAGATTATAGAGATTGAGGACTCATCTGATGGTGATAGAATTGGTAATACAAGAAGAATGGAGGATAAGAAAAGGACTTCAGTTACAGACTCTCCCAAGTCATGGAGCAAAGTTGCCAGGTCTGGCAAGAAGAGGAGAATTAGGGAAGAGTCAGATTCTGAGTGTGATGTTCAAGACATCAACCCTGTAATGAACAGTGCTGCTGATCAAGTGCCTGATAACATCTTATTTCACTGTGCCAGAAGTGCATCCATGTGGAATTGTGTGAACCAAAGAA
Organism: Lathyrus tuberosus; assembly: GCA_022829125.1. Taxonomy (NCBI): domain Eukaryota; kingdom Viridiplantae; phylum Streptophyta; class Magnoliopsida; order Fabales; family Fabaceae; genus Lathyrus; species Lathyrus tuberosus. The sequence goes on along the minus strand of JALAZF010000574.1, from coordinate 675,482 downwards.
GGATAGCTCTGGAAAGAGAGGTAGTAGCAGATGACTTAGAGTCTACTGAAATTGTAGATCTAATTAAGTTTGCTGGTCTCATAAGGACTGTGTCAGGGTTGACTAATTGCTATGATAGACTGGTCAGAGAATTCATAGTTAATATCCCTGAGTCTATAAATGACAGCAAGAGCCTAACCTTCAGAAGAGTTACCATCAGGGGTAAGTGTGTCTGGTTCTCTTCTAAGGTGATCAATGCCTACTTAGGAAGAAGTGAGGAAGATTATGGAGAATTAGAAGTCTCCAATAATGTTATCTGCAAAGAAATCACAGCTGGTCAGGTAGAATTTTGGCCCGTAAAAGGAAAATTGTTAGCCAGTTTGTTGAGTGTCAAATATGCTATTCTGCACAGAATAGGTACTGGCAACTGGGTTCCTACTAATCACAAGACCACAATTTCTGTTGGATTGGGGAAGATAATTTATGCAGTTGGGACAAAGCAAAGAATTGACTATGACTCCTACATCTATGATCATACTATTAAGCATGCTGCTACAAATGTTGTGAAGATGCCCATTGCTTTTCCCTCTCTTATTTGTGGGATTAGCTTGTCTCAACATCCTGGAATTCTACAGCATTCAGATGTTGTTTGCAAAAGGAAGTCTGCCTTGTCAATCCATTACAAGTTGTTTAAAGGGAAACATGTTCCTGACAGTGTCAAGACATCTGCTTCAACATCACAACAGTCACCAGCCAAGACTGGGTTGATTACATAACTGGAGGAGGCTTGCAAGGAGTTAAATGAAGTCATAAGAGTTAGTACTAAAAGGAAACAAAAATTTGAAAGACTTGTCATGACTCTGAGATTGGCAGCAAAGGAAGGTGAAGCAGCCAACACAAGTAAGGATGTTGATGATGGACCTGGTGTAAGTGCCAATGCTGATGAAGAAGATGATGATGATCTCAGCTCAGATGATTCAAGCTTTTAATATTTGCCTTCTTAATTAGTAGTTTTAGTTTTTTTTTTGTTTTTGTTTTAGCACTTAATGTGCGTGGTTATGTAATTTGAATATTGTGCTGTTATATGCACTGGTTATGTTTTTCTATGATTTGTTTTGCCTGGTTGCTAACTGTGAGGCTAACAATGAGAGCTAGGGTGTACTGACTGTAGTTAATAGGGCTTCTAATTGAAGCTTGTCTAATTGTGGCTAAAAAGGGGGAGAAGCAGCCAAGAGAGAGCCTAGAGTATCAAAGAGGCTGTTGCTAAGGCTATGAGCTGATTGCTGATGTTACAGTGCAAAATTTGAGGGGGAGTAATTGCTGAATAGCTGCTATGCTGGTTGCTCATTGAGGGGGAGTGTTCATTGCTGCTAATAATGAAATATGTGCAGCTGTAGTTGAAGATAATATGTGCAGCTGTTGAAGATTGTAGCTGTTTTGCAGCATAATGATATATGCTGAAGTGTTTATGTGTGCAGCAGAGTTTTGTGAAGAAAATTGAAGTTGCTGCTAATGTTGAATTGTGTGCAGCTGGTTGAAGATTAAAGCTATTTTAATGCTGCTGCTTGAAGTGTCAAAATCATTGATTGAAGTTTTTCCGCTGCTAAAGTCTCTGAAGGTGCAGAGTGCAGAGATTGTTTTAGCCAAAATTAGCCAAATGGGGAGATTGTTAGTTCTTGGATTGGCTGGAATTTTGGTAAAACAAAGGATGTTCAATGTTGATGTCAAGGTGGTGATGCTGCAACATTGAGATTTAACACTGGGCCGTGTTAAGTATTTAATTTGCTAAAGTTGGATGTCTGATGTCACATGGCGATGTTGTGACATTAGATCTGCAGAATTAATAACATCAGGTTGTGATGTTGTTAGGGTTTGCGTGTTAGCTGGAATTGTGGAGAGCAAGCTGTCTCATTGGATGCGAATATCTTGGGATAGATATTTTCTGCTGCATAGGAGATCTGGTGCAGATTTGTAGGAGATTTAAAAGGTTGAAGATTTAAAAAGATTTTAGGAGAAAATCTGTTTTAAATATTCAATTTTAAATAACAAATATAGGAGATATTGTAGCAGGTCCAAGACCAATTCAAGGAGCTATATAAAGCGCACAAGACCAAAGGAAAAAGTGACAGAAATACAGAGAGAAGATCAAGAGCATAGGCTGAGTGCCTCGAGTATTTTGTACGAGTTTTGTATACACCATTCTAGGTTGAATTGGTGAGCCATTTTATGTCCTCTCTTAGAAGCTGTGAAGCAATAGAGAGTAATTACTTGATCAAAGCTGTGAAGCAGAATCAAGGTGTGATTGAATTGTAGGGATTGAGTAGTGTTCTCATATCTAAGTGGTTTCTTAGGTAGGAAGTCACTAGTAGGAATTAAGTTTAGGAGATTGTCAACTGGGTTGTTGAGTCTGTAAATTAATTCTACAAGTAGTGAATTTCATCCCTGGATTGGTAGCCCCCAGACGTAGGTAGTTAGACCGAACTGGGTGAATAATTCCTTGTGTTAATTTGTTACTGTTATTGTTGTCCATTGTGCAGAGTGTGTTGTTGTGACATCGCACCTTAACATCACACGTCTGATACCAGAATTTCAACTGCAACAATGAATACCATTTCCCACGATAGAATCCCCATCAACCTTCCGATTCTTGATTCGAAGAATTATGACAAGTGGTTCAAGCAAATGAAAGTTTTGTTTGGGTATCAAGAATTTCTTGAGGTGATCAACAATGGAGTGATGTAACACCCCTTTCTATACCCCCAAATAATCAATTAAATCATTTAGGAACGTATTGAAAATTTCATCAGAGTATAATTGTAACTACGGCATAAAAAGAGAATGTCACATTATGGATGAAATTAAACACATACAACACCTGCTCAAAAAGATATGCAACAGTGGGGTAACTTTCAACAATAAAGGATCTCAGTCCTTATACCCACATGTCAACATTTAGAATAAAAGCGGAAACATCTAAACATTGATTCACAAACATATATATATATATATATATATATATATATATATATCATACTCCAATAGTAGTCACCAATATCATTCATGTTTACATAAACATTCATCAGCTAGATACATGTACAAAAGTATCACAAAAGCTCATAAACACATCCTAGCTACCCGATGCTACATATCAGAGCCAGACGACCAAAAAGGAAATGAAGCCACGCTTCACAAAAGACCACCAGATACCTAATCTGCAATGCCTCATAGAGCATCATAAAACAGCAGAAGGGTGAGAAATATTATCATAATAACAATGCATATAATTATATATCTCAACATAAAAATACACATATACCACATATTCTCACCATTCCATCATACCACATAAACATACATATTATGTTTACTATGTCACAATCATCACATCTCACTCAATATACATCGCAAGACATATATATATATAAAACCAAGCATATTCCTCATAATGCTTATCATTCAACATAAACACACATATTCATGTTTATCCATCCATGCACACCTGCACAATTCTACTCATTCCACATCAACATATACATATATATGTTTATTCATCAATGCACAAATACAATGATGACAAATGCAACTCATAGAGACCGAATCACGACTCTATGCAGATGCATGCGGTACCGACTCATCATCTCAAGTTCAATTGAAGAACTTATTAGAACCATTGCTACAACCGCACATCGGCATACAATATGATTGCTACAACCGCACCTCGGCATACAATGTTTACGGATTGCTACAACCGCACATCGGCATACAATATGATTGCTACAACCGCACCTCGGCATACAATCCGATTGCTGCAACTCCACATGAGCATACAATCGTTTGTAATCATCGCTTCAACCGCATATCGGCATACGACGTTACAACAGATTCATCTTAGAATCCCACAACACAAGAATGCATATCATGATGCTTCACATACAAAATGAACCAATACACTCATGCAATGCATACTTATTCACAACATAGTCATGCATTCATCACATATAATCCATCTACATTCACATCAATTGTATAACAACATACACATTTATCCAAACAAATAAATTTACGGTTTACCGGAAAAGTCGGCTAAAAATAATATTTTCCATCATCATCAAAAAGTACTCATCCACAGCTTCGATTCGATATAAAGAACACTTAAATCCGATAAACAACGAAGAAGATATGTATATTTCAAAATAACGCAAAAACATAAACCGGAGGCCCGACACTACGAAACGGTTCGAAAATACTGTTCCAATTGGACCAGGTTCAGACCTCAAAACCATTTTTTCTAGAAAGAACATCTCGTTAGCTTTCCAACGCTTCGAACGGGGGTCAAAACCGACTTACGGATCAAAAGATATGAATTTCCGAAGTTTCCCCGCAAACCAGAATTTCAGCATAAAGCTGCTGCGGGTTCTGCTGGTACAGCACTGGTTTTTCGGCGTTTTCGCCCAAAAACCCGACCGATTCAATTACTTTCTTCCGAATAAATACATGATAATCCTCCATAAATACATACCAACATGTTAGGATAAAAAAACACCGATTCCACAACATTCGATTTTCACCAAAATCTCACATTCTCAAAACCCAAAAATGTCAAAACTCACAATATCAACCGATTTCAACCAAACGAGTTTCTATAATCTCGGCCTAACCTCATACGACTAATCTACGCAATTTATTTCGAAATTCATCCGTGAAAACATCGATTTCTATCGATTTCCTACAATTCGACCTAAACGGAAAAAACAACGGAAACATAACGAAAACTAACCAAAACATAACCAAACTTCATGAAACTTTAAACAGCAGCTCACATACATATAACCAACCAACACATGTATTTATACGACTTTTCGACCGTAAAAACATCGGTTTCTATCGATTTCCTACAATTCGGCATAAACGAAAACATATGGAAAACCAACCAAAACATCCACACAAAACACATACATAATCATACACAAAGTTAGGATAAAAATATTTCACACCCTTACCCAATTAAATCGACTCCGAAAGATTAATCTTGGTGATTTTCCACACTTTTCTCTTTGTTCTTCTCTTTTCTCCTCTCTTGCTCTCTTTCTCTCCTTTTCTCTCTATGTTTCTTTCTTTTCTTTTCTTACTTATACTTTTCTTTTCTTTCTACTTCTATTACTTTTCCATTTCTTTTTCACAAAATATCTAACTAACTAACTAACTAAAATATCATTAAGTGTGAAATGTCTAAAATACCCTTCAATCTAATTTTCCCCGCAAACTCTAAAAAACGGTAAAACATCATAACATGCAAACATAACATATTAATACACCAATTACACAAATAAAAATAATTATCACCCAATTAAAATAAAAGACTCAACCAAAATGGAATAAAAAGGAAATAATTGAAATCGGGTCGTTACAACTCTCCCCCACTTAGACATTTTCGTCCTCGAAAATAGGCTAAGTACAAGCAACCTCGGATACGACTCTCGCGTCCGACCAACCACTATCATGCCAACCAAAGGCACACCACGAATAACACAAACAACAAACCAGTACACTAACCACAACAACAACGACAACAACAACCACGACAAGATGCAATGTCCATACAATGCACTTGACGACCAACTCACAACTCAAAGGATAACCAAGATACAAACACCCAGGTTCACTCTTGAACCGGAACACAACAAGATCGTTACCAACACCATAGGTAACACTCTTCTAATCTCCAAACATAGGAATTAGCTACTCGCACTCGAACCATCACAATGGAAACAAGGCAACAACCAGACAAGAACATAAGCTCCATGACACAACTTCGCCTCAACAACATCCACAAAACCAGAATACTTACATCCTTGTCTCACAATAACCAATACAACAATTCCACACTTCTGCTGTGCACTCTGATTACTCGCGACTAACAAAACCACCAAATCATATTCAACATTTGACTCTTCCTACTATTCACCAGAAAGTCATAGTTCACTGGTTATATACACAACCTCACACTATTCTGCAGTAGCTTACACACCGGACACAAGCCTCTAAATTGCTCAAACAATTCTAATTCTCTGACCATCCAAACATACATATGCAAAGGCCTTCAACTTAACTCATCCGGCACGACATTAATTCTTCTCAAAGAATAATCCAATTCAAATTTATAACTCGTTTTGGAATCCCAACCATCAATGTTGTCTCATACTTATTCCTCTCGACCAAGAAAACTCGTCTTTATCAACCAAAATCCACTCTTGACAACTTAACTTAAAGCTTCATCTCTTTTCAACACTTGCGACTCAATCTTCAACGCCCTACATGTTCTTCCTCTGATTTTATAATCGATCAAAATATCCTTAAAGGACACCACTGCAAACTTATCCAAATAAGTATGAAGATATAATTCCCATACTCCACAACCATTCGCCGAACATACCAACTAAGCTGGATAAACACGTCTATTCCATCCAACACAATTTCCGTCTGCTATCAACAAGAGATTAAGGGTGATCAGTTCCTCAATTTGTCAATAGATAGTCGACAATCATGATGGGGCATAAACCATCTTTACCAAGCCATAACAACATTCCTTGCATCTTGTGCACAAAACCACCTAAGGCACCAATCCTTACTTGACATAAACCTTACCTCCGTATTCCCTTTGGAATCGGAAACCACACTGTCCAAACAACACTTACAATCGGTCAAACAACGGCACCCTGAGCCAACGCTCCTCACTTGAAGCCACTTGGAGAAGTACCAGCTTCTCCCCCACATATAACATTCTCAATCCTGAAGACAAAGGATTAGAAAAACCAGAAAGCACTGATAGTGTTCTACACACTTATCACGTACTAGGGAATAAACAACATCGACAATATACAACTGCCATGCCACACAGACTCAACAACTTGGCATTACCAATCTCTTGTCCAACAAGTCATAAACAAATTCAAACACTTTGCACACACATGAGAAATAAAAGAATAAGTCGCTCCCATATCCATAATAGCAATTAAAGGCGTACTATTAATAAAACATATACCTTTAATCAAACGATCCGCACTGGTAGTGTCTGACCCAGCTAATGCAAACACCTTTCCGCCCGCTTGAGCTTGTTTCGGTTTAGTACAGTTAGGACTAATGTGACCTACTTCTCCACAGTTAAAACACTTCATCATATTTCTTCTACAATCATTAGCAACATGCCCAAGGATTCCACAGTTAGAACATTTCGGTACAGTCTTCCTATAATCAGTTACTTTATGACCCAATTCGCCACACCTGAAACACTTCATATAACCGAAACCTCCTCCTCCAGATCTCTTATCAAAATTTCCTTTATACTTGCCTTTATCAACAGGAGTCACATAAGGACCATCCCTAGCTTGCTGTTTACCTTTCCTCTCATTCACACTTTTGTAATGAGCAGAACGAGCCTTGCTATCTTCCTCGAAAATTCTACAACATTCAGTCAAATCTGAAAATCTTCTAATCCTCTGGTATCCCACAGCTTGCTTAATCTCAGGACGCAAATCGTTCTCATACTTAACACATTTTGAGAACTCAGCAGTAATCGCAGCATAATGAGGATGGAATTGAACCAACTCCACAAATTTAGCAGTATAGTCTACCACAGACATACTACCTTGTTTCAGTTCAAGAAACTCCATCTCCTTCTTCCCCTTCACACTCTCAGGGTAATACTTCCTCAAGAATTCAGTACGAAATAAATTCCAAGTTATCTCTTCATCATCCACCTCAAGAACTTCACGTATACCGATCCACCAATCGTCGACCTCTTCCTTCAGCATGTGAGATCCAAGCCTCACCTTATTCTCCTCCGCACAATCCATAACTCTGAAGATTCTTTCAATCTCTTTCAACCAATTTTGAGCTCCATCGGGATCAAATTTTCCTTTGAAAACCGGTGGTTGATTCTTCCTAAACTCGTCATTAGCATTCACGTTCGGCGCACCTTGCACCGCCCTAGCCATCGATTCCAAAGCAGCAGCCATCGCATTGTCGTTTCTACCCGACATATTCTGATCATTCCCAAAAATAACAACAAGGTTAAACAACAGTTCAACCAACACAACAACAAGACAGACACAACTGACTCAACTCTGGCTCTGATACCACTTAATGTAACACCCCTTTCTATACCCCCAAATAATCAATTAAATCATTTAGGCACGTATTGAAAATTTCATCAGAGTATAATTGTAACTACGGCATAAAAAGAGAATGTCACATTATGCATGAAATTAAACACATACAACACCTGCTCAAAAAGATATGCAACAGTGGGGTAACTTTCAACAATAAAGGATCTCAGTCCTTATACCCACATGTCAACATTTAGAATAAAAGTGGAAACATCTAAACATTGATTCACAAACATATATATATATATATATATATATATATATATCATACTCCAATAGTAGTCACCAATATCATTCATGTTTACATAAACATTCATCAGCTAGATACATGTACAAAAGTATCACAAAAGCTCATAAACACATCCTAGCTACCCGATGCTACATATCAGAGCCAGACGACCAAAAAGGAAATGAAGCCACGCTTCACAAAAGACCACCAGATACCTAATCTGCAATGCCTCATAGAGCATCATAAAACAACAGAAGGGTGAGAAATATTATCATAATAACAATGCATATAATTATATATCTCAACATAAAAATACACATATACCACATATTCTCACCATTCCATCATACCACATAAACATACATATTATGTTTACTATGTCACAATCATCACATCTCACTCAATATACATCGCAAGGCATATATATATAAAACCAAGCATATTCCTCATAATGCTTATCATTCAACATAAACACACATATTCATGTTTATCCATCCATGCACACCTGCACAATTCTACTCATTCCACATCAACATATACATATATATGTTTATTCATCAATGCACAAATACAATGATGACAAATGCAACTCATAGAGACCGACTCACGACTCTATGCAGATGCATGTGGTACTGACTCATCATCTCAAGTTCAATTGAAGAACTTATTAGAACCATTGCTACAACCGCACATCGGCATACAATATGATTGCTACAACCGCACCTCGACATACAATGTTTACGGATTGCTACAACCGCACATCGGCATACAATATGATTGCTACAACTGCACCTCGGCATACAATCCGATTGCTGCAACTCCACATGAGCATACAATCGTTTGTAATCATCGCTTCAACCGCATATCGGCATACGTCGTTACAACAGATTCATCTTAGAATCCCACAACACAAGAATGCATATCATGATGTTTCACATACAAAATGAACCAATACACTCATGCAATGCATACTTATTCACAACATAGTCATGCATTCATTACATATAATCGATCTACATTCACATCAATTATATAACAACATACACATTTATCCAAACAAATCAATTTACGGTTTACTGGAAAAGTCGGCTAAAAATAATATTTTCCATCATCATCGAAAAGTACTCATCCACAGCTTCGATTCGATATAAAGAACACTTAAATCCGATAAACAACGAAGAAGATATGTATATTTCAAAATAACGCAAAAACATAAACCGGAGGCCCGACACTACGAAACGGTTCGAAAATACTGTTCCAATTGGACCAGGTTCAGACCTCAAAACCATTTTTTCTAGAAAGAACATCTCGTTAGCTTTCCAACGCTTCGAACGGGGGTCAAAACCGACTTACGGATCAAAAGATATGAATTTCCGAAGTTTCCCCGCAAACCAGAATTTCAGCATAAAGCTGCTGCGGGTTCTGCTGGTACAGCACTGGTTTTTCGGCGTTTTCGCCCAAAAACCCGACCGATTCAATTACTTTCTTCCGAATAAATACATGATAATCCTCCATAAATACATACCAACATGTTAGGATAAAAAAACACCGATTCCACAACATTCGATTTTCACCAAAATCTCACATTCTCAAAACCCAAAAATGTCAAAACTCACAATATCAACCGATTTCAACCAAACGAGTTTCTATAATCTCGGCCTAACCTCATACGACTAATCTACGCAATTTATTTCGAAATTCATCCGTGAAAACATCGATTTCTATCGATTTCCTACAATTCGACATAAACGGAAAAAACAACGGAAACATAACGAAAACTAACCAAAACATAACCAAACTTCATGAAACTTTAAACAGCAGCTCACATACATATAACCAACCAACACATGTATTTATACGACTTTTCGACCGTAAAAACATCGGTTTCTATCGATTTCGTCCAATACGGCATAAACGGAAACATATGGAAAACCAACCAAAACATCCACACAAAACACATACATAATCATACACAAAGTTAGGATAACAATATTTCACACCCTTACCCGATTAAATCGACTCCGAAAGATTGATCTTGGTGATTTTCCACACTTTTCTCTTTGTTCTTCTCTTTTCTCCTCTCTTGCTCTCTTTCTCTCCTTTTCTCTCTATGTTTCTTTCTTTTCTTTTCTTACTTATACTTTTCTTTTCTTTCTACTTCTATTACTTTTCCATTTCTTTTTCACAAAATATCTAACTAACTAACTAACTAAAATATCATTAAGTGTGAAATGTCTAAAATACCCTCCAATCTAATTTTTCCCGCAAACTCTCAAAAACGGTAAAACATCATAACATGCAAACATAACATATTAATACACCAATTACACAAATAAAAATAATTATCACCCAATTAAAATAAAAGACTCAACCAAAATGGAATAAAAAGGAAATAATTGAAATCGGGTCGTTACAAGTGACACCACTTAGGGCAGAAGCTACGAGGCAATCTTGTTGATTCATTCTTGTGTCGATGGTGACAACTTCGAGAAAGTTGGAAATTGCGAGTTGGCAAATCAAGCTTGGGAGATCTTGGAAAAAGCTTATGCAGGGGCTGTTAAAGGAAAGTTGGTGAGGTTACAATCTCACAAGAGGGAATTCGAGTTAACGCAAATGGAATAGAAGGAAACGATCAATGATTACATGACACGTATTACACTTTTATTGAATCAAATTAAGGCGTGTGGAGAAACCATTTTGGAGCAAAATGTTGTGTCGAAGATCTTGCGTTCTTTAACATCAAGATTCGACAACATTGTAGTGACTATCAAAGAGTCGAAAGACCTTGCAACATTGGGCAAATATGAGCTTCAAAGCTCTCTTGAGGCTCATGCGAAAAGGATGGACGAAAGAGGAAATGATAAAGATAAAGCGAAGATTGTTTTACAAGCTCGGCTCAACGAGAAGAGTAAAAGATCGAAAGGAAAATAGGCTTCAAGAGGGAAGCAAAAATTTTCAGAATTCGAGTGGAAGAGATCCACAAAATTCGAAGGTTTTGATGGGAGAAAAAGGTGAGAGCAGCTCCAAAGATAGTGGTCAAGGCAACAACTTCAAGAAGATTGAAAGAGTAAGGTGAAGTGTTACAATTGTCATAGACTTGGTATTTCACAAGAGATTATAAAGCGAAACCAAGGGAAAATCAAGGCGATGAAGCTAAAGTTGTGAGGCAAGAGGTAGACGATGAAAAAAAGCTTTTGGTTATGATCATGGAGGAGAATTATGACACTAAAAATCTGTTGGACAGCAACAATAGCAGCTGCAACAGTTCGAAAAATACAGCAGAAACACGTTCGAAGCAAAATGTTATGGTAACGGTTCGAGAGGAAGTCCAAGGAAGTGATGACTGGTACTTGGATTCTGGTTGTTCAACGAATATAATGAGTAGAAAGGATTGGTTTGTCAAAATCAATTAAGCCATGAAGAATAAGGTGAAATTCACGGATGACACCACTTTAGCGGCTGACGGGGTCGGCGATGTTTTGATCATGAGAAGGGATAGTGGTCATTCCTTCATCAAATATGTGATGTACATTCCAGTAATTAAGTGTAATCTCTTAAGCATTGGCCAATTGCTTGAGAAGAATTACATGATTCGAATGGAAAACAAGATTTTGCGCGTTTTGGACCGAAACAGGGTTTTAGTCCTTAAAGTTCCTATGGGTGCCAATAGAATTTTCAAGATTGAGTTGAGAGTGATGGAGCATAGGTTCTTAGCTACAGCGACAAGTCGAGAAGAGTGGTTATGGCACTACCGTCTTAGGTATCTCAATTTTTGTGATCTCAAAGCATTGCAACAAAATGGTATGGTTACTGGGCTACCACACATTAATATTCCATCTGAGTTGTGTGAAGAATGTGTGAAACCAAAACAACACAATGGGAGTTTTAGCAAGGATGCGGTTCATAGGACTAAGGCTCGTCTTAAGGTGGTGTATTCCGATGTATGCGGGCTGATGCAAGTTGACACGTTGGGTGACAATAGGTATTTTATCACATTTATCGAAGATTTTAGTAGAAAGTTATGGATTTACCTTATCAAAAGGAAGGATGAGGTGTTTGATGTGTTCAAGAAGTTTAAGTCCATGGTGGAAAGGTAATGCGGTCAAAAATTCAAAGTGCTCAAAACGGACAGTGGATGTGAATACGTCTCAAATGACTTTGAAAAGTTTTGTCACCAAGAGGGGATAGTGCATGAGGTTGTACCACCCTATACACCACAATAAAATGGTGCTGCCAAGAGAAAAAATCGATCGATTATGAACATGGTTCGTAGCATGTTAAGTGGAAAGAACTTGTCGAATGAGCTATGGGGAGAAGCGGTCTCTACAGCCACTTATTTGTTGAATATGTACCCTACTAAGAAGCTTGAGAAGCTGTACATCAGAAGAGGTATGGTCTGGATTCAAACCGAATTTAAATCATTTGAGAGTTTTCGGTTCGGTGGCGTATCGACATGTGTCAGGTCAACTTAGAAAGAAGCTGGACGACAAGGGTGAGGAGATGATATTAGTTGGATATCATTCTACTGGTGGATACAAGATGTTTAATGCGCGAAATCAGATCAGCGCAACGTAATTTTTAACTAAATTAGAGCTGCAGGTCCAGGTGTAACCGGTTACACCCAACAATCAATGATGATGGTGATTTCGTCCACTTTGGGCTTATGGCCGAATCCGAACCGGTGAACACGGAAGTCGGTGAACACAGAAGAGGCTCTAAGCGATTCAAAATGGATTTATGCAATGAAGCGAGGTGCATTCTAAATGGTGGGACATCCTTCTTAGAGTAACACACTTTTGTGAGACACACACCACATATTCACCCAAAATCTTAAGGTGATAGCTGAGTGGGTTCTCTCACTTATAAATGCTCAAGTCACTATATTCATATCCAATGTAGAACTATTATCCACACTACTCACACTTGTAATTCGTTTTCAACAAAAACAAGGTTGCAGGATCCATCAGCTAAAATACAACTATTAACCTCATTTTCTTATATAATTTCAATTCATTTTTTAATTTGGATTTTTAATTAAAATAACCTTTTCTGAGGGAAAATTAACTTTAACTAACTATCCTGAGATTCAAAACAAAAATATTTTCGAAGTAGATAATTAAATTTCAATAAAAAAATCCAAAAACAAGTACTTATCTTATCTCACAAAGATGGTAAAACAATTACAATCACCTACCAAAAACTAGATATGACATAGGAAGAATTGTAAAAGAACAAATTATAGTCTTGCACATCTCTATGGGAATAAAGTTTAGGCAAAAATAGAAAACAATTGTTGTCAATACAAAGGTTTGCAAGCACTACAAGAATTTGTTTTACCCGTCATTGTTTTACCACCTTTCATCGATTCATTCCAGTCGATTCTTCTTCTTTCTGTTTTGATTGAAGTCGTCTATGGACTCTTCTTCGGTAGAGAATCTCTTGCCAGAGTGTTCTTTTTCATCATTTCTACAAGCAATGCCTCTCAAATCAGATACATGATATAACATTATAACTCCAATTTTTCGTCAACCGGTCCATCATATATGAGATAAACTGATGTCTTCTTCACAATGAAACTATTCTAAAAAACAACAACGACCTCCACTTTGTTACCGGGTGCCATGCTTGATACTATCCTCTGCCCCTCTTCATCTTCAAGAGAGACTAATGTCTCTGTCTTATAAAGCTGAATGGTAGTCTTTGTGTAATTTTTCACTAACACCATTTTAAGTCCATTGGATGCTATGCCAGACAATGCACATCATTATATTCAAGTTATGCCCTTCCACTCGAGGCACATGAAAAGTTACAGAAGAACCTTAAGAATTAAAGGTTAACCAATTTGGATAATCATTACCAAAGAACCTTAAGAATTAAAGGTTAACCAATTTGGATAATCATTACCAGGGAGAAAACAACCACCACTCCCATTGACATCCATATTCTGTAGAATTAAAAATAAGTTCAAAATTTAATTGACAAGTATATTGATACCACCTTATCAACAATAAAGGTATAATTGTCCTCACGAGGTAACTCATAATATTTTGAAATTTAAGTTTTTCAAAGTTACTCATAAATACTTTCTTGGACTCATAAAACAGAATATTAGTCCCACTTGAAATAATAATAATGAAAAACTGTATCACTCTCAAATTTTAAAAACTGTAAAGGTGTAACAGTTTCTATTTCTATAAATAAAGTTCATACAAATGATGTCACAACTCTACATGCCACCAAAAGCAAAACTCATATTCATGGATTACTTGTAACCCAATACATAATATAACTAGGCATGGAAGATGCAAACTCATATCTTCTTATGGGTAAGAAGCCTTTGTTGTAAAAGTCAGTGTAAAATATTTTACACCGGCAACAAATGACAACTCATCATTTGCATGACTTTTAAGGTAGTTATGAGCAAAGTCTGATATTTTTTATGACACTTACAATTGGTTGAAAGGGTTAAAGCTATTTACGTTGTCAGTGCACAATTAATTCCTATTTTGTTCATAAGGTGTCGGCTCAATTGTAAGAGTTTAACATTGTAATTTCAAGGGACAAAGTTGTGAAAAGAATGCAGCGATGAATGAAAGCCTAGCCACTGGTTGACGATACCATGTGAAACTACAACTCATGCACCATTGAAATGAAAAATAAAGCTTGTATCATAAGGAAGAAGATGAGGATTTGTATATTTCACAACTGAATTGTATCATTACAAGGCATCGAGTATATATAGTGATCTAGAATTAGTTACATTCTAAATAACTCGATGGAGACCAAATTTTCTCGATAGAAATTGGTAGGTATGTGACGTAATCCACTCCATGACAGCCATCTCAGATTTCTTGAAATGTAATCAAAATCTCCATCAAGTTTTACCTCAGAAAGTTGAAGTAACCTGAGTCTTTTCATCTTTTGAAATGCTTTGGTGCTAAAACATTTTACATTTGCACTAGGTAGCTTCAAAGTCAATCCCATAACACTTTTTCCCTATCAAATATAATGGACCAACAAGCAAAAGTATAAAGAAAAGATTAAAATAACAAGGCGGGTATAAAACTTGCCATCAAACCAATCATTTGTTACTAGCTAGAAGTCAGGAAGTACAAAAAGATTTACAACCAAACTAATTTTGATCATATTGTGATAATCAACAAATCAAATAGATGCGTACAATATAAATGTTTCTTTTAACTTAAGCTTTAGATATTTTAAACTCATAAATAAAAAGAATGAAAAGAATAGTATATTAAGTTCTTACCGTTTGTCTTGATAATATGTCAATCACATCCTTCTGAGACCACAACCTGCTACGCTTTTCAGGCACCCTTGGTGATTCCTCACGAATGATTTCTCTACCCATATCTCGCAACAAATCATGCATTCCTAGCATGTTTTTATCATCAACGGTCACGAGGCTTCGCTCAACAAGGATGTTTATTCCAATTTCAGCAGAAAGTCCACAATCATTTAATATATGTATGACATCATTTCGGTCCATCCCAATAAAAAAACAAGCTATGTCAAGGAATATTTCTTGCTCATCATCATCATTTAGACCATCATAACTTATTCTTAATTTTTTATACACTTGACTATTAGGAATTCGTTTGAGCTTCTCCAATACAAGTTCCCAATCTGATAGCGTCTTATTAAACAAATTTGACCCAAGCACTTCTAGAGCTAGCGGCAATCCCCCAGAATGTTCGACTACACATTTGGAAATTCTAACAAATTCTCTTGTAGGACTAGCTTGTTTGAATGCGTTCCAACTAAAAAGCTCAATTGATTCACTTTCATTCATTATTGACATTTTGTATATATTGTCAACTCTCCCTTTAAGTAAATGCATGTCTCTGGTAGTGATAATTATTAGACTCTTTGGACCAAACCATTCACGACTTCCACAGAAAGTATTTAGTTGGTCTAACGTATTCACATCATCAAGTACAATAAGTACTTTTTTTTTACTAAGTTTAGATTGTAATGTGTTCATTCCTGACGCAATGTGTGGTATCTTCAATGTTGTTTCTTTAAAGATATCAAATAGAAGTTGCTCTTGTAAACCCACTAGTCCATTAATTTTCTCCCCATTTTCCCTAATATTAGCAATGAAGCTGCTACCTTCAAAATTGCGGCCAATCTTATTGTAAATGGCTTTTGCAATGGTAGTTTTTGCCAATTCCCCCCATGCCCCACATCCCTAGTAAATCCGCACCATTTGATTGAATGGGTAGAAGTTGAATCACATCTTGCACTCGAGATTCAATTCCCACAGGATTATGCGCAATAAACAAGTCTGTCTTGTTGAGCAAATGTGAAACTTTCTCAACAATTTTTTTTATATCCTCACTTTCATTCCTACACAAATAGAATGAATATACATACATACATGCTCATTATTAGAATAATAATTTATATTTTATTTTATATTCACAAACTTAGTCATTAAGTTTGTTAGAGGGTATTTTAGTATTTTATTGTTGCTTTTGGTAACCCTAATTTTAGCTTATAAATAGGGTAGTTGTCATTCCAATCATTTGTATCTTTTATCCTTTTGTAGCCGTCATTCAATATAATATATTCTCTTCTTCATCTTCATTATTTTCACCTTGTACACCAACAATTGGTATCTAGAGCTCTGGTTCGGATCATTGGGAAACACGGGAAACACGAGTGAAACGTGAGGATTTCTTTGTGTGATTGATTTTGGTTCGTGATTCTTGTTGAATCTTGAACAAAATCTTATCAGAATCACATTTTTTTGTGATTTTGTGGGTTGGGAAACACTGTGTGCGGTGAGATTCTGAGCGTACTGTACAAGAAGGTTGAAGATGATGAACGGCGGCGGAGGCATGAACACCAAGCTTCCAGTATTTGATGGAAAAAACTGGAATCGTTGGATGATTCAAATGCGTGTACTGTTCGGTGCTCAAGATGTTCTAGATCTTGTCACCGAAGGTTATGTTCCGGTAGCAGCAGATGCGATGGAGGAGCAGAAGAACGCGCAGAAGGATACAAGGAAGAAAGATCAGAAAGCATTGTTCTACATCCATCAGTGTGTGGATGCGAATGTGTTTGAGAAGATTGCAGATTCTACGACGGCGAAGGCGGCGTGGGACACACTGGTCAGATGTTACGGTGGTGACGCATCAGTGAAGAAGGTGAAGCTTCAGTCTCTACGTAAGCAGTACGAGAATCAGAACATGAAGAACAATGAGAAAGTTTCTGAGTATATCTCCAGAGTGATTGTGATCACTAATGAGATGAAGGCGTGTGGAGAAACTCTTTCTGAACAAGTAATCATTGAGAAGGTATTGAGATCCCTTACTCCTCAGTTTGATTACATTGTGGTAGCAATAGAACATTCTAAAGATCTGAGCACCATGAGAATTGAAGAGCTGCAAAGCAGTTTAGAAGCGCAAGAGTTGCGTCTGACTGAGAGAACTTCTGAAAGGGAAGTAGAGCAGCAGGCTCTGAAAGCAGTTTCTGATAGGAAGCATCAGAAGCAGTCAGAAGCTAGGAGAAGATCTGATGGTGGTCAGAAGTCAGAAACCTCAACTTCTGATAGGCAAAAGAATGCTCAGAAGGGAAAAGAGAAGTATGACAAGAAGAAGATCCAATGTTATTGTTGCAAGAAGTTTGGTCACTTTGCTAGAGATTGTTGGTCAAACAAGGAAAGGAAGTCAGAAGAAGCAAATATAGCCAGAAGTTCTGATGATGAATCTGTGATATTGATGGCTTCTGAATCTGATGATACAAATTTGACAGACTGGTGGTATATGGACACTGGCTGCTCAAATCATCTTACTGGAAATAAGAAATGGCTGGTTGATTTTGATTCTGAGAAGAGAACAAAGATCAGATGTGCTGATGACAAATATCTTAACGCTGAAGGTATGGGAAATGTCAGAGTTGTTCTGAACAATGGGAAAACAGCATTGATTCAGAATGTATGGTATGTACCTGGCATCAAAAGCAATCTGATGAGCGTGGGACAATTAATTGAGAAAGGTTTTTCAGTTACCATGAAGGACAATCTTCTGAAGCTGTATGACTGTAATCAGAAGCTGATTATGGAGTCAGAACAAGGAAGGAATAGAACATTCAAGGTGAATGTCAGAACTTCTGATTCTGAATGTCTTAGTGCAACAAGTGTTGTGAAAGAAAGTGAGCTGTGGCACAGAAAATTTGGTCATTTGAATTTCAGAAGCTTAGAACATCTGAATTCGAAGAAGCTGGTACATGGAATTCCTACAATTAAGAAGCCTGTGAAGTCATGCAGAGTGTGCATGGAAGGAAAGCAACCAAGATTGCCATTTGCGTCAGAAGTTGCTCCAAGAGCAAAACATGCCTTGGGAGTAGTACATTCTGATGTGTGTGGTCCATTTCCAGTAGAATCGTTCGGAGGGAATAAATACTTCGTGTCATTTGTTGATGAATTCACAAGAATGATATGGGTATCCCTTATTAAGTTCAAACACGAGGTGTTTGGTGAATTCAAGAAGTTCCGAATGAAGGTTCAGAATCAGAGTGGTCAGACTCTGAAGATTCTCAGAACCGATGGTGGGGGTGAGTATAACTCCAAAGAGTTTCAGAAGTTCTGTGAGGAGAATGGAATTGAGCATGAGGTTACTGCTCCTTACACTCCTCAACACAATGGTCTTGCTGAAAGAAGAAATCGTACTTTGCTTGATATGGTGAGAAGCATGCTGAAGGAGAAGAAGCTTCCTCAGAACTTCTGGGGAGAAGCTGTTGCAACCGCAGCATATGTGCTCAACAGATGTCCAACGAAGAAGCTGAAGGAAATAGTTCCTATTCAGAAGTGGACGGGAGAAAAGCAAAGTGTTAGTCATCTGAAGGTTTTTGGTTCTGTTTGTTACAAACATGTTCCAGAAGCTAGAAGACAGAAGCTGGATGATAGAAGCAAAGTAATGTTACTGGTGGGGTACCACAGTACGGGTGCGTACAAGCTTTATTGTCCAGAAACTAATAAAGTTGAGTTCAGCAGAGATGTTATTGTGAAGGATTCAGAAGTTTGGAATTGGGATAAGTCTCAATCTGATCCTGATGTTAGAACTTCTAAAGAAAGGTCAGAAATAAGAATTTCTGAAACTGATGGTGATTCTGACTCTGAAGAAGACTCAGAAGATGAAGGTGATTCTGATGATCCAGATTCTGATGATGATCAAGATTCTGGTGGTGATTCAGATTCTGGGAATATGCCAGACTCTGAAGGTGGTCAAGGTTCTGGAGGAAGTCCAACTTCTGAAGCAAGAACTTCTGAAGGAGAAACTTTTGAGGACAGAACTTCTGAGGTTCAAGCATCCGGAGAAAGTTCTGAACGAGGTCAGAGGCCACAGAGAATCAGAAACATTCCAGGAAGATTTGAAGAGTTTGACATGTTGCAAGACACTGAAGTAGATTCTGAGGGAGAGATTATTCAGTGTGCCATGTTAGTAGACTCTGAACCCGTGAGTACAGAAGATGCTCTCAAGCAGAAGTTCTGGCTAAAGGCCATGAAAGAAGAACTTGAGGCCATAGAAAGAAACAAGACTTGGAAGCTGACAGAACTTCCAAAGGACAAGAAAGCCATCAGCGTCAGATGGGTTTTCAAGCAGAAGCTAAAGCCAGATGGATCAATTGGCAAATACAAAGCGAGGTTGGTAGCAAGAGGATTTCTACAGAAACCTGGGCTGGATTATTCTGAAGTGTTTGCACCTGTAGCGAGACATGAAACAATCAGATTGGTGATTGCAATAGCTGCTAACAGGAATTGGCCTCTGATGCATTTAGATGTGAAATCTGCATTTCTGAACGGTCCATTAGAAGAAGAAGTTTATGTGTCACAACCTCCTGGATTTGTGAAAGAGAATCAGGAAGGGATGGTGTACAGATTACATAAAGCTTTGTATGGATTGAAGCAAGCGCCCAGAGCTTGGAATCAGAAGATCGATTCATTTTTCAAGAAGCTAGGGTTTCAGAAATGTGAGATGGAATACAGTGTTTATGTTCAGCATATTTCTGAAGGAAATATGATTCTGGTGTGTTTGTATGTTGATGACATACTGTTGACCGGAAGTTCTGAACAAGAATTAGCGAAGTTCAAGAAGGTGCTGATGAATGAGTTTGAAATGACTGATCTCGGGAAAATGACATACTTTCTAGGGATGGAGTTCAGATATTCTGAGAAAGGTATCATTTTGCATCAGCTGAAGTATGAACGAGAACTTCTGAAGAGATTTAAGCTGCAGAATTGTAAGGCTGCTATCACACCTGCAGATACAAATCAGAAATTAGATTCTGATTCTGATGGTGAGGATGTGGATGCTACAACCTTCAAACAGTTGGTTGGTTCTCTGAGGTATTTGTGTAATACCAGACCTGATATTTGCTATGCAGTTGGAATGGTTAGTAGATTCATGAGTAAACCTAAGTGGTCCCATTACCAAGCTGCTGTCAGGATTCTGAGGTATATCAAGGGAACTCTGAAGTATGGAGTGTTGTTCCCTTCTGGAAGAAAGATTGAATCAGAACTTCTGAGTTCTGGAAGAAAGATTGAATCAGAACTTCTGAGTTCTGGAAGGAAGGTTGAATCAGAACTTCTGAGTTACTCAGATTCTGATTGGTGTGGAGACAGAGTTGATAGAAGAAGTACTTCTGGATACTTGTTCAAGTTTCTGGGAGGTCCTATTTCTTGGAGTTCTAAGAAGCAACCTGTTGTTGCGTTGTCAACCTGTGAAGCTGAATATATTGCAGGCGCTGTTACTGCATGTCAAGCTGTGTGGATTCTGAACTTGCTGGAAGATCTGAAGATCAAAGTTGACAAGCCTCTGAAGCTGATGATTGATAACAAGTATTCGATCAACCTTGCCAGAAACCCAGTGTTGCATGGGAGAAGCAAGCATATTGAGACAAAGTATCACTATCTGAGAAGTCAAGTTTAGAATGGAGTGTTAGAAGTTCTGCACTGTAGTACCCAGAAGCAGTTGGCAGATGTTCTGACGAAGGCTATCAAGACTGATCAATTCCTTCGCTTAAGGGATGGAATTGGAGTTGTTAGTTTTGAGGAAATATAAATTAATGGATGGTATTAGAATAATAATTTATATTTTATTTTATATTCACAAACTTAGTCATTAAGTTTGTTAGAGGGTATTTTAGTATTTTATTGTTGCTTTTGGTAACCCTAATTTTAGCTTATAAATAGGGTAGTTGTCATTCCAATCATTTGTATCTTTTATCCTTTTGTAGCCGTCATTCAATATAATATATTCTCTTCTTCATCTTCATTATTTTCACCTTGTACACCAACACTCATATATATCAAAAGTAGATCGAGTGGAAGTTTGAGTAAAAAAATTATAACACATTTTGATTAAGTAAACCGAATCTAGGATAAAAATAGTTACCAAAATTGTTGAAATTACCTGGAGTTTAGTATTACGAACCCTGCAATGTTAGCTGCTTGATGAAGTGTGTCTCTCCACCTCGTTTTGTATTCTTCACAAAATGCCTCCTTTTTCATTTTATTCAAAAGCCGTTGAAAAGCTACTCCAAACTCGCCTCTCTGATGGCGTACTTCAGACGGATCTAGATGATAGAACAATGGCACAACCACTTGTCCTTTGTCTCTGCTACACGCCATTATGTTTTCCAATTCATCGAGACACCACCGTGAATCAGCGTAATTTGTAGAGAAAACAATTATAGCAATCTGAGACTGCTCAATTGCTAGGTGTAATGATAGTGAAATGTGATCTCCTCTTTGAAGGTCATTATCGTCAATAAAAACCTTAATTCCAGCATTCTGTAGAGCTGTACAGAGGTGTGAAGTGAAGGAAGCACGAGTATCTTCTCCTCTAAAACATAAGAACACGTCATGGATCTTTAATAAGCGTTCAAGTTCCCGCGCATACCACTGTAAAACTTGAACGGAAAAAGAGAGGAAGAGAGTCAATAAATGTATGGCTTCAAACTAAATTCATGTAATCTATAATTGAATAAAATAATCTTTTCACCTTGTTCCATAGTTGTAAATCCTGACTTTGATGAGGGCGATGAAGGATTTTCTTTCTCCGTTTTATTGGATGGGAAAATGATGGAAGAAAAAATGTGAGGGCTAAACCTTTCTAAGAAGAGATTTAAAACATCAAAGCAACGATCAATTTCAGAAGAATTGAAAAAAGATGGGAAAAAAAAAGAATAAGAAACTGCGTGAATTTTAAGTCGTCAGGGTTGTATTCGGTCAATATTGGCGGCAATGATCATCCAAAATCCACATAATAATTATTAGTCACTGGTCCAAAATAATTGACATCATTTGGTTTTATTCTATTTTGCTTAAATTTATTCTTTAATTTATTCTTTTTTAATTTGTTCTTTTTTAATTTTCATCAGATAAGTTTCATGGCGGGCCTTGTGTTCAGGCATGGTGATCGGAGCCTCAGATTTTTTCCAGTGTAGCTCTTTTGTTAGATTGGAGCCAATCACCTAGGATTTGGGGAGCATGTGAAAAGCAGAAAATCTATTAATTCGAAAGAAGGACACCGTTCTCGATAAGGCCACAGAAGAGGCTTGACTGGGATTTTAGACCAAGTGTAAGTTGGCTTCTGCAATTCAAATTCTCGCTAATGGCGACCAAGTAGGAATCCGATAGCTAAAGCACGAAACAACCAATGGCATTGAATTCAAATTCTTTCTGAGCTTCAATTGTGTTGTGAAAAACGATGTCTTTGTAACAAGTATTAATGGTTTTTTTATGATCAAGAACCAAACAAGGGTTAACGGAAAAGAAAATAAGAAAAAGAAGAAGAAGATAACACGAAGGAACAACAAGGATTGGGCAAATAAAATTTTGTTTACTATTCACTTTCTCATTAACATCACAAATTATTACAAGTGAATATTACAATTTGCCACACTCAACAAACTGAGTGTACTAGCCTATTTATAGACTAACTAGGTAACTTGCAGCCTAAGAAACCTAAACAATTGGATCCTTAACACAAGGCCCAAATCGACAAAATAATTCGACAGTACATATTAGAACAGACTTCGACTACAATATGTAACAATCAGGCTTCAGCATGTGAACAAGCTTCGACTGCATGCTTGCCTCCTGTCGAAAAACACATGAAAGCTCTCCTTCGACACATCATGAGTTCAACCCAAGTCTCACAAATCTCCACCTTGGATCTAGCTCGGCAACAAGGAATCAACTAGCTTTCATCATGCAGCTTTATCAACTGCATACAGTGGAAGAACTTGCAACTTGGCAACGTCTTGGTGATCATATCAGCAGCATTGTCTTCAGTCGAAACCTTCAGCACCTGGACTTCACCACGCTCGATGATCTCTCTGACGAAGTGCAGCCTCACATCAATGTGCTTAGTTTGCTCATGATAGGCTGAATTCTTCGACAAGTGTATTGCACTTTGACTATCACATTTAACAATGATACTTCGACCTTGAAGTTTCAGCTCCTTTGCAAAACCTTCAAGCCACAATGCTTCCTTCACAGCTTCAGTGAGGGAAATATATTCAGCTTCAGTGGTTGATAAGGCAACAACCTTCTGAAGCGTCGCTTTCCAACTTATTGTTGTACCAAACATTGTGAAAATATATCCAGAAATAGACTTTCTGGAATTCATACAACCTGCATAATCAGAGTCAACAAATCCTTCGATTTCGACTATGCTATCACCATCACAGGCTCCACCATAAATCAAGACTCTTTTCAGAGACCCGTTTATGTACCTGAGAATCCACTTTACAGCTTGTCAGTGCGCCTTTCCAGGATTGGCCATATACCTGCTCACATGGCTCACTCCATATGCTATGTCTGGCCTTGTACAGACCATAGCATACATCAAAGAACCCACTACACTAACATATGGAATGCTATTAATATAAATTCTTTCAGCTTCAGTACTCAGACTTTGAGTAGTACTAAGCTTAAACTGAGGATTTGTAGATGTCACAACAGGCTTTGAATTCGACATACCAAACTTGTCGAGAAGCTTCCGTAGGTATGTCTCTTGAGATAAGCACAACTTCGACTGCTTTCTATCTCTCCGGATATCAATCCCAAGAATCCTGGCGGCAGCTCCCAGATCCTTCATTTCGAACTGCTTACTGAGTTCAGCCTTCACCTTCGTTACATCCTCAACACTGTTGCTAGCTATGAGGATATCATCCATATACAGTAACAACATAACAAGTGAGTTTCCATGTCAAAATCTGAAGTAAACACAGTGATCGAACTGACTTCTAGTGAAACCAAGGTGTGTCATGAACTTGTCGAATCTCCTATTCCACTGTCGAGGAGATTGTTTCAGGCCATACAAAGACCTATTCAGCTTGCACACAAAATCTTCTTTACCCTTTTCTGCATACCCTTCAGGTTGACGCATCAGGATCGTTTCATCTAGATCATCATACAGAAATGCTATGTTCACATCCATTTGCTCAAGTTCCAAGTCGAACTTTGCCACCATGACCAACAACATTCGAATGGATCTATGTTTTACAACAGGTGAGAACACATCATTGAAGTCGACACCTTCTTTCTGAGTGAACCCCCTAGCAACCAGCCTCGCCTTAAAGCGCTTCGACATCACTCCTTCGATTCCTTCCTCGACCTTGAAAATCCACTTACAACTGACTAACCTTGCTCCTGCAGGTTTCTCAATCAGCTCCCAAGTGTTATTATCATGAAGAGATTTCATCTCGTCATTCATGGCTTTTCGCCATTCAGTCTTGTCTCGACTCCTTATAGCTTCCTTGTAATCTCTAGGTTCTTCGTCAAGTACCTCACTTGCAGAGATTAAGGCAAAAGCTATAAGATCTGCATAACCAAGTCTCTGAGGTGGCTTGATGACTCTTCTCGGCTTATCTCTTGCCAGTAGGTAGTCATTGACAGTTTCCTCAGACTCTTCAGCATCTTGCTCTTCGACTTCATCAGGGCTATGCACTTCAGCATCACTATGCTCCACCTCAACAGGAATCTCTACCTATTCCAGATCCTCTTCAGAGATTTCTGCACTTCGACCAACATCACCAGTTTTCTTAAAAGGCATTTCGACTTCATTAAAAACTACATCACGACTTGTGATACATCTTTTGTGACCTGGTTCTAGGCACCACAACCTATAACCCTTGACTCCCTCAGGATATCCAAGGAACATACATCTCAGAGCTCTAGGTTCGACCTTGTCTTGCCTAATGTGAGCATAGGCTAAACAGCCAAATACTCTCAGTTTGTCGAGATCTGGTGGATGATCCGACCAAACTTCTTCAGGTGTCTTCATTCCCAGCGCAGTCGAGGGACATCTATTTATCAGATAAGCTGTTGTCGAAACAGCCTCTGTCCAAAACACCTTCTTCAATTCAGCACTAACCAACATGCATCTAACCCTTTCAAGGATTATTCGATTGAATCTCTCAGCTAAGCCATTTTGTTGAGGAGTATCTGCTACAGTCTTATGCCTTGCAATCCCAGACTCAACACAGTAACTGTCGAACGCTTCGTTGCAGAACTCAAGGCCATTGTCGGTTCTCAACCTCTTAACCTTTCTGCCAGTTTGAGTTTCGACCAGAACCTTCCAACTTTTGAAATTCTCAAAAGTTTCATCCTTCGTCTTCTGAATGAATACCCATAGCTTTTTGGAATAGTCATCAATGATGGATAGAAAATACCTTGCACCTGAGTGTGAAGGATTCCTTGCAGGCCCTCAAAGATCAGCATGAATATAATCTAGGGATCCATGTGTTCTTTGCTTGCCTTTGTTAAACTTCGCCCTACAGGATTTACCAAATACACAAGATTCACAAAACTCCAATTTTTCGACTTTGTCACCAGCTAGCAGGTTCTGCTTCCCCAATTCGACCAGGCCTCTTTCGCTGACATGGCCCAATCACATGTGCCATAAATCTGTCTTTGACACAAGTTTCGTGGATGCAACATTTGTCGAACCACTTACAACCTCAGCCTCAAGGGTATACAAGCCTTGTTTCTTCACGCCTCTCAAAACGTCCTTATAAATGAAAGGCTATGAATAGGCATACTAGACAAAACAGAGTTAATCAGAGTAATTCTGCCTCCTAACGAGAGGTTCCTACCAGCCCACGAGGAAAGTCTTGACTTGAGCGAATAAATAACCGGGTTCCAAAACGAAATCCTTCGGTGATTTCCTCCAATAACAATTCCTAAGAATTTGAAAGGCAAAATCCCAGCCTTGCAGAAAAGAAAAGATTCGGCTGCGTTAAGGAAAGATTCGGCTGCATTTTGGAAGCTATGAACTTCGGGCCTAACTGGATTATGTGGATCAAAGGTGCTGTCTGTGCTAGTTACATTTCTGTCCTTATAAATGGAAGTCCTTCTAAGGACTTTAAGGTTACTAGGGGGCTGAAACAGGGGGATCCATTGGCCCCGTTCCTCTTCTCTATTGAGGCCGAAGCCCTTGCTCTGTTGGTTAGAAGCCCTCTCTCTAAAAACTTAAAATATGTAATGTTTGTTAGTTACCTGGAGTTAAGTATTACAAACCCTGCAATGCTAGCTGCCTCACGAAGTGCGTCTCTCCACCTTACCACCAACTTCCATGCCTGAAAGAATTCCAACTTGTCCATAATTTTTTTCAAAAGACGTTGAAAGCCTTTTCCAAACTGGCCTCTATGATGACGCACTTCAGAGGGATCTATATGGTAAAATACGGGCACAACTACCTGTCCTATGCATCTGCGACACGCCATAATGTTTTCCAATTCATCCATACACCATCGTGAATCGGGATAATTTATAGAGAAAACAATTATAGCAATCTGAGACTGTTGGATTGCTAGTGATAATGATAGTGAAATGTGATCTCCTCTTTGAAGGTCATTATCGTCAATAAAAACCTTAATTCCAGCATTCAGTAGAGCTGTACAGAGATGTGAAGTGAAGGACGCATGAGTATCTTCTCCTCTAAAACTTAAGAACACGTCATGGATCTTTAATAAGCGTTCAGGTTCCCGCGCATACCACTGTAAAACTTGAACGGAAAAAGAGAGGAAGAGAGTCAATAAATGTATGGCTTCAAACTAAATTCATGTAATCTATAATTGAATAAAATAATCTTTTCACCTTGTTCCATAGTTGTAAATCCTGACTTTGATGAGGACGATGAAGGATTTTCTTTCTCCATTTTATTGGATGGGAAAATGATGGAAGAAAAAATGTGAGGGCTAAACCTTTCTAAGAAGAGATTTAAAACATCAAAGCAACGATCAATTTCAGAAGAATTGAAAAAAGATGGGAAAAAAAAAAGAATAAGAAACTGCGTGAATTTTAAGTCGTCAGGGTTGTATTCGGTCAATATTGGCGGCAATGATCATCCAAAATCCACATAATAATTATTAGTCACTGGTCCAAAATAATTGACATCATTTGGTTTTATTCTATTCTGCTTAAATTTATTCTTTTATTCTTTTTTAATTTATTCTTTTTTAATTTTCATCAGATAAGTTTCATGGCGGGCCTTGTGTTCAGGCATGGTGATCGGAGCCTCAGATTTGTTCCAGTGTAGCTCTTTTGTTAAATTGGAGCCAATCGCCTAGGATTTGGAGAGCATGTGGAAAGCAGAAATCTATTAATTCGAAAGAAGGACACCGTTCTCGATAAGGCCACAGAAGAGGCTTGACTAGGATTTTAGATCAGGTGTAAGTTGGCTTTTGCAATTCAAATTCTCGCTAATGGCGACCAAGTTGGAATCCGATAGCTAAAGCACGAAACAACCATTGGCATTGAATTCAAATTCTTTCTGAGCTTTAATTGTGTTGTGAAAAACGATGTCTTTGTAACAAGTATTAATGGTTTTTTGATGATCAAAAACCAAACAAGGGTTAACGGAAAAGAAAACAAGAAGAAGAAGAAGAAGATAACACGAAGGAACAACAAGGATTGGGCAAATAAAATTCTGTTTACTATTCACTTTCTCATTAACGTCACAAATGATTACAAGTGAATATCACAATTTGCCACACTCAACAAACTGAGTGTACTAGCCTATTTATAGACTAACTAGGTAACTTGCAGCCTAAGAAACCTAAACATTGGATCCTTAACACATGGCCCAATTCGACAGAATAATTCGACAGTACATATTAGAACAGACTTCGACTACAATATGTAACAATCAGGCATCAGCATGTGAACAAGCTTCGACTGCATGCTTGCCTCTTGTCGAAAAACACATGAAAGCACTCCTTCGACACAGCATGAGTTCGACCCAAGTCTCACAAATCTCCACCTTGGATCTAACTCAGCAACAAGGAATCAACTAGCTTTCATCATGCAGCTTTATCAACTGCATACAGTGGAAGAACTTGCAACTTGGCAACGTCTTGGTGATCTTATCAGTAGCATTGTGTTCAGTCGAAACCTTCAGCACCTGGACTTCACCACGCTCGATGATCTCTCTGACGAAGTACAGCCTCACATCAATATGCTTAGTTCGCTCATGATAGGTTGAATTCTTCGACAGGTGTATTGCACTTTGACTATCACATTTAACAGTGATACTTCGACCTTGAAGTTTCAGCTCCTTTGCAAAACCTTCAAGCCACAATGCTTCCTTCACAGCTTCAGTGAGGGCAATATATTCAGCTTCAGTGGTTGATAAGGCAACAACCTTCTGAAGCGTCGCTTTCCAACTGATTGTTGTACCAAACATTGTGAAAACATATCCAGAAATAGACTTTCTGGAATCCAACCTGCATAATCTGAGTCAATAAATCCTACGATTTCGACTATGCTATCACCATCACAGGCTCCACGATAAATCAAGACTCTTTTCAGAGACCCATTTATGTACCTGAGAATCCACTTTACAGCTTGCCAGTGCACCTTTCCAGGATTGGCCATATACCTGCTCACAAGGCTCACTCCATATGCTATGTCTGGCCTCGTACAGACCATAACATACATCAAAGAACCCACTACACTAGCATATGGAATGCTATTCATATAGATTCTTTCAGCTTCAGTACTCGGACTTTGAGTAGTACTAAGCTTAAACTGAGGATTTGTAGATGTCACAACAGGCTTTGAATTTGACATACCAAACTTGTCGAGAAGCTTCCGTAGGTATGTCTCTTGAGATAAGCACAACTTCGACTGCTTTCTATCTCTTCGGATATCAATCCCAAGAATCCTAACGGCAGCTCCCAGATCCTTCATTTCGAACTCCTTACTGAGTTCAACCTTCACCTTCGTTACATCCTCAACACTGTTGCTAGCTATGAGGATATCATCCACATACAGTAACAACATAACAAGTGAGTTTCCAGGTCGAAATCTGAAGTAAACACAGTGATCGAACCGACTTCTAGTGAAACCAAGGTGTGCCATGAACTTGTCGAATCTCCTATTCCACTGTCGAGGAGATTGTTTCAGGCCATACAAAGACCTATTCAACTTGCACACAAAATCTTTTTTACCCTTTTCTGCATACCCTTCAGGTTGACGCATCAGGATCGTTTCATCTAGATCACCATACAGAAATGTTGTCTTCACATCCATTTACTCAAGTTCCAAGTCGAACTTTGCCACCATGACCAACAACATTCGAATGGATCTATGCTTTACAACAGGTGAGAACACATCATTGAAGTCAACACCTTCTTTCTGAGTGAACCCCCTAGCAACCAGCCTCGCCTTAAAGCGCTTCGACATCACTCCTTTGATTCCTTCCTTGACCTTGAAAATCCACTTACAACTGACTAACCTTGCTCCTGCAGGTTTCTCAATCAACTCCCAAGTGTTATTATCATGTCGTCATTCATGGCTTTTCGCCATTCAGTCTTGTCTCGACTCCTTATAGCTTCCTTCTCTAGGTTCTTCGTCAAGTACCTCACTTGTAGAGATTAAGGCAAAATCTATAAGATCTGCATAACCAAGTCTCTGAGGTGGCTTGATGACTCTTCTCGGCCTATCTCTTGCCAGTAGGTAGTCATCGACAGTTTCCTCAGCCTCTTCAGCGTCTTGCTCTTCGACTTCATCAGGGCTAAGCACTTCAGCATCACTATGCTCCACCTCAACAGGCATCTCTACCTGTTCCAGCTCCTCTTCATAGATTTCTGCACTTCGACCAACATCACCAGTTTTCTTGAAAGCTATTTCGACTTCATTGAAAACTACATCACGACTTGTGATACATCTTCTGTGACCTGGTTCTAGGCACCACAACTTATAACCCTTGACTCCCTCAGGATATCCAAGGAACATACATCTCAGAGCTCTAGGTTCGACCTTGTCTTGCCTACTGTGAGCATAGGCTAAACAGCCAAATACTCTCAGTTTGTCGAGATCTGGTGGATGACCCGACCAAACTTCTTCAGGTGTCTTCATTCTCAGCGCAGTCGAGGGACATCTATTTATCAGATAAGCTGCTGTCGAAACAGCCTCTGCCCAAAACACCTTTTTCAATTTAGCACTAACCAACATGCATCTAACCCTTTCAAGGATTGTTCGATTGAATCTCTCAGCAAAGCCATTTTGTTCAGGAGTACCTGCTACAGTCTTATGCCTTGCAATCCCAGACTCAACACAGTAACTGTCGAACGCTTCGTTGCAGAACTCAAGGCCATTGTCGGTTCTCAACCTCTTAACCTTTCTGCCAGTTTGAGTTTCGACCAGAACCTTCCAACTTTTGAAAATCTCAAAAGTTTCATCCTTCGTCTTGTAAATGAATACCCATAGCTTTCTGGAATAGTCATCAACGATGGATAGAAAATACCTTGCACCTGAGTGTGAAGGATTCCTTGTAGGCCCCCAAAGATCAGCATGAATATAATCCAGGGATCCATGTGTTCTTTGCTTGCCTTTGTTAAACTTCGCCCTACAGGATTTACCAAATACACAAGATTCACAAAACTCCAATTTTTCGACTTTGTCACCACCTAGCAGGTTCTGCTTCCCCAATTCGACCAGGCCTCTTTCGCTGACATGGCCCAATCTTATGTGCCATAAATCTGTCTTCAACACAAGTTTCATGGATGCAACATTTGTCGAACCACTTACAACCTCAGCCTCAAGGGTATACAAGCCTTGTTTCTTCACGCCTCTCAAGACTTCCTTCGACCCCTTCATGAATTTCAGGATACCTTGCTCTCCTTTGAAAGCATATCCTTTCTTGTCGAATTCACCAAGAGAAATTAAATTCCTCTTAAGGTCAGGTATATACCTAACCCCAGTCAATAACTTCATTGACTCATCATGGAGCTTGAATCTAACAGATCCAATACCTGCAATCTTGCAAGCTTTATTGTTCCCCAGCAGCACTGATCCACCATCTTGATCACATAATTCTTCAAACACATTCTTGTTTGGAGTCATATGCCAAGTACATCCAGAATCCATAATCCACTCTTCGCAAGAGTTGCTGCTCGACACCATAAGGACATCAGATGATTCATAACCATCTTGCACAATAGCTGCATTCCCAGTGTCCTTACCTTCATGATTATTCAGGCGCTCAGGGCACACTTTTCTTGTGTGACCCTCCTTCTTACAGTGATAACATTTAATACTAGACATATCACCACCATAAGACTTTTGTTGAACCTTACCTTTCTTCTTGTCAAACCTACCATCTTTCTTTGACGGTCTTCCTTTCACGGACAACCCTTCATCAACTGATGATGGTTTCTGCTCCTTTCTTTCGTTTAAATCCTTCGAATACAAGGCTGCTTGAACTTCTTCAAAGGTCAGAAACTCTCTTCCATACAAGAGGGTTTCTTTGAAGTGTGCATGCGTTCTTGGCAAAGCACACAACAACAACAATGCTTGATCTTCATCATCGATCTTCACATCAATATTTTCAAGATCAAGAATCAGCTTGTTGAACATATCCAACTGCTCAGCCAAAGCTTTGTCTTCACTCATCTTGAAAGAATACAGGGCTTGCTTCAGGTAGAGACGATTCACTAGAGATTTGGTCATTTCCAAACTTTCAAGTTTCACCCATAATCCTGACGTCGTAGTCTCCTTTGATACCTGCCGGAGAACCTTATCACCAAGACTCAACAATATTGCGCTGTGTGCTTTCTCGATCATTGCCGTTTTTTCTCTTTCCGTCAACGCAACATCCATGGCTGCTTGTCCCTTCAACGCTTCCAAACAACCCTGCTGCACCAGTAGGGCTTTCATCTTCAAACGCCACAGGCCAAAATCGTTCACTCCGGTGAACTTTTCAATCTCATACTTTGTTGAAGACATCTTCTCCACGCTCATCGCACCAATTTGTTATGAAAAACGATGTCTTTGTAACAAGTATTAATGGTTTCTTGATAATCAAGAACCAAACAAGGGTTAACGGAAAAGAAAACAAGAAGAAGAAGAAGAAGATAACACGAAGGAACAACAAGGATTGGGCAAATAAAATTCTGTTTACTATTCACTTTCTCATTAACTTCACAAATGATTACAAGTGAATATCACAATTTGCCACACTCAATAAACTGAGTGTACTAGCCTATTTATAGACTAACTAGGTAACTTGCAGCCCAAGAAACCTAAACAATTGGATCCTTAACACAAGGTCCAATTCGACATAATAATTCGACAGTACATATTAGAACAGACTTCGACTACAATATGTAACAATCAGGCATCATCATGTGAACAAGCTTCGCCTGCATGCTTGCCTCCTGTCGAAAAACACATGAAAGCTCTCCTTCGACACAGCATGAGTTCGACCCAACTCTCACAAATTGATTTGCTGCTGTAATATGGAGAATACGAGTAGACTCCTATATGGGATGTCTTGTTTATCTGATTTGCTAGGTGTAAATATTAATTCATAGAATGATAGTTGCTGGTGGGGTTGGCTGGGAGTTCTTTTGGAGCCTTTTTATCAAGCGTGAAGTATTCCAGTTTAGCTGTGTGTGGCAGGAGTCATGTTCCTTCAGTATGCCTTAGTACATAAGCTAAGCATCATATCATCTTCGTAGTGATCTATTCGAGGTATATGCGCTTCCTCTGATTGTTGTTCTTATAGCAGGATCTTGTCACCAGTATATATCTAAGTGATATTTCCCATTGCTTCTTGTGAGTTGGTGGTGGTCTGCAGTTTTTATAGATCTTATCGGTGGCGAGGATGTCGGTTACCGCATTAGCATATTATCATTTTTGCATGTTCTGATTTGGTGGCTGGATTTGGGTGTGCGGTGTTTTGTTATGCTTCTTGCTTTGGGTCTTCAACATTTGTTTTAGGCCGTTTGAGCAAGTGTAGGAGTTCTGCGTGGGCGTAGCTTGTGTTTTGCTGTCCAAGATTTTTTATATGAGGATGGTGGCATGTGTAGGTTTTGATAGTGTTATTTCCATTAATTGTGGAATTCTGAGGTAGTCTTGTTTTCCTTCCGGTTAATTCCGGTAATTTCGCTCAGTGCAATTTCTTTGCAGCATTGTTGCAGGGTGTTATGTTAGTTCTGGGTGTTATGCTTGCAGGATTCTTGTGCCTGTTAGCTTTTGGTGGTTTTTTAGCATGTTGTCTGTTAGGTGATTACTTTGTAATCTTATATGGACATCATTGTACTTTTGCTATGCCATATCTTATGCCTTGTGTTTAAATAAACTTTTGCTTGTTAAAAAAAAACATAAATATAATTATTCAACGCTTTAATAGTATGGAGACACGTGAGCTCCGGAAGGTGATGCTTCCGGATTAAATGAAATCGCACCAACTCGTTGCCTCGAGTGCACCGCCCTCTCCCTACGAACAGACGTATACACGATCGTGCCTCAATCTATCTTAATTTTCACCTATTGTACCTATAACACAAACCAGAAAATCATATCAAAATCAAGTAAAATCCTATGAGGCATATAAACTACTCAGAACTTGGTAAGAGCATAAATATCGGATGGTTTGTAACGTTCCTTCACAGCTTTTTAAGTGCTGGTGTCAGAAGCTTTTGGATATTTCACAATTTTAACCGTTCTCACATGTACAACGCTTTTGTATTAACCAACGCTTCTTATCATTAATTGTATGCATTTCCATTTATTTTTTATTTAAAAAACTGCAACATTTGTTATACTGCAACAGTAATATATGTAAACGGTAACAAATTTCAATATTAATATAGTAATAAATTTAAAATCCAACGGTAATAAATTTCAATTTTAAATAGTAATATTTATTTATTATTAGTATAAATAGATTGCTATTTCATCCATATTTCACTCACATCTAGTTTAAATTTGACTAATTTATTTTATCTCATTTTAGTTTTTGTCTACATATTTCTTTTCACAATGAATCCCAATCAAAATAATACTTGGTCCAATTTTATGCAAAATGAAGGAAGTCCTCCTAGTATTCCAAATCAACAAAACAACTCATATTTTGGAAATGCACCTCTTATCCCAAATCCAAACCATAATCCAAATTTTCAAAACTCTTTTTTTATCCGAAATCCACAAAATGACCCTCCCTTTGGAAATTACCCGTATCATACACCACCTTATCCATATCAATATCAACAATTTCAATCTCAATCAATTAACCCCAATATGCCTCATGTGGTTCAAATAGGTAGTACTGATGTGCAATCAAATGATCAAGAACATGAAACACCACAATTTTGTACTCAAGTTAGTATAGAAAATACTAACCTTGTTGAAGAAGTTGCATCTGCACCGGTTGTGAATACATCTAAACAAAGGTTCCAACAAAAAGAGGATGAAATTCTTATTCAGTCATGGCTCAACATTTCAAAGGATTCAATTGTTGGGGTTGATAAAAAAGGAGATAGTTTTTGGAAAAGAATTGGCGAAGCTTTTAACAAGCATCGTGACATCAATTACAAAGAGAGAAAACCGATGGCACTAAAAGGGAGATGGCATAAAATAAATCCATCTGTACAAAAGTTTGTTGGATGCTACAAACAAGCTGTATCTACACAGAAAAGTGGGAGCTCTGAGAACAATATCATGCAAGCTGCGTATAAAATTTATTTTCAAGATGAAGGTGAAAAGTTTACATTTAAGGCTGCATGGAGATTATTGAAAGATGAACCTAAATGGCTCGCGGGTTCATCAGAAGCTTCTGCAAAAAGAACAAAGAATTCAACTTCAGGAGCATATTCCTCATCTTCTAATCCACTAACACCAACGAGAAACGAATATAATCCACCATCACCTACTCTGTCACGTCGTCCAATTAGTCAAAAGGCAGCCAAAAGGAAGGAGAAAGAAAAGCTTGTGGAAATGTCTTCTACTCCTAATGTTAAATATGATTCTTTGAAAGATGACTTCAAAAAAAAATTTGATTTGATGTCAATGTTTGCACGAGACTATGCACGTATTGAAGGTGAAAAAGTCGAGATAGAGAGAAAAAAGGTTGATGCAAAGATTAAGAAGGCTGAGAGTGAAGAGGAAAGATTAAAGATGAATGATCTGCAGACACTATCAAAAGATACATCAAATATGGATACAAGACAACTAAAAACACATGAAATGTTGTGTGACATGATTAGAGAAAAATATGGATTTAATTAGTATGATTATGTATTTTGGATTTAATTGATATGAACTTAATTAGTATGATTATGTATTTTGGATTTAATTGATATGAACTTAATTAGTATGATTATGTATTTTGGATTTAATTGATATAAACTTAATTAGTATGATTATGTATTTTGGATTTAATTGATATGAACTTTATTAGTATGATTATGTATTTTGGATTTAATTGATATGAACTTAATTAGTATGATTATGTATTTTGGATTTAATTGATATGAACTTAATTAGTATGATTATGTATTTTGGATTTAATTGATATGAACTTAATTAGTATGATTATGTATTTTGGATTTAATTGATATGAACTTAATTAGTATGATTATGTATTTTGGATTTAATTGATATGAACTTAATTGGATTTAACTCAAACTAGCCGTTATTCAAACTAGCCGTTATTCAAAGTCAAACTAGCTGTTATTCAAACTAGTCTTATAAATAGTATTAACACGCACACTAAGCTTCACAATACTTCTTTTCATTGTCTACCTCTTTCATTCTCTACAATTTATTATCATCTTCTACTCAATATCAAACTTTTTTTACATGGATCCTTCCAATCCTTCCCACATTGCAAAAATGTTCATGGATTATATGAATGATGATATGGATGAAGAACTTGTGAGGCTGTTTATGAAAGAAGAAGCCTCGAGCTCTAAAAGGCCTAGACGTCAAAGAAGGAATATAGAGAGGAATCGTGAAGAGGGACATGATCGATTGTTCAATGATTATTTTTCTGAAACTCCAGTATTCACGAATGAACAATTTCGTCGAAGGTACCGAATGCAGAAACATGTGTTCCTTCGTATCGTTGAAGCTCTAGGTCAACACGATGAATATTTTCGAATGATGGTTGATGCAACTAGTAGGTCAAGTCTTTCACCATTACAGAAATGCACTGTTGTTATCCGTATGTTAGCATATGGAACATTTGCTGATAGCGTGGATGACTATTTGAGAATTGGTGAAAGCACAACACTAAAATGTGTTGATAAGTTTACAAAAGGAGTGATCAACATCTTTGGGGCACAATATTTACGAAGGCCAAATGCTGAAGACATTGAACGCTTAATGCGAATGGGGGAGGCACGAGGATTTCCAGGTATGTTAGGAAGCATTGATTGTATGCATTGGGAATGGAAAAATTGTCCAGTTGCATTGAAAGGGCAGTATGTTCGAGGCGATCATGGGAAACCAACTGTTATGCTTGAAGCAGTGGCTTCACAAGACTTATGGATTTGGCATGCATTCTTTGGGGTAGCGGGTTCAAACAACGATATTAATGTGTTGAACCAATCCAATGTATTTAATGATGTTCTGGAAGGACGGGCTCCCGAGGTTCATTATACAATCAATCGCACTGAATACAACAAGGGCTATTATCTATCAGATGGTATTTATCCTGAATGGGCAACGTTTGTGAAAAGTATCCCGATGCCACAAGGGGATAAGAGAAAATTGTTTGCCCAACATCAAGAAGGTGCAAGAAAGGATATTGAACGAGCATTTGGAGTTCTCCAATCCCGATTTGCAATCATACGTAACCCAGCACGATCTTGGCACTTAGACACACTCCAGCGCATAATGAATACATGCATCATATTACACAACATGATTGTTGAAGATGAACGTGCCACATATGGTGGAAATTTTGATTTTTCTTATGATCATTTGAGTAATGACGCGACAATATTGCCGAATGATTATAATATTGATTTTCAAGAGTTCCTACGCAGAAGATTTGATGTTCGTAATAAACAAGTTCATCGACACCTTCAACAAGATTTGATAGAGCATATATGGCAACGTTATAGGCAGGAGAATGACAACAATTAAAAATTGTTTTAAATATATCGCTTTCTTGTATTTTGTGCTAGTAATTTATATTAACGTTTATGTTTTTTAATGTATTTTTTTAATAAATTTATTTGTGTCATGTATTGTGTTTTTTAATATATATATATATATATATATATATATATATATATATATATATATATATATTACTTTGATTTATTTTAAATGTATAATTTTTTACTGTTTTTGATATATTTGAATTAAAATGTTTCAATTATATTTTTATATAATATATATGTGGGGAATGTTTGAGATTTGGTGAGATCCATTTTAGAGTTTTTGATAGGTTGTATGGATATTTGAAAAATATAGTAGAGTTGTTTAGAAAATGAAAAGGTGTAATATAATATAAAAAATTGAGTGAGTCTCATTTAAAGAATTCAAATGAGGATGATGGATGTGGATGCTCTAAGTAAAGTTTGTTTTACTGACTAAATAATTTTGAAATTGTATTCGCGTCTTGAATGTTGATACTGTAGAGAATCATGGCCAGGGCCGGCCCTAGGGGTAGGCCACCAAGGCTACCCGCCTAGGGCCTCAAAATTTTACTTTATATTTATTTGAGTTTAATAAATTGATTTTTTTAAAATTATTTTATTTACCAATTAAATAATAATACTTATTTAAAATATATAATAATAATAACCATTTTTTTAAATTTTGCATTGTTTTTCAATTATAACTTTTTTAACTAATGATAAGAGTGTTTAGATGAATTAATTTTACTATTAATTAAAAATAAAATGTTAAATAAAATTAATTATAATAATTTAATGCTTTTACATCTTAAAAAATATAAATAATATTAATTTCAAAAAATTATTTTTATTATATTAAAAATATTTAATTTTAAATTCTACCTTAGGCCTCGAAATGTGTTGGGTCGGCCCTGATCATGGCTAACTGTCGCCGATGCGGCCTAACATGCTGCCTTTGTCGCAGACATTTATTTAAAACTCCTGCATCATAATAAGAATGAACAGCTACACAGCCAATTAACTTGAATCATTTGGCGAGATCCATCATATCTGAGATCGACCAATGACATCAATTTCATTTTTGCAATGCATTCTTCATGCACAAGGCCTAAACAACATTATTTGTTAGATATATAAATGATTAAATGCTAATCATTCAGGGTCCTTCAACTAGGATACAACTGTCAACCCCATTTTCTTATAGAACTTCAATTCATTTTTTTATTTGGATTTTGTACTAAAATAACCTTTTTCTAAAGGAAAATTAACTTAATTTTCTATCCTGCGATTTGAGACAAAAATATTTTGGACATAGATAATTAAATTTCAGTAAAAATTTTAAACCGGGTACCTATCTTATCTAACAAAGTTGGTGAAACAATTAGAGTCAGTCACCTACAAAAATTCACCATGGATATATAATCTAGAAACTTCAGCCAAAAATAGAAAACGATGGTTGTCAGTACAAAGGTTTACAAGCACTACAAGACTTGCGTTTTATCTGTCTTTGTTTTACCATCTTTCATTGATTCATTCCAGTCGATTCTTCTTCTTTCTGTTTCGATTGAAGTCATCGATGGACTCTTCTTCAGTAGATATTCTCTTGACAGAGTGTTCTTTTTCATCACCACTACAAGCAACGCCTCTCAAATCAGGTACATGATATAACTCCAATTTTTCGTCAACCGGTCCATCATATATGAGATAAACTGATGTCTTCTCCACAATGAAACTATTCTCAAAAACAAAGACAATCTCCAATTTGTTACCGGATTCCATACTTGATACTATCCTCTGCCCCTCTTCATCTTCAAGGGAGGCTAATGTCTCTCTCTTATAAAGCTGAATTAGGGATGTTCATGGACGGTTAATTTTTATAACCAATTCATAACCATAAATAATCCATATGTTATAACCGGTTATTAAAACCAATTGTCATAACCGGTTTTTATTTTTTAAAATGGTTATAAACCGGTTATTATCCGGTTATACTCATAACCAATTTTATAATTAGTTTTTATTTTATTTTATTTTAAAATCGATTTTTTCAAGATTTTTTTTTCAAAAAAAAAATATTTTTTAAAGAAAAAATATTTATGTTCAAAAATAAAAAATATTTTTTTCTTTAATTTTTGGAAAAAATATATATATTTTTAAAAAAAAAAAATTCATTTTTTAAAATTTTTGAAAAAAAAATATTTACTGAAAAAAAATAAAATATATATATATTTTTTTCAAAAAAAAAATAATTTTATTTTTAAAAAAATATATATTTTTTAAAATAAAATTTTTTTTTTCAAAAAAAAATATCTTTTTTCAAAAAAAAAATTTTTTTGAAAAAAATTTTAAAGTTTTTTTTTTTTATAAAAAAAATTGACTAATTTGGTTTTTATTTTGGATATGGATGTCCAAATTATGGATTTGGTTAAAACCATATTAAAAATATATCCAAAATATGGATTTGGTTAAAACCATATTAATAATTAACCAGTTTTTAATAACCGGATTTGAATATGGATATGAATTATTTAAATAATCGGTTTATTTGAGCATCGCTAAGCTGAATGGTAGTCTTTGTGTAATTTTTCACTAACACCATTTTAAGGCCATTGGATGCTATTTCATCTTGGGTGGAAGTATAGACAACGCACATCATTGTATTCAAGTTACACCCTTCCACTTGAGGGACTTGAAAAGTTACAGAAGATCCTTCAGAATTAAAGGTTAACCAATTTGGATAACTATCATCGGGGAGAAAACAACCACCACTCCCATTGACATCCATATTCTACAAAAATAAAGATAAGTTAAAAATTTAATTGACAAGTATATTAATACCACCTTATCAATTTATTCAACATTTAAGATATAATTCTCCTCACGGGGTATTTCTCATAATATTTTGAATGTTATGTTTTTCGAAGTTACACATGAATAGTTGCTTGGAATCATAAAACAAACTATTAGTCCCACTTCAAATGATACTAATGACAACTTGTATCACCCTAAAATGTTGAAAACTGTAAGGGTATAACAGTTTCTATCTGTATAAACAAACTTCATGCAAATGATGTCACGCCTCTGCATGCCACCAAATGGATTACTTGTAAATCCAAAATATAATATAACTAGCATGGAAGATGCAAACTCATTTTCTTCTTATGGGTAAGAAGTCTTTATTGTAAATGTCAGCGTAAAATATTTACACCGTCAACCAATAACAACTCATCATTTGTATGACTTTTAACGTAGTTATGAGTAACGTCCGATATTTTAATGGTCGAACAGTTACAATTGGTTGACAATGTTGAAAATATATACGTTGTCATTGCACAATTAGTTTAGTTTAACATTGTAACTTCAAGGGACGAAGTTTAAATCCCCCGACGGTTGTTAAATGGTCATTAGTACCCCTTTAATTCAATAAAATTACTCACTTTTAAAATTAAATTAAAAAAAATCTTACATGCATTTTTGAGGCAATCGTTACCTCACAAACTGATTTTGTAGGATTGAGTTAAGTCCAACCACAATTCTAAAATGGCATCAGCGTGAAGTTTATTATTCGTTGGGCCACCACCTATCAGGCTTCTACTATCAGCTCACGTACCATTTGCATATATGCATCAAGAATAGTGATAGCAAAATTTGTGAAAATTTGGTTATTAGTGCTGGTGTGAGGGGGTGTTAAGAGTCCCACGTCAGATAATATATGGTATGATTTTATAAAGTTGAATTAGGCCCAACCACAATTCTAAGAATGTAAAAGTTATTTAGTATCAAATTAGATGCAACCATGCCAAAAAATTTTTAGAGAGAAAAAAAAAGGAGTAAAGACGATAGGTCCTCCACACACTCGCACATATGTCATGTAAGCCGTCAATGACTTACTGATACCAAAATTTGTGAGAATTCGGTCATTATTTTAATTCAAAGTATTTTACACCTATAACAAATAATTGTATAGACTTACATATTTTGTTATTTATATACAAGAATTCAAATGTATGCAGCGATACTCAGATATAGGAAGACATAAAAGGGGGGATAGAGAGAGTGTGTCAAACCTGTAAGATTTTCTCTTTGAGAATATTAGTGACTTGGCAATTCATTCCCATTTGAATTAAAAGAGGCTTCGAGTAATGTTTTGATCC
This sequence comes from Lathyrus tuberosus, assembly GCA_022829125.1. Lineage (NCBI taxonomy): Eukaryota > Viridiplantae > Streptophyta > Magnoliopsida > Fabales > Fabaceae > Lathyrus > Lathyrus tuberosus. The sequence goes on along the minus strand of JALAZF010000574.1, from coordinate 633,543 downwards.
TGAAACATGCATTAGACTACAACATTGAATTAATGTTCGAGTAGTACTATTTGATACTTGTGATGTAGTATCCGTTGATTCTAAATCCTTAGAACCTATGGCATATAAAGCATCCAAAACTATTTTAGCATGTGAAGAAAGATGATCTTCAGATTTGCAATCCATCCAAATACTTTGAATCCATGGAAGGTGGTAAGAAAACGATGACGCTTCACGGGAACCATTACTGAGTACATCACGAGTAACAAGAGATGATGTGGCAGCATTTGTCTGAAATGGCGATGGGAGATTATTTGTTGGTGACATCCAAGACCGAAGGATGGATGGAAACACATCATGTGAAAATTTTTCATAACCGCACAAAGAAATATATCCAATGCTTTTGGACCTTACCACGGAAAAGGGCACTCTTGTTATTGCAGTGTTTTGGACCTCATCTTCCTCTTCCATATTTTCAATCTTCAAACAACCAGAAAGATTTAGAATTTTTAGAAATTTCAACTTATAGATGCTTCTTGGAAGACTACATAGTCTAATGCAGTCTTCTAAATTTATCATAAGAATTTTATTGAGATGTCCAATGCTAGGAGAAACCTTACACAACATTGGACAATCTTTGAGTACTATCTTTTCAAGATTGGGCATGTTTGAAAAGTCAGGGCTTTGAGTGAGACGGTGAGAATGACTTAGATTGAGAATTTTCAGCTTCTCCATCATCTGCAAGAACATAAATATTATTAATGAACTTAAGAAAGACGCTTCAAAAAGCAAATGGAATGAATTACAATATATCACAAACTAAAAGAATGGAAAATAAAACATTTTGATAAGCCTAGGCCACCCATCACCAAGTTTTACACCCGCAGGCAGCGATGTCCAAGGAGTGCAGGATCAAGAGATGCGAATCAGGGGGCGTGACCCTCGGTGAATAGACACACCCATCCAACAGGATGCAGCCCTTGGAACCAAACAGCATCAAAGCTAACAGTCACAACCCTTCAGATTAATTGTACCAATTAGGAACAGATGTTAAATACAGTATAAATAGAAGCAAACCAGAATTAGGAAGGCATTCTGGAAAATTAGGAAGAATTTGAATTGGGAGAGACAGGCTCTCGAAAACCTGAGTTGTAGTATTCCAAAATTATCTATATAAATTTCTATTTTCATCCTTTTCATTTCTGTTCCATTATTGTGTTCTTATCAATTTGGTATCAAAGCACCGACCAGGTGCTTTGCTTCCAACTATGGTGACAACTCGATCTAGTCCCGAAAATCCAGACACAATGGAGAGAATTTTGGAAATGTTGATGACGGACCGACAAAACCGAGATGCAGAACGACAACATTTCAAAACACGCTTTGCACGCCTAGAAGCCATGGTGGAAAATTTATCCAAGCGATCAGAAGATGGCACACCCAAAGGTTCCATCAATGGAGAACATTCAACCAAGGTCCACACCGGAGAAAGAAAAACAGAACGATGGAGAAAATTGACAATCCCCATATACGATGGAGAATCCGATGCTTATGGCTGGATAAATAAATTGGAACACTTCTTTCAAATGAGAGACATCCTAGAAGAAGAGAAAATTCAGGCAGTTATGGTGGCTCTAGAGGGAAAGGCGCTATCGTGGTTCCAATGGTGGGAGAATTGCAATTCTGATATTGGATGGGAAGATTTCAAACTTGCCATTATTGAAAGGTTCCAAACTTCAGCCACTCTCAACCCTTTTGCTGCCCTCCTTGCACTTAAACAAGAAGAAACGGTGGAAGAATACGTTGAACAATTCGAAAAGTTTGCAGGCATGCTGAAAAATGTCGATGAAGAACATTTAAAGGACATTTTTGTGAACGGGCTGAAGGAAGACATTGGGGCAGAAATTAAACTCTACGAACCACCCACTTTTTCAATCATGGTCAAGAAGGCATTAATGATTGAACAAAAAAATAGAGCAATTTGGAAAGGGGGACCGAATGCGCCTTCTAACTCAATTTCAAAATTCAACAACTCGTATCAAAGTCCATCCTATTCGAAGACTGTTACTTATGGTGTTAGCCAGAAAGGTGGGGGAAAAAGTAACGGCCCTTCTAATTCTTTTGCGGGCAGTGTATCCGTGCACAAACCAGAAAACAGCAACCAACCCAGAGGATTTCAACGATTAACCGAAGCAGAACTTCAAGAGAAGAGAAAGAAAGGAGAATGTTTTCGTTGCGAAAAAAAATGGAGCACTTCTCATGTATGCAGAAATAAACAACTTCGGATAATGTTAGTAACAGATGAAGATGATGTTGAAAACTCCGAAGAGGAGCCCGAACCAGAATTTAGAGAAACGCCCCAATTATCCATGAATAGTATTGTGGGATTTACTTCTCGCCGATCCTTGAAGGTTTGGGGAAGCATTAATGATAACAAAGTCATAGTATTGATAGACTGCGGCGCCACCCACAACTTCATTTCGAAGGAACTGGTGGAAAAATTACAATTAGAGGTGGAAGACACCCCATCATACGTTGTAGAAGTCGGAGATGGTCACAAAATCAAAGGTAAGGGAGTATGCCGAAAGGTTCCCTTGAAAGTGCAAGAAGTACAAGTACAACAACAATTCTTCTTGTTTGGCCTCGGAGGCGTGGATGTGGTTTTAGGCATGGAATGGCTAGCAAGCTTGGGAAAGATTAATGCCAACTTTGAACAACTAACGTTGGGCTTCAAGATTAATGGCAGAAATGTGATTTTAAAGGGAGAACCAGAACTTTCAAAGAAAGACGCCTCACTTAATTCTATGTTGAAAGCTTTGCAGCAAGGAGAAGGGTTCCTTATCGATTATCGTCATATTCAAGCAGAGATAGATTGGAAGGATTCAATCCCGTCGGAATTAAAAGATGTGCTACATGATTTCCCTTCCATCTTTGAACCCCCAGAAGGACTTCCTCCTCATCAGCGTCAAGACCATGCCATTCACCTCAAAGAAGGAGCACAAATACCAAATATAAGACCATACAGATATCCTCACTATCAAAAAACAGAAATTGAAAAATTGGTTGCGGAAATGTTAGAAGCGGGAATCATCTGACCATCTACGAGTCCTTATTCTAGTCCTGTCATCCTAGTCAAAAAGAAAGATGGTAGTTGGCGGTTTTGTGTAGATTACAAGGCCTTTAACAAAATCACTATTCCCGACAAATTTCCCTTCCCGGTGATTGAAGAGTTGTTGGACGAAATAGGAGGGGCCAACATCTTTTCAAAACTGGATTTAAGATCCGGATACCACCAAATCAGAATGAAGGAAGAGGACATTGCAAAAACTGCTTTCCGAACACATGAAGGTCATTATGAATTTATGGTACTTCCATTTGGACTTACTAACGCACCTTCTTCTTTTCAATCATTAATGAATGAAGTATTAAGGCCAGTACTCCGAAAATACGTTTTGGTATTCTTCGATGATATCCTAATATACTGCCCGACTATGGAAGAACATAAGCAACATCTGCAAAAAGTATTAATGTTACTCCAACAAAATGAATTGAAGATCAACGGTAAGAAGTGCTCATTTGGCCAAGATAACTTGGAATATCTGGGACATGTTATATCTGCTGGAGGAGTATCCGCAGATCCTAAGAAGTTGGAAGCAATGACATTATGGCCTTTACCCAAGGATGTCACCAGCTTAAGGGGATTTCTAGGCCTTACTGGCTATTATAGGAGGTTTGTTCATGATTATGGAAGAATAGCAAGGCCATTGACCAACCTGTTGAAGAAAAATGCCTTCCAATGGAGTCCGGAGGCACAACTTGCATTCGAACAACTAAAGCAAGCCATGACCAAATTGCCAACTTTAGCCGTACCCAACTTTTCACAGCCCTTTGTGGTTGAAACAGATGCTTGCGGAACCGGACTAGGGGCTGTTCTAATGCAAGAAGGAAGACCCCTAGCCTTTTGGAGTACTACCCTATCAGAAAGGAATCAGAAGAAATCAGTGTATGAACGTGAATTGATGGCAGTCGTAAAAGCAGTCCAGAAATGGCGACACTACTTGTTGGGAAACCATTTTATTATTAAAACTGACCAAAAAAGTTTGAAATTTTTGACAGATCAGAGGATGATCGGTGAGGAACAATACAAATGGATTTCCAAATTAGCAGGATATGATTTTGAAATACAGTACAAACCAGGGAAGGAAAACGCTGCTGCCGATGCCCTATCCAGGAGAAGTTCTTATTATGCCATGACAATCTTACAAATTCACGATTTCGAGGAATGGGCTGAAGAGATCAAACAAGATGTCAAGTTACAGAAAATCATGCAAGACCTAATTATCAATCCTATGTCTCATGCTGGCTACACGTTAAGGGATCAGAAACTATTTTACAAGGAGAAATTGGTGTTGTCCAAATCGTCCTCCAGAATTCCCATCATTTTAAAAGAATTCCATTCATCCTTGGTAGGAGGACACTCAGGAATCTTCAGGACTTATAAAAGAATAGCAGATCTAGTTTATTGGGAAGGGATGAAAACCGACATCAAAAATTTCGTTGCAGCTTGCGAAGTCTGTCAAAGAAACAAAAGCGACAACTTATCACCAGCAGGACTGCTATAGTCATTACCAATTCCTACTCAAGTATGGACAGACATTTCGATGGATTTTATTGGAGGACTACCCAAATCCATGGGGAAGGATACAATTCTGGTGGTGGTTGACCGGCTCACCAAATATGCCCACTTCATACCATTAGGGCATCCTTACACCGCTACCGATGTTGCTGCAGTTTTTCTACAAGAAATTGTAAGATTGCATGGATTTCCGTCTTCCATTGTTTCAGATCGCGATCCTTTGTTTTTAAGCAATTTTTGGAAAGCCCTTTTTAAAGCAGCAGGAACACAACTAAAATTCAGTTTGGCATACCACCCTCAAACGGATGGACAAATGGAAGTTGTCAATCGATGCTTGGAAGTTTATTTACGATGCTTAACAGGTACTAAGCCAAAGAAATGGGTCTCTTGTCTTCCCTGGGCAGAATTCTGGTTTAACACCAATTATAATGCTTCAAGCAAAATGTCCCCTTTCAAAGCGTTGTATGGACATGATCCACCTCACATTCTTAAGGGATCCACCATTCCTTCCCGCCTTGAAGAAGTCAACAAACTTACAATTGCTCGGGATGAATTATTGGCGGCTCTGAGAGAGAACTTGTTGAAGTCCCAAGATGTCATGCGTGCAAATACCAACAAACACCGCCGAGATATAGAATATGAAATCGGTGATTGGGTGTTCTTGAAGATGCAACCTTACAGGAGAAGATCCTTGGCTAAAAGGATTAATGAAAAACTCTCCCCTCGATTTTATGGTCCTTTCCAGGTGTTAAAAAAAGTGGGTGTTGTTGCTTACAAATTGGATCTTCCATCTCACAGTAAAATTCATCCAGTCTTTCATGTCTCTCTCCTTAAGAAGGCCATTGGTGACTCTTTCCAATCACAACCTTTACCACCGATGCTATCTGAGGATCAGGAATTACAGGTTTATCCGGACGCTATTTTAGATATTCGTGAGTTACAACCTGGCAACGTGGAAGTCTTAGTTAAATGGCAAAATCTCCCTACAAGTGAAAATAGTTGGGAATCTGTGGCTAAATTACAAGAGGTCTTCCCAGATTATCACCTTGAGGACAAGGCGAGTCTTTTAGGCGGGGGTATTGATAAGCCTAGGCCACCCATCACCAAGTTTTACACCCGCAGGCAGCGATGTCCAAGGAGTGCAGGATCAAGAGATGCGAATCAGGGGGCGTGACCCTCGGTGAATAGACACACCCATCCAACAGGATGCAGCCCTTGGAACCAAACAGCATCAAAGCTAACAGTCACAACCCTTCAGATTAATTGTACCAATTAGGAACAGATGTTAAATACAGTATAAATAGAAGCAAACCAGAATTAGGAAGGCATTCTGGAAAATTAGGAAGAATTTGAATTGGGAGAGACAGACTCTCGAAAACCTGAGTTGTAGTATTCCAAAATTATCTATATAAATTTCTATTTTCATCCTTTTCATTTCTGTTCCATTCTTGTGTTCTTATCACATTTACATTAGTGTAGAGTTATTTTTTAAAACTTCAATGTCAATGGAAAATATTTGAAACAAGGCGAATTTTTGCATATAATGTGGCAAAAATTATTAACCAGTATCTGAGAATTCCACCGAGAGTTCATACATTTGAAATTAGAAATATAAAATTTTAAGTTTCTTTAATCAAATAGTAAACAAAGGAACCATTTTTGCCCCTTCTTTTTGCTATATCAAAATTTTCACAAAACATTTAGGTGGTAAAGTTTCAATTATATGTTTGACCGGCAGAAGTTTTAGTGGCTTTAATGGTGGTAGACTAAATATGTAGATAAAACCCACTTTATAAGTAATTGTAGTATCTAGGAAACTTAATTTTGATTCATGCTTAATGCAAAACTTCCTTACACTATATACTGCTATATGTTTACAAAAGTTTCATTATCGTAACAAGGACTAAAAAATTAATTATTATCCTGAAAGGCCGTTATTTTTAAATTTAAATTTAAACCATAAAAATAAGAAGTCATAATATAATAACTCATGAAGTGTGAAAAACTAAAATAAAAAATAATACCATAGTCTTATTCCAACGAAGATCGACATTACTATTCTCTAACTCGATGGAAACCAAATTTTCTCGATAGAAATTTGTAGGGATGTGACGTAATCCATTCCATGACAGCCATCTCAGATCTCTTGAAACATATTCAAAATCTCCGTCAAGTTTTACCTCTGCAAGTTGAAGTAATCTGAGCCTTTTCATCTTCTGAAATGCTTTGGTGCTAAAACTTTTTGCATTTGCACTAGGCAGCTTCAAAGCAAGTCCCATAACACTTTTTTTTCCCTAACGCTAATGGACCAAAAAGCAAAAGCATGCAAAAAAATTTAAGCAACAAGGCAGGTATAAAAATTGCAATGAAACCAATCATTTGTTACTAGCTAGAAGTCAGGAAACACAAAAAGATTCACAACCAAACAAATTTTGAAAGATATCGTGATAACAAAACAAATAGAAGCGTACAATTATAAATGCTTCTTTTAAATTCTTAAACTTTAGACATTTTCAATTCATAATTAAAAAGAAAGAAAAGAATAGTATATTAAGTTCTTACAATTTGTCTTGATAATATGTCAATCACATCCCCTGAAACCACAACCTGCTACGCTTTTCAGGCACCCTTGGTGATTCCTCGCGAATGATTTCTCTTCCCATATCTCTCAGCAAATCATGCATTCCAATCATGTTCTTATCATCAACCGTCACAAGGCTACGCTCAACGAGGATGTTTATTCCAATTTCTGCAGAAAGTCCGCAGTCATTTAATATAAGTATAACGTCACTTCGGTCCATCCCAATAAAGAAACAAGCTATGTCAAGGAATATTTCTTGTTCATCATTGTCATTTAAACCATCATAGCTTATTCTTAACTTCTTATAAACTTGACTATTAGGAATTCTTTTGAGTTTCTCCAATACAAGCTCCCAATCCAATTTCGTCTTATTAAACAAATGTGACCCAAGGACTTCGAGAGCTAGTGGCAATCCCCCAGAATATTCAACTACATTTTTGGAAATTGTAACAAAATCTCCTGTAGGACTTGCTTGTTTGAATGCATTCCAACTAAAAAACTCAATTGATTCACCTTCATTCATTATTGACATTTCGTATATATTGTCAACTCTCCCTTTAAGTAAAGGCATATCTCTGGTAGTGATGATTATTATACTTCCAGGACCAAACCATTCATGACTTCCACAAAAAGTATTCAATTGGTCTAACGTATTCACATCATCAAGTACAATAAGTACTTTTTTTCTACTGAGTTTAGATTGTAATGTGTTTATTCCAGACTCAATGTGTGGTATCTTCATTGTTGTTTCTTTGAAGATATCAAATAGAAGTTGTTCTTGTAAACCCACTAGTCCAGCAATTTTCTCCTCAGTTTCCCTAATATTAGCAAGGAAGCTCCTCCCTTCAAAATTGTGGCCAATTTTATTGTAAATGGCTTTCGCTATGGTTGTTTTGCCAATTCCCCCCATGCCCCACATCCCTAGAAGCAGAACTTCATTTGACTGAATGGGTAGAAGTTGAATGACATCTTGCACTCGAGATTCAACTCCCACAGGATTATGTGCAATAAACAAGTCTGCCTTATTCAGTAAATGTGAAATTTTGTCAACAATTCTTTTGATATCCTCACTTTCATTCCTACACACATAGAATGTTTATATGTACATACGCATACATGTTCACATATACCAAATGTAGAGGGGAAGTTTGTGTAAGAAAATTATACCTGGAGTTCAGTATTACAAACCCTGCGATGCTAGCTGCCTCGCGAAGAGTGTCTGCCCAAATTTTTAGCAATTCGATCGGACGGAGTTCCTTTGTAATTTTCTCAAAAAGACGTTGAAAAGCTACTCCAAAATCGTCTTTCAGATGACGCACTTCAGAGGGATCTAAATGGTAGAACACTGGCACAACCACCTGCCCTATGGTTCTTTGACACTCCATTATCTTTACCAACTCATCCATACACCATCGAGAATCGGGATAATTTACTGAGAACACAATTACAGAAATTTGACAGCGCTTAATTACCAGTGATAATGATGTTGAAATGTGATCTCCTCTTTGAAGGTCATTATCGTCAATAAAAACAGTAATTCCGGCATTGTGAAGAGCAGTATAGAGATGTGAAGTAAAGGAAGCGCGAGTATCTTTTCCTCTGAAACTTAAGAACACGTCATAGGTCTTTACCGGTTCAGGTTCAGGTTCCGGTTCATAATCTATAATAATAATAATAATAAAAAGAGTGAAAAAGAATCAACAAATGTATAACTTCAAACTGAGTTCATGTAAATAAAATAATCCATTCATCACCTTGTTTCTTTGATGGAAGTTGCGATTTTGATGAGGATGGAGAAGGATCTTCATTCTCCATCTTAATGGATCGGAAAATGGCGGAAGAGAAAAGGCGAGGGCGAAACCTTTCTAACAACAGGTTTAAAACTCCAAATTTCAGAAGAATTGAAAAAGGATGGAAAGCAAGAGGATAAGAAATTGTGTGGACTTCAAGTCGTCAATGTCTTTGAGTCAACATTAGCGCGGCAGAGATCATAAAAATTCCACTCAAAAGTTTAATCGGTGGGTCCAAAATAATTGACATTATTTGGTTGAGATTAATCGGAATACTGTAGTGTAAAACTACTTTACACCGATATCTAATTAAAATATATCATTTTGACATATGAGGAGAGAAAAATATGAAAGAATTAGTTATTAAAATAGTTTAATTATAATTTAGTTATTTTTATTTTTAATTTCATAATTATGTGTCAAAATAATTCATTTTAATTGGATGTCAGTGTAAAATAGTTTTACACTGACAATGTATTCCAATTAATCTCTATTTGATTTTATTCTATTTTAATCTATTCTTTTACTATAATATAATAATACTAATAATTTAATAATTCTAACATAAGTATAATAAATACTCCTTATTAAAATAAATAAATCCTTAAGTTAATGTTATACTTATTTTAGTAACCATTAACATAAGTATAAATAATATAATACTAGTAATTCAAAATTTTCAAAATTTTAGGGTGTGTTTGTTTCGGTGCTAGAAAAAAAAATTTCGGGAATCTGAGGCTGAAAATAATTATTCCAATGTTTGGTAGATGGGAAAGAAAAAAAATGCCTTGGAATAAATAATTCCCAGGAATAAAATTTACTCATAAAATTATGAATATTTATTCTCATGTCAAAGGGTGAGAATCATATATTCCCTTGGGAATAAAAAATAACCAACTATAACTACTCACTTTCATATTATTTCAACACATTATTTTATATTTTTAAAATTTTAAAATTATAATTAAATCAATTTTAAAATTATTCCTTGGAACCTTAATTATTTACCAAACAAATTGATGGGAATAAAATTCCTAGGATTAACATTCCTAGAAATGATATTCCTGGGAATATAATTTTAATCTCTCAAACAAATACACCCTTAATGATATGAAACTGTATCATAGACAATTTTACCTTCTTGAAAATTGTGACGCATTATCAATAATTATGCTAAATTGGAATGGGAATGAGATATAAAAAAAATTGAAATTGAGATAATCAAGGAATTGGTTTTTGATAAAGAAACCAAAACTTAAAAATTTACAAAATAAATTATCAAAACTTAAGAATTTATTAGATTAAGAAGCAAAGACCGAACAGGGTTACTAGATTGCAAGAAAATAAACAGAGTCGTGAATGCGGAGTTATGATTAGTTATAGTAGCTATTATTGTTCGTTGCACTCTCACATGATTCCTCGTAGACAGTAATCATAATAGTAAAGGAATGTCAGTCGTAATCAGCGTTGACCTCAAGGAAGCGAGGCGCATCAGAGAAGTCTTCCTCGGAGATCTCCTCACTCTTGCAGCAGTAGCAGAAGAAGGTCTCAAAGGAATCAATGTGTTCGATTTAGATGTGCATGTAGAGGAAGTTAGACCTTAGGGATGGCAGACAGACCCAAACCCGCGGGGCCCACCCGCACCCGAACCCGAGTCAACGGGTGAAAACCCGAGTTGACCGGGTTCGGGTGCCACCCGATATTTCGGGTGCGGGTTTGGGTAGTGTGAAACCCACACCCGAAACCCGAAACCACACCCGTTATATATATATATATACATATATTTTATTTTATTTTTTTGCTACGGGTTCGGGTTTGGGTGAAAAAACCCGAACCCAACGGGTGTGGGCGTGGGTGTTATTTTGCCACCCGAATATACTTTGGGTTCGGGCTCGGGTTCGGGTGGTGATTTCGGGTGCGGGTTTGGGTAGTGTGAAACCTGCACCCGACCCGACCCGACCCGTTGCCATCCCTATTAGACCTATATCGAATGGAGATTTCGAAGTGGTTCAATTTGATTATAATCTCGCCCAGTCGATGAAAATAAGTTTTAGGCTTCCTTCTGGAGTAAAGTCTGTGTTGATCAAATGCCTCTAGGAAAATGCATATCTCTTCACTATCTCCCCACATGAGATGTCCGACATTGATCCCATTATAGTCTGCCATTAGTTAAATGTCGACCCTAAAGTATGGTACGTCTCTAGTGAATGAGGTAGTCCTCAGAGAAAGCCAAAGCTACTACTAGCTCGATGAAAGGCATGTTAGACTCAAATTTCATTTATAAGGTAAAATATACGAAATGGCTTTCCAACACCGTACTGGTTAAGAAAGCCTCAGGAAACTAGAGGATGTCCGTAGACACTGATCTCAATAGAGCATGCCTGAAAGGCTCATACCCACTGTAGAATATCAACAAACTTGTAGATAACTCGTTCGAATACAAATTTCTATCATTCATTAATGCCTACTCCGCTTCAGGTATAACCAGATACCTATGTTAGGACTCGACAAGAAGAAGATAACTTTCACGACCGAGCAAGCAAATTACCAATACAATGTCATGCCTTTTGGATTGAAGAATGCAAGCGCAACATATCAAAGGATGATGAACAAGTTCTTTCATGAAGAGATATGTGAGACACTCAAACTATACATGGACGAGATGATTGTAAAGTCCAGTCAAGAAGAGATCCATGATCAACACCTCTGGTAGGTGTTCAAAAGAGTCTAATAATACAATATGAAACTCAATCTAGATAAGTGTGCATTTGGAGTGAGAGCCAACAAATTATTGGGTTTCAAGTTAAAGGAGAGGGGAATTGAAGTCAACCTTGAGAAGTGTGAGGAGGTGGTTTAAATGAATTCCCCAACCTCAAATAAGGAAGTTCAAAAGCTCAATAGTATGTTGAGGAAATAGGTTTATTTCAAAATTCACCCAGCATGCATTACCTTTCTATAGGTTATTGAGGAAATAGGTGAAGTTTGAATGGACAATCGAATGCAAAAGAGCATTCGAGTCACTGAAGAAAGCACTAGCCATGTAACACCCCAATATTTTTTAATTATTTAATTAAGTTAATTTGTGTATTTAAGTGATTTATCGTGGCTATATGATTTTACATATTAATTTAAACTGAATATTGTTTTATGTGTGTGGGGTGTAGTGAGATGGTTAGGAAGAATAGAGTAGTACGATGATAGTGTCGAGTGGTAGAATAATTAAAATAATAGTTTTTTAATTATTAAATGGAATAATATGAGTAGTTGCCTTTTTAGTAAATAAATTATTTTGTTATTAGAGATAAAATAATAAGAACAAAGTTGATCCTGACGGTTGATCAGAACCTGAAGTGGACCAAGAAAGACATCTGTGATGCTGAGTGTGTGAGATGAGGAGGAGGGTGTACCTGCAAGACACTCTGATGCTAAAGTAAGAATCGGGGGAGAAAAAGGGCAAGTACAAAAGTATGTGTTTCTTAGGATGATTTAGAATACTCGACCCTCTCAAATGAGAGGGTTTTTATAGTACCCCCAGCGCGTGGCCAACGATCCCTATCTTCGGGGCGAAATAACTGTTTCCCGAAGAATAGGTAACCGCCAGGAACTAGCCGTTAGGACGGGCAGAGGTGCCTGAAACTAGATGTTGCCATGGGCAAAGATGCAGTTCTGGGCACGAGCGTCGTGACTGTTTCTGGATGATAGAGTCGTCCATGACGGGCAAGAATGCCGAGGAGGAGTAGATGATCATGTGGGCCCTCTGACCATATGTGCCTGGCAGAGGGGCAGAAAGGTAAATGCTGCCTCACATTGGCTGGACATAGGCAATTGGGTCGTTCTAGGAGCAGAAGTGGATTGGGCCATGCCTAGTCATTGGTCCAGTCCGGAACAAGAGTCTCCCAAGTCGTTGCTCCCGAACATGAGAGTGATGACTTAAGGATAGCTCGCAGTCCCGAGGAGATCTGGAAGGGGTCATCGCTTATCGACAAAGTGGAGCTGTCTTGTGGTGCCCGGGGGGTTTAGTGCTTGCTGGCTACATAACGTTGTTTGGTGTGCCCGACGTACGGGGAGACCAACAGTTGAGGTAATCTGAATAGATGGGATGCTACGTGTGCCTCGAGCCTTGTGTAGCATTAAATGCGTCATGATGGCTATGCTAGGGTCATGATGATGCCCCTAGACGCGCGTGCTCGTGCCTTTAGAGTGTCTATAAATAGGGGGAGAAGCTGCTCATTTGCACTTTTCGCTTCTCTCTCCTCCTTCGATCTTCTTTTTGAGCTTTCCAGTTTGTCGCCGCCGTTTCCGCAGCCGTACAAGCTTCGAGCAACATCTTCGACCCTCTAAAGCTTCCCCGACCACGTAAGTTACTCATTTCTTCCTTAGTTTCTAGCTTTTTGCTTTCGTTTTTCTAGAATGCATGTGGTTAGGATGACTCTAGGTAGTTACCGTAGCAGTTTCCGGTGACTGTTGGTGGTAGACGGTGGCTTGGCCACTTTCTGCTGTCGTCGTGGTCGCCGGAGCTTTAGGAACTTGTAGATTTAGGTTGTTTCCGACGCCGTTGCGATGACGAGCGTGAGCGTTACTGGCGGAGCTCGTGAATTTTCCGGCGTTCCTATGAACTTTTTAGCGGATTCATGAGTTTTTCGGTGAAGCTTTAAACGGAATTCTGGGTAGTGACCCGGGGAGAATTTTCTCGCACGCGCAAGGGGGTTTGTCCCGGGCATCTCCTCGTGCATCGCTTTTGTGCCATTTGGTTAGGGCTTAGGCCGAGGAAGTTGTCCTCGGCCCTTCGCGCGCCCTTTCACTTGACTAGCTGTGGAAGGGTGGATTTGATTTTGTCATCGAATTCACTTTTGTCCTCTGCTTTTCAGGTGGAAAAGATGGCCCGCGAACCTGAGAGAGATCCTTATAGACTCGTCCCGGGAGAGTTCCTCATAGAGCAGTGACACAGAAGTTTCAACCGCCCCCAGCGATATCGGGGAGACTCCCCCTGATAGGACCTCCGCGGAGGAGTGGATAATTGCAGAGCCTGCCGAACATGCTTATATCTTTCCTTCATTTACTGGGGACGCCTTCACGACCGTGGGGCCGGAAAGGGAGTGGAAGGTGCACTTCCCAAGTGAGGTAGACCGTATCTATACGGATTACGGGGAGATGTTCTTGATGTATGAGTATGTCTTCAAGGACATAGGACTGAGGTTGCCCTTCACCGACTTTCAGCGGTCTGTCTTCGTGCACTTGGACCTGGCCCCATCACAGTTGCACCCTGACTCACTAGTGTTCATCCACACGCCTTCGAGCTGACGTGTGAGTTCCTAAAGATAGGAGCTACCATCCCCCTGTTCTTTACGATATTTCACCTTCAGAGGCAGGTCTCGGGGAGAAAGTATGGTTGGGTTTCGCTAAAGCAGGCGAAGAAGTTATTCAAGCCGTTCTCCAAGTCTATCAGGACTTTTAAGGAGAGGTTCTACATTATTGAACCTGTGTCGGAGAAATCCTAAGATACTACGTATGCCTGGGAAATGTCGACGCATGAGGAGGTAATGACCTCTACGACGAGCATGGTAAGTTGGTGGCAGACAGAGTGTTTAAGTTTCCCTTTTGTTGGAGTGGGGACCATTTTTCCCAGGGTACTGGCCATTACCTTGACCAACCGGAGATGTTGAATATTGATGACAAAGTCGGCTATGCAACGCTGGTGAATTATGTTAATAGTTTTAAACTTGCGGAGTGCTGGACCAAGAAGGGAGACCCGATCTTCGAGGAAGATGGCGGGAAAAAAGTGGAACTCCGCTATATCAACATGAAGGGGCTTCTTGAGTGCAAGACTCATGCTAACACCTTTAAATTGCTTGTTAGCCTTCGTTTTTTAGTTTGTCAAATTATCCTTTTCCTCATTTGCTAACGTGTCCGTTTTGATTTTGGAGGTGAAATGCCTTCAGCACACGAAAGGATGGTGAAGAACACTCTGGCGAAGGGCAAGGCCGGTGCAATGAATCTAAAGACTCGGCTTGCTTAGTGGGTGCCCTCTCCTTAGCTGGCGTCGGGGAGCTCCTCACCCATTCCTTCATCTTCCCAGGGTTCCCCGGTGCCTGGGACTACAAGGTTTAAGCGGATCCGGCAAAACAAGGTTGTGGATCTTAGCCGGGCAGAAGATAAGAGCAAATTCGAGCTTCCTCCATGCCTTCATGACAGACGGTTCTTTGAGGGCTCATCCTTGGCGGTTCCTCGGGCAGAGTCCCTAATGCTCGAGGGAATGGACCGCCCGAGCAAAAGGGTGATGCAGGTGCAAGACGCCTCTACACTGATCAGGGTGTTGTAGATGGCGGCGGTCTACGCCGAGGAGGACTCCCCTTTTGAGTCCGAGCTGAAAAAGGCCCAGCCGGTGATATCATCCCTGGAGAAGAAGGTGAAGAAGGCCAAGGCTGACGACGAGGCTAGGAGGAAGTCTCAAGAGGAAGATGCTAAGTTGAAGGGGGAGAATGACACGCTAATCGCTGAGAAGAAAGTTGCTGAAGACTTGGTCGAGCAGATGAGGTCTGCGGAGGCTCCAGCTGAAGACGAGCATGATGAATTGAAGGCGCTAAAGACTCAGGCTAAGCTGGTTGCTCGCATCGTGCGGGCGGAGGATGACGTCTGCGCCATCGGAGAAGAATCTTTCAATAATGTTGTGGCTCAACTCAAACTCGTGAATCCAGGGGTTTAGTTGTCCAAAGAGGGGACCGGTTTTCTATATCATGTCGAAGATGGCAAGATTGTCACTCCTGACTTCTTCCAGATTAGCGCGGAGCATGCCTATGTTCTCGACGAGGAGTCTCATCCGATGCAGACTATCCTTGAGGAGACCGAGCAGATGGAAGAGTGATGTTTCTTTTCATGTTGTTGTGATATTTCTGGCCCGCGTGCCATGTTTTATGTAATTTTATTTTTTAGTATGGGGCGTGGCCCCTTTATCATGTAACAAGCACAATCGTGGTCTTCGCGACCACTAATTATTTTGGAATGTATGTGTTCGGCCGTCCTGGTCGGTTTTGTATGCTTTATATTCGCGCATGTATTTATCTGTTTTTATTTTCGCTAAGTGTAGTAACTTTGCTCGATGTGTGTGTGCGCCCGTAATAAGGGTAACTTTGAATAATTAGTTTATGGTTTTGGGATTTGCTCGACTTAGATGTGTTTGGCAGTGAGGGGAACTGTACGAACGACCAGGGTAGTATCCGGGCAAGAAAGCAGAGCTCAGGTCGCGTTTGAGGCCTGAGTTCACGGCATGAACCTCCCATCACGAGCTGGGTGTTATGCCTACCATGGTACTTTGATGACGACGGGCTCGGTTAAGGAACCGCCGTCAGGCCCGGGTCCTGCTCGTTCCTGAATGGGACCCTGCCTTAGTTGGAATGCGGTGCTTGTACTTAGGCACGCACCGTGGTTGGGACTCTATGCTTTGTCGCACGATGAAGCAAACCGACGATTAGGGCCTCAGCTATAATATTGTTTTAGCTTTTCGGCATTCCATGGTCGAGCAAGTTCTTCCCCGTTGAGGTATTCTAGGTAGTAGGACCCATTCTCCATCTTTGCCCGGACGCGGTAGGGCCCCTCCCAGTTTGCTGCGAGTTTGCCCTCTCGAGAATTCTTGTGGTTCCTTCTTAATACAAGGCTACCCACTTGGAATTCTCGCCGAATAACCTTGGCATTGTGACTGATTGCAATTTTCTGTTTTAATGAAGCTTCGCGGAGAACTGCTCCTTATCAGACCTCTTCGACAAGGTCGAGCTCTTCTCTCAGTGCTTCATTATTTGTCTCTTCTTCCAGGGGTGATTCAGTCCGCCTGGATGGCACGTGTGTCTCGATGGGGATCACTGCCTCAGTCCCGTAAGTTAGGCGGAAAGGTGTTTCCCCAGTCGAAGAGTGGGGCGTAGTGCGGTAGGCCCAGAGTACGCTGTGCAGTTCCTCGACCCAGGCTTTCTTTGTTTCGTCCAGCCTTCATTTGAGGCCCCGCAGGATTACTCTGTTCGCCGCTTCGGCCTGGCCGTTGGTTTGGGGATGTTCTACGGACGCAAAATGTTGTTTCGTGCCTAGTTGGGCGAAAAAGTCCTGGAATTTTCTGTCTGTGAACTGTGTCCCGTTGTCGGTGACTATTGCTTGCGGAATGCCGAAGCGGACAAGGATGTTTCACTTGTAGAATCAAAGTATGTTGTGGGTCGTTATTTTGGCCAGAGCCTCTGCTTCTATCCAATTTATGAAGTAGTCAACGCCTACTATCAAGTACTTGATCTGGTTCAACCCTGCGAGGAATAGTCCCAGGATGTCTAGGCCCCACCATGCAAAGGGCCACGGGGAGGACATAACTTTGAGCTCGTTAGGTGGAGCCAAGTACATGTCCCCGTGCCGTTGGCATTTGTCGCACTTCTTCACGTGTTCTTTTGCGTCATGCTGCATGGTTGGCCAGTAGTACCCTGCTTGAAGGGCTTTCCAGGCGAGGGATCTTCCCCCGAGGTGTTGGGCGTTGATTCCTTCGTGGATCTCGCGCAAGACGTGGGCGAACATCTCCTCCTCGATGCACTTGAGTAAAGGGATGGAGAACCCTCGCCTGTAGAGCTTGTTTTCAACCAGGTCGTAGGAGCAGGCTCTGTGCCTGACTATGTTGGCCTCTTTAGGGTCGGGTGGGAGTTCATCCTTAGCGGGGTAATCATAAACGGGGGTTATCCAGCAGTTGCTATCGCTGATGACTTGCACGTCGAGGGTCGTGGAGGTTTTCTCGATGCTGGGTCGAGGAAGCACCTCCTGGATGACAGATTTGTTCCCGCCCTTTTTCTTCATGCTCGCCAGTTTAGACAACACGTATGCTCTGACATTATGTTCGCCGGGAACGTGTTTTACTTTCACTGTTGCAAGCTTCTTCATTTTTTCCTTGACCAGGGATAAATATTCGGATAGGTTGTCATTCTTGGCCTGATATTGTAACACCCCCTTTCTATACCCCCAAATAATCACATAATCATTTAGGCATATATTAAAAATTTCGCCAGAGTATAATTATAAACATGGTATAAAAGAGGCGTGTCACATCAAACACGATTTTAAAACATACAACACCTGCTCAAACATTGATATGCAACAGTGGGGTAACTTTGCAACAGAGGAACTTGTCCTTACACCCACATCTCAGTATTCAGAATGAAAGCGGAAAATCCAAACATTGAAATACATCAAATATATATATATATATATATATATATATACATCATCGAGTATAATCCAACAACGTAATTCATGTTTATATAAACATTCAGCAACAAGATACATGTACAAATGTATCACAAAAGAATCATATACATCCTAGCTACCCGGTGCTACATATCAGAGCCACCCGACCAAAAGAATGAAGACACGCTTCACAAAAAGACCTCCAGCATACCTACTCTGCAATGCCTCATAGAGCATCATAAAACAGCAGAAGGGTGAGAAATATTATCATAATAACAATGCATATAGTTATATACCTTAGCATAAAAATACACATATTCCACATTCTCACCCCAATTCATCACAATTCATTCATATACGTCACATTGTATATATATATATATATACAACTAAGCATATTCATCATGCATACTTCCACAATTCTCAATCATTCCACATAAACATACACATTTATGTTTATTCACCAATGCATCATTATAAAGATGATAAATACAAATCATAGAGACCGACTCACGACTCTATGCAAATGCAATGTGGTACTGACTCAATCATCACTAGTTCACTCAGGAACTCTGCTGGAACCATTGCTCGTTACCAATGTAACTCCCCGTCGGGCCTACGATGTTCACCCATTGCTCACACCCCACATGGGCACACAATGTTTATGGATCGTTCACACCCCACATGGGCACACGACCCGATCGCTCACACCCCACACGGGCACACGATCGTCTATAATCATCGCTCACACCCCACATGGGCACACGACGTTATAGCAGATTCTCATTAGAATCACACAACACAAGAATGCACATCATGATGCTTCACATGCAAAATGACTCAAGACATTCTTGAAATGCATACATATTCACAATATATTCATGCATTCTTCTCATACAATCACATACAATCTATATACATTCACATCAATGCACTATTGTATGATTCACATTCAAACACATAGTCAAAACGGTAAAAGTCGCTAAATATCACTATTCCCGACTTTCCGACATAATAAAATCGGCTAACAATTTCCAAATCATCATAATAAGAAATTACAGCTCAATAGCTTTCCAACGACACCAAGAATGTAAAAATCGGATAATCGGAACAAAAGTTACGGACGAAAACGAAAACGACATTTTGAAAAATCCCATTTTTACATTCCTCCTGTCCATACGCATATTGCCAATGCCCATACGCGTATGGGCAGAACAATTTTCCTTCACAAATTCACGTTTTCAAAAACCATACGCGTACGCCCAATGCCCATACGCGTATCACCAGAGGGCTGGGAAAAGCCACATTCCATACGCGTATTGACTCAAAAACAGGCCAATGATACGCGTAACGCCTGGCTCATACGCGTATGGACATGCCCCTTACGCGTATGGCCAGGGAAACCCAGAAAAATTCTGCAGAACTGAGTTCTGCGTTTTCCACCCCAAAATCCTCCAATTCATCATCCAAATCTCAGAAAAACAACAATTTGAAGTGTAACTAAACATATCAAACAGGTATAGACAACCAAGATTATAAACAACAAGAGTTTTAACACATTTGGATCAATTTCTCATCAATTTCTCAAAAATGGTTTATACCCAAAACTCATAAAAATCAACAACACAACAACATAATCATACATAATCTTATACATTGATAAGATAACAAGATTTCACACCCTTACCCGGATTCCAAACTTGCTAGATGATTGTTCTTGATGATTTTCCTAAGTTTTCCTCTTTTCCCCTTCTTTTCTCTTCCTCCTCTTTCTTTCTCTCCTTTTTCTCTCTATTTCTCTTTTCTTTCTATTTCCTTCTATTTTCCTTTCTTATCTCTTTTTCTTTCTTTTCTATTTCTTTTCTCTCATTTTCTACACCAATTCAATTAATTCATTTTCTCTCATAATTCTATTTCCAATAAATTTCTAACTTATGATTAATTGAGAAAAGTCTAAAATACCCTCCATTATAATTTCCCCGAAAACTCTCAAAAATGGCAAAATAACATTTTACACACCAATTTCACAAATAAAATAATTTACCCCTCAATTAAAATAAAAGACTCGACAAAATGGAAATAATCAAAATCGGGGCGTTACAACTCTCCCCCACTTTAGAAATTTTCGTCCTCGAAAATATTACCTTATACAAACAACTTCGGATACGACTCTCGCATCCCACTCTCTAGTTCCCAAGTCATATTGCCTTCCGCAACGTCTCCCCACGCCACTTTCACAAGCGCAATATCCTTGCCCTTTAGCTTCTTAACTTCACGGCCCAAAATCCTAATCGGTAAAGCTTCCACCGTAAGGTTATCTCTCACTTCCACCTCATCCATAGGAATAACATGTGACGGATCCGGAACATACTTCCGAAGTTGCGAAACATGGAATACGTCATGCAAATTCGAAAGGTTCGGAGGCAACGGCACACGGTAAGGCACAACACCAACTCGTGAAGTAATCTGATACGGACCAATAAAACGAGAAGTCAACTTCTTCGACTTCAAAGCCCGACCCACACCCGTAACCGGTGTAACTCTCAAAAACACATGGTCGCCTTCTTGAAACTCAAGACCTTTCCTTCTCTCGTCATGATAGCTCTTTTGTCTACTTTGAGAAGCTTTCATCTTCTCCCGAATAAACTTCACTTTCTCCGTCGTTTGTTGTACCATCTCCGGTCCAACTACCGTCCTCTCACCCGTTTCATGCCAACACAAAGATGTTCGACATCTCCGACCATACAAAGCCTCAAATGGTGTCATACTTATACTCGAATGAAAAATGTTATTGTAGGTGAACTCAATCAACGCCAAATAACTATCCCAAGCACCACCTTGCTCGAGCACACAAGCACGCAATAAATCCTCCAACGATTGAATTGTCCTTTCGGTTTGACCATCCGTTTGCGGATGATAAGCCGAACTCAATCTTAGCTTAGAACCCAAAGCCTTTTGTAAACTCTCCCAAAACCTCGATGTAAATCTAGGATCTCTATCCGATACAATACTCTTAGGAACTCCATGTAACTTCACCACCACAAGAACATAAATCTCGGCTAACTTCTCCAAAGGATAACTAATATCAATTGGAATGAAGTGAGCAGATTTAGTAAGCCTATCAACAATTACCCAAATAGCATTATGACCTCTTTGCGTATTCGGCAACCCCGTAACAAAGTCCATCGATATACTATCCCATTTCCACTCCGGAATGTCCAACGGTTGCATCAATCCACTAGGTTTTTGATGTTCCACCTTAGACTTTTGGCAAGTTAAGCACGCATACACAAATTGAGCTACATCTCTCTTTAATCCGGACCACCAAAAGATTTTCTTCAAATCTTGATACATTTTGTTCGCTCCCGGATGAATACTTAAGTTACTTCGGTGTCCTTCTTCCAATATCATCTTTTTCAACTCCGCATCACTGGGAATACAAATACGACTACGAAATCTCAAAACTCCAAAATTATCAACCTTGAAATCCTCATTCTCATTCAACATTAAATCAACGAATTTCAAATCCAACTTTTGTTTTTCACATACGGTTGCAAGAAAATCATTCGTAACCTGTAGCATACCAAGTCTCACACTTCTCGGCGTCATTTCACAAACTAAACTCAAGTCTCTAAAATTCTCCAAAAGTTCCCATTCTTTCATCATCAATGCGGACATATGTAACAACTTCCGACTTAAGGCATCGGCCACCACGCTTGCCTTACCCGGATGGTAATTCAAACCAAAATCATAATCCTTCAAAAGTTCTAACCACCTCCTCTGTCTCATGTTCAATTCTTTTTGATCAAATAAATATTTCAAGCTCTTGTGATCACTAAAAACTTCAAATCTCGCACCATAAAGATAATGCCTCCATATTGTCAAAACAAACACCACGGCCGCTAACTCCAAGTCATGTGTAGGATAATTCTTTTCATGCACTCTCAATTGTCTTGAAGCATAAGCCACAACTTTTCCATCTTGCATCAAAACACCACCTAAACCAATCAACGAAGCATCACAAAACACAACAAATGGTTCATTAGGATTCGGTAAAATCAAGATCGGAGTCGTTGTCAACCTTCTTTTTAGCTCATTAAAACTCTCTTCACAATGAATATCCCAAATGAAAGCCTTTCCTTTACAAGTCAATTGCGTTAACGGAAGTGCCAACTTCAAAAATCCTTCAATAAACCTCCGATAATAACCCGCCAAGCCTAAAAAGCTTCGAATCTCCGTAACCGACCTAGGAACCTCCCATTGCATCACCGCATCAATCTTGGATGTATCCACACTAATACCACTACCGGAAATAACATGTCCAAGGAAACTTACTTCTGACAACCAAAATTCACATTTCGACAACTTAGCATACAATTGTTTCTCTTTCAAAATTTGTAACACAATCTTCAAATGCTCTTCATGCTCCTCTTGAGACTTAGAGTAAATCAAAATATCGTCGATGAACACAACCACAAAATGATCCAACTGTTCATGAAAAATACGATTCATGTATTCCATAAACACACTCGGCGCATTAGAAACCCCGAATGGCATCACGGAATATTCGTAATGACCATACCGCGTCCTAAAGGCCGTCTTTTGAATATCCTCTCCTTTCACACGAATCTGGTGGTATCCTGATCTCAAATCAAAGCTTCCCCTATGCTTGCCCTTATCAACGGGTGTCCCATAAGGTCCACTTCTAGCTTGTTGCTTTCCCTTCCTCTCATTCAAACTTTTGTAATGTGTAGAACGAGCCTTACTATCTTCCTCGAAGATTCTACAACATTCCGTCAAATCTGTAAACCT
This sequence comes from Lathyrus tuberosus, assembly GCA_022829125.1. NCBI lineage: Eukaryota > Viridiplantae > Streptophyta > Magnoliopsida > Fabales > Fabaceae > Lathyrus > Lathyrus tuberosus. The sequence goes on along the minus strand of JALAZF010000574.1, from coordinate 610,544 downwards.
TCTTATCCTTTGATATCCCACAACTTGCTTAATCTCAGGACGTAAACCATTCTCATATTTAATACACTTTGAGAACTCGCCAGTAATTGCAGCATAGTGAGGATGGAATTGAACCAACTCCATAAACTTAGCAGTATAGTCCACCACCGACATACTACCTTGTTTTAGTTCAAGAAACTCCATCTCCTTCTTCCCCTTCACACTTTCAGGGTAATACTTTCTCAAGAATTCAGTACGAAATAAATTCCAAGTTATTTCTTCATCATCGACCTCAAGAACTTCACGCATACCGACCCACCAATCGTCGGCTTCTTCTTTCAGCATGTGAGATCCAAGCCTCACCTTATTCTCCTCTGCACAACCCATAACTCTGAAGATCCTTTCAATCTCTTTCAACCACAGTTGAGCACCATCGGGATCAAATCTTCCTTTGAAGACCGGTGGTTGATTCTTCCTGAACTCGTCATTAGCATTCACGTTAGGTGCACCTTGCACCGCCCTAGCCATTGCTTCCAAAGCAGCAGCCATCACATTGTCGTTTCTACCAGCCATATTCTGATCATTCCCAAAAATTACAACAAGGTTAAACAATAGTTCAACCAACACAACAACAAGACAGACACAACTGACTCAACTCTGGCTCTGATACCACTTAATGTAACACCCCCTTTCTATACCCCCAAATAATCACATAATCATTTAGGCACATATTAAAAATTTCGCCAGAGTATAATTATAAACATGGTATAAAAGAGGCGTGTCACATCAAACACGATTTTAAAACATACAACACCTGCTCAAACATTGATATGCAACAATGGGGTAACTTTGCAACAGAGGAACTTGTCCTTACACCCACATCTCAATATTCAGAATGAAAGCGGAAAATCCAAACATTGAAATACATCAAATATATATATATATACATCATCGAGTATAATCCAACAACGTAATTCATGTTTATATAAACATTCAGCAACAAGATACATGTACAAATGTATCACAAAAGAATCATATACATCCTAGCTACCCGGTGCTACATATCAGAGCCACCCGACCAAAAGAATGAAGACACGCTTCACAAAAAGACCTCCAGCATACCTACTCTGCAATGCCTCATAGAGCATCATAAAACAGCAGAAGGGTGAGAAATATTATCATAATAACAATGCATATAGTTATATACCTTAGCATAAAAATACACATATTCCACATTCTCACCCCAATTCATCACAATTCATTCATATACGTCACATTGTATATATATATATATATATATATATATATATATATATATATATATATATATACAACTAAGCATATTCATCATGCATACTTCCACAATTCTCAATCATTCCACATAAACATACACATTTATGTTTATTCACCAATGCATCATTATAAAGATGATAAATGCAAATCATAGAGACCGACTCACGACTCTATGCAAATGCAATGCGGTACCGACTCAATCATCACTAGTTCACTCAGGAACTCTGCTGGAACCATCGCTCGTTACCAATGTAACTCCCCGTCGGGCCTACGATGTTCACCCATTGCTCACACCCCACATGGGCACACAATGTTTATGGATCGTTCACACCCCACATGGGCACACGACCCGATCGCTCACACTCCACACGGGCACACGATCGTCTATAATCATCGCTCACACCCCACATGGGCACACGACGTTATAGCGGATTCTCATTAGAATCACACAACACAAAAATGCACATCATGATGCTTCACATGCAAAATGACTCAAGACATTCTTGAAATGCATACATATTCACAATATATTCATGCATTCTTCTCATACAATCACATACAACCTATATACATTCACATCAATGCACTATTGTATGATTCACATTCAAACACATAGTCGAAACGGTAAAAGTTGCTAAATATCACTATTCCTGACTTTCCGACATAATAAAGTCGGCTAACAATTTCCAAATCATCATAATAAGAAAGTACAGCTCAATAGCTTTCCAACGACACCAAGAATGTAAAAATCGGATAATCGGAACAAAAGTTACGAACGAAAACGAAAACGACATTTTGAAAAATCCCATTTTTACATTCCTCCTGTCCATACGCGTATTGCCAATGCCCATACGCGTATGGGCAGAACCATTTTCCTTCACAAATTCACGTTTTCAAAAACCATACGCGTACGCCCATTGCCCATACGCGTATCACCAGAGGGCCGGGAAAAGCCACATTCCATACGCGTATTGACTCAAAAACAGGCCAATGATACGCGTAACGCCTGGCTCATACGCGTATGGACATGTCCCTTATGCGTATGGCCAGGGAAACCCTGAAAAATTCTGCAGAACTGAGTTCTGCGTTTTCCACCCCAAAATCCTCCAATTCATCATCCAAATCTCAGAAAAACAACAATTTGAAGTGTAACTAAACATATCAAACAGGTATAGACAACCAAGATCACAAACAACAAGAGTTTTAACACATTTGGATCAATTTCTCATCAATTTTTCAAAAATGGTTTATACCAAAAACTCATAAAAATCAACAACACAACAACATAATCATACATAATCTTATACATTGATAAGATAACAAGATTTCACACCTTTACCCGGATTCCAAACTTGCTAGATGATTGTTCTTGATGATTTTCCTAAGTTTTCCTCTTTTCCCCTTCTTTTCTCTTCCTCCTCTTTCTTTCTCTCCTTTTTCTCTCTATTTCTCTTTTCTTTCTATTTCCTTCTATTTTCCTTTCTTATCTCTTTTTCTTTCTTTTCTATTTCTTTTCTCTCATTTTCTACACCAATTCAATTAATTCATTTTCTATCATAATTCTATTTCCAATAAATTTCTAACTTATGATTAATTGAGAAAAGTCTAAAATACCCTCCATTCTAATTTCCCCGAAAACTCTCAAAAATGGCAAAATAACATTTTACACACCAATTTCACAAATAAAATAATTTACCCCTCAATTAAAATAAAAGACTCGACAAAATGGAAATAATCAAAATCGGGGCGTTACAGATATTCTCCTCAAACTTGAAGGGCCACGAGTTGAGAATCAGTGCAGGTGACGACTTCTTCGGCCCCCAAGTCTTCAGCCAGGCGTAGACCGGTGAGTAAGGCTTCGTACTCAGCTTGATTGTTGGAATTAGTGTTGCAGTGAAAATCAGATAACAAGCTATTAATTAACTTGCATCATATTTCTTTTACAACCGACTTTGATTTATCCAAAGGAAAGGTTCAAGATCGTTAAAAAACCTAAAGGGGGGAGATCTAAGGTTCGGGGGTTGGTTACGCCTAGGGAAGGTATTAGCACCCTAAACGTCCGTAGTACTCTACGGGAACCTCTTGGTAAGTTTGTGTTACGTTATGTTTGCTTGCTAAAAACACAAAATAGAATTAGTCTCGTCCTAATCATGATTTAATCGAGGAATCGATAATCAATGATATTTGACTTTCATTGACCGGTAAAATAAAAGAAGTTGCCTCATATATATCACGACTTAGTGATTTGAAATAAATCGATAAAAGTCGTGATTTTGCAATATCATCGGCCTAAAAATAAAGAAAATGGGCTCGAAATGAAATAAAATTGGTCTCATCTAAATAAAGATTTAGATCCTCATTGACCGGTAAAAAATAAAATAAAATGAGATTGAAATGAAACATAAAGTTGGTCTAGTCTAAATTAAGATTTTAGATCGATAAAATCGATAATCTTTGATTAAACTCTCATTGACCAACAAAATAGAAAATAGGCCTCATATTCATCACAACTTATTGATTCAAGTAAATCAACGAAAATTATGATTTTTGATATATCATAGGCCCTAATAAAAGAAAATGAGCTCAAAGTGAAAATAAAGTCGGTCTCATCTAAAAAAGGATTTTAGATCAAAAAATCGAATACCTTTTTAATTAGATTTTCATTGACCGATAAAATAAACAGAACGTGCCTCAATAACAATTCTATCCTAATTAATCAAAGTTTAAAAATCATTATTCTACAAACTAAGATAAAAAAGATCAACATTTAAAGCCAACAAAAAGTTTTACAAGACCAAAAACAGAATCAAAATTTGTTGTAACAAGAAATTAAATAAAGACTTTAAATCAAAAATCAATATTAATACTTAAACAAAACATGGGCTGAGCCCATGCATCCACTCAGTTCACAAAAAGGAAAAAAGGGGTGGTGTGATTTGAAAAGGGGCGTGTGAACAAAAGAAAAGTCTTTCACGGGCTTAGGAAGGCCCAGTTCAAATTGTGAAAATAACATTAAAACAAAATTAAAACAAAAGGGACTCAGCTAGCCATCAGATCCTTTCATCGCCTACTTTATCAAAAGGCAATGAAACATGGAAACCATTCAAACCAACTTAAATGGTCAAACTTCAAGAAAGTAAAATAAAAAAGTATGCTCAGAATTTCTTCATCATCGCATGTTCACAACCACAACAGTTTTTGGGAAAGGGAGAAAAAAAGATGGCACTCAGGGATTATCATCATCGCGCGACGGATCTACCATAGAATGGTCATCCCCACCTTCGAGCGATAGATCGTATCGGTCTCAAGCTCTTTCGCCTCTCGCTCGATCCTCAATCATTGTTCTCACGTCATCTATTTGTACAAGTTTTTGTGGTTCATTTCACCCTCCTTCAGTTTCAAGTTCGGATCTGGGTTTTGGTTTTATGGTTTATGATTTGAGTTCATTTTCATTCGAACTCTTTCTCTTCATCTTTAATCTCTGAGTCGGGTATTGATTCGGGTTAAAGAAGGTTGAAGGTTTTGTTGATGGTTTGAGGGTGAAGCTATGTGCTTCGGTTCAGAGAAGAAGGTGGTATGAGAGTTTGAAGGGTTTATACGTTTGATGATGATGGTTGGAGTGGTGGCTCTGTTTGAGTTTTGATTGGGTGTTTAAGGTTGAAAGGGAGTTTTTATTGGTTTTGAGAAGTTTCGTTGGTTTTGAGAAGTTTGGTTGAAAGAGAGTTTTTTTGTTTGGTTGTTTTGCAGGGATGTTTTGAGAGGGTAATGGCTACTGTTGTATATTTGTTGCAGAGGGAGAGTATGGTTAATAAAAGGAAGGGTTCCGTTGGAAAAATGAAGGAGATGCTTTTGATGTTGTTTTCTTTTTAAGAGAATGATGGAGGATGAGTTCGTGGTGAAATGAAAAAGCAGTCGGAGTCCCTGGTTCTGTTTGGATTATTTATGTTTTTAGCATGAGCGAAGGGTTGTGTTTTATGATGTTGAGGTTGATGCGGGTTTTTGGTGGTTTTGTGGCATGTTGGTTGCCGCTTTTGGTACGGTTTTGCGTGCTTCTTGGCATGGTACGCAAGGTTTTGTGAAAGGCTGGTGGATTTACAACTTTCCTGGATTTTGGGATAGGCTTTTGGCAGAAAGTGGGGGTTGTGGCAGAAAAGTTTGTACGAATTGGAGTGTTGGAGAAGCTGGGCAAGTGGTGAGAAAAAAGTCAGCAGAGGGTACTTGAATTGGCCAAGGTTTAGTTCAAAACAAACTTGGTTTGGTGATGAAAATGCAACCATGGCCCTCTCCTTTTTTTTGACGGAAGAAAAATAAATAAATGAGCTTAAATCTAAAAGTAAATTCAAATAATGATTAAAATTAAAGATAAACTAATACTGATAAAAATTAGGCTATTTAAATTAATTCTAGATCAAAACCAAAAATAAATTTAAGCTAAGATAAAATTGAAGCCAGTTAAATTAATTGGACTAAAATCAAGAGAAAATTTAAATTACCATTAAATTAAAATTAGTGATTAAAAATAATGAAACATTAATGTTCTAAATAAAGAAAATATTCTAAAGCTTATGAAAATACTTGAATAAATAACAGAAGAAAACCGTGACGATAATCAGACGAAAAATGCGTGACTATGATTAATGGACCAAATGACTGCAAACGCTGAGACAGACGACCTAAGCATGATATGACAATGATCAGAGAATCTAAGGGTAAAATTTAGGGTGCAACAGTTGCCCCTATTTAAATATCTTCACCGGGTGACACGGGATATGGAAAAATGGTGAAAGATATTTAAATATAGATAACCGAAAATTTTGCCCTTAGATACGCTGATATGCAATGATGTGAACCAAGCTAGTCTAGGATGCGGACGTGCCATGAACTAGTATGATGGTATGATGCCATGATGGTGCAAAAATGCAAACGAACAAGCAAACAACCGCAGGTGAGTAACACCGAGGAAGGATGCAGGTTAGTATCCATGAGGTAAACTCACTGGGGATACAGGCTGACCAACAAAAGACTCACTAGGGAGACCCTGAGGAAACAACGGGGATAGAAAAATAAAGAGGAAATCCTACAGGTCCTCACCGGGGATAGGAGTCAGAGAGGTATTCTCCACTAGGGAAAAGTCCAAGGAGATGGGCGACAGGTTTATAGGTGACCGGACGACACCGGGGAATGAAAGTACACTCTTTACAGGGCATGGAACCCGAAAGAAGACATAATCTCCACTGGGGATTAATTTGAAATGAAAGGATAGACATCAACAAAAGATTTTCTGGGATTTTCTTATACTGAAGAGTTCAAATGGGATCTTCAAGAAAAACCAGAAAAGACAGAGAAAGACACATCCGGAAAAACATCAGATGGCAAAAGAAACCAGTCATCCAATAATGGCTATGAATGAAGGGTACAAATCACGATATCTAATAATGGCTTTAGATGATTGTGAACAGAGACTGCATTCAAGAATGGCATTGAATGCAAAGAAACCAGTTACCCAATAATGGCTTTGAATGAAAGGTATGACTCACAATATCTAATAATGGCTTTAGATAAAAGTGAACAAAGACTACATTCAAGAATGACATTGAATGCAAAGAAACCAGTCACCCAATAATGGCTTTGAATGAAAGGTACAAATCACAATATCTAATAACGGCTTTAGATAAAGTGAACAAAGACTCGATCTGAAAAACATCAGAAAGAGAGACACATCCGGAAAGGCATCAGGTGGTAGAGAAACCGGACATCCAATAATGGCTTTGAATGAGAGGTATGACTCACAATATCTAATAATAGCTTTAGATGAATATGAATAAAGACTGCATTCAAGAATGGCATTGAATGCAAAGAAACCAGTCATCCAATAATGGCTTTGAATGAAAGGTATGACTCACAATATCTAATAAAGACTTTAGATAGAAGTGAACAGAGACTGCATTCAAGAATGGCATTGAATACAAAGAAACCAGTCACCCAATAATGGCTTTGAATGAAAGGTATGACTCACAATATCTAATAATGGCTTTAGATAGAAGTGAACAAAGACTCGATCTGAAAAACATCAGAAAGAGAGACACATCCAAAAAGGCATCGGATGGTAAAGAAAGCGAACATCCAATACTGGCATTGAATGAAAGGTATAAATCACAATATCTAATAACGGCTTTAGATAAAGTGAACAAAGACTCGATCTGAAAAAAACATCAGAAAGAGAGACACATCCGGATAGGCATCAGATGGTAGAGAAACCGGACATCCAATACTGGCTTTGAATGAAAGGTATAAATCACAATATCTAATAATGGCTTTAGATGAATGTGAACAGAGACTACATTCAAGAATGGCTTTGAATGCAAAGAAACCAGTTATCCAATAATGACTTTGAACAAAAGGTATAAATCACAATATCTAATAACGGCTTTAGATAAAGTGAACAAGGACTCGATCTGAAAAAACATCAGAAGGAGAGACACATCTGGATAGGCATCAGATGGTAAAGAAACCGGACATCCAATACTGGCTTTGAATGAAAGGTATAAATCACAATATCTAATAATGGCTTTAGATGAATGTGAACAGAGACTACATTCAAGAATGGCTTTGAATGCAAAAAAACCAGTTATCCAATAATGGCTTTGAACAAAAGGTATAAATCACAATATCTAATAAAGGCTTTAGATAAAGTGAACAAACAAGACTATATGGCGTTGAATAAAAGGACACTAGGCATTCAATAATGGCTTTGAATGGAAGGTACAAATCATAATAGCTGAGAATGGCATCGAATTATAGCGAGAAAGACATCCAGGAATGGCACTGAATGCAAAGGAGAAAACTTATCCAAAAATGGCACTGAACGGACAAATAAGACTTTCAGGAATGACACTGAATGAAAAGGACAAGTAACGTTTTGGTAAGGTGAGACGTGGACAATGACACGACCTCGGGAGAAATGCAAATGAGGATGAAACACTCATGCTATGCATATGTATATGAATTATGCAGATGATATATGATCAAATGCAAATGCAAATGTAGATGTCGACGACACATCACGACTCTCTGGGAAGACAAGACTGGAAGACTGATTCCTCTACACGGAGATTACTGTCATTCTGCTTAGGACTAGAGATGCTAATGCTGAACACATCTCTGCCACACTGGTAAATTGTATCCAAATTGATGATCCTTGTAGGAAGGATAAAGCGTTGCTTGGGGATTCTTCAGGTAAACTGCCCCAAACTAGCTGATTATTATAGATGAGCTGATCATTGCTTCAGCTTGATTGATTATGGAAATGATCGTTTCATGGTGCTCTTAGAAATCTTGCCCCAGTCTGAGTCTTGAAGGATAATTATTTTACTGTACACTAGGAAAGCTTTCCCCAGCATGAGTCTTGCAAAATCTTCTGCATAAACCAATTCTGAGAAGTCGCCATTAAACCACAAATCTTGAACTGATTCTCAACAGGATATGGAAGGAACTTGCCCCTGATTGGATCATCGACCAAGTTTCTTAATTGTTTGAAAATTCCTTGAGATGAAAGCCAGTTTGCAAGCAAAAATGTTCATACAAACGTGGTAAATGCAAAGTTCATGCAACTTTTGAAATCAAAATCAAATTGCAAAACAAATGAATCACTGGTCTGAACACGGCAGTTCAAGACATTTAGGAGTGAAAATTAGAGCAAAAGGTGTGATACCAAAACAAGTGATCTGCAAAAATCTTTAGGAGTCAGGTTACGCAACCTTGCTGTAGCATGCTTTCAAAATAACCTTGCTTCAATTAGGTCTTTTGAGGGTTATAACGTGGCCTGGTTCACGGTTTAAGAAACAAAGGATAAAGGCTCAAAGTTTATTTGTGACCCACCCAATTTACGTGATGAACTTCAGTCTTATGCTCAGTTAACTCAGACTCTGTACTCAAATTCCCATAGGTTAGGAATTGCACTGATGATAGTAATGATGATGGTCCAGAAGCTAAGAGACTTTGTATTGGCGGTCACTACTTCCTTACAAAATTGTTTGTCATTGAGGACTTTTAGGATAAAGGATTTAAAGATTTCCTCCTTTGGTTGTACTACAAACTTTTCTTTCTTTTTTTTTTATTTTTTTATTATTTTTTTTAGTGACTGCCTGGCTTAAGGATTACAGTGAACCATCATCGGTGTTTGACTTGAAAGACATCTTCGACACTTGCCTGCTGTGTGCGAAGGAAAATTTGTGAATGCACCCTTTTGTTGAAAGGCGTCTCGCATGAAGCTCTTGTATTTGAATGCACAATCAAGTTAACTGAGAACTACCCTGCCCTAGGTTAAGATTGCAGGTTTTTATTTGTAAAGAAAAGAAACTCCTACTTCAAGGCTCAAAGGGGTTGATGAGGGATTAACTTCCATATTTCTCCAGTGTTTGGGAATTGAAACAATGCCTTACATCGTCAGCAAAGTTTTGATTTGAAAGCATACTAACAGCAATTTGGGATAGAACGTTTTCACCATCCTCTCTCCAATCTTTGCACAATCAATAAGAAAGTGGACAAGAGAAATTTTTTATTTTTCTTGAAAGAGAAAGCATTAAGAAGTAAAAACACAAATGAATTGAATTAAAAAGTTGCAATTGCTTATTTCATTAACATGAAAGTACAAACATAATTTGGAAGCAAACAGCCAGTACAAAATAAGGAAAATGCAAACAACAAGAAACAAGGCCTAGTGAATAATCAGAAACAAATATGAGTTATCTTGTCTGAAACACTGGCTTTTAGGAAGATAGCATGCTGAAGTCGACTGAAGCTTCACTTGGTGTAATCTGACAGCATTGTGCTCATAGAGAGAGTTCTCAAAAGTAGCTCGAGTAGTCTAGGCTGAAGTCGACTGAAGCTTCACTTGATGCGCCTGGCAGATGATTGACATTCTGCGTCTGAAATTAGCTCTAGTCCTGTATCGGTGTCGAGGAATCAGCTTGACGACTCACAGACAGACTCAAGTAGAATATAGAGACAGTTGGAAATAATCCACTAGACAAACAGACATATGCAACGAATCATGCAAAGATGCAAATGATATGCAATGCAATGCAAACAGGAAGCGAAACACATGCAACAGGATCAAGGGTTCGAGATCACAACATGGAGTCTGGGTAAAGATCCAAACCAAGGGTGTGTACTAGGGTTCTTGTATCTGCAGAGCAAGGTTCTAAAGAGTTCCCAGAGTCAACAACCCATCTTTCGGATTTTATCAACTTCCTAATTGCTCGGTGATCGATAAAATCCGAAAGATGGTCTCGTCTGAGTGTAGTATCGCGTAGCAACTATTTAGGATTACTCCCTCATAATCATCGCACTACATTTTAAATTGGCCAGGTGGGGTAAAGGGTAACTAATGGTCATCAGTATCTCTGGCTCCTAGGTCGAAAGTAGTAACGCATTCACGATTGCTCGTTCAATATATACCACTTCCAAGAGGGCCTCAACTGAGTGTGGACTTCAAGTTCCCTCCTTTGGGATTTCTCCCTCGAAGTTCCCTTGACTATGTCCATGGTTCCTAAACATATGTGTTCTCTCAAGTCCGGGTTAGAACTTATCTCACCGCTCAATAGTAGTACCCTGCACACGGAAAATCCAGTACAGACAGAGATATATACAAATATATACAGATATACAGATATAACAGATGTATACAAGTAAACAAGCAAGACATAAATAACACAAGCAAAAAAAACAAGGTAGGCTTAACCCTCTTAGGAAAGGACCAGCAATAGGTCTAACTCTCCCCAGTGAAGTCGCCATTTCTGTTGCGGTGAAAATCAGATAACAAGCTATTAATTAACTTCCATCATATTTCTTTTACAACCGACTTTGATTTATCCAAAGGAAAGGTTCAAGATCGTTAAAAAACCTAAAGGGGGGAGATCTAAGGTTCGGGGGTTGGTTACGCCTAGGGAAGGTATTAGCACCCTAAACGTCCTTACTCTACGGGAACCTCTTGTTAAGTTTGTGTTACGTTATGTTTGCTTGCTAAGAACACGAAATAGAATTATTCTCGTCCTAATCATGATTTAATCGAGGAATCGATAATCAATGATATTTGACTTTCATTTACCGGTAAAATAAAAGAAGTTGCCTCATATATATCACGACTTAGTGATTTGAAATAAATCGATAAAAGTCGTGATTTTGCAATATCATCGGCCTAAAAATAAAGAAAATGGGCTCGAAATGAAATAAAATTGGTCTCATCTAAATAAAGATTTAGATCCTCATTGACCGATAAAAAATAAAATAAAATGAGATTGAAATGAAACATAAAGTTAGTCTAGTCTAAATTAAGATTTTAGATCGATAAAATCGATAATCTTTGATTAAACTCTCATTGACCAACAAAATAGAAAATAGGCCTCATATTCATCACAACTTATTGATTCAAGTAAATCAACAAAAATTATGATTATTGATATATCATAGGCCCTAATAAAAGAAAATGAGCTCAAAGTGAAAATAAAGCCGGTCTCATCTAAAAAAGGATTTTAGATCAAAAAATCGAATACCTTTTTAATTAAATTTTCATTGATCGATAAAATAAACAGAACGGACCTCAATAACAATTCTATCCTAATTAATCAAAGTTTAAAAATCATTATTCTACAAACTAAGATAAAAAAGATCAACATTTAAAGCCAACAAAAAGTTTTACAAGACCAAAAACAGAATCAAAATTTGTTGTAACAAGAAATTAAATAAAGACTTTAAATCAAAAATCAATATTAATACTTAAACAAAACATGGGCTGAGCCCATGCATCCACTCGGTTCACAAAAAGGAAAAAAGGGGTGGTGCGATTTGAAAAGGGGCGTGTGAACAAAAGAAAAGTCTTTCACGGGCTTTGGAAGGCCCAGTTCAAATTGTGAAAATAACATTAAAACAAAATTAAAACAAAAGGGACTCAGCTAGCCATCAGATCCTTTCATCACCTACTTTATCAAAAGGCAATGAAACATGGAAACCATTCAAACCAACTTAAATGGTCAAACTTCAAGAAAGTAAAATAAAAAAGTATTCCCAGAATTTCTTCATCATCGCATGTTCACAACCACATCAGTTTTTGGGAAAGGGAGAAAAAAAGATGGCGCTCAAGGATTATCATCATCGCGCGATGGATCTACCATAGAACGGTCATCCCCACCTTCGAGCGACAGATCGTATCAGTCTCAAGCTCTTTCGCCTCTCGCTCGATCCTCAATCATTCTTCTCACGTCATCTATTTGTACAAGTTTTTGTGGTTCATTTCACCCTCCTTCAGTTTCAAGTTCGGACCTGGGTTTTGGTTTTAAGTTTTATGATTTGAGTTCATTTTCATTTGAACTCTTTCTCTTCATCTTTAATCTCTGAGTCGGGTATTGATTCGGGTTAAAGAAGGTTGAAGGTTTTGTTGATGGTTTGAGGGTGAAGCTATGTGCTTCGGTTTAGAGAAGAAGGTGGTATGAGAGTTTGAAGGGTTTATACGTTTGATGATGATGGTTGGAGTGGTGGCTCTGTTTGAGTTTTGATTGGGTGTTTAAGGTTGAAAGGGAGTTTTTGTTGGTTTTGAGAAGTTTCGTTGGTTTTGAGAAGTTTGGTTGAAAGAGAGTTTTTTTGTTTGGTTGTTTTGCAGGGATGTTTTGAGAGGGTAATGGCTACTGTTGTATATTTGTTGCAGAGGGAGAGTAGGGTTAATAAAAGGAAGGGTTCCGTTGGAAAAATGAAGGAGATGCTTTTGATGTTGTTTTCTTTTTAAGAGAATGATGGAGGATGGGTTCGTGGTGAAATGAAAAAGCAGCCGGAGTCCCTGGTTCTGTTTGGATTATTTATGTTTTTAGCATGAGCGAAGGGTTGTGTTTTATGATGTTGAGGTTGATGCGGGTTTTTGGTGGTTTTGTGGCTTGTTGGTTGCCGCTTTTGGTACGGTTTTGCGTGCTTCTTGGCATGGTACGCAGGGTTTTGTGAAAGGCTGGTGGATTTACAACTTTCCTGGATTTTGGGATAGGCTTTTGGCGGAAAGTGGGGGTTGTGGCAGAAACGTTTGTACGAATTAGAGTGTTGGAGAAGGTGGGCAAGCGGTGAGAAAAAAGTCAGCAGAGGGTACTTGAATTGGCCAAGGTTTAGTTCAAAACAAACTTGGTTTGGTGATGAAAATGCAACCATGGCCCTCTCCTTTTTTTTGACGGAAGAAAAATATATAAATGAGCTTAAATCTAAAAGTAAATTCAAATAATGATTAAAATTAAAGATAAACTAATATTGATAAAAATTAGGCTATTTAAATTAATTCTAGATCAAAACCAAAAATAAATTTGAGCTAAGATCAAATTGAAGCCAGTTAAATTAATTGGACTAAAATCAAGAGAAAATTTAAATTACCATTAAATTAAAATTAGTGATTAAAAATAATGAAACATTAATGTTCTAAATAAAAAAAATATTCTAAAGCTTATGAAAATACTTGAATAAATAACAGAAGAAAACAGTGACAATAATCAGACGAAAAATGCGTGACTATGATTAATGGACCAAATGACTGCAAACGCTGAGACAGACGACCTAAGCATGATATGACAATGATCAGAGAATCTGAGGGTAAAATTTGGGGTGCAACAATTAGGGAAAGATAAGGTAAGCGAGACTTCAACAATAATTCCCTCGTCATTTTCCAAGATGATACCAGCCCCGCTTCCTGCTGAGCTGGATGCCCCGTCGACGAAGATAATCCATTTGCGCGCCCCGCACGTGGGGGAACCGGTGAACGTCATCTTCGCGACAAAGTCGGCCAGCGCCTAGGCCTTGAGGGCCTTTCTGCTCTCATATTTAATGTCGAACTCGGATATCTCCAATGACCACTTAAGCATTCTGCCGGCTATGTCTGGACGTCCTAACAGTTGCTTCACAGGTTGATCTGTTCAGACCACGATCGTGTGGGCGAAAAAGTAGTGCCTTAGTCTCCGCGTAGCGTTGATGAGGGCCATAGCGACCTTTTCTATTTGCTGGTATCTCAGCTTTGGTCCCTATAATTCTTTGCTCTTGAAGTATATAGGCTTTTGCTCGTCGGGCGTCTCACGGATGAGGGCGGCGCTAACGACCTCGGTTGCTACTGTGAGATAAAGGTACAAGGTTTCGCCTTTATCTAGCCGAGAGAGGACTGACGGTTCTGATAGTGTTTGTTTTAGGTGGAGGAGAGCCTGGTCGCATTCCTTCGTCCATTCAAACGCTGCCTCCTTGCGGAGGAGTTTGAAGAAGGGAAAAGCGTGCTGGGCAGACTTGGCCACTAAATGAGATAATGAAGCGAGCATCCCATTGAGGGATTGGATGGATTTCTTCGAGCTGGGCGTTGGAAATTCGGAGAAATCCTGCACTTGTCGGGGTTGGCTTTGATTCCTTGTTCTGTCAGATAGAAGCCGAGGAACTTGCCTGCTTGCACCCCGAAAGTGCATTTCTCCGGGTTAAAACGCATCTGGTATTTCCTAGCTTGCTCGAAGACCTTTCTCAAATGGGTCGTGTAATCAGTTTCCTCGTGGGATTTCACGATCATATCGTCCATATAGACTTCGAGCATGTCGCTGATTTCTCCTCGGAAGACCTTGTTCATCATCCTTTAATAGGTCGCGCCAGTGTTTTTCAAGCCGAATGGCAGTACATTGTAGTAATAGTTGCCCGACTCGGTCATGAAGGTTGTGTACTTTTTGTCACTTTTCGCCATTGGTATTTGATTGTAGCCCGAATAGGCGCTCATGAATGATAGCAGTTTAAACCCGGCAGAATTATCAACAAGTTTATTTATATTGGGGAGGGGGTAACCATCTTTAGGGCATGCCCTATTGAGATTAGTATAATCAACACACATACGCCACTTTCCATTAGATTTTTTGATGAGTACAACATTGGACAGCCAAGTAGTGTACTTGGCCTCCGAAATAAAGTTTGCCTCGAGGAGGTCTTTTACAACTTGTTATGCAGCCTCTGTTTTCTCCAGAGACTGCTTTCTCTTACGTTGTGCTACAGCCTTTACGGCGGGGTCAATTGTGAGTTGATAGCAGGCAACAGCAGGATCTAAGCTGGCCATTTCCGCGGCGCTCCAGGCGAATAAGTCTGCATTTTCTTGGAGGCAAGCTTTGAGTTGTTTCCTCGCTATATCGGGGAGGCCGGTCCCTATCTTTACTCCTCGCTGAGGGTCATCGCCGAGCAGGACGAGTTCGAACTAGCCATCTGGAATCGGGCGCATTGAATGGGAGCCGTTGCTGGTGCTGGTCAAAGTTGACGGGCTGCTCGGGCAAGTCTGGGTCTCCCTCTGGTCTTCTTCGGAGAAGCGGCTGTCGAGGTCGATAGAGTCGACGCGGGGCAGCGACTTGGCTTTCTCGGAGCTGTTGGGCAAGGCTTTCTTGTTGGAAGTCTTCGGCTTGGCAGCGATGGTGTTGAGTCCTTTAGTGGCCGCTTCGAAGCATCTCTTTGCAGCCTCGATGTCCCCGTGTAAGGTGGCGACCATACCCTTAGAAGTGTAATACTTCATTTTGAGATGAACAGTCGATGGTACGGCCACCAATTCGGCCAAGGTTGGCCGCCCGAATATGCATTTGACTTTAATAGACCTGGCCATCTCTGCAGACCCAAAAGTCACGATCAACTCGACGTATCCCCAGGTCTTTGTGACCGACCCGTTGAAGCCCTGCAGATCAGAGCTCGCATAGGGAGTGAGGTGCGATTCATCTAGCTGGAGGATTGAAAACAACTGCAAGTAAATGATGTCGACTGAGCTGCCTTGGTCGACTAAGATTCGGCGAACATCAAAATTTGCCATCTGGGCTCTTAAGAGCAGTGGAATGCTTGAGTTCGGGGCCTCTCCGAGGAGTTCCTCTCGGTAGAAAAAGATGGGGACCGATTCTCCCCGGACCTTGTCGAGCGTTGTACTCTTGTTGGAGCTCGTGCTGAGAAGGTGCTCGAATTTCCTCTTCACGGAGCCCACTGTAACTTTGTTAAATCCCCCTCCGGAAATGACCATGGTGGAGGAGAAAGTTTCCTACGGGCTATGTGCCGCAAAGTAGGGGGAGCGCTGAGCTCTTCAGGAACATAGTGAAATTTTGGCCTATGCAGACAGCAGATGTCCTAGCAGATGTCAAGACATTGTGCTGCATAATCTTTTAAACTCAGAGGCGTAACTGCAGACTGATACCTTGAATATCAGAACTGCACCATCACAGATGTCATGACATCTGATCCAACATGTTCATTATGAACCCTAACAGAAACGTAAATATGCAAAATGATAAAGAACACAGTAATTGTTAACCCAGTTTGGTGCAACTCACCTACATCTGGGGGATACCAATCCAGGAAGAAGACTTCACTATTGTGTAGACTGTTACAAAGTTAAACTCCCACGTTTACAACTTTATCCCTAACATCTACCCCATGAACATCTTTACCAAGGTTAAACTCAAACATTTAGAACCCTGATACGAGATACCTCACTCACTTCCCTCAATCACCAACTGTGATTTCTTCATCGTCCCTATCAATACAAAATTCTGTCAAGCATACTTGACAAACAAGATAACTCGGATTTGCTTAAAAGCTTCATCCAAGAACAATACACAATCCAATACCTCAAGGCTTATAGATCTGTGCGACACCTATATCTACCACAGTGTATCAACTGATACAAAGGGTGACTTACAAGGGAAACCTACAACTCTCAAACCTAAAACCTACTTTACAAAATAGGATTCCTAAGTCTATGCTTTCGTCTCTCTCTTCTGTCTAGGTCTTGGTCTTCTTTTATAGTCTTCTACTGAGTTGGGCTTTGTATCTTTCTTCCTTGATCCATTGCTAGTCAAGCCTTGAATCATGGAACAGATTTAAATAAAACCTGATGTGTCAGTCATGATGTCGAGTCTTCATGCTGTGACATTTCACTCGACATCTTTAGTCTGGGTCAGAATCCTTCGTGTTGGAACATTTTTCCCAACATTATGTTTTACGAAAATTTAGTCAAACTCTTGGAGCCATCAATCTCCCCCTTTTGACAAATTTTGGTTAAAACATCCTTTAACCTGATGCATGCAGTGGAAAAGTACTTGAATCAAGTGGTGAGGAAAGGGAGAAGATAATTTGGAGTTACCCTCTTCATTTCCTTGTGATACCTGGAACATAGTGAATGAAACTCAGGTCACTAAACACAACTTGCTTTCTAACTCTGGTCACAAAACACAACTTCCCAAGATGTTATAACCAAAAACATTGGAACATCCTTTGGAACATTTTGCATATACCAGCAGCACAGACCATACACCTCTCACCAGCAGCACAGACCATACACCTCTCAGCAATGAGCCATTCTCTCCCTTTTTAGCCAAAAGATGACAAAAGTGGCCCATGCATACCCAAACCAAAATGATCCGAACATAACTCATTTTCCCTCAACTTAAGACGAGTGTTTACACCTCTTCTTAAAAAGAAGGCTATGTAAATACAGCCAAAAGACTAGTCAAAAGATTTCATCGTTTTTGACTTGTCCTCAAAACTACTTCTGAACCTTGTCCTGATACCTAACCTGATATTGTCAGGCTTATGGTCCCCACAGATAGGACTTTCTTAATCCAGATTTAGCAGACTCACTTACAATCAGAATTCTTTCATTAGTGCAGAACCAATTTCTTCCTGTCAGCAACCAATAGATTTCTGTATTGAATAAACTCTTCACAATATAGTGAACACAATCTGCAGAGAAAAATAAATCCTCCCAGACTCATCAATGATTCTTAAGCATCCAATAAGAACCATTCAAGTATGCATTGCCAAGTTTCCCACAACTTGCAACAATACTCCAATGTCAAGACATCCTCCTTGACATCTCAGTTTGCTTGCCGTACAAATGCAAACTGGATTTTTAACAATAATGTCAAGCCATCCTCCTTGACATCTCATTTTTCTTGACGCACAAATGCAAACTGGAACTTCATCTTAGATTAAGAGGCCTCCCCCCCCTGACTAAGGTAACTGGTGCTCCTCCACTGAACACCCAAGCTAATGACTGGAAAACATAAGACACATCTTCATGTCTTCAAGAGCGCACCCTCTGTTCAACACACCTGCTGAACGTAACCATTAACTCATTATTGTTCCCTCTGACAAGAAACAATAATTACTCAGACATGATCAAAGTCATGCATCCTATCAGTACGTGTATACTAACCATAACAAACTCTTGGCTTGAGATCAAAGTCCCATTGATCCCCCTCATTCCACAACTATCTTATACACCACATGAACTCCTCTTGAATTCTCATGTATAGATATCCCGTTGCTTGAGGCACAAACCAATTGAATTAGAATGCTTCACATTCCTCAACGAGACGCACAGGGCCTCTTAGTTTGTTATAACGATGTCAGCTATCGTATGCATGCTCCAGAACTTCACAGCTGCTAAACTGATCCACTACTAGCATGACTTGCTCCAAGGTCTCCAATGCTGTATACAAGATTTTCCACTGACCTCACCCAGCTAGCAATAGAGATAAACCCCGTAATCCAAGACAGTCATTCCTATCATTCTCCCGTAAGATAACCTGGAATACTTCTGATTTATGGTAAATCTCCACTTCTGAACGCATTCAGGAAACAGACTTCCATGCAATCACCACATGATTCACTTCATTCTTCACAAATACTTACATCCTCCTTCCAAGGGACCCTTCTACTCCATCATTCTCTCGGATGATCATGTAGATACTTCTTGGACACGATGCAAGTAACCAGTTCATCACAGAACCTGAAATCCTTCACCAAGGATAACTAACCCAAAGATGTTCTAACATCAGTTAGGACATCCTCCACACATCACAGACACCACACACCATGGTTCTTGATATGCTCCACTACTAGACTTACTATCAGCATAGTAATCCATGCTGAAGATCTTCACACAACACTGACCCACCAGCTTGAACAAAGAAGTCTTCAGGAACCTAGAGAGAAATAAACTCTCAACCACCAAGAAGGTATGCTTCCATTCTCAACCCATAACTTTTGCCACAAGCTCTTAGAGAACCAGAACCTTCAATAATTTCAACTAACTACTCTTTTACAAAAGAGCAATCAGTTTCAAACATCCTGCTTGAACGCACATTGTGAAACCAATCAAATACCACTTTTTGATTGACCTCACTCATCTTCAGAACTCCCACAAGATACCCTGACCTACTAATGAAACCAGATCTTCAAGTCGCACGAACTACTTGCCCTATAGCAAGACATCTTGGATCCACCAAGCCTCTTAGTCATGTAACATCTTCTCATCCACAACTCCCGCAAACTGCATGAGATAGACCTTTTTGAAAAATCCATCACTCACATTCTCCTGTAGATCGCCTTATCTTAAGCTGATGGGCCACATCACCAGTTGAGACTTCTGATGTTAAGCTAGATGTCAAAATATTATGACATCCAACTGTTGAATTCAGCTCTTCCTTCTGCCACTTAGAAGAACCTCATCCCTTTACAGAAACAGATTTCCATGCTCTCACAGACTTGATTCAACAACCAAGTTTTGAGTAGACAACCTCCATTCTGCTTTGAAACTCCAAAGACTTCAAACCTGCCACGTCTGAATCTTCAGAAAATAAGTAGTCCAAGACTACCCCATAGCCATACTAAAGAATGCCATTTCCCTTAGTAGAGCCGTCGGTAGAAAGTCAGAGATACCTGCCACTTATCCTCGACCTTCATAACCAGAGAAAACACTATGCTCCAAAGCACCTAGATCAGAAATAAACTGACCCAAGTTGTAACCATCAATATTATGATGTCTTCATAGTCTTCCATTTCCATCTTCAACAGCATCACCATCAGGACAAGTCATTCACAATACTTTCCAGGAAACAGATGCTAAGCCAATAATCTCAGGTCAGCACCTAGGAGACTTTTGAGCGAATGCAGAACCTCTCCCATGATTCTCCAAGCCTCTGATGAAAAGATATTAGAACATCTGACAGAACATCCTCAATCTTGACTTTCAAGGATAATCAATTAAATACATGTGGATTCTACAAGTAGCAATTGATCTTAAATCCTTGTATAATAACCCTTCTTCACTACTGTAGTTGAGCTCCACCAGATCATGTCATGAACACTTATACAGTATTTAATCCTTTTGTAAGTATCTTCTTCAATGACAATGTTGAGATACCAAGGCTGCCATCCTTGACTCAAGTAACTAAGACTTTCTCTGAACAAGTCTTATTTACCTCAACAACTCTTCAATCAGATTGGATCCACTCTTAGGGTCAAGAGAGATGAATCTTTCCTTGCTGTTTTTGGATGATGAAAATAAATCACCTCCACTTTCTTCAGGTCGTGTTTCAAAGAAACAACTTCTAGTCAGAAGAGTAACTAGAAGACTCCAGATACACGACATAGATGTCTTTATGAGTGGACTTGAGAGAATCCTCAAGTATCTTTGACAACCTAGCCGACTAAACATTTATCAAACTCCTAGAGCAAGAACCTGATAAACTTTACACTCAACTCCTCTCCTCTTCAACTGACTCCAAACTGCACTAAGAAACCAAGCTTCCAAGTGCTAAGTCACCATACCAGATATCTAACCACAACTCCTTTTAATCCATTGCTCCCGAATTTGGAATAAAAGAATGCAGATATCTTCAAATATATAGAGGCCGACGATTGAGACCTTCCACCAACTGTCTTCAGTAACAACTCAAGAATCCCATAATTCTAGAGCTCTTCCATCAGAAACACATGCAGCGGAACCACCAAGGAACAGATACTGCTTGCCCTAATAAGATGTCACAATATCTTATAAGACACACCAACAAGAGAACTAGCCACTTCTCCTGTAGTTGTTGTAGAATCTCCTCAGCAACCTGAACAACCTCTGGGTTGCTCCCTTCGATCCAGAACATTCATCTCATCCATTAATACCCTTGGGTATGTTTGAGTTGATTGATCTGATCTCCAAAACTCCTCCTTGTTTAAACGCCAAAAAGTATCTCCCAAAGATCTCATCCAGAACCAGACTGGATGCTTGCTCTGATACCAATTGAAATTCTGGCCTATGCAGATAGCAGATGTCCTAGCAGATGTCAAGACATTGTGTTGCATAATCTTTTAAACTCAGAGGCGCAACTGCAGACTGATACCTTGAATATCAAAACTGCACCATCACAGATGTCACGACATCTGATCCAACATGTTCATCATGAACCCTAACAGAAACGTAAATCTGCAGAATGATAAAGAACACAATAATTGTTAACCCAGTTCGGTGCAACTCACCTACATTTGGGGGATACCAATCCAGGAAGAAGACTTCACTATTGTGTAGACTGTTACAAAGTTAAACTCCTACGTTTACAACTTTATCCCTAACATTTACCCCATGAACATCTTTACCAAGGTTAAACTCAAATGTTTAAAACCCTGATACGAGATACCCCACTCACTTCCCTCAATCACCAACTGTGATTTCTTCATCATCCCTATCAATACAGAATTATGTCAAGCATACTTGACAAACAAGCTAACTCAGATGTGCTTAAAAGCTTCATCCAAGAATAATACACAATCCAATACCTCAAGGCTTATGGATCTGTGTGACACCTATATCTACCACAGTGTATCAACTGATACAAAGGGTGACTTACAAGGGAAACCTACGACTCTCAAACCTAAAACCTACTTTACAAAATAGGATTCCTAAGTCTATACCATCGTCTCTCTCTTCTGTCTAGGTCTTGGTATTCTTTTATAGTCTTCTGCTGAGTTGGGCTTTGTATCTTTCTTCCTTGATCCATTGCTAGTCATGCCTTGAATCATGGAATAGATTTAAACAAAACCTGATGTGTCAGTCATGATGTCGAGTCTTCATGCTGTGACATTTCACTCGACATCTTTAGTTTGGGTCAGAATCCTTCGTGTTGGAACATTTTTCCCAACATTATGTTTTACCAAAATTTAGTCAAACTCTTGGAGCCATCACATAGAAGTCCTCAGGCCACGATATGCTCATGGCGACCTGAAGGCTTGTCTCTTCTGAGGAAGGTACCTCCTCCTCGACTTTCTTCGACTCCTGGGCGTCTTGCCAGGGAGTTTCCCTCTTCTTCGTGAATTGCTTTAGGTGGCCGTCCCTGATCAGTATCTCTATGACATCGTTTAGGTGGATGCAGTCTTCAGTAGTGTGGTCGTGACTCTTGTGGAAACGGCAGTATTTCATCTTGGCCGGTATCTGCTTAGGGAATCGAACCCTTGCTTGTTTGAACTCTGAGTTGGCGCATTTGGAGAGCATTTTCTCCCTGGAGACGGTTAGGGGAGTATAATCATGGAAGTGTTCAGAGGGTCCTTTGTTGTCCCAGGACTCTCTGGGACGATCTTCACGTCTTCTATCTCTCTGACCTGACGTCGAGGGTTCATCGTTTTGGAGGCCCGGGCACTTTCCTGGTGGCGTGAGACCCGGGCGGAGCTAGCCGCCTCTTTCTCCTCGTATTGTATATATGCTCGTTCCTTGAGGAGAAAGGCGTCCAGAGTCCTAGGAGGAGTAATACCAACGGCTTTGGCGAGTTCCGTGCGGGAACGAAGCCCTCGCTCGAGCAAGAACTTCTTCATGTCATCGGTGGTAGGGACCTGCATAGCTTCTTTATTGAACCTCTCAATGTACACTCGGAGAGGCTCATCTTTCCCTTGAATTATGGCCTCAAGGGAGGCTTCGGTCTTCGGGTGGTGGTGGGATGCCGTGAATTGTCTGGAAAACATTCTCCCTAGTTGTCTCCATGAGGTGATGGACTCGTCGGGGAGTTATTTATACCAGGTCATTGCTCCTTTCCGGAGTGTGGTAAGGAACATACGACATTTGATGGCGCCCCGGATGCCATGATAGTCGAACAACGCATCGATGTTTTCGATGTGCTCATCAGGTTCTATCGTACCATCGTAAGTGCCCAAAGATGGTGCTTTCTCCAATCCCTTGGAGAGGCGCATAGCCATAATTTCTTAAGACAACGGATCATGGGGATCGTCGTCGCTGTTGATACTGGTCCATGATGGGGAGCGGGTGCTTTGCTCAAGGACTGGGCGGTGATTTCTGCGGGGAGACGAGGTTCATGCCTGGCCCTTTGACCTAATAGGGGGTGAACGTTGGTCCCTCCTGGTCCTCTTGTTGCTTGGGGAGTACTGGTTCTGTGGGGAAATGTGGTCACGCTTTCGGACGGCATGGGACTCTGGCTCCCGGTGTGCCCGACGGTTACTCTCACGTCAGGGAGGTGGACTTCTGGATCGTCGACGATCTTTCCTCGGCTGAGGGGATCTTGGTCAAGCAGATTCTTCCAAGGCCCCAATCCTCTCGTTTTGTTGGAGGATTAAGAGGTTGGTTTTGTTGAGAGCTTCAAGAAGTTCCGCCATGGTCGGATCAGTGCTGGGCGGAGCTGGAATGGGCTGGAGGTCCAGGGAGGGCGGGTCTTTAACACAATCAGTGTGAGTGGGAGAAGGAGATGCAGTGGCCCTATCTCACAGATGGTGGGCGTCGCCTCTGAAGAAAGGTGCAGTCCCGTCAGTGTCAGTCTTACTGAAGGAGAGAAAGGTAGGTCTGCGAGTGTCACGAACATGATCTTGGCTTGCCATGATCGGAGTCTTGGACAGAGGGCTGTTTTGGTCTTGAATCTACGGTGGATGTTAAGACGGGGATAACAGGGTTCCCATAAACGGTGCCACTGATCTTGACGGTTGATCAGAACCTGAAGTGGGCCAAGAAAGACATTTGATGCTGGGTGTGTGAGATGAGGAGGGGATGTACCTGCAAGGCACTCCGATGCTAAAGTAAGAATCGGGAGACAAAAAGGGCAAGTACAAAAGTATGTGTTTCTTAGGATGATTTAGAATACCTGACCCTCTCAAATGAGAGGGTTTTTATAGTGCCCTGAGCGCGTGGCCAACGGTCCCTATCTTCGGGGCAAAATAACTGTTTCCCAAAGAATAGGTAACTGCCAGAAACTAGCCGTTAGTGTAACGCCCCGATTTATTTTTATCATTATTCGTAATTATATTCATGTGTTGATATGTATAATTGTGTGACTATGCATATTTTGTGATGTTTTGGGTACCCCTAGTGGAGGGTAGTGACCTTTGAATTATGGAGTATAAGGTATTGGGGGTGGGTGACCAAAAGTGTAGAACGTGGTGGTGGGAGGAGTATACTAATTATGTGAATTAGTTATTATTTATTTAATTAAATAATATGAGGAGATTATTATTTAAATAAATATTTAGTTTTATTATTGTTGTTATTATTTTAATGGTTGGATTAAATAATAATAATAATAATAATATAACAATAATATTATATGAGTAGAGAAATGAGGAGGACAAAGTGGATTATCCAAGAGGGTTAGTAAGGGTATGGAAGGAAACCCATATTAGGGGTCTAAGGGTTATAGTAGGAAAAGAGAAAATTGGGAAAAGGGAGAATCAGTTTGGAACGATCGCATTTTTTTGAGAAAAGAGGAACGAAAGAGAGGAGCAGAGCTAGGGCTTAGAGAACATTCAAAGAATCATCAATAAGGTAAGGGTGGGGTTCTTCGATCACTTAAGGGATGAATAATGTATGTATGAGGGTGGGTAATTCGTTAGATTCATCTCTATGCATCTCTAATTGTTTGGTTGTTGTTGGTTGTATGTCGATGTTTGTAATAACATGTAATTGGTGTAAATTAACCGATTAAATTGTGGTTTATGTGACTCTAATTGATTGTGTAAAAATTGTGGATTCTATGTGTATTTTTGTGTTGTTTGTTGTTGAAATTGAAGAAGGCTTAGGGTCGGAATCGTGCAGAATCGCAACTGCTGGGTTGCTGATTCGCGCAGTTCGTCGTGCGAATAGAAGTTCGCTGGGTAAAGGGTTCGCTGGCAGTTCGCTCAGCGAACTGAGAAGCGAAAGAAGAGAAAGGGAATGGGATACTGGAATGAGGTATAGGGAGGTTCTCCCCAGGTTCGCTGGGCGAATGTAGAGGCGAAGGGAGGGGCAAATATATAAGCCTCTGGATTTTGTATGGAGAAGGTGCTTCGCTGGTGACTTCGCTAGGCGAACTCCTAGCGAAGGACAGTTCGCTGGGCGAACTTTGAGCGAGCATGACAGTGGAGTTTTCTGCTGTTACAGACATAATTTTCTTAAACTTCAAAAATTCATTTTTGATCTGTAAGTCCGTTTCAGTCACCGTTCGAATCGTTGGAAAGCTTGTTTCATGTACTTTTTGTTAAAATTAATCTCAATACCAGAATTCCAACTATTCGACACGTTAATTGTATTCCGTGTAGGTTGAGATGTGTTGAACGCCGAAATGTTGTATTCGGTTGTGTGATTGCGTGTTATAGTTATGGATTTCAGTTGTTGCATGTTTGACATGTATATGTTGTGTGTTGGACAGTTGTAGTGTGATATGTTGACTGTATGTTAGTCATATGCATTAGTCGTTGTTGTATGTCGTCGTTGAATGCATATTCAAGTTGCATAAAGTTGTGTGATAAGCCGTGTGCCCATGTGGGGTGTGAGCGTCTTATCTGGATTCTTTAAAATAGAATCGTGTTTCTGTTGTTGTTGAGGTAATCGTGTGCCCATGTGGGGTGTGAGCGATTACGTGTGTCGTGTGCCCGTGTGGGGTGTGAACGACATATATGGAAATTCCGACGGGAATTATGATCACTAAAAAGGGATCGAATTGGTACCACATGCATTGAGTCGAATTGTGGGTCTCATTGCATTGCATTATGTTCTGTTGTATGGTGTATTGTACGATTGTCTGCTTATGTGGAAAAGTGTGATTTCATTGATGTAGTAATGATAGGGTGAATTATGTAATTGATTACATGCTTTTATATTTATATTATGCATTTATTTTGTTGATTGAGATTCTCACCCCTTCTGTTTGAATGTTGCCTCTACGTGGGTAACGTGCAGATAATCAAGAATAGTGCGGAGTTACGGTTAGTGAAGATGAAGTCTTCCATTTTATTTAGGAGAGTCAACGTCTGCTATGATGTGTAACACTGGGGTTATGGAACGTTACGTTGTTTGATTTATCATTGATTATTTGATTTTATTGACTTTTGTTGGATATGTTCGTTTCAAAATATATTATGTTTTCGTCATTAATTTGGTGAAGTTTCCGCTGCTTAATAAGATGAACTTTAACTATAATTTTGTTAATTACCATTAATAAAGTTTTTGTGTTACATGTTGCATGTATGAGCAGGTTTTGTTGGAAAGTAACATCCTACGTGTTGTAATTTTCATATATTTACTCTGATAAATAGTATTATTTTATGCATGGGTTTTAGGGTGTTACAGTTAGGACGGGCAGAGGTGCCCGAAACTAGCCATTGCCATGGGCAAATATGCAGTTCCGGGCACGAGCGTCGTGACTGTTTCTGGATGATAGAGCCGTGCATGACGGCCAGGAATGTCGAGGAGGAGCAGGTGACCTTGTGGGCCCTTTGACCATATGTGCCCGGTAGAGGGGCAGAAAGGTAAATGCTGCCTCACATTGGTTGGACATGGGCAATTGGGCCGTTCTGGGAGCAGAAGTAGATTGGGCCATGCCTAATCATTGGTCCAGTCCGGAACAAACGTAATTAAATATAGAAAAGTGTGGCTTAATGATAAAAATTATTTAATTGATTAATTAATAGAGAAAATATGCATTAGTAGAGAAATAAGGGGCAATGAGGATATTTAGGAGAATAAGTTGGGAGCTAATGAGGTAATTAGAAGAGATTGTGTAGAAAACCCTAGATATATATTTTAAAAGGTGAAGGAGAGTTAGGTTTCATCCAATTCTTAGAGAACTTGAGAAAGAGGCAAGAAAGAACCCTAGACCTAGAAGAGGATAGGAAAAACATTAGAGAAGAGCTTGCTTGCTAAAATTCTACGGTAAGGGGGGGGGGGGGAGAATAGATTTCAATAGGGCTTATGCATGAGGGGTAGGGTAGAGGAGTCATTAACCTCCAATAGGGCATTGTGTTGTTCATGAAATTTTGAGTTTCTATGATATTATGATGATGCTTGGGAAAATTAATGTGTATTTTCGTGTATAATGTGGTATGTGGTTACTGTTTTGAAATTGTTGATATTTTCCACTGCTGTCGAAGGTTTGAAGTTTTACGGTAAATGTGAAAGTATGAAAATACATGATTTTGTTGATGTGAATATATGATAAATTGTGATTTTTTTCTTTTAATCATTGAATAATTGTTGTATGTCAAATTCTAAGATTAGGGTTTTTTACGGAATCAAAATCGGAGGTCCAGAAGGGCTTCTATGGCGGAAAACGCAGAAAAATAAATTTTGGGTATTTACCCGTGGATTCTAAGAATTAGCTACAAACTGGCCGTGGGAAAAAACTCAGTTCTGAGTGACGTCCATCAACCCTCATGACTTCTGATATGCCTAACAAAAAATATCATAACTTCAGATCCATGATTCCGTTGGGACGCGGTTCAAAGTGTTGGAAAGCTAACGCATAGTACTATCTCATGGTGATACCTTAAGAGGATGAGTGTGCACTTAAAGACGTGAATATACTATTTTACTTAAGGTGTAATGTCGATGGCTGTGTTTCTAGCTGCTGAGTTGAGTTTTATGTGATGTGTTGTCGTGCGATTCATGTTAGCTGCTGTTGGGAATGTTTTGGGTGACTTAAACTAAATCATTGCATGATTACATTCGGTTATTGAGTGTTAATAATTGAATTGGAAAAGTTATTCAATTGTTAAAATTAAATCGATAATGCTATTTGGTGTTGTTATGTGATTAACGAAAAATGATGTTTTGTATGCATAAATTTAGTTGTATATGGTGTATAAATATTTAAGTTGGTGTGATGCTTGTATGTGATTATGCATAATTGTTGTTGTGGAGGTGGTAGTTCGAAAGTGGACCTACGTTGTTGTATGTTATTTATGTTTTGATGTTGTTTATGAAACATTGTATGATTAATTCTTGTGATCATTATGTTTGCACAATGAGTTCATTAAATTGGTGTGTTGTTTGAAATATAATTCTGTTGAGATGAATTATTAGCATGCTTATGTTGCATTGCTGATTGATAATGTGCATTTTGTGATTTTGGTGTGATGTAATCCAGAGAGTGTTTTGTATTCATAAATTTGGTTGTATATGGTGTATAAATATTTAAGTTAGTGTGATGCTTGTATGTGATTATACATAATTGTTGTTGTGGCGGTGGTAGTTCGAAGGGGGACTTACGTTGTTATATGTTATTTATGTTTTGGTGCTATTTATGAAACATTGTATGATTAATTCTTGTGATCATTAGTTTGCACAATGAGTTCATTAAATTGGCGTGTTGCTTGAAATATAATTCTGTTGAGATGAATTATTAGCATGCTTGTGTTGCACTGTTGATTGATAATGTGCATTTTGTGATTTTGGGGTGATGTAATCCAGATAGGGGATTACTAGAGTTGTCAATGCATTACGTTAGGATCAGAAGAGGGGTCTTAATGTGTTAATTTGATGATATGATTATGCATCATAAGAGTTGTGTCAAGAGGCATGTCTGCTAGTTCAGAAGAGGGGAGAGTGTCTTGTCCCAAGCTCAGAAGAGGAGGCTTGGAGCTCAGAAGAAGAGGCTCATGGGTTCAGAAGAGGGGACCCGGTTCTAAAGGAAACCGAATATTAGGTTGGTACCACATGCATATGCATATAGTTTCATAGTTGAGTTGCATTGCATAATAAGTCATATGCATATTTTTTGAGCTGTGAATGATTAATGAGTTAGGTGTGAGAACATATTGTGTTATAGTATGAATGAGATTGTGTAGAAAATGTTGTACTATTATCATACCTTGTAGTATATTCATGTTATTATTGTTTGTGATTTCTCACCCCTTTGTTGTTATGGTCGTTTGTGCTCCTCTTCAGAGTACAGATAAACAGGTAATTGAGTAAATGCTTAGAGTGGAGGATGGCATAAGGTTGTTTCTTCTTTTTCTTTCCGCGTTAGTTTAGGCGCTCTAATATGTAACACTGGGAACATTTTGCGAGTCTTGTTTAATCTTTTCGTTAGGGAGTTAATTTATGCTCTCATGTTTGATATTTTTACGTTTGAAGAGATTTAATTTATGAGTTAATTATGTCATAAAGTGAATTTGAAGTTTAAATGACTTAGTTAATGCATACTTTATTATGATAAATTTTGTTGTGATGACACCCTAAGTGAAGGTGAGCATGTAATGACACCCTAAGTGAAGGTGTTGATTGTTGTTTTATTTGATAAAATGTTACAGAGCCTGTATGTTTTGAAAATAGAATGTGTGAAATCCTATTTGATTGTGTGAATACTCTGATTTTATTGTATAATTATGCGCAGGGGAAATAGGGTGCTACTAGCTACACCATCGGTATTCACAAAACCACTCCCTAGAGAAACCTAATACTTATACTTGGCAACCTCGGAAGAAGCGGTAAGTGATGTCCATATTAGAGAACTATATTCTGAATAGAGTTTGATATACTTCATATCGAAGGCTTTAACTGGACCAAAGACACGCTACCAGAAGATAGAAAAGGTAGTTATGTTGTTGGTAACTGCGTCGAGAAAGCCCTGGAAGTACTTCCTTGCACTCTATTTCTGACAGATTTTCCTCTAGAACAGGTACTTCATCGACCGAATTTAGTCAGGCATTTAACAAAATGTTCTATCAGATTATCAGAGCTCGAAGTATCTTTAAAGTATAGTTGTTCGCATATTTCTTAGCCAAAATGTCTCTCATCCCACCATAGCCAACTCATACTTGGATGATATCACTACTACGAAAAACACATATAATAACGCCCGTGTTACTACGGATATTCAATCAATCGTTGTAGTATGTGATATTTATGCGTGTGCATTTTTTTAATTTTATTTAACCACCTATAACCACAGTTGATTTAATACTCGTGGTGAAAAGTAGCGTATGGTCATGGGTTTAAATCCCAACACAAACATTTTTGGTTATTTACTTATTTTTTAAAAATGCTGACAGACCTTTCAGCACGGGTATTTAAATCAACCGTGGTTATAAGTGGCGCCTTCTTTTTCTTAAAGATATATATAATGCTATTAGTTTATTCACTTTTACCCTAGACATACTTAGACAAACTTCATCTTCTGCCTCTAAACTTCTTTCATTTACGAAACATTATTCATCCACTAAACCAAACTTGAAAACATCATTTCTTCCACAAACGAAACACAGAAACATTGCTTCAATTAACGTGTTATAGTTTGTTCACGTTTAACGATTCTACAGGTAAAATGTTATTGTTTAACGATTCTATTTATTTATTTATTGTTGTTCGTATTGTTTTTGTTGTTGTTGTTATTGTTGTTGTTGTTCTTGTTCTTGTTTTTGTTGTTGTTCTTGTTGTTTTTATTATTGTTGGTGTTGTTGTTGTTGTTGTTGTTGTTGTTGTTCTTTTTGTTCTTGTTGTTCTTATTGTTGCTCTTGTTGTTCTTATTGTTATTCTTATTTTTGTTATTGTTGTTGTTATTGTTGTTGTTGTTCTAGTTATTGTTCTTGTTGTTCTTGTCCTTCTTGTTATTGTTGTTGTTGTTGTTGTTGTTGTTGTTGTTATTGTTATTGTTGTTCTTGTTGTTGCTCTTGTTGCTCTTGTTTTTATTCTTATTTTTGTTCTTCTTGTTGTTATTTTTGTTGTTATTGTTCTTGTTGTTCTTGTTATTGTTCTTGTTGCTCTTGTCGTTGTTGTTGTTGCTATTGTTCCTGTTGTTCTTGTTGTTCTTGTTGTTGCTCTTATTGTTCTTGTTGTTGTTCTTATTTTTGTTCTTGTTGTTGTTCTTGTTGTTGTTATTCCTTTTGTTTTTCTTGTTATTGTTCTTGTTGTTCTTGTCGTTCTTGTTGTTCTTGGTGTTCTTGTTGTTGTTATTGTTATTGTTATTGTTGTTGTTGTTGTTCTTCTTCTTCTTGTTATTGTTCTTATTATTATTGTTAATCTTGTTGTTCTTGATGTTGTTGTGTTAAAATATTTAATATTGTATATTGTGATGAAGTTATAAATCAGGAAAAACATGTGGCAAAAATAAATAAAAAATGATGTCAGACCTTTCATAAGGGGTATTTAAAACAATCGTGATTATAGGTAGCGCACTTTTCATTTTTCTACCACGGGCATTGGACCGTGAATGTAAATACCCCACATACAATCACACTCTACCTAACAACGGTTGTTCACCCGTTATTATAGGTCTTTCACAATCATGATTATATGTGTTTTTTGTAGTAGTGTATTCATGGACAGTTCGTCTAACTGTCGTGGAAGTGGTACCAGCGTGATTATGGAAAACATGGTCGGCCTCGTAGTCAAAGTTTCTTTGAGATTCCAAATTTCAGCCACCAATAATCAAGTCGGGTATGAAGCTATGATTGCAGGAACAGCTCGAGCAGAGAAGATGGGTGCGAAAAACATCAAGCTACAAATAGGATTCCTTATTGGTCATCTCCCAAATCAGGGGGAGGCTTAGGCCAAAGAACTGCTCCTGTAACGACACTTGAGGTTAGCCAAAGAGAAGTTGATGAGGTTCAAAGTGTCTGTAGTTGCTCATGTCCCTTGGGAAGAGAAAACTCGGACCAACATACTTTCAAGGCTGGAAAGCATAAAAAGCCTCAGTACTAATCATTTTTTCGTCCAAGAAACTATGAAATCCATGAGCATTGAAGCCCCGGAGAACATAATGTTGGCCATATTCAATGTTGATCCACCCTTTTAGATGTCTACAATTCAGGTGTATATCGAGGAATGGGTAATCTTGTCTGACCCAGCCGAGGTTAACTTGGTAAAAAGAATATCTAGTTCGTATAACATGGTAGAAGAAATTTTATATAAAAGAGGGATATCTACCCCTCTGTAAAGATGCTTGAGGAAGGTGGAACCACTTACACACTTTTGGTATTACATGAAGGGAGAATCAGACAACACCTCGGGGCTAGGGCATTTGGGAAAAACTTTTTAAGAATAATTTACTATTGGTCAACCATGGTTCAAGAAACTAAGGAATACATGAAGAAATATGACCAATGTTAGTGGCATGAGGACATCTTTAGTGTACCATACACAAAGCTACACATTTTGATGTTACTTTGGCCTTTCTTGAAATGGGGGTTAGACATTATGGGTCCATTTAGGACAGCCCCAGGTTAACTCAAGTACTTATTAGTAGCAGTGGATTACTTCACCAAATGGATTGAAGCGGAAGCGTTAGCAACCATCACAGTGACAAATGTCCATAATTTTTTCAAACGAAACATCTTGGCTAGATTTGGAGTCCCTCAAACCATCGTGACTTACAATGGAACACAATTTTTAGATAAAAAAGTTAAAAGTTCTATTGGAGGAATTAAAGATTAAGAAACACTTCACCTCAGTAGAGCACCTCCAGACGAATGGTCAAGCAGAAGCGGCCAATCGGGTGCTGTTAAGGGGTTTGAAATGAAAACTTAAAGAAGCCAAGGGAAATTAGGTCGATGAATGACCATACATCTTGTATGCATATCGTACAACTCCATAATTGATAACCAAGGAAACTCCTTTCTGTCTTACCAGCGACATTGAAATCGTTATTTCGGTCGAAATTGAAGAGTTGAGTTGGAAGACAAGCCATCCTTTGATAATAGAGGGAAATGATTGAGCGATTAGAGAAGAAATTTACTTTATGGAAGATAAAAGGACATCCACTACTTTCACCAACACCATCATCAAGTAGATCATAGCTTCTAGGTATAACAGGCGTATCCGATTAATAGAATTTCAGGCAGAGGACTTAGTGCTGCGAAGAGCCAACATAGGAGGTAAAAATGCTTGTGATGGTATGCTGGATGCAAATTGGGAAGGACATTAAATGGTGAAAACCAACACTGGGAAAAATGTATACGTCCTGAAAACTCTTGCAGGGGAGCAGATACCAAGGACCTAGAACGTCGCCAAGTTAAAGCGGTATTATAGATGAAAAAAGTTGTTCTTTTGATATTTATTCTAACCTATCAAAATATTAATGAAATGAATGATATTTTCCATGTTATCATATTATCAATTTCATTCATGCCCTTTCTTTCTGTTTAAGAAGCAGGTGGTGAGGAAGAATATGTGTATTTCTACACATCTGGCGCACCCTCTCTTAGGAGCTAGCCACTCCAAGATCGTAGGAAGCGAAGCCCATGAGACATCCATCTCGATCTGGGTCAAAGCATGGGGGTAGGGATGGGTACCCTTGTCCAGGTACAATCCTCTATAACGTGAAGAAATTGCCCAACGGCAATCACGAAATCCTTCATAAAATACAACTAACCATACAAGTTTTCAAAATGTTAATACCAAAATACAATTAAAATACAATTATTGTGTATATTTAAAGCCTATGTTTCTCACCTACCTCTTGTATTGCAATGCATGTTGTGCCTCTCAAGGTTGTTTGTAGAGTGATCCTCTCAAGATTTCCTTCCTAAAACATGCCTCTAGGTATGGCCTCTCTCCCAATATCACAATACGGTTACATGCCGGAAATACATCCACGACATGGTTCGCCCTTGCTTGTACCTCTTTTAACATCTCTTGATGAGATGACCTAAGGGGATCTCCTTTTGCATCTGGTGTCATATAAGGATGGAACACTCTCTAAAACCATTATATATAACAGTTTAGTGTACTTCATTGGGTAGTTGGAACACTACGTACATCCTCTAGCACCAGATGCTAGTGGTAGTCTGCAAGTATCACATCAATATCTCTAAGGAGTACAGTGGCAAGAGTAACAAATATAGGGTCCCTATGTATATCCTGTAGATACTCGGTCTGCTGCAGTACTCGCTCAGGTAGACGTGGGTACATAAGTCAAAACCCACACGTGTTCGCCGGTGCGAACAACCGCTGGCCTTCCGTCGCAGGTTTACTCGCGGGATCGGCCACACAAATCCTAGAACAAGGAATTGGGAACGTATACTTATGTGATATGACAATGCCTTGTCTTTTGGAAAAGTTGTAAGGTTTAAATGATTAACTAAGTTTGGAACCAAGCGAAAAAGATAAAGGAAAAAGAAAACAAACAGACAGCAAAAGAAATAATAACTTAAACTCTGAAAACAAATTGCATTAAGTAAAGGTGGATGCAATTATACATTTTCGCGGGATTGAACTCGTTTCTCTCTAAGCTTGGTACTTAGAGTGTTTTCCCTTTACAATGTTACAAAATGCGACCTCTAAAAATGGAAAATACAATGCTTTATATAGGCCTAGACAATAACCGTTCATCTGCCCAGATGCCCTTTGGTGCTGACACCTGTCACCCCGCTCTCTTTTCAACTTCCCATGTTCTTGGAACTTTCAAACTTTTCCCGCCCAAGTAC
This sequence comes from Lathyrus tuberosus, assembly GCA_022829125.1. Taxonomy (NCBI): domain Eukaryota; kingdom Viridiplantae; phylum Streptophyta; class Magnoliopsida; order Fabales; family Fabaceae; genus Lathyrus; species Lathyrus tuberosus. The sequence goes on along the minus strand of JALAZF010000574.1, from coordinate 575,819 downwards.
TTATCCTTGCATTTGGGACTTACTCTTCGCCTGGCTTTCCTCCGACACCATGGCTTGTCGCCTTCTCTCCGACGCACCTACTTGGCCTGTGTCGGATCGACGCCTTGAGAGTCCCTTGGTGTCGACTTGTTGAATTTCCTCTTATACTTCTATCCTTGGTCGAAATCTCATGCCAACAAATTGCCCCCCCAAAAGGCCAGTTTCGACTGAGCATTACGTCGATTGAGAAATCTGGCTTTTTGGTTTCTTGCGAGATTTCGACGGCTTTTTCTTCGACACAATCACCAACATTTTGTCTTCTCCTAAGACACGTGTCCAACGCCGTCTGACATTATGATGGCAATCTCATACCACGATTTCCAAGAAAAACGCCATGATGGCTAGTCTCGTCTGAGTTATGGGCCTCAAAACCAACTCCCACTTACTCTCAGAAGTTGAAAAGTTTTAGTGATCTTTCACCTTTTGCATGCGTCTTATAAATAGTTTCCCGCAAAACCACTCTTACCATTTCTCCATAACTTCTTCTTCAAACTTGTCATTTGTTCTTGAAATCAAAACTTTGCCCTTTTCTTCCAAAAAACGCTCTTTGTCTCAGAACACCTTCTGCATTTCTTTCTTTCTAATGGCTTCGTCAAACACTGCTACCACTTCTATTCCTCAAACCACTGGTAACAACCCAGTGGTGTTTGTGCTTTCTGAAGCAGAAACCCTCTGTCCTCTTCCTCAACCGTCATCCGCTGACGAGACGGTGTTTAGACAACTGGCACCGTCAGATGGTTATCCCCTTCGCAGTGGAGAACAAACTTCACGATTTCCATGGCCCTCTTCCGGACAAAAGACCCAATCCACTAGAACTCCAAAAGTTCTTTCCTTGCTTTGACCAAACAATTACATCGGCTTTCGAGAAAGGCGACACTTTAGATCTCAAATTTATTGCACCTAAATCTCGAGTTTTCAGATCCATGCCTACCCCAGGAAACAAAGATTACATTGCCTGGCTCGACAAATTCAAAGGTCAACGTAAAAAACAATGGAAAGAATATGGCATTTTCGACGCCATCCAACTCTCTAGAACTGCTCATAGGGTCAACCCTTGTTTGCTACTTGCGTCGATGTACTTCTGGGAAGGATCGACCAACACATTTCACCTCCCCTGTGGCATGTTCACACCAAAACTTTTCGATGTGGCGGCCATTACTGGCCTTTCTCCACTGGGTGACACGTTCGACCCGACCCTAGAGACTAACAATGCTTTCGACTTCGAACGTGCCAGTTTTCAGAACTATATTAAAGACCATCATGACAAGCGCTCCAAAGAAATCTCTGATGAGGAGCATATTGCCTTCCTGACATTATGGTTGTCGTACTATATGTTTTGCCCTGGCTCTTTACAAATAGCCAAAAGTTTTATCAGTCTGGCCATTCAGATCCATGAAGGTCGACAAATATCTTTGGCCAAACTTCTGCTAGCCTCTCTCTACCATTCTCTTGGCCTGTCATCTATGAGGCTGAAACTCCTCCACCAGACCACCAAGGCTCTAAACGTCTCAGGGCATATGTGGATGTTGCAGCATTGGCTCAACGCCACTTTTGAACACAAGTTGGGATATCCAGCTTCTGCGACAATGGAGCGTCTAAACAGAGAACGCTCTGTCGAAGGAATGCGAATTACTCTGATGACTACCCAAGAGGCTCCGAAGAAAACCCTCTTTATGAGGTATCTCAGTATGTTTGTCGAGACCACCTCCTTTGTCCCTAACATGGCGCCGTTTGTGGACCGTAAGTTTGGTCCTGAATGGTTTAGAAATCCATTTCCCGGGGTCTCCCCCAAAGCTGCTACGCATTCGAATTCTATATGGCGAGTGTTTCTTACTCCCACCATGATATCCTTCTGGATCGACCCAGGCAGCAATGGCTATGGTTTTATGAACTATCAGCCAAATTTGGTAGCCTGACAATTTGGCTTGAGCCAAATGTTGCCAAAGTCTCTGGTAAAACATGATGACGATATAGTACGATCTGGCCGACGCTTGACCTAGGTGGGTCACAGAGCTTGCATGAGGTTCGTCAGACCCACTCAACATCTTGAATTGCCGGTATTTGTATTCCAGCCTTCGTTTTTCACCACTCAAGAATTCGACGCCTGGTGGTCGGAGTACCAGGCTCAAACCTTCACTCCAAACCTTTTCTTGGAGAATATGGTCGACGCTTTTACTTCTCTGGCTGGTGGAGTTCCTAAATCATCGACCGCAGCCTCTGTTGCCGACGTCGACACCACATAATACCCCTCCACAAAGGTGGATTCTGGACTTTGATTTTGTTTCTCCTGTGGGTTTAAACTAAATCGTTTCAGCTTTGTTTTCAGGGACGCAAACGGGAAACAGCTGTTGCGTCGACCTCGACTAGGCCTACTAAAAAACCCAGGACCACCACTTTACAGGTATATTTTATTTTCTTACCCTGCTTCTTTGTCTTTTCTCCGTCTGACGGATTCTCCAAATACTCCATGATTGGTCTTCGCCAATCTGTTGGTGACATATTGTTAACAAAAACCTCATAACTTCCTAATCCTTCGACCAAACTCCTTGCGTCCTTGGATATTGACCAACTTGATGGTGAATGCATGTTCGACACCATCTTTTCCCTAGTTTCGATGAGATCTTTCAGCCTACCTTCTGACACTTTATAACCAGAGGCAATTTGTGCTAGTTCATTGGCTTTATGGTTTTCTACCCTAGGCACATGCGAAATGTTGACAAATATAAAATGTTCTAACAAACGTCTCACCAATGAGAAGTAACTCATAAGGTGCTCTTTCACGCACTTGTATTCCCTTGTGATTTGTTTAATCACCAATTCTGAGTCTCCTCTTATCTCGACCTCTTTGGCTCCCAAATCCTTAAGTATTTTGAGACCAGTGATTAAGGCTTCATACTCCGCCTCATTATTTGAGCATTTTCCATCAACTTTGCATTGAAATGTAGTTGGAATACCTTGTTGGGATATTATTAGGATTTCAATACCTGCCCCGTTTTTATGGCTTGATCCGTCGAAGTACAACTTCCACGGAGCGATGTCGATACTGTGTATTGACGTTTCGAATACCGTGTGGTCGACAATAAAGTCTGCCACCATTTGACCTTTCATCACCCTTAAAGGGACGTATGTCAGGGAAAACTCAGTGAATTCTAGTGCCCACTTCCCAATTCGACTATGCAAAATAGGTTTGGACAACATATGCTAAATAACATCAAAATGCGACGAAACATAAACTGGTTTAATAATTGCTTTAGTTTCATACATGAGAAGTACAAGCATAGGCATAACTTTTCAATCACAGTGTACCTAGTTTCAGCATCTATTAACATCCTACTAAGGTAATAAATGGGTCTTTCGACGCCACTACTATCCTCTTGTGCTAACATACTGCCTATGGTTGTATCCGACGCTGCAATGTACAACTTCATGTTTTTATTTATACTAGGTGGTAATAGGATCAGAGGCTTTGTGAGGTACTCCTTAATTGCGTCGAAAGCCTCCCGCTGCTCTTGTCCCCAACGGAACTCACTCTCCTTCTTGGTCTTGAGCAGTGGTGAAAACACTTTCGTCTTGCCACTTAGGTTCGAGATGAACCTCCTCAAAAAGTTTATCTCCCCCAACAAAGACTTGAGCTGTTTCTTTGTCGTTGGAGGCTTGAGATCCAAGATTGTCTTCGTCTTGTTTTGGTTGATCTCGATGCCTCTCTTGTGGACCACGAATCCCACAAATTCCCCTGCATGAACACCTAAGGCATATTTTAGTGGATTCATTTTTAATCCATATTTTCTCATTCTCTCAAATGAGCGTCGAAGGTGGTCAAGGTTACCATCTTCTGATGAGGATTTTATGACTATGTCGTCAATGTATACCTGCATAAAATTATCAATAAAGTCATGGAATATAGCATTCATAGCCCTTTGATAGGTTGCCCCAGCATTTTTCAACCCAAAAGGCATCACAACCCATTCATATGTCCCAAAGCTCCAGGGCATCAAAACGCGGTTTTGGGGACATCCTCTTCGGCTATGAGAATTTGATTGTGAAATTCTGGTACCAGATATGTGATGTTGCGTGTGATGTCACAACAACACACTCTGCAATGGACAATATAAAACAACAGAAGAGTACACAAAGAATTGTTCACCCAGTTCGGTCTAACTACCTACGTCTGGGGTCTACCAAGCCAGGGATGAATTTCACTATCAGTAGAATTAATTTACAGACTCAACAACCCAGTTGACATCTCCTAAACTTAATCACTACTTAATGAACCATCTTCCTAAGAGACCACTTAGGTATGAGAACACTACTCAATCCCTAAATCACTTCAGTGATATAATTCAAAGATCACACACTTTGAAAAACACAACTTGATTCTGCGTCACAGCTTTGATCAAGAACAACTCAAAACAACAACACCAATTCACACTAGAATGGTTTACAACACATACACGAAGACACAAACGACTCTCAGTATTTAGCTCTCTTTCTTCTGTGCTTTCTTCAAAAGATTGATGCACTTTATATAGCTATTTGATTTGGGCTTGGACCTGCTACAATATCTGACCTGATTTGTTATTTAAAACTGATATCTTCAAAATAGATTTTCTCTCAAAATCTTCTTAAATCTTCAGCCTTTAAACACTCCTACAAATCTGCATCAAATCTGTTTGCAACAGAAAATATCTCCTCCAAGATATTCACATCCAATAACTCTAACAGCTCTCACAAATTCCAGCTAATACGCTTAACCCTAAAAATATCTCAAACCTGATGTTTTAATGATCTGCATATCTGATGTCATGACATCGCATGTGACATCAGATTTCAAAACTTCAACAACTTAAAAATATAACATTAACCAATGTTAAGACATCAGCCAAATGACATCAACATTGAACAAACAACTTTGTTTTACCAAAATTCTAGCCAATCCAAGAACTAACAATCTCCCCCTTTGGCTAATTTTGGCTAAAACAATCTCTGCAACATCAGAGACTTCAGCAGCGGATAAAAATTGAAAAATGTTAAAAACTCCTAGCAGCACTCCTTTAAAACAGCTCCTACTTCAAAATGTTGCACATACTCCATCAGCTCAGCAAAGGGTCAAGCTCCCCCTCAAAACCAAAACCAGCATAGGGTCAAGCTTAGCAAAGGGTCAAGCTCCCCCTCAAAACCAGAACCAGCATACAGCTACACAAATACTCTCCCCCTCAACTTCTGCACCATCATCAGAAAAAGGCAGGATCTTCACCACAACCACACCTTGGTAACTCTCTCCCCTTTTTTAGCCATAATTGGACAAACATCAATCTGTTAGTCCTACTAACTACCAGTTAGTCCTAAGCTAGCTCTCATTGTCAGTCAAAAGTCAGCATTATGTGATAAGACAAATCACAGAACATAAACCAGAAGTACTTAAAAGTAACAATATTAAGAATACATAGCAAGCACACTAAGCGCAGAAGCAAAAATAAACTCCAAAAAAAAAAACTAGCTAAAGAAACAACAAATTAATCTTCATCAGCATCAGAGCCATCAGAACTAGCTGCAACATCTTCATCCTCAGTGCTAGGGCCACCATCTTCAGAACCTGATCTTTCAACATTGTTCTGGAAATCATCATCTTTTTGGCTAGCATTGATTGCTTCATCATCTTTTTCTGCCAATCTCAGAGTCATGAGAAGTTTTTCAAATTTTAGCTTTCTTTCAGTACTCACTCTGATGACTTCATCCAACTCCTTGCAAGCCTCCTCCAATTCTGAAATCAACCCAGTTTTGGCAGGTGGCTGTTGTGATGTTGAAGCTGATGTCTTGACAATGTCAGGAACATGCTTCCCTTCAAACAGCTTATAATGGATTGACAAGGCAGATTCCCTCTTACACACCACATCAGATTGATGAAGAATACCAGGATGTTGTGACAAGATGACCCCACAAATGAGATAGGGAAAGGCAATATGCATCTTCACTGCATTTGTAGTAGCATGCTTGATAGTCTGATCATATATATAAGCCCCATAATCAAATAACCTCTTTGTCCCAACAGCAAAAATAATTTTTCCCAATCCAACAGAGATATTTGTCTTGTGATTGGTAGGGACCCAATTAGCTGCTCCTATTCTGTGCAGAATAGCATATTTGACACTTAACAAACTGGAAGACAATTTTCCTTTCAGAGGCCAGACTTTCACTTGTCCTGCAGTGATTTCCTTGCAGACATCATTATCAGTAACTTCTAAATCTGTAAACTCTTCTTCTTTTCTTCCTAGGTAATTGTTGATAACCTTAGGAGAGAACTCAATACATTTGCCTCTAACAAACACTTTCATGAAATCCACACTTCTTTTGTCAGAAATATTCACAGGAATGTTAACCATAAATTCCTTAACCAGACTGTCATAACACTTGGAGAACCCACAAACAGTCTTCATCAATCCAGCAACCTTTATCACCTCCATGACTTCTTTAATTTCCATAGCCTCTTTACCAATCTCTCTTTCAAGAGCAAGTCTTCTTTGATAAACAAATTTCCACATGGAAGCACTGCTTACATAATGGAATGAAATGTTATCAACAGGAACATCAGGTATCTTGTCAGCAATTCTCTTCAAGATTGACTTTCTCACAGGAGTGATGTCTTGAACATCATCCTCAACATCATACTCTAATTAAGATTCTTCCAACAGCTTCCTCTTTCTGGGATTCACAACAACTTTACTCCATGTTTTTGTTGGACCAACAACAAAAGTCTTTTTCTTCTTTCCTTCAGCTGACTTCTTAGGAGAAGATTCCACATTATTTCCTTTTCTAGTTTTAAGTCTTTTAGCAAGACTAGGTACAACATTTCCAATCACTTCATCATCAGACAGGTCAACAACATTTACCACATCTTCATTCTTCTTTCCACCAGGGCTAGTTTCAACATCCCTATCAGGCGATGTTCTAACATTTGTTTCAACATCAACTTCTTCATGAACACCTTCTTCTTCAACACCTACTTCAGCATCTTCAATGACAGACAGAGCCAGTCTGTGAAGATTTGTATCAGCACTTTGCATGTCCTCCTTTTTAGCAGGCATTTGTCTCAGGGGTACAGAAATCCCTTTCACAGCTAAACCCTTATCCATAATTTTCATTGCAATTTGATTAATGCTCTTATCAACATCAAACCTCTCTTCAACATTTTGAGAGGTAGATGACCTAGATGCAGATTTATCGCTAAAAAGAACACTAGTGACTAGCCTCTTAGTTTCATTATCACTAAATTTAGTTGCAGTCCTTTTTGGTTGAAGTTTAGGAGGTCTTGGCTTACCTGATTCAGGAAGCACCATGGAGATGGGTGATATATTCAGAGTTTCTTCTGTAGAGCCTTCTTCTGTAGAAACCCTATATTTTTCGCGCGATGAACTTTGTGAAGCAGATTTCTTAGATGGAGATGATATATGTTTTGACATTGTTCCTGTGAAGCACTTTAGATTCAGAGATGAATGGCAATTTCTGTTGAAGGAGAAGGAGATGAACAGTTTAGGGATATGAAGTTTGAGGAAGCGTGAGATGGCTATAATATGAAATGATGGCCTAAAGTATGGAGCCTAATTCTGAGTATCACTTAAAAGCTAATCAATGAGTTTCTCCCTCCAAAATAACTTTCCTTTTAAATTTTTAAAAAGAATTCACACCATAAGTTATTAACCCTAATTGACCTTTCAACATGCTCAGACTTTCACATTTAATGTTACAGTCTGATGTCACAACATCAACCTTAACATCATTAGATGAGCTGACCTCTTGAGGTACCCATTGATAACAATTATCTCTGGATCTGACTCCCTTCATAACAACCTCATTCTTCTCATTAGTCACCAAACACTCATCTTTAGTGAAGCTGACTTTGTATCCTTCATCACAAAGCTGACTTACGCTAATCAAATTAGCACTCAAACCTTTGACAAGAAGCACATTGTCAAGATCAGGTCCATCATGACACTTCAATTTTCCAACTCCTTTTACCTCCCCTTTCTCTCCATTACCAAAAGTAACATCATTTGAGGAGCAAGAATTGATCTCCACCAAATGATTTTTGGACCCAGTCATATGCTTTGAACATCCACTGTCAAAGTACCATCCATCCTTAGTAGAATTTCTATCTGATGTGTGAGACAATAGACATGTAACCTCAGCTTTAGGAACCCATTGTTTAACAACCTTAGTCATGTTCTCCTTCTGTCTAGGTTGAGGGACAGATTTGGGATATCCATGCAGTTTAAAGCAAGAAAACTGCATATGACCAAATCTTCCACAATAGAAGCACCTTACTCTCTCTTCTCTGAAGTTGTTAAACTTCCTGCCACCTTGATGATGAAACTGGTGTGGTTGCCATCCATAGTACTGGTGTTGTCTTCTTCCATAGATTGCCTGTCTTCTGCAGTGAGGATTCTGTCTCTTAGGCTGTCTCCTATGATGATGTGGCTTCCTTCTACCATAAAAATGAGGCAAACATTATTATATCCAAAGCCATACATATTCCCCTGATGTTGAGACATCTGATGAAACATGTTAAACCTAAAAGCCTGCATGCTCCTATGGTATTGAGGAGGCATATACTGCCTAGCTCCAGAAGTATGAACCTTCTTTTGATGAGGACCATGAGCATACCTTTCCCAACATTTTGAGGCTGTTGGTGAGCAACCTGCTTGGGTTTAGGATTATGTCTCTTTTTGTTATGTTGAGACATTGGTTGAGACATGTCCTTTTTGGTTCCTGAAGTACTAGCTTCAGCAGAAACCTTCTCCTCAACAACAAATCCTAAGCCAGATTTGTCTCCTGCTACCTTTTCTCCCTGAAGGATCTTATCAAGAGTATAAGATCCACTGTTTAACATTCTAACAGATTTTGTCATTTGATCAAGTTGAGATTTAACCAACAAGACTTCATTTTCAAGATCAGCTTTAACAGTCTCAAGCTGAACAATTTGTTTCTTTTGTTTCTCACTCTCTTGACAAACCTCTGCACTCCTCAGACATAGCTCTTGATAGGAGGCTGCTAACTCCTCAAAAGTCAGTTCCTCATCACTTGATTCTCCATCAGACACACATGTCCCTGTCAATGCTCTGACATGCTTGGCTGACTCTTCTTCACTTTCACTGTCAGTATCAGACCAGGAAACAGTCATGCCCTTCTTCTACTTCTTAAGGAATGTAGGACATTCTTTCTTGACATGCCCATAACCTTCACACTCAAAGCATTGGATCCCTTTGTCTTGAGCAGTCTTCTCTTCATCCTTTTCTTTTGACTTGCTGATGTCAGAGGAGATGTTCTTAACATTAGGTTTGTAGTTTCTATTCATTCTCTTGAACACCTTGTTGAACTGTCTTCCCAGCATAGCAATAGCCTGAGATAGCTCCTCCTGAGATTCAGCACCATTCCCTTTCTTCTCTTCTTGAGTATTAGATACCAAGGCTATACTCTTGGTCTTCTTTTCAGGTTCCTCTTCATTCAACCCTAACTCAAAAGTTTGAAGAGATCCAATTAGCTCATCAACTCTTATTTTGCTGATGTCTTGAGCTTCTTCAATTGTAGTCACCTTCATCTTATATCTCTTGGGAAGGGACCTAAGGATTTTCCTCACCAGCTTTTCTTCAGTCATCTTTTCTCCAAGAGCACTAGAGGCATTAGACAACTCAAGAATACTCATGTGAAAATCATGAATAGTTTCATCTTCCTTCATCTTTATACTTTCAAACTTTGATGTCAGAAGTTGAAGTATTGACATCTTAACCTTTGAGGTTCCTTCATGAGTAGTCTTTAAGATGTCCCAAGCTTCCTTAGCAACTTCACAGGTGTTGATTAACCTGAAGATGTTCTTATCAACTCCATTGAAAATAGCATTTAGAGCTTTAGAATTACCAAGGGCAAGCTCATCTTCTTCCTTGGTCCATTCTTCTTCAGGTTTTAGTTTTGAGTTGCCTTCTTTTTCTTTCCCAGCATCATCTTTCTCAACAACAACAGGTGCTTTCCATTCTTTTATGATAGCCTTCCAAGCCCCGCTGTCCAAGGATTTCAAAAAGGTAATCATCCTTGGATTCCAATAATCATAATTAGAGCCATCCAGAATAGGGGGTCTATTCACAAATCCACCAACTTCCTTGTCCATCTTACCAGAAAGTATCAGCCCTAGATCTCACCCAGATGCAGAGCAGGATGCCTGCTCTGATACCAATTGAAATTTTGGTACCAGATATGTGATGTTACGTGTGATGTCACAACAAAACACTCTGCAATGAACAATATAAAACAACAAAAGAGTACACAAAGAATTGTTCACCCAGTTCGGTCTAACTACCTACGTCTGGGGGCTACCAAGCCAGGGATGAATTTCACTATCAGTAGAATTAATTTACAGACTCAACAACCCAGTTGACATCTCCTAAACTTAATCACTACTTAATGAACCTTCTACCTAAGAGACCACTTAGGTATGAGAACACTACTCAATCCCTAAATCACTTTAGTGATATAATTCAAAGATCACACACTTTGAAAAACACAACTTGATTCTGCTTCACAGCTTTGATCAAGAACAACTCAAAACAACAACACCAATTCACACTAGAATGGTTTACAACACATACACGAAGACACAAACGACTCTCAGTCTTTAGCTCTCTTTCTTTTGTGCTTTCTTCAAAGGATTGATGCGCTTTATATAGCTATTTGATTTGGGCTTGGACCTGCTACAATATCTGACCTGATTTGTTATTTAAAACTGAATCTTCAAAACAGATTTTCTCTCAAAATCTTCTTAAATCTTCAGCCTTTAAACACTCCTACAAATCTGCATCAAATCTGTTTGCAACAGAAAATATCTCCTCCAAGATATTCACATCCAATAACTCTAACAACTCTCCCAAATTCCAGCTAATACGCTTAACCCTAAAAACATCTCAAACCTGATGTTTTAATGATCTGCATATCTGATGTCATGACATCGCATGTGACATCAGATTTCAAAACTTCAACAACTTAAAAATATAGCATTAACCAATGTTAAGACTCAATGTTAAGACATCAGCCAAATGACATCAACATTGAACAAACAACTTTGTTTTACCAAAATTCTAGCCAATCCAAGAACTAACAGATTGTAGCCAGAGTAGCCGTCGAGCATGCTCAAATATTCGAATCCTGCGGCTGAGTCGACCAGTATCTCTGCCACAGACCTCGAATATTCGTCTTTAGGGGTAGCGTTGTTCAAATCCCTAAAGTCGATGCAAACTCGAAGGGTTCCATTTTTCTTAATAACAGGTACTATGTTTGCTATCCATTCTACATACCTTGCAGTTCTGATGAACCGGCTTTTGAGCAGTCTTTCAATTTCCTGCTTGATCTTCGATGTGACTTCTGGGGCGAAGCGTCGGGGTTGTTGCTTTATTGGCCTCTTACCTGGTTGAATTGGGAGTCGATGCTCCACTACGCTCCGACTTAAACCAGGAATTTCACTATAATCCCAGGCAAAGCAATCCTTGTACTCTTTTAATACTTTAATCAGCTTGGCCTTCATTTCTAGCCCCACTTTGGTTCTCACATAGGTGGGTTTTTTGGTTGTCCCATCCCCTAAGTTAACTTCTTCAAGTGGGTCCTGCGCTTGCATTCTCCGCAACTCATGATTTGGGTCTTTCTCAAACCCCAAAGGCTCGTCGTTATAGATACAATCAAGCCTCCGCCTTTCTAAAGCTGCTTCTTGGCCTTGTAGACCTCTTATTTGTGTGTCACAGTCGGTTCCCTCAATTACTTGTGGTGGTTTTTCTTTTTCAAGTGCCGACATTCTTCTATTTTCAGCCAAATAGGCCAAAATTCGAGTCATGTTTTCTGACTCAGCAGTCATTTTCACCGACTGTGGGCCACCCCGTTGGTGGCATTTCCATAGGCTCCATGGCTTCGTCGGCAGCATCCCAGATGAACCCATAGTCGGGGTCTAAGTTCAGGACGCGACCCGTATCGACGGAGGTGTAGGAACCTGACCCGTCATCACAAGGAGCCACATTTGCTAAGTGTTGGTCAAAAGATTTCTTGTTACCCTTGGCTTCGTCGACTTTGTAGTAACTTTGATCTGCCTCAATATTTTCGAAGATGCCATATTTTCTCCAAATGGTCAATCTCTGGTGCATTGTCGACGGTACTGCCCCAATTCCATGGATCCACTCCCGTCCCAGTAACAGATTTAAGTTTGCCGTTGAATTGATGACCATGAAGAGTGTTAGCCTGTTGGTTGTACCCACTGCCAAATCCACTTGAACAACCCCCAGGATATTACTGGTCTTGCCATCATAGTTGGAAAGAACCATGTTGTGCTGTCGGAGGTCAGCCTCCGTTTTTCCAATTTTCTTGAATAAATTATAGGGCATCAGATTTACAGTTGCCCCACCATCCACGAACACCTTGTTGACTGCCACTCCATCAACTTTCGCCTTTATGAACAACAGCTTCAAGTGGTACATCATCCCAGGACTAGGATGTTCAAACATAGCCGTTTGCTCTTCGACCACACCATTATTCATCACATAATAACATAGCGGCTTGTCAACCTCATTTTTGTCAGGGACAAAATCCTCTTCAGCCTCAGAGATTTCAGACACCACATCATACTCAGCTGGTAGGATCGATAAGATACCACAATTCAACACGAAATCTTCATCATAGGTGTCGTCATTGATGTCGTCGTACATGTCTTCGTCAAAATCTCCCTCAGGTGATGTATCATACTCATCGTCCGACTGAGGAGAGTATTTTGGCTCCTCTTCATCCGACTGAGGGGTATATTCTGGCTCCTTTTTGCTTTCAACCAGCGAAGTACATTTTGAGCTTTGGGTCGACACCACCCCTTTCTCTCCTGACGTGTCCACGGTTACTGCCATGGTCTGGTTTGTCACCACTCTGTCTTTTTCTACCCATTTTCCTCTTGGGTGTTGGCGCTTTTATCCATATGTTCCGACAGGCTTCAACTGTGAAGTTGCAGCCTCTCTCTCAGCCTTCTTATTGTGCTGATAGCGAATCCACTGAGTCCTAGTCATGGGGTTTTTCCCCTTGTAGTTGGGGGACACCACATAGCCCCTTGGCTCGACTCTCTTGTCGAAGTCATTCGCTTCCTTTTCCAAATCTAGAACCTTCCATTTTGGTCTTTTACTTCCTTTCTGGCTAACTGATTCCATCCATCTTTCCTGTGGGGTGTCTGGCGGAGGCACAAAAGTTTTGGGTTGTGCCTCTTGGAACAACTTTCTATACTCCTCGTTTCATCGAGGGGCACCACTCTTGTCAAACACAAACCTTGGGATAGTTGGCTTGCTTTCTGGAAGCACTTCTCTCTTGCTTGCCTCATACCTCTCAACAACTTTCTCGTCGAACACAGCGTTGCACCTAGGGCATAATGCGGCCTTCGACCCGCTTATCCTGCACTTTTCCTGAAAATCTTCCAAACATTTTCCAGCCTAGAGATACACTGCTTCGAGTTTATCCTCAGCTCTCTTATCAGAACCCTCAGTAGTTTTGACCATCATGCACTCCACCGCTTCAGCCATTGGTTGTTTGTCAAGACCCTTAGTAGCCTCGACCATCATACATTCGTACACCTCTGAGTACAAAGCCTCCTCGACCTACAGTGGGTCAGTGTCAACCTGCATCTTTGGCTTTTCGCCAAATTGGAGTCGGCCCTCCTTCAAAGCTTTCTGCACCAAATCCCTGAAAAGAACACATTGAGCTATTTTATGACCAAGGAAATTATGAAATTTACAAAATCCCCTCTTTTTCTTTTGTTCTAGAGGGGGGTCTTTCAACCTAGGAGAAATAATTATTTGACCATCTTTAACCAGTAAATCAAATATTTCATCACATTTAGAAACATCAAAAGTATAAGTTTTAGCAACGTATTTATCCGTTTTTCCGGTTTCGGCGGGATTTTTCCCGTTTGATGGTTTCAACAACTTGCACGTGTAGGGAGGTCCTGGCTTCAGTTCAGCCATATGGATCTCACTTTCATCGATGAATTCTTCATCGTCGGACGAATACTCGTCAGCAACCACATAAGACACTTTTTCTTTTTTACGATATCTGTTAGACTAAGTTTTCTCGGCTTTTAATCATTCGACCTAGTGAACTCGGTCAGCCAGTTGCGCCATATCTCTAAGATATTGAATGTCTACTTTCTTTCTGATCGAATAATCTAAACCACCAGCTGCCATTTCAACTAATTCGTGCTCATTGACTTGAGTAAAGCACCGCGCTTTCAAAAGTCTAAACTTGTTCAAGTACTGGTCTACTGACTCTGTGACCTTGCGTTTGACACTTGCCAACTCTTTCAGACTTATTTTCGACTGCCCCATGTAAAATTGTTCATGAAACAGTCTCTCCAATGGTGCCCACGTGTGGATGGATTGAGGGGGCAACGTGGTAAACCACGTAAATGCCTTTTTCGTGAGGGAACTTGGGAAATATTTCATTTTCAAGTCTTCATTGTTTGCTATGTCGCCTGCTTCGGTTTGATACCTAGCGACGTGTTCGACGGTGGACTCCTCAGTCTCACCAGCGAATTTGGTGAACTTTTGCACCTTCCAACCCCTGGGTAACTCTGTTTATAATACAAAATCTGGTAAAGGGGACATGTATGTCGGCCGTCGAAGGCCTGGGTTTGCCCCATTACGAACCATGATACGTTCGACCACAGCCTCCAGGTTGTGTTCCCCAGCCAAGGCATCCTGTCGAACTTGTCGGACGACAAAATCCAGATCTTGGTTTCTATGGACTAACACAGGAGGCCTCTGGGCCATCCTAGGGATCTCTTCAAATTCACGGGGTTGTTCAATTGTTTCGTCGAAGACCTCATCCTGACGAATGGGCGTCTCCGGTCGAGGCGGCGGGGTCTGTCGACCCTGAGCCCTAGGACCGCCTAGAAAGTCACCTATACGTGTCACTTGAGTCGCCAGTTGTTGGTAACTCTGTGTTGACTCTTGTATCAGTGGCCTCAATATTGTACCCATCTGTTGAGTCAATATATGGACCATCTCATGATTACTCTCATCCATCTGTTGCCTCATGACAACGACGGAACTAGAGGTAAATGTCGGTATAGATTGAGAAAAAAGATTAAAACCAGGGGGTCGAACCATCTGGTTTGATAGATGCCCTGCCCCCTGATAAGGTGAAAACACTGGGGATGAACTTTCCCCAAACAAAGGGCCGGTAGAGTGTAAACTCGACATGAACTCTGTCGGCATCCCATACGATCGAGGAATATGCATGGTGATACTGGGCATATATTGCCCTGTAGTCCCTGCCATTGTTGATTTTGGGTCATGTCGACGTGGCGTCGCGGTTGGTCCACTAGGGGTAGTTGAAACCGCTGACACGGTATTGGAGCCAACATCAGTTGTTTGTGTCACAACCGTACTTGCCGTCGAAGACGGTTCGTCGTTTGGACGTGGTGTTACCATCTTACCACTACGCAAAAACATACACTCAATTTACACGGGTCCCACCGGGCGTACCAATTTGTTCGCCGGTGCGAACAAGCGCTGGCCTTCCGTCGCAGGTTTACTCGCGAGATCGGCCACACAAATCCCAGAACAAGGAATTGGAAACGTATGCTTATGTTATATGAAAGTGCCTTGTCTTTTGGAAAAGTTGTAAGGTTTAAATGATCAACTAAGTTTGGAACCAAGCGAAAAAGATAAAGGAAAAAGAAAACAAACAGACAGCAAAAGAAACAATAACTTAAACTCTGAAAACAAATTGCATTAAGTAAAGGTGGACGCAATTATACATTTTCGCGGGATTGAACTCGTTTCTCTCTAAGCTTGGTACTTTGAGTGTTTTCCCTTTACAATGTTACAAAATGCGACCTCTAAAAATGGAAAATACAATGCTTTATATAGGCCTAGAGAATAACCGTTCATCTGCCCAGATGCCCTTTGGTGCTGACACGTGTCACCCCACTCTCTTTTCAACTTCCCATGTTCTTGGAACTTTCAAACTTTTCCCGCCCAAGTACTTATCCTTGCATTTGGGACTTGCCCTTCGCCTGGCTTTCCTCCGACACCATGGCTTGTCACCTTCTCTCTGACGCACCTACTTAGCCGGTATCGGATCGACGCCTTGAGAGTCCCTTGGTGTCGACTTGTTGAATTTCCTCTTATATTTCTACCCTTGGTCGAAATCTCATGCCAACAACTCGCCAACCTTTTAGAGTACCAGGATATCACCTCAAAGGGCCGTGTTTAATGGTGCCCACCGTACAACATGAAGCAGATATCATTCGGCAGGATGTATACACGGCAACATAATTTATACCTGCAGGTAACCACTCAAACCCGCCCAGAGTTTGATGGGGGGAAATCCCGCTTTGACTTGGTTTGGGTTTGGGTTTGGGTTTTCCCCGATTACAAAATATGGGAACGATTCAGGTAATGGGGACACTAATACCCACCCCGTTTAAGAACAAGGTTTTACACAAAAATGAGCAACAACTCTTTGTTTTTGAAAAATCCTTTTGATAGACTTTTTATATTGTGCGTAATTTTCTCTTGTAGTATCGATAATTGTTATTTGCAGTAAGGTAGCGGTTCCTTTATATAGCTCAATGGTTGAACATTGCAGGGTACAATTATCAATACTAATTCCAGCTGTTACAATGGTAAAACGAAGACCGTGGGAGACAAGAGTAGTAAAGTCTCACCATATTCCATAACAGTACTGACGTAAAATTAGTTTATACCAAATTGGGAATGTACTATTTGTACGGATTCTTTCATCACACATTTTTGTCTTAACCTTATCTTCTAATGAACTATATCAGATGATGAGTCCAGAAGATAAATGGGTGAAGGGTATCAGAGTCTTGAAGGGTATCATAGTCTTTAGAGTCTTCAAAGTCTTCAGAAGTGATGTCTTTATATTCTTCAAAACTTGTTCAACAGAACCTTGTCTTCAGAGCTGGAAGCGAAGCTTTTCTTAGAAGCACACAACTTTCTTTTTCTTCAGAGGCATTCAACATTAATCAGAACTGTTGATGTTTCTTCAGAGACGAATGAAGTAATTTCTTGAGGCATGCCAAAAGGATTCTGATGAAATTTCTTAAGAGTTATCCAGAATCAATTTGAATTTTATAACTGCACACTTCAGAAAATCATTAGAGTACAAAATTGTTACATATAAAATATATGCATTATTATCATCAAAACTAGAGATTAAATGCAGAACCAAAATCTTGTTCTAACAATCTCCCCCTTTTTTATGATGACAAAATCATGTATTTTGATGGAACAATATGTACGAAGTTATATGCAAAAGATATCAAAATTGCAGAAAATCATCAGAGTTAAGTTAGAGAACTCCCCCTGAGATAAACAAGCTCCCCCTAAGTCAAAACCTGGTTGTCTTATAACAATCTTATCATCAGAACCTGGTTGACTTATCAGAGCTTGAACTATCAGAACCTTTTCGAATTCCTTATCAGAGCTTGATCCATTCAGAAAGTTCCTTAAAGAGACATTCATATACTTTGCATATATATATATATATATATATATATATATATATATATATATATATATATATATAAAGTTAGAATGTAAGCACTGAGATTTAGAGAAGCAAATACGTATCAAAATCATCACTTATTCTATTCCCCCTTTTTGTGATAATAAAAAAGTCATAATATATTAAAGATGATGCAAAACGATATAAGTGAGAAAAATAACCTAGAACACATCAGAAAGCTAAAAGGGAAGCCTAAGTGCCTAAGGCTAAAAAGAAGGAGGGGGGATCCTCTGCATTAGTTGAGCAAGCATGTTCTGAATGCTGGTGTTGACTTCATCTTGCTTGTCTAGTCCAGTTCTGACCTTTTGCTACTCTTTCTACATCTCTTTATATGGTTTTCATAATAAGAGGGAAGAGATTAGCTTCAGAGGTAAGTGTTTTATCAGATCCTTCTGCAGCATCCTTTTCAGCAACCACCTTTCTAGCTTCTTGTTCCGCAACTTCCTTCTTAGCGGCCTCTTTCTTCGCAACCTCTCTAGCAGCAACTTTAACATCTTCTCTTTCGGAAGCCTTCTGAGCTTCTAATCTCTCTTCAGCTTCCTTGAAAAAGTTATCTTTCACTTAGACAAAGAGATTTCTGATTTTGTTAAACTCAACAGCGATCCATCTGTTAAACCGATTCTAGCTAGCATCCGGATGTGAAGGATTTTTGCTAGAGCTGGACTCCTCATAGAGATTCTCCTTGAAACTAGATATTACTTCATCAAGGTTCAGTCTAGGAGTTTGAAGGTCATAGGTTTCATTATCAGATAGGGTTTCTTTGTCAGAATCAAGTTTCTCAGAGAGGGTTTTATTTGAGTTTGAGGGAGCTGTGGTCATGGTGTTCTCATCGTTTAGGTCAGGTGAGTTTGGATCATAATGGTTAGATATGTTGGTGAAGGTCTGGAATGTGGAAGTGGTATTTGTTGTGGAGATGGAAAGAGGTATGGGTTCTGAGGTAGGTATGGGTTCTGAAGTTACGTTTTCAGAGATTTGTTGACTGGTGTTAATGGAAAAAGTATCTGGGAAGAAAATTTTGGCAGCAAATGAGAAAGCAAATGAAAGAAGTGATTTGGATACTGTTGTGGCGGAAATGGACGTGGGGATGAGGATTTCAAAAATAGTTGTTGGAATGGTTTCCGAATTAGTTGTTGTCTGTGGAGTGGTTTCAGATGTTGTTGTTGTTTGGAGGATGGGTTCAAAAAATTTTGTTGTTTGGGAAATGGTTAATTTAGGTGGTATGGATGGTACTTGGGATTTTCCAGAAGGAGCTAAAATATTAGATTGTGAAGGTGGTATGGATGTAGTTGTAACTGTGGTCGAGATAACTGGAGGAGGTGGTGGTATTGATGAGGTAAGGGTTATAGTATCAAAACAGATGTAGCAGATTGAGAGGCAGAAAACTTACTTGAAGGAATTAGATAGGAGGCCAGTGCAGAATACTTCTGAGGTTTTACAGATTCTCCTAGATTACGTTTCTTCTTCTTCTTATTATTATTTTTATTATTATTATTCTGAGATGATTCATGTTGTCTTTTCTTCAGAACAGGAGGAGCATCTAGAAGATCATCATAAGAGAATCCAGATGCATCATGGCCTTCAGCTTCAAGCATTTTGTGATATTCTTCTATACCTTATGGTGAATCAATCTTGGTGAAAATAGGAAATTCATCAACAACCATCCTTCTATCCTTTAGACTGTTTCAATATGTAGGAATAGTTGGTTTAACCAGAACCTTCTCAATGATGCCCATACTCTTGAGATTTCTTCTGTTTAGTGGTTTTCCAGTATCCACTACAATGTCATCCATCATATTCAGACGCATTAAATGATCTACAGGACCATTTTTGATGAGAATATCTGAGATGAGTTTGCCTAGAGGGATGTAGTTTTTAGGTTTCACATTGTTTCTGGTTTCTTGGACAGCATCTCTGAGATATTTGAAGAGAATGGAAGGAAGATGCATCGGTTCTCCCTTCATCAGATAATACAGCATAAACTTCTGATCAGTGTTGGCATTGTCAGAAGAGCTGGATACAATGAGGCTCAGAAGGTACAGTTTGGCACTCATATGCTGGAAGGCGAAGCTGAAGCCTGGTGGAATAATAGTCGTCAGAGGTTGGAAGCTACAGGTACTGATATTACTTGGGCAGTGTTTCAGGCTGAGTTTCTGGAAATGTATTTTCTGGAAGATGTTCGCAGTGCGAGGGAAATTGAATTCCTGGAACTAAAACAGGGTAGCATGACTGTCGCTGAATATGCTGCTCGGTTTGAAGAGTTGGTGCAGTATTATGCTCACTACAATACGAATGAGGCTATGAATTCAAAATTCTTGAAGTTTGAGAACGGGCTGCGTCCCGAGATCAAACAGGGCATTGCTTATCAAAAGATAAGGAATTATCCAGAACTGGTAAGCAGAAGCCAGATTTATGATAATGATAACAGGGCCCAGATTGCTCATTACAAGGCCTTGAGTGACCGAAAGGGTAAGCAGAGGTATGGGGGTACGCCTTATAGTGCTCCAGCTGACAAAGGAAAATAGAAAGCTGCTGTGGGAAAGAAGCCAAAAGAGGGGGGTGGTTCCCGTTACTACCAAGTGTTTCAGATATGATGGCACGGATCACCGTGCTAACAATTGTTCGAATGAGGTGAAGAAGTGTTTCAAGTGTGGACGACCAGGTCATGTTGTGGCAGATTGTAGGACTAACATACCTACCTGTTACAACTGTGGAGAACAGGGTCATATCAGCACTCACTGTCAGAAGTCGAAGAAATCTCAGACAAGTGGAAAGGTGTTCGCATTGGTAGGAGCACAGCCTACTAGTGAGGAGCGTTCCATCAAAGGCACTTGTTTTATTAATGACATTTCTTTGATTGCTATCATTGACACGGGTGCAACCCATTCGTTCATTTCTGTTGATTGTGTGAAGAAATTAGGGATTGTGTCGTCTACTCTAGATCAGAGGATGACTATTGAAACTCCATCTATTGGTTCTGTGGTCACATCTTTAGCATGCTTGAATTGCCCGTTGACTATTTTTGGTAGAGAATTCGGAGTGGAATTGATTTGTTTACCACTCAGTAATCTAGATATCATTTTGGGGATGAACTGGTTGGAATTCAACCGTGTGTACATTTATTGCTTTAGGAAGAGGTTGTTGTTCCTTACTCCTGAAGAGGAAGCATTGACTAATTCTTTGTCTACCAAAGAATTGAGAACCTTGTTAGAAGACAAAGCTAAGATGTTTGCTGTGTTTGCCTCATTATCTGTTGAAAGCAAGACATCAGTTAATGAGTTACCGGTGGTGAGTGAATTTCCTGAAGTGTTTCCAGATGATATTACAGAATTACCTCCGACGAGGGAAGTTGAATTTACTATTGATCTTGTTCCTGGTACTAAACCTATATCTATGGCACCATACAGGATGCCTGCATCAGAATTGGCAGAGTTGAAATCTCAGATTGGAGAATTGCTTGATAAGAAGTTTATTAGGCCGAGTGTGTCGCCGTGGAGAGCTCCAGTGTTGTTAGTGAAAAAGAAGGATGGTAGTATGCGTCTGTGCATTGATTACCGTCAGTTGAATAAAGTGACCATTAAGAATAAGTATCCACTTCCGAGGATTGATGACTTGATGGATCAGCTTGTGGGGGCTCGTGTTTTCAGCAAAATTGACTTGAGGTCGGATTACCATCAGATTAGAGTGAAGGAGGATGATATTCAGAAGACTGCATTCAGAACTCGCTATGGACATTACGAATATGCAGTGATGCCCTTCGGAGTGTCTAATGCGCCCTGTGTGTTTATAGAATATATGAACCGTATCTTTCATTCTTATCTGGATCAGTTTATTATGGTATTCATTGATGATATATTGATTTATTCCAAGTCTGAAGAGGATCATGCGGAACACTTGAGAATTGCATTGCAGGTGTTGAAGAATAATAAATTATTTGCAAAGTTCTCGAAATGTGAATTCTGGTTGAAGACTGAGTTTCTTGGGTCATGTTATTTCTGGTGATGGCATAGCAGTGGATCTGTCTAAAGTAAGTGCAGTGCTTCAGTGGGAACCTCCGAAGACAGTAACAGAAATAGTGATAACCGTATTTTCACCAAGAAAGAGTTAGAGAAGGAATAACAAGAGGAAGAACTAGGGCTTTTGCATCATCAATTTTCACAGGATTTTTGATCAAGAATTCAAGGTAAGGGGGGGAGAATGGGTTCAAAACAGGTGTTAATACCATGAAAGGGTAGTGAGGGTTCCTTCCCCTCTTAGTATTTTCGTGTTATGTTTGAATCTGAATGTCTGCTTGATTGTACATGTATGACTGCTATGAAATCATTGATATGATGCGGATATAGACCTAAAATTCATGTGATTATGATGATTGAACTCTGTGGTGTTGTTGTTGTATAACTGTGGTTGCAGATCTGGTTTGTTGCAGGTTGAGAGTGACGAATTTAGATCTAGGAAACAATGAATTGATTAGTAATAATAGGAGAATGAGGCAATGGGAAGTAATGGGTCTTAAAATCAATGTAGAAACGATTTTTAGGATAGATCTGGGTGTTAGAAGTGAGATCATGGTGGTAGAATTAGGACTGATATGAAAAGTTGGGATTTTTCACAGTCTCTGCCCATACGCGTAACAGAGGAGGCGTTACGCGTATGGCATTGTGTGCCAGAGGGCCATTACGCGTATTGGCAAGGCGATACGCGTATGCCAAGTCAGTTTCGTGGGCATTACGCGTAATGGGGTGACAATACGCGTAGGAGATCTGGAAATGGAATTTTTGAGAGAAACAAGTCTCTGCCCATACGCGTAACATATAGGGCATTACACGTATGGCAAGGCAGCAGAGGGGCAGTACGCGTCTGGTACGCAACTGGATGGGCGAGCGAGCTGGGCAATATGCGTATGGGTGTGGGCATTACGCGTATGACCAGCAGAGGTGTAGAAAATTGTTGTTTTCGCGATTTCTTTCCCGATTTCGCGTCAGATACGGTTTCTTTCGGTCTGAGAGGTTGGGATAGATGCCAGAACTTGTTGGAACTAGGAATGGTAGTAAAAATAATTAAAAATGGAATATGGGTGGATTAATTAGACAATTAGTTAATTAAGGCCACGTGAGGTATTTTCTTTGGATTTGGTGTATTGTGCTGGATTGTTTAGACAAGTGTGGTAATACTATTGCGTATTACAGTGAGTATGTTTCTCACGTGTGATCAGGAAGATCGTGAAGATGTATAATTGTTATTATACATGTGTTTGTGCATAATCTGTGGGATGCATCTCATGATGTGTCTGGTGGAGACAAATCATTGCTCAGTGGAAGTGTATGTGATTTGTCCAGACTCCAATGTGGAGTTGTGATGGAGATAAATCATTGCCAAGTGGGGTGTATGTGATTTATCCGGATTCCAATGGGAATTGGGTTCAATTGAATGAACCATGGTGTATTGGTACCACATGCACTGTGTCCATGTCATTGAGTCGCATTGCATTATTACGTGTTGATTGAATCATAATTGAAATTGACAAGTGGGTCATGATGATGTGTTGTTTATGTGTGATTGTGTGATTACTACTCTTAACATGTATTATACATCGTTAATTATTGAATGTAGTTATCACCCCTTTGTTGTTTGTTGTGTCTGTGCTTCTCTGGAAGTACAGATAATCCAGGTACTTGAGTAGTGCATGGAGTGCGTGTTGCCTGATCGAGTCTTAGGAGTCGCTCTGATACGTAACATGGGATAATGGGGCATTTTACCATTTGTTATTCTTCCATTTATTTTGTTACGTATCCTTAATCATTTTAGAACATTGTGGACCACGAGTTTATGTGGACTTTGATTATGTAGGCGAATTGCCGTGATTTTGGATAAAACATTTATTTTCGCTGTTTTAATTCATTATGAGAAAAGAATAGAATGAATAACTGAGACTTCATGTTATGTTTTGAATGGTGTGACATCCTACTTGTGAAGGGAACTCTGATTATTTTCGTATTATATATATATATATTTTTCTAAAATGGGAAAGTGGGGTGTTATATCTGGCCGGCTAAGCAGCTGTCTTATGGACTGGTCTGTTCGCACTACTATCGTGTGGGCTAGGAAGTAATGCCTTAATCTCCTCGCTGCGTTGATGAGGGAGAGGGCAATCTTTTCGATTTGCTGGTATCTGAGTTCTGGCCGTTGCAAAGCTTTGCTCGTGAAGTATATGGATTTCTGCCCGTCGGGTGTTTAACAAATGAGGGCGGTGCTAATGGCTTCTCTAGTGACGGAGAGGTACAGGTACAAAGTCTCCCCACTCTCTGATCATGACAAAATGGGGGGTTCAGATAAGGCTCGCTTGAGGTGGAGCAGAGCCTGCTCGCATTCCTCTGTCCATTCAAATGTGGCTTCTTTTTGCAGAAGCTTAAAGAAGGGCAGAGCGTGTTAGGAAAACTTGGCCACGAAGCGAGATAGTAAAGCGAGCATCCCGTTGAGGGACTGTATGGATTTCTTCGACCTTGGTGTGGGAAATTAAGCAAATGCTCGACATTTGTCGGGATTTCCCTCGATCCCCCTCTCGGTGAGGTAGAAGCCGAGGAACTTCCCTGCCCGCACACCGAAGGTGCATTTTTCTGGGTTAAAACACATTTTGCATTTCCTCGCTTGGTCAAAGAACTTTTGCAAGTGGACCGTGTGATCGGATTCCTCTTGGGACTTCAAGATCATGTTGTCCATGTCTACTTCGAGCATGTCTCTGATTTCTGATCGGAAGACTTTGTTCATCATGCGCTGGTACATGGCCCTAACGTTTTTCAGACCGAAGGGCATTACATTGTAGTAATAGTTCCCCGACGAGGTCATGAACGCGGTATATCTCTTGTCCTTTTCACCCATGGGAATTTGGTTGTATCCCAAGTAGGCGTCCATGAAGAACAGGAGTTTGAAACCTGCAGAATTATCTACAAGCTTATCTATGCTAGGCAGAGGATAATTGTTCTTCGGGTAAGCCCGGTTGAGATCAGTGTAATCAATGCACATGCGCCACTTTCCATTATGTTTTTTTACTAGTACAATATTGGACAGCCAGGTTGTATATCTGGCCTCTGAGATAAATTTCGCCTCTAAGAGGTTTTTTACAAGTTTTTCAGCAGCCTGTGCCTTTTCGTCAGATTGCTTGCGCCTGCGCTGCGCTACCGCTCGAGCTGCCGGGTCGATGGTGAGTTGATGGCAGGAAGTCTCAGGGTCAAGGTCGGGCATGTCTGCGGCGCTCCAAGCAAATAAGTATGCATTGCCTCTCAGGCATGTCTTCAGCTGCTCCTTTACCTCTTCGGGCAGCCCTGCGCCTATTTTGACTCCTCTGTTCGGGTCGTTTCCGAAGGTGATCACCTCGAATTCCCTAACTGGTACCGAACGCATGATGGATGATGCAAGGGAGTTGTCTCTCACTACTGGAGTGTCTTCATTGCTGTCTTCCCCACCCTCTTCAGAGATCTGGCTGTCGAGGTCGATTGTGTGCACTAGGAAAGCTGGCTTTTTGTCGGGCTGGCTTTCCTCGTTAGGAAGATCTTCGTCCTGTGCCCATTTGGAGGCCTTAGGTGTTGCGCCAATCGAGCTTTTCCCTCTGGTCGCTGCTTCGAATCATCTCCTCGCAGCCTCTATATCTCCATGCAAAGTCGCGACGTGGCCATTCTCCGTGTAATATTTCATCTTGAGATAAACAGTTGAGGGGACGGCGATCAGCTCTGCGAGGGTAGGTCTCCCTAAGATACATTGGTACAGCGATAGACAATCGATGACCAAGAATTAAGTTTTAATCGTCTTGAAGGCCTCCTCCTCCCCGAATGTGAATGGAAGCTCCAAGTACCCCAAGGCTCTGGCGGTAGCTCCGTTGAATCCTTGCAAGTCTAATCCCACATACGGTGACAAATTCTTCTGGTCGAGCTTCAAGGCGCGAAACAAACTGGTGTACATGATGTCCATCAAACTGCTCTGGTCGACCAGGATCCGTCGGACATCAGTGCTAGCCAATTTTTCTCTGATGAACAGAGGAATGTGTGAGTTCGGGGAGCCCTCAGGCAGCTTTTCTCAATAGAATGTGATAGGCTGAGAACGCCCCCAGAATTTCTCTAGCGTGGATAGTCGGTCAGGGCTGCAGTCTATCAGCTGGTCGAATTTCCTTTTGACCGACCCTATAGTAACTCGTTATATCTGTCACATGAGATAACCATTGCCGTGGGGAAGGTATCCCAGGTGCTATGGGCGGTGATCTGAGGAGGGTCTTCGAGGTAGTCAGGGACGAAGAAGTCCTCTGGCCGCATGACAGACATGGCCACATGAGGGGGAAGACTGGATGGTGAAGCTTCTGTTTCCTTCTTAGACTCTGATGTCTCTCGTCGGGAAGCTTCTCCCTTTTTGTATATTGTTTTAGGTGACCCTCCTTGATGAGGATCTCAATAGCGTCCTTCAGGTGGACGCAATCTTCAATCACGTGGTTGTGACTGTGATGGAAGCGGTAGTATTTGCTCTTGTCCATGTTGCCCTTTGACGCTGTAGGCTTGGGGAAACGGACACCCCCTTGCTTAAACTCTGCGTTAATGCATTCGCAGAGAATGAGCTTGCGGGGAGATGTCAGCAAGGTGTATTCTGTGAAGCGGCCAACAGGCCCCTTATGCTCGCGAGGACGGTCGTCTTGTCGTCTCTCCTTGTCACGTCGGGGAGCCTCTGAGTCGTCCTTTTTTGTTTCCCGGGAGTTCTCCCGATCCCTTAAATCTCGAGCCTTGTACGTGGGTTCTTTCTCCTCGTACTGTATATAAGCTTGGGCCTTACGGAGAAGTTCGACCAAGGTACGGGGTGTCTCGATGCCCACTGCTTTTCGGAACTCGATCTTCGGCCTCAGCCCCTTCTCGAGGAGGTATTTCTTCATATGGTCCGTTGTGTGGACCTCTACAACTTCCTTGTTGAATCTCTCAATGTACGCATCCAGGGGCTCATCCTTTCCCTGAATAATGGCTTCAAGAGGGGCCTCTGACTTGGGATGGCGTCTGGAAGAAATGAAGTATCGGGCGAACTAGTTCTTCAGATCCTTCCACGAGGTGACTGAACCTTGAGGAAGCCTCTTATACTAGGTCATGGCCTCTATTCTGAAGGTGATGGGGAATAACCTACACTTGATGGCTCCGCTCACGTTGTGGTACTGGAGCATGGCTTCAATATTCTCTATATGCTCGCCAGGGTCGGTGGTGTCATCATACATAGCTAGAGGAGAATGCTTCTCAAGCCTGCGGGGAATACGGGTGTCCATGATCTCCTGAGACAGGGGTCCATGGACGTCGTCATCGCTGCTCGTGCTCGATAACCTGCATGGTGAGTGGCTGCGCTCACGACTTCTGCTGCGTCGAGGAGAATGTCTGCACGACCGACGATGTTCACGATGCTTCTCTAAGGGCTTGTTCCTCTTTGGGGCAGGAGAATGTCTGGATCTCTGCGGAGGAGTACAATGTCGTCTCCTAGTGACCTCTTGCTCAGGTTCTTCTGACTTCGATCGTCCCCTGACGGGAGAAATGCTCCTGGATCTGTCTCGCCGATGTTTCTGGGGGGGAGACTGAGGGTGTGGAGATGGAATGCGAGGCTTTTGCGAAGGAAGTCGCTCCTGAAGAGCGTGCTCGAGCATGTTGATCTTCTCGCCCTGTTGGAAGATCAGGTAGTTGGACTTGTTGAGAGATGCAATCAGGGCAGCAGTGTCGGGGTCAGCGTTTTAAGGGACAAGTATGGGCTCAAAGACGAGACCGAAAGCCTGTGCGCATGGTTTCACATCGTCGGAAGAAGAAGACGCAGTCCTTCCGTCCCTATGGTCGGTCTCATGGACCGCAACTCTGGGGTTATAGTGGTCGACGTTATCCACGGTAACGGAGACAACAGGATCTTGATGGGCATCATCGCTTCTGTTGGAGGCCATGATGATCGAGGGAATTTTAGAGAGTAAGCTTTGGTCTTTTGGGTGAAAAGATGAGGGATCTTGGTTCAAAAAGACGGGGAAGCGATGTTTCCCACAGACGGTGCCACTAATCAGGGGTGACTAGACTGGATCGTCGTGGCCTTCCGTGTAGGGCAGAGATGATGGTTGTAGGAGAGGAGGGGCGTGTACCTGCAAGGTACTCCGATGCCAAAGTAGTTTGGACTAGAGAGAAAGCAAACACAAAGCGTTTAGGTTTAACTTAGAATATTGAATAGTGATCAAACCTGACCCTCTCAAGTGAGAGGGTATTTATAGAGATAACCCCCAGTGCGGGGTCAAGGTCTCCCATGTAACCGAAATATCTGGTCGGCCAATGAGAGACTGTCAGGTGGAAGGTCAAGCGTGTGACCTTTTGACCTGGTCCAACTGTTCCCGTGAGATCCAAAGAGGCAGTTGGTTGCGTGAACTGTCAAGCGCGTGAGGTGGACGTCCCCAACGGTCATATTGTGCCCAATGGCTATATCGTGCCCAACGGCTAGATTGGCTGAATCCAGTTATTGGGCCTTGCCAAGAGCTAGACTGGATTGGGCCTTGCCCTACTGTGGGCCAAGCGCCTGACCAATCTAGAACACCTATTGTTCCTGATTCACACATCCATTTTTGTGGACAAAAGTGCAACCTATGTTAACGTGGTCTACCTTAAATACTTCATCTACCTAATGGCGATTCACAAGTACAACTAGGGGGCTATAACCCCCTATTTACCCCAACGCATAATTCATAAATAAATCAGAGATTTTTCAACTTATCACATAGGATGCCACACATACACAACAAACAACACCGACTAATCACATAACTTTATTTCACCTATGATTTTTACACGACATCCAAACTCATCTTATATTTACCTGGGATGTTTACACAACAACCAAACTCATCTGATATAACTTAGCAGTAGAATACAGTTAAAAACAACATAGTCAAACATATAACATTCACATCACTGGTCTCATAAACTCTACTTCAACTTTCAAAACATAAACAAGAGATTTATATTGTTCAGCTCTCAACAACATATAAAAACTCTAACAAACAATAACAAATGAAATAAACACGAATGGTTCCCATCTCGATGTTACATAATCATAGCAGACCCTACTAAATAAACGACAACTAATGGAAGTCACTTTAAGAGCTATCCTTCCACTTACTTCAGTCAAAGATACTCCTGAGTATCTGCACGATGCCCATGTAAAGACAATATTCAAACATAAAGGGTGAGAAATCACAATCAATTATAAAAGGCATAACATGAAAGATATATTGCACTCAACATAATCATTCACAACAACATATCGTAATTCTCACGCCCAAAATCAATCATCAACAACATTCAACAATATCATCAACAACGAAACATACAAATGCAACAAGGATGCAATGTATTCAACAACTGACTAGAAAATGCATGTGGTACCAAAACATGAACTCCCATGGTTCATTTCACTCCTTGATCCACCACCACAGGAACATGATCCACCACCATAGGATCTGGTTCACTCTTGAACTGGAGTACAACAAAAATCGTTACTGCCACCATAGGTAACACTTCAATAATTCCACCACCATAGGAATTAGCTACTCGCACCTGAACCACCACCATAGGATCGAGGCCACAACATAAATAGAACTGCAGTTCCGACAACATGGATGCATGACTCACAACATGCAACACCAACAACATCATCAACACATACACATCGGTCTACTCTTAACCATGTGTGCCAACATCAACACCACATCATCAACATGATTTCATCATGTTCATATCGTCATCATAAAAACACAAACACAACAACATCAACACAATCATCTTAATAACATCATTATAGCAACACCGACATAACAACATTATTGTCACACAACAATTATTCATGTTTAATTAATCATTTATCATTGGCATATATTCATCTTTCATCAATTACTACATCATACCGATTAAAATAATGATAAATGAGGAACTGACATCAAAACAACATCTTACATCAGCTAATAGTAGCCAGCAACCAACAAAACGCGGAAAATCGACAATTGCAACTTTCACATAAACAACTTCCATATAACAACTAAGGAATCTACAATAATAAATGTATTACCAATTAATTCAATGTTAAATACATCATATTAAGCCTCTTAAGGAATAACCATGAGATATTACTACGCGTTATCTTTCCAACGCTTCGAACCACGCGTCAAACAAAGTTACAGAGCTCAAGTTACGTCATTTTCAATTTTCAAATTTTCACGTAACAGTGATAACCAATTACGCTCAAACCCGTAACCGGTTACGAGCTTGAAAACTGCCCAGAAACCTATTTTTCAAGTGGTAACCAGTTACACTCAGCTCGGTAATCGGTTACAGGTTTGAAGAACTGTCTAGAAACTTATTTTTCTTCGTTGGAGGCCTTCCGGACCTCCGATTTCGATTCCGTAAGAAGTCTCGATCTCATAATTCAAAATCCAACACTTATCCAATGATTAAAACATCAAATTTACGATTTATCACATATTTACATCAATTAAATCATATAATTCATAACTTTATCAATTCCATAAACCTTCGAAACTCTCAACAATGGTGAAATTATCCCAACAATCAAAATAGAAAATACAGCCACACATAGTGCACAAAAATCATCAATAATCACAACATATAACATCAAGATATCATAAAAATTCAGAATTTAGTAAAATCCCAAATGCCCTATTGGAGTTTAAAGACTCTTCTACCCTACCCTTCATGCATATACCCTCATTATTGAAGCAATTTCCCACCCTACCTTAGATTTTCTTATCAAAAAATGTTTCTCAAGCTCTAACAATGGTGCTCCTCCTAAACCTTTTTTCCCTAGCCTTCTTCTCCTTTCCAACTTTTCACGTAAAAAATTAGAACTGTCTCTTCTCACCTCTCCCTCACTCTAATAACTTATTCCCTTTTAATTAGACTTTACCACCTCTACCCCCAACTTACTCTCAAAATGACCACCTTTCTCTTATTTTCTCTACACATCTATTTCTTTTTATTTTAATTAAATCATTATATAAAACTATTCAATTCCTTTTATATATATATATATATATATATATATATATATATATATATATATATATATATATATATATATATATATATATATATTCTAATTAATCTATTTTTTTTCTTATTTTCACTAAATATTATAACATAATTATTGATTTACTTAATAAAATACTTCTAAATATTCTACTCATCTAATATTTTAATTATCATGTCTCTAACTCAAGGACTCACATCCCACCAACACCCAACAATATCATAAATCATTAAAATACATAATTCAAACAAATAAAATATAGTAAAATATCTAATAAGAAAAATAGGGTGTTACTGGAGCCACCTGTTTAATCTACCTGTACTCGAAGTTGGGTGAAACTTGTCTTTGGAAGACAAAGCAGTTAACAAGAAGCCGCGCGATACTTACACTAATTTACTGTTACTAATATTTTCAAAGCTCTTTCGTTACACTTGTTACTAATATTTTATCTGAATCATTTTCAAGGATGAATCATCTCCCACTTTTCTCGCATTTCCGGTTAGCAACTTGAAAAAGACTACACTGAGGATTGGCCACATGCTTGTACCTTTTCCCCGTACAGAGGGAATCAGAAGATCAAGTCTTTCAGGGTGTATCTTGATCGCCATGTAGCAGATGACATTTCCTTCTGCCCATACAGAGGTCACCGTTATATGCATCAGTTGGACGTCATTTCGTTATACCCCGAATGGTGGGTTTGTGGGTCAGGTCTAATGTATGCGTATCTGCCCGGGCGAATGATGCTCCAATTTTGGTATTTGCATGTTATTCTGAGACACCCTTATCCGCCGCAAAGATCTTGATGCCATACTTGAGGATCCCGATAGTCATTTGGTACCAGTGGACTACCGTAGGGTGCCAGATCCTGTACAACGGCTTATGTAGACGACTATATCACATGGTTCTATAGGGTGTCACATCCTATCATGACGCAAAACGCTCTTGGAGGACCACCTAGGCAATCTCATCAGGAGATACTGGAGAATGAGCAAGCTAGGGATGACCACGCCTATGAGGTGTTGCTGATCTGTCAACGTATTATGGATATTATGAGACTGGGCATAGAATCTGGACGTTTTGAGGAAGGCAATCCCTAATTGGCCCTCGTAGAATCCATTATTGCCAAGGAACGAAATTCCTTGTAGCACAGACAATAGAGGAGAAATTGGGGGTTAGACATACCTAGTTTATGTTTGTTGTATTATTTTTTGTATTTTCGAAACAAATTATGTATGATCAGTACATTTTGAATTTAAATTGATTAATGTATGAGTTTTTTAATGTATGTATAATATGTTTGAATCAAATTATGACACTCTTAAATGGTTTTATGATCAAAGTTGATCTAAAATAACCTCAAAACTCTCAAAGTTAGGACAATGTCGTTGCCTAGAATGCATTCAGGAGGGTTTCCGGAGATGCATCTTCGAAATACCCACTGTGATGTGCAATAAACACACTTCCAATAGCTTAAAATACTTTCAGAGGATTTTACGAAGATACATTTCTGGATTCACACAAGAAAATTTACAAATATGCATCTTCGAATTAATTTGACAAAAATGAGTGCGTCCTGAGATGCATATGCAAATGGGTGTGTCTGAATTACGAAGACTGATTTTAGGTGCGTCCTGAGATGCATATGCGGACACCATTAAAAACATTTTTGAGTTTTCAGAAGTGTGGAGCGCAAATCGAGAGGAGTGTTTCTCAATTATTTTCTAATAATTTTTCAATTTTATTCCAAAGAAGAACATAAGTTGATAATAAATTTGTTAATTAGATTGCTCATAAAAAAAGAAGGCGAAGATCAAAAACCACATCAAATGATATAAAATTAAAATTATTCGAGACATTTTACTTTACAATTTAAATAAGGGAAAAAAAGTAGCTCAGCCTAATGTTTGTTGTTCAGGCATGGCACAGTCAACAGAGATAGATGAAAAAAATTTCTTGCCATTTGATAAAGTTTGTTAAGCACCAAATTTCAGGAGAAAACAAATCATGAACTTTTATTTGTGCTTTCACAATAGGCAGAAGTTTATTTTATTTAAAAAAGCCTACATAACATAAAATGAAACTAACTGGTGAATGGATTTCATCCAGAAATATGTAGTATGCAAATTAGTAGTGAAATGTTTAGTAATACGCCATCTCCATTTCGTGAGAAAGGCCACCCCCAATCATTGATTGATTCAAATTTCCATTTCCATATCTATTATGGTTGTCTTAAGGAATAGCCATTCTTCCATAACCTCTGAAGTAAAATGGTGAAGTATCCGTATCAGATACCTACCTGCGAAATATAACATTGAAACTAGCAGATACTTAGATATTTGTGGGTTAAACACATATGTGGCATGATAATTCTTATTAGTTACATAATCTATTCAGAACATGAAGCATATAGATAACCTTGGATATTAAAACTTTCCGCAGGTAACGAATTGTACCACTCATTAAAATGAACATTTTAACGATTGCAACATTTTTCCCAGTCAATTAGCTTTGCAGTTACTGCTTTAAACACTCATAGTTTAACTTCATCATCATTAATCTGAAAGAGAGTTGCAATGTTTGAGTTATGCTAGGTAAAATGCAAATCTAAAACATACACAGTAAAGTCAAACTTACCTGAAGTGTGTTCTTAATAAGTTAAGTTCGTACAGAATTTGACCAGATCCAACAGAGCTTTGATCAACAAATGATACCGGCAGCATTTTGCAATGCATTCTTCCCGCACAAGGCCTAAGCAAAATTATTATATCAAAACATTTAGGTAGAAACATAAAGTGGAAGAGAGCCCTACAAATATAACTAATTATTATCATTTGTGTATGAACAATATTTACCAGTTTCTCGAGCCGATATAACAGCATATCTGGCACCCTTCTCTTGTTGTCCAACAGAATGCATGTCCAGTAAATAACACTACAACATGAAAATCAAAATACAACTTTATGAATGCTCTACTAGAAATTCTCCAAAGACATCCTACCTACTAGGTTCAATCTAGGAAGAAAGAAATTTTCACCTATTTATGCACTACCACATGACATAACTGACCTGCTTCTCTTCAAAATTGGGCCAAAAGTACTGATATGAATACTTGGCTGCTGGAGTGGCTAACATCTGATGTGATAGGAACATCTCAATAAAGTCAATCAGGCCAACCCAAAACTAAGATTTCAGACCACTCAACCATGTCTCTCTGGCTGCAAGTTGGTCAAAAACATATGTTGATGTGTGTTGTATTATCAAAGTAAATGAGCTTTAGCAAGATGCTGAGATTGTAGTGAAACTAAAAATAATAACCTGGATAAAATCTATCAACTTCAGCCAAATATGGAAAACAATTGTTGCCAATACAAAGGTTTGCAGGCACCATAAAAATTGATTTTAACTCAACCATTGTTTTACCATCATTCGTTGATTCATTCCACTCGATTTTTCTTCTTTCTGTTCTGATTGAAGTCATCCATGGGCTCTTCTTGAGTAAGAAATCTCTTGATAGAGCATTCATTTTCATCATCACTACAAGTAATGACATTCAAATCTGGTTTATCGTATACAAGATAAACCGTTATCTTCTTCAAAGTGAAACTGTTCTCAAAAACAACAACGACCTCTACTTTGTTACCAGGTTCTAAACTTGATACTACTCTCTGGTGCTCTTCATCTTCAAAGGAGACTAATGCCTCTCTCTTATAGAGCTGAATGGTGGCCTTTGTGTATTTGTTCACTAACACATTTCTTAGGCCATCTGTTGTTATGTTATCTAGAGTTGAAGTATAGACAAAACACATCATTGTCTTCAAGTTACGCCCATCCACTTGAGGGACTTTAAAAGTTACTGAAGAACCTTCGGAATTAAAGGTTAACCAATCTGAATAACTATCATCGGGGAACAAACAACCACCGCTCCCATTGACATCCATATTCTGTAAGAGAAAATATAGGCTCAAAACTTAATTGACAAGTATATTAATACCACCTCTAGTATCATACAAGCATTACTACTATGAGACTAGTATCAAAGATAAGAGCATGACCAGTTACTGCCTAAGATGTCATTTCAATGAATGGTTTTTTTCTAATGTATCCTCCTGATCGTACCTGGATCAGAAAGTATAACAGTGGCCAGCAACGTCGTATGGTCTTCAACTCCGGTGATGATGATACGGTGGGGGGTGGGGGGAGGGGGGGATGGAGTGTACCTGCAAGGTACTCCGATGCCAAAGTCAGGTAAGGGGAGTAGGCAAGTACAGAAAAACAGATAAGAGAGTAAAAATGAACGTAACCTGACCCTCTCAAGTGAGAGGGTATTTATAGAGTATCCTCAGCGCGGGGCCAACGGTCTCCTGCACTGGGCTGGATTGCCAGGCCCAATCCAGGAGACTGCCAGGGCTTACGTGGCGTAGGGAAGACTAGCACGTGGTCTTCGCCCTAGGGTAACGGTCCCGAGATCTCCGGAAGGTGGGCAGACCGATTCCTTCGGAAGTGGGAGGTTACAAGGTGACGTGTCCTCGCGGGGAGGAGTACGTGGAGGTCGAGGAGGAAGACGCTCTCCTCGACCCCAAGCTCCTGCTCAATTCCTTTGCCTAATATGTGGTCGACGAGGGGAGAACATGAGCGTGCTCGGAGATGCTAGGGACGTGCTCGACGCTGGCTATTTTATGGGCCATATTGGGTCGTACCAGTATTGGGCTGGGTCTGCCCAATGGTGGGGCAGGCGTTGGTCCAGTCCGGAACAGGAGCCCCCCAAGTCGTTGCTCCAAGGTGTCGGAGTAATGACTTCAGGGCCAGCCTCTACGACGAGGACGCCATAAGCGTGCTCGACCACCGAGATGAAGGTGATCCATCGATTCGTGCAGTTAACCCTTTATTAGGGATACGTGTCAACGGGGAGGTGTCCCCGTGTCAACGGGCATAATGCAATATGAAGGCCACGGGCACGGGATGCTAGACAAGCAGGAATCTTGAACTCTGCTCGAATTGTGATGTCGCTGTTGGTCGGCGCCGCGGGGAGATGAGGGGTTGTGAGTCCAAGGACCAAGGCAGATGAAATGACTAACGTGGGAACACGCGTGCCACGTGTCAGCTGCCATTAATGCCTAGGGGCGGATAGGTCTAGTGCACTCAAGGGCCTAGGGACTCCTCGAGTCCCGTGAGGGGCCTATAAAAGGGTTTGAGTTCGTGTTATATGCACGTTCCCACCTTTTTCGCTCCGATCTTCTCTTCCCTTCTCCGCCGCTGCTCACCCGCCATATACCGTCGGACGCCGCTGGTTCCACCGTACCGGTCCACCGTCTACCACCGTTTCAAGTAAGCTTCTACTCTTCTTCTTTTGTGTTTGTTTTCCTCTAGTGGTTTTCCGGTGAACTGGAGAAGTTCTCGGTAATGCCACGAAGATTCCGGCAAAAACGGATGGACCTTCTTTTAGGGTTCCGTTTGATTTGACGGAGACTTGGGATGAATATCCCTGGGACTCGATGAATTCCCCTAGGACAAGCGATGAATGTCACGGGGAGGAGAGATGAGAGGGAACCGAGGACTTGAAGAAGGTCCTTGGACGGGATAAAGGTACAGGATAGTTCCTCGTTGCTCCGAGAAGCCATCTCGCTCTCACTGCCCTTTCACTTAATCGGCAGTGGAAGGGTGGATTTGGCCGTGGCCAGCGAATTCACCTATTTCCTCTGCTTTTCAGATAAAAATGGTCGTGAGGCTTATGGGAATCATCCAGATAGACACCGAACCTGACTTGGACGAACCCGTGCAGCTACCCGGGGTGGGCCCCTGCATCCGGCTGTCGACTGGGCAGGCGAGGAGCCTTTACGAATTCGCTCGCGATTTGCCCTTTATGACACAGACGCCTTCGCAATCGTCGAGGACGTCGCTGTGCGCGAGCAGCCGAACTGGACGGTCTTTCAGCCTAGGGAACACCACCGTATCTGCTCGAATTACCGTGGGTTAAGGTTCCCCATGTACGAGTTCGTGTTTAAGGAGGCCGGCATTCGTCTCCCTTTCAACAGCTTTCAGTTAGGGGTGTTCAACCGGTTGCATCTATCGCCGTCTCAGCTTCACACCAACGCGCTAGCCTTCATGCGGGTGTTCGAGCTCGTGTGCGACTACCTCAAGATCGGGGCCACTCTCTCCCTCTTCTTCTGCATATTCCACCTTCAAAGGTCGACTGATCGAGGGCGACACAGTTGGGTCTCCTTCAAGCAGCCGAGGAAGTTGTTCAAGGCGTACTCGGATTCTGTTCGGAATTTCAAGGATAGGTTATACTATGTCATGCCTGCGACGCACGAGGCTGTGGGCACGCTGTATGATATCATGACCGACGAGGCCGGGGAGGAGAGGTTTGGGTCTAAGTGCCCTCTGGAGTAGGAGGATGCGCACTTCGCGCTTGGCACGGATGCCTACCTCGTGAAGCACGGCGAGCTGTCGGAGGAGGACAAAGGGGCGTACGCAAAACTGGTCGCGTATGTCTCCAACTTTAACCGTTCTGAATGCATAACTAGGGACGGAAAGTCTGTCCTTGACTCGCAGGGACATGTTGTGACTGCAGCCTGTTACATAAACACCAAGGCTCTCCTTGAGTGCAAGTCTCCCAACGAAGCCAAGAGGATCTTAGGTAGGAGCCCCTCGTTCTACTCGGTTCTACTCGGGCGTTCACCTTATTTTGTTTCCTTGTGCTAACTTGTTTCAAGTTTTCCCTTGCAGGTCAGATGTCGAACGCCAGCGAGCGCCTCATGAAGATGGCTGCTGACCGGGCACCCAAACGAACTAAAGGCTATGTTTGCAAAGTTATTCAAATATCGGTGCCCATCGGAGGAACAAGCGGCTCTTCTTCTCAGCAGTGCAGTCAGTCTCCCCCTCTTGAGGGCACCCCTGCCAAGAAGGCAAGGACTGAGGGACCCATCCTCGTGGATCTCGAGGACCCCGTCCCAACGGAGAAGCTTTTGCTGCCCGTCTGTCACCTTCAGCGGAACTTCTTCAGGGGAAGTCTGTCGCTGAGGCCGAGATGAGGGCTATCTTGGAAATGTACGGAGCGGTCAGGAAGGAGGCGCTTGTCGAGGACTTGGCGACCATGATGCGAATCTTCGAGAGTGCCTTGATTTTGAACGAGGGAACCTCCCCTGCCTCCGAGTTGCAGAAGCTTAAGGATGAATACACTGCCCTCGAGAAGGAGAAGGACAAGGTTGAGGGTGACCTGCAAAAGGCCCAGACCAAGTGCGATAACTATACCAACGCCCTCCACGAGCTGAACGAGGCCAACGCTGCACTGAAGGCGACTCAAGAGGAGCGAGACCGCCTCCAGACCAGGGTTGCTGAGCTGGAAGCTGTTGCCCGTCCTGCAATGAATGAGTCTGCCGAAGAGAAAGGTTTCTCCAGTCGCGCGACTCTGATCGCCAAGATTTGGGAGCTTCAGCAGGATAGTCTAGAGGCCCTTGAGATAGGCTTTAAAAATGTTGTGGCGCAGGTCGAGGCCGAGAATCCAGATGTCCAGCTTGCGCTCGACAGGATTAATATGTTCCTTCGTGTGGTCGATGGTAAGTTGGACATGCCAGAGGAGGAGGACGAGGAGACTGATGGCCAGATCGAGGAAGAGATCCCTGTTTAGTTCTCTTGTTTGCTCGGCCTGCGTGCCGTTACTTTTTGGTCTTTTTGTTTGGCCTGTGTTCCATTTCTGTGATGATTTTTGCCCGGCCTGCGTGCCAAGGGCTTTTTGATACTTTTGTAATATTTGCACAATGGGCCTCTGCCCGCTTAATGCTTTGATTTTCGCTCGTTTATGTGTATGAATGCTTGTATGCTTTTTGCTTGTTTGTGTGTGTGTGTGATGTTGTTGTTTTTGTCTAAGTGTTGGTAATTTGGGAGTTTGCTCGAATTTGTTGATCCTCGACCGTATGGGGGAACTAGTCGAGTGGCCGGAGGTGTATCCCGACATTCAAAGAGGCTAAGAGCTCGATCGAGGTCTTAGCTTCGTGGCGTGAACTTCCCATCGCGAGCTGGGCGTTCTGCCTGATTGGTACGACGACGACGGAGCTCGGTTGAGGGGTCCTCGTCGGATCAAAGGTCCTCGCGCAGACACAACGCGGCCCTTGATCATCGTGTTTCATATAGGGGAGTCGCGCTTGTACCCTAGTGCGACCCCGTAATCGCGACGTATCCGTGTCGCGGGCAGTGTCTAACTGTAGTATTGCTTAAGTTTCTCAGTGTTCCATGGTCGAGCAAGTTCCTCCCCGTGTAGATTTTTGAGGTAGTAGGCTCTTGTCCCCGTTTTCGCACGGATGCGGTACGGGCCCTCCCAGTTCGCGGCGAGCTTGCCTTCTCGCGAATCTTTCTGGTTCCTTCGTAGGATGAGGGTTCCTACTTGAAAATCACGCTTAATAACTTTGTTGTTATAACGTAGAGTTATTTTCTACTTAAGTGAGGCTTCCTGGAGGGACGCGCCCGTCCTTATCTCCTCGACAAAGTCGAGTTCTTCCCTCAGGGCCTCACTGTTCGCGGTCTCGTCGAGGGGGGCCTCCGTTCTCCTCGAGGGTTCCCTGATCTCCACAGGAATCACCGCTTTTGTTCCGTAGGTCAGACGGAAGGGGGTCTCCCCGGTCGTTGAATGGGGGGTTGTTCAGTAGGCCTAGAGGACGCTATGTAGCTCCTCGACCCATCTTTGTTTGGCGTCGCCTAGTCGGTGTTTCAATCCTCTGAGGATTACTCTGTTTGCTGCTTTCGCTTGCCCGTTCGTTTGAGGGTGTTCGACCAATGTGAAGTGCTGCTTTGTGCCCAGGTTAGTGACGAAGTCTTGGAAGTTCCTGTCTGTGAACTGCGTCTCGTTGTCGGTGACAATTGCTTGGGGCACGCCGAATCGGGTGAGGATGTTCCTCTTGTAGAAACGTAGTATGTTATGGGTCGTGATTTTGGCCAAGGTTTCCGCCTCAATCCACTTCGTGAAGTAATCTACGCCGACGCACCTGAGGAGGGGGATAGAAAAGCCACGACGGTATAGTTTGTTCTCGACTATAGTGTACGAGCACGCTCTTCACTTAACCACCCCCGCTTCCTTGGGATCGTCAGGTAGCTTGCCCGTGGTGAGGTATTCGTATATCGGGGTCATCCGGCAATTGCTGTCCCCGATGGCGTTCACGTCCGTCGAAGGAGAGGGTTTGTCGATGCTCGGGCGAGAAAGCACTTCTTGTATGATGAACTTGTTTCCGCCTTTCTTCTTTGTGCTCGCCAATTTGGACAAGACAACTGCTCGGGTATCGTGCTCGCGCGGGATGTGGGTTACTTCCGCGAAGGTGAAGTTTTTCATCTTTTCCTTCACCAAGGTCAAGCATTCGATGAGGCTTTCGTTCTTGGCTTGGTACTCTCCTCGGACTTGAGTGGCTACGAGCTGGGAGTCGGTGAAGATTTTGACCTCTTTAGCGCCAAGATCTTCGGCCAACCGTAGCCCCGCGAGGAAAGCCTCGTACTCTGCTTGGTTGTTCGGTGTTGGGAAGGACAATTTGAGAGAGACCTCGATCAGGATGCCTTCCTCGTTCTCTAGGATAATGCCCGCCCCGCTCCCTTTCGCGCTGGATGCCCTGTCGACGTAGATTGTCCACTTTTGGGATCCGTTGGCCGAAGGTTCCGGGACGGTCATTTCTGCCACGAAGTCCGCCAACACCTGAGCCTTCAGGGCTTTCCTTCCCTCGTACTGGATGTCGAACTCGGCGAGTTCGAGCAACCACCTGAGCATCTTTTCTGCCATGTCGGGTCGACCGAGGAGCTGCCTCATGGGCTGCTCGGTCCTTACCACGATCGTGTGGGCTAAGAAGTAATGACGCAACATCCTGGCCGCGGTGACGAAGGCCAGGGTGACTTTCTCGATCTGCTGATACCTGAGCTCGTGGCCTTGGAGGGCCTTGCTTGTGAAGTAAATCGGTTTCTGCCCGTCGGGGGTTTCTCGGATGAGGACAGCGCTGACTGCTTCGCTCGTGATGGCGAGGTACAGGAACAACGTCTCCCCGTTCTCTGGTCGCGATAGGACAGGGGGTTGCGACAGGACTTGTTTAAGGTGAAGGAGCGCTTGCTCGCACTCCTCGTCCATTCAAACGTGGCTTTTTGTCGTAGAAGCTTGAAAAATGGGAGTGCGTACTGCGCAGATTTGACGACGAAACGGGAGAGTGCGTACTGCGCAGATGTGCCATCATAGGTCCCCAGCGGTGGAGGCTTCTCCATGCCCACCGGGATGGGAGTGCCCATGATCTCCCTGGATAGAGGGGTCCTCTGGTCGTCCTCATCACTTCTAACTAGTGACCGTGATGGGCAGCGATGACCTCGACCATGTCCATGTCGTCGAGGGGAGTTTCTGGGGCGGTTCTTCGGCCTTTCGCCGTCGGCTGTGCTCCTCTTCTTGGTCGGGGAACGTCATGGCTCGTTCTGCGGAGGGGAGCGAGGGCGCTTCTGGGCGACTACTTGCTGGGGTCGTTCCAGGCGCGGTCGGCGACCCTCATGCTGCGGGGAGGGGCTGCGAGAGCTCGCCGGGGGATTCCTTCGCGGGGAAGGAGAACGGTTGGGAGACGGTGGGTGACGATGTCTTTGCGGGGAAGAGCGTCGTGGTCGCCCTCTCTCGAGCGCTTCGATCCTGAGATTCTGCTAGGCAATCAATTGGTTAGTCTGGTTGACCAGGGCAAACAGGGCCACCGGCGCGGATCAGCGTTTGGTGGTGGAGTGACTGGCTGGTAGACAACCCGCGGGATGTCATGTTGGGCGGCGTCATATGCCGCGTCTTCGGAAAAAGGGGAGGCAATGTACCCGTCCCTTACGTCGACTTCCTCGATGTGGACGATAGTGTTGTCCTCACGGTGGTTTCCGTTGTCGAGCTACGTGAAGGCGGTGTCCGGAGCATTGTTTCCATGTTGGGCGCTGGTGCTGGCTATGGTAGTTATGAACGGAGAGATTACTTTGGTTTAACGATGAAGGAAAAACGGGGAAGCAGTAGTTTCCCACAGACGGCGCCATTGATCGTACCTGGATCAAAAAGTATGACAGTGGTCAGCAATGTCGTAGGGTCTTCAACTCCGGTGATGATGCTACGGCCGGGGGGGGGTGTACCTGCAAGGTACTCCGATGCCAAAGTCAGGTAACGGGAGTAGGCAAGTACAGAAAAACAGGTAAGAGAGTAAGAATGAACGTAACCTGACCCTCTCAAGTGAGAGGGTATTTATAGAGTGCCCCCAGCGCGGAGCCAACAGTCTCCTACACTGGGCTGGATTGCCAGGCCCAATCCAGGTGACTGCCAGGGCTTACATGGCGTAGGGAAGACCAGCACGTGGTCTTCGTTCGGGGTAACGGTCCCGAGATCTCTGAAAGGTGGGTAGACTGATTCCTTCGGAAGTGGGAGGTTACAAGGTGACGTGTCCTCGCGGGGAGGAGGAGTACGTGGAGGTTGAGGAGGAAGACACTCTCTACGACCCCAAGCTCCTGCTCAATTCCTTTGCCTAATATGTGGTCGACGAGGGGAGAACATGAGCGTGCTCGGCGATGCTAGGGACGTGCTCGACACTGGCTATTTTATGGGCCATATTGGGCCGTACCAGTATTGGGCTGAGTCTGCCCGACGGTGGGGCAGGCGTTGGTCCAGTCCGGAACACCTCCCAATCCAAAAAGTATTTTAGTTATAAATGTTCTTTCTGCTCTTAACAATGGCACTTAAAATTTTAATTATAAATACAAGAATTTCAACTATAGATTAGTGATTTAGTATAACTTATGTCAAAGTATGCCAACCAAGTGAGTATATCTTGAAAAAGGTATGATAAAGACTATA
Source organism: Lathyrus tuberosus (assembly GCA_022829125.1). Classification (NCBI taxonomy): domain Eukaryota; kingdom Viridiplantae; phylum Streptophyta; class Magnoliopsida; order Fabales; family Fabaceae; genus Lathyrus; species Lathyrus tuberosus. The sequence goes on along the minus strand of JALAZF010000574.1, from coordinate 533,302 downwards.
ATTCTTCCAAATGTGTCATGTAAGTTGTCAATAGCTGATAGCAAAACTTGGGAGGATGTGGACAATTTAAAAATAATTATGTTAAGGATTTCAATTTTCATGTATGTTAAAACTATAGAAAATAATTGTATACACTAAAATGTATTTTACTAGCTTACACTAAAAGAACTCAAATGAATGAGGTGATACACATACAGAAAGACTAACATAAAAGGAGGACAGAGAGAGTATGCCAAACCTGTAAAATTTTCTCTTTGAGAATATTGGTGACTTGGAAATCCATTCCCATTTGAATTAAAAGAGACTTCAAGGAATGTTTTGATCCCAAAACCTGAACTCGACTGCAGCGTTGAATTAATGTAGAAGTAGTCATATCTGATACTTGTGATGTAGTTGCAGTTGATTCTGATTTCTTGGTAACTGTGGCATATAAAGTATCCACAATTATTTTTGCATTTAGAGAAAGTTGATCTTCAGATTTGCAATCCACCCAAAGACTTCGAAGCCTCGAAAGGTGGTTAGAAAAAGCCGATAGTTCATGGGAACTACTACTTGGTACATCTAAAGCAGCAATAGATGACATGAGAGAAGATGTTTGAAATTGGGATGGGAGATTATTTGATGGTGACATCCAAGACCAAATGATAGATGGAAACACATCATGTGAAAATCCTTGATAGCCGCACAGAGAAATATATCCAATGCTTTTGAACTTTACCACTGAAAAGGGCACGCTTGTTATTGCAGTGTTATCTGCTAGCAAGGTGGTTAAAGATTCCATCTGTTCCAAATCCTCTTCCAACTTATCAATCTTTATACAACTAGAAAGAATGAGAGTTTTCAAAGATTTCAACTTATAGATGCTTCTTGGGAGGTTACAAAGGCTAATGCAGTCTTCCAAATTAATCAGAAGAATTTTATTGAGATGTCCAATGCTAGGAGAAATCTCAGACAACGTTGGGCAATCTTTGAGTACTAGCTTTTTAAGATTAGGCATGTACGAAAAGTCAGGAGTGTGTGATAGATAACGTGAATGACTAAGATTGAGAATTTTAAGATTTCCAATCACCTGCAAGAACATAATATTAATATTAAAGGGAAACTTATGTAAGAAGCTTCAAAAAATAAACGGAAGCAATTACAATATCTCACTAACCTTGAGAGTGAAAAGTAAATTATTTACAATAGCATAACTTCAATTTTTCCAATACCAATACTAGTGAAAAATTTTGAAACAATGCTAAATTTCTGTACACGATGTTGCATAAAGTATTAAAAGCCTTGTCAATTGCTAATTTCAATTCATGCTTAGTATAAAACTTCTTTAAACTATTGATGTATCCGTAAGTGCACGGATTTATCGAAGTAATATAAAAGATTGTTAAACCCACGGAGACCAATGTCAACCTACCGTAATCTATCGTCGCTTTGTAAAGCTAAGGCTAACGATAATTGATAAAAGGAAACTAAGACTAGAACTAAAATAAAACTAAGAAAATATAACAAAAAAGAGAGACCGGAATGTGGATTATGTGTACCTCAGGCACTCTGCAATTGGTTGGCGTTAATTTACTTATGTTCCATAGAAAATATTGATCTAAAGACTCCGCCTCACACTCTCGCGCTATTGACTAAAGCCACATCTCCTAACCACAGGATTTTGCTCTCACTCGCCCGTTTTAATTAGAAAACGTATTTTGAAAACCAATTATATTAGATCCTAATCGATACCTAAAGCGTTCTCGCTGTTTTTAGAATCAATGCCCCGTTCCCACTATCTGGTTCGAACCCCACGCTCTCGCAGTGCCGGCTCTAACCTTTACTTGCTTCTCACTCTCGTGACGAAACAGTGTTAAATAACCTCTCACTCTCGTGACAAAGTTATTTAAATTAAATTTGGAAACAAAGACCAAAACATAATTTATTATAAGTTAACGCTAATTTAATTACCGAGTCCCGTCGGAACGACGATCCTCACAGATCGGACTCTAAACAATTTAGTCGAACATGGATAGGAAAATAAGCATGCTATTACGATGAATTAATATAAGACAAGGCATACTTAAGCAGTTAATTAAAACAATAAGGTAAGCAAATAAAGTAGAACCTGTAATTAAATGAAAACTGGAAGCAAAAACTTGACTGAATTTTAATACGCCGACAGGCTTGAATTAGATACAGAAATTGAATGACAGAAATAAATCCTAAAACTATATTGGTAATAGTCCCCCGATGTGGAGAACTATTCCTTTTACATGGTGAATGAAAATAGAACGAAAAAAAAGAATGAAAAAAGCTCTGAACGTAAAGGAATTTCTGCCGCCCAAAAAAAAGGGCCCTTCCACGTTCCCAACTCCTTCAATTTATAGTCCTCAGCAAGTTTAGTGGGAGAGAAAATTTAGGAAGTGGAAGTTGAGTCGATGAAATCGGAGTGTTGAGAAATTTTTGGGAGACTTGAGACTGGGTTAAAACGTGGGTTGAAACGTGGTGCTGATGCTGAGTGGACCATGCTGTAAAGGTTACATTTGCAACAACAAGCTGTGTCGGTCGCCACATGATGTGTGATGAGGGTCACACTTATCCTGGGCGTTACGGTCGCCACAGAAGGTGTGACGGTCGCCACACTCTTCTGTGTGCAATTCTCTATTTTTTTCTGTCTTCTGTCTTCTGTTTCCTCTTTCTTTCCTCATTTTCTCTTCTTTTCTCATGCAAGCTTTGTGAAATGAAATACCTGAAAATAGACTTGAACACTTGCAAAATAAAACGTAAATAACGAAAAACGATAAAATAATTTAATGTAAATCAAGTCAAATATATTATATAATTTCGTGTTATCAGACTCCCCCATACTTAAACCTTTGCTTGTCCTCAAGCAAACCATGACTCACAAGAAAAATAGTGTATACGGATACACATCCTAGGCTACCAACTCTACTTCGGTTAAGTTTCTGTCGATAGGTACTTGCTCACACACTAAGGATATCGTAACAGCACAATTTAGCTTTTGCGGTCATCAACCTCCCTCCTATACAAACCAATATGAATCATGTTATTATACCTACGCCTAACTAACTCATCCTTCTTTTATCCCTTTTCATTCCGGCACAATCACATTAAGCCCGTTATCCTTTCACACTCATGGTAAGATAACCTGTTAGTGACTATGATCTCATTATCATCATTTTTTTCTTTTTTTGCACATTGGCTTAAATATCAATAAAATAGAGAAGTTTGCACCGTTGGGCTAAATGATCGGGTGAGGATCACCTAACTTAGAAGGAGCATTTCTTTTCGTTCATTTTTTTTTTCTTTTCTTAATTTACCTTTTAAGCCTGAGATCACACACTTATTTGCATCGGCTTCCTACTTAGTGTGTGCTTAGGATGGTGCTGACTGCTAAATAAACTACTTAGGGACTACTAAAGGGGTGATAACTTAAGGCTATGGCATAATAAGTACTCAAATTGATTTCCATAATTGAGAGGCTCACGGTGTTAAAACGACACCGATCTTGCGGAATTTTCCCAAGTCTCACAATCTAACCTCAATTTCGTCTGTAACCTAAGATTTTCAAAAGAAACACTATTTTTAACTAAAAATTTTTCAAAATATTTGGTATGGCTCAAGAGAATGGGTAAATCGATAAACATAAAATCACGCATAAAGACTCGACAGCACATGCACCGACGCACGAAACATTAAAACAGAAAAAAATTTAAAATTATGCATGAAAACAGTAAATCTAACTAGAAAGCGGTAAAATGAAAGCGGTAAATGTTCCTCCTCCACACTTAAACCAAAAATTGTCCTCAATGTTTTGATAAAATGTGGTAAAGGAAAAATAGAACCTGTATGAATGCCATTGCGTGCTACCACGGCCAAATTCGCGCTGATTCTTCCCTTGTTGTCCCTGTCTTCGCTGGCCACTTCTACTCCGGTGTCTTGTACTACGAGTTATCTGGTTTTGCTGAAACTTCACTTTACTGAAGTCGCTCATCATACTACCCGTTTCCGAAGGAAGTACCTGCAGAAAATGTTAGAAAAATACGGTGCGGTGTGTGCAGGTGGAACCTGACCATGCGAAAGGACAAGGAGAAGGTGAGTCACGAACAGGAGAGATATGCTCTCTCCTATCATACTCATCATCGGTGTCACCACCAGCAGCGACATTCGTAGGAATGTCCGTGGACACCAGGTCATTTTAAGGGATTGTCATCTAGAGATGTTTCGCTTAAATGCGGCTGAGACGTGACAAGCGATACAATTCTTTATTTTCGGCAAACACAAACAATAAAAGTAAAACATTAAATCAAAAGCTCGTGGGTTTCCTCTCACGCAGGACTTTGTTTAACGTTGATAGCTCGACGGTTAGGAGTGTTAATCTTCGGTTTCCATGGCCATTTATCAAGCCATCTCACATATCCCTCACCTTTTCTTTTCTTCCTTCTGTGGGGTGGTTCATTCTTTTGAACTTGTGGTGGTGGTTCTGGATCTATGCTAAGTATTAGCTTTTCAAGTTTGGGCTTAGTTATTTCATCCATCACCTCAAAGTTTAACCTTACCCTCTTGACAGTAATGATATCCCTAGTTTCATGGTCCTCGAATTTTCTCTTTTTACGCGGGACCTCAGACAAAGGTGCATTGGTGTGGATATTTTCCAATACCTCCACATACGTTTTCGATTGGGAGTCTACCTTAGTCTCTACAAACCTTTGCAGGAAAGGAATCGGTGGGGTATAGGGATGAGGAATAATAAGTGGTTCCTTCTCTACCTCTTCAACAACCTCCCTTTCAATTGGTGTCGGTGGATTTTTCTCAATCTCTACTCTTTCCTTACCAAAACTCTCCTCAAACTCATCATCACTCTCCTCAACCTCATTATCACTCTCTTTAGGATTTTCGATTTGTTTTTCACTACTGGTTGTTACAACATCCATATGTCTCTCAAGGGAGGGTCCTATAGGTGTTTGTGAAAGCAGGGAGATTTGAGTCTCCAATGCCTCAGTGTGAGTCGCGAGGGACTCGACCATAGTGTTTATATGCCTAAGGGTTTCATAAGTATCGAGATGTTGTCTTCTAAGCTCTTCATTCTGGAGAGTTTGTGTCTCCATAAAGTGCTCCATCATCGATTCTAGCCTAGAATTAGTTGTTGTTTCAATGAAATCTTCCATTAATGTTTCGAGGTTGGAATTAACGGATTCTTGTGGTTCCTCAAAATATTGGGAGTGGTAATCATAGAGAAAATTTGGGTGAGGTTCCTCAAAATACTGGGAGTATGGCGGTTGGTAATCGTAGAGAAAATTTGGGTGCGGCTCCTCAAAATTTTGGGAGTGGTCATCGTAGAGGAAATTTGGGTGATACATAGTTAGAGGGATAAGAGTGCCTTAGTCTATACGGTGCAACAACGGAATCACACTATTGACTGTTGGTTCCCGGCAACAGCGCCAAAAACTTGATGTGTCCGCAAGTGCACGGATTTATCGAAGTAATATAAAAGATTGTCGAACCCACAGAGACCAATGTCAACCTACCGTAATCTATTGTCGCTTTGTAAAGCTAAGGCTAATGATAATTGATAAAAGGGAAACTAAGACTAGAACTAAAATAAAACTAAGAAAATATAACAGAAAAGAGAGACCAGAATGTGGATTCCGTGTACCTCAGGCACTCTGCAATTGGTTGGCGTTAATTTACTTATGTTCCATAGAAAATATTAATCTAAAGACTCCGCCTCACACTCTCGTGCTATTGACTAAAGCCACATCTCCTAACCACAGTATTTTGCTCTCGCTCGCCCGTTTTAATTAGAAAACGTATTTTGAAAACCAATTAGATCCTAATCGATACCTAAAGCGCTCTCGCTGTTTTTAGAATCAATGCCCCGTTCCCACTATCTGGTTCAAACCCCACGCTCTCGCAGTGCCGACTCTAACCTTTACTTGCTTCTCACTCTCGTGACGAAACAATGTTAAATAACCTCTCACTCTCGTGACAAAGCTATTTAAATTAAATTTGGAAACAAAGACCAAAACATAATTTATTATAAGTTAACGCTAATTTAATTACCGAGTCCCGTCGTAACGACGATCCTCATAGACCGGACTCTAAACAATTTAGTCGGACATGGATAGGAAAATAAGCATGCCATTACAATGAATTAATATAAAACAAGGCATACTTAAGCAGTTAATTGAAACAATAAGGTAAGCAAATAAAGTAGAACCTGTAATTAAATGAAAACTGGAAGCAAAAACTTGACTGAATTGTAATACGCCGACGGGCTTGAATCAGATACAGAAATTGAATGACAGAAATAAATCCTAAAACTATATTGGTAATAGTCCCCCGATGTGGAGAACTATTCCTTTTACATGGTGAATGAAAGTAGAACGAAAAACAAGAATGAAAAAAGCTCTGAACGTAAAGGAATTTCTGCCGCCCAAAAAAAAGGACCTTTCCACGTTCCCAACTCCTTCAATTTATAGTCCTCAGCAAGTTTAGTGGGAGAGAAAATTTAGGAAGTGGAAGTTGAGTCGATGAAATCGAAGTGTTGAGAAATTTCCGGGAGACTTGAGACTGGGTTTAAACGTGGTGCTGATGCTGAGTGGTCCACGCTGTAAAGGCTACATTTGCAACAACAAGTTGTTCCGGTCGCCACATGATGTGTGATGAGGGTCACACTTATCCTGGGCGTTACGGTCGCCACACTCTTCTGTGTGCAATCCTCTATTTTTTTCTGTCTTCTGTCTTCTGTTTCCTCTTTCTTTCCTCATTTTCTCTTCTTTTCTCATGCAAGCTTTGTGAAATGAAATACCTGAAAATAGGTTTGAACACTTGCAAAATAAAACGTAAATAACGAAAAACGATAAAATAATTTAATGTAAATCAAGTCAAATATATTATATAATTTCGTGTTATCAACTATCATCCAATTCTCTAAAGTTAAATGCTTGAAAATCTTCAATTATCACAACCACTTTACTTGAAATATGAGATTTTGATTAATGTGTAAATACATGATTGGATAAAAGTGTAAAATAAGTTTTAAAGTTTATAATTTTCAAATTTAGCTGAACTATTAATTCATAGCAAAAACTAATATGGCTCCCAACTTGAATATTTGAAAACTTTGGGTATTTGCAAAATTAGTAAGTGTTCTGGACTGGACCAATGGCTAGAATTGGCCCAATCCGCCTCTGCTCCAGAGCGGCCCAAGTTGCCTAAGTCCAATCCACGGAGGGGCAAAAGTTACCTTTCTGCCCCTCGAACCGGGCAAGAACGCAACTTTCCTCCCCGAATTCTGATGCCCGTCACGCACGGCTTCCTCGCTCCCCGAACAGTCAAGGGCAGGTGCCCGAAACCATGCCTGCTCCCGACACAACGGCTAGTTTTGGGCACCGCCCGACGTAACGGCTAGTTTGGGTAGTTACCTATTCTTTGGGGGAAACGGCTATTTCACCCCGAAAATAGGACCGTTGGCCACGCGCTGGGGGCTCTATATAAACCCTCTCGCTTGAGAGGGTCAGGTATCCAATATTCACCCGAAGAATTCATACTTTGTACTTGCCCCTTTTCTCTGACCCTTTCTTACTTGAGCGTCGGAGTACCTTGCAGGTACACCCCCTCCTCTCCATACGACCAACATCCCTGACGCGCTTGGCGACCTGATTCTACAGGATCTGATCCAGCCTTCATGATCAGTGGCGCCGTCTGTGGGAGCTTTGTTCTCCCCATCTTTCTTTCCTCATAAATCGAAGATCAAAACAATTCTCAAACATCATCACGATCATGGTCTCCCAAGATCGCACCAAGGATGATCTCCAAACCACCATCCTCCCCCGTCAACAAGTCTGACGTTGACGGCCAGTCATCTCTCCTCCGAGATGCCCGTTTCCTCAAGGATGGACCCACTGCTTCTCCTTCCCCTACCCCCGCTGATCGTAACAACGATCAACCATCACTTGACGTCCAGCCCATTCCTGTTCCGCTCAACGCCGACCCGGCCGTGGCAGGCCTCCTAGAGGCGATCAACAAAACTAACACCCTGATCCTGCAGCAAAACGAGAGGGTCGGGGCACTGGAAGAGTCTCACCTTCCAAGATCCCCTCCTACGCGGAGGAACCAGCGATGATCAAGAAACCCGCAGCCTCGGAGAGAAATCGACCGAAGACTGTGCCAAGAGCCTGATCCTCGCGTAGCCAGAAAGCGCGACCAGATCTCCCTGCGTGACCAGCACGCTCATGACCACAAGAGGACTTGGAGGAACGAGCAATTTCCTCCGATCAATTCCAAAGGACGGGCCCGCTCACCTTCTCCGCGAAGGAACCGCTCACCTTCTCCTCGAAGGAACCATTCACCTTCTCCTCGAAGGAACCGCTCACCTTCCCAGCGAAGGAACCGCCGACGCAAGCATCCCGTCCGGTCCCCATCATACACCGGTTCTAGCAGCGATGACGAGCCTCGTGGCCCGTTGTCCTAGGAGATCTTGGCCACCTGTCTCCCAAAAGGCTTAGAGAAACCCCCGTCACTTGGCACGTACGACGGGACCACTGACCCAAACGAGCACATTGAGAACATCGATGCGTTATTAGACTACCGCGGCCTACGGGGCGCCATCAAGTACATATTGTTCCTGGCCACGCTCCGAAAGGAACAATGACATGGTATAAGCAACTGCCCGAGGAGTCCATCACCTCGTGGAGACAGCTGGGCAGGATGTTCTCGCAGCACTTCATAACATCTCGCCGCCACCCCAAAACTGAGGCCTCTCTTGGAGCCATAATCTAGGGTAATGACGAACCTCTCCGCAGATATATCGAGAGGTTCAACAAAGAAGCAGTGCAGGTCCCGACGACGGACGAAATGAAGAAGTTTTTGCTCGAGCAGGGGCTCCGCCCAGGCTCTGAGTTTTCTAAAGCCATTAGCCTCGCGCCACCAAGGAACTTAGACGCCCTCCTCCTCAAAGCCCAATCACACATTCAGTATGAAGAGAAGGTTACGGCCAGCAACGTCTGAGCATCACGCCATCAGGAGAACGCTCGGGTGTCCAGAGGAGAAGAAGCTTCGAAATCTCGTCGAGGTGAACGGAGGCGCGAGGACCGTCCTCGTGATTCCCGTGACAGCAAGGGCCCCTCCGGGCAGTTCCATGACTACACTCCCCTGACCGTTTCCAGGGAAAAGATCTTATCTGAATGTGCCAATTCGGAGTTCAAATAGGCTGGGGTTCGCTTCCCTAAACAACTGCCGAACAGACCAAACGTGGACAAGTCAAAATACTGCCGCTTCCACAAAAGTCACGGCCATACTACGGAGGACTGCATCTATATGAAGGATGCCATTGAAATAATGATCAAGGATGACCACCTGAAACAGTTCGCCAAGAAGAAAGACACTCCGCGGCAAGACGCCCAGGAGTTCAAGAAGGTCGAGGAAGAGGTACCCTCCTCGGAAGACGCCAGTATACGGGTCGCTATGTCCATATCGCGACCCGAGGACTTCAACGTCCCTGACGGGCTCAGCGCCCCTGCATATTTCGCAGTCCACAGCCCATGGGAGACATTTCCCTCCGCCATGGTCATCTCTGGCGGGGGTTTCAACAAAGTCACTGTGGACTTCGTGAAACGGAAGTTCGAACACCTGATCAACACAAGCTCCAGCAAAGTGACCACGCTTGATCGAGCACAGAAGGGCTCTGTCCCCATCTCCTTCTACAGGGAGGAACTCCTCGACGGCTCCCCGAACTCAAGCATACCATTGCTTGTTAGAGCCCGGATGGCAAACTTCGACATTTGCAGGATACTCGTCGACCAGGGCAGCTCGGTCGACATCATGTACTCCCAGCTGTTTTCAACACTTCAGCTGGATGAATCACACCTCACCCCCTACGTAGAGTCCAATTTACAGGGATTCAACGGATCTGTGACCAAGCCGTGGGGATACGTCGAGCTGATCGTGACCTTCGGTTCAGCTGAAACGGCCAGATCCATCAAGGTGCAATTTCTGGTAATCGACTGCCCGTCGCTCTACCAATGCATTTTCGGAAGGCCAACTCTAGCCGAGTTGGTAGCAGTGCCCTCAACCGTCCACCTGAAGATGAAGTATTACACTTCGAAAGGGATGGTCGCCACCCTCCACGGTGATATAGAAGCTGCCCGACGGTGTTTCGAAGTAGCTACAAAGGGACTCAACACCATTGCGCCCAAGCCAAAGGTGTCGAGCAAGCCAACACTGCCAAGCAGCTCCGAGGAGGCCAAGCCTCTACCCCAGGTCGACTCTATCGACCTCGACAGTCGCTTCCCCGAGGACCAACAGGAGGAACGAGCAGCTTCAGCCGGCCCATCCACGTCATCCAGCAGCACCCAATCTCGGATGGCAACTTCGAGATAGTCCTGTTCGGCAAAGACCCCCAACGGGGAGTGAAGATTGGAGCAGACCTGCCCGATATTGCGAGGAAGCAGCTCAAAGCATGCCTCAGAGAGAATTCCGACCTCTTCGCATGGAGCGCCGTGGAAATGCCCGACTTGGATCCATCTGTTGGTTGTCACCAGCTGACCATCGACCCAGCCATCAAGGTCGTAGCACAACGTAGGAGGAAGCAGTCTCCGGAGAAAACGGAGGCTGCTGAAAAAGCTGTAAAGGACCTCCTCGAGGCCAAATTTATTTCGGAAGCCAAGTACACCACTTGGCTGTCCAACATTGTATTAGTTAAAAAATCTAATGGAAAATGGCGCATGTGCATAGATTATACCGATCTCAATAAGGCATGCCCGAAGGATGCCTACCCCATCCCCAATATTGATAAACTTGTTGATAATTCTGCTGGTTTTAAACTTTTATCGTTCATGGACGCCTACTCGGGCTACAATCAAATCCCAATGGCAATGTTCAACAAAAAATACACGGCCTTCATGACCGAATCGGGCAACTATTACTACAACGTAATGCCCTTCGGCCTGAAGAACGCCGGAGCAACGTACCAACGAATGATGAACAAAGTGTTTCGGGGAGAAATAGGCGACATGCTCGAAGTTTACATGGACGACATGATCGTAAAATCCCACGAGGAAACCGATCATACCGCCCATTTACGAAAGGTCTTCGAGCAGGCCAAGATATACAAAATGCGTTTTAATCTGGAGAAGTGCACGTTCGGGGTCCGAGCAGGCAAATTCCTTGGCTTTTACTTAACAGAACGAGGAATCGAGGCCAATCCTAACAAATGTCGGGCATTCTCCGAGTTTCCTACGCCCAAGTCCAAAAAATCCATCCAGTCCCTCAACCGGATGCTTGCATCACTATCTCGTTTCGTGGCCAAGTCCGCCCAGCACGCCCTACCATTCTTCAAACTCCTCCACAAAGAGGCAGCATTCGAATGGACCGAGGAGTACGACAAGGCCCTTCTCCATCTGAAACGAGCACTCTCAGAGCCACCGGTCCTCTCCCGCCCGGACAATAGCGAAATGTTGTACCTGTACCTGGCCGTAGCAACCGAAGCAGTGAGTGCCGCTCTCATGCGCGAGACACTTGACGGGCAGAAGCCCATTTATTTCACGAGCAAAGCGCTGCAAGGACCAGAGTTAAGATACCAGAAGATAGAGAAGGTGGCATTGGCCCTTATCAATGCAGCCAGAAGGTTAAGACATTACTTCCTGGCTCACACGATCGTGGTTCGAACAGATCGGCCCATAAAGCAGCTGCTCGGACGACCAGATATGGCCGGCCGAATGCTCAAATGGTCCATGGAGCTGTCCGAATTTGACATCCAATAAGAAGCCAGAAAAGCCCTCAAGGCCCAAGCTCTGGCCGACTTCGTCGCGAAGATGACGTTCGCAGACTCCCCCGCGGGTGAAGCACGTAGATGGACCATCTTCGTCGACGGTGCCTCAAGCTCGGCAGGAAGCGGCGCGGGCATCATACTGGAGAGCGACGAAGGAATTATCTTCGAGGTATCACTCACACCATCTTTCCCAACCTCCAATAACCAGGCGGAATACGAAGCCTTCCTCGATGGGCTACGCCTTGCCGAGGACTTGGGCGCACAAGAAGTCGTCATTTGCACGGATTCACAACTCGTGGCCCTCCAGGTCCGGGGTGAATACCAAGCCAAAAACGACAACCTGACCGAATACTTGGCCCTGGTAAAGAAGGAAATGGCGAAGTTCACAACAGTGGAAGTGAAACATGTTCCCCGCGAACATAACGTGCGAGCAGACGTGCTATCCAAACTAGCCAGCACGAAGAAGAAAGGCAGAAACAAGTCCGTCATACAGGAAGTACTTCCTCGACCCAGCATCGAGAAGGCCTCCCCGACACTCGATGTGCAAGTGATCGGCGATAGCAACTGCTGGATGACCCCAGTCTACAATTATCTCACCAAAGACGAGCTCCCATCTGACCCAAAGGAGGCCAGCATAGTCAAGCGAAGAGTCTGCTTTTATGTCTTGGTCGAAGATAAACTATACAGATGGGGATTCTCCATTCCGCTGCTCAAATATGTCGAGGAGGAAATGGTCGCACACATCCTGCCGAAATCCACGAAGGAATCAACGTCCAACATCTCGACGGAAGGTCCCTTGCTCGAAAGGCCCTCCGAGCAGGATACTACTGGCCGACTATACAAAACGACGTGAAAGAGCACGTGAAGAAGTGCGATAAATGCCAACGGCACGGGGACATGCACCTGGCTCCACCTAACGAGCTCAAGGATATGTCCTCCCCGTGGCCATTCGCCTGGTAGGGCCTAAACATCCTAGGACCCTTCGTGGTAGGATCAAGTCAGAACAAATATCTCATAGTGAGCGTGGACTATTTCACAAAATGGATAGAAGCAGAAGCTCTAGCCAAAATAACTGCCCTCAACATCCTACGTTTCTACAAACGAAACATCCTTGCACGTTTCGGTATTCCCCAAGCGATTGTAACGGACAACGGGATGCAATTCACGGACAGGAAGTTTCAGGACTTCGTCGCCCAACTGGGCACGAAAAAACACTTCGCATCCGTCGAGCACCCCTAGACATACGGGCAGGCTGAGGCAGCCAACCGAGTCATCCTTCGAGGCCTCAAGCGAAGGCTGGATGAAACAAAGAAGGCATGGGTCGAGGAACTGCACAGCGTACTGTGGGCATATCGCACAACTCCGCACTCAACGACCGGGGAAACACCTTTCCATCTAGCATACGGGACAGAGGCTGTAATTCCCGTCGAAGTTCACGTGCCCTCTAGGCGGACAGAGTCGCCCCTAGACGAGGAGATGAACGACAAATCGTTGAGAGAAGAGCTAGACCTCATCGAGGAAATCCGAACCAGGGCAGTCCTCCGCGAAGCCTCACTAAAACAAAAAATTACCATCAGGCACAACACCAAGGTGATACGGTGAGAGTTCGACATGGGAAGCCTCGTTCTAAGAAGAAACCACAAAGATTCTCGCGAAGGCAAACTAGCAGCCAATTGAGAAGGACCCTATCGCGTCCGGGAAAAGACGGAAAATGGGGCCTATTACCTAGAACATCTCACTGAGGAAGAACTTGCTCGACCATGGAACGCTGAAAAGCTAAAACAATATTACAGCTAAATCCTTGGTTCGACCCGTCGTAACGACGAACGTCAGCTACCGACCACTATGCGCGTCTAGGTACAAGCGTCACATACGATTAAAGCAGAACCCCGCTCAATAACGAGCCGGACAACTGCTCGACAGCGGTCCTCGATCGAGCATCGCCTTCGTCAAAGTACCATGATTGGCAGAACCCCAGCTCGCAATGGGACGTTCACGCCTCAAACTCAGGCCTCAAACGCGACCTGAGCTCCGCTCCTCGGCCAGGATATTCCCCGACCGTTCGATCAGTTCCCCACATTGCCGAACATGTCTATTACGAGCAATCCCCTCAAAATATTCGCACTAGACAAATACCCCCTATCACGGGCAGACATACATTCACAGCGAGCCTGCATACAACGCTTAGCAAAAACAAACGCAAGTAAAATCATGCAGAGGACATATCCAGAAATACGATAAGTCAACATAATGGGTGACCACGAGGGCCACAATTGTGCTTAATTACATCAAACGGGGGCCAAGTCCCCCAAAAAGAAAATAAATTACAATGATTCCATGGCACGTAGGCCGGACAAAATACAACAACATCAAAATAACAAACTCCTCACTCATCAACATGCTCGGCAGGCTCTGGCTCGGGTCCCTGGTCCTCTACGAGCTGATCCTCGGGGGTCCCTTCGAGGAGAGCGGCGGGCATGACAATTCGGCCATCCTCAACATGCGCTAGGTAGTGAGTACCCTCAACAGAAAAATCGAGCTCAGGGTTCACCACCCGCAATTGAGCCACGGCATTTCTGAAGGACTCCTCCGCAACGGCGATGCCATCATCTTCAGCCAGTAGTATACGAGCAACCAGCTCGGATCTAGTCTTCAAATTTCTCACATCGTCCGGCTCGTCGACACCCGGGGCATTGACCGCCCTCAGCTCCCTGATCAGCTCCTCGGCAGATTTTTTCTCCGCCGCCAGCGTAGAGTTCTCCTCCTTCAGTCTGGCCGCCTCCTCCTCAGCCTTCTTCCGAGCATCGTCGGCACCTTTAGCTTCCTCCTTGAGGGACGCCATGGTAGCGCGGGCAGCGATAAGTTCGGCCTCAGTCGTCGAATCCCCTTCGGCATACACAGCTACCATATCCACCATCCTCACCAAGGCAGAAGCATCCTGAGCCACCAACGCCCTCTTGCTCGGGCGATCCATACCTTCCAAGCGAAGAGACTCCGCCCGGGGCACAATCAGAGAGTTCCCCTCAAAGAACTTCCGATCATGGATGCAAGGAGGAAGCTCAAATTTCCCCTTCTCCGACGCCCGAGTAAGGTCCACAGCATCATTAAGCCTTGCCCGCTTAGGTCGACCTATCAAAGAAAGCGTCACCATCGCAAGCGTCACCATCGCGACGACGCCGTCAATCGCCCTCCTAACCGGAGCATACAGACACGTCCGGCGACATGTCCGAAGTGGAAAAATGGCACGACCACCGTCCACCACCAACAGTCGCCAGAAATCCACCTATTTTGTCCTCTAAAACTAGCCCTAACCGCATGCAATTTACCACTAACAACAAACAGAGGCAAAGCAAGCAAAGGATCGAAAAACTTACTTGTTTTAAGTAGAAGAAAGGCGCTGCCCGGAAGCCTATAATAGTGGTCGGAAAGGCAGAAGACGGTGACGGGCAAGAGCTTGAAGAGAGCAAAGAGAAATCAGAAAGGAAAAGTTCCAAATAGAACGATTTTCCCCCTTTTATACAAAGGGGCACGTGCAAACACGCGCTCGTAGGCCATAATGAATACCCAGTAGCCATCATTACCTATTAACTGCTACACGGAGCTCGAGGCACATGTGGCAACCCAGTGTTTCCAATTCTGTCTGACCATTAGTCTCCCCGAACACCGTGCAATAATGTCACAACCACTAATCTCACGAACATCTGGGGTCACGAGCACTTTGAGACAATCCTCCTCGTCTTCAAACGACGACTCCATGCTGGCTCCTTGGAGCAACGAGCAGTCCTTAAGTCATCACTCCCATGCTCGGGAGCAACGACTTGGGCGGCTCCTGTTCTGGACTGGACCAATGGCTAGAATTGGCCCAATCCGCCTCTGCTCCAGAGCGGCCCAAGTTGCCTAAGTCCAATCCACGGAGGGGCAAAAGTTACCTTTCTGCCCCTCGAACCGGGCAAGAACGCAACGTTCCTCCCCGGATTCTGATGCCCGTCACGCACGGCTTCCTCGCTCCCCGAACAGTCAAGGGCAGGTGCCCGAAACCATGCATGTGCCCGACACAATGGCTAGTTTAAAGCACCCTGCCCGACGTAACGGCTAGTTTGGGTAGTTACCTATTCTATGGGGGAAACAGCTATTTCGCCTCGAAAATAGGACCGTTGGCCACGCACTGGGGGATCTATATAAACCCTCTCGCTTTAGAGGGTCAGGTATCCAATATTCACCCGAAGAATTCATACTTTGTACTTGCCCCTTTTCTCTGACCCTTTCTTACTTGAGCGTCGGAGTACCTTGCAGGTACACCCCCTTCTCTCCATACGACCAACATCCCTGACGCACTTGGCGACCTGATTCTACAGGATCTGATCCAGCCTTCACGATCAGTAAGACTGACAGAAACAAAGATGAAAACAATGTCTATGCCTAAAAGTGTCATATAATAAAATAGTATTTCATTATGAGATGCATCCTGTAAAAAAACTCATGAAATGCAATAACAAGAAATACCTGGGCCTCTTTCCACAAAATTTTGACATTGCTGCTCTCTAACTCAATGGAAACTAAATTTCCTCGACACAGATTTGTAGGTATATGTGTTAAAGGAAATTTGTTCCAAGATAGCCACCTCAGTTTTGTTGAAAGATATTCAAAATCTCCATCAAGTTTCACTCCTGCAAGTTGAAGCAATCTGAGTTGCGTCATCTTCTTAAATTCTTTAGTACTAAAACATTTTTCATCAGCTCTTGGTAACTTCAAAGCCAGCCCCTTTATAGCTTTTGTTCCCTATTAATTAAAATCAATCAGAGCTTAATATCATGGATACAAGGCACATTTACTAGTATTTAAACCAATCATATATTACTAGCTAGAAGCACAAAAGGATTCAACCAAAACTAGAATTCAAATCACAACTAAGAAAATGTGTTAACAAATGGCTCAAATTTTGTTGTTTTCCTTTCTCAAGCTTTAGCTATTTTAAATCTGTTATGGACTGGACCAATGGCTAGAATTGACCAATCCGCCTCTGCTCCAGAGCGGCCCAAGTTGCCTAAGTCCAATCCACAGAGGGGCAAAAGTTACCTTTCTGCCCCTCAAACCGGGCAAGAACACAACGTTCCTCCCCGGATTTTGATGCCCGTCACGCACGGCTTCCTCGCTCCCCGAACAGTCAAGGGCAGGTGCCCGAAACCATGCCTGTTCCCGACACAACGACTAGTTTCGAGCACCCTGCCCGACGTAACAGCTAGTTTGGGTAGTTACCTATTCTTTGGGGAAAACGGTTATTTCACCCCGAAAATAGGACCGTTGGCCACGCGCTGGGGGCTCTATATAAACCCTTTCGCTTGAGAGGGTCAGGTATCCAATATTCACCCTAAGAATTCATACTTTGTACTTGCCCCTCTTCTCTGACCCTTTCTTACTTGAGTGTCGGAGTACCTTGCAGGTACACCCCCTCTTCTCCATACGACCAGCATCCCCGATGCACTTGGTGGCCTGATTCTACAGGATCTGATCCAGCCTTCACGATCAGTGGCGCCCTCTGTGGGAATCTTTGTTCTCCCCATCTTTCTTTCCTCAGAAATCGAAGATCAAAACAATTCTCAAACATCATCACGATCATGGCCTCCCAAGATCGCACCAAGGATGCTCTCTAAACCACCATCCTCCCCGTCAACAAGTCTGACGTTGATGGCCAGTCATCTCTCCTCCGAGATGTCTGTTTCCTCAGGGATGGAGCCACTACTTCTCCTTCCCCTACCCCCGCTGATCGCAACAACGATCAACCATTACTTGACGTCCAGCCCGTTCCTGTTCTGCTCAATGCCGACCCGGCAGTGGCAGCCCTCCTGGAGGCGATCAACAAAACTAACACCCTGATCCTGCAGCAAAACGAGAGGATCGGGGCACTGGAAGAGTCTTACCGTCCAAGATCCCCTCCCACGCAGAGGAACCAGCGACGATCAAGAAGCCCGCAGCCCCGGAGAGAAATCGACCGAAGACTGCGCCAAGAGCTTGATCCTCGCGTAGCCCGAAAGCGCGACCAGATTTCCCCGCGTGACCAGCATGCTCATGACCACAAGAGGACTCAGAGGAACGAACAATCTCCTCTGATCAAGTCCAAAGGACGGGCCCGCTCACCTTCTCCGTGAAGGAATCGTTCACCTTCTCCTCGAAGGAACTGATCACCTTCTCCTCGAAGGAACTGCTCACCTTCTCCGCGAAGGAACCGCCGACGCGAGCATCCCGTCCGGTCCCCATCATACACCAGTTCTAGCAGCGACGACGATCCTCGCGGCCCGTTGTCCCAGGATATCTTGGCCACCCGTCTCCCAAAAGGCTTGGAGAAACCCCCGTCACTTGGAACATACGACGGGACCACCGACCCAGACGAGCACATCGAGAACATCGATGCGCTATTAGACTGCCGCGGCGTACGGGGCACCATCAAGTGCAGACTGTGTAATACCCCAAAATGTGCTCTCTCTTTTGTCATCATAGCATAGCATTATCATATATCATATCATATCCACCTCATTAGCATTACATTGCATTTTTAACATAGAAAATGAAGCATAGCATCCCTCTTACCATCAAGGCATGTGATCAGGTGAAAGGTGGACAATCAAGGGATCATTCAAAGCACCAAAGGTCAATCAAGTTGCCTCATGGCAAGCCAAGAGGTCTTTCATGTCTCATACTATCTCAATTGATCATCCAAAGCCTCAAGAAAGTGAGATTCAATAGGAGATTGAAGCATTACATCATTCACTATGCAAGAGGTCCAAAAACTGAAGGAAAACCCTCAAAAGAGATAGTTCATTGATTCAAAATCACCCTCAAGTGCCATATCTCATCATCCTTTAAGAGGATACACAACATACTCAGAGGAATTTGAAATTGAAGACTGCACTTTTTCCTCCTAACTAGAGGGGGTCAAAATTAGGGTTTCCAATTAAATCAGGGTATCTCTGATTTTTTGGACAAAGCTTGATGTCTTGGTATTCTACATGTCCTTAAGTGTATGTGTGTGGGAAATTTCCTCTCAATTGGTTTTAGAAGTGGTTCAATTGGAAGAAAGATAAAAAATCAGGGAAATTGGGGCTAAGTCAAATAATCAGAGGAAAAAGTCAACTCTTGACTTTTTGAGGCCAAATCAATGAAATTCATGTTATATGTGTCCAATGTACAAAATTTGATCAAGAAACTCCAAAGGAATCATGAAAAAATCAAGATTTGGAAAGTTGCCATTTTTGGAAGAAGTAGGGTTTCCAAAAATAGTAATTTTTGGGCCATTTTACATCAGAGTTTGAACTAAGGCCATTCAAAATTGAAGCATCAAATGAAAATTCCACTCGGCCACAACAAAAGGTCTTGTTTTAAGCTTCAAATCCATGTGTATAACATTTCCATTGGATAAGAATTGAGTGAGATATGATTGATCAAAGTTAGAGCAAAGTAGGTTCAAAACCAGGTCATGACCAAGGACTTTCAGGTCACGCGCGTGTCATTTTCACAAACACATGGTGGGCCAAATGTATTGATCAATTACTCATGGTTAGAGGCCTCAAATGAAAAATCTTTCAACATGAAAGTTGTTCCTCTATGTGAGATCTTCAAAATTGGTGTTCATGATTTTTTCATTTGATCAAAGGTCAAGAAGTTATGTTGAGTCCAATTTGCTTTGATCATGCTGAAGTTACATACCATGCTTGCCTTACCAACCAACCTTATGGCCACACCCTTATGTCAGTTCCAAATGTGGATGTTTTGAGTCATTTTTCAACCTCTTCCAAGCATCATTCCTATGCAATTTTCATGCCAAACATGCTCTATTACATCTTCTCTTTCAAATGAATCCAAGAACTCACTAAACCAATCATGGAGTAGAGAGAAAAACTTCATCCAACCCCCCTATATTCCACTGTTGCATTGTTGGCTTTGATGCGTGACTTGGTTCAGACATCCATCAAACATTCTTTCCCTTATTTGAACACAACATGAACATCACACACACTGCTACAGCACGTGCCTTGCATGGAAATAGAAAGAGTAAACTTGCTGAGCAAGTTTTTGATGCACAGCCTTGACATTTCACTTTCTCTTCACCTCCACCATAACTTGCCATGAGCTGTCATCACCCTATCATTGCCCTCCCTAACTAACTTGACTCAGTTAGTTAGGGATGACTCACTTAACCCAACATGACTCAGTTAACTCACTCAGCTTGACCATGGTTAGCTCACACTATAAATAGAAATTACTCTCTCAAATTTCATTTCCAACTTCATTTTTTTCACACATTCACTTCAGAAACTTGCTCTTCTTCTCTCTCAATCTCACCATTGCCATTGATTCTCGAGCTTCACTTTTTTCACTTCCTCATTTTCACTTCAGAATCTCTCTGATTCTCTCTCAATTTCATCACATTGCAACTGGTTTTGAAGTTTGGTTTCATTTCTTCTCCATTGAATCATCATCCATCCTTGCATCTAAGCCTTTATTTGGCCAAAAGAAGCTCAAAGAGGAAGTAGCATCTCTGGTTTTCTGAAGAACATCTCAAGGTCTTAAATCTTCAGGTACGAATTTCCACCATTATAGACCTGATGTGAAGAAGTTTTCAGGTTCTTGAAGCTTCTTATAAGCTCAAGAACTTGTCTGGCTTGTTGATAGGCCTTTAGAGGCATAGTTGAAATGTTAGGGCAAATATTCCTCTGCTCGATTCTCTCATTTCATGAACATTTTGTATGTTTTATCACTAGATTCATGCTCTACATTACTTCCTCTTCATTTTGGTATATTATTTGTGGAATTCTGGAAAATTTGAGGTTGCAGACGGTAGTGGGTGGCCGGAGAAGATGACCGGAAGTCATCTCCGGCCGGTGGTGTCAGATGCTAGGGTTTGTGTGTGTTTTAATCATAGCCATTGATGTGTTTCAATCGTGTGGTGAGGAGCGTGCCAACACATTAAAATGCACATGCACCTCACGTGTCTTATTTCTGAATTCAATTAATCAACGTGTGGTGCAGTGCATGGTAGTGTGCATGGACATTCATGTGCATGCGTTAGATCTAAATACTTTGACTATTATGCTGACTTGACATGATCCAATGGCGTGAATTGATTGACTTTTGTTGACTGAGAGTGCATGCTAGTTGTTGTGGATAGCGCGTGTGTGGACCAGGCTCTGAATTGATATTTGCACCCCTATGTTTTTCAAGCCCAAACCATTTGAACTGAATAATTGCTATGCATGCACCCCCTCCCTTATTTCCATTTTATTTTATTTTCTTCATTTTGTGCATGTTTCAATTTTATTTTTTTAAAAATACTAAATAACATCATAAAATTCTAGAAAAATTCATGAACATTTTTAAGACATTTAGTAAATTTCTGACATTTTTATTTCCTGATTTTATGACAGTTTTGCCCCTGTCTCATAATTTTCTTTGAATTTCCATTTATGTGCATTCCAATTGTGATACATGAAATTGTGGAATTTTGTGCTTGATCATTATAACTTGTTTTGACTTGGTTCTTTTTCCATTGATCCATTAATACATTGAAGCATATTAGATGATTTTTGTTTGATTTTTTAGGTCATTGTATGACATGTTTTGATGCTCATCTTTGCACTACTTTGCATGATGTTTCAACTTGACCTAATTGCTTTGTTTGAAGTCATGTTGCTCTGAATTTTTACATGCTATCTTGATGTATGGTTCACTTTTGTCTTAGGCATTCTAATACCATGTTTGTATAATTTTCATAAGTCCTTTTGATTTTTATTTGAGGCATTACATTTGAAGCATAATGCATGTCATATCATTCTAACTTGGGTACATGTTTGCATGATTTCTCTTGTGCATATTTGCATGATCATTTGCATATTTTGTGAGCTATTCATGTGATGTCATAGGTCATTGTTGCACATTATAGGTCACTTTTACATATTCATTTCAACTTGAGATGTGTGCATCCTTAACATGTAATTGTGTGCACTTTCTTTTGAACTTCCATTTCATCTCTTCTTCTATTACTTCTTGAATGTCTTGATGATTGATTCATGAATACTTCTGATATGTTTATAAACCATTTTCCATTTGGTTTCAATTCTGATCCTTAGTTTACATGTTCCATTTATGCATGTTTTTCTCATGTCTTTTCATCTTTCATCTATCATTTCTTTTTGTAACATGTTTGAATGCTATTGAGGATGATTGTTGCTTACTCACTTGCACTTGCATGATGATATTCACTTGTTGCCAATATGATTCACATTCTGATTGTGATCTTAAGATGTGATTTTCTTTATCATTCTTTTGAACTTTAATGTGTATTAAGTACTTTCACTTCTTATGCATGTTTCCTTGTTTACTAACCATGTAGGGGCTTTGGTAAGTTGAAATTGAGTGTGGATAAGGAATCCACATTCAAACTTCTTTCCTTTCATCTTTTATAATTCAACTGTGTGTTTTGTTAAACACTTATGTGTTTTCTTTGATTAACTCATTACTTTCCCCTTTGAGTTACAATTCATCTTCTACTTTAGAAGTGAATTGTTTAATTCATTCCTTCTTTAGACTTTAGGTTTTGGAAACCTCACAAACCATAAGGACCACTCCCTTAACTAATTAATTAGGATTGAGTCTTAGTTCACATAGATTCTTACCTTTCTCCTCTCTTGAGTCTTTCATCTTCTCATCTCAAAGAAAATTCAAAATATCTAATAAAGGTAGGCACTTATTGCATTTAGGCCTTTCATATAAAGAAAAGATTATAAGGGGTCTTCTCTTATAATCTTAGAATGTGTAGCATATGGCCCATCTTGGGTCAATGTGTTAAACATTTGATCTTGTATGAGGGACTTAAATGCAATACTTGTTGAAAATACAAATAAATAAAAAACACTTCTTCATTTCATAATCCACAAAAACACTTAATAAATATAAGTATGCTAGTGTGTTTGAACCTTAATAATTGGAACTAAGTGTGGGGGTCTTCTTCATTCTTAGTGTACTTTCTTTCTCATTCCAACTTGGAGTGTGAGAATGTATACACTCCAATGACTAAGATTTAGATACACTATCATATGCAAACAAATCACAAAACTTTTTAAAAGACAAAAACAAACAATAACGTCTTTCCTTCGGGAATTCTTTTCTCACCTCATTCATTCTCAACGTGTGAACGTGCTCCTCTCTGTTCTCTTGCAAGATGGTAACGCACTCGGACCAGCGAGCCTGCAACGCCTGAGCTAGAACGTAAGTCGTTCTCTAAAAAACACAAACAATCCATCCCTAGTGAGGGGAACTACGTCGCTCTGATTCTCATGTTCCCGATGAAATACGTAGGTAGTGGGGTAGGGCCCATTCGAGCACTTCTTTTATTTTCCCTACATTTGTTTCTCATTCCTTTTCCATCTCTTTCTCCTTTCCTTTTCCATTCTTTTTCCAGTTCCTTTTGCAGTATCCTTTTCTATCACCCTTTGATCGAAACAAGCAAGCGTGGATCCCATCGGGTACGATGGACGCGTGGGGGTGCTAATACGTTCCTCACGCGTAACCGACTCCCTTACCCTTTCTCTTGGTCGCAAGACCATGCTCTATCCTTTCCTTCAGGTTTATGCAGTGTTTCCTTTCCCTCTAATGGGTAAATACACATTGCTGGCGACTCTGTTCGGTGCCACTTTCGCGTTTGTACTAGGATGAAAATCCCGGGAGCGACAGCTGGCGACTCTGCTGGGGACAGGTTGACCTATTGCTGGTCCATCCTAAGCGAGTCAATCCTAGCGCTTGTTTGCTTTTCTTTCATTGGGTGTTTACTGTTATCTTGTATTTGCTGTTTACTGTATTTTATTACTTGTACTATATTTATAGCATGTTAGCATTTACATTATATATATTATACTGTGTTGTACTGTTCTGTCTGTTTGGCGGGATGGGATTTCTGAGAGATGAGCTCAGTACACAGGCTCGAGTATACACTTAGACTTAGAGTGGAGAGTAGTGGGACCTACGTGCCATCTGTGTACGTTGGGTAATCACAAAATTCACAGCTAGACGAGGCTATCTTGGGACCCATCATGGCGTGCGCATCTTGCGTATTCCCTGATGTTGATCTAGAGAGCTGTCGACTCTAGTGACAGATCATGAGGACCTTAGTGGAAACATCTCTCTTTTGTGGTGACAGTGGCAGACCACATTCTGTGGCAAACCCATTCGCACCCGAGGGCCCACTTTGGAACTTGCATAGGATGACCTTTATTTTCTAAGGTGAGTCAGTGGACGACCTCTTTGATTGGCATAGCATTGTATCCTACGGGCTGAATGTGCTATCGCTTCTCAAACCTCCGAAGCTGACAAGCCTTGTTTTCTAGGAACCACATGTGAGTATGGGTGGGATGTTTACAGGTTTGCAGGTAACCCAGCCTCCTACATACCTTACTTGTGATTTTATGATTGTTACAGACAGGGTATCCTATGACAGTGGTTTGAGTATTCATCTCAGATATATTGCCAGATTCAGTACACAGACATAGTGCACACAGTTCAGATCATACACAGACACCTGAATGCTTGATCACATGCCTTTTGCATTTGCATATTCATATCATAACAGGTTATGTTTGTCATTTTCAGGTACCTACCATATTGTCTGATTCCAATCATGAGTTTCCAAGAAGTTGAGGTTAAGAGGAAGAATAATGTGTCATACAAATTCCCTGATCCTAAGCTGGGTTTATTGAACAAGATGATAGGTATGGTTGATTCTGGTGTTCTTAGCACTTTTCAGAAGGAATATGGAGAGCTGATTAAAATGGTATGTGCATTCACAAAGTATGAGAAGGATGGGTTGCACACTTTCTTACAGTTCTATAAACCATCAATGAGGTGTTTCCTGTTCCCTGACTACATCTTGATGCCTACTTTGGAGGAATTCTCATTTATTTTGGGAATTCCAGTCACGTCTTCTATACCGTATTTTTCTGGAAGTGCTCTTACCCCCGAAGTAATCGCTACTGTTCTATATCTGGACTTGTTTGTTGTAAAAAGTGGCCTGAGTAAACTCAAGGAAGATGAAGGATTTCATTTGGAGTTTCTTTTCCAACAAGCTCAGGAGGCTGCCAAGGCTAGAAACTGGACTACCTACAATGCTGTGTTAGATCTTTGTATCTATGGTTTGGTGCTTTTCCCCGATCAACCTGACTTTATTGATATGCAGGCAATGAAAGTGTTCGTTTTGAAGAATCTGGTTCCTACCCTGCTAGGAGATTTTTATTACTCAGTACACTACAAAAATGAGAAGGGAAGAGGAAGTCTGGTTAGCTGTTGTACCCAATTGTTATGTCACTGGCTCTTCAAACATTTACCTCGGACTGGCGCTTTCGTGGAAACTATTGAGACAATGAAATGGTCCAAGAGGTTTATAGGTTTGACTTCCAACAACATCATTCGGTTTGATCCCAAATTAATGACAATAGAGCTTAATGTTAAATGTGGAAGTTTTCCGAATGTGCCTCTACTTGGAAGAAGAGGTGGGATTAATTACAACCCGGTGTTGGCTGTTAGGCAATTTGGCTACGCTACGAGAAATCCTCCTGCTGATGAAGAGGTTAGTGCTTCTCTGTTTTTCGTGGGAACCAAGAACGAAAGAGTGCCAGAAGTAATACATGCCTGGAAATTTAGGCAAAGAGCGGGAAAGTTAATGTTTGGCAAAGGAGACTGTAGATCCTACCCTGATTATGATGCTTGGATTGAAATGAAGGTCAAAGAGCTGTTGCTACCCTTTTCAAGAGAGATTCTCTTATGCCCAAATCAACATTCCATGGTACCGGCTAAAGAGTGCGAGAAATGGAAGAAGATGGTCAGAGAATTGCAGATAGAGAACTCTGGAATGAGTAGATGTCTTCAGAAAGCTTTGGCTGACAACAAAGAGTTGGAAAAAAGAGCATTGAAAGCGGAGAAAACCTTGGCAGACAAAGAAGAAGATTTTGATGACAGAGCTCGATACTTCCAGAAGCTTACCTTGGGAGCAGATGATACTAGTCAGGCTCACAAGACTACAAAGCAGGCTCTAGCCCGAAGCAAGGATTCATTAGCTAAACTTCGTCAAGCTTGGGATGAAGTCAAAATTGAAAACTCTGAATTGCTGACCCAGTTAAAAGATAAAGATGAAGAGCTGAAGAAAGCACATGAAGCAAGAAGAAAGTATCGAGAGGACCTGGGCAAAAGCCAAGAACAGGTAAGGAACGCTGAAGATAAGCTGAAAATTGCCAACAAAGAGCTTGAAGATGTCACGGAGAATCTGAAGCTGGTTAAAATTCAAGCTGGAATTAAGAGGCGCAAAGGAGCCAATGAAGATGAAGCATTGCTGATGCACATGGGTTCGTTAGAGGATGCATTGGAAAAAAGGGACGTCGTAATCAGAGAGCTGATTGAGAAGCCACATCATTAGCGTACCCGCATCTTGTTCGAAGAGATTATGTATTCCAGCCAGAAGCTAAAGGACGTAGAATTATCAGATTAATGATTTTTACCATTTCTTTGTAATTTGTAATGGTTACCATCAGTATTGTTGATGGATCCATTTGACTGCTCGTTTCTTATTCTGTTGCTGAAACTATGACAAATGTACTTGAAAACTTTTGGGAATTTGTATGAAATGAGCTATTTCTGTTCACAATTTCTGGTCTTCAGATATATGTGATGTGATGAGATATCTGCACACTGGCACACTACAAAATCACTATTTCTGGTCATCAGATATTTGTGATTGGCGTATATGAATATCTCTTCAAGGCAAAACTCACTAATCATGATTTTTGGTCGTCAGAAATTCATGGTTACGATTGGAATCAGGATATGGAAAGTATCTTGAAATGACAAACATAATTGTGCATTCGCATTTGCATAGCATATCATTTTTGCATTGCAGGTTTTTTCCTTTGTAGGCGCCTGCTAACCTTTATGTGGTTTTCAGGCACGATAGCTGATACCCCAGTTCACCGGTATTCTACCCGACGTAATCAAGCCAGAGTAATGGAACAAGTTCAGACTGAGTTAGCTGATTTGAGGGGGAGAATGGAGCAGTTCATGAACCTTATGTAGGGGATTGCTCAAGGTCAGCAGGAGCTGAGGGCCGGTCAGGAAACCATGAGGGTTGGTCAGGAAACCATGAGGGTTGGTCAAGAGGCCATGAGAGCCACTATTCAGAGGCTGGAGACTGAAATCCCAAATCACAATGCGCGCACTCCCCCTGTTGTCAACATCCCCACTGGTGGGGTACATCTGGGATTTGATAATAATGGTTTAGAGGATGGTCAAGAGGACCAGTTTACTGCATTCAACAACGACATGGGTTTCCACAATGAAGATCGGAAGTACGAAGGGTTAGATGAAAGACTCAGGGCTATTGAGAGCCAAAATCCTCTGGGGATTGACGTGGAAGACATGGGTCTCGTGCAGGGTGTGAGGATCCCTCCCAAGTTCAAGCTTTCTACCTTGGATAAGTACAACGGCAGTACCTGTCCCAAAACACATTTACAAGCTTACAATCGCAAGATTGCCGCTTATACTGAAGACCAAAAGCTCTGGATGTATTTCTTCCAGGATAGCCTGTCAGGCGCTTCCTTGGAATGGTACATTAAGCTGGACAGGGTCCATATAAAGAGCTGGAAAGATTTGTACTATGCGTTCCTGAAGCAGTATCAATATAATCTGGATATGGCACCTAATCGTACTCAATTGCAGAGTATGACTCAGGATCGGAAGGAGGGCTTTAAGCAGTATGCACAGAGATGGAGGGAATTGGCTGCTCGAGTTCAACCACCTTTGGCTGATCGTGAGATGGCTTATCTGTTCATGAGCACACTCCAAGGGACATATTTGGATAGATTGGCTGCGTGTCCTTCGACAGGGTTTGCCGATATTGTTATTGCTGGGGAACGAATAGAGAGTCTGTTGAAGTTGGGTAAGATTCAAGATGTCAGTAGGACTGGTGCTTCAAGTTCGAAGAAACCCTTTGCTAATGGACCCAGGAAAAGAGAAGGGGAGTCCAGTGCTGTGCATAGAGGAATGGGCAGAGGCAGACTCAACCCTACCATCAGGTGGACGCTGTAACCATTCCGGTTCCAGCAGGACAGTAAGCTCCAGATCAGCAAGCTAGACCCCGGTTTCAGACTAATACACAAATGGACCGTAAGTTTGATCCCTTGCCTATGACATATGCTGCTTTGTTACCACAATTGCTCAAAGAGAAGTTGGTTGAGCTTAGGACTATGAGGCCATTAGAAACTGGAAAATTGCCTCAAAATTATGATGATAGTGTTCGATGTGAATTTCATTCTGGTGCTCCAGGCCACTCGATAGAAAAGTGTTGGGCTTTTCACCATAAGGTTCAGGACTTGATTGATGCAAAAGCTATTAATTTTGCTAAGCCGCCAAATGTTCGCGATAATCCAAGGCCTCATCATGGAGGTGCAGGTGTGAGTGCTATTGCTGATGGTGAGAAATTGAATCTGATTACTGATGTTAATTTGGTAAAGACTCCGCTGTTGGTTGTAAAAGAGCGTTTGTTAAAAGGAAAGGTATTTCCTGGATGTGGCTCTGATTGTGAGGATTGTTCAAGACAGATTAATGGCTGCAGTAAGTTGAAAGTTAGACTACAGAGTCTTATAGACGAAGGGAGCCTTCAGTTTGATAAAGTAGAGAAGGAAAAAGATGTTTCTGCCGTTACCATTTATTATAATCCAGTTGAAATACAGGTGCCTGTTGAAGCTCCTGTTGCTATGACGGAGAGGCCAAGACCAGTTACGATTATAGTTCCTGAATCTGCTTCTTATGTGTCTAATCGGGCAGTTCCATGGCAATATGGAACTAATACTCACCAGGGAGGAAGTCAACAGAAAGCAGAGGCTGTTGTTGGTACCAACGTTGAGAATGTCAGTGGACCAAGTGGTTTCACCAGAAGTGGTCGACTGTTTGCTCCTCAGACTCTAAGGAGTGATAAAGAAGCTGAAGCCGCTGCAAGAGCGAAAGGAAAACAGGTTGTTGATGACAAGGTGCCTGCTCAGGAAGAGGACCCTAAGATCAATTTTGATAATGATGTTGAGGAATTTATGAGGATTATTAAAAAGAGCGATTACAAGATCATTGATCAGCTTAATCAGACACCCTCTAAAATCTCAATATTATCCCTGTTAATGAGTTCAGATGCACATCGGGCTGCTTTGTTGAAAGTTTTGAATATGGCGTATGTTCCCCACGAGATCACTGTGAATCAGTTGGAGGGAGTAATTTCTAATGTCAATGTGAGCCACGGGTTGGGGTTTACGAATAGGGATTTGACTCCAGATGGGCGTAATCACAACAAAGAGTTGCACATCACACTTGAATGCAAAGGAGCTATTTTGTCACACGTTCTTCCTTGAATGTGTTGCCCAAAAAGTCCCTGATGAAAATTGAAGTAGATGGATTGGTTCTTAGACCCAGCGATCTGATTGTGAGAGCTTTCGACGGATCCCAAAGATCGGTGTTTAGAGAGGTAGAATTACCAATACAGGTTGGTCCACAGATATTCAAGACGATCTTTCACGTTATGGACATTCAGCCTTCTTACAGCTGTTTGTTGGGCCGACCATGGATTCACGCGGCAGGCGCGGTTACCTCCACACTGCACCAGAAGCTCAAGTATGAGTTTGAGGGTCAAGTGGTTACTGTTTGCGGTGAGGAAGATATATTTGTGAGTCATCTATCCACTTTCAAATATGTGGAAATGGATGGAGAGATTCACAAAACCCTGTGCCAATCTTTTAAAGCCCTGAATGTCAACAAATTCTCAAAATCTACTTCAGCAGCAGTGGTGTCAAATGTGCCAGTTAGGCCGAGTACATCAATTGTGTCCTACAAGCAGGCCAGAGAAGTGGTTGAAAGCGGAAATGCCCAAGGTTGGGGTAAAGCTATTGATATATTCGTGAAGGAAGATAAATTCGGAATTGGATACCAATCGGGCCAGGCGCCAGCTCCCCGATTCCGTGGGCCAATCAATTTCAACAGTGGAGGAATTATCAACCCCAATCAGTCCTACTCAGCAATAGAAGATGACGCTGAAAGCTCAGATTATCTGGACGGATGGGTGTATGCACTGGCTCTGGGCAAGACATTGGAAAACTGGTCTAGTGAAGAAGTCATTCATGTTGTACACCATTCAAAGTAATAATTCTTGTCTTTCATAATGCATAAAATCCCACGCTCTGCCCAAGGTGTGTGGATCCATTTGTAGGGCCACCATATTTTCTCATATAATGTTCAAACATCAATAAAAAGGACGTTTTTGCTTACAAATTTTTGTTCCCTTATTCCTTCTTTATTTTTTTTTTTTGCACAAAGAAAATTAAAAAATGACAATGCACTTTCTTTTCTTTTGTTTTCAAGCAAAAAATAATAATCTAAAATAAAGCACCAATCCAATCATGCAGATTTGATTTTGTGGATTCCTCTGAAAATGATTCTGTTATGCCCACGTATGATTTCGACAATCCGATTTATCAAGCTGAGGGGGAAAGTGATGAAGAATACGAACTCCCAGAAGAGCTGGCTAGGTTGTTGAAACAGGAAGAGAAGACCATTCAGCCTCATCAAGAAGCTCTTTAGGTTATCAATATTGGTTCAGAAGAAAGCAAGAAAGAAATCAAGATTGGTGCAAATCTGTGGGCGGATGTAAAGCAAGAACTGATAGTCATGCTACGGGAATATGTTGATATTTTTGCTTGGTCGTATCAAGATATGCCTAGTTTAAATACAGACATAGTTGTGCATAGACTACCATTGAAAGAGGACTGTCCACCGGTCAAGCAAAAGTTGCGCAGAACAAAACCAGAAATGGCTTTGAAGATCAAGGAAGAAGTACAGAAACAGTTGGATGCAGGTTTTCTGGCAGTAACCAACTATCCTCCCTAGGTGGCCAATATAGTACCGGTGCCGAAGAAAGATGGCAAAGTCAGAATGTGTGTGGATTACAGAGATCTCAATAGGGCGAGTCCTAAAGATGACTTTCCACTTCCTCATATTGATGTGCTGGTTGACAATACTGCTCAGTTTTCAGTATTCTCATTTATGGATGGATTCTCCGGGTATAATCAGATAAAGATGGCGCCTGAAGACATGGAGAAGACGACATTCATTACCCCGTGGGGTACCTTCTGTTATAAAGTAATGCGTTTTGGGTTAAAAAATGCAGGGGCAACGTATCAAAGAGCAATGGTGACGTTATTCCACGATCTAATTCATAAAGAGATCGAGTGCTATGTGGATGACATGATTGCTAAATCAAAGACAGAAGAGGAACATCTGATTAACTTGAAGAAGTTGTTTGAGAGGTTGAGGAAGTTCAGGTTGAGACTGAATCCTAACAAGTGTACTTTTGGCGTGCGGTCTGGAAAATTGCTTTGTTTCATTGTCAGTGAAAGAGGAATAGAGGTTGATCCTGCTAAAGTGAAAGTTATACAAGATATGCCTGTACCGAGAACCGAGAAAGAAGTTCGCGGCTTTTTAGGGAGATTGAACTACATTTCAAGGTTCATATCTCACCTAACTGCCACCTGCGAACCAATATTCAAAATGCTAAGAAAAGATCAAACGGTCAGGTGGAACGATGATTGTCAAAATGCATTCGATAAGATAAAAAGATATTTACAGGAACCTCCGATTCTGATACCTCCAGTTCAAGGGAGACCACTGATTATGTACTTGACAGTGCTCGAAGAATCCATGGGTTGTGTGCTCGGTCAACACGACGAGACAGGTAGGAAAGAACATGCTATCTACTACCTGAGCAAGAAGTTTACAGATTGTGAATCGCGTTATTCAATGCTTGAAAAGACATGCTGTGCACTCGCATGGGCCGCAAAGCGATTAAGACAATATATGCTCACACACACAACCCTGTTGATCTCAAAAATGGATCCGGTCAAGTATATTTTTGAGAAACCAGCACTTACAGGCAAAGTTGCAAGGTGGCAGATGGTACTGACAGAGTACGATATTCAATTTACTTCGCAAAAAGCCATCAAAGGAAGTATACTGTCAGATTATCTTGCGCAACAGCCTCTTGATGATTACCAGCCCATGAGGTTTGATTTCCCTGATGAGGACATTATGTTTCTCAAAGCGAAAGACTGCGAGGAACCACTTCTGGAGGAGGGGTCTGACCCTGAATCCAAATGGAGTTTGATGTTTGATGGGGCAGTTAATATGAATGGGTGCGGAGTTGGTGCAGTTCTCATTACGCCAGAAGGTGTTCACATGCCCTTCACTGCCCGAGTAACTTTCGGGTGTACCAACAATGAAGCAGAATACGAAGCTTACATATTAGGGATTGAGGAAGCTATTGATTTACGAATCAAGACCCTTGATATCTTTGGTGATTCAGCACTGGTAATCAATCAAGTAAAAGGAACTTGGCACACACATCAGTATAATTTGATTCCGTATAGAGATTATACGAGGAGATTGCTGACATTCTTTACAACTGTCAAGTTGTACCATGTTCCTAGGGAGGAAAATAAGTTTGCAGACGCCTTGGCCACTATATCTTCAATGATCAAAGTGCATGGTTGGAACTTTGTCCCCAGGATTGATGTATCTCGTCTTGATAGACCTGCTTTTATGTTTGAGGTTGATGCAGTGTCTGACGACAAGCCTTGGTACCATGACATTAAATGCTTCTTGAAAAATCAAGAATACCCGTCTGGGGCATCTTCCAAAGACAAGAAGACGTTAAGAAGGCTAGCCGGTAGTTTCTTCTTGAACAAAGATGGCGTGTTGTATAAAAGAAATTTTGACATGGTTCTGCTCAGATGCGTGGATGGACACGAGGCAGACCTATTGATGATTGAAGTGCACGAAGGCTCTTTCGATACCCATGCCGGAGGACATGCGATGGCTAAGAAATTGTTGAGATCGGGGTATTATTGGTTGACAATGGAGTCAGATTGCTGCAAGTATGCCCGCAAATGTCACAAATGCCAGATCTATGCAGACAAAGTGCATGTTCCTCCAAATCCGTTGAGTATCATGTCGTCACCCTGGCCGTTTGCCATGTGGGGCATTGATATGATCGAGAAAATTGAGCCTGCTGCTTCAAATGGCCACCGTTTCATCTTGGTCACCATTGATTACTTCACTAAATGGGTTGAAGTAGCATCTTATGCCAATGTCACTAAGCAAGTAGTGGCTCGTTTCTTGAAACGAGATATCATTTGCCGATATGGAGTTCCCAAAAGAATCATTACCGATAATGGTTCTAATTTGAACAACAAGATGATGACTGAGCTATGCCGGGACTTCAAAATCGAACATCACAATTCTTCTCCGTACCGCCCAAAGATGAATGGCGCGGTTGAAGCGGCTAACAAAAATATCAAGAAGATTGTGCAGAAGATGGTTGTCATGTACAAATATTGGCATGAGATGTTACCATTGGCTTTGCATGGGTATCGAACATCAGTCCGCACGTCCACTAGGGCAACACCATACTCACTTGTATACGGTATGGAAGCAGTTTTACCGATCGAAGTTGAGATTCCTTCTCTTCGAATATTGATGGACGTTAAACTAGATGAAGCTGAATGGGTACGAGCCAGATTTGATCAGCTGAGCCTTATTGAGGAGAAACGATTAGCAGCAATATGTCATGGTCAGCTATACCAGCACAGAATGAAGAGGGCATTTGATCAAAAGGTTCGACCTCAAGTTTACAAGGTTGGGCTCCTAATTATGAAGGTCCATTCGTGGTTAAGAAGGTTTTCTCAGGCGGAGCCTTATTGCTGACAACCATGGATGGTGAAGACTTTTCATCCCCTGTTAATTCAGATGCAGTTAAAAAATACTTCGTATAAACAGACCCGCTGGATAAAAAAAGAAAAAAAATCCAAGCAAAAAAGGGCATCCCGGCGAACCAAAAACAGAATAAAGGTTCGGGCAAAAATTAGGGATATAATTGAAAAGAATTGTACACCCGGTAAGTTGAAAACCCGAAAGGGCAACTTAGGCAAAAATGGGTATCCCGGT
Source organism: Lathyrus tuberosus (assembly GCA_022829125.1). NCBI lineage: Eukaryota > Viridiplantae > Streptophyta > Magnoliopsida > Fabales > Fabaceae > Lathyrus > Lathyrus tuberosus. The sequence goes on along the minus strand of JALAZF010000574.1, from coordinate 499,461 downwards.
GGATTGAAAACCTGAAAAGGCGATCCACGCAAAAGAGGGATTTGAGCGAATGACTGCAGTCTGAATTAATCTGTACGTTCTCTACTCTTCAGCAAATAAGCCAAGTTTTCGAAGGAGGGATTGTTCCGACCATGGACTTCCGAAGGCGAAGATAATCAAGAGAGTTGGAATACATGCTGGCTATAACAGAATCAGAAATCAGTCGGAATCCAATTTCCGCATTGTCATTAGGATATATTTATTTTCTCAATTTTATGGCAATAAACTCTTTCAGGGGTTTGCTTCCAATTGTAAATTCGCCGACTTTGGCATTTTATCAATAAAGTTGAAGATTCAGTCACAAGCTTTTATTTTCATTTTACTGTTTTGTTTGCAAAAACGTCCGATTTTTGATAATAAAACATTACTTTGAAAATATCATGGCCTTGCAAAAAAAAAACATGCGCAAAAAGACAATTAAAATTACTTTGATTGTTGGATAACCTTGGATGGTGGACTCAAGAAACCACATAATATCCTGGGGCATGTGCATATACTTTTTCTGTTGCAGGTAATGAGCACGATCGATCCAGGCAGCGCGAAAGTTATCTCTCAGCACCAACAGATATTTGCTATGACTTGATACTGTTGTATCTTATTAAGTCGATTCTTCCAGTCAAGATTTCCCACCGGGTTTTGTGACGACAACGGTTGCCGAAGATGGAATTCTTCTATGTTGATAACGGTTATTAATGCAGTGAGCATCCCATGTCAACAACGAGTACAAATCCTCCGGTACCTCTCAGACATGTGAAGGGTAGTGCATTAGCGAATGTTCGGAAGATGAGAACAGGGTATTCGTCTAAGAGTTTGAAAACGCTTGGTTTTCCATAAAATCCTCTTAAGAGACGAAGCTTCTCGCGGTAACGATCCCTGGTGGAGTTTATTCTCAGCAAGATTTACCAGCAAGTGGTAGCGTTAACAAGGCATATTTCCCGCAGGATTCAGCATGTGAAATCCGTCAAAGAATAATTCCCAGCTGAATGGTTTTCTCCCCAGCGCAGTCCCCACAGAGTTCAACAGTTTGACAGTAATTTCCCCAGCAGGGTCTAAATAGATCAAGGGAATCTCTTCTTCAGCAAAGTGTCAGCATATGATATTACCCAGCAAATGGGATAATATGGTGATGGTTATTCCAGCAGGTGGGGTGATCATTTTATACAGTTTGTTCGTGTTATTCCAGCAGGTGGGATAATATGGTGATGATTATTCCAGCAGGTGGGGTGATCGTTCTATACAATTTGTTCGTGTTATTCCAGCAGGTGGGATAATATTGCAGATGATTATTCTAGCAGGTGGGGTGATCATTTTATACAGTTTGTTCGTATTATTCCAGCAGGTGGGATAATATGGTGATGGTTATTCCAGCAGGTGGGGTGATCGTTCTATACAGTTTGTTCGTGTTATTCCAGCAGGTGGGATAATATGGTGATGATTATTCCAGCAGGTGGGGTGATCATCATATACAGTTTGTTCATATTATTCCAGCAGGTGGGATAATATTGCAGATGGTTGTTCCAACATGTGGGGTGATTATTCTATACAGTTTGTTCGTGTTATTCCAGCAGGTGGGATAGTATTGCCGATGGTTGTTCCAGCAGGTGGGGTGATCGTTATACACAGTGTGTTCATATTATTCCAGCAGGTGGGATAGTATTGCAGGTGGTTTTTCCAGCGGGTGGAGTAATCATTTAGCAAAGCTTCCAAAGCCGGTTTGGTAAGCATCAAAGTCCAATATTAGTTTGGCAAAGCTGCAAAAGTCCATCTAAGGATGGCAATTTTGAGATTCCAAAGCCGGTTTGGTAATCATTGAAGTCCAACGACAGATTGGCAAAAATCCAGCACGAACTGGTAAAGGTCCATTGTCTAGAATGGCAGAGCAGCTAAAGTCCACCCGTAGTGTGGCAAGCCAGTAGTCGTCTGGCGTCGTACAAAAGACGTTATGAAAGTCCACCCGCAGTGTGGCAAGCCAGTAGTCGTCTGGCGTCGTACAAAAGACGTTATGAAAGTCCACCCGCAGAGTGGTAAGCCAGTAGTCGTCTGGCGTCGTACAAAAGACAGATTTCTCCGACAACGATTCATTGAGGATTCAATCCAGCAGTCGTTGGGTTTATATCCCTTTTCTTCTTCATCATCCAGAGAAATTTTTTGGTTATATTTGGTATTCAATCGCTATATACCTTGAAAGTCTAAAAGCAACCGCTTTCAAGCATTCAGGTCTACAGCGTTTGAATAGGGGCAGCTGTAATACCCTAAAATTTGCTCTCTCTTTTGTCATCATAGCATAGCATTATCATATATCATATCATATCCACCTCATTAGCATTGCATTGCATTTTTAACATAGAAAATGAAGCATAGCATCCCTCTTACCATCAAGGCATGTGATCAGGTGAAAGGTGGACAATCAAGGGATCATTCAAAGCACCAAAGGTTAATCAAGTTGCCTCATGGCAAGCCAAGAGGTCTTTCATGTCTCATACTATCTCAATTGATCATCCAAAGCCTCAAGAAAGTGAGATTCAATAGGAGATTGAAGCATTACATCCTTCACTATGCAAGAGGTCCAAAAACTGAAGGAAAACCCTCAAAAGAGATAGTTCATTGATTCAAAATCACCCTCAAGTGCCATATCTCATCATCCTTTAAGAGGATACACAACATACTCTGAGGAATTTGAAATTGAAGACTGCACTTTTTCCTCCTAACCAGAGGGGGTCAAAATTAGGGTTTCTAATTAAATCAGGGTATCTCTGATTTTTTGGACAAAGCTTGATGTCTTGGTATTCTACATGTCCTTAAGTGTATGTGTGTGGGAAATTTCCTCTCAATTGGTTTTAGAAGTGGTTCAATTGGAAGAAAGATAAAAAATCAGGGAAATTGGGGCTAAGTCAAATTATCAGAGGAAAAAGTCAACTCTTGACTTTTTGAGGCCAAATCCATGAAATTCATGTTATATGTGTCCAATGTACAAAATTTGATCAAGAAACTCCAAAGGAATCATGAAAAAATCAAGATTTGGAAAGTTGCCATTTTTGGAAGAAGTAGGGTTTCCAAAAATAGTAATTTTTGGGCCATTTTACATCAGAGTTTGAACTAAGGCCATTCAAAATTGAAGCATCAAATGAAAATTCCACTCGGCCACAACAAAAGGTCTTGTTTTAAGCTTCAAATCCATGTGTAGAACATTTCCATTGGATAAGAATTGAGTGAGATATGATTGATCAAAGTTAGAGCAAAGTAGGTTCAAAACCAGGTCATGACCAAGGACTTTCAAGTCACGCGCGTGTCATTTTCACAAACACATGGTGGGCCAAATGTATTGATCAATTACTCATGGTTAGAGGCCTCAAATGAAAAATCTTTCAACATGAAAGTTGTTCCTCTATGTGAGATCTTCAAAATTGGTGTTCATGATTTTTTCATTTGATCAAAGGTCAAGAAGTTATGTTTAGTCCAATTTGATTTGATCATGCTGAAGTTACATGCCATGCTTGCCTTACCAACCAACCTTATGGCCACGCCCTTATGTCAGTTCCAAATGTGGATGTTTTGAGTCATTTTTCAACCTCTTCCAAGCATCATTCCTATTCAATTTTCATGCCAAACATGCTCTATTACATCTTCTCTTTCAAATGAATCCAAGAACTCACTAAACCAATCATGGAGTAGAGAGAAAAACTTCATCCAACCCCCCTATATTCCACTGTTGCATTGTTGGCTTTGATGCGTGACTTGGTTCAGACATCCATCAAACATTCTTTCCCTTATTTGAACACAACATGAACATCACACACACTGCTACAGCACGTGCCTTGCATGGAAATAGAAAGAGTAAACTTGCTGAGCAAGTTTTTGATGCACAGCCTTGACATTTCACTTTCTCTTCACCTCCACCATAACTTGCCATGAGCTGTCATCACCCTATCATTGCCCTCCCTAACTAACTTGACTCCGTTAGTTAGGGATGACTCACTTAACCCAACATGACTCAGTTAACTCACTCAGCTTGACCATGGTTAGCTCACACTATAAATAGAAATCACTCTCTCAAATTTCATTTCCAACTTCATTTTTTTCACACATTCACTTCAGAAACTTGCTCTTCTTCTCTCTCAATCTCACCATTGCCATTGATTCTCGAGCTTCACTTTTTTCACTTCCTCATTTTCACTTCAGAATCTCTCTGATTCTCTCTCAATTTCATCACATTGCAACTGGTTTTGAAGTTTGGTTTCATTTCTTCTCCATTGAATCATCATCCATCACTGCATATAAGCCTTTATTTGGCCGAAAGAAGCTCAAAGAGGAAGTAGCATCTCTGGTTTTCTGAAGAACATCTCAAGGTCTCAAATCTTCAGGTACGAATTTCCACCATTATAGACCTGATGTGAAGAAGTTTTCAGGTTCTTGAAGCTTCTTATAAGCTCAAGAACTTGTCTGGCTTGTTGATAGGCCTTTAGAGGCATAGTTGAAATGTTAGGGCAAATATTCCTCTGCTCGATTCTCTCATTTCATGAACATTTTGTATGTTTTATCACTAGATTCATGCTCTACATTACTTCCTCTTCATTTTGGTATATTATTTGTGGAATTCTGGAAAATTTGAGGTTGCAGACAGTGGTGGTTGGCCGGAGAAGATGACCGGAAGTCATCTCCGGCCGGTGGTGTCAGATGCTAGGGTTTGTGTGTGTTTTAATCATAGCCGTTGATGTGTTCCAATCGTGTGGCGAGGAGCATGCCAACACATTAAAATGCACATGCACCTCATGTGTCTTATTTCTGAATTCAATTAATCAACGTGTGGTGCAGTGCATGGTAGTGTGCGTGGACATTCATGTGCGTGCGTTATATCCAAATACTTTGACTATTATGCTGACTTGACATAATCCAATGGCGTGAATTGATTGACTTTTGTTGACTGAGAGTGCATGCTAGTTGTTGTGGATAGCGCGTGTGTGGACCAGGCTCTGAATTGATATTTGCACCCCTATGTTTTTCAAGCCCAAACCATTTGAACTGAATAATTGCTATGCATGCACCCCCTCCCTTATTTCCATTTTATTTCATTTTCTTCATTTTGTGCATGTTTCAATTTTATTTTTTTAAAAATACTAAATAACATCATAAAATTCTAGAAAAATTCATGAACATTTTCAAGACATTTAGGAAATTTCTGACATTTTTATTTCCTGATTTTATGACATTTTTGTCCCTATCTCATAATTTTCTTTGAATTTACATTTATGTGCATTCCAATTGTGATACATGAAATTGTGGAATTTTGTGCTTGATCATTATAACTTGTTTTGACTTGGTTCTTTTTGCATTGATCCATTAATACATTGAAGCATATTAGATGATTTTTGTTTGATTTTTTAGGTCATTGTATGACTTGTTTTGATGCTCATCTTTGCACTACTTTGCATGATGTTTCAACTTGACCTAATTGCTTTGTTTGAAGTCATGTTGCTCTGAATTTTTACATGCTATCTTGATGTATGGTTCACTTCTGACTTAGGCATTCTAATACCATGTTTGCATAATTTTCATAAGTCCTTTTGATTTTTATTTGAGGCATTACATTTGAAGCATAATGCATGTCATATCATTCTAACTTGGGTACATGTTTGCATGATTTCTCTTGTGCATATTTGCATGATCATTTGCATATTTTGTGAGCTATTCATGTGATGTTATAGGTCATTGTTGCACATTATAGGTCACTTTTACATATTCATTTCAACTTGAGATGTGTGCATCCTTAACATGTAATTGTGTGCACTTTCTTTTGAACTTCCATTTCATCTCTTCTTCTATTACTTCTTGAATGTCTTGATGATTGATTCATAAATACTTGTGATATGTTTATAAACCATTTTCCATTTGGTTTCAATTCTGATCCTTAGTTTACATGTTCCATTTATGCATGTTTTTCTCATGTCTTTTCATCTTTCATCTATCATTTCTTTTTGTAACATGTTTGAATGCTATTGAGGATGATTGTTGCTTACTCACTTGCACTTGCATGATGATATTCACTTGTTGCCAATATGATTCAAATTCTAATTGTGATCTTAAGATGTGATTTTCTTTATCATTCTTTTGAACTTTAATGTGTATTAAGTACTTTCACTTCTTATGCATGTTTCCTTGTTTACTAACCATGTAGGGGCTTTGGTAAGTTGAAATTGAGTGTGGATAAGGAATCCACATTCAAACTTCTTTCCTTTCATCTTTTATAATTCAACTGTGTGTTTTGTTAAGCACTTAAGTGTTTTCTTTGATTAACTCATTACTTTCCCCTTTGAGTTACAATTCATCTTCTACTTTAGAAGTGAATTGTTTAATTCATTCCTTCTTTAGACTTTAGGTTTTGGAAACCTCACAAACCATTAGGACCACTCCCTTAACTAATCAATTAGGATTGAGTCTTAGTTCACGTAGATTCTTACCTTTCTCCTCTCTTGAGTCTTTCATCTTCTCATCTCAAAGAAAATTCAAAATATCTAATAAAGGTAGGCACTTATTGCATTTAGGCCTTTCATATAAAGAAAAGATTATAAGGGGTCTTCTCTTATAATCTTAGAATGTGTAGCATATGGCCCATCTTGGGTCAACGTGTTAAACATTTGATCTTGTATGAGGGACTTAAATGCAATACTTGTTGAAAATACAAATAAATAAAAAACACTTCTTCATTTCATAATCCACAAAAACACTTAATAAATATAAGTATGCTAGTGTGTTTGAACCTTAATAATTGGAACTAAGTGTGGGGGTCTTCTTCATTCTTAGTGTACTTTCTTTCTCATTCCAACTTGGAGTGTGAGAATGTATACACTCCAATGACTAAGATTTAGATACACTATCATATGCAAACAAATCACAAAACTTTTTAAAAGACAAAAACAAACAATAACGTCTTTCCTTCGGGAATTCTTTTCTCACCTCATTCATTCTCAACGTGCGAACGTGCTCCTCTCCGTTCTCTTGCAAGATGGTAACGCACTCGGACCAGCGAGCCTGCAACCCCTGAGCTAATACCATCGGGTACGATGGACGCGTGGGGGTGCTAATACCTTCCTCACCCGTAACCGACTCCCTTACCCTTTCTCTTGGTCGCAAGACCATGCTCTATCCTTTCCTTCAGGTTTATGCAGTGTTTCCTTTCCCTCTCATGGGATAAATACACATTGCTGGCGACTCTGTTCGGTGCCACTTTCGCGTTTGTACTAGGATGAAAATCCCGGGAGCGACAGCTGGCGACTCTGCTGGGGACAGGTTGACCTATTGCTGGTCCATCCTAAGCGAGTCAATCATAGCGCTTGTTTGCTTTTCTTTCATTGGGTGTTTACTATTATCTTGTATTTGCTATTTACTGTATTTTATTACTTGTACTATATTTACAGCATGTTAGCATTTACATTATATATATTATACTGTGTTATACTGTTCTGTCTGTTTGGCGGGATGGGATTTCTGAGAGATGAGCTCAGTACACAGGCTCGAGTATACACTTAGACTTAGAGTAGAGAGTAGTGGGACCTACGTGCCATCTGTGTACGTTGGGTAATCACGAAATTCACAGCTAGACGAGCTATCTTGGGACCCATCATGGCGTGCGCATCTTGCGTATTCCCTGATGTCAATCTAGAGAGCTGTCGAGTCTAGTGACAGATCATGAGGACCTTAGTGGAAACATCTCTCTTTAGTGGTGACAGTGGCAGACCACATTCTGTGGCAAACCCATTCGCACCCGAGGGCCCACTTTGGAACTTGCATAGGATGACCTTTATTTTCTAAGGTGAGTCAGTGGACGACCTCTTTGATTGGCATAGCATTGTATCCTACGGGCTGAATGTGCTATCGCTTCTCAAACCTCCGAAGCTGACAAGCCTTGTTTTCTAGGAACCAAATGTGAGTATGGGTGAGATGTTTACAGGTTTGCAGGTAACCCAGCCTCCTACATACCTTACTTGTGATTTTATGATTGTTACAGACAGGGTATCCTATGACAGTGGTTTGAGTATTCATCTCAGATATATTGCCAGATTCAGTACACAAACACAGTGCACACAGTTCAGATCATACACAGACACATGAATGCTTGATCACATGCCTTTTGCATTTGCATACTCATATCATAACAGATTATGTTTGTCATTTTCAGGTACCTACCATATTGTCTGATTCCAATCATGAGTTTCCAAGAAGTTGAGGTTAAGAGGAAGAATAACGTGTCATACAAATTCCCTGATCCTAAGCTGGGTTTATTGAACAAGATGATAGGTATGGTTGACTCTGGTGTTCTTAGCACTTTTCAGAAGGAATATGGAGAGCTGATTAAAATGGTATGTGCATTCACAAAGTATGAGAAGGATGGGTTGCACACTTTCTTACAGATCTATGAACCATCAATGAGGTGTTTCCTGTTCCCTGACTACATCTTGATGCCTACTTTGGAGGAATTCTCATTTATTTTGGGAATTCCAGTCACGTCTTCTATACCGTATTTTTCTGGAGGTGCTCTTACCCCCGAAGTAATCGCTGCTGTTCTATATCTGGACTTGTTTGTTGTAAAAAGTGGCCTGAGTAAACTCAAGGAAGATGAAGGATTTCATTTGGAGTTTCTTTTCCAACAAGCTCAGGAGGCTGCCAAGGCTAGAAACTGGACTACCTACAATGTTGTGTTAGCTCTTTGTATCTATGGTTTGGTGCTTTTCCCCGGTCAACCTGACTTTATTGATATGCAGGTGATGAAAGTGTTCGTTTCGAAGAATCCGGTTCCTACCCTGACTTTATTGATATCACCCTTTGATCGAAACAAGCAAGCGTGGATCCCATCGGGTACGATGGACGCGTGGGGGTTCTAATACCTTCCTCACGCGTAACCGACTCCCTTACCCTTTCTCTTGGTCGTAAGACCATGCTCTATCCTTTCCTTCAGGTTTATGCAGTGTTTCCTCTCCCTCTCATGGGATAAATACACATTGCTGGCGACTCTGTTCGGTGCCACTTTCGCGTTTGTACTAGGATGAAAATCCCGGGAGCGATAGACTGTTCCCGACCACGCTCCAAAAGGGAGCAATGACATGGTATAAGCAACTTCCCGAGGAATCCATCACCTTGTGGAGACAGCTGGGCAGGATGTTCTCGCGGAACTTCACAGCATCTCGCCGCCACCCCAAAACTGAGGCCTCTCTTGGAGCCATAATCTAGGGTAAAGACGAACCTCTCCGCGCATATATCGAGAGGTTCAAGAAAGAAGCAGTGCAGGTCCCGACGACGGACAAAATGAAGAAGTTTTTGCTCGAGCAGGGGCTCCGCCCAGGCTCTGAGTTTTCTAAAGCCATTGGCCTCGCGCCACCGAGGAACTTAGACGCCCTCCTCCTCAAAGCCCAATCACACATTCAGTATGAAGAGAAGGTTGCGCCTAGCAACGTCCGAGCATCACGCCATCAGGAGAACGCTCGGGCATCCAGAGGAGAAGAAGCTTCGACATCTCGTCGAGGTGAACGGAGGCGCGAGGACCGTCCTCGTGATTCCCGTGACAGCAAGGGCCCCTCCGGGCGGTTCCATGACTACACTCCCCTGACCGTTTCTCGGGAAAAGATCTTGCCCGAATGTGCCAATTCGGAGTTCAAACAGGCTGGGGTCCGCTTCCCCAAACAGCTGCCGAACAGACCAAACGTGGATAAGTCAAAATACTGCCGCTTCCACAAAAGTCACGGCCATACTACGGAGGACTGCATCCATCTTAAGGATGCCATTGAAATACTGATCAGGGACGGCCACCTGAAATAGTTCGCCAAGAAGAAAGACACTCCTCGGCAAGACGCCCAGGAGTCCAAGAAGGTCGAGGAAAAGGTACCCTCCTCGGAAGACGCCAGTATACAGGTCGCTATGTCCATATCGCGACCCGAGGACTTCAACGTCCCTGACGGGCTCAGCGCCGCTGCATATTTCACGGCCCACAGCCCGTGGGAGACATTTCCCTCCACCATGGTCATCTCTGGCGGAGGTTTCAACAAAGTCACTGTGGGCTCCCTGAAACGGAAGTTCAAACACCTGATCAACACAAGCTCTAGCAAAGTGACCACGCTTGATCGGGCACAAAAGGGCTCCATCCCCATCGCCTTCTACAGGGAGGAACTCCTCGGCGGCTCCCCGAACTCAAGCATACCATTGCTCGTTAGAGCCCGGATGGCGAACTTCGACGTTCGCAGGATACTCGTCGACCAGGGCAGCTCGGTCGACTTCATGTACTCCCAGCTATTTTCAACACTTCAGCTGGACGAATCGCACCTTACCCCTTACGTAGGGTCCGATTTACAGGGATTCAACGGATCTATAACCAAGCCGTGGGGATACGTCGAGCTGATCGTGACCTTCGGCTCAGCTGAAATGGCCAGATCCATCAAAGTGCAATTTCTGGTAATCGACTGCCCGTCACTCTACCAACGCATTTTCGGAAGGCCAACTCTAGCCGAGTTGGTAGCAGTGTCCTCAACCTTCCACCTGAAGATGGAGTATTACACTTCGAAAGGGATGGTCACCACCCTCCACGGCGATATAGAAGCTGCCCGACGGTGTTTCGAAGCAGCTACAAAGGGACTCAACACCATTGCGCCCAAGCCAAAGGTGTCGAGCTAGCCAGCACTACCAAGCAGCTCCGAGGAGGCCAAGCCTCTGCCCCAGGTCGACTCTATCGACCTCGACAGTCGCTTCCTCGAGGACCAACAGGAGGAACGAGCAGCTTCAGCCGGCCCATCCACGTCATCCAGCAGCAGCTCCCTTCCGATGCGCCCAATTCCGGATGGCAACTTCGAGATAGTCCTGTTCGGCAAAGACCCCCAACGGGGAGTGAAGATTGGAGCATACCTGCCCGATATTGCGAGGAAGCAGCTCAAAGCATGTCTTAGAGAGAATGCCGACCTCTTCGCATGGAGCGCCGCAGAAATGCCCGGCTTGGATTCATCCGTCGCCTGTCACCAGCTGACCATCGACCCGGCCATCAAGGTCGTAGCACAACGTAGAAGGAAGCAGTCTCTGGATAAAATGGAGGCTGTTGAAAAAGCTGTAAAGGACCTCCTCGAGGCCAAATTTATTTCGGAAGCCAAGTACACAACTTGGCTGTCCAACGTTGTATTAGTTAAAAAATCTAATGGAAAATGGCGCATGTTCATTGATTATACCGATCTCAATAAGGCATGCTCGAAGGATGCCTACCCCTTCCCCAATATTGATAAACTTGTTGATAAATCTGCTAGTTTTAAACTTTTATCGTTCATGGACGCCTACTCGGGCTACAATCAAATCCCAATGGCAATGTCCGACAAAAAATACACGGCCTTCATGACCGAATCGGGTAACTATTACTACAACGTAATGCCCTTCGGCCTGAAGAACGCCGGAGCAACGTACCAACGAATGATGAACAAAGTGTTTCGGGGAGAAATAGGCGACATGCTCGAAGTCTACATGGATGACATGATCGTAAAATCCCACGAGGAAACCAATCATACTGCCCATTTACGAAAGGTCTTCGAACAGGCCAGGAATTACAAAATGCGTTTTAATCCGGAGAAGTGCACGTTCGGGGTCCGAGCAGGCAAATTCCTCAGCTTCTACTTAACGGAACAAGGAATCGAGGCCAATCCCAACAAATGCCGGGCATTCTCCGAGTTTCCTACGCCCAAGTCCAAAAAATCCATCCAGTCCCTCAACGGGATGCTCGCATCACTATCTCGTTTCGTGGCTAAGTCCGCCCAGCACGCCCTACCATTTTTCAAACTCCTCCGCAAAGAGGCAGCATTTGAATGGACCGAGGAGTGTGACAAGGCCCTTCTCCATCTGAAACGAGCACTCTCAGAGCCACCGGTCCTCTCCCGCCCGGAAAATGGCGAAACGTTGTACCTATACCCGGCCGTAGCAACCGAAGCAGTGAGTGCCGCTCTCATCCGCGAGACGCCTGACGGACAGGAAGTTTCAGGACTTCGTCGCCCAACTGGGCACAAAGCAACACTTCGCATCCGTCGAGCACCCCCAAACAAACGGGCTAGCTGAGGCAGCTAACCGAGTCATCCTTCGAGGCCTCAAGCGAAGGCTAGACAAAACAAAGAAGGCATGGGTCAAGGAACTACACAGCGTACTCTGGGCATACCGTACAACTCCACACACAATAACCGGGGAAACACCTTTCTGTCTAGCATACGGAACCGAGGTTGTAATCCCCGTCGAAGTTCACGTGCCCTCTAGGCGGACAGAGTCGCCCCTAGACGAGGAGATGAACGACGAATCTTTAAGAGAAGAGCTCGACCTCGTCGAAGAAATTAGAACCGGGGAAGCCCTCCGTGAAGCCTCACTAAAACAAAAAATCACCATCAGGCATAACGCCAAGGTGATACGGCGAGAGTTCGACGTGGGAAGCCTCGTTCTAAGAAGACACCACAAAGACTCTCGCGAAGGCAAACTAGTAGCCAATTGGGAAGGACCCTACCGCGTCCGGGCAAAGACAGAAAATGGGGCCTATTACCTAGAACATCTCACTGGGGAAGAACTTGCTCGACCATGGAATGCTGAAAAGCTAAAACAATATTATAGCTAAATCCTCGGTTCGACCCGTCGCAACGACAAACGTCAGCTACCGACCACTATGCGCGTCTAGGTACAAGCGCCGCATACGATTAAAGCAGAACCCCGCTCAATAACGATTCGGATAACTGCTCGACAGTGGTCCTCGATCGAGCATCACCGTCGTCAAAGTACCATGATTGGCAGAACCCCAGCTCGCGATGGGACGTTCACGCTGCGAACTCAGGCCTCAAAGGCGGCCTGAGCTCCGCTCCCCGGCCAGGATATTCCCTGGCCGTTCGACCAGTTCCCCACACTGCCGAACACATATATTACGAGCAATCCCCCCAAAATATTCGCACTAGTCAAATACCCCCTATCACGGGCGAACATACATTCACAGCGAGCATGCATACAACACTTAGCAAAAATAAACGTAAGTAAAATCATGCAGAGGAAAAAGCCAGAAATATAATAAGTTAACATAATGGGTGACCACGAGGGCCACAATTATGCTTAATTACATCAAACGAGGGCCAAGCCCCCCCGAAAAGAAAATAAATTACAATGATTCCACAGCACGCAGGCCGGACAAAATACAACAAACATCAAAATAACAAACTCCTCACTCATCAGCATGCTCGACAGGCTCTGGCTCGGGTCCCTGATCCTCTGCAGGCTGATCCTCGGGGGTACTTTCGAGAACACCGTCGGGCACGACAATACGGCTATCCTCAACATGCGCCAGGTAGTGAGTACCCTCGGCAGAAATTTCAAGCCCAGGGTTCACCACCCGCAGCTCAGCCACGGCGTTTCCGAATGACTCCTCCGCAACGGCGATGCCGTCATCTTCGACCAGCAGTTTACGAGCAACCAGCTCGAATCTAGTCTTCAAATTTCTCACATCGTCCGGCTCGTCGACACCCGGGGCATTGACCGCCCTCAACTCCCTGATCAGCTCCTCGGGAGCTTTTTTCTTCGCCGCCAGCGTAGAGTTCTTCTCCTTCAGCCTGGCCACCTCCTCCTCAGCTTTCTTCTGAGCATCGTCGGCACCCTTAGCTTCTTCCTTGAGGGACGCCATGGTAGCACGAGCAGCCGTAAGTTCGGCCTCAGTCGCCGAATCCCCTTTGGCATACACAACTGCCATCTCCAACATCCTCACCAAGGCAGAAGCATCTGAGCCACCAACGCCCTCTTACTCGAGCGATCCATACCTTCCAAGCGAAGAGACTCCGCCCGGGGCACAATCAGAGAGTTCCCCTCGAAGAACTTCCGATCATGGATGCAAGGAGGAAGCTTAAATTTCCCCTTCTCCGATGCCCGAGTAAGGTCCACAACATCATTAAGCCTTGCCCGCTTAGGTCGACCTATCAAAGAAAGAGGAGATCCCTGGGGGGCAGGAGTAGGAGAAGTGGAGGTCCCCGCCGCAGACTGTACCGGGGGAGGAGCACGAGCATCAGCGAACCGAGATTTCGGAGGAGCCGCTCCAGCTTTGTTCCTCGCCAAAGCATTCCTCACAATCCGATCATGAGCCTGAGGCATCTCACCTGCACAAACAAAACACGAACATGTTAGATACGAGGAAAAGAAATAACATAAACAAAATCTAAATGACTAAGACTACCAAGCAGCGTTTCAGCGTCCGCGGGAGTCTTGCACTCCAGCAGTGCCTTAACGTTGATGAACCGGCGCTCAACCCTCTGACTCCCATCTTCCTCGAAGATCGGACTGCCCTTGCTCGTCCAACACTCAGCAAGGTGGAAGGAGTTGACCCACTTCACCAGCACCTCATACGCCGCGGCGTCCTGCCCGCGTAGGTCGCTCGGCTGAAAGACATAGTCACTAGGCTCCTTGGTAAAATGGTCTGGCGCCCAATGGAGGGCGAACTTGTAGAGCCTCCGCCCAATATACCTCCCCTCCTCATCATGTAGCTCATTCCCGTTCTCATCTACTTCGATCTCCCAGACATATGTACTGTCCTGGGCAGCCTCGGACATGGGCTCAACGACGAAGTACCGTTCCTTGAATGTCCGGATTGACTTCGAAAACGGTTTGAACAGCTTGCGGGGATGCTTCAAGGAAACCCAGTCGTACTTCTTCCCCGTCAGCTGCCTTTGGAGATGGAAAACAGTGAAGAACAGAGGGAGAGTAGCCCCCAAGGAAAGATGCTCGCATACCAACTCGAAGGCCCGGATGAAGGCCAACGAATTAGGATGCAGTTGTGTAGGGGCCAACTTCAAATGCTCGAACACCGACCGCTGGAAATCAGTAAACGGCAACCTCAAGCCCTGCTCCTTAAAGGCGTATTCGTACATGGTGAAACGGTCCCCGAAGTGTGTACGGACACGATCGTCTAAGGAAGGGAAGTGCACCCTCCACTCTCCTTCCGGCCCTACCTCCGTGAAGACGTCCACCAAAGACTTTGCAAACGTGGACACATGCTCGGAAGGTTCGGCCACCTCCCACTCCTCCGTGGAGAACCCGCCGACGTCTTCCTCCATGGCGTCCAACTCTTCCTCCTCCCCGACATTGCTCGAGGAACTCGAAGTCACCGAACTAGAGGCCGTCGAGCTGCTCCCATCTTCAGAGCCCGTCTCCTCCTCGGACGTATCTATAATAACTTCTCTTTCTGGCCCCGTCGCCATTACGATCACCTGAAAAGCAGAGAAGAAAGTGAATTTGACAACAAATCAAATCCACCCTTCCACCGCTAAGTCAAGTGAAAGGGCGCGCAAAGGGCTAAGGACAACGTCCCCGACCTAAGCCCTAACATCAAAGGAAAGGTCGGAACCTCCCAGCGAGGAGACGCTCGAAGCATATCATCCCCTGGCGAGGAGCTTCCCCGCACTCAATCCCAGTTTCCGTTCGAAGCTCCGCCGGAAATTACGAAGCTTCACCGGAATCTGAGGGTGTCATGCCGGAAAACTCATCATTCGTTCGAAAGACGAAAAATCACGACGGTTACGCAAGCGTCGCCATTGCGACGACACCGTCAACCGCCCTCATAACCGGAGCATACAGACACGTCCGGCGACATGTCAGAAGTGGAAAAATGGCACGACCACCGTCCACCACCAACAGTCGCCAAAAATCCACCTATTTTGTCCTCTAAAACTAGTCCTAACCACATGCAATCTACCACTAACAACAAACAGAAGCAGAGCAAGCCAAGGATCAAAAAACTTACTTGTTTTAAGCAGAAGAAAGGTACTGCTCGGAAGCATGTGACGGTGGTCGGAAAGGCAGAAGACGGTGGCGGGCAAGAGCTTGAAGAAAGCAAAGAGAAATCAGAAAGGAAAAGTTCCAAATAGAACGATTTCCCCCCTTTTATACAAAGGGGCACGTGCAAACACGCGCTCGTAGGCTATAATTACTACCCACTAGCCATCATTGCCTATTAACTGCTACACGGAGCTCGAGGCACACGTGACAGCCCAACATTTCCAATTCTGTCTGACCATTAGTCTCCCCGAACACCGGGCAATAATGTCACGACTACGAATCTCCCGAACATCTGGGGTCACGAGCACTTTGAGACAATCCTCCCCGTCTTCAAACGAAGACTCCATACTGGCTCCCCGAAGCAACGAGCAGTCCTTAAGTCATCACTCCCATGCTCGGGAGCAACGACTTGCGGGGCTCTTGTTTTGGACTGGACCAATGGTTAGAATTGGCCCAATCCGCCTCTGCTCCAGAGCGGCCCAAGTTGCTTAAGTCCAATCCACAGAGGGGCAAAAGTTACCTTTCTACCCCTCAAACCGGGCAAGAACGCAACGTTCCTCCTCGGATTTTGATGCCCGTCACGCACGGCTTCCTCGCTCCCCGAACAGTCAAGGGAAAGTGCCCGAAACCATGCCTGTGCCCGACACAACGGCTAGTTTCGAGCACCCTGCCAGACGTAACGGCTAGTTTGGGTAGTTACCTATTCTTTGGGAAAAACGGTTATTTCGTCCCGAAAATAGGACCGTTGGCCACGCGCTGGGGGCTCTATATAAACCCTTTCGCTTGAGAGGGTCAAGTATCCAATATTCACCCTAAGAATTCATACTTTGTACTTGCCCCTCTTCTCTGACCCTTTCTTACTTGAGCGTCGGAGTACCTTGCAGGTACACCCCCTCCTCTCCATATGACCAGCATCCCCGACGCACTTGGCGGCCTGATTCTACAGGATCTGATCCAACCTTCACGATCAAAATCAATAATTAAAAAATAAGTATATAAATTTCTTACAGATTGATCTGATAATACATCATGCACGTCATCATGAAACCACAACCTACAACCCGCCTTAGGCTCCTTAGGTGATTTCTCACGAATTATTTCTCTTCCCATATCTCGCAGCAAATCATGCATTCCAAGCTTGTTCTTATCATTAACAGTTACAAAGCTTCGCTCAATAAGAATACTTATTCCAATTTCGGCAAAAAGTCCACAGCCATTTAGTATCAGCATAACATCATTTCGATCCATCCCAATAAAGAAACAAGCTATGTCAAGAAATATTTCTTTCTCGGTGTTATCATTTAAACCATCATAGCTTATTTTTAACTTCTTTTGTACTTGGTCATTAGGAATTCTTTTGAGTTTTTCCAATACACAATGCCACTCAGTTACCACCCTATCAAACAAATACGACCCAATGACTTCCAGAGCCAACGGCAAACCCCCAGAATACTCAACTACATTTCTAGAAATTCCAACAAAATCTTTTGTAGGACTTGCTTGCTTGAATGCATGCCAACTAAATAGCTCAATTGATTCCTTTTCACCCATATTCTTCATTTCATATACTTTGTTAACTCTATTCCCTCGAAGTAGATGTCTATCTCTTATTGTGATAATTATTCTACTCCCCGAACCAAACCATTTATGACTTCCACACAAAGCATTGAGTTGTTCCAATGTATTAACATCGTCAAGCACAATTAGTATTCTTTTATGGCAGAGTCTATCCATTAATATGACTTTTCCATTTTCAATGCTTTGTATTTTGGTTGTCATTTCTTTGCAAATATCAAAGAGAAGTTTTTCTTGTAAATTCACTTGACCAACATTTTGCTCGATTGTTTTGCTAGGAAGCTCCTACCTTCAAAATTGCGGCCAATTTTGTTGTAGTTGGCTTTCGCAATAGTTGTTTTGCCAACACCTCCCATACCCCACATTCCTAGTAGAAGAACATCATTTGATTGATCTTGTTTTAGTAGGTGAATCATATCTTTCACTCGAGATTCAACTCCCACTGGATTATTTGCAATAAAGAGGTTTGTCTTATCAAGCAAACGTGTAACATTTTCAACAATATCCTTGATAACCTCGCTTTCATTCCTACATAAAACAAACCGAAAATAGTCTACTTTTCATCAAAAGTTTGAATAAACTTGCTACGTATTATTTTAAAATATTATTTAAAAAAGAGTCTACAGACTATGTTTATTGCATAACATTTTTAGACAATCAGGTAATCAGATTGTCACTTTGTTATATTATTTTTTAAAATATCTGTATAATGTTTTTTTCTCATTATGTGTATGATTGATACAACATAAACCACCCAGGATTCACAGCCTAGTTTTGATATTGCAAGTTATTGGCAATTTACAACAACAACCAAGTCTTATCCCACTAAGTGGGATCGGCTTCATGAATTAACTTTCGCCATAATATTCTATCCAGAACCATGGTTCTAACCAAATCGTTAATTTTGAAGTCTTTCTTGATTACTTCTCTTATAGTCTTTCTAGATTTTCTTCTTCTTTCTCTAGTTGTTTGACTTCTCTCCATATGATCTACTTTCCGTACCCCAACATTCTCTCTAATATTTCTTTTTTTTTTTTGAAATCTTGGTATCCGACCTTGCGACCGACTAATCCAAGAGGGACCAATACCCACCGTCCACTAGCGGGGGTCCCGTTTTAAGCCAGAGCAAAGCTCCGTATGGACTGACCCACACAAGAGTTGATTGCACCTAGTAGGATTCGAACTTGAGACCTTGAGAGGAGCACACTCTCAAGACCCAAGCCTCCACCACTAGCTAATATTTCATTTTTAATTCTATCGGTCTATCCTGACTAGTCTTATCACACATCCAACGCAACTAATGTAAAATTTGAAAGCACCAACGATGAGAGTCCTTGCTTCATAGAAAAACACTAATTCTTCTATCTCAAAATAAGGGTTACCTATGACAAAGACTCTCCCACGGATTAAGAAAACTTCATAAATAAAAGAGACAATAATAATTTGGCTAAATTACAATTTTGATTCCCTAATTTTGAAATTAGTCTCAATATTTTAAATTCAAATAATTTCAATCCTTCTATTTTAAATTCAAATAATTTTAGTCCCTCTCACGTTTTTTCATATAAAATCGATGAATTATTTTTTAACTTATTTATATTTATAAAGTTCAACAATATGCTTTTATAAAATTATTCGTCATGTTTCACAAGTAACTTGTCATTTTAAGAATGCAAATGTCGTTAGTTTTAAGTGGAAAAATATGAAAGAACGATTAAATTTAAAATAAGGAAGCAAAATTGTTTAAATTTAAAATAGAGTGATTAATTTTGTGAATCAAATAAAATAAGAGGGACAAAACTGTAATTAAGTCTAATATTAACAAATTATCTTTATTGGTTAAAAATGAATGAAAATAACTATTATACTAAATTATCCTTATTGATTATTATTATTTGTTTTTAATATATTTTAATTATTATTAATGCAAGAGGTAATAAATAGTAAATTCAAGTATTAAGTATAGGATAAGACTGAAACTTTAAATTTTAATAGAAACTAAAAGTCATGGAAATGGATTGTGTAACTTCGAAATTACCTGGAATACATTGGTGAATCGGATAAGACTGAAACTTTTTTCCAACACTTAGTGAAATTTTCACTAAGTCAGAATCTGCCTTCACTTTTCTCCAAATGTAGGGGGATTTTTCACTTGGATCCAAAAGGTATCAAAACCAAATATGATCAAACAGTTGTTGTATCATATGAGAGCTTTCCAAAATGGTCAAGAACATCACCAAACTCCACTTGAGCCATGAGATATGACAATGGCAACATGCCTTACTGAAAACTGCCAAGGCTAGGCAGAATTTTGCACTTTTGCTCGATTTGGCAAAATCAGACAATTCCAAGCCTTGTCATCACTTTGAACACATCTGAGGATCAAATCTAAAGGGGACAAACACTAAGCCAAGCCTCCAAAGTCCTTGGAACAAGAAGTAGCATGCCAAACCTAGAATTGCCTAAAATAGGGACAAGACTCCAATTTTGGATTAGAGCATTTCCAACTGAATTCAGTCAAGACTTATCCAAGACCAAGGGAACCAGCAGCCTATGCCCTAACCTCTAGTCAATGGCTAGAGGAGACATGGATTCTCATTGATCAACATTGGCCAAACCTATTCAGCAGTTGCCATTCACTATTCCTTGCAAAACAAACTTGCTCTACTATAAATAGAGCTCATTTGTGACCAGTTTGAGTACACCAAAGCCATCAAACAGACGCTTTCCTCAAAATCTCTTCTTTCACTCCAATTTTGCCTTCTAAGGCAAGTCACTATCGGGTTTTGAGTTTGAGAGCTTTTCCAATCAAACCAATCACACACACACCTCACATACATCAAATAGAAGTGATCCAAACACTCACATAACATCTGGAACACCAAAATCACAAAATCACCAGCCATCTGCACAAGCCTTTGACAGATTTGCAGTTGAGGTACCATCTCAAGTTCCAGATCATTTCAATCCACTCCAAGCATCCAGACACACTCCATGGCACCTAGGGAAGCTATCCACATCATTGGAACCTAGTTGTAACACCTCTAACACAAAACACAATCACCAGCTGCAAGAGGTAAGCATGAGCTCTTCTAACTCTATGATCCATGCAATTTTTGCTGCACAATAATTTTGCCATATGTTCATAATCATGCATGGAATGTTTTCCCTCAATCAAATAGCATTATTTGAATCGTGTATTGAATTTCTGAACCTTCATGCAGAAATTAGGGTTCTTGAGGTTTCTCTTTGATTTCTTATTCCATGTTAAAAATAAATGAAATTAAAGACCATAGACATGATCGTGAGGTTAAAACGAGTAGATTGATATGTAGATTGCATGATATAATCAAGTATTCAGTGAGATTGGATAGAAAACGCAAATCTGCAGAAACAGAGGGTGGCGCGTGTTCTTGCCCTTGTTCTTGGCACCATTTTTTGAAATTTTGAATATTTGAATTTTGTGATTTTATTTAATTGATTCAAAAATTAAGTTCTCTCTGAGTTTTAATGATTTTGAGTTGATTCTTTTTTTAATAATTCACAAAAATGTTAAAATATTTTATTTTCCCAAAAAATCCCAAAAATATTATTTATTTCATATAATTGATACTTTTGCAAAGAATTAATATTTTAATTGTTTTTGACATTTAAAATATTTTTTCCTTCTTGATTTTGCAAATTTTAATGATTTCTAATCATTTTGTAGGTCAAAACTTGATTTATGAAACATTAATCCAAGATCACAATTTGTTTTCCACATGTTAAACAATTTTGGTCATTTTAATTGAATTTTTTATTCAATTAAATTACAATTTGAAAACAAATTAGGGTTTTTGATTAATTCAACCCTCATCAAACTTATTCAAAACTCTCTGGGCCTCTAATAGAGTGTAAGACCCAATCCTTTGTAAATACAAACCTATTTTGGGCCTCACTTATTGTATAAGTCCCGTTGTATTTCAAAAGTTCGGTGAGACTATCGCCCGTTTAAAATAAACCATCATGGGCCTACCCTCGTGTTATAAGCCCCATTTATTTTCTTCAAATAATTTATTGTCCTCTATTAGAGTGTAAGACCCAACCCTTTTTTGAAAACCAAACATTTCTTGGGCCTCACTTATTGTATAAGACCCACCGCATTTTCAAAAATCCCGGCGCGATCGTCGCCTTTTCAAAATAAACCCTGGGCCTCTCCTTGAGCTGTAAGCCCCACCACTTGTACAAAAACACATCTTGAGCCTCTAATAGAGTGTAAGACCCAACCCCCTTTTAACCAAAACAATTTTGGGCCTCAGACATTGTATAAGTCCCCCTGCATTAAAAGAAAAACCTCGGTGCAATCGCCAATTCAAAACAAATCATCTGGGCCTACCCTCGTGTTATAAGCCCCATTATTTAAAAATAAATCTTGGGCCTCTTGAGAGAGTATAAGACCCATCCCCTTTGTACAGAAAACCTTTCTTGGGCCTCAGTCACTTGTATAAGTCCCTGTACAAAACGACAGTGCGATCACTGATAAACCTTGGGCCTCTCTTTGAGCTGTAAGCCCCAACATCTTTTCAAAATAATTTCTCCTTTAATTTTGAATATACTGTTGTTTTCAATCTTTCTTTGTTGAACAACTAACCAAACAACATGGAAGCTCTACAACCGAGTAAGTGTTTACCTGCTTTCATTTACCCGCTTTCATATACATATAACAGTATTGTGGGGCTGTTTCATTGTAAGTCTTCTTTCATAAACTCATATCGACTGTGTAATACTAGTATAGATATTTAGAGTTTCCCCGGCAACTACGTCTAGCACTAAGCCTTGTTGATCGCTCTTAAATAGACAAAACTAGATCCCCCATAAGAGCACCAGATACAGTCTTCTCTTCAGCTGTCACTCTTGGAAATTGTCAAAGAAACTCTACTCCTCAGAGATGATCTTTTCTCCGTGAATGGCATCTCTTGAGTTTCTTCCAAATTCTCGGACTTTCTTGGCTTGATCTATTCTCTGTGAATAGCCTGTCTTGAACTTCTCGGGGTTTGGGGATCCACAGGCTTCCTAAAAGCATCCCCACCTCCTCTTGGGCGTTGTACAAGGACCCGTCGGCTTCTTAGAAGTATTCACAGCCTCCTCTTAAGCTTCGTATAAGGATTCTTCCTCCAGGAATGATAGCCTCCTCTTGGGCTTCGTACAAATTGTACCTCGGCTTCTTAAAAGTTTCCAACCTCCTCTTGGGCTTCGTACAAATTGTCCCGACGACCTCCTAGAGGTATAGGAACAGAAATTAGTCATCTCAATAGAACAGTCTTTCAAAGAGTCTAGATCCTACTACCACTGCTTCTTAAGCATAGTACAAAAGATAAAACTCTAGACTTGGACAGTCTCCATACCCTTCGGATTTCCCGTTTCCTTAAAGAACAGGAAATAACCCTGATCCTCTGATCAAACCCAAAGCACACTCTTACCTTTAATCAGTCCTCATATAAGAACTGATTTTCTCTCCAACATACTGGACCTGTCACTCAACTGAAACAGTAACCCTAGCCTTCTCTTGGGCTTTGTACAATGATTCTCCCCAGCAGAGCCAAAAACCATTTTAGCCTCCATCTCGGGCTTCGTACGAGATACAAAATCACTCTCTTGTTGAGTACAAAAACACTCTCTTGTTGAGTCACCCTTTTTTAGCCTCTATCTCGGGCTTCATACGAGATACAAAGACTCTCCTATTGAGTCAAACCCCTTTTAGCCTCTATCTCGGGCTTCGTACGAGATACAAATCACTCTCTTGTTGAGTATAAAAGACTCTCTTGTCGGGTCAACCTCGTTTTAGCATCCATCTCGGGCTTTGTACGAGATACCAAAAGACTCTCTTGTTGAGTCCACATCTTTTAGCCTCCATCTCGGGCTTCGTACGAGATACAAAAACATTCCACTTTTAACCTCCGTCTTGGGCTTCGTACAAGACACATATAAAAGCGCTCCCTTGTTTAGTTAACCCTTTTAGCCTCTATCTCAGGCTTTGTACGAGACGGATACAAAAACTCCCTCTTGTTGGGCCATTAGCCTCCTCTTAGGCTTTGTATAAGGAAACCCCGGTTGAGTCAATCAACCTTTTAGCATCAATCTATGCCTCTTTCACAGTATACAAACATCAACAACTCCTTCATCTAATTGCTGTAAGCGCAAGCCCCTGGATTATTTACATCCATGCCACTGTCCCTCTTTTAGCATGAGAAATTCCTAAGGAAAGATGGCATTGCTCTACACTGAGTTAAAGTCTTCTCCTTCAGGTTAAAATCACCTATAAAGGAAATTATGGCATTACCAGATTCACATATCCCGGTTAAAGTAATTCTCCTTTATAAACAGTCACCCAACAGTTATGGCAAACCTCCCCTTTAGAGATGACAAGTTCTCTCTTAAGTCAAGACCCTTCAGCTTTATATCTTGGGCTTTGAACAAGATACAAATAAACCCTTCAGCTTCACATCTTGGGCTTTGAACAAGATACAAATCACCTTTAGCTTCACGTCTTGGGCTTTGAACAAGACACCAAAACAACCATTTCCTCCCATAGAATAGGAGGAACTACGATCGCTCTGATTTCCCTGTTTCGGTAAACGGGAATACGTAGGCATAAGATTGAAAGAGAAAATCTTAGCGAGCACACTAATCCAAAACACCAAATCCCATACCTTCATACAGTATCAGTCCTAACAAATTCCCCATAAACATTCCCAGTGTTTCATTCTAAACAAGTAAGAAGAAAGAGGCCCCATTACCATATAGCATCCGTAACCTAACAGACCGCTGTTTAAACTCAGTATGCAAGCAGGGTTAATTGGAGACATCTATTTCCTTTCCTTAGTCAGCTCACAATAGGATAAAAATGAATCGACCTATAGTAACCCCAGAGCGACAGTGCTTAAGAACCACGTCCCAAAATCGCTCGCTACAGAAAAGTGGCGCCCACCGTGGGGCCATTTCTTTTCATCTCTGAGGTAGAAACCGAAAGAATGTGGATTTAACTGGGATAGGACTTTTTTTTTACTTCACTAGGATCTTAGGTAAAACCTTTAAGTTGGGAAGGTACCACAGAATGGCAACTCCGCCGGGGAGCCATTTTCTGTCAAGAACATAGGATTCATAGCTCTTTAAAGTCTAGGACATTAGGACAAATATATATACTATTTTTCCTAATTGATATTTGTGTTTATTTTTCTGCTAATGGGAATGCGCGTGATGCCGCATGTGGAAAGATTGAGTATACACCTAGGAAAAACCTCTTTTAGTAGTGCGGAAACTATCGGAAATGGTTGTCACGCGATACTACCCTCTTCTGATGGTTCTTCAAAAAAACATCACCTAGCACGGTTCCCGGCCCGCTGGTGTTTTCTCGATATGAACTGATGATTTTGAGAGACAGGTACAAAAATCACTAGTATAAACCTTTGGGATGGGTAGAGCCTTGGCTTCATGACATCGACCCTTGACCCCATGTTTTTTCTATGTTTTTGTGTGCTGCATTCATGCATTCATCTAAAAAAAACTAAAACAAAGGAAAACTTCTCTTCTATTCTCTCTTTTTCAAATTAAACTAAGACAATGATTGCAAATGTCAGAGAAAAAGTTTGCGCTCATGGATTTCGGTAGAAGGAGAACTCATAAGTACACCTTCAGGATTCCAAAACTAGAGGATTTGAGACAACTAGCAAGAATGATCACTAACCCTGACGCTTTCAGACCCAAGTACGGAGGTCTGCTACCTCTGTTAAGAGTTCATGTATTGAAGGAATCATGGAGACACTCATTCAGTTTTACGATCCGGTCTATCACTGTTTCACATTCCTGGATTACCAGCTCGCACCAACGCTGGAGGAGTATTCTCACCTAACTGGTCTGCACATTACTGATCGAGCTCCTTTTTCTGGACTGGAAGAAATTCCAAAGGATCAAACCATTGCACGAGCAATCTATTTGGATGAGTCAGAAGTCATGACTCACGTGACCACTAAGGGTGGCATCCAAGGTTTGCCAGCCCATTTTTTGATAAAGAAAGCCCTGTACTTTTCCAGTATAGGGAACGTGACTGCTTTTGAAAGCATCTTTGTTTTACTCAGCTACGGGTTATTTCTATTTCCCAACATTGATAACTTTGTGGATATCAACGCCATTGAGGTTTTTCTCATTGGAAACGATGTGCCAACTTTGCTCGCAGATACGTATCATTCTATACACTTGAGCAATTTATACAGCGGAGGAATAATCACATTCTGTATCCCCCTGCTATATAAATGGTTCACTTCCCATTTACCCAAGTCTGCTGCATTTTGGGATCAAAAGAATACTTTACGTTGGTCGCAGAGAATCATGTCTCTTACCAACTCTGACATCAATTGGTATAATCGAATCTATGACAGGATCAGAATTATTGACCGTTGTGGAAATTTCCCAAATGTACCCCTTATAGGAACTAAGGGAGGAATCAACTATCATCCGGAATTGGTTTGTCGTCAATTTGGATACCCGATGAGGCATGTCCCGCGTAATGCTCATCTGGAAGGTCTTTTCTTCAAAGAAGGAGAAAATGACAAGGCACTAAAGATGGAAATAGTGCATGTCTGGAAACATGTTCATAAGAAAGGACGGGAGTCTTTAGGAAAACCAGAATGTGTCTCGGTGGAGCCTTATCTCCACTGGGTACAAACTAGAGCTCTCGAGCTAAAGATGCCTTATCCTCGTTACGGAATTCTTCCGCCAAAGGAATCTGTCATGTACTTCATGACTGAAACGGAAAAACTTCAGGTTACTCTCAACAAAGTTCAACAGGAGAGGAGGTCTTGGAAGAACAAGTACCGCACCCTCAATGTGGAGTGTACCAAAATACAGCAGCTGCTAAAAGATAAGGATGCTCTGATTGAAATTTTGGAGCAACATGCTGTAGAGAATCAGGATGGCCAAAGGAATTTGCTCGCTCCTTTCACTTGGCAAAGGAATGACAACCCGACAATGGGCCAAGAGCCCCGGTCTAAGAAAAGGAAAGTACCAGAATCATCACCCGGGTTCTCCTCAGAGAGGACTCGGGACCCATTAGCTTAAGTTTCTGTTTCCGCACCTTGTAATCTACTGTATTTCCATTTCCGTAATCCTTTGAATTCAATAAAATAGGGCTTCCCCACTGTTTGATATTTGCAATCTAATTGTCGAAGTTTATTTTGATTAAACAAAAAAAACAAATAATATAATCACACATTCATCATTCTCACGTCACGTATTCTTCTTACCTACGAATCTCACGTTTGTGTCTCGATTCTAGAGTCAAACTGTCTCATTCGTACAATACTCGGGCCAATCGTCAGAAAAAGATGGATGATCTCGAGGAAGAGAACAAAGAGTTGAAAGAAAAGATCGACACTCTGAGAGAGGATATGAGAAAGCTTCATAACGACGTGCAAGCCATGGCAGAAGCTCAGCTATAAAGGACTATGATCTCAGAGATCACCTCAACGCCTATAGTGGAAAAGTATGATCCTAGGCATCAAATGCCAAAAGATCGTCCTTGGGGCATGCCTGCTATCTATATCCCGGAAGGATATGTTCCGCTGATCACTGAGGATCAGGGAATCATAGCAGAAGCTGCTGGGCCTGAAGGTTACAAATTTCGGGAAAGAGAAGATGCCAGGGGCATGACAACAACTCCTGAAGGTTACAAACTTCGGGAAGCACCAAGATTCACTGCCGTAGTAACGGTACCACCCCCTGTGGTGTACACTGTCCCGGAAGGACAGATTCCCCAGATACCTTCTGGTGGAAACGACAACATGTTCGACAGAATGAACGAGTTCCAGGAACAGTTCCTGGGAATGCAGAAAGAACTGCAAGCTATTCGCGGTCAGAATTTATTTGGAAAGGACGCTGCGGACCTCTGCTTGCTCCCCAATGTGAAAGTCCCGCACAAGTTTTAGGTGTCTGACTTTGAAAAGTACAAGGGTAACTCCTGCCCTCAGAGCCACCTGGTGATGTACGCTTGGCGAATGTCAGCTCAGACGGAGAATCAGGACCTATTGATTCACTACTTTCAGGATAGTTTAACCGGTGTCACATTAAAATGGTACATGGGGTTAAACCGTGCCACGATTAGCACTTCCAGAGATCTTGGCACTGCCTTTGTCCAACAATACAAATATAATATGGACATGGCACCAGACAAAGATCAACTCAGATCAATGTCTCAAAAGGACAAAGAAACCTTTAAGGAATACGCTCAAAGATGGCGTGAAATTGCCGCTCAAATTTGTCCACCTCTTGAGGAAAAAGAGATGACAAAGATCTTCCTAAAAACCTTGAGCTCATTTTACTATGACAGAATGGTTTCCAGTGTGCCCAGCGACTTCACCGAGATGGTCGGCATGGGAGTTCGTCTTGAGGAAGCCGTCCGAGAAAGACGTTTAGTTAAGGATGTAACACCCCCAATCTATCCCCCCAATTAATTAAAGCGATAATAAATAATCAGAGTATAATTAAAACATTCATGGCATAGACGGAGGCGTCACATCAATTGAAACAAAATACAACAACCTGCTCATATAGATATGCAATAATTAGGTAGCACATAACAGAGGAACTCAGTTCTTAACACCCACAATTCAGATACAGAATAAAAGCGGAAAATCTGCAACTGAAATCTCATATATATATATATATATATATATATATATATATATATATATATATATATATATATATATATATATAACATAAAAGTTGGTCTGTCATACACAGAGGCATACATGTACAATCCAAAAAGAACATATACATATACACATAATCATAAACGATATCCCCGACTACCCGGTGCTACACATCAGAGCCGACCGGCAAAAGAATGGAGACCTAAGCTTCACAAAAAGACCTCCAGCATCTAATCTGCAATGCCTCATAGAGCATTTAAAACAGCAGAAGGGTGAGAAACACAATCATAATATAATTGCATACAATTATATAATAACACCAAATACACATGTAAAACGTTCTCACCACAAGTTACATCATAATTCACATACAAAACAACACAATGCATATCTCATATATCCATCACCAAGGCATATCAATCCTGTTCAATGCATTTATCACCAACATATATATATATATATATATATATATATATATATATCTCAACTCCTCAATTCCATTCACAATTCCACATGAAATCAATCCATTCATGATTTATGCAAATGCAAAGAGATCGGCACAATGACTCTATGCAAATGCGGTACCATTCCATCCATCATTCTCATCATTAGTTCACTCAGGAACTTTTAGAATCATCGCTTGTTACTTAGTGTAACTCCCCGTCGGGCAAACGATGTTCCCCGTCGCTTTAGGTCCTCTTGGTATAAGGCACACGACGTTTATGGATCGCTTTAGGTCCTCCTTGTATAAGGCACACGATCCGATCGCTTTAGGTCCTCTTTGTATAAGGCACACGATCGTCTATAATCATCACTTTAGGTCTTCTTTGTATAAGGCACACGATGTTATAGCGGATTCCCTCTGGAATCGTTTCGTCGCTCACACCCACTAGGGCACACGACATCACAAGAATGTATATCATGATGCTTGGCATACAATGACTCATGACATTCCAATGCATACATATACACATCCATAATCATGCATATACAATCAAACACAACACAATGCATTTTCTTGCCCTTCGCCCATAAACCATCATCACAACATTTCATCACATGCATTCACATCATATAACATCACACGAGTCATACGATATATGTCAAAGGCATATTGCATGATAACACATCAAATACACACCATTAAAACGGTAAAAGTCGACAAAACGCCACATTTCCAAATTCCCGACCTAATTAAATCGGCCACAAATCTCAAAAACATTTTAATAAGAAAGAACATCTCAATAGCTTTCTAACGGTATATAGAACGTTCAAAATGAATCATCGGATCACAAGTTATGGAATTAAAAGAAAACAGAACTAATGAAAAATCCCCAGGAGCGCCCAGCGGTACCAGAATTTCGCCCGGCGGTGCCCCTTCGCCTCTGCGTCGCCCGGTGCAGCAGTGGCGTAAAAACCCCCACCAAAACTTAAAAGAGTCAGCAGCATGACAAGCTGCGCCTCTAAGGTATCGCCCGGCGGAGCAGCGGCGCAACTCATGCGTCGTTCGAAGTCCATACCACCGCCCGACGGTCTACACCAGAACCAGAAAAATCTGCTGCGTTTTTACACGGTTTCAACCCCAAAAATCCCATTTTTTTTCAACCCAAATCAATTCCAGCAACAAAACAAATATCGACGATTGTTCATAAACACAGTGTGATCATACAACGCAATTTATATCGATTTCCGACCGTGAAAACATCGATTTCTACTCGTTTACTCATTTTCGACCTATAACCGAAAAACTAGTAAAACTTCCAATACACACATACATAATTATACACAAACATAGAATAACCGAGTTTCGCACCCTTACCCGATTAATCGTGTTTTCAAAAGTCGGTTGATTCAATTTCTTTCTCTCCAAGTTTTTCCCTCTTTTTCTTCTCTTCTTTTCCTTCTTTCTCTTTTTCTTCTTCTCTTTTTCTTTCTCTCTATTTTTCTCTCTATGTTTCTATTATATGGAAAACAAAATATCTAACCAAGCAAAAGACCAAAATACCCATACACTCAAATATCTCGCAAGCGCTCTCAAAACGCGATAAAACATAATAACGATGAAAAATAATATATTGCCAAATAAAAGTCAAGAATAAAATAATATAATAATAAAAATAATTAAAGATAATTAAATCGACTCGATTAAATAAATTTAACAAAAACTGGGGCGTTACAACTCTCCCCCACTTAGAGATTTTCGTCCTCGAAAATATTACCTGAGACGAACAACTCCGGATACGACTCCCGCATCCGACTCTCCAACTCCCAAGTCAAATTGCCCTCAGCAGCGCCTCCCCACGCTACTTTCGCAAGCGCAATATCCTTGCCTCTTAACCGCTTCAACTCGCGATCCAAAATTCTCACCGGTAATGCCTCAACCGTAAGGTTCTCCCTTACCTCAACCTCATCCATCGGAATCACATGCGACGGATCCAGAACATACTTCCGAAGCTGCGAAACATGGAACACATCGTGCAAATTCGAAAGATTCGGCGGCAACGCCACCCGATAAGCCACAACACCCACTCTCGCGGATATCTGGTAAGGACCAATAAACCGAGAAGTAAGCTTCTTTGACTTCAATGCACGCCTAACACCCATCACCGGTGTAACTCTCAAAAATACATGATCGCCTTCTTGAAACTCAAGATCTTTCCTCCTTCGATCATGATAACTCTTTTGCCTACTCTGAGAAGCCTTCATTTTCTCACGAATAAGTTTCACCTTATCCGTAGTCTGATGCACTAACTCCGGTCCAACCACCGAACTCTCATCAGATTCATGCCAACACAAAGGTGTTCAACATCTCCTTCTATACAACGCTTCAAAAGGTGCCATTCCAATACTCGAATGGAAACTGTTGTTATACGTGAATTCCACCAATGAAAGATAACTATCCCAAGCACCACCTTGCTCAAGAACACAAGCTCTCAGCAAATCTTCCAACGACTGAATAGTTCTCTCGGTCTGACCATCCGTCTGAGGATGATAAGCAGAACTCAATCTCAACTTGGAACCTAACGCCTTTTGCAAACTTTCCCAAAATCTGGAAGTAAACCTTGGATCTCGATCTGAAACAATACACAATGGAACACCATGTAGCTTCACAATCACACGGATATAAATCTCAGCCAACCTCTCCAAAGAAAAACTGATGTCAATCGGAATGAAATGCGCCGATTTAGTCAGCCTATCGACAATTACCCAAATGGAATTATGTCCCCTCTGTGTATTCGGCAACCCCGTCACAAAATCCATAGAAATGCTATCCCATTTCCACTCGGGAATATCCAACGGTTGCAACAATCCACTAGGCTTCTGATGTTTTACCTTCGACTTCTGACACGTCAAACACGCATAAACAAACTGAGCCACATCCCTCTTCAATCCAGACCACCAAAAGATCTTCTTCAAATCTTGATACATCTTATTAGCTCCCGGATGTATACTCAAATTACTCCGGTGTCCTTCCTCTAAAATCATCTTTTTCAAATCCGAATCATCAAGAATACAAATTCTACCACGAAATCTCAAAACACCCTTATCATCCACTTTAAAGTCACCATTCACACTTTGATCTCCAACCGTCATCAAGTCAACAAATTTCACATCCAGCTTCTGTTTCTCGCTAACGGTTAAAAGAAAATCATTAGTGACCTTTAACATACCAAGCCTCACGCTGTCAGATGTCAATTCACACACCAAACTCAAATCCCTAAATGCTTCCAAAAGTTCCCACTCTTTAACCATCAAAGCGGACATATGCAACGATTTCCGGCTTAACGCATCGGCTACCACATTAGCTTTACCAGGATGGTAATTCAAGCTAAAATCGTAGTCCTTCAAAAATTCCAACCATCTCCGTTGCCTCATATTCAACTCTTTCTGATCAAATAAGTATTTCAAACTCTTATGATCACTAAAGACTTCGAATCTTGCACCGTAGAGATAATGCCTCCAAATTTTCAACACAAAAACCACAGCCGCTAATTCCAAATCATGAGTAGGGTAATTCTTCTCATGAATCCTCAATTGCCTCGAAGCATAAGCCATAACCTTACCTCCTTGCATCAACACTCCACTTAAACCAATCAAAGACGCATCAACGGTTCAGTAGGATTCGGTAAGACCAAAATTGGAGCTGTAGTCAATCTTCTCTTCAGCTCACTAAAACTTTCCTCACACTGAATATCCCAAATGAACGCTTTACCTTTACAAGTCAACTGGGTCAAAGGAAGTGCTAACTTGGAAAAACCTTTGATGAATCTTCGATAATATCCAGCTAAACCCAAAAAGCTTCTAATTTCAGTAACAGATCTAGGAGCCTCCTATTGTAGAACTGCATCTAATTTAGATGGATCCACAACAATACCATTACCTGAAATCACGTGCCCAAGAAAACTCACTTCTGACAACCAGAACTCACACTTGGACAACTTGGCAAAAAGTCTCTTTTCCTTCAAAATTTGCAACACAACACGCAAATGCTCCGCATGTTCCTCTCGGGACTTAGAATAAATCAAGATGTCATCAATAAATACAACAACAAATCGATCTAAATGCTCATGGAAAATACGATTCATATACTGCATAAACACACCCGGCGCATTAGAAACCCCAAACGGCATCGCAGAATATTCGTAATGTCCGTAGTGTGTCCTAAAAGCCGTCTTCTGAATATCTTCCTCTTTCACTCTAATCTGATGATAACCGGACCTCAAATTAATTTTACTAAACACACACGCACCTACCAACTGGTCCATCAGATCATCAATTCTCGGAAGAGGATACTTATTCTTAATTGTCACCTTATTCAACTGGCTATAATCAATGCACAATCGCATACTTCCATCTTTCTTTTTCACCAACAAAACTGGAGCACCCCAAGGCGATACACTCGGCCTCACAAACCTCTTTTCTAACAATTCATTCAACTGCTTCTTTAACTCAACCAACTCAGATGCCGACATACGATATGGTGCCATAGAAACAGGTCTAGTACCAGGAACTAGATCTATAGAAAACGCCACTTCTCTTTCTGGCAGCACATCTGAAATATCCTCTGGAAACACCTCTGGAAATTCACACACAACTGGAAACACATCAAGTGCAACTTGACTATCCACAATTAACGATGCAAAAAACCCGAACAACTGAGCTTCATCCGCCAAAAGTTTCTTCAACTCTTTGGTAGATAAGAAACTCGATTCCTCGTCTTCCTCAAGAGAAGGAAATCTTACCAACTTATGATAATAATCAATATGAACCCGATTGAACTGCAACCAATTCATTCCCAGAACCACATCTAAACCCTCCAACGGCAGACACACCAAATCCATCTCAAAATCTTTACCATAAATGGTCAAAGGACAACTTAAACAAACCAAAGAAGTAGTTACCAACCCCATTGCTGGAGTATCAATAACCATCTCTCCACCCATCGAAGACAACAAAAGATTCAAACGCTTCGCGCACTCAGACGAAATAAATGAATGAGTCGCTTCGGTATCAATAATAGCAACTAAAGGCGTACTATTAATAAAACAAGTACCTCTGATCAGACGATCTGTACTAGTAGTCTGAGTTCCTACCAATGCAAATACTTTCCCTCCAGCCTGAGCTTGCTTTGGTTTCGGACACTTCGTACTAACTTGACCAGGTTCACCACAGTTGAAACACTTCACCACGTTCCTCTTACAATCAGCTGCGACATGTCCTAAACCTCCACAATTAGAACACTTCCTCATATCCTTTCTACATTTAAACTGACGATGTCCTACGTCACCACACCTAAAACATATAGGAGGATTAGACATACCTCCCCCACTTGCCCTTTTATCAAAACTACCCATTTGCTTACCCTTGTCAGCTGGTGTCACATAAGGACCACCATGAAACGGTTGCTTCCCTTTCCTTTCGTTCACACTCTTATAGTGAGTAGAACGAGCTTTGCTATCCTCCTAAAAAATTCTACAACAATCCACCAAATCTGAAAACCTTCTAATCCTTTGATAACCGATTGCCTGCTTGATCTCAGGACGCAATCCGTTCTCAAACTTCACACACATGGAAAACTCCGCAGTTGCTTCAGCATAATGTGGATAAAACTGAACAAGTTCCACAAACCTAGCAGTGTAATCCACAACAGACATGCTACCCTGTTTCAACTCCAAGAACTCTATCTCTTTCTTTCCTCTTACATCTTCAGGAAAATACTTCCTCAAAAACTCCCTGCTAAACAAAGCCCAAGTGACCTTTTCATCTGCAGCTTCCAACACATGACGCGTACTAACCCACCAATCATCAGCCTCCTCCTGTAACATGTGAGTACCCAGTCTCACCTTATGTTCCTCAGCACAGTCCATCACTCAAAAGATTCTTTCAATCTCCTTAACCCAAATCTGAGCACCATCAGGATCATATCTTCCTTTGAAGATAGGCGGTTTATTCTTCCTGAACTCATCATTCCCACCAGCATTAGGTGCAACCTGCACAGCCCGAACCATAGCTTGCATAGCAGCAGCAAGAGCATCATCATTCCTACCAGCCATATTCTGTTCATATCCAATAACAGCATCTATGGTTAAACAAACAGCTCACCCCAAACACAACTACCAATAAGGACTGACACAAACTGACATAGACTGGCTCTGATACCACTTAATGTAACACCCATAATCTATCCCCCCAATTAATTAAAGCGATAATAAATAATTAGAGTATAATTAAAACATTCATGGTATAAACGGAGGCATCACATCAATTGAAACAAAATACAACAACCTGCTCATATAGATATGCAAAAATTAGGTAGCACATAACAGAGGAACTCAGTTCCTAACACCCACAATTCAGATACAGAATAAAAGCGGAAAATCTGCAACTGAAATCTCATATATATATATATATATATATATATATATATAACATAAAAGTTGGTCTGTCATACACAGAGGCATACATGTACAATCCAAAAAGAACATATACATATACACATAATCATAAACGATCTCCCCGACTACCCGGTGCTACATATCAGAGCTGACCGACAAAAAAATGAAGACCTAAGCTTCACAAAAAGACCTCCAGCATCTAATCTGCAATGCCTCATAGAGTATTTAAAACAGCAGAAGGGTGAGAAACACAATCATAATATAATTGCATACAATTATATAATAACACGAAATACACATGTAAAACGTTCTCACCACAAGTTACATCATAATTCACATACAAAACAACACAATGCATATCTCATATATCCATCACCAAGGCATATCAATCATGTTCAATGCATTTATCACCAACATATATATATATCTCAACTCATCAATTCCATTCACAATTCCACACGAAATCAATCCATTCATGATGTATGCAAATGCAAAGAGACCGACACAACGACTCTATGCAAATGCGGTACCATTCCATCCATCATTCTCATCATTAGTTCACTCAGGAACTATTGGAATTATCGCTTGTTACTTAGTGTAACTCCCCGTCGGGAAAACGATGCTCCCCGTCGCTTTAGGTCCTCTTGGTATAAGGCACACGACGTTTATGGATCGCTTTAGGTCCTCCTTGTATAAGGCACACGATCCGATCGCTTTAGGTCCTCTTTGTATAAGGCACACGATCGTCTATAATCATCACTTTAGGTCTTCTTTGTATAAGGCACACGATGTTATAGCGGATTCCCTCTGGAATCGTTTCGTCGCTCACACCCACTAGGGCACACGACATCACAAGAATGCATATCATGATGCTTGGCATACAATGACTCATGACATTCCAATGCATACATATACACATCCATAATCATGCATATACAATCAAACACAACACAATGCATTTTCTTGCCCTTCGCCCATAAACCATCATCACAACATTTCATCACATGCATTCACATCATATAACATCACACGAGTCATACGATATATGTCAAAGGCATATTGCATGATAACACATCAAATACACACCATTAAAACGGTAAAAGTCGACAAAACGCCACATTTCCAAATTCCCGACCTAATTAAATCGGCCACAAATCTCAAAAACATTTTAATAAGAAAGAACATCTCAATAGCTTTCTAACGGTATATAGAACGTTCAAAATGAATCATCGGATCACAAGTTATGGAATTAAAAGAAAACAGAACTAATGAAAAATCCCCAGGAGCGCCCAGCGGTACCAGAATTTCGCCCGGCGGTGCCCCTTCGCCTCTGCGTCGCCCGGTGCAGCAGCGGCGTAAAAACCCCCACCAAAACTTAAAAGAGTCAGCAGCATGACAAGCTGCGCCTCTAAGGTATCGCCCGGCGGAGCAGCGGCGCAACTCATGCGTCGCCCGGCGCCCATACCACCGCCCGGCAGTCTACACCAGAACCAGAAAAATCTGCTGTGTTTTTACACGGTTTCAAACCCCAAAAATCCCATTTTTTTTCAACCCAAATCAATTCCAGCAGTAAAATAAATATCGACGATTGTTCATAAACACAGTGTGATCATACAACGCAATTTATATCGATTTCTGACCGTGAAAACATTGATTTCTACTCGTTTACTCATTTTCGACCTATAACCGAAAAACTAGTATAACTTCCAATACACACATACATAATCATACACAAACATAGAATAACCGAGTTTTGCACCCTTACCCGATTAATCGTGTTTTCAAAAGTCGGTTGATTCAATTTCTTTCTCTCCAAGTTTTTCCCTCTTTTTCTTCTCTTCTCTTGTTTTCCTTATTTCTCTTTTTCTTCTTCTCTTTTTATTTATCTCTATTTTTCTCTCTATGTTTCTATTATATGGAAAACAAAATATCTAACCAAGCAAAAGACCAAAATACTCCTACACTCAAATATCTCGCAAACGCTCTCAAAACGCGATAAAACATAATAACGATGAAAAATAATATATTGCCAAATAAAAGTCAAGAATAAAATAATATAATAATAAAAATAATTAAAAATAATTATATCGACTCGATTAAATAAATCTAACAAAAACTGGGGCGTTACAAAGGACGCTGGATCATCAAGTGGTACAAAACGATATGGTGGTGCTTTCTCTAAGAAAAAAGAGCAAGATATTGGGAATATCCCTCTCGGAAAGCAAATGCGACGTTACCAACCAGTAGCAGCTGTAACTCCTGCTATCAATCCTGCGCCTGTTTCTACGTATCAACCTCAAGTTGCGCAGAGCCAACCTAATCAGCAAAGGACACAACAGCCTCTTCAGCAGGCTCATCCTCCATACAATAACAACCGTACAACGCGGCCACCAGGGTTCGAACCTATACCCATGTTGTACGTAGAACTATTTCCGTTACTGCTGGCTAAGGGGCACATCCAGACTAAGTCTCCTCTTACAGTACCGGAAAATCCACCTTTTTGGTTTAAAGCGGATCAGACCTGTCCTTACCATCAAGGAGGACCAGGGCATAACATCGAGAACTGTCTCAATTTTAAATCTGATGTGCAAAAGCTTGTTAGGAGCGGGGACTTATCTTTCAAAGATACGAATCCTAATGTTCTCACAAACCCGCTGCCTCAACATGAGAAAGCTATAGTTAATTTAATAGAGGGAGAGCCTAACAACGTCTATCAAATTCATGATGTACTCTTGCTAAGGGCCAATCTGGTCAGGATGCATTGTAGATAGAGTGGGTACAACCATGTGCCACCTCATAATTATCACCATTGTGATACCTGCTCTAAAAACAATCAGGGATGTTCTGTGGTGCAATCAGCTCTACAGGAATAATTAAATATCAGATGGATCCAAGAGCACCGAGTTCGTGGAGTTAACACGAACTATACGAATTTCAACATCATTCATAATCACGACATCCGTACAATGAATATCAACTTGGTGGCGATGCACTCCAGGCAAAACCAGTATCATAATCTGCCGCGGCACGATTACAATTCTTGTCTGACTTGCTCGGTAAACAAACAGGGATGCTCTTTTGTACAGGAGGCCCTCCAGCGTCAGATGGATCTAGGATGGATCCAGGACTACTATGATAGGAATCATTATCAGATCAACATGATTCAAATCTTCGATGTTCGTTTGATGAATACCAGCTTGGTAGAGTTACATGCCAGGCAAGTCCAACTTGGTTTTCTCATTTCTCACGATTATCTAAACTGTAAAGTATGCAGTGAGAGTAACTAAGGGTGTGCTCTCATTCAAAGAACTTTACAACATCTGTTAAACCACTCGTGGCTTCCAATCTATATGGATGAAGACACGCAGCAAATCAGTATTACCAATGGGAACCCTACTAGATATCAAAGTCAGGATATCCGATCTGTGGAAACTGACCTAGTGAGGTTACATTGTATTCAAAGTGGGCGTGGCCAAGTGCCACCACACAACTATGAACGTTGTAGAGTCTGTTTGGAAAGTAATCAAGGATGCTACCTTATGCGAGCAGCTCTTCAGGGCCAGGTGGATCGTAGAGAGATTCTCCCATACTCGGGTTCCGGACCAATCAACTGGACGCCGAACTACTTTGTTGATCAGATCAGAGACGTGGTTGTAATCTCTGACCCTGAGAGGAACAAGGATGTTTGTACCATCATCCCTCTACTGGACAAATCAAAGGTTCCCAACCGGGAACGGATCGAAATTACTTACGATGGTCAGAAAAATCAAAAGGTTCCCGTAGTTATCTATCTGTCAGGACCATTACCGTATGAATCAGCTAAGGCGATCCCTTACAAATACGGTGCAACAATAATTGAGAATGGAAAGGAAATTCTATTACCCTCCGTCATAAATATTGCAGACATCGGTCGAGTAGCACGGAGCGGTAGAATCTTCAACTGAGGAGTTGGAGAACTTAACAAAGAAAAGGAACTACAGGCGGAAGCTCCTGATCCACCAGTCGGTCAATCCAGTAATCTCAACCTTTCAAAAAACAATGATGAAATGCTGAAGCTCATCCAAAGGAGTGAATACAACATTGTTGATCAACTGTTACAAACTCCTTCAAAGATCTCGGTGCTATCACTTTTACTCAGTTTCGAAGCCTACAGAGAGGCTCTACAAAAAGTCTTAGAGCAGGCCTTTGTGGAACAGAATGTGTCAATACGGTAGTTCGATAGCATCATCTCTAACATCACTTCCTGCAACAACTTAGGATTCAGTGATGAGGATTTTCCAGAGGGGGGCAAAAGCCACAACATGGTTCTCAATATCACAGTCAACTGCCAGGACGATGCTCTAGCCAGCGTGCTGGTAGATACCGGATCGGCCATCAATGTTATGCCAAAGTCCACTCTAATGCGACTATCATTCAAAGGATCCCCGATGAGGGGCAGTGAGGTTATCGTCAAAGCATTTGATGGATCTCGTAAAACAGTTATCGACGAAGTTGACCTTCCAATAACTATCGGTCCTCACACTTTCCTAATCACTTTTCAGGTCATGGACGTCCGGGCAGCATACAGTTGTTTATTAGGAAGACCTTGGATACACCAGGCTGGGGCAGTCACTTCGACGCTGCACCAGAAACTGAAGTTCGTGAAGAACGATCAACTCGTCATAGTTTGTGGAGAGCAAGCCTTGCTCGTGAGTAACTTATCATCATCTACTTGTGTAGAACCCGACGAGGTTGTTGGGTCTCAGTTCCAAGCATTGTCGGTGAGCAATGAGAATCAATCAGAGAAAGGAACATCAATTTCCTCATACAAAGATGCTATCAAAGCGGTCAAGAGTACCGATACAAAAGGATGGGGACAACTTGCCATTCCCATTGATAACAAAACAAAGAAGGGTCTTGGTTTTTCTGTAACCTGTACCCAAACTGCTACCAACGATGAAAGTCTTCATCCCATTTAGGATTTATTCCACAGTGGAGGTTTCCTTCACCCAATGTCTCAAACAGTCCATACTATCAACGAGGAAGATTCCTCTGATATGGATAAGGAGTGGAAGTCCTATCTTAACAAGGACAGTTATATCTCTCAGGAAGAGGTGCCTACGCCATTTTGCTATCCCGCACAAAGTCCGAGATTTATACCCAGGTCAGATGCCAGAACAATATATGGAGATTGTGATCCGGAAGGATGTCGTGCTCCACCAAACTCATTAGAGGAGGACACTCTAATGAAGGGCAACTTTGACCACGACTACTATGGCCCAATGGATGGCCTGCCTATCTGGCAGTCGTATCCAGGAGACTTGGGGCAAGAGAATCAGCCAAACAACGAAAATCAGCTGAGCATCATTGAATCGAATACCTGCGTCCCCACCATGTCATGGGATCAACACTCAGGTCATTCAGAAAATATTCAATACGACGATGAATTGGCAAAGCTTGTCGGACTAGAATTCATCAACTATGCTTTTCCCGAGGTCAACGTCATCGAGAAAGATGACTCCTCCAGTTCCAAAGAAGTGTGGGACACCCTGGCACAACCAAGTGGAAAATACGACTTCTTGGTCAAGTACACTGCTCCTGAAAGCTCTCGTATCAGGTTCGAAGACATCCAGCCAACTGGATGGGGAGATACACCTGAGAGCACAAATACTATGCAAAATGTAACTGAGGAATCCTCCTATGACAACTTTGCCTGGGAGACAGATTCCAATGATCTTGTTCTGCCAAAAATCAGCGTTATTTCTGAAGACAAATCAAGGAAGGTTCCAGACTTTGTGATTCACCGAGGAGTTCGCCGCCAGTGGGTTGCTGTCGATGTTCCGAAGGTTGTTCATCAGTCAAAGTAATTGCCATCTTTGTTTTAACCTTTCACCTACCCAAGTGAAACAGATGTTTTGATAGGGCTCACTTTCTGTAAATTTCCCTCTTCGCTTTGCCCAAAGCGATAGAGTTTTGTTTTATAGGGCTGTAGTTTCAAGAATCGACTTGTTCATTAATACAATAACGTCGTTCTGTAATTTCCACATTAATTGCTATTTTCTCTTTTCGCTTTTCTCAGAAAATGGTAATCCTAAAAACAAACAAATAATAAAAACAAGCAGTTATAAAAAAATACACTGCACACACTCTTGCATTTCCTCTATTTCTTCTAAACACGAATCATCACGTCATGCAGATTGCTTGTTTTAAACCCAGTTGAAACATACGATCCGATGCCTTCTCCCAACTTTGAGTTCCCGGTATTTGGGGCTGAAGAAGAAGTTGACAACGAAATTCCAGAGGAGATCTCCCGATTACTCAGACAGGAGGAAAGGTCCATTGAACCTCACAAAGAGCCGTTGGAAACGGTAAACTTGGGTTCGGAAAAAGAGAAAAAAAAATCAGGATTGGGGCACTGCTTAGTCCAACTGCCAGAGAGGGTTTGATAAAGCTTCTCAGAGAATTTCCCAATGTATTCGCTAGGTCCTATCAGGATATGCCAGGGTTGGATACCAGCATCTTGGAACATCATCTACCATTGAGATCAGAATGTCCGCCAGTAAAACAAAGGTTGAGACGGACTCACCCGGACATGGCCATCAAAATCAAAGAGGAGGTACATAAACAGATTGATGCGGGCTTCCTTGCCACGTCAGAATATCCTCAATGGTTAGCCAACATTGTACCCGTTCCCAAAAAGGACGGAAAGGTCAGAATGTGTGTCGATTACAGAGATCTGAACAAGGCTAGTCCAAAGGACGACTTTCCTTTACCATACATTGACATGCTGGTAGAAAGTACAACAAAGTTCAAAGTCTTCTCCTTCATGGATGGATTCTCGGGCTATAATCAGATCAAAATGGCGCCGAAAGACATGGAGAAAACTTCGTTCATTACCCCATAGGGGACCTTTTGTTACAAGGTGATGATGTTCGGTTTGAAGAATGCCGGGGCAACCTATCAAAGGGCCATGACTACTCTTTTTCATGACATGATACACAAGGAAATCGAGGTATATATCGATGATATGATTGCAAAATCTAAGAAAGAAGAGGAGCATGTGACCCACCTGTCAAAACTATTCGAGCGGTTGAGAAAATACAAACTCCGCTTGAATCCCAATAAATGCACCTTTGGTGTCCGTTCAGGGAAACTCCTAGGGTTCATCGTCAGCCAGAAAGGAATTGAAATTGATCCTGACAAGGTCAAGGCCATTCGAGAAATGCCTTCTCCGAAAACTGAAAAACAAGTCAGAGGATTCCTGGGACGTTTGAACTACATCTCCAGATTCATTTTCCACATGACCGCGACATGTGCCCCAATTTTCAAACTACTAAAAAAGAACCAGGACTGCGTTTGGACGGAAGACTGTCAAACCGCCTTCAACAGTATTAATGAATACCTGTTGAATCTGTCGATTCTATCACCTCCAGTGGAAGGATGACCACTGATCATCTACTTAACAGTCTTGGAAGACTCCATGGGCTGTGTACTTGTCCAACAAGATGAAACCAAATGGAAAGAGTCTGCCATATACTATTTGAGCAAGAAGTTTACCGACTGCGAGACTCGGTATACGATGCTTGAGAAAACTTATTGTGCTTTGGCTTGGGCAGCCAAACGTCTTCGCCAGTACATGATTCATCACACTACTTGGTTGGTCTCCAAAATGGATCCAATCAAGTATGTCTTTGAGAAACCTGCTCTCACGGGAAGAATTTCCCGTTGGCAGATGTTGTTATCAGAATATGACATAGAATACCACGCTCAAAAAGTCGTTAAAGGAAGTATTTTAGCCGATCATTTGGCTCATCAACCGATTGACGAGCAGGAACCAATCAGGTTTGACTTCCCAGACGAAGATGTCATGTATTTGAAAATGAAAGACTGCGATGAACCGCTACCCAGTGAAGGGCCAGAACCAGGTTCCCAATGGGGATTAATCTTTGACGGAGCAGTTAATCATTACGGAAACGGAATTGGGGCAATCATTGTTACCCCTCAGGGTACCCACATTCCTTTCACCACCAGATTGACATTCAAGTGTACAAACAATGAGGCTGAATACGAAGCTTGTATCATGGGTCTCGAAGAGGCGATTGATTTAAGGATCAAGAACTTGGACGTATATGGCGACTCAGCCCTGGTTATCAATCAGATTAAAGGAGATTGGAACACATACCAATCAGGATTGATTCCTTACAAAGATTACGCAAGAAGGTTGCTACCTTTCTTCAACAGAATCGAGTTTCATCACATCCCTCGTGATGAGAATCACATGGCTAATGCCTTAGCCACTCTCTCTTCCATGATTAGTGTAGGTCAATGGAATGACCTACCTAAGATCGACATAATGCGCCTTGAACGACCTGCTTACATCTTCACGATTGAAGTAGTCATAGACGACAAACCTTAGTATCACGATATCAAATGCTTCCTTCAGAAACAGGAATACCCACCTGGGGCATCCAGGAAAGACAGAAAAACCCTCAGGAGGCTAGCAGGCAGTTTCTTCCTGAGCGGTGATACTCTCTATAAGAGAAATTTTGACATGGTCTTGCTCCGATGCGTAGACAGACCAGAGGCAAACATGCTGATAAAAGAAGTTCATGAAGGTTCCTTTGGCACTCATGCCAATGGACACACAATGGCGAGAAAAATTCTCAGAGCAGGGTACTATTGGTTGACCATGGAGTCTGATTGCTACAAGTACATGAGGAGGTGTCACAAGTGTCATATATACTCCGACAAAATCCATGTACCGCCAACACATCTTAAAGTTCTCTCTTCCCCTTGGCCTTTTTCCATATGGGGAATCGACATGATTGGCATGATTGAACCTAAAGCTTCGAACGGACATCGATTCATCCTTGTAGCCATTGATTACTTCACCAGGTGGGTCG
This sequence comes from Lathyrus tuberosus, assembly GCA_022829125.1. NCBI lineage: Eukaryota > Viridiplantae > Streptophyta > Magnoliopsida > Fabales > Fabaceae > Lathyrus > Lathyrus tuberosus. Next base: position 455,586 of record JALAZF010000574.1, on the reverse strand, counting down.
AAGCAGCGTCGTACGCTAATGTAACCCGACAAGTGGTGGTCCGCTTTATCAAAAACAATCTCATTTTCCGTTATGGTGTTCTGAGCCATATCATTACAGATAATGGATCTAACTTGAACAATAAGATGATGAAAGAGTTGTGCGCTGAGTTCAAGATCGAACACCATAACTCATCTCCCTACCGACCTAAGATGAACGGAGCGGTAGAAGCAGCTAACAAGAAAATCAAGAAGATTGTTCAAAAGATGGTTGTAACCTACAAAGATTGGCACGAGATGCTACCCTTTGCCCTTCATGGTTATCGAACATCTGTCCGCACTTCAACAGGGGCAACCCCTTTCTCTCTAGTATATGGCATGGAAGCAGTGCTCCCCATAGAAGTGGAGATCCCATCAATCAGGGTATGGATGGAAGCTAAGCTTATAGAAGCTGAATGGTGTCAAAGTCGACACGATGAACTAAATCTGATCGAAGAAAAACGAATCACGGCGTTATGCCATGGTCAGTTGTATCAGCAAAGAATGAAGAAGGCATTTGACAAAAAGGTTCGACCTCGTGTCTTCAGGAAAGGAGACCTCGTGCTCAAGAAGATACAATCATTTCTCACTGATTCTCGGGGAAAATGGACTCCGAATTATGACGGCCCCTATGTGATCAAGAAAGCTTTCTCAGGCGGCGCCTTGAGACTTGCAACCATGGATGGAGAGGAATTTTCCTACCCCACGAATGTTGATGTAGTCAAGAAATACTTCGCCTAAACTAAAAAAAAAGGTCTCGGTGGACTGAAAACCTGAAAAGGCGGTTCAGGCAAAAATTAGAGACATAATCAAAAAAATCATCCCGGTGGATTGGAAACATCACAGTACAATCCAGGCAAAAGTTAGGGATAATGGCAAGTAACTACGTCTGATCAGTTCAACTCCTCAGCAGTCATGCCATCCATCAGAAACTTCAGTCACGGTCATCTTCGACAGAAGCTCAGGATGCCCAGAATTCAAAGTTGGTAGAAGGATAGTGGTCGTTATGTTTCAACGTAGCCCTTTTCCCTGTAAATTACCATTTTCTAACTTTGTATATGCTCTCTGTGATCACGCGTTTGGCTGATCTACATCCTATTAATAAAATTTGAGCCCTAGTGCTTTTGTTTATAATTCTCATTTGTTTTAGCTTTACAGAACGACATTTTAACGTGATTAACGATTCTTGAAATAAAACAAAAACGAATTTACTTGTTAAACTTTTTCTGCTTTTAAAATAAAGATGGCAATTCTTTTAACTGTTGAACATCGAAAGAACGTCAAACGCTTCTCCAGAAGTAATCGAGCTTCAAAGTGCAGAATCAAAGTACTCCTTCTAAGCCAGTGCGCCTGAATGAATGATCAGTTGTATCAGATGCGACTTTCCCATCTGATACCCTCTGCCGAGTTCTCATCTCCTAAGCCCGATCAACGGTGTTCCCCGCAGGGACTATCTCTCCTAAGCAAGGCAGAATTGCTATCTTGAACCAGCGATATTTCTACATGCCCCACTGTGGCCGAGTATCCAGTCGTGTTCATCCGCTAGTTTGTATGTCACGTCAGTTTTGTCAGCATAAACATACATACATCATGCATTATTGATTTACATTCGCATTCATATTGCATCACTATCACTCTAGACGGTCTTATCCCCTAGTGATAACCGTCATCTCAATCGATTTGTCAAGTTCTTTCATCGTCAGGAAATGTCGCGTCTGAACTACCTCTCTCCTCCAGTTTATTTCTGGATTGAAGATGGCCTTTGACCACTTTGATAATTTGAACCTCTGAGAAACCAGAGGACCTTCAACAAATGTCACTCTTCGCCATTGAATATGATATTTTCGCTTTTTCGGATTAAGGAAAATCCACAGAGAAAGCCTCTTAATCAGAGATTCGACAGTACAGCAGTTTTTCACCGAAAAGACCGCTGATGAAAAGGTCATTGGCACCTCAAAATTGGATCACATCATATGGCATTTCTCCAGGAAGATCCCGAGAAAAGTATGACGTAATACCCAAGCGGAGGCAGTCTCTCAAGAGACTCGTTTTCCCCAGAAGAGTCGACAAATGGCGTCTCCAACAGAGAAGTTTGTGCAACTCTATAACTCAGACGACTGGGTTCCCCAACAAGTCTGACATCAAAACTTTTTCCGTCAAATGGCATCTCCCCAGGAAAATTCGGCGAGAAGTTTGACGAAAACCACTACACATAGTGTCCCTTATCAATAAAGTTTATTTACAAAAGAAACTAAGACCAGTTCCTTGGTAGGAAACCAGGATCGAGGGGAAGTTTATTTCAGAAACTGAGACCAGTTCCTTGGTAGGAAACCAGGATCGAGGGGAAGTTTATTTCAGAAACTGAGACCAGTTCCTTAGTAGGAAACCATGATCGAGGGGAAGTTTATTTCAGAAACTGAGACCAGTTCCTTGGTAGGAAACCAGGATCGAGGGGAAGTTTATTTTAGAAACTGAGACCAGTTCCTTGGTAGGAAACTAGGATCGAGGGGAAGTTTATTTCAGAAACTGAGACCAGTTCCTTGGTAGGAAACCAGGATCAAGGGGAAGTTTACCTTTTCTAAGCATCATTGCTTAGCAATAGAAGATGGACCGGCAAACTACCATTCATAACCACCATCAAAATTTCGGGTATTTCGATATTTAATCCTCTTGCACCCCGAATGCCCGAATACCTTCGCCATTCATACCTTCGGGTCCAAGAAGATTAAATAGGGGCATCTGTCATACCCCAAATTTTGACCACCAAGATTTCCCATCATTGTGAAAATCATCATCACAATATGGGTAAACCATCATACCTCAGCAGTCTCCCCAAAGATGGGTGAGCATCCACTACAATCAGAACTAGGGTTTCAAGCCCTCTTAGAGCTCTTAGACAAAGGATCAATCAAGAAATGATATGATCTTCAACTTGTCTAACTTCTCAGGCATCCACAAAGGATCAAGAGGGCTCCCACTTCAAGGATTAAGCACAAGGCTGCTCCCTTCCATGTGGATTAAGCCTCAAGAACGCCAGTGTCACCAAATTAGGGTTTTGGTCGACCAGGGCCTCCAGAAGGAAATTTTCCTCTGGGCATGAGCCAATGCTTCAAGGCATGACCTAAAATACCCCATGGGATCTCATGGACCCAAGCATCAAGTGAATTTTTCCTCAGGGGATGCATACATCAAAAAATCAAGAATTAGGGTTTCTTGACCTAATTCACCCCTAAGTTGACTTTTGGGACAAATCATGAGCCAAGACCTCAAGACATGATTTAAAGGTCTCCACCATACCACATTAATCCATTTGCAACAATGGATTGATCCAAGAAGCTTGAGCAACAATTCTCAATTTCATATGAACCACAGTTAGGGTTTCGCAAGAAAAGTCAACTGTAACTTTGACTTTTGACCAGGACATGCTCCCAAACCCTAGGACTTGATTCAATACACCCTAAAACACCTGAAATCAATCCATCAAGTTTGATTTAGGTCAAGGACTTGATTTCATAGAGGATCACATAGTTTAGAATTCATCTGACAAAAAGTCAACTGTGCACAAAAGTCAACTTTGACTTTTTGAGATTTTTCACAAAAATGGTATTTTAACCCTAAAATGATGTTAATGTATGATTTGAATCATCATTCATCAAGAAAAATCAAGAAAAGTTGGATAACTTGTAAAAGGGGTAACCATAAAAACTTAAAAAAATTTCTAAGTTATGGAACAAAGTGGCAAGGGTACCATTTTTGGAGGATCATAACTCCTAAACCACAAGGCCATTTTTCCCCATCCAAAGCTAGATTTGTAGCTCTCATTACCCTCTACAAAATCTTAGAACTGAACCCCTTCCAAATTCATCATGGATTTTAAGTTATGGGATGATCAAAATCAGAAAAAGTGAAAAAGTCACTTTTTTCCAACACTTAGTGAAATTTTCACTAAGTCAGAATCTGCCTTCACTTTTCTCCAAATGTAGGGGGATTTTTCACTTAGATCCAAAAGGTATCAAAACCAAATATGATCAAACAGTTGTTGTATCATATGAGGGCTTTCCAAAATGGTCAAGAACATCACCAAACTTCACTTGAGCCATGAGATATGACAATGGCAACATGCCTTACTGAAAACTGCCAAGGCTAGGCAGAATTTTGCACTTTTGCTCGATTTGGAAAAATCAGACAATTCCAAGCCTTGTCATCACTTTGAACACATCTGAGGATCAAATCTAAAGGGGACAAACACTGAGTCAAGCCTCCAAAGTCCTTGGAACAAGAAGTAGCATGCCAAACCTAGAATTGCCTAAAATAGGGACAAGACTCCAATTTTGGATTGGAGCATTTAATGGATGCACCAAGGTGGCATGGACTGAGCCATTTCCAACTGAATTCAGTCAAGACTTATCCAAGACCAAGGGAACCAGCAGCCTGTGTCCTAACATCTAGTCAATGGCTAGAGGAGACTTGGATTCTCATTGATCAACATTGGCCAAACCTATTCAGCAGTTGCCATTCACTATTCCTTGCAAAACAAACTTGCTTTACTATAAATAGAGCTCATTTATGATCAGTTTGAGTACACCAAAGCCATCAAATAGATGCTTTCCTCAAAATCTCTTCTTTCACTCCAATTTTGCCTTCTAAGGCAAGTCACTATCGGGTTTTGAGTTTGAGAGCTTTTCCAATCAAACCAATCACACACACACCTCACATGCATCACATAGAAGTGATCCAAACACTCACATAACATCTGGAACACCAAAATCACAAAATCACCAGCCATCTGCACAAGCCTTTGACAGATTTACAGTTGAGGTACCATCTCAAGTTCCAGATCATTTCAATCCACTCCAAGTATCCAGACACACTCCATGGCACCTAGGGAAGCTATCCACATCATTGGAACCTAGATGTAACACCTCTAACACAAAACACGATCACCGGCTGCAAGAGGTAAGCATGAGCTCTTCTAACTCTATGATCCATGCAATTTTTGCTGCACAATAATTTTGCCATATGTTCATAATCATGCATGGAATGTTTTCCCTCAATCAATTGCATTGTTTGAATCGTGTATGGAATTTTTGAACCTTCATGCAGAAATTAGGGTTCTTGAGGTTTCTCTTTGATTTCTTATTCCATGTTAAAAATAAATGAAATTAAAGACCATAGACATGATCGTGAGGTTAAAACGAGTAGATTGATATGTAGATTGCATGATATAATCAAGTATTCAGTGAGATTGGATAGAAAACATAAATATGCAAAAACAAAGGGTGGCGCGTGTTCTTGCCCTTGTTCTTGGCGCCATTTTTTGAAAATTTGAATATTTGAATTTTGTGATTTTATTTAATTGATTCAAAAATTAATTTCTCTCTGAGTTTTAATGATTTTGAGTTGATTCTTTTTTTAATAATTCACAAAAATGTTAAAATATTTTCTTTTCCCAAAAAATCCCAAAAATATTATTTATTTCATATAATTGATATTTTTGCAAAAAATTAATATTTTAATTGTTTTTAACATTTAAAATATTTTTTCCTTCTTGATTTTGCAAATTTTAATGATTTCTAATCATTTTGTAGGTCAAAACTTGATTTATGAAACATTAATCCAAGATCACAATTTGTTTTCCACATGTTAAACAATTTTGGTCATTTTAATTGAATTTTTTATTCAATTAAATTACATTTTGAAAACAAATTAGGGTTTTTGATTAATTCAACCCTCATCAAACTTATTCAAAACTCTCTGGGCCTCTAATAGAGTGTAATACCCAATCCTTTGTAAATACAAACCTATTTTGGGCCTCACTTATTGTACAAGTCCCGTTGTATTTCAAAAGTTCGGTGCGACTATCGCCCATTTAAAATAAACGATCATAGGCCTACCCTCATGTTATAAGCCCCATTTATTTTCTTCAAATAATTTTTGGGCCTCTATTAGAGTGTAAGACCCAACCCTTTTTGAAAACCAAACCTTTCTTGGGCCTCACTTATTGTATAAGACCCACCGCGTTTTCAAAAATCTCGACGCGATGGTCGTCTTTTCAAAATAAACCCTGGGCCTCTCCTTGAGCTGTAAGCCCCACCTCTTGTACAAAAACACATCTTGGGCCTCTAATAGAGTGTAAGACCTAATCCCCTTTTAACCAAAACAATTTTGGGCCTCAGACATTGTATAAATCCCCCTGCGTTAAAAGAAAAACCTCGGCGCGATCGCCAATTCAAAACAAAACATCTGGGCCTACCCTCGTGTTATAAGCCCCATTCTTTAAAAATAAATCTTGGGCCTCTTGAAAGAGTATAAGACCCATCCCCTTTGTACAAAAAACCTTTCTTGGGCCTCAGTCACTTGTATAAGTCCCTGTACAAAACGACAGTGCGATCACTGATAAACCTTGGGCCTCTCTTTGAGCTGTAATCCCCAACATCTTTTTAAAATAATTTCTCCTTTAATTTTGAATATACTGTTGTTTTCAATATTTCTTTGTTGAACAACTAACCAAACAGCATGGAAGCTCTACAACCGAGTAAGTGTTTACCTGCTTTCATTTACCCGCTTTCATATACATATAACTGTATTGTGGGGTTGTTTCACTGTAAGTCTTCTTTCATAAACTCATATCGACTGTGTAATACTAGTATAGATATTTAGAGTTTCCCCGGCAACTACGTCTAGCACTAAGCCTTGTTGACCGCTCTTAAATAGACAAAACTAGATCCCCCATATGAGCACCAGATACAGTCTTCTCTTCGGCTGTCACTCTTGGAAATTGTCAAAGAAACTCTACTCCCCAGAGATGATCTTTTCTCCGTGAATGGAATCTCTTGAGTTTCTTCCAAATTCTCGGACTTTCATGGCTTGATCTAGTCTCTATGAATAGCCTGTCTTGAACTTCTCGGGGTTTGGGGACCCACAGGCCTCCTAAAAGCATCCCCGCCTCCTCTTGGGCGTTGTACAAGGACTTGTCGGCTTCTTAGAAGTATTCACAGCGTCCTCTTAGGCTTCGTATAAGGATTTTTCCTCCGGGAATGATAGCCTCCTCTTGGGCTTCGTACAAATTGTCCCTCAGCTTCTTAAAAGTTTCCAGCCTCCTCTTGGGCTTCGTACAAATTGTCCCGACGACCTCCTAGAGGTATAGGAACATAAATTAGTCATCTCAATAGAATATTATTTCAAAGAGTCTAGATCCTACTACCACTGCTTCTTAAGCATAGTACAAAAGATAAAACTCTAGACTTGGACAGTCTCCATACCCTTCGGATTTCCCGTTTCCTTAAAGAACAGGAAATAACCCTGATCCTCTGATCAAACCCAAAGCACAGTCTTACCTTTAATCAGTCCTCATATAAGAACTGATTTTCTCTCCAACATATTGGACCTGTCACTCAACTGAAACAGTAACCCTAGCCTTCTCTTGGGCTTTGTAGAATGATTCTCCCTAGCGGAGCCAAAAACCATTTTAGCCTCCATCTCGGGCTTCGTACGAGATACAAAATCACTCTCTTGTTGAGTATAAAAACACTCTCTTGTTGAGTCACCCTTTTTTAGCCTCTATCTCGGGCTTCATACAAGATACAAAGACTCTCCTATTGAGTCAAACCCCTTTTAGCCTCTATCTCGGGCTTCGTACGAGATAAAAATCACTCTCTTGTTGAGTATAAAAGACTCTTTTGTCGGGTCAACCTCGTTTTAGCATCCATCTCGGGCTTTGTACGAGATACCAAAAGACTCTCTTGTTGAGTCCACATCTTTTAGCCTCCATCTCGGGCTTCGTACGAGATACAAAAACAATCCACTTTTACCCTCCGTCTTGGGCTTTGTACAAGACACATATAAAAGCGCTCCCTTGTTGAGTCAACCCTTTTAGCCTCTATCTCAGGCTTTGTACGAGACAGATACAAAAACTCCCTCTTGTTGGGCCATTAGCCTCCTCTTAGGCTTTGTATAAGGAAACCCCGGTTGAGTCAATCAACCTTTTAGCATCGATCTATGCCTCGTTCACAGTATACAAACATCAACAACTCCTTCATCTAATTGCTGTAAGCGGCAAGCCTCTGGATTATTTACATCCATGCCACTGTCCCTCTTTTAGCATGAGAAATTCCTAAGGAAAGATGGCATTGCTCTACACTGAGTTAAAGTCTTCTCCTTCAGGTTAAAATCCCCTATAAAGGAAATTATGGCATTGTCGGATTCACATATCCCGGTTAAAGTAATTTTCCTTTATAAACAGTCACCCAGCAGTTGTGGCAAACCTCCCCTTTAGAGATGACAAGTTCTCTCTTAAGTCAAGACCCTTCAGCTTCATATCTTGGGCTTTGAACAAGATACAAATAAACCCTTCAGCTTCACATCTTGGGCTTTGAACAAGATACAAATCACCTTTAGCTTCACGTCTTGGGCTTTGAACAAGACACCAAAACAACCATTTCCTCCCTATAGAATAAGAGGAACTACGATCGCTCTGATTTCCCTGTTTCGGTAAACGGGAATACGTAGGCATAAGATTGAAAGAGAAAATCTTAGCGAGCACACTAATCCAAAACACCAAATCCCATACCTTCATACAGTATCAGTCCTAACAAATTCCCCATAAACATTCCCAGTGTTTCATTCTAAACAAAGTAAGAAGAAAGAGGCCCCATTACCATATAGCATCCATAACCTAACAGACCATTGTTTAAACTCAGTATGCAAGCAGGGTTAATTGGAGACATCTATTTCCCTTCCTTAGTCAGCTCACAATAGGATAAAAAATGAATCGACCTGTAGTAACCCCAGAGCGACAATGCTTAAGAACCACGTCCCAAAATCGCTCGCTACAAGTCCCACATTGCTTATTTTTTTGAATGAAGAGAGTTCAAGGCTATATATAGGATACAATTTCTTTGAAGTCTCACATCGCTTAGTTCTGTGAATGAAGAGAGAATCCAAGGCTATATATAAGATTTAAGTTCTTCATTCCAAGATGCACCAGTCAAAAGCACTTTAAACTTGTATGTGACTTTCTTTATTCTCTTATACTCTTGTGTTAGTGTGTTGTGAGATGTAGTTAAATATTTATTTTGGAGAGTGTGGGTGTATTTGTGAGTGCTAAGTATTGCTAACTACAAATTCAACCGAGTATTGAATGATGTCAAACAAGGAATAAGGTAGTTTGTCGTAGTGCTCTTGTATATTAGACGGTGTCAACCTACATTTAGATGCTCATTTATCCCCTTAGCTTTAGGATGCATAAAAAGAGTCTTTGAACAAGTTTGATAGATCTTAGGCATATCATGCACATCAAAAATCAAGTTTGTGTGTCAAAACAATAGCATAAGCCGACTTATATGTGATCAGGCCGACCATTGGAAGCCTCAGCTTCAGTATAGGCCGGCATATCCATGTTTCAGGCCGACTCCTACGCGCCAAGAACGAAGCCTGTAAATTCTGCCCACAGGCTGCATTTTAGGTCGCCTCACAGGCCAGCTTGAACCCCTTTCATAGGCCGACCTATCCAAGTTAAAACTTGAAAAAATCTTTTTGCATCTTATTTTTCTTACATCATTTTGCCCATTTTCTTCACATACCTATATATACTCATACACACATCTTTTTCTAGGCAAGATTTCCTAGTGAATAAAACCTAAATGAAACCAGGTTACAAATTGCCCATCATCTTTATCCCTTCTTCTATGCATACACACAATTGAACTACACATAATCATTTTTCGATTGGGTGACCATCTAGATTAGGGTTGATAACGTCTAATTAGGTTTGGTGTAACTGAGGATATTGGGTTGAGGGCTTTGTGTGTTTCAAATAAGAAAACCAAGGTGGGATTTTCCTTCAAGATCGAGTTGATTTGAAGGTTTTGGACGAGATCACGTCAACACATATTTGACTGAGTGAAAGCCTTGGGACAATGTGGTTTCCTAACAAGGGAGTAACGCGAGACAATAAATTGTGATCAGGAACCTCGAGTTTCAACAAGTTGCGTGCTCGGGATAATCAGAGGATTGTAGCCGCATTGTTGGTCACTTGATCAAGCTTTGATCAAGGGTTTGGAGGTGGAAGAATCAACATAATATAAATGGATTTTTTGGGTTTGCATTTTTCATCTCTTGTATAAACATTTTTGCAAAGAAAAGGTTAATAACATTATCTCATTTCGATTTTGAATTGAGGGAAGACGTACCCATAGCGAGGCCCACTAAGGAACTGCCTAAATAAATATTGGTCTCTCTCTCTCTCTTTTATCTTTTTATCTCTGTTATTGTTGATTACGTAAATTATCGAGTTCGTCGTTGTTTGATCAGTTCGATTGGAAATTGTTTTCTACTATCTTTTCAAGGCGTTGTTGTTGATATAATCAAAATCACTTTGATTGTGATAGGTTTTAACATCAATAAAACAAACTATATTTCCAATTTTTATCGATCACACATCAAGTGTTCGATAAATTATTTGTGTGTATTTTGTTTGTGTTTTGGTTCATTGGATATACGAGTTACGATTAGCATTGCATTTAATTGATTCGTAGCTTGATCATTGCTGAACATTTACGTTCGTTATCACTCTGTTTGGTTTGTGATACGTATATTGCTTTTCGATAGTAGGTTCGGTTAGACGATTTGATCTGGGTCGTTTTTCCGCTGCACCATTTAAAAAAACAGATTTTTGCCAAAAGCTTTTTGTTGTAAAATTTGTGATCTATTGACCACCCTCTAGATCGAAGCCTATCGTCTAACACGTGGCATCAAGAGCTCTACTTCATTCCGTGCTTAAGATATATTTCTTAGAAGAATGGTTACCGAACCTAAGGGTGCGTTCAATAGAGCAAAAGTTTTCACCGGCAAAAATTATGGCTATTGGAAAGCACTTATGCGTATTCGTATCAATTCCATTGACAAAGGTATTTGGGATGCTATCCAAAATGGTCCAAATGAAATAACTATGACCAATGAAGATGGTGTCACAATACCTAAACTGGAAGCACGATGGGATGATAATGATAGAAAATTGTGGTCACATGATTGGAAAGCAAAAAAAATTCTCACTTCCGCCTTGGAAGTTGATGAGTTTTATCGCGTTTCTCATTGTGAGAACGCCAAAGCTATGTGGGACGCATTAGAGATTGCCCATGAGGGTACTGTAGCGGTAAAAATTGTGAGTGTAAGCTATTGATTAACTTAACTCAAAAAGCAAGAGTCGCGACCGCACTTTTATTTTATCCAAAAAAGGAAAGGAAAAAGAGCGAACAAAACCTAAGGCGTTCTAAAAAACAAGAACAAACAGAGAATGGGCAAGGGGGTTGGTTAAGTTAAGGGAATGTATTAGCACCCAAAACGTCTATAGTACCCTATAGGAACCCTTTGAAATATCTACCGCTTTTGGTCTGAAAATGGTGTGCCTGAAAAGAGATTGAGGAGATGAGAAGAGAAATATTTTTTTAGACTTTTGTGTTTGGAGAGACTTATCGCCTCATGCCTACGTACCCGCGATGTGCAATGTAGGATCAAAACCTCGTAGTTCGTGGTACAAAGAACAAACATATGTTTGTTATGGTTGATTTTAAATGTAAAGACAAGTCGTCATTTCCAAGCGAATAATTCCGCTTAAAGAAATGAATCATGTCTAATTCTTTTTGAAAAGTTTAAAAGAAAAAGTGCATAAAAGCACAAAAAAGTTTAGATGAGTTTTTGTATTTTTTATGTTTTTTTTTGAATTGGTCAAAGCATGATTAACATTAATTTATATTTATTAAAGAAAACAAAGTTTAAAAATCACTTGACCAAAATCAAGGTTTTTGTTATGAAAGCGGTTTTGAGTTTGAAAACAAGAAGGTTTTAAAAAAGAGAGGAGATTTTGAAAATTGAAGAAGGGGTGGAGAAGAAGTGACTATCCTAAAACATAAAGTAAAAGCTAAGGATAAGAAAGATCTAACCACAGGGAAAAGGTCCTAGTTTTAAGTCCAAGGATCCAAGAATAGCATTGAAGTCCAAGGTCTAGGTACAAGATTCCATGTCCATTTCAAAGGATAGTAACCATAGTCCAAGATTAGAAGCACAAGTTTTTTAGAGGTTTTGGCCTTTATTAATATTTTTGGTCCAAGTGGACAAAGAGAAAAATGCATAAGCATAAACATGTGTCCAATGGACAAAGGAAAAATTGCGGAAGCATAAACATGTGTCCAACAGACAAAGGAAAAATATGCGGAAGCATAAACATGTGTCCAACGGACAAAGGAAAAATTGCATAAAATTAAAAGAGAGATAGGGAGCGAGAAGGAAACATAAAAAAGTTAGAAGTTAGTGGTTAGTAGCACAAGGCTCTAGTGCCATAAGCCTTCACCAATTATTCCGTTTCGCGTTTCGAACTATAGTGATTAAAAAAGGCACTTAGGCCAAGATTGATGAACTTGACAGAAGATTGGTAGAACCAAAGCCTCTACAACGCCAAGTTTTAAAGGTTATGGACCTAATGCAATAAATTAATCAACATTGGGTTGACGCGACCAATCAAGGTTCGGACCACGAAAGTTCAAATTCCGAATTGGATAAAGAGGGACAAATGTTGCGCTATGTTAAGCAATCGCCGAGTAATTTACGGAGTAATTACCCTACAATGAGGTCGGTCAATAGATATTTGTGCTAATGCATGCTAGATGAACAATATGTAAATCGTCATCCGAAAACAATACCGCATGAAAAGAACATAGGTAACGATCTAGTCTTGATCAAGAATTCAACAGAGAAATTCTAAGATCCAAAAGACTTTCATCGATCAAAATAAAAAAGGAGAAATAGATGAAGAGAAATGCCAAATTGAATTACAAATTGAAGAACCTTTCTTCTTCAAGTTCAATCACCTTTAATTGATAGGCTTAAGTGTGAAAACATATCACTAATTCAAAGCACCTCAAATGAATTCAACAATTAATTTAAAGATAAATTTGAACTAATGAATGTTTAATTACTTTAACCATATCCAAAGTCCATTGAAATTGAAGAGAAATTAATCTCAACAATGTATTTCAAGGCCAAAATAAGAAGAAAGGGGAAGAAAAAGGAGGAAAAGCCAAAACAGTCCCAAAAATTGGTGTAAAACACCATTCTGTTCAGTGTGAATCGATTGCACCAGTGTGCGAATCGATTGCACACTGACACATTGCAAAAACAAGGCAAAAAATAGCACTGTGCAATCTATTGCACGAAAATACAAATCGATTGCACCCTGCCGTGACAGCAAAAATTGAGCAAAATTCAGCATGATTATGATCTAAAATTTTCTTCAAACACCTCATGATCATGGAATCAAAAGTGCACGAAAATTCAAAGCAAATGAAAAAAAATACCAGTAATTAAACAAAATTACAAGATCCAAATGATCAAGTAACAAGCACCACCAAAGATCTACATTATGGAAGGTGAAATTGAAGCTTTGACAATTGTGAAAGATGAATTACCACTTCAAATCTGAAAATTCCTTCAAATTGCTTCAAGATACAAACTCCAAAGCCTTTATCTATGAGAATTGATAAAGAAAACAAGTTTGGATGAAGGTTTAGCTCAAAGTTGAACAAGATTCAATGTGAATTCTTGTTAACTTTCAAGAGAAGAAAAGTGAGCTTTGAGTGAATTCTGTGGTTTAGGAGAGAAATTGCAAGAGGTTTGTTGGCTATCAAAAGCTTCAAGAGAAATTTTATCTAGGTGAATTTGGCTCTCAAAAGCTTGTGAAATAAAGCCTCTATTTATAGAATTTAGGCTTGGGAATTTGGTGGTTTGGAATTAGGATTGGAAGATCAAAATTATGATTGGAATTCAAATTTGGAGGGAAATCACAAAAGAGTGGTGATTAGTGGAGGTACATGGTGGAGAATGATCAAAATGATGTAGGGGAATTAAAATGAGGTGATCTAGAATATTCCACATGTGATCAATGGTCAAGATTGGTGCCAAATGCTTCAAAACTTGAAAAATTGCTGATTTTAGCCAATTATGTCTTCGTGCAATCGATTGCACTGTAGCGCGAATAGATTGCACTGCTGAAAATTTCAAAATCTAGGTAAAAACTGTAGGGTGCAATCAATTGGACCATTAGTGCAATCGATTGCACAGTTGAAGATCTTCAAAAATGCCATTCTTGCTATATTGTGCTGGATCTTGGCTCGATTCTCTTGTTTATCAAAGAAGGCATGGAAATAAACATATGAACCTTGGAGTCTCTTGAATAAAAATCAATTAAATCTTGGAAACTCTTGATCAGATAATTTTTGAATTAATTGCGGATCAACTTTGACTTTGTTCAGATGAAGTTCATTCGAGCTGCGGGGCTGTTGTTTTGGTATTTTTAACCTGTTATTCCCCTAAAAATGTTAGTGAAATAAAACAAAATATTTTTTGGATTTTAATTAATGGTTAGTACAGATAAACAAATTAAGCAATAAAATAACTAACAAACACACACATACTCAAAGATCCCTGCAAGGCACAATCCTACAAAAGAGGGAACCAATGTGTGATCTTGTTTGTGGTATGAAATGCAAAAAAACATGCGGGATCTTAGGGGTAAAAATTAGGGTATTACAGTTGGCCCTATTTAAGTTTCTTCTATATGGAGATAAGAAGATTGACATATTTGTCTCGACGAGATAGAAGAGACTTAAATATAATAAGAAACCCAATTTTTTGGCCCTAAGAGACCACACCATGATATGATCATGCAGATGATATGCAGACACAAGACCTCTGTAGGGAGAATACGCCACAGGAGACAAACAAAAGCCGGAGAGCAAAGAGAAAAGACTCCGCAGGGGAACCAAAGAGGGAAAGCACATCCCAACATTGGAGGAAACAAATCTCCGCTGGGGGAAGAATAAAGAGAGAATAAGATTTCACCGAGGAAAAATACCAACGCCAAAAGTAAAAGAGGGATAACATCGTCCCAACATGGAGAGAAAAATCTCCGCTGGGGAAAAGATCGTCCAATACCAGACATCTGGTAATATCATGATCAAAAGGAACGATTGCCAATTACCAACCAAGTGATAGCTACAACAAGGCAGTCAATCAAAAGGATATGAGAAGAATTACGTACTACCAACAAAGGGTAGGGCGACAAAGGTAACGATCTCACAAAAGGGGTACGAGAAGTATCACCTACTACCAACAAAGGGTAGGACGACAAAGGTAATAATCTCAAAAAGGAGTACGAGAAGTATCACCTACTACTTACAAAGGGCAGGACGACAAAGGTAATAATCTCAAAAAGGGGTACGAGAAGTATCACCTACTACCAACAAAGGGCAGCACGACAAAGGTAATAATCTCAAAAAGGGGAAAGGATTACCAGCTATCAACCAAGTGACAACTATAATAGGGTAACCAAACCGGGCTATATTACCAACTACCAACTAAAGGGCAGGACGACAAAGGTAATAAGCCAGCTACATCACCTACTACTAACTAAATGGGCAAGACGACAAAGGTGATAAGCTTCTATTGCCAAAGCAAGGGACCAAAATTCAATCCGGGAATAAACCAGAGAGAAACGGTCAAATAAGACTCATCTCGAGGAAGAAATATCTCAACTGGGGATAACTGTATATGGAAATAAACCATAACACAACAAGGATATAACTCAACAGGGAAGACTTAACACAGTAAGGCTCCACTGGGGAAAATCAATACCTCAACAATGAATTATCTCTAGCATACCAAAGAGACTAACCATCCATCAGAGTAGAAAACCTCAACAACAAACTGTCCCGTCTAACCGAAGAGACTTACCATTCATTGGAGTAGCAAAATCTCAACAACGAACTGTCCCGTCTAACCGAAGAGACTTACCATTCATTGGAGTAGTAAAATCTCAACAACGAACTGTCCCGTCTGACCGACGAGACTTACCATTCATCGGGAATACTTTCTACCAAGATTTTTTTTGAGAAATGTGTCAACCATCAAAATTTTTTTGAGGAATCTATTTTCCAAGATCAACCAGAGAACCTTCAAATGAAACACCTTCTGCTGAGATTTTATATGTAATTCCTACTGCCGAGGAATAATCGAAAACATGCCTGCTGCCGAGGCTTTTCTGAAAAATCTTTTAGGGATTCTACTGCCGAGATCCTAAAAAGAAAATACCTTCTGCCGAGGTTGCTGTAATCCTTTTTTTGAAATTATCCGAGAAATCTACTGCCGAGATTCTTGGAAAGAAAATACCTTTTGCCGAGGCTTGTTGCAAATTCTATTTTAAAACTCACTGGAGAATCTATTGCCGAGATTCTTGGAAAGAAAATACCTTCTGCTGAGGCTTATTGTAAATTCTATTTTAAAACTCACTGGAGAATCTACTGCCGAGATCAACCAAAGAAATCTGAAATAAAGCCACCTTCTGCCGAGGTTTGCTGGAAATCTTTTGAAAATATCCAAGAAATCTACTGTCGAGATTCTTGGAAAGAAAATACCTTCTGTCGAGGTCAATTGGAAATCTTCTGCCGAGATTTGCCAGGAACTAGGAATCAATAACTCTTCCAGGGATCTTCACAGGAGATATGGGCAAATTAGATCACGCAACAGACTTCTCAAATAAAGAGACAACCATCTGTTGGAAATTCACAATAAACTTCTCTGACAGGAACAACCTGAGGGATACCATTTGATGGAAAAGATAACGTCTGATAACCGAAGACACACAAGTTTCTCAAATAAAGAGGATAATGTTTGTTGTCATGCAATGGATTCCAAAAGAGTGTTGTCACAACCCTGCTGGAGAAACAAAATCGTCATCTTCTGATGGTAATCACAAACAGATCGTCTGTTGAGGAATACAAAATCCTCAAAGGTACAAAATAAATGCACTCCCAATCATCTAGGTTACACAACCTAGAGAGTTTCAAAGTAGTCACCGTCGGAGACCAAAGTTTAATCCAGGAACAAACTGGAGAGAAACGGTCAAACAAGACTCATCCCAAGGAGGAAATAACTCAACTGGGGATTGGTACCATCCAGATAATGAACTGGGAAGGAAAACTGAAGCAGAACTTTCCACGAGGAATAAACTTAGTGGGGAATTAGAAAGGATAAATGTTTTCTGCTTAGGGTCAACACTCTAATGGAGAGAGGACACACACGCACTCTGTGGATGATAACGACATCAGAGAGCGGAGAAGCACTAAAACAGATGCAAAATGCACAATGCAACAACAATATGCTATGCACAACAAATGAATGTGCATCCAATGCGTATGAGTATGAATATGCTGACAAAACAGACATAAGGATAAGCAGAGGGTGGAAGAACACCACAACTCAGCTGAATACTCGGCTAATCTTAACAAGATAGAGATACCAAAAGAGATCCTGTCAAGGAGTACACACAAAGCAAACCCTAATGGGGATATCAACCAATTGGGGGAATAAGAAGTTAACATTACTCTTTGCTTGGGGAGTGATCAAAGTAATCACAACGAGAGGTAAAACTCTGCGCGAGGATTCCACATCAAGGGGAAACATCACCCCAAAGCTTCACAAATGCTTGATCATAACCTGGCTGGAGAATAGAATCATACTCAGCTGGGGAAATCTGAATCAAGACTTAGCCGGAGGAATACCCAAAATAGTACTTGGACGGGAAATACCCAAACTGGCGCTCAATTGGGGAATAATGGATTTCAAGAGTCCAACACCTCACAACAATCTTGAGGGAATCCATCATCTGATTAACAACTTGATTATATCCATAAGAATAAATCTGCTTATGTGCGTTGAATTCACCATTTAACTTTTGCCCTAGACTGCATGGTCTACAAAGGATTTTACACCAAAAGGAAACTTTGTACCATAACAACTTAAGATAATTTGTCCCAGTGTCTTCAAACTCTGAGAGATTCGTCGAATCTTGACGTAACTGCCCCAGATTAACTGAACTTGGCATATTCTTCAATCAATAGAGTCTTTCAGCTTTGCCCCATGTGAAAGCATCAACTGGGAAAACAAGTTTGCTCATACTCAACAAAGCCTTCAGGCAACATGCCCCCTGGATAGGGTCATTCTTGAAATGATTTACCAATTGCTCATCAGAGTTTCAGGCCTCAAAAGATTAAACTCATCACTGATGCTCAAATGTAAGCTTCTATGATGTCAAACAAATGTATGCAAGCAGAAAAATGTTAATTTTGAGAATGATAATTCTAATGCAACACATATGTTAATCTTGAAGTTTTTATTGAAAAGATGTTGCAAAACCTTGTGAACGAATCACTAGCTAAGACACGACATTGATTTTTGAATGCATATGCAATACCAACAGAGATCTTTTAGCACAAATCATGGGAGTCAGGAACGCTATCTCGTTTGGAGTATGCTCTCAAAATAAACCCTACTTCAATTAGGTCTTTTGAGGGTTATAACATGGTCTGGTTCACGATTTTCAGAAAAAAGGATTTTTAGGCTCAAAATTTATTTGTACCCACCCATTCTCCGTGATGTTCTTCAGTCATATATTCAGCTAATTGACACAAATGTTCATCTTTAAAAAGATTACTGAAACTGATGGTTTAAGAACCAATGAGGTTATTTGGGGATAACAGTCACCCTTTTTGTCCTTCGACTTGGTAGTCACACAAAGATTTATTCTTTTGATGAGAATTTTTCTTTTCGCATTTTTCATTCTTTTTATTTTTCCCTAACTTTTGCCTGGACTGATTGTTTTTTGAATTTTTGATGTCCAGTGGGATGCCCCGATTTTTGCCTAAGTCACTTGTTTTCAATTTTTCGACTTAGCGGGCTTTTATTTTTTTCTTTTGAACAAATCATGTGACATTGGTATATTTGAAAGGGTTATGAATGCCTCTTTCTTTCATGGATGAGAAATAACCACTGTGGTTTCCTTTGGTGCACACTCCTTTTGAAGTTTGGACACTTGGTCAAATTAACTGAAGACTACCCTGCCCCAAGGTTAAATGTGAGGGTTTTTTCATTTATAAAAGAAACTCCTACTTCAAGGCTCAAAGGGGTTTACAAGGGATTATCTTCCTTATATCTCCGGTGTTTGGGAATTTGAAACAATGCCTTACATCATCAGCAGGGTCTTATTCAAAAGCATATAACCAGAGATTTTGCGTTTTCACTTCATCATCCTCCCTCCAAGAGTTTAATCAAGAAGTTGGTATTGCAAATGCAGAAAACAAATTATGAGCGAATGCGAATGGATCACTTCAAGATAAACATACTCATTGCATTAAGATTAATACTCAAAATCAAACAAACTTCTACATGCAAACAAAGCAATAACAATCATAAAAGATTACAAATGAAAATGCAGTAAATGAACTAAAGATCTGAGGAAACAGTGTCAACTTGAGCTTGAAAGAACATTATCAACTTTCTTGGGAGACACAGAAGCAAACATACAACCACTGTGGGTCACTCTACTAATATCAGCATAAAGGCGTTCCATTCATAAATGTGCTTCCTTCCTTGAAGGTCAACACCTCATCGTCAATCATCTCTGTCACAGGGTGGACATTCTGAGGATTTGGCATATACCTCGAAAATCGAGAATCTTTTTCAACAACTTGACCAACCAGATCATTTTGCACAGGTCGGGATCGAGTAGGAACATCCACTTGTGAAACATCGTCGTCCAGAGGAGAATCATACATCGGATTGGTCATCACTGTAAAGCCTGACATGAGATCATTATCTTTTGTTCTCTCCATGTTCCTTCAGTAACTACCTCAGACTTGGTACGAATGCTAGAAAATCAGCTGACTGGTGCAAGGACAGAAGGACAAATGAGTCTGTGTTTAGGGAAGTGCATGTATACAAATGATGAATGCAAATCTTATATTTTATGTTTTCAGGAAATCAACCCGATTATTACAAACATAGGAATCATCAAGTATATGAGTATCACAACTTTTATTCAAAACTTTTGCCAAAAGGACATTTGCCTTGTCCATATTTGCAATAGTCTTAGTTGTTTTCCTTGAAAACGGCTGAGAAGATGAATGTATGGATGCATGGATGCAACAACCACAAACAAGATCACACAAAGCACACGGGTCAAGGTTCAAGTCACGAGCATGAAGCCAAGGGTAAGAACCAATCCCACAAAGGTGTGTACTAAGGTTTTTTCTTCATTGTACCTGCAGAAAACCAGAGGTTCTAACAGAGTGCCCAGGGTCCATAATCCACTATCAGACACACCAACGCACCGATTTACTTAGAAGTTGGTAGTTATCCTCAAGGGGATCTAACCTGAGTGTGGCATCGCGTAACAGCTAAGTCGGATTTGCATCCTTATAGCTTCCGCGCCACGATCCTAAAAAGGCTAAGATGGGTTAAGGGTTACTACGGTCCTCAGTGTTATAGGCTTCTATGGACAAAAGTAATGCCTTCAACGATCGCTCGATCGACATCAGTAATCCCAAAGAGGCAACCACCAAGTGGATAGATTCTCAAGTTCTGCTTTTTCGGGATTCGACTCCCTCAAAGCTCCCTTGACTATACCATCCTCCTATCTTAAAGTACACTCTGGTCTGGGTATAGGACATATCTCATACACAGAGGAACTCCCAAACAGAACAAACAAATAACAAGCAAATCAGACAAAAATTAGTAAATAAATCAAAGTAGGCTAAACCCCTCAAGGGAGAAACAATTCCCCAGCAAAGTCGCCACTTTTCTGTGGAGGTAAAAATTGTGAGTGTAAGCTATTGATTAACTTAACTCAAAAAGCAAGAGTCGCCACCGCACTTTTATTTTATCCAAAAAAGGAAAGGAAAAAGAGTGAACAAAACCTAAGGAGTTCTAAAAAACAAGAACAAACAGAGAATGGGTAAGGTGGTTGGTTACGTTAAGGGAAGGTATTAACGCCCAAAACGTCTATAATACCATATAGGAACCCTTTGAAATATCTACCGCTTTTGGTCTGAAAATGGTTTGCTTGAAAAGAAATTGAGAAGATGAGAAGAGAAATATTTTTTTAGATTTTTGTGTTTGGAGAGACTTATCGCCTCATGCCTACGTACCCAAGATGTGCAATGTAGGATCAAAACCTCGTAGTTCGTGGTACAAAGAACAAAAATATGTTTGTTATGGTTGATTTTAAATGTAAAGACAAGTCGTCATTTCCAAGCGAATAATTCCGCTTAAAGAAATGAATCATGTCTAATTCTTTTTGAAAAGTTTATAAGAAAAAGTGCATAAAAGCACAAAAAAGTTTAGATGAGCTTTTGTATTTTTTATGTTTTTTTTTAAATGGTCAAAGCATGATTAACATTGATTGACTTTTATTAAAGAAAACAAAGTTTAAAAATCACTTGACCAAAATCAAGGTTTTTGTTATGAAAGCGGTTTTGAGTTTGAAAACAAGAAGGATTTGAAAAAGAGAGGAGATTTTGAAAATTGAAGAAGGGGTGGAGAAGAAGTGACTATCCTAAAGCATAAAGTAAAAGCTAAGGATAAGAAAGATCTAACCACAAATGTAGCTATCTTCACCATAAACCAAACAAAAGCACAAGGCTTCAAAGTCTTCAAACCATAATTCCAAAGCACAGGGAAAAGGTCCTAGTTCTAAGTCCAAGGATCCAAGAATAGCATTGAAGTCCAAGGTCTAGGTACAAGATTCCATGTCCATTGCAAAGCATAGTAACCATAGTCCAAGATTAGAAGCACAAGTTTTTTAGAGGTTTTGGCCTTTATTAATATTTTTGGTCCAAGTGGACAAAGAGAAAAAGGCATAAGCATAAACATGTGTCCAACGGACAAAGGAAAAATTACGGAAGCATAAACATGTGTCCAACGGACAAAGGAAAAATATGCGGAAGCATAAACATATGTCCAACGGACAAAGGAAAAATTGCATAAAAGTAAAAGAGAGATAGGGAGCGAGAAGGAAACATAAAAAAGTTAGAAGTTAGTGGTTAGTAGCACAAGGCTCTAGTGCCATAAGCCTTCACCAATTATTCTATTTCGCGTTTTGAACTATAGTGATTAAACAATGCACTTAGGCCAAGATTGATGAACTTGACAGAAGATTGGTAGAACCAAAGCCTCTACAACGCCAAGTCTCAAAGGTTATGGACCTAATGCAAAAAATTAATCAACATTGGGTTGACGCGACCAATCAAGGTTCGGACCACGAAAGTTCAAATTCCGAATTGGATAAAAAGGGACAAATGTTGCGCTATGTTAAGAAATCGCCAAGTAATTTACGGAGTAATTACCCTACAATGAGGCTGGTCAATAGATCTTTTTGCTAATGCGTGCTAGATGAACGATATGTAAGTCGTCATCCAAACGCAATACCGCACGAAAAGAACATAGGTAACGATCTAGTCTTGATCAAGAATTCAACAAAGAAATTCTAAGATCCAAAAGACTTTCATAGATCAAAATAAAAAAGGGGAAATAGATGAAGAGAAATGCCAAATTGAATTACAAAGTCAAGAACCTTTCTTCTTCAAGTTCAATCACCTTTAATTGATAGGTTTAAGTGTGAAAACATATCACTAATTCAAAGCACCTCAAATGAATTCAACAATTCATTTAAAGATAGATTTGAACTAATGAATGTTTAATTACTTTAACCATACCCAAAGTCCATTAAAATTGAAGAGAAATTAATCTCAACAATGTATTTCAAGGCCAAAATAAGAAGAAGGGGGAAGAAAAAGAAAGAAAAGCCAAAACAGTCTCAAAAATTGGTGAAAAACACCATTCTGTTCAGTGCGAATCGATTGCACCAGTGTGCGAATAATCGATTACACACTGACAGATTGCAAAATCAAGGCAAAAAACAGCACTGTGTAATATATTGCACGAAAATGCAAATCGATTGCACCCTGCTGTGACAACAAAAATTCAGCAAAATTCAGCATGATCATGATCTAAAATTTTCTTCAAACACCTCATGATCATGGAATCAAAAGTGAACGAAAATTCAAAGCAAATAACAACAAATACCAGTATTTAAACAAAATTACAAGATCCAGAGGATCAAGTAACAAGCACCACCAAAGATCTACATTATGGAAGGTGAAATTGAAGCTTCGACAATGGTGAAAGATGAATTACCACTTCAAATCTGAAAATTCCTTCAAATTGCTTCAAGATCCAAACTCCAAAGCCTTGATCTATGAGAATTGATAAAGAAAACAAGTTTGGATGAAGGTTTAGCTCAAAGTTGAACAAGATTCAATGTGAATTCTTGTTAACTTTCAAGAGAAGAAAAGTGAGCTTTGAGTGAATTTTGTGGTTGAGGAGAGAAATTGCAAGAGGTTTGTTGGCTATTAAAAGCTTCAAGAGAAATTTTAGCAAGGTGAATTTGGCTCTCAAAAGCTTGTGAAATGAATGAAATGAAGCCTCTATTTATAGAATTTAGGCTTGGGAATTAGGTGGTTTGGAATTAGGATTGGAAGATCAAAATTAGGATTTGAATTCAAATTTGGAGGGAAATCACAAAAGAGTGGTGATTAGTGGAGGTACATAGTGAGGAATGATCAAAATGATGCAGGGGAATTAAAATGAGGTGATCTAGAATATTCCACATGTGATCAATGGTCAAGATTGGTGCCAAATGCTTCAAAACTTGAAAAATGCTAATTTTAGCCAATTCTGTCTTCGTGCAATCGATTGCACTGTAACGCGAATAGATCGCACTGCTGAAAATTTCAAAATCTAGGCAAAAACTGTAGGGTGCAATCGATTGGACCATTAGTGCAATCGATTGCACAGTTGAAAATCTTCAAAAATGCCATTCTTGCTATATTGTGCTGGATCTTGGCTCGATTCTCTTGTTTGTCAAAGAAGGCATGGAAATAAAAATATGAACCTTGGAGTCTCTTGAATAAAAATCAATTAAATCTTGGAAAATCTTGATCAGATAATTTTTGAATTAATTGCGAATCAACTTTGACTTTGTTCAGATGAAATTCATTCGAGCTGCGGGGATGTTGTTTTGGTATTTTTAACCTGTTCTTCCCCTGAAAATGTTAGTGAAATAAAACAAAATATTTTTTGGATTTTAATTAATGGTTAGTACACATAAACAAATTAAGCAATAAAACAACTAACAAACACACACATACTCAAAGATCCCTGCAAGGCACAATCCTACAAAAGAGGGAACCAATGTGTGATCTTGTTTGTGGTATGAAATGCAAAAAGACATGCGGGATCTTAGGGGTAAAAATTAGGGTATTACAGGTACTAATGATGTCAAACAAGCTTGGATCAACACATTGAATCCAGAGTTTGAGTTGTTCCGTATTTGTAGCGTGTGATTTTTGTCAGTGACACGACCACCTTACCATAATGGTTGTAATTGGGTGCTACTTTCTGATTTCTTGTTTATCCTATGAAGCTGGAAAAGAAAGGGAAGATATCTAAAACTAACCTTGCACGTAAATGTTTTCTTTAACAAATGCTAAGAGATCGGGGAACGAGGTCAGGTTATACAAAAGGAAGCTATTAACACCCAGTGTATATATGGTTATCCATAGACTTTTTATTTTATGTTTCTCTGTTGATTTAAGTTGTTCTCTGGTGTTTATCTGCTGTGGTTTGGGAAAGTTTCTCCTTTGGGAGTGTTAAGAGAGTATTTTTGTTGTTTTCGGGTTTTCCATTGTTTTTGGGAAGGTACTGGACCTAAAGTTTTTGATTTGTGTGCTCGCTAAGATTTCGCAATCTTATGCCTACGTATTCCCGTTAAAGAAAACTGGGAAATCAGAGCAATCGTAGTTCCTCCTATTCTATGGGAGGAAATATGTTTGGTGTCTTGTTCAAAGCCCAAGATTGAAGTTGTTTGAGTATTTGTGTCTTGTTTAAAGCCCAAGATTGAAGCTAAAGGGGTGAATGAGAGAGAATTTGTCATCTCTAAAGGGAGAGCATCTCACTTATTCATCACAAAAGTTGAGTAATTGATTATAAGGGAAATTACTTTAACTGGGATATGTAGAATCCAGTAATGCCATAATTTCCTTTATAAAAAGAGATGTCGTGAAGGAAGAAACTTTAACTCAGTATTGAGCAATGCCATTTTTCCTTATGAATCTTTCATGCTAAGAGAAGTACATTGGCATGGATGTTAAGAATCCATAGGCTTGCCACTTACAGCTGTTAGATGAAACATGAATTTTAGCCAGGATAAAGGAAGGACTCCAGCTTGGATTTTGAATCAACAAGTGTGCCACTTACAACAATTATCTGGAAAAAAGGTTTTGATTGTTTGTTTTTAAATGTGATGTATAGAGGAAATGTCCTCCTACAGAGTGGACTCATGGTCTCATCTGAGGGGATGATGATTTTTGTTGTGCCTTGATCAAAGCCCAAGGTTGAAGCTAAAAAGTTGACTCTACTAGGGGAATTTTATATATGTCTTGTACAAAGCCCAAGATTGAGGCTAAAGGAAACTGACTCCATTGGGGAGTGTTTTATCTGTCTTGTACAAAGCCCAGATTGAGGTTGACTGACTCCATTGGGGGAAGTTCTTATATGAAGCCTAAGAGGAGGCTATCTCTTGCTGAGGATTATTGAAATCCAAGAGCAAGTCCAAATATTATTGGGGGGAACCAAAGGGTTTTTGCTCTTGCTGAGAATCAGGGAAAAGTTGAGATATCAGATGCCATGAGGTTCTGATTCTACTGGGGATCTGTTGATGGTTGATTGACCCTAGTTGGGGATTTTTAAGGTGAAGCTTAAACCTTGTTGGGGGTCTAAGAGTTTAAAGTTGAGTTTGAAAACCTATAGAGGTTTTAACTCTGCTGGAGATTAGTATATTGATGAAATGATCAGGGCTTTTCCTGTACTTTTAGGAAACTTGAGGGTTTCTTTGTGAGATTCTAGAGGATATGAGATTTTTCAAGTCTACTTGTATGAAGCCTAAGAGGAGGCTGAGACTTTCCAAGTCTCTCAAGAAGTGGTAGGCTTTAATGTAGAGAGAGATCTTTGTATGATTCCCAAGAGGAGACTGAAGGTTTAAGGGATGAAGATCAACCCTAAAATGGTTTGATGTTTGGAAATTCTGACTCTCCTAAGGATTGGACTAACAAATATGACTAATTTTTGTCCTATACCTGTAGGAGGCCCAAGAGGAGGCTGAGGAACTTCTAAGAAGCCTGTTGGTCCTTGTACTAAGCCCAAGAGGAGGTTGGGGATGCTTTTAGGAAGCCTGTGGTTCCAAGCCTAAGAAAAGTTCAAGAAAGGTTTCACTGGGAATTAATCCTTTCTTTGCTGAACAGTTCTAGGGTTTGAAGAAATTCAAGAGAGGTTTCACCGGGAATTAATCCTCTTCGGGGAAATGAATTTCTTGTACAAAATATATAATTTCTATGTTTGACAGTCTTGAGAAAAGTTTCACCAGGAATAATGTATTTCTCTGTTCCATATTGTATAAGCCCAAGAGGAGGCAAGACTGTATATGGAATTTCCTATGGGGAACTAGTTTTGACTATGTTGAAAAGTAACCTCTGGTTTGACCTAAACATAGACCTAACTGTCGGGGAAAACTCTAAGCAAATATGTACAAGCATATATATATATATATATATATATATATATATATAAAAGAAATAAGCACATAAAAAAAAGATATGGGGACTCACCTTTTGAGAAGAAGCCCAAGCATAATGTGATCTGTTGTATTGATTACAACTGTATTGACTACAACTCTACTCCCTCTTTTAGGGTTTCAAGAAATTGAAGAAAGTTTTGAAAACATATTGAATTTTGAATTTGAATTAAAATAAAGTTGTTAAAAAAATATTTGTTTGGGGCTTATTTGAAAACATTGATCGCACTGCGATACCGACAGACGTTGTGGGACTTATACTACAACAGAGGCCTAAAATTGTTTTTGTACAAAAAGGGGTTGGATCTTACACTCTATTAGAGGCCCAAAAGTGTTTATGAAGAAAGAAAAGCAAGGCTTATACTCAAGGAGAGGCCCAAATGATTTATTTGAAAAGGCGACGATTGCACCGTGATTTTGAAAACCACTGAGGAACTTATACAATTATTGAGACCCAAAATTATTGTATTTACAAAGAGGATGGGTCTTACACTCTATTAGAGGCCCAAAAATATTTGAAAAGAAGAAAGGTGGGACTTACAACTCAAAGGAGAGCCCCAGATGAAAATTGTTTTAAAAAGGGCGATCGCGCCGAGATTTTTAAAATCGTATCGGGACTTATACAATGACTGAGGCCTAAAATCAATTATTTACAAAGGGATGGGACTTACACTCTACAAAGAGGCCCAAAAGTGTTTTAGTGTAAGATTTATTTAATCATAAACATGATGCATAAGCAAAGATTAAGTACAGAGTATTCTGGACACCGGTGAATTTTCACGCAAGCAGGGGAGCGTTAGATGAGCCCAAGGTATCCGACAATGCTTTTAAGCATCCAATGATCATCAAGATATTGATTAAGAATTCCTGCATCAGATGAAAAGCCACAAACAAACAGAGAAAACCAGAGATCACATAGAAATGCCTTTGGTCTCATTAAGTGGTTAGAATTGATTTGGAATCACAAGTGACATGAACACTTATTTAATTTACAAATAATTCTTTGAAAGCAAGCTTAAGAATAAATCATGTATTTAGCAAAGATAAAATCAAATAATCGAATAATAATCAATTAAACAATTAAATGATCAATCACACAAATTAATTAAATTAATTGAAATATATTTAGTAAAAACAACTAATCAATATTAATAAAACTAAATAAGTAATTTACTTATTTAACAACTATTTAATAAAACAAATATTAAATAAACATGAGTTTTTATACATGTGTGATAAAATATGAAAAGAAAAGAAAAAAATAGAGTGAGTGAGGGAAGTGTAGCGCACCACTCCCTTGTGTGTGTACTACATTTTTTTCTTCCTTTCCTAAACTTTACTAAAACATAGAAGAAATATGTGAGAGAGATGGAAATAAGAAACAAGTGTAGAAACTTTGTTTGGTGTGATTTTTCAAGTGAAAAATGAAGCCTATTTATAGTAAAACATGGCTTGGAAACCAAGTATGTGATGTCACAAAAATGAGACAAACTTAGTAAAAAAATAATATAGTAAATATTTAGTCATAAATTCAAACTTTGAAAATTTGACTTTGAATAAAAATCAAGACTTTGAATTAGTGATGTAGGCAATATGATGTAATCATGGTGAGGTCATTTTTGTGAATTTATACATACATATTTGATTTTAATAAATAGGTTATTAGAAAACCTAAATAAGTTAGTAAGAAAAATAAATATTATTATATATTTAGAAAAGCCAAAATATAAAATAAGTCTAAAATAATAAAATTAATTAATAAAAATAACTATTAATTAAAATTAATATTGAACCCGGTTAAAAATGATAAAATCGTCTGGTATCGAAATGTCCGAAAAAATAAAATGAACATACCAAAATGATCAGCAAAAAATATACGTATTGAAAAAAATACAGCGTTTGGTCAAATTTTGAAATTGATTTTACCAGATAAAAAGGCTAAGACGAGTCAGAAAAGTGATTGAAAAATATTAAAATGAGCAAAACAGGTTAAAGTATGCGGAAAATTGATCAATAATGGGTGTCAGCAAGTTTGATAAAAAAATATCCAGACACCGATTTTTTGCACATTTAACCCTTAGTTTGACCAAAACGCCTGAAAATTTAATACGTATATTTCGGATGATAACTCAAGCAATATGCATGATAAAATATACGATATGATATACAGATGACACGAAGTGAAAACACGGTCAGATAAACAAAATTTTAACAATGAGTGGTCAAAATTTGGGGTATGACAGATGCCCCTATTTAATCTTCTTGGACCCGAAGGTGTGAATGGCGAAGATATTTGGACATTCAAGGTAAAAGAGGATTAAATATCGCAATACCCGAAATTTTGATTGTGGCTGTGAATGGTAGTTGATTTGCTCGTCCATCTTCTTTCGCTAAGTAACAATACTTAGAAAAGGGTGAAACTTCCCCTCGATCCTGGTCTTCAGCCACAAAACTGGTCTCAGTTTCTTTTTGAAATAAACTTCCCCTCGATCCTGGTCTTTAGTCACAGAACTGGTCTCAGTTTCTTTTTGAAATAAACTCCCCCTCGATCATGGTCTTCAGCCACAGAACTGGTCTCAGTTTCTTTTTGAAATAAACTTCCCCTCGATTCTGGTCTTCAGCCACGAAGCTGGTCTCAGTTTTTTTTAAATAAACTTCCCCTCGATCCTGGTCTTCAGCCACGTAACTGGTCTCAGTTTCTTCTTGTCGAGTTTTTTCCTTGATAAGGAAAGCTATTTGTAGCGGTCTTCATCAAACTTCTCGCCGAGTTTTACTGGGGAGACGCCATTTGATGGAAAAACGATTTGATGTTAGACTTACTGGGGAAACCCATTTTTCTGAACCGTAGAGGTGTGCAAACTTCTCTGTGGGAGATACCATTTGTCGACCTACTGGGGAAAGCAAGTCTCTTGAGAGATTGCCTTTTGCTTGGTGGTGTTACATCATACTTTCCTTCGATACTTTTTCGGAGAAATGCCATGTAATGTAATCCAATTTTGAGGTGCTGATGACTTTATTGAAAGCAATTTTTTGGGGAGAAACCACCGTATTGCCAAGAGTCTTCTGTTGAGAGGCTTTCTCTGGGCATATTCCTTAATCCGGGAAACCAAAATGCCATCTTCAATGATGAAGAGTGATGCTCCAAAGGTGTCTATCCAAATGACTTCTTACCTTTTAGAGGTTCAAGTTATCAAAGTGGTTGAGGACCGATTTCAATCCTGGAATACACTAGAGAGATTGTTCAGACAATACATTTTCCTGACGAGGAAAAAACTTAGACCATAATTTTGTCCTATCTGACGCAGAAAGGAGAACTGACAACTCTATTGGAGAGAAGATGTTTATCACTTTGGGATGAGTATGACCAAAGTGATATTAATGCAATATGGAAATAAATGTGAATCAATTATGCATGATGTATGTATGCTTATGCTGACAAAACAGACACGACATACAGACTGACGAGGAATACAACTGGATACTTGGCTACTCTGGGAGATGGGGGTATCACTGGGGATTCTGAAAGTTGGACGTCTACTCGGGAATAGGGATTTCTGCATTCGTTCCGGTTTCCAGAGATACAACCCTGCTAGGGATAGAAATCTGTCTTTGTTTTTCAGAGATGGATCCTACTGGGAAGAAAAACCAATAATTGGTTTTCAAAGGTAAGAACTCCGCCGGGGATATCAGATGGGACATCCCATCTGAAGTAATTGATCTTTTACACGGGGAGTACTTTGATTCCTCATTTCGAAGTTAGATCAACACCGGAGAAGCAGTCGATATTCCTTTTTTGTGCTCATTAATCAAAAAGAAATTACCATCTTTATTTTAAAAGAAGAAGCAAATTTGACAAGTAAATTCATTTTTTTGTTTTAAGAATTGTTGATCATATTAAAAATGTCATTCTATAAAGCAAAATAAATGAGAATTGCAAATAAAAGGCACACGGGCTCAAATTTTATTGATAGAATGGTAATGAGCCAAACGTATGATCCCATGGAGCATTACAAAGTTTAGAAAATGGTAATTTAAAGGGAAAGTGGCTACATTGAAACATAACAACCACTATCCTCCCACCAACTTTGAATTCTAGACATTCTGGGCTTCTGTCGAAGGTGACCTTGACTGAAGTTTTCCTGACGGATGACGTTGCCTCTGAGGAGTCAAGATTGTCGGATATAGTTACTTGCCATGTATCCTTAATTTTTGCCTGGATTGTCTTTTGAGGTTTCCAATCCATCGGGATGACTTTTGTAACACCCTAAATTCCCCCGTAATATTTAATCGAAAAATCAGAGTAAAATCATCTAATTATATTTAATGCATTACTTTTGACAACATACTTACTCTTCATTAGACATGTAACATATTGTATAATTCAATAAACCAACTTTTATTATGCAGCGGAAAAATCAATCATAACAATGATAAGGAAACATAACGGTTTTAACTGACAACTTTCAATTCGAAACTTTAAAGACAACAAAATCCTTTTAACAAAACAACTCATGCAATAAGAGTTCCCGACTCCCCATGTTACATATCAGAGCAGACACCACAAGGTGAAGTACCTCGTCTTCACCGACCACAACTCCAACTACTCTTGAGTATCTGCAGGATGCCGTTTAAAGCATCACCAAACACAGAAGGGGTGAGATTCTTAAATCAATGAAAGAGAGAGATGATATAAATAGAAAAGCATACATCATCAAGTTATTCACCATATCGTAACATCCAACAAGAATCACACACCTTAACTTATGCACAGACAATCACTGATAATTATACCAACCATCATGCGACACAACCAATAAGAGAATGCAAAGGAGACTCGACTAGACTCAATGCATGTGGTACCAAAATCGATCCCTGTTTCATGATCACAGTTCCTGTCGGAACTCTCGACCCCTGTTTCATGGTCAAGTATGACCCCTATTTCATGATCACACCAACGACCCCTGTTTCATGGTCACGTACGACCCCTATTTCATGATCGCACCAACAACTGTGATTGCTTACACCCCATCTGGGCACACAATCACACCAACAACAACAATTCCATCAAGGAATTCGGATAGACGATAACACCCCACCTGGGCACGCCATCCCACAACTATGCACATGCCATGCACCATCAATGACAACATGCGACAACGACTCATGCATACACATAGCATATTCATCTTCATACCAACATCATTTAACAGTCAACATGCATTCATTCAAACATACATCAATGCACCAATACAACAACTACACATCTTTACATCATTCAATCATGCATTTCACATTATCACATCAACATCAACAAAACAAGCATATAACACCTCAATACATGCTCACCATACAACAGCAACAACACAACATTAATATAATATAAAAAAGATATTTTCCATGAATTTTAAGTCAATAAAAATATTATTTTTCAGCCCCAGGTCGCGCTAAGCGAGCCCCACCCATGCTAAGCGCGCAGCTCTCTGCCTCGAAGAGGCGAAATTTCTCCAGACCACGCTAAGCGCGCTAGACCGCGCTAAGCGGGCCCTGCGATTCTGCAGCCCAAAACCCTGCGATGACAGCAACAAACCACCTGCGTTTTTCTGCACTAAACTCTATTTTTAACAGCAATTTTTCATAGATTTTGCACCAATAGCCTACATCTAACATTTGCAATTCAACCAAACATATCAAACAAGACTAATTCATCAGTTCCTATCATATTATCACAAAATCTTCTTAAAACCCTCATTCAACCCCATGGATTCCAACTTAGTGATTTCTACTTCAATACTTACATCATTTAACCCTTGAGAGATGGAATAAATCCCACCCTTACCTTAAAGTGATGAGCTTTCCTAACTTCAATGGATTCTCCCTTTCTTCCTCTTGCCCTAGCTCTTCTCCCTCTTTCACTTTTTCACGTGGAATTAGAATAATGAACTCTCACTCTCTAATTCTCTCATATACCCCAATTAATGAATTGCCTTATTTACCCTCACTTAATCCTCGCCTAATTACCATAAAACCCTTCCACTCACTACACCTCTTAATTATTTTAATTATCTTATTATATTAACATTATCACTCAACTAATGAAATAAATTAGTCAACAAATGAATAATTAAAATAATCCAATCAACATTACTCAATGCACCTCTAATCTCTATGTTATTAGCCATACACCCCTACTACGCCCAAGACCTACTACTTAAGGCCACTACCCTTCACCACGGGCACACAAAACACAACGAAAGTACAACAACACATAATCGATCACAACAAAATATAATTATTCGCAAATAATAATAAAAGGAGAATGGGGCGTTACAACTCTCCCCCATCTAGAATATTTTCGTCCTCGAAAATTTACCTGACGCAAACAAACTCGGATACGACTCTCGCATCTTACTCTCCAATTCCCAAGTCATGTTCCCACCGGCAGCACCTCCCCATACTACCTTCACGAGAACAATCTCCTTGCCCCACAACTGCTTCACCTCGCGATCATCAATACACTCTGGCAAGGCCTCGACTGTGAGATTATCTCTCACTTCCACATCATCCATCAGAATCAAATGCGACGGATCCAGAACATACTTCCGAAGCTGCGAAACATGGAACACATCATGCAAATTCGACAAACGCGGCGGCAACGCCACTCTATATGCAACAGGTCCAACTCTTGTCAAAATCTGATACAGACCAATAAATCTAGGAGTAAGCTTCCTCGACTTCAAAGCACGTCCAACACCGGTCACCAGAGTAACTTTCATAAACACATGGTCCCCTTCTTGAAATTCAAGATCCTTCCTTCTCTTATCATGATAACTCTTCTGTCTACTCTGTGAAGTTTTCATCTTCTCTCGAATCAATTTCACAGTCTCAGTAGTCTGCTGGAAAATATCAGGCCCAAGCACCACGCTCTCACCTGACTCATGCCAACACAACGGCGTCCGACATCTCTGACCATATAAAGCCTCAAAAGGTGCCATTCCGATACTGGAATGATAACTGTTGTTATATGTGAACTCAATCAATGGCAAATGGCTATCCCAAGCACCTCCTTGTTCAAGCACACAAGCCCTCAACAAATCCTCCAAAGATTGTATAGTCCTCTCTGTCTGCCCATCCGTCTGCGGATGATAAGTGGAACTCAACTTCAACTTCGAACCCAAAACTTCTTGCCAACTCTCCCAAAATCTGGAAGTGAACATCGGATCTCTATCCAACACAATACTCAATGGAATTCCATGCAACTTCACAATCACCTGAATATAAATCTCTGCCAACTTCTGCAAAGGAAAACTGATATTAATCGGAATGAAATGTGTCGACTTAGTCAGTCTATCCACTACTACCCTAATAGAGTCATGTCCTCTCGGCGTGTTAGGCAACCCTGTCACAAAATCCATAGAAATACTATCCCACTTCCACTATGGAATATCTAACGGTTGCATCTTACCACCAGGTTTCTGATGTTCCACTTTCGACTTCTGACGAGTCAAACAAGCATACACAAACTGAACCACATCACGTTTCAATCCAGGCCACCAAAATATCTTCTTCAAGTCTTGATACATCTTCGTAGCTCCTGGATGGATACTGAAACTACTCCGATGACCTTCTTCTAAAATCATTCTCTTCAACTCAGTATTATCAGGGATGCAAATCCTGTCACGGAATCTCAACACACCTTGTTCATCCACTCTATACTCATTACCTTCTGCTTGGTTATCTCTAATTATCAAATCTACCAGCTTCACATCCAACTTCTGACTGTCTCTGATATTATTAAGAAATTCATTGTTAACCGTCAACATACCCAACATTACACTCTGCGGTGTCTGTTCGTAAACCAAACTCATATCTTGAACTGTTCAATCAATTCTAACTCTTTAACCATCATAGCAGATACATGCAATGATTTTCAACTCAGAGCATCAGCCACGACATTAGCTTTGCCGAGATGATAGTTCAAGCCAATATCATAATCCTTCAAGAATTCTAACCATCTTCTTTGCCTCATATTCAATTCCTTCTGATCAAACAGATACCTCAAGCTCTTATGATCATTATACACTTCAAATCTGGAACCATAGAGATAATGCCTCCAAATCTTTAATGCAAAAACTACTGCAGCTAACTCCAAATCATGAGTCGGATAATTCTTCTCATGTACCCTCAACTGTCGTGAAGCATAAGCCACAACCTTACCATCCTGCATTAGCACACCTCCCAAACCCATCAAGGAAGCATCGCAATACACTACAAACGGTTCATTCGGTTTGGGTAGAACCAACACTCGAGCTGTAGTCAACCTCTTTTTCAGTTCAATGAAACTCTTTTCACAATGAACATCCCACACAAATGCTTTACCTTTGCACATCAACTGAGTCAACGGAAGTGCCAACTTCGAAAACCCTTCAATAAATCTTCGGTAATAACCAGCCAAACCCAAGAAACTTCTAATCTCGGTCACCGATTTTAGAGTCTCCCATTTTAGAACAGCGTCTACTTTGGATGGATCTACAACAGTACCATCGCCAGAAATAACATGACCAAGAAAACTTACCTCCCTCAACCAGAATTCACACTTAGACAACTTGGCAAAGAGCTTCTTCTCTTTCAACACTTGCAACACAATCCGCAAATGTTCAGCATGCTTCTCTTCTGACTTAGAATAGATTAGGATATCGTCAATAAAGACAACCACAAACTGATCCAAGTACTCATGAAAGATATGATTCATATATTCCATGAATACACCAGGTGCATTAGTAACTCCGAATGGCATCACCACATACTCATAATGTCCATATCGCGTCCTGAAAGCCATCTTCTGAATGTCTTCGTCTTTTACCCGTATCTGATGATAACCCGACCTCAAGTCAATCTTACTAAACACACGGGCACCCACTAATTAATCCATCAAGTCATCTATTCTCGGAAGTGGATACTTATTCTTAATCGTCACTTTATTCAGCTGCCTGTAATCAATACACAACCTCATACTACCATCCTTTTTCTTTACCAACAACACTGGAGCTCCCCAAGGCGACACACTTAGCCTCACAAATTTCTTCTCTAACAAGTCTTCCAGTTGCTTCTTCAGCTCTGACAATTCTAACGCTGACATCCTGTATGGTGCCATAGAGATAGGTCTGGTACCAGGGACAAGATCAATATCAAACTCTACTTCTCTCTCTGGTGGCACATCAGCAATGTCATCTGGAAACTAATGAAATAAATTAGTCAACAAATGATAAATTAAAATAATCCAATCAACATTACTCAACACACCGCTAATCTCTATGTTATTAGTCATACACCCCTACTACGTTCAAGACCTACTACTTAAGGCCACTACCCTTCACCACGGGTACACAAAACACAACGAAAGTACAACAACACATAATCGATCACAACAACATATAATTATTCGCAAATAATAATAAAAGGAGAATGGGGCGTTACAACTTTTGTTCATGTCTCTAATTTTTGCCTGGACCGCCCTTTCGGATTTTCAATCCAAAGAGACGTTTTTTTATTTAGGTGAAGTATTTCTTGACTACATCAACATTCGTGGGGTAGGTAAAATGCTCTCCATCCATGGTTGCGAGTCTCAAGGCACCGCCTGAAAAGGCTTTCTTAACCACATAAGGGCCATCATAATTCAGAGTTTATTTGCCCCGGGAATCAGTGAGGAATGATTGTATCTTCTTGAGAACCAGGTCTCCTTTCTTGAACACATGGGGTCGGACCTTTTTGTCGAACGCTTTCTTCATTCTTTGCTGATATAGATGACCGTGACATAAAGCCATCATTCTCTTTTCTTTGATCAGATTCAGTTCATCGTATCGGCTTTGACACCATTCAGCTTCTGTTAGCTCAGCTTCCATCAATATTCTTATTGATGGGATCTCTACTTCTATGGGGAGCACTGCCTCCATGCCATATACTAGAGAGAAAGGGGTTGCCCCTGTTGAAGTGTGAACAGATGTGCAATAACCGTGAAGAGAAAAGGGTAGCATCTCATGCCAATCTTTGTAGGTTACAACCATCTTTTGAACGATCTTCTTGATATTCTTGTTAGTCGTTTCTACCACTCCATTCATTTTAGGTCGGTATGGAGATGAGTTATGGTGTTCAATCTTGAACTCAGCACACAATAACGTAATGATCCATTATCCGTAATGATCTGGCTTGGAACACCATAACGGCATATGAGATTGTTTTTGATAAATTTGGACCACCACTTGTCGGGTTACATTGGTGTATGACACTGCTTCGACCCACTTGGTGAAGTAGTCAATGGCTACCAGGATGAATTGATGTCCATTCGAAGCCTTGGGTTTGATCATGCCAATCATGTCGATTCCCCATATAGAAAAAGGCCATGGAGAAGAAAGAATTTTGAGATGTAATTCAGACGTCCCAAAAATCCTCTGACCTGTTTTTCAGCCTTTGGTGAAGGCATTTCTTGAATGGCCTTGACCTTGTCAGGATCAACCTCAATTCCTTTCTGGCTGGCGATGAATCCTAAGAGTTTTCCTGAGTGAACACCGAACGTGCACTTATTAGGATTCAAGCGGAGTTTGTATTTTCTCAGACACTCAAATAACTTTGACGGGTGTGTCACATGCTCTTCTTCTGTTTTAGATTTGGCAATCATGTCATCGACGTACACTTCAATCTTTTGTACATCATGCCATGAAACAGAGTTGTCATGGCCCTTAGATAGGTTGTGTAATACCTAAAAATTTGCCCTCTTATTTATTACCTTATACCAATGGCTTAGGCTTCATTCATCTGCATTTCATTTAGGTCATAAAAATCATACATGCATCATTGGTCTTCCACAAGGCATGAAATCAGCTATTGCCAAGGCATTGATCATTCAAAGCAAAGAGAAAAGAGCTACGTTCAACCAATCAAGTCAAAATGGCTCCCCATACTTTAACTCATCATGCTTGGTTCTTCAAGTCATCAGAAAATTGGAACTCATAAAAAAAATTGGAAAGAATCATCACCTCTTAGTAGGGGAGGACCAAATTAGGGTTTTGAGGAAAAGCAATATATCTCTGATTTTATGGTCAATAATTGATCTCAAGAATCTCCATGTGTCCTCATGCTTCTAAGGATAGGGTATTGGCCTTTGGTTTCATTCAAAAGGTTTTTAATTGGTCAAAGGATCCAGAATCAACTGATTAATAAAAAAGTCAACAAAAAGTCAACTCCAGATTTTTGAGAGAGATTTTTTCCCACCATCTCAAAAGTTGTCATTGGATGGAATTTGATCGAGAAAAGTTGAAAGAATCAAGAATCAAGACTTGTTTTGAAAATTTCCCAAAATGGAAAGTGACCTATAATAAAAGTTTCCATTTATGGAAATATTTTATGGTTCATTTAGCTAACTTCAATGCCAATTTCAGCCATGATGCAAGCTTCAAATCATTTTTGGCTCAACATGAAAGTTGTAGAGTGCTTTTCAAGCTTTCCAAACATGTAAAGAACTTGTCATTTGGATCTACCAATCAAAAGTTATAGCCATTCAAAGTTTGGATCTCAAAATTACATTTCTTCACAAAACACTTAGAAATTTTTTTAGTGTCAAAACCAATGTTGCATCTATGACTTCAAGATGGATTTTATCATGTTCTAGACCTTGAATCAACTTTCCATGAACACCAAAGTTGTTGTATTTCATGTCTTCTTCACAATGATACAAAAATTACAACATTTCACTCATTAACCATCAAGTTATATCTCTTGGAAGTCATGCTTGTGAAACTTGATCCATCATCACCATAATCCATAATTTCATTCTTTCAAACCACATAAGACCATCCTTATCATGATTATGCGCATGCCACTTCCTTTTTTTGCCTTTAAAAGCTAAACAAAATTCTTACAACACAAGAAATATGCCTTGCATTTACCACTTATGTTCAACTTGCAAAAATGGAAGAATCTTGAGGTACAAATGATATGGCCAACCCAGCTATCATCCTTCATTATCCTTGTTCATCATGAAGCACACCATAACAAGCATGCACCTCCATGCACACCATAACCACACCATGAATAATTTCACTTCCTCATGCAAAAACTCATGGAACTCAATTAACCCAGCTCTAACCACACGCTAACCATGGTTAATCGTTCTTAACTGCATATATAAACTCTCTAACCCTCCATAACAGATTCAGTTACAACAGTTTCACTCACTCTCTCCTTTTCACTTCACATTGCTCTCTTCATCGAATCTCTCTCCACAAACGTTCTCTCTGCAAATTCTTCTTGGATTATTCATCTACACCATTGATAAGGTCTTCTGTATGCAATAGAATGGAGCTGTGGTGAATCTATTGTTGAATCCGAGTTTCAACATCATCTTCATCAGCTTTTGTTTTGTGCAAGATTCAGTGGATTATACACGTTTATTTCGTGTTTAGAAGCAATTTGAAGAGGATTGGAAGCTTGCTCAAGGTTTCTTGAAGGATCTGTGAAGTTCTCCAGTGAAGGTTAGTCGTTTCCTTTCAAGTTTTCATTTACATTGTATTACGTGTTTAGAAGGATGGAGGAGTGATTATTTGAAGCCCTATGGAGTGTAAGCACTGGTATCTGGTGAAAAATGTAGCTATGGCGTGATTTTCAGTCATAGATCTTATTTTTGTTTGCTTCGATCTGGCTTGTGTGTGTGTGATACGTGAAATATAATGGTATATTCAGAATCTATGTGAAAAACCGCGCGAAATGATGTACTCATGTGACATTTTTGGTTAGGTTTACAGTTAGCTCCGGCGAGGTTGGCCGGAGAAGACGACCGGAGCTAGGGCTCCGGCGTCTGAGTTAAGTGCAGTCAACGTATGCGTGGCACATTTTCATTTGCTCATGCGTTCACCAAAGAACCAATAGGAGCACGCCACTGAATAAAAATTGATTCCATTTAGCACGTGTTTTATTTCTGAATATTAAGTGATGATGTGTACGGTGTACGCGTGGAGTGTCATGTTCATTCGCTCCCAAGCCGTTTGATTGAATTGCCTTTGACCTTGACTGGATCATGAGGTCTATGTTGAGTCAATTAAATTGACTGATCCTCATGGTATGCACCTTCAGGCCTCATGCGCGTTGGGCCTAATCCAACTGCTTTCCACACCCACTAGTTTTGGGCCCTTTAGATTTTACAACTGAATCTTTTGCTATTGATGCACCCCTGGGACTCTTTTTCTTCTTTTTTTATTTTTTTTCTTAGCTGTTTCATTTTCTTTTATTAAAAATGGTAAAAAACACTAAAAAAAATTCTTAATTAATTCATGAGATCTCTTGGATGTGTCCACTAATTTTATATATTTTTTATTGTCCATTTTATTACATTTTGATATTTTTTCCACAATTTTCTTCCAAACTTGTTCATATGTTCATATTCATTGATACACACTCAATAAAATATTTTTCTCAAGTAGTTTCAAATCGTTTTTTTTCACACAAATTGGAAATTAAGTTGGACACATATCAAGGGATCTTGTGTATTTTTTAGGGATTTTTTAAAATCATTTTTGAATGAGTTTTAAAGCCATTTTTCATGCTTGTTTGTTAAGTGACTTTAATGGATTGTTTGGGAATTGTTTGGATTTAATTAAGAGGAGTTTTGGCCTTATCTTTTGAGGGATGTTTAGCCACTGGTTTCACATCAATTTGCTTGCTTTCATCTAATTTTTAAAGCACTTGATCATGCTCTTTTGGATTGTTAAATGCACCTTTGTTCATGTGTGTTGATTCAAGATCATGCCTTAGGATTTAATGATATTTTCTATGCCATTCATTGCTAAATTGTTGAGACCTTTATGGACATGTATGGTGGAGATTATAGGTCTGTAGAATTCCAATTATAAGTCATCTCTTGTTGCATTGTGAATTGACTTAAATGTGGTTGAATGTGAACATCAATGTGTGAACTTTGTGCATTCTTTCAAGACCTCTTGAACACTTTCTTTTGCCATTTCATTTTAAAACTTGAAATTCCAATAAGGAATGGTATAGGTACTGACTTTTAGCATTATCAATCATTCTCACTTGCCTTTTAATCTCATCTTATTCTTTTAAAAGTTGCATGACTTGTAAATGTTGCATCAATGCATAAGCTTGTGTTTACTTGTGTGTTTGTGTAGTATATCTTAACATGATGCTTCCAACTTGCATTTTTCCATATCATACATGATAAGTAATGTACATATTCATTTACATGACACATAATGATATCTAATTGCATTTTCACATCACTTGGAACATAACTTTTGTTTTACACTTTCTACTTGAACATTGTTTGTGTAGTTGCCTAATTCTTGTATGCTCCTTATTCTTCTAACTTATTTTACGACTTGAATAGGACCTATTAGAGGTCATTAGGTACTGGCTTTGACCTATCCAACATGTGTGCATTCATTTCATGTTTCTCTTTTACTTGTGTTACAAGTTTGATAACTTCTAAGAACTTAAATGACATTGTTTGGTGTTTGTTTCATTCTAGTTTCTAAACTTGAAATGTTTTGAATTCCATTTGACAATTGTAAGTTGTTTAAGCCATTTTTAATATGACATCATTTCTGAACTTACACTTTTCCATAGCATACATCCATCCTCACATGGCCTTTGCATGAACAATGCTTGCATGTTGCATTCTAAGTTGATATTACTTGTGCATAACTTGTTCAAACTTTGTGATTACTCTAATACATGACTTCCATATTCTTCTAATGACATTTACACATATTAATACACTTCATTCACTTCTGACCTTGAAGTATAATCATGTTTTAATTCACTTTTATGATGCTTAAACATCTATTTTCTTCAAGTTTGTGAACAATGTACATTTGTGCAAAGTTTTGGTGCATAGTTTGACATAGTTTGATCTCCTTTAATATGATAACATAAGTAGAAGTTAATTAGATGAAAATACTGACCTATACATGTTATTTCACTCTTAGGACTCATCTTACATTGTTCATAGTTGTATGTTACCTTTAATACCAATTCAAGTAAACTAGTCTTAGTTTAGGAGTTGTATGCTTAACTTTTGTAATCAATTAGCAACTAATGCTTAGACTTTACATGCTTTAATCAATGTGGTTTAGGTTGCTTGCAAGGTAAGTCACTTGAGTATGAATACTCATTCTTCTTTCATCTCCTTTTTCATTTTTTTACTCTTATTCCTTTACTTGTGGATTGTGTGATATAATGCTTGTTTGAACAACTCTTTCACACCCCTTTGGGATCTTAGCTTAACCTTAATTTTTTATTAAGGTAAGGTAAGATAAGCATTAGGTAGTGCAATCCCTACTTGTCCTTTAGGTAGATTCTTTTTTTAACTCAACCATAAGGCCATCAATGCATGATAACATTAGGAACAACTAGTCTCCCTTTAGATTTTCTTTTCCAACTTGCTTCTCTTCTCTCATCTCAAAACAAAATCAAAAACATATAATAAAGGCAACGAGTATTGTACGTCATGAGCCTTAAGTACATTGGAAATGAAAGGGGGAGGGTCTCCCTTCACCTTTCAAGAGTGTTTAGCATACGTTCTGTTGGGGACGACCATGCGATGCATTCGTTCCTACGTCATAGACTTTAGTGCAATACGAGTTACAAACTAACTTCAAAACACTTTCTCCTAAAAGACAAAAAAAACAACAATTCTCTTTTCATCTCCCTCACTCCATTCATAAAGGACTCGTCACTTCCATTCTACCGCAAACAGGTAAATACGTAAGACTCCATACAACGAGCGGTGACACCTAAACTGCTGGAACGCGAACGTTGGCGTATTCCACTTAAAAGACACAAACAAAGCAAAGTCATACCTAGTGAGGGGAACTACGTCGCTCTGATTCTTCATTGGTTAATGGAGATACGTAGGCAGGAGATCGTGTGAGATCTCTATGAGCACAACCTTATTTATCAACCCTTTTGTCTCCCTTTAGCAACCGACCTTGTTAGGTCGAACTACGACTGCTCTGACTTCCCCTCTCTGGTTAGATTGAGGATACGTAGGCACGAGACGCGACGTCTTGGTGAGCAATTTTCCCCCATAAAACCATAGTCAGTCGAACTACGTTGACTCTGATTCTTCATTGGTTAATGAAGATACGTAGGCATAGGATTGCGAAGATCCTTGCGAGTCATTTGTGTCTTTTTCCTCTTTTTCCCCCCGTTTCTCCATTTCACCTTTTGTTTCCAGTTAGCAGTTGAGTTTCAGATACCCTACACCCTTTGATTGATAACAACAAGCGTGGATCCCATCGAGTACGATGGACGCGAGGGGGTGCTAATACCTTCCTCTCGCGTAACCGACTCCCGAACCCAGGCGATGGTTGCGACGACCATTCCTTTCCCTTTGTTGAGGTTTTCTTCGATCGTTTCCTTTCTCTGCGTCGGGATAAATAACGTTTGGTGGTGACTCTTCTGTTCTTTTCCTCCGGTTGATTTTCGCAGATGCGACATGTTGCCCCCGCGTTCTTCATACCGAACGACATTACCTTGTAACAAAAGGTGCCCCATGAGGTGATGAATGAAGTTTTCTCCATATCTTCCAGCGCTATTTTGATTTGATTATAGCCCGAGAATCCATCCATGAAGGAGAAGACTTTGAATTTTGTTGTGCTGTCTATCAGCATGTCTATGTATGGTAGGGGGAAGTCATCCTTTGGACTTGCTTTGTTCAGATCCCTGTAGTCTACACACATTCTGAATTTTTCGTCCTTTTTCGGAACTGGCACTATGTTAGCCAACCATTAAGGATATTCTGAGGTGGCAAGGAAACCTGCGTTGATCTGCTTCTGCACTTCCTCCTTAATTTTGATGGCCATATCTGGATGAGTCCTTCTCAGTCTTTATTTTACTGGAGGACATTCCATTTTCAGTGGTAAGTGATGTTCCACGATGCTGGTATCTAACCCTGGCATGTCCTGATAGGACCAAGCAAATACATCTGGAAACTTTTTGAGAAGTTTTATCAAGTCTTCTCTGACAGTTGGACTGAGTAGTGCCCCAATCTTAACTTTCTTCTTTTCTTCCTCTGAATCCAAATTGACCGTTTCCAACGGCTCTTTGTGAGGCTCAATAGACATTTCCTCTTGCCTGAGTAGTCGGGAGATCTCTTCTGGAATTTCTTCGTCCTCTTCTTCTCCAGCTTCAAATACCGGGAATTCAAAGTTGGGAGAAGGCATTGGATCGTATGTTTCAATGGGGTTTAAAACAAATAATCTGCATGACGTGCTGATTCGTTTTTTAGAAAAGACAGAGAGAATGCAAGAGTGTGTGCAGTGTATTTTCTAAAAAATGCTTGTTTTTATTTTGGGTTGTTTTTAGGATTACCATTTTTGGAAAAACGAAAAGTGAAAACAACACTAAATGCGGGAATTCAGAATGACATTATTTATTCATTATTTGTCGATTCTTGAAATACAACCCTATAAAACAAAACTTGGTCGCTTTGGGCGAAGCGAAGAGGGACATTTACAAAAAAGTGAGCCCTATAAAACATCCATTTCACCCGGGCAAGGTGAAAGGTCAAAACAAAGTTTTGGCAATTACTTCGACTTATGGACGACTTTCGGGACATCGACTGCAACCCAATGGCGATAAACTCCTCTGTAAACCACAAAGTTTGGTACT
The DNA here is from genome assembly GCA_022829125.1 of Lathyrus tuberosus. Lineage (NCBI taxonomy): Eukaryota > Viridiplantae > Streptophyta > Magnoliopsida > Fabales > Fabaceae > Lathyrus > Lathyrus tuberosus. The sequence goes on along the minus strand of JALAZF010000574.1, from coordinate 411,318 downwards.
TCCCTTCTTGGTTTATCTTCAGAAATGGCACTGATTTCTGGTGGAGTAGGATCATTGGAGTCTTCCTCCCATGCAGAGTTATCATAAGAGGACTCTTCTGTCGCATCTTCCATACTATATTTACTCTCAAGAGGATCTCCCCATCCAGTTGGCTGGATGTCCTCATACCTGATGCGAGAGCTTTCGGGGGCGGTGTATTTGACTAAAAATTCGTATTTGCTGCTTAGTTGTCCCAAGGTATCCAAAGTTTCTGTGGGCATAGACGAGTCATCTTCCTCAATGACGTTGACCTCAGGAAATGCGTAGTTAATGAATTCTTGTCCTGCAATCTTTGCAAATTCATCACTGTGGCGTTGGACATTTTTGGAATGTCCTGAGTAATGACTCCATGACTCTGTGGGAACATGGGTATTCTTTTCAATATTACTCAGCTGATAGGCATGGTCCGACTGACTCTTTTGTCCCGAGTCTTCCTTGTATGGCTTCCAGATAGGCAAGTCATCCAGGGGATCATAATAATCGTAGTCAATGTTGTCTTTCATTATATTGTCTTCCTCTAACGAGTTGGGTGGAGCACAGCATCCTTCGGGATCACAATCTCCATAGATCATTCTGATATCTGATCTCGGTATATATCTCGGGCTCTCCTTCGGAGAGCAAAATGGCATGTGCATTTTTCCCTGAGACATATAACCGTCATCGTTGAGATAAGACTTCCACTCCTCATCCGCATCAAAGGAGTCGTTCTTATCGATGGTGTGTACTTCTTGAGATACTGGGTGGAGGAAACCTCCGTTGTGAAAGAAATCCTGAATGGGACGAAAACTTTCATCCTTCTTTGTAGTCTGAGTACAGGTTGGAGAGAAACCAAGACCTTTTCTTGCCTTGTTATTAGTAGGAGTTACTATCTGTCCTCATCCTTTTACGTCATTACTCCCGATCACTTTGAGAGCGTCTTTGTATGAGGAAATCGACGTCCCTCTTTCTTGTTGATTCTCATTGCTCACCGAGAGTGCTTGAAAATGGGTTCCAACAAACTCCTCTGGTTCTACATAAGAGAATAATGATAATTTGCTCACGATTAAGGCTTGCTCTCCACACACTGTGACTAATTTGTCATTCTTGACGAACTTCAGTTTCTGATGAAGTGTCGAAGTGACTGCCCCAGCTTCGTGTATCCAAGGTCTTCCTAATAAACAACTGTATGCTGCCCGAATGTCCATGACCTAGAAAGTGACTTGGAAAGTGTGAGGACCGATGGTTATGGGAAGATCGACTTTGCCGATAACTGTTTTTCTAGATCCGTCAATGGCTTTGACGATGATCTCACTGCCTCTCATCGGAGTACCTTGAAAAGATAGTCATACCAAAGTTGAGCTTGGCATGACATTTAAAGATGAACCTGTGTCTATCAGTACGCTAGCTAAAGCATCATCTTGGCAGTTGACTGTGATATTGAGTGCCATATTATGGTTTTTGCCTTCTTCAGACAATTCCTCATTACTGAATCCCAAGTTGTTGCAGGAAGTGAAGTTGGAGATGATGCTGTCAAATTGCCCTACTGTCACATCTTGTTCCACAAAGGCTTATTCTAAAACTCTCTGTAGAGCTTCCCTGTGAGCTTCTGAACTAAGCAGGAGAGATAGTATAGAAATTCGAGACGGAGTTTGCAACAATTGATCCACAATGTTGTACTCGCTTTTCTGGATGAACTTCATCATCTCATCGTTGTTCTTTACAAGTTCTGGATTACTGGATTGACTGACTTGTTGGTTAGGAACTTCCGTTTGAGGTTCCTTTTCGTTGGTAGGTTCTTCAACTCCTCTGTTGAAGACCCGACCGCTCCGGGTAACTCGACTGATGTCGAAAATGTTCACAACGGAGGGTAATGGAGTTTCTTTTCCATTTTCTATGGTTGTTGCACCATACTTGTATGGGATAACCTTATCTGACTTATACGGTATTGGACTTGGCAAGTAGATGACCATATGGGCTTTTTGGGCCTTTTGACTGTCGTAGGCAACCTCGATCAGTTCTAAGTTTGGAATTTTCCTACTGTCCAGAGAGACTTTTGACTCGTTGAGCCGAGGAATTATGGCACAAATATCCTTGGTTATCCCCTGATTGGAGATTATGACAGTTTTTTTGCTTCAACCAGGGAGGTAATCTTGTATCATGTTGATTGATTCAAAATTCGAACATGGTTGAATCTCCTTTCGGTCTAGCTGATGCTTGAGGGCTGCTCGCACTAAATAGCATCCTTGGTTATTTTCCGAGCATACTCTACAGCGTTCATACTTGTGAGGTGGTACCCGACTGTACCCACTTTGTATGCAGTGCATTTTTACGAGATCTATTTCCATTGAGTGGACATCACGGCTTTGATGTCTACCCAGATTCCCATCAGTCATGTTAATCTATTGTGTGTCTTCATCCAGGTAGATCGGAAGCCACCAGTGGTCCAACAGATGCTGGAGAGTCCTTTGCACAAGCGTACACCCTTGGTCGTCTTCGCATCATTCTTTACAGTCTTGATAATCATGTGAAGCCAGAAAACCACGTCTGACATGCTTAGCATGTAATTCCACTAGACCGGTATTCATCAAGCGTATGTCAAATATTTGAACCATATTGACTTAATGGCAATTTCTTTCAAGGTAGTTTGGATCCATCCGAGATCCATTTGACGTTGGAGGGCCTCTTGTATAAAAGAGCATCCCTGATTGTCTTTTGAGCAGATCGGACAAGTGCTGTAATAGTGTCACGACAAATTGTAATACTGACTTTGTCTTGAATGCAAAGCCACTAGATTGACGTTCATTGTACGGATGTCGTGGTTCTGAACAATGTTGGGATGTGCATGGGCCATGTTTACTTCACGAATCCTATGATCCTGAATCCAGCCCAGATCCATTTGTTCTTGCAGAGCTACTTGTGCTATGGCACACCCTTGATTGTCCTTGGAGCGGATATCACACTGATGATAGTTGTGAGATGGCACGTGGCCGTACCCACTCTGTTTGCAATGCATCTTTACCAGGTTGGTTCCCAGTAAGCGTACATGGCGAATTTGATAACTGTTGACAGGTTCTTCTTCTATCAAATTCATTATAGTATTTTCATGTTGTGGTAATGGGTTCGTCTGAACATTTGGATTAGTATCTTTGAAAGATAAAACCCCATTCCTGACAAGCTTCTGTACATCAGACTTGAAGCTGAGACAATTCTCAATGTTATGTCCTGATCCTCCTTGATGGTAAGGGCAAGTTTGATCTGCTTTGAACCAAAAAGGTGTATTTTTTGGTACTACGAGAGGAGTCCTAGTTTGAACATGCCCCTTGGCCACTAGAAGTGGAAATAGCTCTGCATACAACATTGGTATAGGGTCGAACCCTGATGGTCGTGTTGTATGATTGTTATTATTATACTGCGAGCGAGCCTGCTGAAGAGGCTGTTGCGGCCTTTGCTGATACTGTTGCTGATTTGTTTGGCTCTGAGCAACCTGAGGTTGATATGTCGGAGCTGGTGTTGGGTTGATAGCGGGAGTTACCGCTGCTACCGGTTGATACCTTCGCCTTTTCTTTCCCAGAGAGATATTACTGATATCTTGCTCTTTCTTATTTTGGAAAGCACTACCGTATCTTTTAGTACTGCTAGATGGCTCTGCATCTTTGAAAAATCGTCCCTCTCGGACTGCTTCCTCAAGGCGTACTCCCATGTTCACCATTTCAGTGAAGTCACTGGGCGCACTAGCAACCATTCGGTCGTAATAAAACGAGCTTAAGGTTTTTAGGAAGATCTTTGTCATTTCCTATTCTTCGAGAGGAAGACAGATCTGGGTGGCAATTTCACTCCATCTCTGAGCATATTCCTTGAAGGTTTCTTTATCCTTTTGTGACATTGCTCTGAGCTGGTCCCTATCTGGTGCCATGTCCAAATTGTATTTATACTGCTGAACGAAGGCTGCCTGATAAGTGCAAAATGTAACTATTTTTGTATATAAGTTTTTTTGCACTTATCGATACTTTTTGGTTAATATCATTCAAATAAACCCCGATTTGTTTATAAATACGTTTACTTTACATTTTAGTGTATATATTGCGTATAGTGTAAATATCATTGAGTTTAATTGATTTCTCTCATTTTTGTAGGTATTCAAGCAAGGATATCTTGCCATATTCATTTAGAGCATTGAATAAGCTTTCCAGTGCTTCCGACCGTGCGTAAATCCGAGTTGCGGTTCAGAAGTTGTGGTCAAAATAAGAGCTAGTTTGCTGTCATATTCGCTTTGCATGTGTGCCAGTGAATGTTCGCTTTGCGAATTCCTGGCGAGTTCCCAGCGAAGGCTCCCAGAATTGGACAGGGGAGAAAATGACCAAAGTTCGCTTTGCGAACTGTGCAGCGAGCATTCGCTTTGCGAATAAATCGTTCGCACTACGACCTTCTGGAATTTTGCAAAGGCGGTTTAGCATTTCAAAGGTGTTAGACTATGGCTATGGATCTAGAAGGGGGTTGAATAGATCCCTTGAGTTTTACACGCAAATGGTTTACAAAATTTATTTTTAAAAATTGTTTAACGGAAGCTACCACTGGATAGAACGTCTACAACGAACCTTCTACCAAAAGCTATCATAGATGAGTATGGAAGAGAAAAATTCAGTTTTGAATACTACACTTAATAACGCAGTCAACAAAATATTTGTGGCTTAATGTTTGTTCCAATCCAATGAGGTAAAGTGATAAGCAATTAAAGGCAACAAGTTCAAATTTTGCTTTGAAACAAATTATCAAACACCTAGTGTGCGTAAACACACTAAGTGCAGAATTTCAGTGGAGGGTAATGTAAAGCTGCTCCAAGATACAATTCATGGAATTGTATCAGTTTAACAAAACAGTTTATCAGCTTACAATTACTCTACGACAGAAATTTTGATGACTTGCGACTTCACAAATTCGAACGAACTGAATTGTAAAAGAGTTAAGGATAGAGAAAACAAACGCGATTTGATTAGGAAGTTCCCCAATCGTCCTCGCTTTAGGTACGTCTGCCCCCAACTCCACAAATGGAATTGAGATATATATATATATATATATATATATATATATATAGTTGTTGTAAATTGTTTATTACAAGAGAAAACAATGAACATCCAAACCCTCGAACGTCTTCGATCGTTGATGCAGAATTTTCTCTTCCCTTGATTCGAGATGAATCAAGTCCTCCAAATATAGTTGATCCAATTATCGTCCCACGCTACTAAACTGAAAGAAACCACCGTTCTTCAGTTACCTTCACTCGGTCAATTGCGATCTACCAAGAATTCGAACCCAAACCTCCTTTCTACGATCCTCTGATTACAGCTACTAAACCGAACAATTGCGCCAATTTCCGGTTACCTTCGCCCAGCCGAATCCCTGTAGAAAGAACAGTTTGTGCAAAAACCCCCAAAATCTATCCGATTCTTGGAGGACAAAACCAACTGGTTTTATTCAAGAAACACCTGCCAAACTCTCAACCCAAAAGATGAAGATTACACTTCCTAAATTCTGAACGTTATCACTTCGATCAATGGGAGACACAAACAAAGATGATTATGTGTGATTGTTTGTTTACACAATGAAGAAGATGAAGATGAAGAGAGAAATGACATATATCTTTCACGTTTCTTGTTATTGATAAAAAGGATGACCAAAACTATTATTTATATGAAAAAAATGACCAACAAAAATAATAACAGAAAAATAACAGAAAAGAAATTAAGTGAAAAATGCAGAATTTTGAAGTCATGCATCGACCTCTAGCCTTCATGCGTCGACGCATAAAAGAAGATTTTAGTGTTAATTGAATTGTGCGCTTTCCCGCAAGTTTTGGAGGTTAGCGCATGAATTTGGAGGTTAGCGCATGAACTGGGAGGGTCAGGGCATGAAGTGCATTTTTTTTCAGGAAATTCAATTTTCTGAGCATTTTCACCAGACCAAGATCAGAAACACATACTAGACACAACTAAAACGATAGTGGACATTTATTTTTGAAGAGGACAAGATCCAATGCATCTAGACATATGAACGATAATGGTTAGACGCTATATGCCCGACACGTGAAGTGATACCGCTCAAATTACAATCTAATATGTTTGTTGACATCATTAAAACAAGGTATCTAGAAGAATATCACTCACATACTCCCCCTTTTTTATGATGGCAACACTTTCTTAGCTGTCACGAGATATGTAATTTGAGAGTGAACAAAGCTCCCCCTGTCTTTGACATCTGGTTAATAAAATTTCTGCTTGTTATTCTTCTCCCCCTTTGATAGCATCAAAAAGAAGAAAAGACGGTGGTCAAAATAACGCACTATAATACGTAGTGGATCATCATATATTTGCAACAACCAAACATTAACATGCATCCACATATGATACCGCTAATGTAAACTTAGGAATGATTAAATAAGGAACAAAAACATACAACCAAAACATTCACTCCGGAAGAGTTTAAACAAACGGAAGCACACGTTAAAGTTAAGCAACAGAAAAAAAACAACCAAACTACAAAACATAAATGCAAACACAAATGAAACATAATGCCCTAAGCTCTATGGTCTTCTCCCCCTAAACGGATGTCCTCTTCCCCTATAGTGTTGGCTTGGAGGTGGGAGATCCTCTAGGTGTAGGTTGAGTTTAATCAACGAACTTGTTAGTTCTTGGATTGGCTAGAATTTTGGTAAAACAAAGGTTATTCAATGTTGATGTCAAGGCTTCAGATTCTAACGTCAAAGTTTGAAAGTCTGAAGATGAAGGAAGATGACACTATCCATGACTTCTACATGAGTATTCTTGAGCTATCCATTGCATCAAGTGCCCTTGGAGAAAATAAGTCAGAAGAAAAGCTTGTAAGGAAGATCCTTAGGTCCCTTCCTAAGAGGTACAAGATGAAGGTGACTGCAATTGAAGAAGCTTAAGACATCAGCAAAATGAGGGTTGATGAGCTTATTGGATCTCTTCAAACATTTGAGCTTGGGCTAAGTGAAGAGGAATCGGAGAAGAAGTCCAAGAGTTTAGTTGTGGTTTCCAGTCCTGAAGAAGCCAAGAAAGGGAAAGAAGATGATTCTCAGGAGGAGCTATCTCAGGCTATTGCCTTGCTAGGTAAACAGTTCAACAAAGTTATGAAGAGGATAAATAGGAGCTATAATCCCAATGTCAAGAACATTACCTCTGACATCAACAGAGCAGGAGAACAAGGGAAGAAGTCTAAAGATGAAGAAAAATCCAGTCGTGACAAAGGGATACAATGCTTTGAGTGTGAAGGGTATGGACATGTCAAGAAGGAATGTCCTACTTTTCTAAAGAAGCAGAAAGGGTTATCAGCTTCTTGGTTTGACAGCGAGAGTGAATCTGAAGAAAATTCAGCTAAGCTTGTTAGAGCTATGGTTGGGGTTTATGAGTCAGATAAGGAGTCTTGTGATGGTGAGGTTTCTTACAATGAACTTGCTGTCACTTACAAAGATCTTTTCGTGAGAAGTGAACAAGTGTGTCTTGAAGGAGAAGATCTGAAGAAAACCATAGTACAGTTAAAAGCAGAAAAGACTGAACTGGAAGCCGAAGTCAGCATACTTAACTATAAGTTGGACTCTATGACCAAAACTATCAGAATGTTGAACAATGGTACTGATGCGTTAGACAACATTCTCAGTATTGGGAAGATGGTTGGAGACAAATGTGGTTTAGGATTCACCAGTGATGCAGGCTCTATCACCCCAAAACCAGCAATGTTAAAACATATGTTAAAACATCATGACATAACTCCATCTAAGAAGAAATACAGGCGCTGGAGGTGTCACCATTGTGGTTGTTTTGGACACATTAAGGCTTATTGTTATAAGCTACATGGGTATCCACAGAAGGCTCATCAGGTTGTTCCCAAACAGAACGGTTATAAAGGAAGGCAGGTCTCCAAGCCTAAAAAGCAATGGGTCCCTAAGGTTAAGGTTACCAGCTTGATAGCTCACACTTTGTTAAAGGTCTCTACCAAAGAAGATTGGTACTTTAACAGTGGGTGTTCAAGGCACATGACTGGAGTTAAGAATCTGTTGGTAGTTATGAAGCATCAGTCTTCTGGCCATGTTACATTTGATGATGGGGTCAAGGGAGAGATCAAGGGGATTGGTAAACTGAACTGTGCTGGTACTCCCAGACTGGATGATGTTCTTCTTGTTAAAGGACTGACAGCAAATTTGATTAGCATTAGTCAACTTTGTGATCAAGGTTTCAAAGTAGGCTTTACAAAGTCTGAATGCATTATCAAAGATGATAAAGGAGAAGTCATTATGAAGGGAGACAGGTCTAAGGACAATTGTTATCTTTGGGTGCCACAAGACTCAAACTCTTCCACGTGTGTTCTTGCTAAAGAAGATGAGGTCAAAATCTGGTATCAGAAGTTGGGACATCTTCACCTAAAGGGAATGAAGAGAATCATCTCCTCAGAAGCAGTCAGAGGAATTCCCAAGCTTAATATTGAGGAAGGAAACGTTTGTGGAGACTGTCAAAAAGGGAAGCAGACAAAGATGTCCCATCCGAAGCTTAAACATGACACCACCTCCAAGGTCTTGGAACTACTCCATATGGACTTGATGGGTCCTATGCAGGTTGAATGCCTGGGTGGAAAGAAATATGCGTATGTAGTTGTGGATGACTACTCAAGGTATGGGTGAGCTTCATCAAAGACAAGTAAGAGGTGTTTGATGTCTTTAAAGACCTTTGTCAACGACTCCAAAGGGAAAAGGAGAGTAAAGTTATCAGGATAAGGAGTGACCATGGAAGAGATTTTGAGAATAGCAAATTTGAAGAATTTTGCTCTGCTGAAGGTATAAGTCATGAGTTTTCATCTCCTATTACTCCACAGCAAAATGGAGTAGTTGAGAGAAAGAACAGAACTATCCAAGAGTCTGCGAGAGCTATGATCCATGCCAAGAAGCTTCCCTATCATTTCTGGGCTGAAGCCATGAATACTGCATGTTACATTCACAACAGGGTTACCCTGAGAAGAGGCACTTCATCCACTCTGTATGAACTATGGAAGGGAAGAAAACCTAATGTTAAATGCTTTCATGTTTTTGGAAGTAGATGTTATATTCTGGCTGATAGAGAACAAAGGAGAAAATTGGATTCCAAAAGTGATGAAGGAATATTTTTGGGATACTCTACCAACAGCAGAGCATATAGAGTGTTCAACTCTAGAACCAAGGTGATGATGGAGTCCATCAATGTGGTGATTGATGACAATGATAAGCAGGAAGATGATGATGTCCTAGATGATGTTGGAACATCAGTTGGTGAAGTTGCACTAGATGCTGAAGACAGAAGTCCAACTTCTAGTGTTACAGATGCTGAGCCTGAATCTGAGCAACCTCATAAAGATCCGTCTATCAGAGTGCAGAAGGACCACTCGAAGGAACTTATCATAGGTGATCCAAATTCAGGAGTGAGGACTAGGTAAAGAGAAGTTGTAGCAAGTTCATATTTTGTCTCCAAAATTGAGCCAAAAAATGTCAAGGAAGCATTGACTGATGAGTTTTGGATAAATGCAATGCATGAAGAGCTGGAGCAATTCAAGAGGAATGATGTATGGGATCTTGTGCCTAGGCCTGAAGGGGTGAATGTGATTGGGACCAAGTGGATCTACAAGAACAAATCTGATGAACAAGGAGTGGTTACCAGAAACAAGGCAAGACTTGTTGCACAGGGGTACACTCAAGTTGAAGGAATTGACTTTGATGAAACTTTTGCTCTTGTGGCTAGATTAGAGTCCATCAGATTACTCTTGGGGGTGGCCTGTAATCTCAGATTCAAGCTATTCCAAATGGACGTGAAGAGTGCCTTTTTGAATGGTTACTTGAATGAAGAAGTGTATGTAGATCAACCTAAAGGGTTCATTGATCCAACTTTTCCTAACCATGTTTACAAGCTTAGGAAAGCCCTGTATGGTTTGAAGCAAGCTCCTAGGGCCTGGTATGAAAGGCTTACAGAATTCTTAGCATTGAATGGCTACAGAAAAGGAGGAATTGACAAGACCTTGTTTGTCAAGGAAGAAGGAGGAAACCTGATGGTAGCCCAAATCTATGTTGATGACATTGTATTTGGTGGAATGTCAGATGAAATGGTGAAAAATTTTGTGCAACAGATGCAATCTGAATTTGAGATGAGTTTGGTTGGAGAACTCAGTTATTTCCTTGGTCTACAAGTTCGACAAATGGAGGACTCCATCTTCATTTCTCAGAGCAAATATGCTAGGAACATAGTGAAGAAATTTGGCCTAGAAAATGCTAATCATAAGAGGACTCCTGCACCTACTCATTTAAAATTATCCAAGGATGAACATGGAGTAAGTGTGGATCAAAGTTTATATAGAAGCATGATTGGGAGTCTGTTGTATCTGACAGCTAGCAGACCTGACATTTCCTTTGCCGTTGGAGTTTGTGCCAGATATCAATCTGAGCCTAAGGTCAGTCACTTGAATCAAGTGAAGAGGATCTTGAAATATGTTAATGGCACAAGTGACTACGGGATGTTGTATAGTCATGGATCTGGGACTGAGTTAAGGGGATATTGTGATGCTGACTGGGCTGGGAGTGCTGATGATAGGAAAAGCACTTCAGGAGGTTGTTTCTTTGTAGGGAATAATCTGATATTGTGGTTTAGTAAGAAGCAGAACTACGTGTCTCTGTCTACTGCTGAGGCCGAGTACATAGCAGCAGGGAGTAGTTGCTCTCAACTGGTGTGGATGAAGTAAATGCTGAGTGAATACAATGTCAAGAAAGATGTCATGACATTGTATTGTGATAATTTGAGTGCTATAAATATATCTAATAATCCTATCCAACATAGCAGGACAAAACATATTGATATAAGGCATCATTTTATAAGATATTTGGTAGAGGATAAAGTTGTTGCATTGGAGCATGTAGCTACAGATAAACAGTTGGCTGATATATTCACTAAAGCATTAGATGCAAACCAATTTGAAAGTTTGAGAAGTAAATTGGGAATTTGCATTCATGAAGAGTAAATGTGCTAGAGAGTGTATAAAGCAGTTGCATTCTTTATTAAATATTGATTTTATTCAACTGCTGGAGCAATACATGTTTGAAGTACATCAACAGTTACAGATTATCCCAACCCCCTGCATCTAGAAAAGCTTTCCAGTCTTCATCCCAATCATCATCAGAAGCATGTTGGTGCACAGGATGTTTCTTGTTGGGCTTCATGGTTGTTTCTGAGGTCCTGCCGGTCTTTGTGGTTCCTGAAGTGGTTTCAGCTACAGTCATTGTTTTGCTCCTCTTCTCAGGTAGATCTGAAGTCTTGTCCTTCTGCTTGACGTTCTTTATTGCATTTTTGGTGTGTGACTGGCTCATTCTTGGTTGCTGTGTGGTGCTGCTAGAAAGGAAGAAGGCTTGTTTTTATAATGCAAACGAGAATCATAGGTTGTATCGACTGAACAGTTAATATGTTGGAACTTGTGTTTTGTTGGGAAGATCAGTGTTTGATTGTGTCATTTAGTATGTCAAGACATTGTGTTTGGTAATTGTCCAATTATGGCTAAAAAGGGGGAGAGTTAGCCCTAGCCTTTGTGTGCAGAAGTTGAGGGGGAGTGTGCATGTTGAACAGCTGTTTATGCTGGGTCAGTTTTGAGGGGGAGCACCATTGTTGATTGTTGAAAATTGTAGCTGTTGAAGATGGTGCTGCAGCAAAGTTTTGTGTGAAGTGAAAGTCTTTTTGTATTGAAGATGATGCTGCTTGAAGTTTTAAAATTTATTCAAGTTTATTCCGCTGCTGAAGTCTCTGAAGGTGCAGAGATTGTTTTAGCCAAAATTAGCCAAAGGGGGAGATTGTTAGTTCTTGGATTGGCTAGAATTTTGGTAAAACAAAGGTTATTCAATGTTGATGTCAAGGTGGTGATGTTGCAACATTGAGTCTTAACACTGGGTTGTGTTAAGTGTTTAAGTTGGATGTCTGATGTCACATGCGATGTTGTGACATCAGGTCTGCAGAATTAATAACATCAGGTTTTGTGATGTTGTTAGGGTTGCGCGTATTAGCTGGCTTTTGGGAGAGTTTGAGTGCGAATATCTTGGAGGAGATATTTTCTGATACAAATAGATTTGATGCAGATTTGTAGGAGGTTTAAAGGCTGAAGATTTAAGAAGATTTTAAGAGAGAAAATATGTCAAAGATTCAGTTTTAAACAACAAATCAGGTCAGATATTGTAGCAGGTCCAAGTCCAAATCAAATAGCTATTTAAAGCGCATGAATCCTAAAGGAAGAACGACAAAGAAAGAGAGCTAAAGACTGAGAGTCGTTTGTGTCTTCGTGTATGAGTTGTAAACCATTCGAGTGTGAATTGGTACTGTTGTTTTGAGTTGTTCTTGATCAAAGCTGTGAAGTAGAATCAAGATGTGTTTTTTCAAAGTGTGTGATCTTTGAATTATATCACTGAAGTGATTTAGGGATTGAGTAGTGTTCTCATACTTAAGTGGTCTCTTAGGTAGAAAGTCACTAGTAGGAATTAAGATTAGGAGATTGTCAACTGGACTGTTGAGTCAATAATTTAATTCTACAAGTAGTGAGTTTCATCCCTGGCTTGGTAGCCCCCAGACGTAGGTAGTTAGACCGAACTGGGTGAACAACTCTTTGTGTTCTTCTGTTGTTTATTTTGTCCATTGTGCAGAGTGTGTTGTTGTGACATTGTGTGTGACATCACACGTCTTGTACCAGAATTTCAGAACTGTTTAGGTTGCCAAGACTATTTGCTAGGTTCAGGTTTTATTGAGTCAAGTTGGCATCCATCTGATAGAAACGATTCATAGCGGCGTTAGCAAAATTGTTGAAGTTGGTAATGTGAGATGAGACTTGATCAAACAGATTGGTGAACTGTTCTTCCTTAGCAGAGTAGCGAGTATCTTGCATAGCTAGAAATTCTTGATGCTGAAGAGTCAATTCGTTCAACCTAGCCAGAATTTCTTCAGAACCCTGCTGATCATGCTGAGACGGTGGAGTTGGAGGAGCAAAATTTTCAGGTTGATGCCATTCATAATCCTCACCATAGGTTGGAGGCACATAGGCGCTTCCATGCACAGTCCAACAATTTTGTTGCCACTGACCCCAGCCCTGATTTTCAGAAGTTTCTTCAGGTTGATAGCCCATCCATGCCTCATTGTCCTCTTCTTGCATAACCACATTTTCTTGCATAACCACATCTTCTTGCATGCTCACATCTTCATCATTAACAGCTTGATTTGCATTTTCTGGAATTCCCTCATCATCACTTCCTTCAAGGTGAACCGGTTCATCATGTTCAGGATGGGTGGATCTTGGTCGATAAAAGAACTTGTTCTCACGTGAATGCCAAAAGTAACCCATCATGGAAAGAGTTTTGGCAAGAAATTATTGTTCAGCGGTAATATGAATGTGACAAATCTGCGGAATAGGAACATCAAAGTGATTCAAAATGTTTGCAACAACAGATGCATAACCAAGTGCCAGAAATTTGCTGGAGCTGCGAGTAACGAACATCCTATAAGCAAAATAATAAGACTAGTTAATTTTGATCTTATTCTTGAGAATATAGATGAGGTGAACTTCTGCCTGCTCAACTCTTAAGTATCCTCCTTTCTTAGGCCTCAAGATGCGAGCAACAATCCACTGAAGAATACGGTCTTTGAATTTTAGATGGCCGGTAGTGACACTTTTAGGAAATAATTCACTTGCCACAAAATCATCGGAATACGGTTCCCGCAACATCGAATTCAGAGATGTTTTGAACTCATAGTACTGAACAAAGGTTTTATCAATAACCTTTGGGAGAGTGTCATCAGTATCCAATACAAAAAGTGTAGACCATACATCATTGGTCACTTCAAATTCTGTATTATTCATAGAGAATTTAAATTCAGCCCCATGAAATTTGCCCTTGATCCCACAATAGAACAACCGAGTCAAATCTTCACTATACTTATCATCACACTCTACAAATTCACTAAGATTTTGAAAATTTATAAGTTCAGAAATCTCAGGAATGTGAAAATCTGGACCCATCAGAGGATAAAACCCATGTTGTCTTATAACAGGCCGGTTAGAAAATAGTTCCTCAAAAGGAGTAGTTAGCCTTTCAGAAATTAAAGACTTAAAGGTTACCCGTTGTGAAGATGATGATGTTCTGGTTGGTGCTGATTGTGAAGATGATCCTCTTGTTCCCCTTCTACTAGGGTTTCTTCTTGAAGCCATGGTTGAAGAAAAGGTGAAAGAGGATGATGACACTTGTTTTTCACTGAGAGTGAAGAGGAGATATGTGCAGCCCTTAGAAAATCTTGTAGCAGTAATATAGAAGATTTTCTCTTGGTGGGTTTTTTATTTCTAGGGTTTTGATGAGGATTTAGTGGAGAGTAATTGTTATTGATGAGGTTTAATGGAGGAGGATAGGGAGAGATTGACCACAAAGTCTAATGAGATGACATGCAATAACCATAGATTAATGTGCAATGAGAATATGTAGGGAAAATGAACAACACTAGGTCGGCGCACACGTTCCAGTAAAGAAGGGAGTCTGAACGGTCAAGTTATGCGTCGACCTATGAATTTGTGCATCGGCGCATGATTCATGAAGTTTCTGAAAAAAGTTGAACATATGGTTATGCGTTATCCCGAAAATTTACTAGGTCAGCGCATGAATCTATGCGTCGACGCATGAACATACAGAAGTGAAATTTTGCAAATTTTTAAGTTCCAACCAGATAAATAGACATATACACATACAGAACAAAACATCCACATGAACGATAAGTGCTTAAAATGCAATAAACATCAAGATTAGAGTAATTAATATGGCACAAAATATTGATAAACATCTATAAATCGGAACGATATTTCCTTGATCATCATGACGATAAGATCCCTTACATATGGCTAAATATCTCTTTGCATTGTTAGTTAAAAGAATAAACAAGCATGTATAAATGTGAAGATCACTACTCTAAAGGATTATTAAGCACGGTCCGAGATATTGAGAATGCCAAGTTCCCTACGGATGTGAAAGAAAGGCTCTGTAGCTAATGGTTTTGTGAAAATATCAACAAGTTGATTCTTAGTGTCAACATGCTCAAAAGTAACATCAGCTTTCTCTACATGATCCCTAAGAAAATGATGGCGTATTTCGATATGCTTGGTGCGTGAATGTAGTACAGGGTTCTTAGTTAGATTAATCGCACTAGTGTTGTCGCACAAAATTGGAATACGTTCAAGTTTTAAGTTGAAATCAAGTAATTGTTGTTTAAGCCATAAGACTTGAGCGTAACAACTACCGGCGGCAACGTATTCCGCCTCGGCTGTTGACAAAGCAACGAAAAACTGTTTCTTGTTGTACCAACTCACCAAGGAATTTGCAAAAAAGTGACACGTGCCACTAGTACTTTTCCTATCCAACTTGCACCCGACAAAGTCGGAATCGGAGTAGCCAACTAAGGAACAAACACTACCTTTGGAATACCACAGCCCATACTTTGGAGTACCAGAGAGGTATCGAAGTATGCGCTTAACTGCCTTTAGGTGGGATTCCTTGGGATGTGCCTGATGCCTCGCACACATGCATACACTAAACATTATATCGGAACATGATGCGGTAAGATAAAGAAGAGACCCTATCATACCTCGATACTTCTTTACCTCAACATCCTTACCCTTTTCGTCACGATCAAGATTAGCACTTGTAGGCATAGGAGTATCTATTGCTTTGTAGTTCAGCAGATCAAAATGTTTTAGTAACTCAAGACAATATTTCGTTTGACTCACGAATGTACCCTTTTCAAGTTGTTTGATTTGCAATCCGAGGAAATAGTTGAGCTCCCCCATCATGCTCATTTCAAACTCCCCCTGCATCAAACTAGAAAACTCCTTGACCAAGGTCATGTTAGTAGACCCAAATATGATATCGTCAATATAAATTTGTACCAAAATTAAGTGTTTTCCTTGACGTTTAATAAAGAGGGTTGTGTCAACCTTTCCTCTTGAATACCCTTGATCTAGTAGAAATTTGCTTAGACGTTCATACCAAGCCCTAGGGGCTTTTTTAAGTTCGTACAGAGCTCGTTTAAGTTTATAGACATGATCAGGATATTCGTGGGATTCAAAACCTGGAGGTTGGGCTACATAAACCTCTTCATTTATGTATCCGTTAAGGAACGCACTTTTAACATCCATTTGGAATAATTTAAAGTTCTTTGTGCAAGCATAGGCAAGTAGAAGGCGTATGGCCTCGAGTCGGGCAACCGGCGCATAAGTTTCCTCATAGTCGATTCCTTCCTCTTGGTTATAGCCTTGCGCTACAAGCCTAGCTTTGTTACGCGTTATTACTCCATTTTCATCAAGTTTATTCCTAAACACCCATCGGGTGCCGATTACTCGATGATCTCGCGGAGGGGGGGACAAGGTCCCAAACCTCATTTCTCCTAAATTGATTTAGTTCATCTTGCATTGATTGAAACCAATGCTCATCGAGTAACGCCTCCTTAGCGTTTTTAGATTCAACGTGGGAGACAAAAGCAGAGTAATAACAAAAGTTACTAAGTTTAGAGCGAGTAGTTACTCCCTTAGAGATATCATCGAGAATGTTGTCAATTGGATGGTCTTTTGAAGACTTCCAAGCTGGAGGAAGTTCATCTTTATTAGCATGATGATCATCCTCACTTTTCACTGGTTGGTGATCCTTTTCCTCCTCAATACGCACTGCTTCAGGCTGATCAATTCCCTTACCAGTGTCCTTGAGTAAGTCTTCAGTAGGTACACCTGCACCATGAAAAGAACTACCTTCTTCGACATTTCTCGGATGTAACTCCCATATATAAAACTCATACATCAAAGCATAAATAATACATATAGATCCAAGTGTTTGGTACTGAAACACATAAGCTCCTAGTTAACACATTGTATACAACTAAATGCCCTAAAGTACAAAGTACAAAAACCTAAGGCATATTATACACAAGATGTTCAAATGATAAAAACTAAGAACTAGATCAACAATGATCTCAAAATAAACTCCGCTACGGAAGCTAGCCATCAACAAGCAAGGAAAGATCACACGACCTTATCCTTACCCTTCTCGGAACCTAAAGCACCTGAAATACATCAACAACGTGGGGTGAGATACATCAAATCTCAGTGGGTTCCTATCTTATAGATTCTCTCGGATTAATGGGTTCTAATAATCCTAACTCAAGTCCGGGAAAGGGAAAGGACTTAGAGTTCACACACTTGAGCTTCTCACACTATATGGAAACATGCCATGAGTTATCAACTCAAAAGTATCACTAATCGATAACCATACCAAGGTATCCCCTGTTCCCGTCTGCTTCTACGTCTAGAAGTCGACCCGAGTCATGGATCCTTGTAACCTACTTGACATACGAATGGATTTGGGTTCTACGGGCCATTAACCGTTATGAACCGTCACTACACACAGGCCATTAACCGTCACAAGCATACGCTCCATGGGCGCCATTCGTACAGCACGGGGAATCAAACCTGCCAAGTAGTCGTGCATCCATTTCAGAGGAGTCCGAGACTCATGAAGCTACACTCAATATAAACCGATTACGATTACGTAATCACACACACAAAAACATGATTGTATTCGACAATCACTAGGCTATCATGCCTCAAGGCCTCTCTTGCCTTTCGTACCACAAATGTTAACTAACATGTTCCATACTAGTGTCTCTAAACCTTCTAATTTCTCTTATAATTCATAAGGGGGTTTTCCTCACTCTTTCTATTTCTTTTCCATATTAACATGCATATTTAATTACAATCATGCTAAACAATAATCGGATAGTCAAAACACATCATGTTGACATAATAGAATAGATTACCAATATTTAAAACAGAATTTGCATCATTTTGAACTTTCCCGATTATTTAATCAGTCGGTGAAATTGATATTTTCAATTCCATTGCGTAGAATATTTCCTCGGCTTTACATCGATATAAAGAATGATCGAAACCGATAAACGAGTCAAAAGTTATGAATTTTTCCATAAAAGTACAAAATTCCAACTCCCAGGTCGCGCTCAGCGCGCACCTGTCCGCGCTCAGCGCGCAATCTTCTGCCTGGAGGGGTTGCAGGAATTTAACACCGCGCTCAGCAGGCTCCTGCGCGCTCAGCAGGCTCCTGCGCGCTCAGCGCGCAGCGCAATTCTCAGAAAAATCTTTCAGCGAAAACAGATTTTCTCCTACATCCAAAACCTCATCTAAACCACATTTAACAACCAACAGAGGTACAATAGCATAGTTTAGCATGGTTTGATCAATATCATTATCAAAAATCCACATTTTTCCAAGAACACAAATGTTCTTCAAAACCTAACATTCTCAAACAAACCAAAATCAACTAAATCATCAAAACAAATATCAAGACATATTTCTATGATCATACCAATCATTCATTTCGATTTCTAACAAATGCTAACCGTTGTAACATCGATTTCTAAGATTTCGACCTAAAACTCATAATAGCAAAACTCAAGAAAATGGTTTCTAGCTAAACCCACCTTGCAAAGATGAAGAAAATGAGGAAGATGAGGTGAATGGTTGGAGCTTTGAACAATGGATGATGATTCCTTAAACTTTTTTTCACAAAACCTCCTTTCTCTTCTTTTTCCTCTTCCTTTCTTTCTTCTTCTTTTCCTTCTTTTCTCTTTCTCTCACTTCTTACTAACTTCTTCTTTTATGTTTGGAAAGTGGAAGGAAACAATAAGTAATAAACTTAGTATTTAGAAATAATACTACTAAATGTCCAAAAAGTCTCTTAATTCCAAATAATTAAAATACCTCAGAGTCAGATAATATTAATTGGATTTTCTAAGTTCCACAGTTACTCTAATTATTTTGTCAAATAATTTCTCAAAGTACTCTAGGCTCAGTCGATCACAATATAATATTATCCGGAGTAATAAAATACGGGGTATTACTGTTAATTCTTGTAGTTGGCTAGAATTTTGGTAAAACAATGTTGATGTCATGGTTGATGTTTCAACATGAGTTTTTAACAGCCTTGTTATGTTTAGTTAACATTCTGGTTATGTTAAGTTTTTAAGGGTTGCAGTTTTGTGCTGATGTCAAACCCGATGTCATAACATCAGATGACAGAACATCAGTTTGGTAAGTGCAAGTTTGTTAAGGATAAGATCTGATTGAGAGATTGCAGGAGAATTTCATGGAATAGATATATTCTGTCACAATCAAATGTGGAGCAGATCTTGCTGTATTTTAATGCATAAAGATATGGAGAATATTTAGAGTTAATGATTGAAGATTTAAATTGAAGATTTGATTGAAGATCGAATTGATAGCAGAATCTGTTGTAGATATGTAGTAGAAGATCAGATATGATTTGAAGGCCCAAATCCAGTTGGGAAAAGCTATAAATAGAATGCTTGTAACCTTGAATAGGTACGGGTCCAAGATGTAGAACTTTAGGGCTTTGTCTAAGTGAACCACTCGGGTTGTGAGATGGTCACTGTGTTTAACTTAGAAACCTGTAGGTAATGAGTTTGGTATTGTTCGTGGAGGAAGCTTTGAAGCAGCTCCAAAGGGTTGTCATGGAAGTGTATCTTCTAAGGTTGTGTTCGAGAAGAGTTATTTGGTAATCAAGCTGTTGATGCAGTAACGGTGTAGTTGACTGCTAGACATCATTGCGATGAATTGGGAGTGAGATGGAGTCTCTTACCTAGGGAGGACTTAGGTAGAAGGGTCATTGGGTAGTGATTAAATTAGGTAGATTGTCAACTGGTCTGTTGAGTCTGTAATTTGATATTACTAATAGTAGACTTCCTTCCTGGCTTGGTATGCCCCCAGATGTAGGTTGGTTGAACCGAACTGGGTGAACAATTGTTTGTATTCTGTTTCTATTATTGCCTTGTTCAGCAGATTGCGATGTTGTGACATTGCGCAAAGACATCACACATCTGTACCAGAATTTCAATTGGTATCAGCGCAGGCATCCTGTCTGTTTCTGGATGAGATCTAGGGAAGATACTTTCTGGTTCATGAGCAAGGAAGATAGTCAGAGTACTTTGTATTATCCCTTGGAGTGAAGAATGAAGTTATCAGGCCTGTTGCTGTGTGGTTTGACTTATTTTCAAACCTATGATGACCTAGTACACTTGGAGTGTTGGGCAAGGGTTATTATGCCTGAAGGTAGTAGAGGAGTTTTCTGGTGTATGTTCCGCTGCATATATATATCTGATGGAAAATTCCTGGTGGTTTTGAGTTAAGACTGCAACATTCTGCTCTCCTCTGAAGATGTGGTGATTTGTGAGGACATCTTCAACTAGCTTGTTCATCCCAAGTCCACTCATAAAGGAACTCTTATATGAGCATGTTGAAAAGAGGTCTGAAGAAAACCTTGCATGATCAATCTCTGGTTTGTGTTAAAGGATCTTTTGGTGTGAAGAGATTGTGACATAACAGATGCTTGGGGGGCTAAATAAATGTGTTGATCACATCTGTTTGGAACCTACTCCTGACTTGGAAGAGGAGGCATCTGGGCTGTGTGAAGATTCATCAAGAAAGAAGCTGAGCGTATTATGTCAAGCAGCTTTTGGTCAATTGGAGTTGGTGCCTACATTAGCCTTGTGGCTGGAAGGATCAGAAGAAGAAGACCATTTGTTCAGTACTGTGACTCCTTCATCCTTTTTGATGATGAAAGAAGAAGGGAGAGCCAAAGCAAAAGAGTTTCACTGTCAAAGTTTTCATGCGGGAGTGAAAATCTTGATAAGTTATCTCTTAAGCTTAGTAGTGGTGACCTAATTAGGAGGATCTTTCTGGTTATGGTGTCACATGTAGTTCTGGTATATCTGAAGATACATGAACTAGAGGAAGTTTCATCAAGGAAGATGTTGGGCCTGAATTGTTCTCGTGTGTTCCCTGCAAGAGATATGTGTATGGTTGTAGTCTCCAAAGCCATAGAAGTGGTTTAATGTGATTTAGACTGATGTCAGAACCGATGTTGAAACATCAATTCAGATCTTTGATTTTTCAGCCAAAGAAATTTAGGTGTGCTCATGGTGGAGTATCAGGTCAAGCCACTTACCTAATCTGAAGTGATCAGTGGTGTAAATTTATAAAAGAGGGATCAGCTAGTGCCACAAGTGTGCAGAAAAGAATGCCTTATGTGAGAAGGTAATCTTTTTCTGTTTAATAGTAGATACTTTGACGGGAGACTTAGTATCTGTCTATTAGTGATTTTGTGCATGAGGGTAAATACTTTGACGGGAGACTTAGTATTTGTCAAGAGGATTATGCAAATCTACAGTCTGGATATTTTTGTGTGGCCATGATGGAGAAGCTTGATATTTGAAGATGACAACCTGAGGTAGCCTTATCAGCTGACTGTATTAGAAGTGTGTGACTGAAGGAGTGAGCATCATCTGCTGGCTGTTTGTAAAGACCTTGTTGGGAGCTTGGCAGTTATCTGGAAGAGTGTGTTATGCAAGTTACTGCAGTTTTGTTGGTCTAATCTTGGTAGTTGATAAGATGAAGATGGAAGACCATGAAGATAGCATAATCTTGATGGTTACAGCTTGGATTAGTTTGTTTCTGATCTAAGTGGTTTGGAGCATGGTGTTGGCTCTGGTTGTGAAGGTCGAGGATAAGTGGCAGTTATCTCTGGCTTTCTACTGATGGCTCTACTAAGGGAAGTGACCTTCGTTAGTATTGCTATGGGGTAGTCTTGGACTACTTATTTTCTGAAGATTCAGATGTGGTAGGTTTGAAGTCTTTGGAGTTTCTAAGCAGGATGGAGGTTGTCTACTCAAACTTGATTGTTGAATCAAGTCTATGAGAGCATGGAAATCTGTTTCTGCAAAGGGTGGAGGTTCTTTTGAGTGGCAGAAGGAAGAGCTGAATTCAACAGTTGGATATCATAATGTTTTGATATCTAGCTTAACATCAGAAGTCTCAGCTGGTGATAGAGATGATCTACAGTAATGGAAGTTATGGATGCTTCAAAAAGATCGTTCTCATGGCAGTTTGCGGGAGCTGTAGGAAGGAGAAGATGTTACATGACCATGGCTTAGGGAGTCTAAGTGTGTTTGCTTTTAAGCAAGTGGAACGTGTGACTTGAAGGTCAAGTTTCCTTGGTGGATCAAGATATCTTTGTGAGAATTCTGACATACGTGGAAAAGGTCAAAATGTGGCAGTTGGCTATTTTCATATGAGGATTCATGAATAAGGTGATCAAACTGTGGCATTTGGTTGATCTCAGAAGTGGATTCGAAGAATCAAGATAATCAGAGTGTGGCAGCTGGTTATTATTGAGGATTGTCTTGAAACAAGTTACTCTTGGGCAGAAGGGTGATGAGTTGAAGACTCAAGGAGATTATTCTTCTTGAAGATGGATGAGAGTTTGATTCTCTAGTTCTATGGATTACTATGCAATAGTAAGTCCAGTTGGTGGAGCATATCAAGAATCATGGTGATGATATCTTGGTGAGTGGCAAATGTTCTAACTTGTGTTGGGACATTATCTGGTTGAATATCCTTGGTGAAGGATGATTATGCTCTGGTTCAGAAGCGTGGTGCCTACATTATGCCTAAGGAGCGTCTACATAGTCATGCGGGAGAATGATGAAGTAGAAGGTCTGCCTTGGATGGAGAATGTAGAGAAGACTGAAGTATTGATTGATTGGAAGTCTGAAGATGAAGAGTGTGATAGGGAATGACTGCCTTTGGAGAGTTGGGGGATCTATGAGACTTTGATCCTTATCTAACAGTTTGTTTGAAGGAGGATGGTGATTCTTATGTTCCTCATGAATAGCCAAATTGTAACTTCATGTGGAGTTGGATGCTTAAGCATTATTGTCAGAAGAGGTGTTTCTGACTATGTGGATTAGAATGTGGAGATTCTGAGCTTGTTTTTAGTAGTATGGTCTGGCAAAGCATGACTACTAATTTTGAAGACTTCACTAGTATCAACAACTACTAGTGAATGTAATAGCAGAGGAATTGTGTCATATGATGTGATCTGATCAGAAATTTTTTTAAGAGCTGTTCTTTCGTCTGCTGCAAGTATCTCTTGATGAGATTGGATCTCAGTAAAGCTTTTAAGTAAACTGAGAATTCGTGGGGTCTGTATGAGCATGAAGATGTTCATGTGCTTGAACTGAGGATTGGTGTTTCCTTTGTGTGCCTCAGGGGGAGTAAAGTGGTGTTTAGTTTGATGTTTATGATGTCAGATTAGATGTCATGACTTTATGTCATGTGTGTACTACTGTTTAGGAAGAGTAGTTACTTTTTTGTTGCTGAACTTGTGCAACTATTTAGGGGGAGCATGATAGTCTGTCAGGCGTAATTATTGCTGCTGAAAAGATGTGAGTTTTGGAGCATGAGAAGATAACAAACCAAAAGGGAATCATGTGAGTTTTGGTATTTGGATTGTTTAAGGATGAAGCATTAAGTGAATACGTTCAGCAGGTGTGTTGAATAGAGGGTGCGCTCTTGAAGACATGAAGATGAGTCTTATGTTTTCCATTCATTTAAGGTGTTCTTTTTGCAAAGGTGCACTGGTTATCTTAGATAGGGGGAGTTGATCTTTTCTCTGCTGATCATTGAGAGTAGTAGCTGCTGAGTCTGAGTTTTGTTCTGAGTATATTGGTTGGATGATTCAGAGTTTGCCTTTGGAATTTTTTTGTGCTTGCTGCTATGTTCAGAGTTTGTCCAATTATGGCTAAAAAGGGGGAGAGTTAGCCTAGTGGTTGCCAAGGTGTGGTTGTGAAGCCTTTTCTGATATGGTGCAGCAGTTGAGGGGGAGAGTGTTTGAACAGCTGTGAGCTGGTTCTTGGTTTGAGGGGGAGTTTGCCCTATGCTGATGTGAAAGTGGGTTCGTTTCTGCTGCAAGTTGTTCTGATGTAGGCTGAAATTGTTTTAGCCAAAATGAGCCAAAGGGGGAGATTGTTAATTCCTGTAGTTGGCTAGAATTTTGGTAAAACAATGTTGATGTCATGGTTGATGTTTCAACATGAGTTTTTAACAGCCTTGTTATGTTTAGTTAACATTCTGGTTATGTTAAGTTTTTAAGGGTTGCAGTTTTGTGCTGATGTCAAACCCGATGTCATAACATCAGATGACAGAACATCAGTTTGGTAAGTGCAAGTTTGTTAAGGATAAGATCTGATTGAGAGATTGCAGGAGAATATCATGGAATAGATATATTCTGTCACAATCAAATGTGGAGCAGATCTTGTTGCTATTTTAATGCATAAAGATATGGAGAATATTTAGAGTTAATGATTGAAGATTCAAATTGAAGATTTGATTGAAGATCCAATTGATAGCAGAATCTGTTGTAGATATGTAGCAGAAGATCAGATATGATTTGAAGGCCCAAATCCAGTTGGGAAAAGCTATAAATAGAATGCTTGTAACCTTGAATAGGTACGGGTCCAAGATGTAGAACTTTAGGGCTTTGTCTAAGTGAACCACTCGGGTTGTGAGATGGTCACTGTGTTTAACTCAAAAACCTGTAGGTAATGAGTTTGGTATTGTTCGTGGAGGAAGCTTTGAAGCAACTCCAAAGGGTTGTCATGGAAGTGTGTCTTCTAAGGTTATGTTCGAGAAGAATTATTTGGTAATCAAGCTGTTGATGCAGTAACGGTGTAGTTGACTGCTTGACATCATTGCGATGAATTGGGAGTGAGATGGAGTCTCTTACCTAGGGAGGACTTAGGTAGAAGGGTCATTGGGTAGTGATTAAATTAGGTAGATTGTCAACTGGTCTGTTGAGTCTGTAATTTGATACTACTAATAGTGGACTTCCTTCCTGGCTTGGTATGCCCCCAGATGTAGGTTGGTTGAACCAAACTGGGTGAACAATTATTTGTATTCTGTTTCTATTATTGCCTTGTTCAGTAGATTGCGATGTTGTGACATTGCGCAAAGACATCACACATCTGTACCAGAATTTCAATTACATCCTCCCCCCCCCCCCTTAATAGAAATTCGCCCTCGAATTTAAAGATTACCTGAACAGATGAGGGTAAACATCTCGCATTTCCGATTCAAGTTCCCATGTTGCATCACCCGGATGCGTTACATCCCACTGCACCTTAACGAGAGAAATGTCCTTGTTCCTCAATACTTTCGTTTCTCTTCCCACAATGCGGCTCGGTTGAGGTTCAAATGTTAAGTCTGCTTCTACTTCGATAGTATCCGGTAGAATTGGTTGAAGAAGATCTGGAACAAACCTCCGAAGTTGGGATACATGAAAAACATCATGCATTTCCGACAGAGAAGGAGGTAAGGCCAACCTGTATGCTACTTCGCCAATCCTTTCTAAAATTTGATACGGTCCCACGTATCTCGGACTTAACTTTCGTGACTTAAACGGTCCTTTCAGTCTTAACCTCGGGGTAACTTTCAAAAACACGTGGTCACCTTCTTCAAATTCTAGAGGTCTCCTTCGATTGTCTGCATAACTCTTCTGTCGATCTTGTGCTTGCTTAATTTTCTCGCGGATCATTCGAATCTTTTCTGTAGTTTCTTGGATAATTTCTTGTCCTAAGATTCTATCTTCCCCAACTTCCACCCAACACAAAGGTGTTCTACATTTTCTCCCATACAATGCTTCATACGGAGCCATACCGATGCCCGCATGGTAACTATTATTATAAGAAAACTCAATCAATGGTAGAAGTTATTTCCAATTCCCTTTACTCTCTAACACACAAGCTCTCAACATATCCTCCATCGTTTGTATCGTTCGCTCAATCTGACCATCCGTCTGTGGATGATTAGACGTGCTCAAACGCAACTCCGTCCCCATAGCTTGTTGAAAAACTTTCCAAAATCTTGAAGTAAACTTCGGATCTCTATCCAACACAATATTAGAGGGAATACCATGCAATCTTACAATTTCTGCAATAAACAACCTCGCAAGATGACTTGCCTTGAAGGTAGTCTTCACGACCAAGAAGTGCGCCGACTTTGTCAACCGATCTACTATTACCCAAATCGAATCATAGCCACCTTGCGCACAGGGTAAACCTACTGCGAAATCCATAGAAATACTATCCCATTTCCAAACTGGGATCTCTAATGGTTGTAATAATCCACCCGGTTTTTGATGTTCAATCTTAACTTGTTGGCATTCCGCACATTCCGACACGAAGACCGCTACATCTCTTTTCATACCGGACCACCAATAATCCTTCTTTAAATCCTGATACATCTTTGAGGAACCCGGATGTATAGTAAAAGCACCCTTATACGCCTCCTCTAAAACCTTCCTTTTCAAAGTCGCATCATTCGGAACACAAACTCTTTGATTAAACATAATCATTCCATCATTATCGTGAACAAAACCCGGTTGACTTAGCATCTCTTGTAATTTCTCATCCAATAATTGTCCTTGTTGGATTTCAACTCTTAAAGTAGAATTGACATTAAAATTCCCCATAATCACTCCATTAGGAGTCCACACAAAATGGAGATTCAAGTCTCTAAACTTTTCCAGCAACGAATATTCTAACATCATCAATTCGGCCTTTCTCAAAGCTTTCCTACTCAAGGCATCGGCCACTTTGTTCGCTTTGCCCGGATGGTATTTTAGCTCTAGATCATAATCCTTTAAATATTTCATTTAAATATTTCATCCATCTCCTTTGACGCATATTCAACTCTTTTTGGTCAAAGAGGTACTTTAAACTCTTGTGGTCACTAAACATTTCAAAATGTACTCCATACAAATAGTGACGCCACACTTTCAAAGTAAACACCACCGCTGCCAATTCCAAATCATGGGTTGGATAATTCTTCTCGTGAATTTTCAGTTGCCGAGAAGCATAAGCCACCACGTGACTTTTTTGCATTAAAACGCCTCCTAATCCCATCTTAGACGCATCACAAAATACTTCATACGACTTGCTAGGATCGGGAATAATCAGGACGGGAGCTGTAGTCAGTCTCTCTTTCAAACTCATAAAACTTTTTTCACACGGCGAATCCCACTCAAAGGGGCAATCCTTCCGAGTAAGCTTAGTCATGGGTAATGCTAATTGCGTAAAGCCTTTGATAAACCTTCTGTAGTAACCAGCTAGACCCAAGAAACTCCTAATCTCCGATACATTCTTCGGTCTCTCCCAATTAATCACAGCTTCCACCTTTGACGGATCCACCGCTACACCACCATGTGATATAACGTGGCCAAGAAAACTAACTTCAGACATCCAGAACTCGCACTTGCTTAACTTGGTAAAAATTTGCTTCTCTTGTAAGATCGATAAGACGATTCTCAAATGTCCTTCGTGCTCTTGTGGAGTACGGGAATAGATAAGAATGTCATCAATGAAGATCACAACAAATTGATCCAAGTAAGCTTGAAACAACCGGTTTATGTAGTCCATAAAAATAGCTGGAGCATTAGTCACACCGAAAGGCATCACTAAGAATTCGTAATGACCATAACGGGTCCTAAATGCAGTCTTAGGTACATCGAAACTTTTCACTCGGATTTGGTGATAACCCGACCTCAAATCAATCTTCGAGAACACACAGGTTCCTTTCAATTGATCTAATAGGTCGTCTATCCTTGGCAAGGGATACTTGTTCTTAATGGTGACTTTATTCAACTGACGATAATCAATACACAACCGCATCCCGCCGTCTTTCTTCTTTACTAACAAAACTGGGGCTCCCCACGGTGAAACACTAGGTCTAACAAAATGCTTAGCCATAAGCTCTTCCAATTGTTCCTTCAGTTCTCTCAATTCAAGCGGTGCCATCCGATACGGAGAAACGGATATAGGAGCCGTTCCCGGTACCAGGTCAATAGAAAATTCCACTTCCCTCTCCAGAGGAAGAGAAGTGACATCTTCGGGGAAAACTTCCGAAAACTCACAAACTACCGGAATGTTCGAAACTTGAAGGTCGCTACTCCCTTCCTTAGTGAGAACCAATATAACAGATTTCTCTTCTTCGAACAAGAAATTTATCATTCCAACCGTACCTTCTAGAATAGTTGTTAAAACATCTTTCGGGGTAGCATCAACAGATGGAATGATGATGAGCTTTTCTTCACACCCAATAAACACCAAATTAGCTGAAAGCCAATCCATTCCCAAAACAACATCAACTTTCTTAAGCGGTAGACAAATGAGATCAATCTGAAAAACTCTACCGTCCACAGACAAAACACAGTTTTCACACATCAACGGTGTCTCAACTATTTCATCCATGGTGGTAGTGACCACCATAGGAGGAGACAAAGGAACGGACCGCAACCCAAGTTGCTTCATACATTGCATCGATACAAAAGAGTGTGTAGCTCCGCAATTAAACAAAACAAAACAAGGAAATCCGTTAACGAAGCACGTACCGGCAATCAAAGAGTTGTCACTTTTCTTCTTCCTTGCATCTAAGGTATAAACCCTTCCTTGTGTCTGGGTCCTATTCTGAGGACAATCTCTCTTCAGATGACCCATCTTCTGACATTGGTAACACTTCACATTATCTATACCACACCTTCCATAATGTATCCTTCCACAAGTGCGACACACCGGAGGTGTACTCGCCCTTGAATCTTGAACTTGCTTTCCTTTGAAGGCTTGTTGCCTAGGCCTGAATTGTTGGTTGGATCTTCCGCGATCCCCTTGATTCGCCCTACTTGTAACACCTTCCGCTTGGACTTTCTTCAAACTATGTTCAGCTACATAGCATTGTCTTAAAACTCGGCTTAAGTGGTGAACTCCCTCTGAGATATACTATGGGATATTTCAGCTCTAAGTCCAAAAATAAATTGGTCCACCTTCCACCTCTCATCTGGAGCATACATAGCCTGCCTAGAATAAGTAGCCATTTCTTCAAACTTTTTAGTATAACTGGCCACAGTCATACTACCTTGTCTTAGTTGTTGAAAATCAAATTCTTTCTGAGTTCTCAAAGAGCTCGGAAAATACTTCTCCATGAAAACAACGTTGAACTGCTCCCAAACCTTTGGCACCTCCTGGATAACCATTAAAGCCGAGGCACTCTCCCACCATCTCATAGCGGGACCCTTCAATGAGTGAGAGGCAAACAATACTTTATTCTCCTCGCTGCACTGGCCTATCAAGAAAATCCTCTCCATACCAGAAATCCATTCGTGAGCCTTCACGGGATTTAATCCACCATGAAATTCTGGGGGATTCATGCGGATAAAATCCCGAAATTTTCCACCTTCAGCTTCTGGAGCAACCACCGTAGGATGCAAACCTCCATTCATTTGTTGCACCATTTGCTGCATGAATAGATTTTCTAATTGCTGCATCTGTTGCATAAACTGATACAGAGGGGCATTGCCATCGCCGCCCGGCGGATTCGTCCCTTGAGGAGTGGTGCGGGATCTACCACGAGTGTTTCTACGTCCATCAGCCATATTCCTAAAGGTCATACAAATAGGATTAAGTTGATCAGGCTAAATGCCATAAATATAACACTTAAGACCAATGGCAACACAACGTATATGAAACAGAAAGAAATACTTATACTATTTCATGGCTAGGTCGAGGATACGACCTGCTTTGATACCAACTGTAACACCCATATATAAAACTCATACATCAAAGCATAAATAATATATATAGATCCAAGTGTTTGGTACTGAAACACATAAGCTCCTACGTCTAGAAATCAACTCAAAAGTATCATTAATCGATAATCATACCAAGGCATCCCCTGTTCCCGTCCGCTTCTACGTCTAGAAATCGACCTGAGTCATGGATCCTTGTAACCTACTTGACATATGAATGGATTCGGGTTCTACGGGCCATTAACCGTTATGACCCGTCACTTCACACGGGCCATTAACCGTCACAAGCATATGCTCCATGGGCGCCATTCGTACAGCACGGGGAGTCAAACCTGCCAAGTAGTCGTGCATCCATTTCAGAGGAGTTCGAGACTCATGAAACTACACTCAATATAAACCGGTTACGATTACGTAATCACACACACAAAAACATGATTGTATTCGACAATCACTAGGCTATCATGCCTCAAGGCCTCTCTTGCCTTTCGTACCACAAAGGTTAACTAACATGTTCCATACTAGTGTCTCTAAACCATCTAATTTCTCTTATAATTCATAAGGGGGTTTTGCTCACTCTTTCTATTTCTTTTCCATATTAACATGCATATTCAATTACAATCATGCTAAACAATAATCGGATAGTCAAAACACATCATGTTGACATAATAGAATAGCTTACCAATGTTTAAAACATAATTTGCATCATTTTGAACTTTCCCGATTATTTAATCGGTCGGTGAAATCGATATTTTCAATTCCATTGCGTAGAATATTTCCTCGGCTTTACATCGATATAAAGAATGATCGAAACCGATAAACGAGTCAAAAGTTATGAATTTTTCCATAAAAGTACAAAATTCCAACTCCCAGGTCGCGCTCAGCGCGCACCTATCCGCGCTCAACGCGCAATCTTCTTCCTGGAGGGGTTGCACGAATTTAACACCGCGCGCTCAGCGCGCAGCGCGATTCTCAGAAAAATCTTTCAGCGAAAACAGATTTTCTCCTACATCCAAAACCTCATCTAAACCACATTTAACAACCAACAGAGGTACAATAGCATAGTTTAGCATGGTTTGATCAATATCATTATCAAAAATCCACATTTTTCCAAGAACACAAATGTTCTTCAAAACGTAACATTCTCAAACAAACCAAAATCAACTAAATCATCAAAACAAATATCAAGACATATTTCTATGATTATACCAATCATTCATTTCGATTTCTAACAAATTCTAACCGTTGTAACATCGATTTCTAAGATTTCGACCTAAAACTCATAATAGCAAAACTCAAGAAAATGGTTTCTAGCTAAACCCACCTTGCAAAGATGAAGAAAATGAGGAAGATGAGGTGAATGGTTGGAGCTTTGAACAATGGATGATGATTCCTTAAACTTTTTTTCACAAAACCTCCTTTCTCTTCTTTTTCCTCTTCCTTTCTTTCTTCTTCTTTTCCTTCTTTTCTCTTTCTCTCACTTCTTACTAACTTCTTCTTTTATGTTTGGAAAGTGGAAGAAAACAATAAGTAATAAACTTAGTATTTAGAAATAATACTACTAAATGTCCAAAAAGTCTCTTAATTCCAAATAAATAAAATACCTCAGAGTCAGATAATATTAATTGGATTTTCTAAGTTCCACAGTTACTCTAATTATTTTGTCAAATAATTTCTCAGAGTACTCTAGGCTCAGTCGATCACAATATAATATTATCCGGAGTAATAAAATACGGGGTATTACATCGGATAAGACTCGTCAAAAGTAATATGAACTGACTCTTCAACTATGCGTAACCTCTTATTATAAATTCTATATGCTTTACTTGACTGTGAGTATCCAAGAAAAATACCCTCATCGGCCTTGGCATCAAATTTACCAAGAGTCTCTTTCCCATTTTTTAACACAAAGCATTTGTAACCAAATACATGAAGGTGAGAGATGTTTGGCTTACGCCCCTTTAAAAGTTCATACGGTGTCTTGTTTAGAATAGGCCGGATGAGCACCCTATTCAAAACATAACAAGCCGTACTTATGGCGTCGGCCCAAAAGTATTTTGGTAATCCACCATCATTGATCATAGTCCTTCCAAGTTCTTCCAAAACTCTATTTTTACGTTCCACTACCCCATTTTGTTGAGGGGTACGTGGTGCAGAAAAATTATGATCAATTCCGTTGGAATCACAAAATGCTTCAAATAAATGATTTTCAAACTCACCCCCATGGTCACTTCTAATTTACCCAATGTTTGTGTTTAACTTGTTCTGAGATAACTTAGCAAATCGTTCAAAGGCCGAAAAGGTATCACTCTTATTTGCTAAGAAAATTGTCCAGCAAAACCTAGAAAAATCATCGACTATAACAAGTCCATAATAGTTACCACCTAGATTTTTAACCCTAGATGGTCCAAAGAGGTCCATATGGAGGAGCTCAAGGGGTCTCATAGTTGAAATGATGTTTTTAGATTTGAATGAGATCCTTGTTTGCTTCCCCATTTGACACGCATCACAAAGGTGATCCTTTGTGAATTTAATTTTGGGCAAACCGATGACTAGGTCTTTAGAGACAATTTTGTTAAGCAAATCAAAATTGATGTGAACCAACCGTCTATGCCACAACCATGAATCTTCATTCATAGCGACTAGACACTTGTCTCCATTCAACGATACCTCATTTAAGTCTAGCATGTAGACGTTGTTCACCCTCAAGCCCTTAAACATGTTCTTTTTGTCGCTATCTTCAACTATGCAACAATCCTTTGAAAAAGATACTTTATAATTCTTGTCACATAGTTGACTAATGCTTAAAAGGTTGTGTCTAAGGCCTTCCACAAGCACCACATCAGAGATAGTAGTAGATGAGGGGTTACCTACACTACCTTTGCCGAGAATCTGTCCCTTGTTGTTATCTCCGTAAGTGACAAACCCCTTTTTCTTCGTCAAAAAGTCGATAAAAAGAGATATGTCTCCGGTCATGTGTCTCGAGCAGCCACTATCCAGAACCCATCTTCTTTCGGTGGTCTCAAGACTTTGTACCTACAAAAACAATCAAGGGAGAGTAGGTACCTGTTGCACCCCAAATTTTACCCTCATCTTTTTGTTAGATGCTATGTGATTTATTTTCTCTGTATATTTTTATCTTAATTTCTTTTATATTTATTTTCCCTTAATTTATTTAGTATTTTTATTTTATTTATCTTATCTTAATTTAATTTTATTATGTTTTATGTTTATTTATTTTGAATTTTAAATGTGTTAATTAATTTTAGCTTAATTAATTAATTTAGTTGATGATTTAATTTTAGTTTAATTTGTTTGATTTTGAATTAATTATCCTTTTTATTATTTTGGTTAAAATTTATTTAGAGTGTCCTAATTTTAATTTAAAAAATATATAATTTATTAATTAAAATTAAGTCAGATTTTTTATTAGTAATTAATTAATATGAATTAATTTAATCCTCATTAGTTTTTTTATTAAGATAATTTTTTTAAAAACTTTAATTTAGGTGTGGCAATTTAATAAAAATGTCATTTAATTTTTGATTGAAAAAACAAATACGTGTGTCAATGTTTTATTTGGTCTTTATGGATTTATGGAAAAATTCTGATTGGAGGATGAATATCATTACTAGCCAATCAGAAGGCTGTTTTTTTTCTTTGACTTTTCAACGGATGCGTTGGACCAATCGTAAGCTGGCACGCGTCCTAGAAGTTGTTTTCTTCTTCCTCTTTTCGTTCCTTTGATTTTACAGAGAAGAGTTGTTTCAATTCACAATCTCGTTGCAATTTCGAATTCACAAATCCGTTGCAAGTTTCTCAAATTCAATTCTCAAATCTTGGCGCCATCACTCAATTTTCGTTGCCCTAAATTTCCTCAATTGCTCCATGGGATTTCAATTGCACAAAGCAAAGCTTCAACTTTCCTGTTCCACCATTTTCTGCGCCACCTGCGAGAGGAGCAGAGCTACGTCGCTCTCACTTCCCCAAACTACACCTACACGGGCTGGCGACCAAGGAAAGGTGAGAAGATGCTATCCATATCAAGCCATGTGGCACCTGCAACGCGTTCAGAGTGGAGGAGCGTTGCCTCCTTAGAATTTCAACATTGAATCCCTTTTCAAAACCCTAGCCTCCAATGCTTGAGACTGGAATTCACTCGACCCGACCCACTACCTCAGCCTATATAAAGAGGCTTAGATTCAGTTCACAGACATCAACAATTTTTGTTGCTAAAACACCAAAATCATTCTAAGTCTCGAGTGAAGGGAAGAAGCCTCAAATTTGTGAAGGTTTGTGAGAGGAAGATTACAGTTGGTAACATTTTTGTTTCCCTTCTATTTCATATGCTCATTTAGTTTTCTTGCTCATGATTATGCTATCCATGTGAACATATACTTTGAATTGCTTTATTGTTGTGTTCACTTTAGATGTTATTACTATTTGTTTCTTGCTTCTGAACATGTTGAGTTTACACTGCCACAATATGTTTATGCTGTCAAAACGTTTCGTACCACTGTTGTATTGGACCTATGTCTTATTACTGATGTGCTTAGGCTTCGTGACCTTTTGTTTATGTTCCCTTTATAGACTTTCATCTTGCTGTTTGAGTTTGAGACTTTATCTATGTTAGTTTATTATGGTGTGTGTGAATGGAAAATAAATGCTCAAACGAATAGTATGCTTTATTCTGTTTCGTATCCCAACTATTGTCTTGCGTATCTTTACACTGAAATATACTTTGAAATGTTCTTGTTTTCTTGGCATATGAACTACTTTAGTTTGTAGTTTTTCTTTTGATTCAGTGTTCATTTCACTACTTTAATCAGTCATGATGTCCTGCCCAAATCCTATATGTTAATATATGTTTTGAACTCTATTGACATTGAACTGTCGTTGATGTTTTTGATTCTAGATATATGTCTTGAAACTTGAGTCTTCTAGGATGTATTTGAAGGTTTGGTATCTTACTATGTTCATACTGTCCATAACACTATAGCTGGTGTATTGATAAGTTCATGTTTTGTATACATAAGGCATATATTTGTTGATCTGCTTTACGTTTCGTTTTTTGATAAGCTTGTTGAACTTGATAGATGTATTGTTAAGCCCATCACCATGGTGAATATGTGTTTCTTTTTGTCAAATACATGCTTATGTTATGGATGTGCATCTTTATTCATGCTATCTTTGCCCTAATATTTAAGATTTTGTGATCTCTACATATTTAAGAAATCTGCCAAACCCTGAAACTCTGCAGTTTATTTTGCTTCTGAGCTTACTATGGTTGCTTTACCTATATCTGTCACTTTGTTTAGCATGAGTACAATGTTGATATGTTGGAAATATGTTTTGAACTATGTTTGTCCCTTATACCTTAACTGATTCGCTGCTTAGCCATACTCATGTTTACAATTTGCTTGACATGTTGAACTTTTGTAGACAAACTGAACTAAGTCATGATCCTTTGAGGTTCATGACATATCTGTTGTGGCTAATTAATTTCTGCTTCCAAAATGAGTTTTATCCTGAAATCATTAGCATAATCTTGTCACCAATCTTACCTTGGGCATTCAGATTGATGTGTAGTGTATTACCCCTAGTTATGTTGCTTTCCATTTTAAAATAAATTTGTTTGGTATGCCATCTGAATTATGTGCTGCAGTATCACAATCTACACCTCATTTGCTTTATACTTGTTACTGCTTAATTTATGAGTTCAAACTTATGGCATGTATGCTTATTTTGAGTATTTGTACCCACATCTGTTAGGATCTGTTTGCAAACTTTCAAGCCAGTTCTCCAAAGTGTGAAAACTGATCATTGCTTCTCTATATGCTATGTCTTAATTGCTGCATAAATTGTCTATTGATGTGGGATAAGTGTACTTAGTTTTGCCCTGTTTGTGTGTTAAGGTTTCTATGACCTATATCTCTCCTACATGACACATTCACACTACTTCCACACACTCTTACAAATCTGTTTGCACACACTGATATGCATATGCCCTATGTATTGAATCTTTGTCTTAAGTCACACCTCAGTTGGAGGTTTACTTTCATGCTACAAATTTATGTTTGGCCTGCATCTGACACTCAGGTTAGATTTCTTTTGACTTTTGTTTTGGAATGATGGGCAGCTATCTAAGGTGTCTGTGCTTGTTGAAACCTTGCACTTGTTTGACATGTTCCACATTTGTATTTGTTCATGATTGACTGGTTTTGATTATGTTTTGG
Organism: Lathyrus tuberosus; assembly: GCA_022829125.1. NCBI lineage: Eukaryota > Viridiplantae > Streptophyta > Magnoliopsida > Fabales > Fabaceae > Lathyrus > Lathyrus tuberosus. The sequence continues at coordinate 375,477 of JALAZF010000574.1, read as the reverse complement.
ATTAAGCTTCATCACTAAGCATTTGATATTGTTAACTTTAAGTCCCTAAACCAACTATGCACCTCTGCTAATCCATGCTTGACCTGCTGCCTAAGTTAGTCTAAGTTTTGATACACTACCTTGTTTCAAACCAACATTACTAAGCTTCCTTATTTGCTTTTCTCTTGATTGGCTTATTGTCACTGGTTTCTCATGCTTGTCAAGTCTCATAAACCTTTATGTACAAATGATATGCCACATATTTGCTGTATGGCCACTCTAATTTCACACCAGTTTGTTTTTGAGTCCTTATGTGTGTGATAATGTTTCTGTTATGCATACAGGGCATAGTTAGTATTCAAGTATTTGAATTTATTATGTACTCCATCTTGCTTATATGCTTGATTCGTTTAACTATAATTTCAAAGCATGGAAATCTTAAATTGAGGAAAGCATGTTCTGCCCCTGCCTTTTTTTTTCTTAACTGTTTGAACCTTTAAACTTTGGTCTTGGTGTATTCATATTATATGCTTTATCACTGTTGAGTAATAATCAAAGATTTAGTGGTCAGAATTGCCACACTTTTCACTTATCCTTTGCCTTGCCTGATCCCTAAAACAGATGTGTTTGACCTGTTATTCTGTTGAAACTATGCAACTGACTTCACTCTTCATGGCTAGCTTGGAAATGTTGTTTTGTGTTAGACCTGGTTCATGTATTCATCTTGATGTCATAACATGTTTCACATTGTGCACATTTACTCTTTTCTCTATTTGCCAATCAATGACAGTTTGTTTCTTCTGACTTGAATTTCTTCTCATGATGTTTTATCATGTGCTAACATGAACCATCCATGCGTTATGAATATCCTGAAACATTGTTAGCCAAATATGTGTCCAGTTCACTCTGCCAAGCTTTGTTTTATGTCATAGCTTCTTATCTTCTTGTTCTCAATACTTCTGATGCCCCTTACTTTGTCGCCATATGGTGTGTCATTTGATAAGGCTTAGTATAAACAAGTTACATTTTTGAAATCTTGCTTCCTTGCTGATTGAATTAGTTTTTTATTTTGTTTAATTTGGATGTGTATTGGTTGAGTTACGATCGCTTGAACATGGTTGGTTAAAATGCTTAAAACCTGAACCATGGTGGGAGTATAGGGCACGCGCGTGTTTGGTTTATTTGGGGATATGAACTTGTTTCACTTTATATATTTTTGAGGTGTATTATATACCGGATGTAATGGTCGTCCCAACGGTAGCACGCACGCCTTGCCTTCACCATTTCGCCCATAGGACTGGGGTTCGATCCTCTGCCCAGTCCTTTTTGCTTTATTTTCCTGTTTTCTGCTTGTTTTACATATGTGTGTATTGCCATTGTTTGTTCAAGGCGCGCGCCTTGGTTCAGTGGCTTTGGTTTTAGACTGCACGTGAGGGGTCCTGGGTTCAATTCCCAGAGACGCTCTTTCCCTTTTTTTTAACCCCTTTGATGTTTTCATTTTATTTTTCAAGTTATTATCTTAATTTTCAAAATAGCATAACTTATTCATTTTTAATCCTTTTTTATCCCATTCTTTTTGCCATATTTCTCTAATTAAATCTACTTTCTACATATAAAAGAAGAAATGACAAAAATATTATTTTTAAAGACCCTAATGCATGTTTGGTTTATAAATGCTTATTAAGTCTTTATTACATTTCCGTATTCATCTTGCCATGCTATTCTTGTTTATCATATTTGATCATTGCCTAAATTGCATGTTTCTAATCTTGCTTAATATCCTAAAGCTTTATTTCATCTCATGAATTTATTCATGTCTTTTTTATGTCATCGTGTTTATATTAACTTGTTATCTTGTTAGTAACTTATAACTATTATATTTCCTCATTCCAAAGGAAGGTTAAATAGTATTGACTCATAAGTCATGACCTCCACCTTAACCTAGTAGCCTCATAAGAGCAACTTCATTTCTTGGCCTCATCAGAGCCATAGAAATCACAACTAGCTTTAGGAGAGAGTTCTTAAACTCTTAGTGATATTCATCTTAATGAATCATCACTTTTCCTACTGACTAAAACATAACATAGGACCATTGCAACTAGATATAGAGAGTTCTTGAATTCTAGGATGAGCTTGCACTCATTCTCCCCTGTGAATTTTGACCATAGTCAAAAGTTCGTTACTTAGTAGAACTACACATACTCTGATTCTATTCCCGAGGATACGTAGGCGTAAGGTGCGATACCTTATCGAGTATACTAGATACTAACCCCTAGGGTTTCAAACCTTTAGCATAGAACCTTTAGCAAACGTAAGATAACATTAAACAAGAGGTTCCTGTAGAGTACTACGGACGTTTAGGGTGCTAATACCTTCCCTAGGCGTAACCAACCCCGAACCTTAGATCTCTCCCCTTTAGGTTTTTCTAACGATCTTGAACCTTTCCTTTGGATAAATCAAAGTCGGTTGTAAAAGAAAATGATGCAAATTAATTAATAATTTGTTATCCGATTTTCACCGCAACAGAAATGGCGACTTCACTGGGGATCGTTAGACCTATTGCTGGTCCTTTCCTAAGAGGGTTAAGCCTATCTTGTTTTTATGTTATTCATGTTTGCTTATTTACTTATATATGCTTATGTATGTCATATTTGCTTATATGTCTGTATATCTGTTCTTGCTTGACGTTTTTTTGTCCTATGGGTTAACATGGTATCTATGAGTGAGATAAGTCCTAACCCGGACTTGAGAGAACACATATATTTAGGAACCGTGGACGTAGTCAAGGGAACATCGAGGAAGAAATCCCAAAGGAGGGAACTTGAAGTCCACACTCAGTTGAGGCCCTCTCGAAATTGGTACATGTTGAACGAGCAATCGTGAAAGCGTTACTACTTTCGACCTGGGTGCCCGTGACACTGATGACCTTTAGTTACCCTTTACCCCCACTTGGCCTATTTAGGACGTAGTGCGATGAGTGTGAGGGAGCAATCCCAAAGGGTTGCTACGCGATACTACACTCAGATGAGACTCTCTTGAGAATTTTATCGATCACCGAGCAATTGGGAAGTTGATAAAATCCGAAAGATGGGTTGTCGACTCTGGGAACTTTTTAGAACCTTGTCAATGGGAGGGTGAACTTTGGCTCCATGCTTTTAACCTAAACCTTTATGTGCTTGTGTTTGTATATGTTTGTGTTTGTTTCATCCATATAGCATAAGCATTCTTAGCATATCTGTTTCATGGAACTCAGACCTCTTTTTGTAAAATGTCAAGAGAGATATCATGGATGAAACAAGAAGGAAAACAATAAAATACACTTTCAAGAGTCCTAAGCTAGATGACCTAAGGAGATTGGGAAGTTTACTTACAGACCCTGAAGGATTCAAGGACAGATACAGAAATTTATGGACATTATTGAAGAAGACCATTGATGAAGGACTCCTCTCAACTTTGCTTCAGTTCTATGACCCAAAGTATCATTGTTTCACCTTTCCCGATTATCAGCTCATGCCTACACTTGAAGAATATTCTCAGATCATTGGTTTACCCATCAAGGATGATTCTCCGTTCCCTATTTTCAACATAGACCCAAAAGAGGAAGAAATAGCTAAGGAGACTCACTTGGGATTAGTTGACATCAAAAACAACTTAATCTCCAAGGGAGGAATTTTTGGATTAACTGCTAAGTTCTTATTTGGGAAAGACTATTACTTCGCTAAGCACTCTAACAGGAACGCCTTTGAAGCTATTTTTGCTCTACTCATCTATGGACTTTTCCTGTTCCCGAACATTGACAACTTCGTGGACTTACATGCGATCAAGATTTTCCTGAAGCAGAATCCTGTACCTACCTTACTTGCTGAAGCCTATCATTCAATCCATACAAGGAATGCCCACAGTAATGGACATATCACTTGCTGTGTCCCTGTATTATACAGATGGTTTGTTTCACATTTGCCTAAGAAGGGTGCATTTTGGAATCCTAAGAAGGGATGATGGTCTAAGAAGATTATGGTCATTTCTCACACAGAGACCGACTGGTACAACCGGGTATATGACAAGATCTCAATAACAGATAGTTGTGGCCAATACAACAACGTGCCACTTCTTGGTGTCAAAAGGGGAATTAGTTACAATCTGGTGTTGGCGCGACGCCAATTGGGGTACCCTTTGATGGATAAACCTCTAAGCATCCATGTGGAGGGATTTTATTTTGAAGAGTATAAGGAGAATGAAGAACAAAGGGATTTAATCTTGAAGGCTTGGGGTAGTAGGAGTAAGAGAGGAAGTAACTCTTTGGGGAAACCCAACTGTGTTTCATTAGAGCCTTATCTTCAGTGGGTCCGTAAGAGAGCCATTGAACTAAATATGCCATACAAGAGGGAAGAACCAATTCCCATGGAGGAAGAGCCTGTTTTGCACTTCATGACAAGGGAAGAAGGGTTGGAGATATCACTGAGGCAGACTCAAAGATCAGAAGAAGCATGGAGGCTTAAGTATCAGGTGGTTGTTGAGGAGAACTTTGAACTCCGAAAACAACTACGTGCCAAGGATGACGAGTTGACCTCTTACAAGAAGAGGAAGGTTCAGGAAGGCCCAAGTTCTTCTACTATTCAGCCCACAGCTTGGAAGACGATCGTCGACAACCTTGTTGCAGAAAGAGATCAGATGGAGGAGGAAAACAGAAGGCTCAAGCTACGACTCTTAGGAGAATCTCCTTAAGACTGTCTAGGCTTTTATTCAGTTTCTTTGACCCTCAAAGTGTATTAATTGTTGTAATCTGTTCCTTATTTAATGAAAATGAGGTCTTTGATATTTCACGATGTGTTGCAAAAATGTCTGAATTCCACGAACTTTGCATTGCATATCATTTTGCATCTTTGCATGTGCATTTGCGTTCTTCCCCGTCTCATGTCGTCTCGTTCTCTTCAGAACCCGTCACCCTGATTTTCCAAATGCCAATACCCAAGTCCAAACTCGACAAAGGATGTCTGAACGATACTGTGAAATGGACAGAGTCAACCATGAATTGGGAGAACTCCGAGGAGGAATGGGGCAGTTTCTGGAAACTGTGAAGGTCACACTAGCAACAATGAAGGAAATTTGGGAGTACCAGAAGGAAATGAGAGAGGAGATCAGAATCCTCGAGTGCCATATGAATTGGGTTCTGGAAACTCTGTTGAAAAAGGAGAATCGCATTCATCCCGTCAAACCAGCTTTCAAGAGCGCTCGTTTGCCACGTCAGCGTGGACGACAAAGATCAAGGGAGCCATAGAGGAATTTCACTCCGTTGACAATGGCATACAGTCATCTTTTGCCAGTTTTGATCAAAAGTGGATTGATAATACCGAAGGATTTAGAGCCAGTGATCCCTCCATACCCACCGGGCTGTGATGCCAATGTCCGATGCGACTACCACGCTGGGGCACCGGGGCATTCAACTGAGGATTACAAGGTACTCAGAATCCAGGTTCAGACGCTGCTTAATTCTGAGAAGTTATCGTTTACATCATAAGGCATTCAAATCAACTATCCTTTGCCATCTCCTAGGGATCTCTCGTGTCCAGAATTTGTTTTTGGAGAAGCATCATGCCAGCTGAACGTTGGTCTTGTTCCTGCATCCAAACGTAATCTTCGTCAAGTGTTTACGAAGAGGGGTTTTCAGTCTCCAACGTGTGTTTCTCCTCAAGATAAGAAGAAGTGTGATGCCAAAAGAGGAAGATTTAACCACCAGCCTATCCCGGTGCCGTTAAGCAAACTTTTCCCACTGTTGATGCAAAACAAGCTGGTAACTCCACGACTTCTCACACCTCTCCAGGGACCTTGGTATGATCCCAACCTAACCTGTGAATTCCATAAGGGAGCTGAAGGGCATGATTTGGACAATTGCCGAGCTTTAGAACATTTTGTGCAAGAGCTGATCCATGACAAGGACTTAATCTTCGAAGAAGACCACCCAAAGACTGAATGCAAATTTCGCACTGGGACCATAGGGAATCCCATTGAAGAATGCAAGGAGTTCGAAGAGAAACTGATGAGCCTGCTAAAGAAGTTGAAATCTCAGGAAGGTACTTCAGACGCTGGTACCTCAACTTTTGAAGCAAAAGGTAAAGGACCTGCAAGGCCTCTCAAAGTTCGATACCACAAGGAACAAGTGATTGGTGGTGAAGACTTTTTTCCGTTCGGACCCGGAAACTGAAATCTATGGTTGCCTGTGTTTTGTATTTCAGTTGTATTTCCTTTAATTGTATTGATATTTGCATATGAGCTTTGTTGTACCTTTAAATTGGCAACATTAATGAAATAATCCATTCGTTTCACTCATATACTTTTATTTTCATAAAAGCAAATATATATCTTTTTCCCCCCCTTTTCAAACTTTTGTTAAAGCAAAGATTAGGGAGGATGATGAAAACCTCATGTTCATAATTGTTGTGGTATACTTTCAAATTAACCTCGCCGAGGATGTAAGGCATTGTTTCACATTTCCTAAACATTGTTAACCCCTTCGAGCCTAGAAGTAGGAGTTTTCTTTCCTCACACAAAAAAACCCCCGATCTCAACCTTGGGGTGGGTAGTTCTCAGTTTAACTCAGTTATGCATTCAAACACGAGCACTTCATAAGGCGTCAGTCAGCTTTCCAATCAAGTGACTTCCAACTTTTGGAGATTTGAACGTATATCTTGAGTTAACAGAGCGTAGGATTGGAATTCATCCTTTGTTTCATAAACCATGAACCATACCACATTACAACCCCTAAAAGACCTAATTGAGGTAAGGTTGCTTTGAAAAGCGTACTACAGCAAGGTTGAGTAACCTGACTCCTAATAATCTTTGTTACTCGCGTGTGTTGGTCACTTCCTTAATGACTAGACCCACCTTTGTTTTTGACTATTTAATCATTTCACTGTGCGTTTTTATCGAAGCTTCGTTTTCAATCTTTGCATTAAATTTTGCCAATTTTAATGAACAACACTTGTTTGCAATACCATTCGATATCAAGGAATCCCAACAAACGCGGTCAGTCAAGGAATTGAACTTGATAAAGGAAATTTGACTCAGTCAGGGGCAACCAAGTGTGAGTTGACAAATCAGAGGCAGAATTCTGCAAATTCAGAATATTGGGGCAAATAATCTTGAGATCATCTTATGACAAGTTTTGACTTCAGTAACCCATCAGCAGGGGCAAATCCGTTCCCCAGTAATTTCTACTACGGTTTGAGTATCTCGAGTATAACTGAACAGAAACATCTACGTCAAGATTCAAAAGTTGGAAGATATTGAAGTATCTGGTATTTCAATTCTTCCGTAAAATTCTTTTGATTATTCCAGTTGGAAGATACTGAATCATCTGGTATTTCATTTCTTCCGTAAAATTCTTTTGATTATTCAAGTTGGAAGATATTGAAGCATCTGGTATTTCAATCCTTCCGTAAAATTCTTTTGATTATTCAAGTTGGAAGATATTGAAGTATCTGGTATTTCAATCCTTCCGTAAAATTCTTTTGATTATTCAAGTTGGAAGATATTGAAGTATCTGGTATTTCAATCCTTTTGTAAAATTCTTTTGATTATTCATCCCCTAATCTGGGGCAGTTATGCCGAGATCTCTCCAAGAGTTTGAAGATATTGAAACACCCTGTATGTCAATCCTTCTATAAAATCCTCTTGTTATCCTCTAGACCGTCTAGCCTGGGGCAGATAAGATTTGAAGAGGGTAGTTATGCCAGTGGAATGTATAATTACTTTGTTAGCTCCCTATCAAGTTGCTACATCAGCTGATTTTGACAAATTCCTGATGGATTTATTTCCCCAATAGAGAAGAAGAACTTTCCCAATATATCCAAAACATTTGTCTAAGCTAGTACCAGACCCCGGCTCTTTATGCAGGAGTCCCCGGAGAAGTCAGCTGTTAGACGGCAGAATCCTTAGTCACTAGAGTTGTTATTGGTCTTTAAATACAATAACTTCGTCATTTTCATCTGATTCTTGGAAGCGGAAAAGTTCTAAGAAAACACAAAGATGAACTAAGTTTTACTCTAGTATCAAGATGTTTTATGGAATCAAGTTGGTACAAGAAGAATTAGCAGTGCTGTATTTGTCAGTTTGGACCTGCCATCTCCAATGAAAGAAGATTGCCCCGGTTATCCTTGATGTTTGGGTTTCAGGGTGTTGGCTTGTGTTATCCTTTCTTCTTTTCCGTCGCTCGCGTCGTTTCTAGCATATAGCTAAGCATATGCATCTCCCCTTGCATCTTTGCATCTTGGTGCTCTGTTTTGCTTGTGATCTTTTGGTGTCTGTCTTTATTTCCCCAGTGAAGTAAAGACATTCCCGGTTTGCTTTGTGTCGTGCTTGTTCGGTCTTAACCTTTGCGCGCCAGATTTGAATCTTTAAACCTTTTGCTGTTCCCCAAGAAGTTTAACATTAAAGATGTTTTAAAACTGTTCTCGTTTGAATCGTGTCAAACTTGAACTTGGACTTTGTTTGAATCGTGTCGAGCATTGTCTTCTTGTTTTAAAATTGTTCTCGTTTGAATCATGTTAAACTTGAACTTGGACTTTGTTTGAGTCGTGTCAAGCATTGTCTTGTGTGTTCTCGTTTGAATCGTGTCAAACTTGAACTTGGACTTTGTTTGAATCGTGTCAAGCATTATCTTGTGTGTTCTTGTTTGAATCGTGTCAAACTTGAACTTGGACTTTGTTTGAATCGTGTCAAGCACTGTCTTCTTGTTTTAAAACTGTTCTTGTTTGAATCGTGTCAAACTTGAACTTGGACTTTGTTTGAATCGTGTCAAGCACTGTCTTCTTGTTTTAAAATTGTTCTCGTTCGAATCATGTCGAGCTTGAACTTGGACTTTATTTGAATCATGTCAAGCATTGTCTTGTGTGTTCTCGTTTGAATCGTGTCAAACTTGAACTTGGACTTTGTTTGAATCGTGTCAAGCATTGTCTTCTTGTTTTAAAACTTGTTCTTGTTTGAATCGTGTCAAACCTGAACAGAGTCTTTGTTCGAATCGTGTCGGACACTGCCTCTTGTTTTAAAATTGTTCTCGTTTGAATCATGTCAAACTTGAACTTGGACTGTTTTTGAATCGTGTCAAGCATTGTCTTGTGTTTTAAAACCGTTCTTGTTCGAATCGTGTCGAACTTGAACTTGGACTTTGTTTGAATCGTGTCAAGCACTGTCCTTTTGTTTTAAAATCGTTCTTGTTCGAATCATGTTGGACATTGAACCTTTACCTCAGATTTTGGAAACTTGCTTTAAGCTAAGCTTCTTGGAACAAATTTCTTCAAACCTTATAAGACTCCTAGTTGGTGCGCATGGTCGGTCTCTGTCTTCCTGGCTTTTCTTGAAGATCCCCTTTTGAACTCTTCGGTATAAGATCCCCAGGAAGTCTTCGCTTGGTTGTCTGTCTTTTTTAGGGCTGATCCCTGGATCAGGTTTTCTTTCTGGTTTCATGCCCAGGAAGAGTGTGGGTTTGTTTTGTCCCCAGTAGTCAATCTCCCCGGATCTTTCCCCAGTGAGATGGTATGTGGTCTTTTCCCCAGTGTTTCATTGGAGTCTCCCAGGTGGATCTCTTTCGTTTGTTGGCCTGTATCCCCGGTGAGTTTTTCTTGTGGATACTAGCCTTCTTTCTTCCCCGGTGAAGCTCTTCTGGTCTTTTACTTCCTGTCTGCCCCTTGGTGTCTTGTTGTGTCTGCATTTTCTTACATCTTCTTGGCATCATGTTTGTTGCATTGCATGTGTGTGCATCTGAGGGCAAAATTTTCGGTTATCTGTATTTAAATATCTTTCATTGTTGATTACATGAGGATCTTTATCTCTCATGTCATCAGGTGAAGATATTTAAATAGGGGCAACTGTTGCACCCCAAATTTTACCCTCATCTTTTTGTTAGATGCTATGTGGTTTATTTTCTCTGTATTTTTTTATCTTAATTTCTTTTTTATTTATTTTGCCTTAATTTATTTAGTATTTTTATTTTATTTATCTTATCTTAATTTAATTTTATTATGTTTTATGTTTATTTATTTTGAATTTTAAATGTGTTAATTAATTTTAGCTTAATTAATTAATTTAGTTGATGATTTAATTTTAGTTTAATTTGTTTGATTTTGAATTAATTATCCTTTTTATTATTTTGGTTAAAATTTATTAAGAGTGTCCTAATTTTAATTTTAAAAAAATATAATTTATTAATTAAAATTAAGTCAGATTTTTTATTAGTAATTAATTAATTTGAATTAATCTAATCCTCGTTATTTTTTTTATTAAGATCATTTTTTTAAAAACTTTAATTTAGGTGTGGCAATTTAATAAAAATGTCATTTAATTTTTGATTGAAAAAACAAATACGTGTGTCAATGTTTTATTTGGTCTTTATGGATTTATGGAAAAATTCTGATTGGAGGATGAATATCACTACTAGCCAATCAGAAGGCTGTTTTTTTTCTTTGACTTTTCAACGGATGCGTTGGACCAATCGTAAGCTGGCACGAGTCCTAGAAGTTGTTTTCTTCTTCCTCTTTTCGTTCCTTTGATTTTGCAGAGAAGAGTTGTTTCAATTCACAATCTCGTTGCAATTTCGAATTCACAAATCCGTTGCAAGTTTCTCAAATTCAATTCGCAAATCATGGCGCCATCACTCAATTTTCGTTGCCCTAAATTTCCTCAATTGCTCCATGGGATTTCAATTGCACAAAGCAAAGCTTCAACTTTCCTGTTCCACCATTTTCTGCGCCACCTGCGAGAGGAGCAGAGCTACGTCGCTCTCACTTCCCCAAACTACACCTACACGGGCTGGCGACCAAGGAAAGGTGAGAAGATGCTATCCATATCAAGCCATGTGGAACCTGCAACGCCTTTAGAGTGGAGGAGCGTTGCCTCCTCAGAATTTCAACATTGAATCCCTTTTCAAAACCCTAGCCTCCAATGCTTGAGACTGGAATTCACTCGACCCGGCCCACTACCTCAGCCTATATAAAGAGGCTTAAATTCAGTTCACAGACATCAATAATTTTTGTTGCTAAAACACCAAAATCATTCTAAGTCTCGAGTGAAGGGAAGAAGCCTCAAATTTGTGAATGTCTGTGAGAGAAAGATTATAGTTGGTAACATTTCTGTTTCCCTTCTATTTCATATGCTCATTTAGTTTTCTTGCTCATGATTATGCTATCCATGTGAATATATACTTTGAATTGCTTGAATGTTGTGTTCACTTTGGATGTTATTACTATTTGTTTCTTGCTCCTGAACATGTTGAGTTTACACTGCCACAATATGTTTATGCTGTCAAAACGTTTCGTACCACTGTTGTATTGGACCTATGTCTTATTACTGATGTGCTTAGGCTTCGTGAGCTTTTGTTTATGTTCCCTTTATAGACTTTCATCTTGCTGTTTGAGTTTGAGACTTTATCTATGTTAGTTTATTATGGTGTGTGTGAATGGAAACTAAATGCTCAAACGAATAGTATGCTTTGTTCTGTTTCGTATCCCAACTATTGTCTTGGGTATCTTTACACTGAAATATACTTTGAAATGTTCTTGTTTTCTTGGCATATGAACTACTTTAGTTTGTAGTTTTTCTTTTGATTCAGTGTTCATTTCACTACTTTAATCAGTCATGATGTCCTGCCCAAATCCTATATGTTAATATATGTTTTGAACTCTATTGACATTGAACTGTCATTGATGTTTTTGATTCAAGATATATGTCTTGAAACTTGAGTCTTCTAGGATGTATTTGAAGGTTTGGTATCTTACTATGTTCATACTGTCCATAACACTATAGTTGGTCTATTGATAAGTTCATGTTTTGTATACATAAGGCATATATTTGTTGATCTGCTTTATGTTTCGTTTTCTGATAAGCTTGTTGAACTTGATAGATGTATTATTAAGCCCATCACCATGGTGAATATGTGTTTCTTTTTGTCAAATACATGCTTATGTTGTGGATGTGCATCTTTATTCATGCTATCTTTGCCCTTATATTTAAGATTTTGTGATCTCTACATATTTAAGAAATCTGCCAAACCCTGAAACTCTGCAGTTTGTTTTGCTTCTGAGCTTACTATGGTTGCTTTACCTATATCTGTCACTTTGTTTAGCATGATTACAATGTTGATATGTTGGAAATATGTTTTGAACTATGTTTGTCCCTTATACCTTAACTGATTCGCTGCTTAGCCATACTCATGTTTATGATTTACTTGACATGTTGAACTTTTGGAGACAAACTGAACTAAGTCATGATCCTTTGAGGTTCATGACATATCTGTTGTGGCTAATTAATTTCTGCTTCCAAAATGAGTTTTATCCTGAAATCATTAGCATAATCTTGTCACCAATCTTACCTTGGGCATTCAGATTGATGTGTAGTGTATTCCCCCTAGTTATGTTGCTTTCCATTTTAAAATAAATTTGTTTGGTATGCCATCTGAATTATGTGCTGCAGTATCACAATCTACACCTCATTTGCTTTATACTTGTTGCTGCTTAATTTATGAGTTCAAACTTATGGCATGTATGCTTATTTTGAGTATTTGTACCCACATCTGCTAGGATCTGTTTGCAAACTTTCAAGCCAGTTCTCCAAAGTGTGAAAACTGATCATTGCTTCTCTATATGCTATGTCTTAATTGCTGCATAAGTTATCTATTGATGTGGGATAAGTATACTTAGTTTTGCCCTGTTTGTGTGTTAAGGTTTCTATGCCCTATATCTCTGCTACATGACACATTCACACTACTTCCACACACTCTTACAAATCTGTTTGCATACACTGATATGCATATGCCCTATGTATTGAATCTTTGTCTTAAGTCACACCTCAGTTGGAGGTTTACTTTCATGCTACAAATTTATGTTTGGCCTGCATCTGACACTCAGGTTAGATTTCTTTTGACTTTTGTTTTGGAATGATGGGCTGCTAGCTAAGGTGTCTGTGCTTGTTGAAACCTTGCACTTGTTTGACATGTTCCAAATTTGTATTTGTTCATGATTGACTGGTTTTGATTATGTTTTGGATTAAGCTTCATCACTAAGCATTTGATATTGTTAACTTTAAGTCCCTAAACCAACTATGCACCTCTGCTAATCCATGCTTGACCTGCTGCCAAAGTTAGTCTAAGTTTTGATACACTACCTTGTTTCAAACCAACATTACTAAGCTGCCTGATTTGCTTTTCTCTTGATTGGCTTATTGTCACTGGTTTCTCATGCTTGTCAAGTCTCATAAACCTTTATGTACAAATGATATGCCACATATTTGCTGTATGGCCACTCTAATTTCACACCAGTTTGTTTTTTAGTCCTTATGTGTGTGATAATGTTTCTGTTATGCATACAGGGCATAGTTAGTATTCATGTATTTGAATTTATTATGTACTCCATCTTGCTTATATGCTTGATTCGTTTAACTATAATTTCAAAGCATGGAAATCTTAAATTGAGGAAAGCATGTTCTGCCCCTGCCTTTTTTTTCTTAACTGTTTGAACCTTTAAACTTTGGTCTTGGTGTATTCATATTATATGCTTTATCACTGTTGAGTAATAATCAAAGATTTAGTGGTCAGAATTGCCACACTTTTCACTTATCCTTTGCCTTGCCTGATCCCCAAAACTGATGTGTTTGACCTGTTATTCTATTGAAACTATGCAACTGACTTCACTCTTCATGGCTAGCTTAGAAATGTTGTTTTGTGTTAGACCTGGTTCATGTATTCATCTTGATGTCATAACATGTTTCACATTGTGCACATTTACTCTTTTCTCTATTTGCCAATCAATGACAGTTTGTTTCTTCTGACTTGAATTTCTTCTCATGATGTTTTATCATGTGCTAACATGAACCATCCATGCGTTATGAATATCCTGAAACATTGTTAACCAAATATGTGTGCAGTTCACTCTGCCAAGCTTTGTTTTATGTCATAGCTTCTTATCTTCGTGTTCTCAATACTTCTGATGCCCCTTACTTTGTGGCCATATGGTGTGTCGTTTGATAAGGCTTAGTATAAACAAGTTACATTTTTGAAATCTTGCTTCCTTGCTGATTGAATTAGTTTTTTATTTTGTTTAATTTGGATGTGTATTGGTTGAGTTACGATCGCTTGAACATGGCTGGTTAAAATGCTTAAAACCTGAACCATGGTGGGAGTATAGGGCACGCGCGTGTTTGGTTTATTTGGGGATATAAACTTCTTTCACTTTATATATTTTTGAGGTGTATTATATGCCGGATGTAATGGCCGTCCCAACGGTAGCACGCACTCCTTGCCTTCACCATTTCGCCCATAGGACTGGGGTTCGATCCTCTGCCCGGTCCTTTTTGCGTTATTTTCCTATTTTCTGCTTGTTTTACATATGTGTGTGTTGCCATTGTTTGTTCAAGGCGCGCGCCTTGGTTCAGTGGCTTTGGTTTTAGACTGCACGTCAGGGGTCCTGGGTTCAATTCCCAGAGACGCTATTTCCCTTTTTTTTTAACCCCTTTGATGTTTTCATTTGATTTTTCAAGTTATTATCTTAATTTTCAAAATAGCATAACTTATTCATTTTTAATCCTTTTTATCCCATTCTTTTTGCCATATTTCTCTAATTAAATCTACTTTCTACATATAAAAGAAGAAATGACAAAAATATTATTTTTAAAGACCCTAATGCATGTTTGGTTTATAAATGCTTATTAAGTCTTTATTACATTTCCGTATTCATCTTGCCATGCTATTCTTATTTATCATATTTGATCATTTCCTAAATTGCATGTTTCTAATCTTGCTTGATATCCTAAAGCTTTATTTCATCTCATGAATTTATTCATGTCTTTTTTATGTCATCATGTTTATATTAACTTGTTATCTTGTTAGTAACTTATAACTATCATATTTCCTCATTCCAAAGGAAGGTTAAATAGTATTGACTCATAAGTCATGACCTCCACCTTAACCTAGTAGCCTCATAAGAGCAACTTCATTTCTTGACCTCATCAGAGCCATAGAAATCACAACTAGCTTTAGGAGAGAGTTCTTAAACTCTTAGTGATACTCATCCTAATGAATCGTCACTTTCCCTACTGACTAAAACATAACATAGGACCATTGCAACTAGATATAGAGAGTTCTTGAACTCTAGGATGAGCTTGCACTCATTCTCCCCTGTGAATTTTGACCATAGTCAAAAGTTCGTTACTTAGTAGAACTACGCATACTCTGATTCTATTCCCGAGGATACATAGGCGTAAGGTGCGATACCTTACCGAGTATACTAGATACTAACCCCTAGGGTTTCAAACCTTTAGCATAGAACCTTTAGCAAACGTAAGATAACATTAAACAAGAGGTTCCCGTAGAGTACTACGGACGTTTAGGGTGCTAATACCATCCTTAGGCGTAACCAACCCCGAACCTTAGATCTCTCCCCTTTAGGTTTTTCTAACGATTTTGAACCTTTCCTTTGGATAAATCAAAGTCGGTTGTAAAAGAAAATGATGCAAATTAATTAATAATTTGTTATCCGATTTTCACCGCACTTGGGCAACCATTGGTAGATGCCTTTCGGAATAAGAAACCTTCTGAAGCGGCATTTTACAATAGTATGACCAGGCTTACAACAGTAAAGACAATTACGGTTCATTTGGAATTTACTTTTGCTATCACTATCTCAAATCACATAGGTATACTTTTGATATGGATTATTCATGCTCTCACGAAAATGTGATCGATCAATAGCAAACGTAACTTTTGGCTTAAGAGCCTTGTCCAATTTGGCCTTGAGGGTTCTCACCTCTCGTTGCCAAATATGACAAGTGTCACAGCCCCAATTGAACCAAGAGGTAGGATCCTTTTCAACCTTGGCTTTTGATGTGTCCACTATAGAGTTTTTGAGAGCTTCCAATTCCTTTTCGGAATCGGAAACCTTTTTCTCCAAATACGTGAAAATCCTTTTATTTGAGGCTAAGCGTTGAAATGCTTCCTTAGCCTCATAGTGTAACATGTCAAAAGCCTTTCGTAACTCTAAATGCGACATAGTATTAACATGATCATATTTAGAATGCTTTACCTCTTTTGCTTTGTTGTGGCGTGCCATAAGACAAAAGTTAACGGATTCACTTTCGTCACTTGAGGAATCATCTTTCTCCGACTCACTATTGATTTCCCAAGCGATGTATGCTCGTCGAGACTTGTTGGACTTTTTGTTTGAGCGACTCTTGTCATTATCCTTATCTTTGTCTTTCTTTAGAGATGGACAATCCGGCTTGTAGTGCCCGGATTTTCCACAGTTGTAGCACGTACTTTTTACCTTTCCATTTTTGTTTCCTTCGCTTCTAGATTGCTTCCTAAACTTGACTAGATTTCTGTCCGAGTGTTGAATATCGTTCTTACGAACATATCTATTGTATCTCTTCACAAATAAGCCCATATAATCACCGGATTCTTCATCTTTGTCATTATTGGTTTCATCATCGCTTAGCTCTTGATGTGTGGACTTTGAACAAGAAGCCTTAAGAGCTATCGACTTCTTCTTCGTATCTTTTGCCTTCTCTTTCTTGATGCTCTTTTCATGTTTATCCAAGCTAATGAGCACTTGCTCATGCTCATCGAGTTTACCAAAGAGTGTTGTGAGGTCTAGTGTAGCAAGATCATTGGCCTCCTTGATAGCGGTGACCTTCGGTTGCCATTCCCTGTTAAGACACCTCAGAATTTTGTCAGTAGAAACCTCATTTGGAATTGGTTTACCAAGAACATGCAATTTGTTGATGATGTGAGTAAATCGTTTTTGCATATCCGCAATGGTTTCCCCTTGCTTCATGTAAAACAAATCAAACTCTTGCGTTAGTGTATTAATACGAGCCAACTTAACATCATTAGTGCCTTCGTGGGCTACTTGTAAAGCGTCCCACATGGCTTTGGCCGTTTCACAATGGGAGACTCGATAATACTCGTCAACTCCCAAGGAGGAGATAATCATATTAGGAGCCTTCCAATCATAGCTGTACTTTTTCTCGTCCTCCTTAGTCCATTGAGCTTCGGGTTTAGGAACGACAACGCCTTCCGCGTTAGTCATAGTAATTTGCATGGGACCATTTAAAATAACATTCCAAACCTTCCGATCATTGGAATTAATATGAACGCGCATACAATCCTTCCAGTAGCTGTAATTTTCGCCTGTAAAAACTGGAGCTCTATTATAAGCCCCTTTAGGTTCGTTCGCCATGATCCAAGAAGTTTTACCGAAGCACCAGAATTAACCGGAGCTCGTGATACCACTTGTTAGATGATGGCTATGGATCTAGAAGGGGGGTTGAATAGATCCCTTGAGTTTTACACGCAAATGGTTTACAAAATTTATTTTTAAAAATTGTTTAACGGAAGCTACCACTGGATAGAACGTCTACAACGAACCTTCTACCAAAAGGATCGGATATGCGCAAATATATCACAGATGAGTATGGAAGAGAAAAATTCAGTTTTGAATACTACACTTAATAACGCAGTCAACAAAATATCTGTGGCTTAATGTTTGTTCCAATCCGATGAGGTAAAGTGATAAGCAATTAAAGGCAACAAGTTCAAATTTTGCTTTGAAACAAATTATCAAACACCTAGTGTGCGTAAACACACTAAGTGCAGAATTTCAGTGGAGGGTAATGTAAAGCTGCTCCAAGATACAATTCAAGGAATTGTATCAGTTTAAAAAAATAGTTTATCAGCTTACAATTACTCTACGACAGAAATTTCGATGACTTGCGACTTCACAAATTCGAACGAACTGAATTGTAAAAGAGTTAAGGAGAGAGAGAACAAACGCGATTTGATTAGGCAGTTCCCCAATCGTCCTCGCTTTGGGTACGTCTGCCCCCAACTCCACAAATGGAATTGAGATATATATATATATATATATATATATATATATATATATATATATATATATATATATATATATATATAGTTATTGCAAATTATTTATTACAAGAGAAAACAAATGAACATCCAAACCCTCGAACGTCTTCGATCGTTGATGCAGAATTTTCTCTTCCCTTGATTCGAGATGAATCAAGTCCTCCGAATATGGTTGATCCAATTACCGTCCCACGCTACTAAACCGAAAGAAACCACCGTTCTTCATTTACCTTCACTCGGTCAATTGCGATCTACCAAGAATTCGAACCCAAACCTCCTTTCTACGATCCTCTGATTACAGCTACTAAACCGAACAATTGCGCCAATTTCCGGTTACCTTCGCCCAGCCGAATCCCTGTAGAAAGAACAGTTTGTGCAAAAACCCTCAAAATCTATCCTATTCTTGGAGGACAAAACCAAATGGTTTTATTCAAGAAACACCTGCCAAACTCTCAACCCAGAAGATGAAGATTACACTTCCTAAATTCTAAACGTTATCACTTCGATCAATGGGCGACACAAACAAAGATGATTATGTGTGATTGTTTGTTTACACAATGAAGAAGATGAATATGAAGAGAGAAATGACATATATCTTTCACGTTTCTTGTTATTGATAAAAAAGATGACCAAAACTATTTATATGAAAAAAATGACCAACAAAAATAATAACAGAAAAGAAATTAAGTGAAAAATGCAGAATTTTGAAGTCATGCGTCGATCTCCAGCCTTCATGCGTCGACGCATAAAAGAAGATTTTAGTGTTCATTGAATTATGCGCTTTCCCGTAAGTTTTGGAGGTTAGCGCATGAATTTGGAGGTTAGCGCATGAACTGGGAGGGTCAGCGCATGAAGTGCATTTTTTTTCAGGAAATTCAATTTTCTGAGCATTTTCGTCAGACCAAGATCAGAAACACATACTAGACACGACTAAAACGATAGTGTACATTTATTTTTGAAGAGGACAAGATCCTATGCATCTAGACATATGAACGATAATGGTTAGACACTATATGCCCGACACGTGAAGTGATACCGCTCAAATTACAATCTAATATGTTTGTTGACATCATTAAAACAAGGTAGCTAGAAGAATATCCCTCACAAGAGGCACTTAAGTGCCATTTTTTTAGGCTCGCTTTGCGAGTAAAATGTTCGCTTAGCGAACGTGACAGATTTTGTAATACTATAAGTTCATTTTTAGTCATTTTTTAGGTATGGTTTTGGGGATTTTTGCTCCCAACTCCATCAACTTCATTTTTCAGTAGATTAACTTAGAAAACAACATGGAATCTTGCACACGGATGATCCGGGGTGGATTTCTCATCGATCGGTGTTGAAAAACCGCGAGATGTTTGGTTTATTTTTCTTCTTCTTTGTGTTTTTCTTCTATGTTTGGTTGTTGTATATGTATTTACTTTGAACTCATGTATATTTGTCGCCCATGGCGTTGTATGAAATTTGCTTTACAAATCTCTATTGGTGATTGTCTCTGATTTTTGCTTTATGCCCGGGGTTTGAGTTGCGTTAGAGATAACCCTCGTAAACTTTGATTAGGGATGATTATCTGTTAGTTTCTGGATTCTAGAGATAGATTTAGAGCTAAAAATCTTCAATAAGCGTCGAAGCTTAATGCCTCCGTGTCATGAGTCTGGTGCGAGAGTGTCGACGATGGTAGCACGGTTGTTCTCTCAACTTTGCGTTAGATATAACCTTTGTTGTGAGCGATGCTGGGTGATATTGAGGAGTATTGTAGGTGGAGTATAACTGGTCAGTAAGTTTAAGTTTGTGAGGAGTCGATTATGTGCATGTCGGACAAGTTCGTCTCTCTGATTAATGAATTCTTTTGGTTTTAATGTTTACTTTTCTGTTTCTATATTTAAACCCAAACTCATAAACGCGAGAGATTGTCGAACGAAATTCTTTCCCTCGAATCGATCTCTGTGGACACGACATAAATCCCGGAGGGAATTCTTCCGAAAATAAATATTTTTGCTGCTTGCCGCTATACCGCAACCAACAAAATGGCGCCGTTGCCGGGGATTGGTTTTGATATTGAATTGCATTGCGATAGTTTCTTTGTTTTTGAGTTTTGTATATATTGTTTATATTGTCTATTTCCATTATGTTTGTTCAAGTGTTGTATACATTTTGTTCCCGTAACGTTTGTTTAAATGTTTGGTTAGGGCACTTGCTTTTGGTTTGCGCGGTGAGGCATCACCATGGCATGAAGGAAGGAAGTTGCTAGCTAAGCATTGTAAAGGCGTCGAGCTTACGACGTAAAACAAGCATGTTTTATCAATTTTTTGTTTCGTTATTACTTTTTCATTTTAGCTTAGGTAGTGTGGTGAACATTCATTAAACAAGTTGTACTCGGATTTTTCGTGAAATTCTCAAATCTTCACTTTACAACTTGTTTAATGCATTTTCACCCGGTCTTTTAGTTTGTTTATATTAATAGTTTTTGTGTTTGCCTTTGAGCTTGTCTTGAGTTATTTGAGGATGCTTGGTGATTTTCCAAGTTTGTTCGTTTCAACTTGCGGATGTATGGTAATGATATTGTTAAGTTTTGTACACGTCCAAGGTATGTGTTTATCGCTTTCTAGACTTTAGCATATTCATGATACTTAGGCATTTTACAAACTTCCATGCCATTCATTCTTTTGTATACTTGTTCTTGTGTGAATCACTTTAGTTCCCACCTTTTTGTGAGGTGGTTTTCCATTGTTCATATATGCGTGGAGTACCAACATTTTTGTTCTAACTGGATTTTATTATGTTTAATCTGTTGTTTGTGTTGATTATGTGAAAGAATGAAAAGGATCAAGGCACTTGTTTCATTTTGAGCACAACTACCTAGCCAAATAGTTATTCACCTTGTGAGCGTGTGATCATTTGTAACCCCTTTGAGCTTTTTGATCCATGTTTTATTTGAATGGATTTTGTTTTTTCTTGAACCCTCAACTTTGCGTTGTTGTATGAATTTTTGCCTTGCCTTAGAAAGTAGGGAGTATTCACATGATGATGTGGTTGAATTCAAGTTGGGGAGAGAATGATTGTTTACTCATTGGTTGGTTTCTATGAGGATGAAAAATAAAAGAAAAAAGAGAAAAATATGACAAAGAAAAGAAAAGAAAAAAAATGAAAGAAAAAGAAAATCCTTGAGAAAGGAAACAAAAAGAGCTCAAATAATTGTGCTAAATAAGTATTGTGTTTTGTGTAACACTTGGGATTTTGGAAGAAGTTGATTGGAATTTTGTGTTTGAGTCTTTCTGAGTTGATCACTCCCTTAGGTTTACGCAAGTTTTTGTTTCAATTACCTTTAGAAATTGCCCCTTGTTTGTTTTCCCGACCACGCTACAACCTTGAAAGTCCTTGTGATTCTTGCCTTTGTATGTTCAATGTGAATTTTTGATGATTGCATAATTTAGTCTATTGTTTGCATGATTGTTGTGTGAGTGATAAGTACCTCATTTCATGTTTTTCATCTATCGATGATTATTTTTGCTAGGTGTGATTCATGTTTGAACTTGTGTTATTTTAGGATGTTTGGCATGTTTTTTGTATTTTGCATTTGTTTCGTGACTATGTTGTCGTCGTAGTTCAGTGGTAAGTATTTACTTTGTGTGTACCGTTTTTCATTTGAACCATACATTTGTTTCCGTTTTTCAAAACCTGTTGATTCGTAATTCTTTGGTTATTGCTTTTGTGTTTTTAAGTTTGCTTGATTATTGTTTGCGGACAAACAAGTTTAAGTTGGGGAGAGTTTGATAAGTGCAAAATGTAACTATTTTTGTATATAAGTTTTGTTGCACTTATCGATATTTTTTGGTTAATATCGTTCAAATAAACCCCGATTTGTTTATAAATACGTTTACTTTATATTTTAGTGTATATATTGTGTATAGTGTAAATATCATTGAGTTTAATTGATTTTCTCTCATTTTTGTAGGTATTCAAGCAAGGATATCTTGCCATATTCATTTAGAGCATTGAATAAGCTTTCCAGCGCTTCCGACCGTGCGTAAATCAGAGTTGCGGTTCAGAAGTTGTGGTCAAAATAAGAGATGGTTTGCTGTCATATTCGCTTTGCGAGTGTGCCAGCGAATGTTCGCTTTACGAATTCTTGGCGAGTTCCCAGCGAAGGCTCCCAGAATTGGACAGGGGAGAAAAGGACCAAAGTTCGCTTTGCAAACTGTGCAGCGAGCATTCGCTTTGCGAATAAATCATTCGCACTGCGAACTTCTGGAATTTCGCAAAGGCGGTTTAGCATTTTAAAGGCACTTAAGTGCCATTTTTTTAGGCTCGCTTTGCGAGTAAAACATTCGCTTAGCAAACGTGACAGATTTTGTAATACTATAAGTTCATTTTTAGTCATTTTTTAGGTAAGTTTTTGGGGATTTTTGCTCCCAACTCCATCAACTTCATTTTTCAGTAGATTAGCTTAGAAAACAACATGGAAGCTTGTACACGGATGATCTGGGGTGGATTTTTCATCGATCGGCGTTGACAAACCGCGAGATGTTTGGTTTATTTATCTTCTTCTTTGTGTTTTTCTTCTATGTTGGGTTGTTGTATATGTATTTACTTTGAACTCATGTATATTTGTCGCCCATGGCGTTGTATGAAATTTGCTTTACAAATCTCTATTGGTGATTGTCTCTGATTTTTGCTTTATGCCCGGGGCTTGAGTTGCGTTAGAGATAACCCTCGCAAACTTTGATTAGGGATGATTATTTGTTAGTTTCTGGATTCTAGAGATAGATTTAGAGCTAACAATCTTCAATAGGCATCGAAGCTTAATGCCTCAGTGTCTTGAGTCGGGTGCGAGAGTGTCGTCGATGGTAGCACGGCTGTTCTCTCAACTTTGCGTTAGACATAACCTTTGTTATGAGCAATGTTGGGTGATATTGAGGAGTATTATAGGTGGAGTATAACTGGTTGGTAAGTTTAAGTTTGTGAGGAGTCGATTATGTGCATGCCGGACAAGTTCCTCTCTCTAATTAATGAATTCTTTTTGTTTTAATGTTTACTTTTTTGTTTCTATGTTTAAACCCATTTTAAACCCAAACTCATAAACACGAGAGATTCTCGAACGAAATTCTTTCCCTCGAACCGATCTCTGTGGACACGACATAAATCTCGGAGGAAATTCTTCCGAAAATAAATATTTTTGCTGCTTTCCGCTATATCGCAACAAACATTGCCCCAAGATCTCTGAAAGTATTGATCTTGGTGTAGTTTAAACTCATGTACCATTTGAGTGCGGCACCGGTTAAACTTTCTTAGAAGTAATGGATCAGTAGCTGTTAATTGTCTGTCTGGGTAGACATTTTCCGAGTGTACATCACCAAATGACTTTGAGGGCAAGAGTTGCCTTTGTATTTTTCAAAGTCAGACTCCTTGAATTTGTGCGGTATCTTTACATTCGGGACCAAATAGAAGTCGGCGACGTCTTTTCTAAATAAGTCTTGACCGCGAATGGCATGCAGTTCCTTCTACATTTCCAAGAATTGTTCCTGGAACTCATTCATCCTTTCATATACGTTTTCGTTTCCGCCAAAAGTTGTTTGCGGAATTTGTCCTTCCGGGACAGTGTGTACCATTGGCTATGGTATAGTCATTATTGCAGTGACTCTTGGCGCTTTAGTGACATGAAGTTCGTAATCTTCAGGAGTTTCTGTTGTAACCCTTGCATCTTCACTTCCCTGAAGTTTGTAACCTTCAGGTCAGGCTATTCCTGCTATGACTTTCGGATCTTCAGCAACTGGTGGGATGTATCCTTCAGGTATAAAGTTGTGAGGCATGCCCCAGGGGAATCATTTAGGCATGTTGTACTGAGGATGACTTCTAGGCGTCTCAAATGCTGGTGTAGACGTACTCTCCGAGATTACAGTCCATTGGTGTTGTTGTTCCTGGGCTGCTGCCAGGGATTGCATGTCATGGTGGAGTTTCTCCTAACTCTCCTTCAGAGCGTTCATTTCTTCTCTCAGCTCTCTGTTCTCTTCCTCGAGATCGTCCATTTTCTTTTGTTGATTGGCCCGAGTATTGTACGAATGAGACAGTTTGACTCTAGAGTACGAAACATGAGTGAGACTCAGACAAAAATGTGTTATGTGAGAATGATGAATGATATGCAAAGAATGTTATATTTTTGAGTTTTTGTTTTCAAAAGAAATGTTAACAATTATATTGCAAATATCACACAGCGGGGGAGACCCTTTTTATTGTACTTGAGATGGCAGTATTTTACAAAGAAAAGTACAGTATTTTACAAAATGTTGTAAGGAAAATTAGGCCTGTGGATCCAGAGTCCTCTTTGAGGAGAGCTCAGATGCTAGTTCCTGAACTTTTCTTTTCTTTGATTGGGCTCCTTCAGCTGTTGTCGGGTCGAATATCTTAATTAGAGCATCCTGACTTTCCATAGCACGCTGCTCTAAAATCTCAATTAGAGCATCCTTTTCCTTTAGTAGTTCGTGAATCTCGGTACATTCCAAATTAAGGATCTAATATTTGTTCTTCCAAGAATTCTTCTCACGTTGGACTTTGTTGAGAGCGACTTGGAGTTTTTCCGCATCAGACATGAAATAAAGGACAGATTCCTTTAAGGGAAAAACTTCTTGACGAGGGTAAGGCATCCTCAGCTTGAGAGCTCTGGTTTGCATCCAGTGGAGATAAGGTTCTGAAGAGGAACAATTTGGTCTTCCCAAGGATTCTCTCCTTTTCCTGTGAATATGATGCCAGACATGCACTATTTCTTTCTTTAGTGCCCTGTCATTTTCTTCTTCCTTAAAGAAAAGACCTTCCATATGAGCATTATGTGGGATATTCTTCATCAGGTATCCGAGTTGACGGCGAGCTAGAATTGTATGATAGTTGATCCCTCCTTTAGTACCAATGAGGGGTACATTGGGGAAATTTCTGCATCTGTCGATGATTTGTATCTCTTCGTAAATCTGATTGTACCAATTTATGTCTGTATTGGTAAGAGACATAATCTTCTGCGACCAACATAGAGTACTCTTGTGATCCCAAAAAGCAGCAGACTTGGGCAAGTGGGAAATAAACTATTTGTAGAGTAATGGTACACAGTATGTGATCATCCCTCCACTGTACAAATTCCTTAAGTGTACAGAATGATAAGCATCTGCGAGCAAGGTTGGTACTGGGTTCCCAATCAGAAATATCTTAACAGCATTTGTGTCGACAAAGTTGTCGATGTTGGGAAAAAGGAATAACCCATACGTGAGCAGAACAAAGACATCTTCAAAAGTAGTTAAATTTATAGGGCTTTCTCCATCAGGATTTTAGCTGGTAAACCCTAGATTCCTCCTTTGGTGGTCAAGTGAGTCCTGACTTCTGACTCATCCAAAGAAATTGCTCTTGTAATGGTTTGTTCTTTTGGAATTTCTTCCAGTCCGAAAAATGGATCTCGACCAATGATAGGTAAATCAATCAGGTGGGAGTACTCTTCCAGTGTTGGTGCGAACTGGTATTCCGGAAAAGTGAAACAGTGGTAAACCGAATCGTAGAACTGAATAAGCGTAGACAGGATCCCTTCAACCATGTTGATCTTCAGAAGAGATAACAGTCCTCCGTGTTTTGCTCTGAAAGCCTCGGGATTTGTAATCATCCTTCCTAATTTCCTTAGGTCGTCTAGTTTTGGAACCTTGAAGGTGTACTTGTGCGTTTTTCTTCTTCCGAAATCCATAATGCAACCTCTCTGATATTTGCAATTATTGTTTTAGCTCTTTTGAAAAAATATTTTTTCCGTTTTTGAAAAGAGTTTTTTAATGAATGCATGAATGCAGCAAACAAAAACACTTGAAAACATGGCTTTAGGTGTTCATCATCACGAGCATGGAGCCATGGATCTACCCATCTCCAAAGGTGTGATCTAATTGGTCAATTTTTTGTACCTGTAGAACGGGTTCTAAAAGGTTCCCAAAATCATTGACTCCTCCTAGGGATATTAACAATAAGCTAATTAACTCGAGCGAGCTGTAATATCCTAGGATGAATCTCTTTTGAGTGTAGTATCGCGTGTCAACTATTCCCGATAGTCACCACACCACCTAATGGTTTAAATGGTTAAATGTCTACTAAATCCTCAGTGTCATAGGTACCGCACTAGGAACACTATGCTTTCACGGCGATTGGTTGTTCAACATTAGAGAATCCACACGGGTACCTTGACTGATTCGGTGGACTGCCAGGTCAGCTTGGTCGGGATTCACATCCTATAAGACTTTCCTTGAGACGCCACCACTTATCTTAATGTTCTCTCAAACTTTCCACATGCGTATCAATCGCATTCCCAGTTAACAGAAATTTAAACACAGGTATCAAGTAATATAACAGTAAATGATACATATAGCAGAAAACGAATATAAATAAACAGAGAAGTAAAGCAAAGCCTAGACCTCTTAAGAACTCTAATCCTAAAATTTCCCCAGTGGAGTCGCCATTTTTCTGTAGCGTCCAATTTTTGTCGGTGACGCGACCACCTTACCGCAATGGTTGGAATTGGGTGCTACTTTCTGATTTCTTATTTATCCTATGAAGCTGGAAAGGAAAGGGAAGATATCTAAAACTAACCTTGCACGCAAATGTTTTCTTTAACAAATGCTAAGAGATCGGGGAACGGGGTCAAGTTATACAAAGGGAAGCTATTAACACCCAGTGTATATATGGTTATCCATAGACTTTTTATTTTATGTTTCTCTATTGATTTAAGTTGTTCTCTGGTGTTTATCTGCTGTGGTTTCGGAAAGTTTCTCCTTTGGGAGTGTTGAGAGAGTATTTTTGTTGTTTTCGGGGTTTCAATTGCTTTTGGGAAGGTACTGGACCTAAAGTTTTTTATTTGTGTGCTCGCTAAGATTTCAAAATCTTATGCCTACGTATTCCCGTTAAAGAAAATTGGGAAATCAGAGCAATCGTAGTTCCTCCTATTCTATGGGAAGAAAGATGTTTGGTGTCTTGTTCAAATCCCAAGATTAAAGCTGTTTGAGTATTTGTGTCTTGTTTAAAGCCCAAGATTGAAGCTAAAGGGGTGACTGAGAGAGAATTTGTCATCTCTAAAGGGAGAACATCTCACCTATTCATCACAAAAGTTGAGTAATTAGTTATAAGGGAAATTACTTTAACTGGGATATGTAGAATCCAGCAATGCCATAATTTCCTTTATAAAAGGAGATGTCGTGAAGGAAGAAACTTTAACTCAGTATTGAGCAATGCCATTTTTCCTTATGAATCTTTCATGCTAAGTGAAGGACATTGGCATGGATGTTAAGAATCCAGGGGCTTGCCACTTACAGCTGTTAGATGAAAGATGAATTTTAGCTAGGATAAAGGAAGGACTCCAGCTTGGATTTTGAATCAACAAGTGTGTCACTTACAGCAATTATCTAGACAAAAGGTTTTGATTGCTTGTTTTAAAATGTGATGTATAGAGGAAATGTCCTCCTACATAGTGGACTCATGGTCTCATCTAAGGGGATGATGATTTTTGTTGTGCCTTGATCAAAGCTCAAGGTTGAATCTAAAAGGTTGACTCTACTAAGGGAGTTTTATATCTGTCTTGTACAAAGCCCAAGATTGAGGCTAAAGGAAACTGTTAGTTCTATTATTGGCTGCAATTTTGGTAAAACAATGTGTTGGTTCAAGATTTCATGTCTGATGTCTTAACATGTGTTGCTAACATTCTGCTGGTGGTGTGTTACTTAGGGTTACAGTTTTGTGCGTGATGTCAAGAGTGATGTCGTAACATCTGTTGACAGAACATTATGTTATGTTTTAGGGCTGCACGTTTTTTTATGTTTTGAGAAATTCTATTTGAGAGATTGCAGGCGAAAATCTTGGAGAAGATTTGTTCTGATGCAATCATTTGTGGAGTATATATTGTTGTTGTTTTAGGGCGAAAAGATTTGAAGAAAGAAATAAGTTTTAATTGTGAATCAAATCTGAGAGTTTTAAGGAGTCCAGGCCCAAGAATAAGTTTCTATTTAAAGCAGCCTCAGCCCTACTTGGAGGAGACAAAGACAAGAGATTGTGTACTGAGTGACAAGTATTAGGGTTTGTGTTTTCGTCTGTATTTTTTGTGAGCCATTCATTCATCTATTTGGATGTGTGAATTGGACTGATTTAGTTGAGTTGTATTGTGTCCACTCAAAGCTTTTAAGCACGAGTGTTTGTTCTTGATTGAAGCTTTTATGCAAGATCAAGTATTGTCTTTAAGTGTGTCTTTTATTCTCAATATTGTAAGTTGTTATCACTGGTGTGATTGAGGGGGAGTGAGAGGTGTCTCATATCTAAGAGTGTCTTAGGTAGAAGTATCATTGGGTAGTGATTAAGTAAGTAGATTATCAACTTGTGTGTTGATTGTGGAGTCTATGAATTAATACTACTGATAGTGATTTTCCTCCCTGGCTTGGTAGTCCCCCAGACGTAGGTTGTTAGACCGAACTGGGTGAACAATTCTCTGTGTTGTTTATTGTTTTAAGTACTGTTGAAATTATTGCCTTGTTCATGCAACAGATATTGATGTTGTGACATCTCACTTAACATCACATATCTGATACCAGAATTTCAATTGGTATCAGAGCAGGTCATCCTGCTCTGCATCTGGGTGAGATCTAGGGCTGTTACTTTCTGGTGCAATGGACAAGGAGAGTGGTGGATTTGTGAATAGACCCCCTATTCTAGATGGATCAAATTTTGACTATTGGAAACCTCGCATGGTTACTTTTTTGAAGTCTTTAGACAGCAGGGCTTGGAAGGCTGTTTTGAAAGAATGGAAACATCCTGTCATTGTGGGAGAAGATGGTCAGTCAAAGCTGAAACCTGAAGAAGATTGGACTAAGGAAGAAGATTAACTTGCTCTTGGAAATTCTAAGGCCTTGAATGCCTTGTTTAATGGTATTGACAAGAACATTTTCAGGCTGGTCAACACTTGTGAAGTGGCTAAGGAGGCTTGGGATATCATGAAAACAACTCATGAAGGAACCTCTAAAGTCAAGATGGTAAGACTTCAGCTTCTAACAACAAAATTTGAAAATTTAAGAATGAAGGATGAAGAGACCATTCATGACTTCCACATAAATATACTTGAACTGTCAAATGCTTCTAGTGCCCTAGGAGAAAGGATGTCAGATGAGAAGCTGGTTAGGAAGATTCTCAGATCTCTCCCCAAGAGATTTGAAATGAAGGTGACTGCTATAGAGGAGGCTCAAGACATTGGACAGATGAGGGTAGATGAATTGATTGGGCCACTTCAGACTTTCGAACTAGGGTTGAATGACAGGTCTGAAAAGAAGGTCAAAAGCATAGCCTTGGTGTCTAGTACAGAATATGATGAGAAAGAGTGTGGTCCTGAAACTCGGGAGGAGCTATCCAATGCCATTGTTCTGCTGGGAAGACAATTTAATAGGGTGTTAAAGAGAATGGACAGGAAATATAGACCAAATGTTAAGAACATCTCATCTGACAAGTCAAGTGATCAGATGAAGAGAACAACAACTGAAGAGAAGTCTAATCATGACAAAGGAATCCAATGTCATGAGTGTGAAGGTTATGGTCATATCAGAAAGGAATGTCCTACATATCTCAAGAAACAGAAAAAGGGCCTATCTGTGTCCTGGTCTGATACTGAGAGTGAGGAAGATGAAGAGACTGCCCAACATGTTAGGGTTTTAACTGGAAGGTATATATCTGATGATGATTCTAGAAATGAAGAGAGCACATATGATGAGCTTACTGACTCTTATAGAGAGCTATGCATTGAAAGTGAAGAAGCCTGTCAAGAAAGGGAGAGGCAAAAGAAGATTATTGCCCAACTGAAGGCTGAAAAGACAGAGCATTTGGAAACCATTGCCAAGCTGGAAGATGAAGTATCTGTGCTAAACTCTAAACTTGAGTCTATGTCCAAGTCTATTAGAATCCTAAATAGTGGGACTAATGTTCTAGACAAGATTATTGATGGTGGAAGAATTGCAGGAGACAAAAGTGGATTGGGATTCCACAGTGGATCTGCTTCAAATGAAGTTATTCCTAGTTCCAAACCAGTGATGTTGAAATAGATGTTGAAACATCCTGACAGGACTCCCTCTAGGAAGAAATTCAGGCGCTGGAGATGTCATCACTGTGGGAGGTTTGGACACATAAAGGTTTTCTGTTATAAGTTACATGGGTATCCTAAGAGTACTCCTAATTATGCACTCAGTCAAGTCATTCATAAAGGTAATCAAGTCATCAAGCAAAAGAAGCAATGGGTCTCCAAAACCAATGGTATCAGTTTGATAGCTCATACTTCTCTTAGAGTCTCCACTAAAGAAGACTGGTACTTTGACAGTGGCTGTTCAAGACATATGACAGGAGTGAAGAATTTGCTGGTGGATGTTAAACTTCATTCCTCTGGTCATGTGACTTTTGGTAATGGTGTTAAAGGGGAAATCAAGGGTATGGGAAAGGTAAATTGTGAAGGTGCACCTAGACTTGATGATGTACTGCTAGTCAAGGGGTTAACAGTAAATTTGATCAGTATTAGTCAACTATGTGATCAAGGACTCATAGTTAATTTTACAAAAACTGAGTGCATTGTCACAAATGAGAAAGGTGATGTTATCATGAAGGGTGCTAGGTCTAAGGACAACTGTTATCTATGGGTGTCACCAGACTCAAGTTCCTCCACATGTGTTCTTGCAAAAGAAGATGAAGTCAGAGTATGGCATCAAAAGTTGGGACATCTACATCTGAAGGGAATGAAGAGAATTATATCTACAGAAGCGGTAAGAGGAATCCCAGAGCTCAAAATTGAAGAAGGAAGAGTTTGTGGAGACTGTCAGATAGGGAAGCAGACCAAGATGTCACATCAAAAGCTTCAACATCCCACTACATCTAAAGTATTGGAACTTCTTCATATGGACTTAATGGGACCAATGCAGGCGGAAAGTCTAGGAGGGAAGAAATATGCTTATGTTGTGGTAGATGACTATTCCAGGTACACTTGGGTGAACTTTATCAAAGACAAAACAAAAGTGTTTGATGTTTTTAAAGATTTATGTCAAAGACTCCAGAGGGAAAAGGAGAGCAATGTCATCAGAATAAGGAGTGATCATGGGAGAGAGTTTGAAAATAGCAAGTTTGCTGAATATTGTGCTGCTGAAGGCATCAGTCATGAGTTTTCTTCTCCCATTAACCCTCAGCAAAATGGAGTTGTTGAAAGGAAGAACAGAACCATTCAAGAATCTGCTAGGGCACTGATTCATGCCAAAAAGCTTCCTTACCATTTCTGGTCTGAAGCTATGTGAAATTCTGGTACCAGACGTGTGATGTTAAGGTGCGATGTCACAACAACACACTCTACACAATGGACAGCAATAACAGTAAATAAATCAACACAATGATTTGTTCACCCAGTTCGGTCTAACTACCTACGTCTGGGGGCTACCAAGCTAGGGATGAAATTCACTACTTGTAGATATAATTTACAGACTCAACACACCAGTTGACAATCTCCTAAACTTATACTCTACTAGTGACTTTCTACCTAAGAAACCACTTAGATATGAGAACACTACTCAATCCCCTAAAACACTCAAAGAACAACCTCTTTGAGATCCCTTGATCTTGCTTCCTAGCTTCGATCAATCAACAACTCTCTATTGCTTCACAACTTCTAGAGAGGACAGAAAATTCAACACCTATTCAAACCTAGAATAGTGTGATTACAAGTACTCTAAACAAACCCTAGACTCTAAGCCTCCAGCTCTTGATCTTCAATCTGTTTTCTGTACCTTCTTCCTTGGTCTTGTGCGCTTTATATAGCTCCTTGAATTTGGATTGGATTTGTCACAATATTTGATCAGATTTGTTAATTAAAAACTGAATCTTTTAAAACAGATTTTATCCCCAAAATCTTTTTAAATCTTCCACCTTTTAATTCTCCAACAAACCTGCAATCAAATCTCCCATGTAACAGAAAATATCTAGCCCAAGATATTCTCATCCAACGAGTCAACACTCTCCACAATTCCAGCTAATACGCGACCCTAATAACAACAAGCCCATGCTGTCATTAGCTTCAGTTCTGCAGGTCTGATGTTACAACATCACCTATGTGACATCAGACATCCACTTCAGTAACTAGCAACCTTAACACAGCCCAGTGTTAAGTGCAATGTTATGACATCAAACATAGTTAACCTTCACAACTTAGTACAGCCCAGTACTAAGACTCAATGCTGCAACATCAACACCATGACATCAGCATTAAACACCTTGTTGTTTTACCAAAATTCCAGCCAATCCAGGAACTTACAATCTCCCCCTTTGGCTAATTTTGGCTAAAACAATCTCTGCATCTTCAGAGACTTCAGAAGCGGAATATCTTCAATATTTTGAAACTTTAACTTGCAGCAGTTTGACAATCTTCATATAGTCTTCATTACTTGATCTGTTGCAGCACCATCTTCATTATTGACAACAGCCAATTGGTGCTCCCCCTCAAAAACTTGAACCAGCATCACAGCTGTTCAGTAGCTCATAATGTGCAGCACATCTCCCCCTTGATGTCTGCTTTGCTGCACTCTGCACTCTTCAATGCTATGAATACTTCACTAGCAGCTCCACAACTATGTTGTCTATACTCCCCCTCCACAACTGCATCATTACTTTTCAACTAAACACCTTTTATTTTTATTCTTTTAGCAGCAACTACTCTTCTCCTCATGGCAATTTTTAACTCTCCCCCTTTTTAGCCATAATTAGATAAATTATGCCAATTCATATGACCTACACTTCATCACATGCGACATAATACAAGCCCTACCTCAGTAGCAACAAGATCTATGCAATCTCCAAACATAATGTTCTGACATTATTAAAGACATGGTCAAAACCACATTCCAACACTTTTGACTAGACTGGCGATACAAACAATGCTTTAGAAAAACCATTATAAAACCACTCTTTCTCCTTTGCTCAGCACAACACTCCAATAAAACATGAGTCAATCAAGCTCCAAAGTATCAACCAAGAAACTCAAGCATGAGGATAAAAATCCAGAACCTCTGAAGAAGAAGGTCAAATCTCAGACGACATCAGGTCCTTCTTCAGGAGCAACAAAAACTGGCAGGACTTCAGTGACCACTATGAAGCCTGGTAAGAACCATTCTGCTCAACAACAGCCTTCAGAAGATGAATGGGATGCAGATTGGAAGGCTTTTCTGGATGCAGGAGATTGGCATTATGATGTAGTTTAACCTTGTATCTTCAAATATCTAATAAAACTCCAATCATATTTTAGATTTTTCTGTAACTCTACAAAATTCTTTACAGTACTTTTCTATTGCTTTGCTGATAATTGTACTGCCTTAATATGAACCAACAGCCTAATGTCATAGCATGCTATCTGACATTATATCCTCATAAGATTCAACCAATCTCCATAATCTTGATCAGCATGCAATCTTCACAATATATGTACCTTTACTGCAAAATCCATAGACAAATACTTCCCCTGTCAAGATTAACAAATGCTCTAGATGGAGATGAACATTTGAGCACATTTACATGCATTTTGGTACCACTGTCCCTTTCACCAAGGGCTATCATACAATTCATCTTCACCATCCAAGGCAAACCTTCTACTTCATCATTCTCCCGTATGACTATGTAGATGCTCCTTAGATATAATGTAAGCACTAAGCTTCAGATCCAGAACAAAGACATCCTTCACCAAGGATACTCTTGACACTCTTGACACCAGGGTATTACATATGCTCCACTACTGGATTTACTATCAGCAAAATAATCCAAACTCAACACTGTGTCACAAACTCCACAAATTCTCAGCTTACTTATAAGCTTTACTGAGATCCAGTCTCTTCAAGAGATCACACTTCCTCTTTCCTTACATCCACCAGTAGTTGTTGAAACTGGTGATGTCTTCAAAGACAGTAGTCATGCTTAAACACATGACCATCATCTCCACTTCTTCTGACCAAAATACTAGAGCATTCAACTCCACATGTCCAATCTTAATCATCTTCCAGATCTAACCACCAGCAAACATGATGTTATAACATCTTTTGGGACATCAGCTTCTCATCACCATTCAAAGGACTCATTGCACAGAGAAGTCCTTCAAGAAGCTCCCAATAAAACACAGTCAGAGCAACTTATTCATACACACCTGAATACCATAAGTTCCCACACCCTCTCTGAACCATATCCTAGCAAACTCAACCATATCCAGAGTATCTATACCAAATTCTTTTTCCAGAACATACTTCCACCATTTTATGAAAAGCACAGGAATGTTATCTAGTATGCCCTTTTGAATTTTCTCATAAGTTCTAACAACAACGGCTTCCTTCATTTGAGAGATATCCTGGACATTATCCTCAGACTTATCTCTGATCTTCCTAGAGATGAACACTTTACTCCTGGATTTTGTAGTACCATCCACATAGATTTTCTGCTTAGCAGTTCTCATCTTTGGAGGTGACTCAATAGCTTTCCTCTTTCTTGATTTCAGTCGTTTAGCAACCCCAGGAACCACTTTTACAATTAGTTCATCATCAGCTCTAACATCTGCATCTTCCAACCTAAGGATTGTCAACTTGTGGAATTTTTCTTCTGAACTATAGGAGTCATTAGTCAGGTTGTCATCTTTCTTGGCCTTGCAAGTATTCAGCTCCCAACACTTCTTAAGGTCACAGCTTTTGATCCTTCCATCAGCATTGTTGACTCCTTCATCTTGCTCACATAACTGACTACTCACATCATCCAACTTAGGAGTAACAGCACCATAAGTCATTAACCCAGATTGACTTTTCACCATACTTTCACACTTGATGTCATCATCTGATGTTACAGCATCATCACTAGATAAGCTGTCCACTTGAGGTATCCACTGATAGCAATTATCTTTGGATCTTACTCCCTTCATCACTACCTCATTCTGCTCATCAGCTACCACACATTCATCTTTGGTGTAGCTTACGTTGTAACCTTCATCACAAAGTTGACTTATGCTAATTAAATTAGCACTCAACCCTTGAACAAGGAGCACATTATCAAGAATAAGGCCATCATGATTCTTCACTCTTCCAACTCCTTCTACTACTCCTTTTTCACCATTGCCAAAAATAACACCATTTGCATGGCAAGGATTGAACTCTACCAAATGCTTCTTGGATCCAGTCATGTGCTTTGAACATCCACTGTCAAAGTACCATGCATCCATAGCAAAATGTTCATCTGATGTGTGAGCCAATAGACACTTCACCTTCTCCTTAGGTACCCATTGTTTAACAACTTTGGGCCTGTACTCTCTCCATCTGTTTTGAGGCTGAGGGTATCCATGCAGCTTGTAGCAAGAGTACTGCATATGTCCAAACCTTCCACAATAAAAGCATCTCACCTTTTCATCTCTGAATCTTCTGCCATGATGAGATTGCTTAGGCTGCCATCCATAATGTGGTCTCCTCCTACCATAACTGGCCTGCCTTCTATTATGCTGGTATCTTCTTCCATAAGGAGGCTGAGAATGTTGTTTCCTGGATTGTCTCCCATGATGGTGTGGCTTTCTTCTTCCATAGATATGACGAACAACATTGGTGTAACCATACACCTGATAAGACATGTGCTGTTTGAACTGAGCAGCTTGCATGCTCTTGTGGTGTTGTGGGGGCATATACTGACTAGCTCCTTGTGTCTGCTTTCTCTTCTGATTAGGACCAGTCTTCTTCTCAATCTTCTTAGGTTGTGAAACATCAGCTTTCTTAGGTGTAGGATCCTGCTTCTTTGGCTGATGTTGAGACAAAGGTTGTGACACTTCCTTCTTTGAACCTGAAGTGCTTGCTTCTGAAGTTCCCTTATCCTCAGCCACATAACCTATCCCAGCTTTGTCTCCAGCAGCTTTTTCTGACTGTAGTATCTTGTCAAGAGTGGTTGTCCCACTGTTCAACATTCTAACAGATTTAGTCATATGATTAAGATGAGCTTTGACACATAAGACTTCTTTTTCCAATTCAGCTTTGTCATTCTCTAGCTGAGCAATCTGTTTCTTCTGTTGATTCCTCTCCTGACATAGTTCAACCCTCTTTAAGCACAGCTCTTTGTAGGTTGAAGCTAGCTCATCATAAGTGACTTCTCCATCACTATCATCATCAGGTTCAACAATTCCTGTCAAAGCTGTAACATGCTTTGCTGACTCAATTTCACTTTCACTATCAGAGTCAGACCAGGAAACTGTCATGCCCTTCTTCTGCTTCTTCAAGAATGTGGGACACTCTTTCTTGACATGTCCATACCCTTCACATTCAAAGCACTGAACTCCTTTATCTTGGGCAGTCTTCTCTTCATCCTTCTCTTTTGCCTTGCTGTTGTCAGAAGAGATGTTCCTGACATTAGGCCTGGAGTTATTGTTCATCCTCTTGAACACTTTGTTGAACTGTCTTCCCAACATAACTATGGCTTGAGACAGATCCTCCTGAGACTCATCATCTGTAACTTTCTTAACTTCTGCAGGAGTGGAAACCAAGGCTATACTTTTGGGCTTTTTTTCAGGTTCTTCCTCATTCAAACCAAGCTCAAAAGTTTGAAGAGATCCAATGAGCTCATCAACCCTCATCTTGCTGATGTCTTATGATTCTTCAATGGCAGTTACCTTCATCTTGTACTTCTTAGGAAGAGACCTCAGGATTTTCCTTACAAGCTTTTCTTCTGACATCTTTTCTCCAAGGGCACTGGATGCATTAGCCAGCTCAAGCACACTCATATGGAAGTCATGGATAGTCTCCTCTTCCTTCATCTTCAGACTCTCAAACTTCGATGTTAGAAGTTGGAGTCTTGACATCTTAACTCTAGATGTTCCTTCATGAGTGGCCTTCAAAATATCCCATGCTTTCTTAGCAATCTCACAGGTATTAATTAACCTGAAAATATTCTTATCCACTCCATTGAAGATTGCATTTAAAGCTTTGGAATTTCCAAGGGCAAGCTCATCTTCTTCCTTGGTCCATTCTTCTTCCGGCTTCAGCTTTGAGGTGCCCTCTTTAGCTTTGCCAGCATCATCTTTTTCAAACACCACAGGAGCTTTCCATTCTTTAATGACAGCCTTCCAAGCTCTGCTGTCCAATGACTTTAAGAAAGTAGTCATTCTAGGCTTCCAATACTCATAGTTTGAGCCATCCAATATAGGGGGTCTGTTGACAAATCCTCCAACCTCTTTGTCCATCTTCACACCAGAAAGTATCTTCCCCAGATCTCACCCAGAGCCAGACAGGATGCCTGCTCTGATACCAATTGAAATTCTGGTACCAGACGTGTGATGTTAAGGTGCGATGTCACAACAACACACTCTGCACAATGGACAGCAATAACAGTAAATAAATCAACACAATGATTTGTTCACCCAGTTCGGTCTAACTACCTACGTCTGGGGGCTACCAAGCCAGGGATGAAATTCACTACTTGTAGATATAATTTACAGACTCAACACACCAGTTGACAATCTCCTAAACTTATACTCTACTAGTGACTTTCTACCTAAGAAACCACTTAGATATGAGAACACTACTCAATCCCCTAAAACACTCAAAGAACAACCTCTTTGAGATCCCTTGATCTTGCTTCCTAGCTTCGATCAATTAACAACTCTCTATTGCTTCACAGCTTCTAGAGAGGACAGAAAATTCAACACCTATTCAAACCTAGAATAGTGTGATTACAAGTACTCTAAACAAACCGTAGACTCTAAGCCTCCAGCTCTTGATCTTCAATCTGTTTTCTGTACCTTTTTCCTTGGTCTTGTGCGCTTTATATAGCTCCTTGAATTTGGATTGGATTTGTCACAATATTTGATCAGATTTGTTAATTAAAAACTGAATCTTTTAAAACAGATTTTATCCCCAAAATCTTTTTAAATCTTCCAACTTTTAATTCTCCAACAAACCTGCAATCAAATCTCCCATGTAACAGAAAATATCTAGCCCAAGATATTCTCATCCAACGAGTCAACACTCTCCACAATTCCAGCTAATACGCGACCCTAATAACAACAAGCCCATGCTGTTATTAGCTTCAGTTCTGCAAGTCTGATGTTACAACATCACCTATGTGACATCAGACATCCACTTCAGCAACTAGCAACCTTAACACAGCCCAGTGTTAAGTGCAATGTTATGACATCAAGCCCATGACATCAAACATAGTTAACCTTCACAACTTAGTACAGCCCAGTACTAAGACTCAATGCTGCAACATCAACACCATGACATCAGCATTGAACACCTTGTTGTTTTACCAAAATTCCAGCCAATCCAGGAACTTACACTATGAATACTGCCTGCTACATTCACAACAGAGTGACCTTGAGAAGAGGTACTTCAGCTACCTTATATGAGTTGTGGAAGGGAAGAAAGCCAAGTGTGAAGTACTTTCACGTATTTGGAAGTAAATGTTATATCCTGACAGATCGTGAACAGAGGAGAAAAATGGATCCTAAAAGTGATGAGGGGATCTTTCTGGGATACTCTACAAACAACAGAGCCTATAGGGTTTTCAACTCCAGAACCAGAGTCATGATAGAATCTATAAATGTGGTTGTTGATGACTATGGAATGAAGGAAGATGCTGATGTCCTGGATGATGTTGGAACATTTGTTGATGATGCATCAACTGAAGCTGAAGACAGAAGTGTAAATCCCAGTTCAACTGCTGCTGAACCTGAACCTAAGCATCCTAACAAGGGACCTTCCATCAGAGTGCAAAAGGACCACCCAAAAGAGCTCATCATAGGTGATCCAAACTCAGGAGTTACCACTAGGTCAAGAGAAGTTGTGTCAAATTCTTGCTTTGTATCCAAATTTGAGCCCAAGAATGTTAAAGAAGCCTTGAAGGATGAATTTTAGATTAATTCCATGCAAGAGAAGCTGAGTCAGTTCAAAAGGAATGAAGTGTGGGATCTTGTACCAAGGCCTGATGGGATAAATGTGATTGGCACCAAGTGGATTTACAAGAATAAATCTGATGAACAAGGAGTGGTCACCAGAAATAAGGCTAGACTGGTTGCCCAAGGTTATAACACTCAGGTAGAGGGGGTTGATTTTGATGAGACTTTTGCTCCTGTGGCCAGACTGGAATCTATCAGGTTACTTTTATGTGTGGCTTGTAATCTCAAGTTTAAGCTTTTTCAGATGGATGTGAAGAGTGCTTTCTTGAATGGGTACTTAAATAAAGAGGTTTATGTATATCAACCAAAAGGGTTTATTGATCCAACATTTCCTAACCATGTCTACAAACTAAGGAAAGCTCTCTATGGGTTGAAGCAAGCACCAAGAGCTTGGTATGACAGACTTACTGAATTCTTGGCTGTGAATGGTTACA
Source organism: Lathyrus tuberosus (assembly GCA_022829125.1). Taxonomy (NCBI): domain Eukaryota; kingdom Viridiplantae; phylum Streptophyta; class Magnoliopsida; order Fabales; family Fabaceae; genus Lathyrus; species Lathyrus tuberosus. The sequence goes on along the minus strand of JALAZF010000574.1, from coordinate 336,200 downwards.
GAAAATGGGGAATTGACAAGACCTTGTTTGTCAAAGAGGAAGGAGGAAAACTGATGATAGCTTAAATATATGTTGATGACATAGTATTTGGTGGGATGTCAGATGTAATGGTTAAACATTTTGTGAAGCAGGTGCAGTCTGAGTTTGAAATGAGTCTTATTGGTGAGCTCGGCTATTTTCTGGGTCTGCAAGTTAGACAAATGGAAGACTCCATATTTATCTCTCAGAGCAAGTATGCAAAGAACATTGTTAAGAAGTTTGGTCTGGAGAATACTAATCATAAGAGGACACCTGCTCCTACTCACCTGAAGCTGTCCAAGGATGAACATGGAGTGAGTGTGGATCAAAGCTTATACAGAAGCATGATTGAGAACTTACTGTATCTCACAGCTAGCAGACCTGATATCTCCTTTGTTGTAGGAGTTTGTGCCAGATATCAATCTGAACCTAAGGTTAGCCACATGAATCAAGTGAAGAGAATTCTGAAATATGTGAATGGTACTAGTGACTCTGGTATTCTATACAGTCATGGATCAGGAACTGAATTGAGTGGATATTGTGATGCTGATTGGGCAGGGAGTGCTGATGATAGAAAAAGTACTTCTGGAGGATGCTTCTTCTTAGGAAATAATCTTATATGGGTGGTTTAGCAAGAAGCAGAACTGTGTCTCTCTCTCTACTGCTGAGGCTGAGTACATAGCAGCAGGAAGTAGTTGTTCACAACTGGTTTGGATGAAGCAAATGTTAACTGAATACAATGTCAAGCAAGATGTCATGACATTGTACTGTGATAATCTGAGTGCTATCAATATCTCCAAGAACCCAATCCAACATAGCAGGACTAAGCATATTGACATACGTCATCACTTTATAAGAGATCTGGTTGAAGATAAAATGGTTGCTTTGGAACATGTTGCTACTGAAATGCAATTAGCTGATATTTTTACTAAGGCCTTAGATGCAAATCAGTTTGAAAATTTAAGAAGCAAATTAGGGATTTGCATATATGAGGATTAGTGTACAGTTTGTTGGTGTGCAGGAGGATGGTGTCTTTGGTGCAGTTGTCTGATGTGTGTTGGTGAAATTGACAATATAAGAATGTTTGGAAACGAACAAGAACATTTTTATTGCTGGACGTATTTAACATTACATTCTTTTTAACAGAAACTACAAGAAAAAATGTTTATTGTTTGGTTTCAGCTACTCATTCCACCCACCTGAGTTAAAGAAATTAACCCAGTCTTCATCTGCTTCATCATCAGAAGCATGTAGTAGCACTTGAGGTTTCTTGATGGTTTTCTTTCTTGTTTCTGTCCGTCTGCCCGTTCTTGTTGGTCCTGCTGTTGTCATCTCTTTGGACTTCATCTCATTTGGTTTGGTGGTCTTGCTTTTCTGGCCGTGCTTCAACTGACCCTTGTGTGTCTCAACTGTCTTGGAGGATTGACTCATGTTTCCTTTTCAGATTGGCTGTATTTAGAAGCAGTTTGGTATAGTTTTTATATTGGAAACCCCTTGTTTGTATCGCCTGGTAAAAGTGTGTGACACTCTTTCCAAGCTATGTTACAACTGTTCTTCTGGGTACTTGAGCATGTTTGACTAAGTGTCAAAACATTGATGGTGGTCGTTTGGCCAATTGTGGCTAAAAAGGGGGAGAGATAAGCCTAGTTATTGCCTGTTAATTGGTTTTCTGATTTTCTGGGAGAGTTTCTGCTGGTTCTTTGCTTGAGGGGGAATTTGAATTTTGTTTGGTGTTATTGCTGAATGTTTTGGTTGTATGGTGTATGTCCGCTGCAGGTATTTCTGATGTGTGCTGACATTGTGTTAGCCAAAATTAGCCAAAGGGGGAGATTGTTAGTTCTATTATTGGCTGCAATTTTGGTAAAACAATGTGTTGGTTCAAGATGTCATGTCTGATGTCTTAACATGTGTTGCTAACATTCTGCTGGTGGTGTGTTACTTAGGGTTGCAGTTTTGTGCGTGATGTCAAGACTGATGTCGTAACATCTGTTGACAGAACATTGTGTTATGTTTTAGGGCTGCGCGTTCTTTTATGTTTTGAGAAATTCTGTTTGGGAGATTGCAGGCTAAAATCTTGGAGAAGATCTGTTCTGATGCAATCATTTGTGGAGTATATATTGTTGCTGTTTTAGGGCGAAAAGATTTGAAGAAAGAAATCAGTTTTAATTGTGAATCAAATCTGAGAGTTTTAAGGAGTCCAGGCCCAAGAATAAGTTTCTATTTAAAGCAGCCTCAGCCCTACTTGGAGGAGACAAAGACAAGAGTTTGTGTACTGAGTGACAAGTATTAGGGTTTGTGTTTTCGTCTGTATTTTTTGTGAGCCATTCATTCATCTATTTGGATGTGTGAATTGGACTGATTTAGTTGAGTTGTACTATGTCCACTCAAAGCTTTTAAGCACGAGTGTTTGTTCTTGATTGAAGCTTTTAAGCAAGATCAAGTATTGTCTTTAAGTGTGTCTTTTATTCTCAATATTGTAAGTTGTTATCACTGGTGTGATTGAGGGAGAGTGAGAGGTGTCTCATATCTAAGTGTCTCAGGTAGAAGTATCATTGGGTAGTGATTAAGTGAGTAGATTATCAACTTGTGTGTTGATTGTGGAGTCTATGAATTGATACTACTGATAGTGATTTTCCTCCCTGGCTTGGTAGCCCCCAGACGTAGGCTGTTAGACCGATCTGGGTGAATAATTCTCTGTGTTGTTTATTATTTTAAGTACTGTTGCAATTATTGCATTGTTCATGCAACAGATATTGATGTTGTGACATCTCACTTAACATCACATATCTGATACCAGAATTTCAGAAACTGACTCCACTGGGGAGTGTTTACTCTGTCTTGTACAAAGCCCAAGATTGAGGCTGACTGACTCCACTGGGGGAAGTTCTTATATGAAGCCTAAGAGGAGGCTGTCTTTTGTTGAGGATTATTGAAATCCAAGAGCAGGTCTAAATTATATTGGGGGGAACCAAAGGGTTTTTGCTCTTGCTGCGAATCAGGGAAGAGTTGAGATATCAGATGCCATGAGGTTCTGATTCTACTGGGGACCTGTTGATGGTTGATTGACCCTAGTTGGGGATTTTTAAGGTGAAGCTTAAAGCTTGTTGGGGGTCTAAGATTTTAAAGTTGAGTTTGAAAACCTATAGAGGTTTTAACTCTACTGGAGATTAGTATATTGATGAAATGATCAGGGTTTTTCCTGTGCTTTTAGGAAACTTGAGGGTTTCTTTGTGAGATTCCAGTGGATATGAGACTTTCCAAGTCTACTTGTATGAAGCCCAAGAGGAGGTTGAGACTTTCCAAGTCTCTCAAGAAGTGGTAGGCTTTAGTGTAGAGAGAGATCTTTGTATGATGCCCAAGAGGAAGCTGAAGGTTTAAGGGATGAAGATCAACCCTAAAATGGTTTGATGTTTGGGAATTCTGACTCTCATGAGGATTGAACTAGCAAAGATGACTAATTTATGTTCTATACCTGTAGGAGGCGTTTGGGTCCTTGTACTAAGCCCAAAAGGAGGCTGAGGAACTTCTAAGAAGCCTGTTGGTCCTTGTACTAAGCCCAAGAGGGGGATGGGGATGCTTTTAGGAAGCCTGTGGGTCCAAGCCTAAGAAAAATTCAAGAAAGGTTTCACCGGGAATTAATCCTTTCTTTGCAGAACAGTTCTAGGGTTTAAAGAAATTCAAGAGATGTTTCACCGGGAATTAATCCTCTCAGGGGAAATGAATTTCTTATACAAAATATATAATTTATAAGTTTGACAGTCTTGAGAAAAGTTTCATCAGGAATAATGTCTTTCTCTGTTCCATATTGTATAAGCCCAAGAGAAGGCAAGACTGTATAGGGAATTTCCGATGGGGAACTAGTTTTGACTATGTTGAAAAGTAACCTCTGGTTTGACCTAAACATAGACCTAACTGTTGGGGAAAACTCTAAGCAAATATGTACAAGCATATATATATAGACAAGTATATTGACACATATATATAAGAAATAAGCACATAAAAAAAGATATGAGGACTTACCTTCTGAGAAGAAGCCCAAGCATAATGTGATCTGTTGTATTGACTACAATTGTATTCCCTCTTTTAGGGTTTCAAGAAATTGAAGAAAGTTTTGAAAACATATTGAATTTTGAATTTGAATTAAAAGAAAGTTGTTAAAAAAAAGATTTGTTTGGGGCTTATTTGAAAACATTGATCGCACTGCGATACCGACAGACGTTGTGGGACTTATACTACAACAGAGGCCCAAAATTGTTTTTTGTACAAAAAGGGGTTGGGTCTTACACTCTATTAGAGGCCCAAAAGTGTTTATGAAGAAATAAAAATGGGGCTTATACTCAAGGAGAGGCCCAGATGATTTATTTGAAAAGGCGATGATTGCGCCGTGATTTTGAAAACCACTGAGGGACTTATACAAAGGAGAGGCCCAAAAATGTTTGAAAAGAAGAAAGATGGGACTTACAACTCAAAGGAGAGGCTCAGATGAAAATTGTTTTAAAAAGGGCGATCGCGCTGAGATTTTTAAAATCGTATCGGGACTTATACAATGACTGAGGCCCAAAATCAATTATTTACAAAGGTATGAGACTTACACTCTACAAAGAGGCCCAAAAGTGTTTTAGTGTAAGATTTATTTAATCATATACCTGATGCATAAGCAAAGATTAAATACAGAGTATACCAGACACTGGTGAATTTTCACGCAAGCAAAGGAGCGTCAGACGAGCCCAAGGTATTTGACAAAGCTTTTAAGCATTCAATGATCGTCAATATATTGATTAAGAATTCCTGCATCAGATGAAAAGCCACAAACAAACAGAGAAAACCAGAGATCACATAGAAATGCCTTTGGTCTCATTAAGTGGTTATAATTGATTTGGAATCACAAGTGACATGAACACTTATTTAATTTACAAATAATTCTTTGAAAGCAAGCTTAAGAATAAGCCATGTATTTAGCAAAGATAAAATCAAATAATCGAATAATAATCAATTAAACAATTAAATGATCAATCACACAAATTAATTAAATTAATTGAAATATATTTAGTAAAAACAACTAATCAATATTAGTAAAACTAAATAAGTAATTAATTTATTTAACAATTATTTAATAAAACAAATATTAAATAAACATGAGTTTTTATACATGTGTGATAAAATATGAAAAGAAAAGAAAAAAATAGAGTGAGTGATGGAAGTGTAGCACACCACTCCCTTGTGTGTGTACTACATTTTTTTCTTCCTTTTCTAAACTTTACTAAAAACATAGAAGAAATATGTGAGAGAGATGGAAATGAGAAACAAGTGTTGGAACTTTGTTTGGTGTGATTTTTCAAGTAAAGAATGAAGTCTATTTATAGTAAAACGTGGCTTGGAAACCAAGTTTGTGATGTCACAAAAATGAGACTAACTTAGTAAAAAAATAATATAGTCAATATTTAGTCAGAAATTCAAACTTTGAAATTTCAATAAAAATCAAGACTTTAACTTAGTGATGTAGGCAATATGATGTAATCATGGTGAGGTCATTTTTGTGAACTTATACATACATATTTGATTTTAATAAATAGGTTATTAGAAAACCTAAATAAGTTAGTAAGAAAAATAAACATTATTATATATTTAGAAAAAGGCAAAATATAAAATAATTCTAAAATAATAAAATTAATTAATAAAAATAACTATTAATTAAAATTGATATTGAAACCGGTTAAAAACGATAAAATCGTCTGGTATCAAAATGTCTGAAAAAATAAAATGAACATACCAAAATGATCAGCAAAAAATATACGTATTGAAAAAAATACAGCGTTTGGTCAAATTTTGAAATTGATTTTACCCGGTAAAAAGGCTAAGACAGGTCAAAAAAGTGATTGAAAAAGATTAAAATGAGCATACCAGGTTAAAGTATGCGGAAAATTGATCAATAATGGGTGTCTGCAAGTTTGATAAAAAAATATCCGGACACCGATTTTTCGCACATTTAACCCTTAGTTTAACCAAAACGCCTAAAAATTTAATACGTATATTTCGGCTGATAACTCAAGCAATATACATGATAAAATATACGATATGATATGCAGATGACACGAAGTGAAAACACAGTCAGATAAACAAAATTTTAACAATGAGTGGTCAAAATTTGGGGTATGACAGTATTGAGCATGGTGAAACCATTGCGGATATGCGAAAATGGTTCACTCATCTTATAAATCGATTAAATGCACTAGTTAATTATGTTTCCAATGAACTTGCTACTAACAATGTTTTGAGGTGTTTAAATAGGGAATGGCAGCCAAAGGTCACCGCTATTAAAGAAGAAAATGATCTTAAGTCGCTTGATCTTACGGCTTTAATTGGTAAGTTGGAAGAGCATGAGCAAGAGCTTACTTGCTTGGCAAAATACGAGAAGGAATAAGAAAATTGATCGAAGAGTGAGAAAGGGAAAGACAAAGAAGAAGGGAAGAAGTCCATTGCTCTAAAAACTTCTAGCTCAAGGCCTTCTCAAGATGTACAAAGGGATAATGAACTTAAAGATGACAACGAATCTGACGAAGAAGATATGAGATTGCTCATAAAACTAGTCAATATATACATGTTAAAATTATGTCGACAAATATCCCAACAAGTGTCGTGATAAATCAAGAAGGTTATCAAGTTCCTTAAAACAAAAAGATGAAAGCAAAAAAGGGAAGTCACAAAGTACGTGTTACAATTGTGGTAAACACGGTCACTTTAAGCCATAGTGTCCCAAAATCAAGAATGAAAAAGGTCGTCACAAAACTTCCAGAAAAGGTAGAAGAGCTTATGCCGCTTGGGAAAGTGAAAGTGATTCATCAAGTAATGATAGCTCTACTCAAGTGAGGAATCAGACATGCTTTGCTATATGGCAAACAAAGGAAATAAAAATGTTATAAGTCACTCTAAACTTCAAGCTTCTCATGATTCAACTTTTTCTCAACTTCAAGAATCATTTGAGAATATACAAAGACAAGCTATAGATGCTTTTAAGAGATTAGCTTCAGATAAGAGAACCATCTCTCATTTAGAAGCTAGGATTGCTGAAAATGAAAGACATGTGGAAGCACTAAAGAAATCTATGTCAAATATTCTAGAAGGACAAGATGAGGATCCTAGATCTTTGTGAAATTTTGGTTGTGAATCATGTCACATTTGGCAAAAGGAGTCAAGGACTCTTAAAGCTAAACTTGATAAGACTTTGCAACCCAAGGTTACTTTTGTTATAGGCACTTTCAAGTATGACTTACCAGTTCACAATTCGTATCGAAGGTATAGTTATGTTAAAAAGGAACCAATTAGCAAAAGGTTACCTTCTCTAAATTTGTATTGTCACTACTATTGCAAAAAGGGACATATTATTGCAAAGTGCAGAGTTAGGAAACTTCATGTTTCTAATTATGTCTTTCAATGGATTCCTAAATGAAATTAAGGTTTTACTAATCCCCAAGGATCCAATGAAGATTGGGTACCTAGCACAAGTTGTTAATCATGCAGGAAAAATTTCTTAACCCTATGGAAAGAGTATGGGATCTTGTTCGTATAGCATCAAGGCACAACATGGTAACATGTCCTTATTGTTTTGATCTATGTGACTAACGAGGCAGATTTTGTTGCCAACCAAGTTAACTCTTTGTGTTTTTCTTTTAAGTGGTAAAGTATGTGAATTATTACTAATAAGTTATCCGAGAAGTATCAGAAAGGTATTATGTTCAATTGTGTAGGATATCTTTGACTAAACTTGCTCAAGAACATCAAAATATGAGTGATCAACCTAAATGATGAAACATGAGAAGAAGCAAGATTAACATCATAATTGAGAAAGATGAAAAGTCCAAGCTGCAAAAAAAAAAATCATCTCTCAAGTTGAAAGAACATTCAACAATCATCAAGTGTACTTCTTGAATAAACTGCTAATCTCACATTCAAATACTTGTACAAGAAGGAAAGTTGTAAGAACGTTTTGGTCTTATTTGTGTTTCGTTGCACGTGTTGCATTCACTTCAACTTTTGTTCGAAAGTTCTTTGTGGAATGCTTGTGCATACTCCGTCTTGTGTACGGTGAGGTAATATCGTTTTAACCCTATTTCTTGTTATGTACGTAAGTGTTTCTTTTACCTATTTATTTCGTAAGGATATGTGATGTACTATGCGTGTTACTTGTGATATGTGTTTGCTTCCAAAAATTATCAAATGTGATTGTTGTATGTTGCATTTTATATGTTTATAGTAACCATACATAAAGGCCACTGTGATTCATTTATATCTTGAACAAATCATGCTTGAATGATTATATGTTACATGATTAAAGCAAACACATCATCAAAACTTATCATATGCACGTGTCTTCAATCAAATTAGTATGCATGAGTCTAATTTGAGTCATTGGTGGTGTCTAAAAGTTCATTTGATTAAAATTCTTCAAATGAGAAATCTATAGGTCGACACATAATCAAACAGGTCGACCTGTGTCATGTGAATTAAAATTCTTCTTTTGATTGGTTAAGTATAGGTCGACCTGACCTCGTATAGGTCGGCCTATGTGAATTAAAATTGTGTGTTTTTCAAAGACTAACAGTATAGGTAGGCACATGCTATCGTATAGGCCGGCATGTGACAATGACTGGACGAAATATGGCTCATTTGACCAAAAATTTCCATATTCCTACATTCATAGTTGGTTAATGAATGTGAGTCCTTTGTTATTCAAATTCTAGTCAACCAATGTAACTCATCTTTATGTTCTTAATTCATCACTAATGCCATTCATTTCATGACATTGAATAATCCAACTCTCCACATTCTAGTAACAATGAATATTTTGAAATTCTCTTCTTTCTCTCATTTCCTATAAATCGGTATTTTTTTCGTCTTGTTTCAAACATTTCAATTCTGTCATAAACTTCTATAAATCCAAATGGCTCCCAAAATTGCAAGAAGCAAGAGTGATAAGGCTAGCGCGTCATCATCATCATCAGCCATTCCACACACCATACTATCTCTGGTTTCTGACAACTGCGTAGCAGAATTTGAAGAAAAATTTCTGCATCACCTTGTCATGAAGCAACACGTATGGAAGGCTTATGTTGTTGGAAGTTTGGAAATTCCTAATGTGGCTCGACTCGTAGAACACCAGCAAATCAACTATTTTCTGGAGTTGTCACAAGATTACAGCGAATATCTGGATTGTGTATTCTATTATGAACTGCATGGGCAGAATGGATTCTCTTTCAAATTCACTATTGAGAATAAGATTTATGAAGCCAACAATGATGTTTGGAAGAAACTGTTTGACATTACCATAAGCGATCCTGATGTAGAGGATGAAGCTGACCCTTTGGTAACAGACAATCATGCTCATAAGGATTTTGAGTGGAACGTTAATCTCAACTAAATGCTCAAGGCCTTAAGGTCAGAAGACTATAATGAGGCTGTAGCAGTCATTCAATTCAAAATGACTCCGAGAATTCTTATGTGGCTCGGTCTCATATTCTACGTCCCAAGAAAGGCGGATACACTTGAGTGGACAATGCAGAATTTCATCTCGTGTACATCCTGATGCACAAGATTCATATCAATTGGCCACACTACTTCGTCTCTAGAATGTTCACTATCAAGGATGGATACAAGGGGACATCCTTCTGTTATCCATCTATGATCTAAAAAATTCTAAGTTTCTTTGACATTGGCGTGCCAAATCTATCACTTATCTCACCTGGTTTAATTCAAGAGTTCTCTCAACTGACTCTAACAAATATGGGATACTTTTGGGATAAAGAGCGTCAAACATATTATCTAAGGCTGGGAAAGTATGTTCGGAAGATATACAACTTTGATAATCTTATCGCATTTGCTGATTCCTCTGCTGAGCAACATATTGAAGATGATGTGCCTATGCATGATGCAGAAAATGTCACTGTGCAGGAAGAAAGCAATGATTCTGGCAACAATTCATCTGTCACCTCTCTTCTTTAAAACCTGTTGCACAACCAAAATGCCCAGATGGCGTAGCTCCAAAGTATGCAGGAGCATATGAGATCTCAGGATGCAAATTTTGAGGCATATGTCTCATTTGTCTCAAAAAAGCTTGTCACCTTGAATGAGGAGATGGATGCGAACACCGCCTTTACCATCACAAGGGTAAATCACATGATTGCTGCCCAAAATGAAGATCACCATCACTACACACAATTCTATCAAGAAATGTGTGATTTCTTGGACCGTCAATTTGGACATGATGGTCAAGGCTGGTTTCGTGGAGCTAGACCTAGAGGTCGTGGAAGAGAGTGATGAGGAGTATGTTTGTGTGTCCTCTTAGTGTGTCTTAAGATTTTTCTGCATTTAAGTGTGTCTTTGTTTGGTTGTTTTATGTCTTTACATTTGGTTCGATGTGTGTCGCTTTGAATTATGTAATATTTCAATGCTTCTACTTTAATTAATCAAAATTAAGATGTGTATTGTGTCTTTGTTTATTAAGCATGTGTTCTTTACCTTGTGTGAGTGCACAACCTTTTCATTGCAATTGCCTCTGTATATTATTTGTAATATGTGAGTTATGCATATACATGATGCTTCTAACAGATTGATTGTTTTCTTTCTTTTTTATGTTGTCAAAGGGGGAGAAGATGAGATAATGAAGAGGATTATGCATGATATATTCATACACTTAGTGGGAGCTATCAAGAACAATGCAACAAGTCAGGAGGAGTTGTTCCGTGTATCAAGAGAAGCGCAACAGGCTACGAATACATCATATACATTTACCATCACCAAAAAGGGGGAGTATGTGAGTGCTAAGTATTGCTAACTACAAATTCAACCGGATTTTGAATGATGTCAAACAAGGAATAAGTTAGTTTATCGTAGTGATCTTATATATTGGACGGTGTCAACCTAAATTTAGGTGCTCATTTGTCCCCTTAGCTTTAGGAGGCATAAAAAGAGTCTTTGAACAAGTTTGATAGGTCTTAGGCATGTCATGCACATCAAAAATCAAGTTTGTGTGTCAAAACACAACATAGGCCGACCTATACGTGATTAGGCTGACCTATGGAAGCCTTAGCTTCAGTATAGGCTGACACATCCATGTTTCAGGCTGACTCTTACGCTCCAAGAACGAAGCCTGTGGATTCTGCCCATAGGCTGTATTTCATGTCGTCTCACAGGCCAGCCTGAACACCTTCATAGGCCGACCTATGACCTTCATAGGCCGACCTATGCAAGTTAAAACTTGAAAATTTCTTTTTTCATCTTATTTTTCTTGCATCCTTTTGCCCATCTTCTTCACGTACCTATATAGACTCATACATGCATCTTCTTCTAGGAAAGGTTTCCTAGTGAATAAAACCTTAACGAAACCAGATTACAAAGTTGCCTATCATCTTTATCCCTTCTTCTATGCATACACACAATTAAATTACACATAATTATTTTTCGATTGGGTGGCCATCTAGATTAGGGTTGATGACGTCCAATTAGGTTTGGTGTAACCGAGAATATTGGGTTGGGGGCTTTGTATGTTTCAAATAAAAAAACCAAGGTGGAGTTTTCCTTCAAGATCGGGTTGATTTGAAGGTTTTGGATGGGATCACGTCAACATAGATTCGACTGAGTGAAAGCCTTGGGACAGGGTGGTTTCCTTGCAAGGGAGTAGCGTGAGACGGTGAATTGTGATCGAGAGTCTCGGATTTCAACAAGTTGCGTGCTCGGGATAATTGGAGGATTGTAGCCTCATTGTTGGTCACTTGATCAAGCTTTGATCAAGGGTTTGGAGGTGGAAGAATCAACACAAAACAATAGGGTTTTTGGGGTTTGCATTCTTCATCTCTTGTATAAACATTTTTGTAAAGAAAAGGTCAATAACACTATCTCAATTCGATTTTGAATTGAGGGCAGGCGTACCCATAGCGAGGCCGATTGGGGAACTGCCTAAACAAATCTTGGTCTCTCTCTCTCTTTTATCTCTTTTATCTCTTTATCTCTTTTATTGTTGATTACACAATTTATTGAGTTCGTCGTTTTTTGATCAATTCGATTGGAAATTGTTTTCTACTATCTTTTCAATGTGTTGTTGTTGATATAATCACAATCACTTTATTTGTGATAGGTTTTAACATCAACAAAACAAACTATATTTCCAATTGTTATCAATCGCACCTCAAGTGTTTGATAAATTGTTTGTGTGTATTTTGTTTGCGTTTTGGTTCATTGGATATACGAGTTACGATTAGCATTGCATTTAATTGATTCATAGCTTGATCATTGTTGAACATTTATGTTCGTTATCACTCCATTTAGTTTGTGATACATATATTACTTTTCGATAGTAGGCTCGGTTAGACGATTCGATCTGGGTCGTTTTTCCGCTACACCATTTTTTAAAAACAGATTTTTGCCTAAAATTTTTTGTTGTAAAATTTGTGATCTATTACCCCCTCTAGATCGAATCCTATCGTCTAACAGTATTAGGGCCTTGGGGTGGTTAATGGTAGTCTACGTGTTGTAACAATTTTCACATAGTGTTATTCTCTGGTTGTCATTTGACAACGGCCGTGATTTTATCTCCGGTTTTGGAGTTTCCACGTTAATCTCTTGTATTGTTATTGTGTTCCACTTTTTTTTCTCAACGCTTTGTTTTTCTTAACAAGTGATATCAAGAGCTTAGGTTGGTGGGGTATAGATTTTGTAGTATGCTCTGTGGTTGCAGTTTTGGCTGATCTTCTACATCATACAAGAAATTATATACTCTGTGTTGGTTGAGAAAATTTTGTTTTGCTAGAGGAAAGGTTTTGGTTGAAATGTCAAGTTTTTCAAGTGCAGTGAAGATTGACTTAGAGAAATTTGATAGAAGAATTAGTTTTGCCTTGTGGAAAATTCAAGTCAAATATGTTTTGATACAATTAGGATTACATAAGGCGTTGAAAGGAAATATTTTAAACATGGACACCTAGAAGTGGGAGGAACTAGATTTGAGAGTTTCGAGTACAATCCGCATGTCGTTGGCTAAGAATATTCTTGCGTTATATTGTCTGTTATTATTGATTGTGATTTATCACCCCTTTGTTGTTGTTGTTGTGGTTTGTGCTTCTCTCCGGGGTACAGATAAGCAGGTAACTGAGTAGCTGTTTAGAGTGGAGGATGACATGAGGCTATTTCTTCTTCTTCTTTTTTTCTGCGTTTAGTTTATGTGCTCTAATATGTAATACTGAAGGAAACGTTTGTGATTTATCTTCTGTTGTGTTAAGTAGAGAGTTAAAGTATACGCTCATGGTTGTTGTTTTGAGGATTTGATGAGATTGCACTTATGATTTCGTTTATGTTATAAAGTCTTTGAAATTAAATGATTTATTGATGAGAAATTCAATTGTGATGATACCCTAAGTGAATGTGAGCATGCAAAAATACCCTAAGAAAAGGTGTTGATTATTGTTACTATCTGTTAAAGTGTTACATTGCATGTATATTTTAAAAAGAGAATATGTGATATCCTATTTGATTGTGTAAATACTCTAATTTTATTGTATATTTATGCGCGAGAAAAGTAGGGTGTTACACCTAAGACAAAAATTTGAGTGCAAGCACCACAGATAATAACACATCCTCTAAGGGATGAATTTATTTTGTTTGAAAAATAATTACTTTGGTATAAATTTTGTAAAAGGGATTATTTGAGATTTTTTTTTTTAAAATGGTTATTTAAAAAAATCATATATAATACTTATTTTTGATAAAGTCAAGCCTTCTCATGTTTTCAATCAGGATCTCTTCAGATAATTTCAATGATAGGAAATTTTTATCCAAGTGCTGGAGGGCCGCTTTCCCTAAGCCATATTCAAGCAGCACATCACTTGAAAATGTGTTCGAAAATGTATTTTTTTACAGTGTCCGGAGATGTATCTTCGAATACATCCAAAATCACACTAAAATGCGTTATTTTGAGATTCTCATTTTGCTAAAACATTTGTTTGAAGATGTATCTTTAGACACACTCAAATTTTTAGAAAAATAAGGATGACTCAATAATTTATGCTGAAATACGTATAAAAAGATGTGTCCAAAGATGCATATCCAAACATTAGAGAAAATTATGATTTTTCATAGTTGTGAGTACATATAAAGGTGGAAAGAGTAACCATATAATGTTGAAAGATATAGAACCAATAATAATTTCTTTACACGAGAGAGTTTATTAAATGGTTCTTCAAGTGATATTGAAATGGTTAACTACACACTAGCGGAAGGGGATGGGCGTTAGTATGCACTTGGATTAATATTTTTATGATTAAACAAAATAATTGTATTTTCTTGTTGATTGTAAAGGAGCTGCACATTGTTGTAAATTTTGAATATATTTCAAAAGTTTTAAATACATTTAATTTTAGGGTTTAATGGTAATGCATTGTCAGTGTAAAAAAGTATTACACATGCATCTAGGGCTGGAAATGAGTCGAGTCGAGTCGAACCCGCCTTAGCTCAGTTTGACTCGTTAAGAATTAGACGAGTTCGAGTTCGAGTTCATCACGAATTTTTTTTCAGCTCAAACTCGACTCGTTAAGAATTGGCCGAGTTCGAGTTCGAGTTCGAGTTCATCACGAACTTTTTTTTCAGGTCAAACTCGACTTGTTAGAAGTTCACGAATATCTCGGTTCAACTCGTTAGGTTTATCTTGTTAGGTTCAACTCGCTTATTTCACAGACTTAAAAGTAATTTTTTAAAGTCTATTTTATATATATATATATATTTGACATTTTAAATTAATATTTTTTAAATAAAAAATATAGAAATAAAATAAAAGTTATAAGATTGGAATTTATACGATGTTAATTTTATTTGTATAATTATTCGCAGAAATATTTTACTCACTTGAGAATATAAATTATCAATTAAAACCGTTAGATTAAAAGAAAATATGAGACTAAGATTTAGAACAAATCTTTAAACCTACTCTTAAAGAGAATATAATATATCTCATATATAATCGAATTGACTCATGAACCTAACGAGTCGAACTATGTATAGTTCAAGTTCAGATCATTTAGTTAACGAACTTAGTTTTTAGCTCATATTCAGCTCATTTGGTTCATGAACCTAGTTCAACGATTTAATTTTCGAATCGAATTTCGAACTATTTTCGAGTTGGTTTGGTTCATTGTCAGCCCTACATGCATCCAATCAAAACATTTTAAAGTGTCAAATCATATAAATAATTTAAAATTTACGGGCTGACTTGGCGGGATACATGGTTGTCATTAGTTGACAGTGTAAAAATAATTTATACTGTCAGTACACCATCCATTTGCTCTTAATTTTAATTTTTAAGTAATAAATATGAAAAAATATTTTTAAAAAAATTTATTATTATTATTATTATTATTATTATTATTATTATTATTATTATTATTTGTAATTTATAACAATATTTAATTTGACCAATAATTATTTTATTATAATATTGACTTGACTTAGTCAAAACCATTAAACATATTTCTTTCTTATTTATATAACAACTCTCTTACTTTTGCATATAAAAAACTAGAACACAACACGTGAAAAAATCTCTCTTTAACGTAGATATGGTAACGGGGCGGATTGGAGACAGTTTTTGTCTACCCCAAATCAAAACCCGAATTTTCAAATAATTTTTGTTTTCCAGCATAAATCGAAACGGAGATGGAGAATTAAAACACAAATCCTTTCTAAACAGATTCAAATTGGGTTCGAGTATCCCTACCCCGCCATCATTTATTTAGTAAAATCAATTTTTAAAATAGAAATATTTATTTTTTTAAAATCAAATTACATTACAAATAATAAAATAAAACAATTTCAAAAAATTTCATACATGCATTTTAAATATTTCAAATAATTAATACAAATTAAAATATCAAAACATTGACCTCATGTTTAATATTCAAAATTAACAAAATAAAATAATAATGTACCAGATGAAATAAACGGGGTGGATTCGGGGACAAGTTTGGGGTGGATACTAGTGTCTTCATTATCTGACCCGTCCCCATATTTTTTAATCAGAAAAAATCCAAACCCGAACTCAAACCCAATCAAAGTGGATTTTCTCTATCAACTTTAAGACGGATTTGGATGGATATCCGCAAATATGAATTATGTTGTCATGTCTACTTTAACTTCTCTTTCTTCTTTCTCTTTATTTCTTAGTTACATGTTCGGACCAAGATTTTTTGTTGTTGTTCTGTTACCTTAGAGTTATAGGGAGATGTTGAATCCTAAAAGACGGATAAATTATTAAGAATAATGTTTTTACACGCCTCTCAAGTTTATATTATTGTTTATTATTTTGCGGGACAAATAGTAATCATTACATGAAGATGGAATTGAGTTGTATTGGTGGTACAACTTCTACAAAAATCTTAAAGATTTACTATATTTCATTTATCTTCATCGAAAGAAACTAAGCAAAATGATTGATTGTTATATTATTCAGAGCTGCAACTATTAGTGGCCTCTTGTTATAGTGATAAATTTTATTTATTAAACATTTAACGACACCAAGAACACCAAGGTATTGTTTCTTTCAACTATTAGTGATAAAGAAGCACCAATTGTGTCAACCCGTACGCCATTTTCTTTAATTGTAGAAAATACTTTGGATTTTAATTTCTATGCTTGTGTAGGGATTACAAAAAAATCTATATTCGCGGATAAAATTCGTCACGGATATGGAGCAGGTAGTTTAATGATTATTCACGGATAAAATAGATGGATATTTAAATACCCGTTTATTAATGGATATGAATACGAGTTTAATAATATTCACGCCTGCGGATATCTATATCTGTTAATAAATTATAAAAATCATTTAAATATCATTAGTTTATTATACCTTATCTTTTCATCTTTTAAAAAATTAGTCTTCTTATATTTCTTTTTTTTTTTATTTCTTTGAAGAAAACCTTTCACATTTCATTCAAATTATATTAGTCATTTAATATTTAAACTCTTCAATACTTCATACCTCACTTCAACAATTTAACAGTCCAACCAACTAATGTCGTCATTTATTTGTCGAACCAGTGTCTCCCTTCCTACTCATCTATCGTCCTCTCTTCCATCATAACTCACAATCACAATATCTTTTATTTGTTTGGTTAAAAATGAAATGTATGGATATTATGTTTAGATCTAATTATGTTTTGGTGAATAAGAAGAAAATTAATGTGATAAAATTTTATTGTCAAATTAAGAGCGAATTATATGTATTTTATGTGATGATAACTTTTTGTGTCTTTAAAAATAGTTAAAAATATTTTTTATAAAACATATTTTTTATAAAAAAATATTATCCATA
Source organism: Lathyrus tuberosus (assembly GCA_022829125.1). Lineage (NCBI taxonomy): Eukaryota > Viridiplantae > Streptophyta > Magnoliopsida > Fabales > Fabaceae > Lathyrus > Lathyrus tuberosus. The sequence goes on along the minus strand of JALAZF010000574.1, from coordinate 318,835 downwards.
GATATCTGTAAATATCTGCGGATATGGTAAAACTCGCGGATTATCCGCTTAACGGATATCTGCATGGATATGGGACGGATATTGATATCATATTTATCCAACGGAGCAGATATGAATATCATAATATCCGCCCCCATGAATATTCATTTACATCTCGTGTGTTGAATTGTTGTTTTGAGTATAAAGACTTAGTATTAGATTATATAAGAAGAAAATTAACGGATATCTTCCATATATATATATATATATATATATATATACCTTAGAGTGTATTAAATGAATTTTTAGTTATTAATTGCTAACACACTCCTTCTAAAAAATAAATAGGTGTATTATAGAAAATGCATAAAGTAAATGCTAACTTACACCCACTTACTTTTTAGAAGGTGTGTTTTAGTAGCATGCACCTTAGGATGCATTTAACTATTTTTTAATTAAAGTTTGCTAAAACACACCTTCATAAAAATATGTGGATGTATCCTAGCAAAACCCATATATATATATATATATATATATATATATATATATATATATATATGGATGCATCTAATTTATGCCTTTATATTAATGAAATAAGTTTATTGAGATATATAACTAATATCTCACATGTTCTAATCTATTTATAAACTTTAAAGAAAAATAATATGGGCGTTTTATGATGAGTTAATGGATCTAGAGAAAACTTTGAATAAGAGAGATATTACATTGTGATTAAATAATTGAAATATTACCAATTGTTAGTTGGTTTAATGGTGATTGGCGTTGGACTTGATAGGGATGACCACAGTTCGATCTCCGCAACTGCGGTCGGAAGGGGGCTGAAACAACTTGATGCAAGAACTGACCCTCGAACCAAATTAGTCAGTCCATTAAACTGGATACCGGTGGTGAAACTAAAAAAAATAATTTAAACTTTATGAATATGTATGTTTATATATTTCAAAGGAATATATATATATATATATATATATATATATATATATATATATATATATATATATCACCAATACAATAAACAAAATCTGATGGCATAAGGAGTATCAAACAAAAGCTAAAAAAAAAGTATGTGTAAGAATGGAAAAAACTAACAACTGAAAACAAGGAAAAACGAATATCCAAAAAGAATTAAAACCCCTACCTACAAATGACGCAGACCACGAAGAAACAACCAGCAGACCATCAACTAGAGCTTTGACTCCCTGACCCACCATCAACAGACAAGAAAACCACTGGCAATACCAAAAACCACTGATCCTTTTGGATAAGGTCAGAACTCTTGAGCTGCTATTGAGTAAGATACACAATAGGATTATAAAGGCAGTCAGAGAAGGAGGGTGGGTTTGATGAAAACCTGTTATGAAACCAAGTTCAATCCACAAAAATGCTATTATCTACCACCTCTTTCATATTTAAAGACGATCTAGAAAATAACTTATCATTACGCACCAATCAGATAGTCCACATCACGGGATGCCAAATCATGGCAAAATCACCCGTAATTTTAACCCTGCTACCTAAAGAAAGAAAAAACTAAAAAAGAAGCCCTAGATCCTTGGTAAGAGCTAATTGAACCCCTAACCATCCAAAAATCATATACCAAACACTAAAATCTAGGTTACAAATTACAAACAAATGAGAGGATGATTCAATCCAATCCCCGCAAAAGATACAAGAGATACCATCCGGGTCGACAATGACCTTCCTCTTGAACAAGTTTTCATTAGTAGAAATTATGTCTTGCAAGAGTTGCCAAGAAAAAACCACCAGTTTAGAAGGAGCGTAATTACCCCAGATTAGTGGAAGTAATGGATTCTTCCTAGATAAAGGATCCCCCAGTGAAAGCCAAAGGCTAGCATGGATTTGATAAGCAGACGCCATCGAGAACAATCCATCTCTAGTATGTCTCCACACCCACCTATCATTCTCCTAACTAAACTGAAACTCCTATAGGACCGAGAAAAAATCAACGATCATAGATTCCTCATGGACAAAAAAAGATCTCCTCAAACCAGGGTCCCAAGAAATCCTCTCATCTACCCACATACCAATATCACCCATAGTGTCATCTTGTCTCTCGGAGATGGTGAAAAGTTTTTGAAATCTAGTCGTAAGGGGTATACTCCATATTCAAGTGTCTTTCCAAAAAGATGTCTGAAGACCTGACCCAACCTTCTTAACAAACTCAATCCCAAATCCATTAGAAGGATCATCCTTTTTAGATCCAAGAAGGGACACTCCTTTCCACCAAGAAGAGATGGAACGAGACCTCACTTACCGACCCTTTTATAAAGAGGTGGCAATGGAATGACCATACCTAGTAGAAATGATATCAAAGCAAAGACCACAAGCACCAGACATAAGTCTCTATCTCCATTTAGCTAAGAGAGCTAGATTAACCATTCGAAAATCTCTAACACACCCCCACTCTTCTTAGGCTTACACACATTAGACCATTTCACCCAAGAGATCTTATAACCCCCTTTCACACCTCCCTAACCTCCTCTGAATCCTCACTAAATTCTTCCTCACTTTCACATGTATTTTTAAGAAGGAGACCTCCTTTGAATCCTCACTAAATTCTTCCTCACTTTCACATGCATTTTTAAGAAGGAGAGAAATAACACAGGAATAACATGAGGACCTAATTTAGGAGAATAACTCCCCCTAGACTTACATACTTATGACTCCAAGAGTGAAGTCTCTTCCAAATCAAATTAATTCAGGGTTCCCAAGTAGACTCCAACCGAAGGTTAACACCTATAGGAAGCCCTAAGTACTTAAAAGGAAGGGACTCAATCTTACAATTAAGAAAATCCTCTGCTAAGGCTAAGAAGGAAGGGTCAACATTAATCCCAATCAAGCTACTTTTATGAAAATTGACTCCAAGGCCTGAAGCTAACTCAAACCCCCCAAAGATTTTCAACCGAGGGATCTCCCAAGATTAAGATATCATCGACGTATTGAAGGTGAAAATTTTCCAAACTAAAAGAGCCAACTTTGAAACCTGAGAAAAGATTAAGCTCAATGACCCTTTTGAGCAACCCACTAAGGCCTTTTGCCACTAAAAAGAAGAGGAAATGTGCTAAAGGATCTCCCTACTTCAGACCCCTCTAAATTTCAATCTCTTGAGTTGGGAAGCCGTTAACCAACATGGCCAAGTTGTCAGCAAGCACATAGACTCTCAGATAAGCATATATTCTATTTGATATTCACGTGTTTCGATTAAATTTTTTTAAGAGGAAAATCGCATTAAGAATTGTTAAAAGTATAAAATTGATAATATTGTATTACTTATTATAATTTGGCGTGGTTACTGTAACACCCCAAAATTTGTTAGAATATTTATTTAATTTATTTAAATATAATATTTGTGAATTTTTAGTGAATTTTGGTGATTTGTGTTGACGTCGGTGTTTTGCGGAGTGTTGGTTATTTATTTAAATAATAGTAGATAATATGGAATATATTAGTATTATTATTAATTCAAATAATATTAGAGGAATTAAGGGTAAGATGTACTTTTGAGGAGGATTAGTGAGGGTATTATGGGGAAAGCCCATTTTAGAAGCCCAAGAGTTAGATTTAACAAAAAGGAGAATTTGAGAATATGATTCATTTTGTTAGACCGTGGAAAAGAAGGAAAAGGCGAGAGCTCTGAGGAAAAAGGGAAAAGGCTAGGATTCGAGAAGGTTTCCAAGAACTCAAGAGAGAAAGCTCGGAATCGACAATCTAAGGTATGGGGAGTATTGTCTTTCATTGTTTTCAATATAGGAATTCGATGTGTTTAAAGTTGATTTATGAGGGTTTGTGGGTTTATGAGTAAATTGGTGAATTAGGGGTATTTTTGTGGATTGATGATGAATGTGAAGGGTTGAATTTATTCGGATAAAAGTAGGCCTTCGAGGCTAAACCTTCTATTGATGATATGTGGGATCTTATAGGGGAAGGGATTTATGGGAGTTATGAGAATCTTTGGGGTTTGTGAAGGTTTAGGTGATTTTGAGGTTTAGGATAGGGTAATGAATCAATGAAATAGTCGTATGGTTTTGTGCCTTTAATGGTCATAATGCCTTAGGAATGTTTTGGGGATGTTTTGGGGGTAATTGAGGCTGAATCTGTAAGATTTTGGAGGTCTGTTGTGCTACTGATGCGTAGCAGCGACTGCAGGAAATCGCATGTTCGCAAAGCGAATGAATCGTTCGCACAACGAACATTCGCCCCAGATTCGCTGGGCGAATTGCGCAGCGAATGCGCGATATTGTTGTTTGAGATTCTGGGATGAAATGTGAAGGAGGATCTTTAGTTTGCACAGCGAACTTTCCAGCGAATAACTCGCTAGGTGAATGAGGGTGGCGAGGAGAGACAGAATGGGGTTCCTCTGGTTTTTGTATGGTATTTTTGGGTTCGCTGGCAGCTCGCAAAGCGAACACCCCAGCAAACATGTTCGCAAAGCAAACTTTGTAGCGAACGGCTGCTGTTTGCGAAATTGTTTTGTGATTCTTGCAAAGTCTTGATGTTTTGAGCGTGATTATCCTGATGAATTACCATGGGTATATTGATGATTATGAATTGTTTATACATGATGTTTGATGATTAATTGATGATATGAATTACCACGAGTATGTTGATGATTACGAGATGTTTGTACAGGATGTTTGATGATTAAATAATGATGTGAATGACCATGAGTTATATTGATGATTATGAGACGATGATGCATGACTATTTTGATGTGAATTACCATGAGTTATATTGATGATTATAAGATGATGATTCATGATGTTTTGATGAATAATTGACGATATGATTAATATGAGATTGTGATGAATGATGATGCACGTAATGACTTTTATTGATGATGATGATATTGACGTTGTGCATCGTGCATTCATAGCATTATAGGACTTCGTTCCAGTGAGTTAGACTTCGTTCTATTGTGGCTTCAATCCCATTGTGTGGATGTGAGGTAATTTTGACGTGCTCCAGTTCTTGTGTAGAATCGATCCTAATGACGGGGATCTTTGGAGGGTGATGGCCTAGTGTCCATCGACTTTGAAGAATTGATACCACATGCATGAGTCTTGTTGTGCATTGCATTTATGTGGCATCTTGATGTGAGTTATGATGTTGTGACTGTTGGTTCTTTTGATGACCCTGATGATGTTGTATGTGATGATGAGGCCATTTAATGCATACCCTGTTCTTATATTGATTATAATGAATTGTGATTATTCACCCTGCCTGTTTGAATGTTGCCTCCACGTGGGTAACGTGCAGATGATCAGGATTAGTCGTGGCTGCCTTCGAGGACCTTTGGAGTTTTTAGTGCTTTTGGTCGACATAGGCGGTCTTGCTCTGATAGTGTAACATCGGGTTGGGTCGTTGAGTCGAAACCTGTTATGTTGACATTTTGTTGTTATTTGATGACTATGGTTTTATTTTAAAACCTTTTGGATTTGGATTATTGTGGTTATGGTGGTTCCGCTGCTATTTGATGGTTTTTTTTAATATATTGAGGAAAACCCGTGTTTACGGAGCAATTGTTTTATTTGAGTTTATTGAGAAAATGTGCACCCTTTGGGTGATTCTGATTTTACTCTGATGATTTATGTATTTTTGTCGTATTTATTTGTGGGATAGAAAAGGGTGTTACATTAGTGGTATCAGAGCATGTCGGTCTGTTCGACCAGGTTGTCTAATGTTGTATATTCCCTAGTGTACGACATGTGTGTGAAAACACTGTTGATGCTTGTTTTGTTTTCCATTTGCAGGTTGGGAATGAAACAAGTGGGGGAGAAGATGGTGCTTCTCCAAGATGCTTCAAGTGTGGAACGATGGCTAAGTGCGGTGTTGGATGCTACGATAGTTTGGTAAAGATAGTTTGTACCGCCTCGTGATAGTTGGATGTTATTGACAAATTGAGGAACTGATCACCCTTAATCTCTTGTTAATAATAGAAGGGATCATGTGGGATGGGATAGACGTGTCTTGCGAGCTTAAGTGGTGTGCGCAATGAATTTTTTGGAGTTAAACCAAGTGCTTACAGATGGTTTTGATGAGTCGATGCAAGATGGTACTGAGATGTTTATGTTGAGGGTAACTTTGAGTATTAGTGAAGGTGGAGAAGTGGGTGTTTTGCCTTTTGTTGGTGAAATTTTGGGAGTGTTTCCTGATGACGTAAGTGATTTGCCTCCAGAGCGTGAGGTAGAGGTTGCGGCAGATTTGATACCAGGTATGAGTCCGGTGTCAATGGCTCCTTACCGAATGTCTGCATCTGAGTTAGGAGAATTGAAGAAATAATTGGAAGAGTTGCTTGGGATGAAGTTGTTCGACTGAGTATTTCTCTGTGGGGTGCTCATGTGCTGTCGGTGAAGAAGAAAGATGGTAATATGAGGTTGTGTGTGGATTATAGACGATTGAATAAAGTGACGATCAAGGATAAGTATCCACTTCCAAAGATTGATGATTTGAGGGATCAATTGGTGGGCGCTTGTGTTTTAACAAGATTGATTTGAGGTCTGGTTATCATCAGATTCGTGTTAAGTCTGATGATATTCTGAAGACAACTTTTTGGACGAGGTATGGTGACTATGAGTATACTGCGATGTCGTTTGGTGTATCTAATGCACCTGGTGTTCATGGTGTATATGAATCGGATTTTTCATGAGTATTTGGATAAGTTTGTGGTGGGTTTTACTGACGATGTTTTGATATGCTCAAAACCTGAAGAAGAGCATGATGAGCATTTGAGGACTGTGTTATAAGTGTTGAAAGAGAAGGAGTTGTATGTGAAACTGTCGAAGGGTGAGTTTTGGTTGAAGGAAGTGAGTTTCCTTGGCCATGTGAATTTAAGTGGTGGAATTGTTGTTGATCCTTCTAAGACTGATGTTGTATTGCAGTGGGAGACTCCGAAGTCCGCTACTGAGATCCGAAGTTTTATGGGATTGGCGGGTTTCTACCGCAAGTTTATCGAGGGCTTTTCTAAGTTGGCATTACCTTTGACTCATTTGACTCGAAATGGGTCAAGCTTTTGTGTGGGATGTAGCTTGCGAAGAGAGTTTGTGGAATTGAAGAAGAGGCTGACGACCGCTCCAGTGTTGATTTTGCCTAATCCGAGCGAATCTTTTGTGGTGTATTGTGATGCGTCAAAGATGGGTCTCTGCAGAGTATTGATGCATAATGGACAAGTTGTTGCCTATGCTTCGAGACAATTGAGAGTTCATGAGAGGAATTATCCTACGCATGACTTAGAGTTGGCCGCCGTGGTGTTTGTGTTGAAGATTTGGAGACTTATCTGTTTGGCACTAAATTTGAATTGTTCAGTGATCATAAGAATTTGGGGTACTTGTTCGATCGGAAGGAAGTGAATATGAGGCAGAGAAGGTGGTTGAAATTACTGGAGGATTATGACCTTGATTTGAGTTACCATCCGGGCAAAGCAAATGTAGTGGCCGACGCGTTGAGCAGAAAGTCATTGCATATGTTGACGCTTATAGTGAGAGAATTGGAATTAATCGAACAGTTTCGAGATTTGAGTTGGTGTGTGAAGAGACTCTTGACAGTATGAATTTAGGAATGTAGAAGCTGACAAGTGGTATTTTGGGGGGAAATCAGAGTGGGTCATCAAGTAGATTCAAAGTTGGTGGACCAATTGACGTTAATTAAACAAAGTAACAGAAGTGAATTCCGGATTGATGAGAATGGTGTGATGAGGTTTCGAGATAGGGTATGTGTTCCAAATGTTCCAGAAATTAAGAAGAGCATCCTGGAAGAAGGACATCGAAGCATATTGAGCACTAATCCCGGTGCTACGAAGATGTACCAGGATTTGAAAAAGCTGTTTTGGTGGCCAGGTATGAAGGAGGATATTGCGGAGTTTGTTTATGCATGTTTGACTTGTCAGAAGTCGAAGATTGAGCGTCAGAAGCCTTTAGGTACGATGCAGCCGTTGAACATTCTGGAATGGAAATGGGATAGTATTTCCTTGGATTTTGTGTCGGGATTGCCAAAGACTGAAAAAGGGAATGATTCTATTTGGGGTGATTGTGGATAGATTAACTAAATCGGCTCATTTCTTACCGATGAAGATTAATCATTTTATGCAGAAGCTAGCTGAGATGTACATTGAGGAGATTTTGAAGTTACTTAGGATACCTTCGAGTATTGTGTCGGATAGAGATCCGAGATTTACATCTAGGTTCTGGAAGAGTTTGCAAGATGCTTTGGGTACTAAGTTGAGGATGAGTTCTGCCTATCATCCGCAGACAGACGGTCAGACAGAAAGGACTATCCAATCCTTAGAGGATTTGCGGAGAGCTTGTGTGTTGGATCAAGGAGGATCGTGGGATAGTCAGTTACAGTTGATTGAGTCCACGTACAATAATAGTTTTCATGCTAGTATTGGAATGGTGCCCTATGAAGCTTTGTGTGGAAGGAGGTGTAGGACTCCACTGTGTTGGTATGAATCGGGCGAGAGTGTTGTTCTCGGACCTGAAATTATGTAAGAGACGGCTGAAAAGATCAAGAGGATCCAAAAAGGAGGAAAATTGGACTTGAGATGTGAAGATCAGATGAGGGGGTCGTATCCGACTCTATTTCCTTGAGGTAATTTTCGAGGGAGAAAATCCTTTAAGTGCGGGAGAGTTGTAACACCCCAAAATTTGTTAGAATATTTATTTAATTTATTTAAATATAATATTCGTGAATTTTTAGTGAATTTTGGTGGTTTGTGTTGACGTCGGTGTTTTGTGGAGTGTTGGTTATTTATTTAAATAATAGTATATAATATGGAATATATTAGTATTATTATTAATTCAAATAATATTAGAGGAATTAAGCATAAGATGGACTTTTGAGGAGGATTAGTGAGGGTATTATGGGGAAAGCCCATTTTAGAAGCCCAAGAGTTAGGTTTAACAAAAATGAAAATTTGAGAATATGATTTATTTTGTTAGACCGTGGAAAAGAAGGAAAAGGAGAGAGCTCTGAGGAAAAAGGGAAAAGGCTAGGATTCGAGAAGGTTTCCAAGAACTCAAGAGAGAAAGCTCAAAATTGACAATCTAAGATATGAGGAGTATTGCCTTTCATTGTTTTCAATATAGGAATTCGATGTGTTTAAAGCTGATTTATGAGGGTTTGTGGGTTTATGAGTAAATTGGTGAATTAGGGGTATTTTTGTAGATTGATGATGAATGTGAAGGGTTGTATTGATTCGGATAAAAGTAGGCCTTCGAGGCTAAACCTTTTGTTGATGATATGTGGGATCTTGTAGAGAAAAGGGATTTATGGGAGTTATGAGAATCTTTGGGGTTTGTGAAAGTTTAGGTGATTTTGAGGTTTAGGATAGAGTAATGAATCGACCAAATAGTCGTATGATTTTGTGCCTTTAATCGCCATAATGCCATAGGAATGTTTTGGGGATGTTTTGGGGTAATTGAGGCTGAATCTGTAAGATTTTGGAGGTCTGTTATGCTACTGATGTGTAGCAGCGATTGCAGGAAATCGCATGTTCACAAAGCGAATGAATCGTTTGCACAGCGAACATTCGCCCTAGATTCGCTGGGCGAATAGCGCAGCGAATGCGCGATAATGTTGTTTGAGATTCTGGGATGAAATATGAAGGATGATCTTTAGTTTGCACAACGCACTTTCCAGCGAATAACTCGCTAGGTGAATGAGTATGTTGATGATTACGAGATGTTTGTACAGGATGTTTGATAATTAAATAATGATGTGAATGACCATGAGTTATATCGATAATTGTGAGACGATGATGCATGACTATTTTGATGTGAATTACCATGAGCTATATTGATGATTATAAGATGATGATTCATGATGTTTTGATGAATACAAGACGATATGATTAATATGAGATTGTGATGAATGATGATGCACGTAATGACTTTTATTGATGATGATGATATTGACGTTGTGCATCGTGCATTCATAGCATTATAGGACTTCGTTCCAGTGAGTTAGGCTTCGGTCTATTGTAGCTTCAATCCCATTGTGTGGATGTGAGGTAATTTTGACGTGCTCCGGTTCTTGTGTAGAATCGATCCTAATGACGGGGATCTTTGGAGGGTGATGGCCTAGTGTCCATCGACTTTAACAAATTGGTACCACATGCATGAGTCTTGTTGTGCATTGCATTTATGTGGTATCTTGATGTGAGTTATGATGTTGTGACTGTTGGTTCTTTTGATGACCCTGATGATGTTGTATATGATGATGACGCCATTTAATGCATATCCTGTTCTTATATTGATTATAATGAATTATGATTACTCACCCTGCCTGTTTGAATGTTGCCTCCACGTGGGTAACTTGCAGATGATCAGGATTAGTCGTGGATGCCTTCGAGGACCTTTGGAGTTTTTAGTGCTTTTGGTCGACATAGAGGGTCTTGCTCTGATAGTGTAACATCGGGTTGGGTCGTTGAGTCGAAACCTGTTATGTTGACATTTTGTTGTTATTTGATGACTATGGTTTTATTTTAAAACCTTTTGGATTTGGATTATTGTGGTTATGGTGGTTCCGCTGCTATTTGATGGCTTTTTTTTTAATATATTGAGGAAAACCCGTGTTTACGGAGCAATTGTTTTATTTGAGTTTATTGAGAAAATATACACCATTTGAGGTGATTCTGATTTTACTCTGATGATTTGTGTATTTTTGTCGTATTTATTTGTAGGGCAGAAAAGGGTGTTACATTGTAATGGTTATGCATTGAATATTCAAATTAATTAAATTTAATATGTGTTTGGTGTTAAAATATTTTACCAGAACGAATCTTCTTAGATATAAATATAATACATGAATTTAATGGATTAGTCAATGTTATAGCTTTAATTGTTGTCATTAAATTCATAAATTAAGAAACTTTTAATTTCAAATATTAATGTGTTTGATATTTTAAGATAATTTTCACGTTGTTTAATTAATGTTATTTGGTGCAACAATTTTAAAAGATATTAAGTATATATATATATATATATATATATATATATATATATATGGGTTTTGCTATGATACACCTACCTATTTTTATGAAGGTGTGTTCTAGCAACATGCACCATAGGGTGTATTTAATGAATTTTTGGTTATTAATTACTAACACACTCCTTCTAAAAAATAAATAGGTGTATTATAGAAATGCCTAAAGCAAATGCTAACTTACACCCACTTACTTTTTAGAAGGTGTGTTTTAGTAACATGCACCTTTGGGTGCATTTAACCATTTTTTAATTAAAACTTGCTAAAACACACCTTCATAAAAATAGGTGGGTGTATCCTAGCAAAACCCTATATATATATATATATATATATATATATATATATATATATATATATATATATATATATATTGTTCTGGACTGGGCAGGCACATGGTCCACAGTGGGGCAAGGCCCAACCCAGTCCAGCTTTTTGGCAAGGTCCAATAACGTGATTCAACCAATTTAGCCGTTGGGCACAATATAGCCATTGAGCACGATATAGCCGTTGGGCATGATATAGCCGTTGTGCACAACATAGCCGTTGAGGACGTCCACCTCACGCGCTTGACAGTTCACGCGACCAACTGCCCCTCCGGAGTTCATGGGGACAGTTGGACCAGGTCAAAAGGTCACGCGTTAGACCTTCCACCTGGCAGTCTCCCATTGGTCGACTAGATATTTCGGCCACATGGGAGACCTTGGTCCCGATCTGGGGGTTTTCCTATAAATACCCTTTCACTTGAGAGGATCAAGTTTGATCAATATCCAATATTCACTAACTCATACCTAAACGTTTTGTACTTGGTTTCTCTAGCCCAAAAACTTACTTCGGCATCGGAGTACCTTGCAGGTACACCCCCTCCTCTCCAACAACCATCATCGCTGCCCTACACGGAAGGCCACGAAGATCCATTCTGATCACCTCAGATAAGTGGCGCCATCTGTGGGAAACTGAAAGCACCTTTAGTTTGATAAATTTTAGTAAAACACATGGATGATAAAGATGAATAAATCTGGACTGAACAAAGATGTCGAAGAAGATGTCATAACTCAAAAGCATGACATCCTGAAGTACTGCACTTATTTAGCAAGTGGATTATTCGCATGGATCAAGGAATAAAGACAGAAGCCCAAGGAAGCAGAAGACACTATAAATAGAAGACTTAGACCTAGGTTTCTGTATGCCTTAGTACGCATGTTGTAACCTTGTTTTCTTGTGTAAGAAACAAGGTTTAGGGTTTTGAGAGTCGTTGGCTTTCTAGGTTTTAAGTCTCCCTTTGTATCAGTTGATACACTGTGGTAGATATAGGTGTCACACAGATCCATAAGCCTTGAGGTATTGGATTGTGTATTGTTCTTGGATGAAGCTTTTAAGCAAATTCGAGTTAGCTTGTTTGTCAAGTATGCTTGACAGATTTCTGTATTGATAGGGACGATGAAGAAATCACAGTTGGTGGTTAAGGGAAGTGAGTGGGGTATCTCGTATCAGGGTTCTAAACGTTTGAGTTTAACCTTGGTAAAGATGTTCATGGGGAGATGTTAGGGATAAAGTTGTAAACGTGGGAGTTTAACTTTGTAACAGTCTACACAATAGTGAAGTCTTCTTCCTGGATTGGTATCCCCCAAATGTAGGTAAGTTGCACCGAACTGGGTTAATAATTACTGTGTTCTTTATCTTTCTGCAGATTTACGTTTCTGTTAGGGTTCATGATGAACATGTTGGATCAGATGTCGTGACATCTGTGATACTGCAGTTCTGATATTCAAGGTGTCAGTCTGCAGTTGCGCCTCTGAGTTTAAAAGATTATGTAGCACAATATCTTGACATGTGTTAGGACATATGCTGTCTGCATAGGCCAGAATTTCAATTGGTATCAGAGCAGGCATCCTGTCTGGTTCTGGATGAGATCTTTAGGAGATACTTTCTGGCATTTAAACAAGGAGGAGTTTTGGAGATCAGATCAATCAACTCAAACATACCCAAGGGTATTAATAGATGAGATGAATGTTCTGGATCGAAGGGAGCAACCCGGAGGTTGTTCATGTTACTGAGGAGATTCTACAATAACTACAGGAGAAGTGGCTAGTTCTCTTGTTGATGTGTCTTGTAAGATGTTGTGACATCTTATTAGGGCAAGCAGGATCTGTTCCTTGGTGGTTCCGCTGTATGTGTTTCTGATGGAAGAGCTCTAGAATTATGGGATTCTGGAGTTGTTACTGAAGACAGTTGGTGGAAGGTTTCAATCGTCGGCCTCTATATTTGAGGATATCTGTATTCTTTTATTCCAAAGTCGGGAGCGATGGAGTGAAGGAAGTTGTGGTTAGATATCTTGTATGATGACTTGGTACTTGGAAGCTTGGTTTCTTAGTTCAGTTTGGAGTCACTTGAAGAGGAGAGGAGTTGAGTTAAAGTTTATCAGGTTCTTGCTCTAGGAGTTTGATAAATATTTGGTCGGCTAGGTTGTCAAAGATACTTGAGATCTCTGTCAAGTCTACTCATAAAGACATCTATATCGTGTATTTGGAGTCTTCTAATTACTCTTCTGACTAGAAGGTGTTTCCTTGAGACACAATCTGAAGAACTTGGAGGTGTTTTATTTTCACCATCCAAAAACAGCAAGGAAGGATTCATCTCTCTTGACCCTAAGAGTGGATCCAATCTGATTGAAGAGTTGTTGAGGTAAATAAGACTTGTTCAGAGAAAGTCTTAGTTACTTGAGTCAAGGGTGGCAACCTTGGTATCTTAACATTGTCATTAAAGAAGATACTTGCAACAAGATTGAATACTTTAAAAGTGTTCATGACATGATTTGGTGGAGCTCAGCTACAACAGTGAAGAAGGGTTATTATACAAGGATTTAAGATCAATTGCTATTTGTGGAATCCATAAGTATTTAATTGATTATCCTTGAGATTCAAGATTGAGGATGGTCTGTCAGATGTCCTGACATCTTTTCATCAGAGGTTTGGAGAATCATGGGAGGGGTTCTACATTCACTCAGGAGTCTCCTAGGTGTTGACCTGGGATTATTGGCTTAGCGTCTGTTTCCTGGAAAGTATTGTAAATGACTTGTCCAGATGGTGATGCTGTTGAAGATGGAGATGGAAGACTATGAAGACATCATAATCTTGATGGTTACAGCTTGGGTCGGTTTATTTCTGATCCAGGTGCATTGGAGCATAGTGTTTGCTCTAGTTATGAAGGTCGAGGATAAGTGGCAGTTATCTCTGGCTTTCTACTGACGGATCTACTAAGGGAAGTGGCATTCTTTGGTATTGCTATGGGGTAGTCGTGGACTACTTATTTTCTAAAGATTCGGATGTGGCAGGTTTGAAGTCTTTGGAGTTTTAAAGCAGAATGGAGGTTGTCTACTCAAAACTTGGTTGTTGAATCAAGTCTGTGAGAGCATGGAAATCTGTTTCTGCAAAGGGAGGAGGTTCTTCTAAGTGGCAGAAGGAAGATCTGAATTCAACAGTTGGATGCCATAATGTTTGGACATCTAGCTTAACATCAGAAGTCTCAGCTGGTGATGTGGCACATCAGCTTAAGATAAGGTGGTCTACAGGAGAATGGGAGTGATGGATTCTTCAAAAAGGTCTATCTCATGCAGTTTGTGGGAGCTGTGGCTAAGAAGATGTTACATGACTAAGAGGCTTGGTGGATCCAAGATGTCTTGCTATAGGGCAAGTAGTTCTTGTGACTTGAAGATCTGATTTCTTTAGTAGATCAGGGTATCTTATGGGAGTTCTGAAGATGAGTGAGGTCAATCAAAAGGTGGCATTTGATTGGTTTCACAATGTGCGTTCAAGCAGGATGCTTGAAACTGATTGCTCTTTTGTAGAAGACTAGTTAGTTGAAATTATTGAAGGTTCTGATTCTCTGGGAGCTTGTGGTAGAAGTTCTGGGTTGAGAATGGAAGCATACCATCTTGGTGGTTGAGAGTCTATTTCTCTCTAGGTTCCTGAAGTCTTCTTTGTTCAAGCTGGTGGCTCAGTGTTGTTTGAAGATCTTCAGTGTGGATTACTATGCTGATAGTAAGTCCAGTAGTGGAGCATATCAAGAACCATGGTGTGTGGTGTCTTTGATGTGCAAAAGATGTTTTAACTGATGTTAGAACATCCTTGGGTTAGTTATTCTTGGTGAAGGATTTCAGGTTCTGTGATGAACTGGTTACTTGCATCGTGTCCAAGAAGTGTCTACATAATCATCCGGGAGAATGATGGAGTAGAAGGGTTCCTTGGAAGGAGGATGTAAGTGTTTGTGAAGACTGAAGTGGATCATGTGTTGATTGTATGGAAGTTTGTTTCCTGAATGCGTTCAGAAGTGGAGATTTACCATAAATCAGAAGTATTCCAAGTTATCATACGAGAGAATGATAGGAATGACTGTCATGGATTACGGGGTTTATCTCTATTGTTGGCTGGGTGAGGTCAGTGGAAAATCTTGCATACGGCATTGGAGCCCTTGGAGCAAGTCATGCTAGTAGTGGATCAGTTTAGCAGCTGTGAAGTTCTGGAGCATGTATACGATTGATGCGTTGTATTCGCAAGTGCACGAATCGCGTCAGAGTAATATAAAAAGTTATCGTATCCACAGAGACCAACTGTCGACCTAACGATTTCCGTTTGTTACAGTGCTTATCTAAGGCAGTTAAATTCAGGGTTCACTAATGCAGAGGAAAATAAATAAAAGTAAATGACGAGGTAATAAAATTCAGACAAAACAATAGGCTTGAATGTAATTCTCATAACCGATAATATTTCTATATTCATCAACAGAACTACTTACGGGCAATATCTTCTATTTTAAGAAAAGAATTCAATTTAACAGGAACTGTCGCTTTCGCGTAGTCAGAACCAAGTTTACCCTCTAAACTAACCCCTTTATTGTCACTTATAAAAAGGCGCGCATTGCGTTAGAGTCGTGGAAAACTTACTTTTAAGAAACGCAAATTCTAAACTAAACAGAAAAGTATTTTGACCTGAAATCTCTTAACTTAAAGAGGTTCAAAATGAACCAGATTCTAATCCCACTAACGCGTCCGAAAATAGTTTTAAAATCTCTTTTCTAAAGTGTTAAAAATCCCTACTCAACTGAGCAAAGCGCTTTCGCTGTATTTGATCAGTTGAGAACTAAACAAGTTCACAAATGGTTGGACGGCTTTCGATCTTACCCAACATTGCTTTTAAGTACAGAAAACTTGTGTTAAAGATTAAAACAACCCTTAAGTATTTCTGTTAACATATAGACGTATTACGGTGGTTATGGTCTTTACATTCTTACCTATCTAAAACTTAGCCAGCCATGGTAGTTATAACATTCATGTTAATTCTTATCATGTATGGAATTAAGTCTTTTGAAAAGTAAAGTTTTGAAAAGTAAGGCAAGACAATAAATAAACAAAATAAAGCAAGTGCAAGAAATAGATGAAAGTAAATGCGATTAAAATAAAACCTGCTCCAAAGCGGAGTCTTTAAATCTGGTACAATACACGGAAAATAAAATGCTGGCAGGATTACTTCTACCAAAGTGCTCCAACTTGATTACAGACACTCCAAGACTTGATTACAAACTCGATCACACACAGTGCAATAACTCCTCGATGTGAGAAGATTACTGCTTTACAAGAGTGAAATTTATGCCTAGGATGAAGTAAACTAAGATTGGATGATCCTAAAATTCGAGTCCTGAGAGTATTTATAGGCAAGTTGGCAAGGTGCAAAGACAAAAGTGACCTTGGCATGAAAATGGGCGGGAAACTGATTTTGCCTTGTCGCGCCCGCGACAGGCCTACCGCGCCCGCGACTAGAAGAAACTGGCAAAGGTCGTGGGAACGTCGCAGTTGAGCAGTGGAGATCATGGGACACATCGTCGCCTACCCTGGGGCGTCCGCGATAAGAGAAACGACAAGGGTAAATTGCTACCAAACTTGAATTCTTGCTCCTTTTGCACCCTTTCTCGTCTGGGACCTCGATTTTATTGAAAACCTGAAAGCAAAGGGAAACATAACAATAACAAAGCAAAAATAATAGAAAAACAACTAATATACATGTGAAATCAGAGTCAAAAATACAGTATAATTTAGTGTCATCAAATTCTCCCACACTTAGACCTTTGCTTGTCCTCAAGCAAAACATTTAAAGCTCACAGAAAAATCAGTGTCGATCGATGATTTTTGGGCGAAAAGGGCTTCTAAGTCCGAGTCTGGATGCAGTGGTCGGTACTAACTGAGTGAACGGTAGGTATTGGTCCCTCTTGGATTAGTCGGTCGCAAGGCCGGATACCAAGATTTCCCAAAAAAAAAAACTAACTGAGTGAACCAAGGGCATCGTGATGACACTAATCCGCAAATTCGGACATAAACTTCGCTCCTATACTAATCAACCCATTATATCCCACAATACTTAGGCCTTACTTTTCCATCTCTTTTGAGTCCTTTTCATTCAAGCGCAATCACATTAAGCCCGTTTTCCGCACATGCTTCATGGTAGAGTGACCTGTTAGTGATTATGATCTTTTCATACCGGATTTCTGGCACAGGGAACTGTGTAAAATCCTTTTATTCTTCTCAAGTGCAGTTGTGGGGGATCGGATCGTAATCCGCCCTACCGAGTTCAGTGCCAGATACCTCTGAACCAACTGAAATGAGCAAGTTAAACATCTTATTACATTTTTTTTCCTTTTTCTTCTTTTTTTCTTTTTTTCTTTTTTTTTTCTTTTTCTTTTTTCTTTTTTTTGAATATGCACTCAGATCAGTCACTTATATTCGTCGGTCTCCTACTTAGAACATGTTTAGGCCGGAGCTGATTGCTGAAATAAACTACTAAGGATGATTTTGAAATGAAATTAGGGCCATGGTACATGGGGTTTCAGGTGTGATTCTTATATTTACGAAGTTCATGGTGTAAGGACGATACTGATGTTTCGAAGGTTCTCCCAAGTCACTGCATCCTCACCCGAACCTGTCTTAAGCCCAAAAATTTTTCAGAACAACACTTTTTTCTAGGAAAAATTTTATTATTATTATTTTTTTGTGGGGCTAAAAATGTGGGAAAAATGAAGGTGAACAAAAAAAAAATACTTATACTAATGACTCTTCAAACACATGCATTTTCTAAAACAGAAACAAAAGTAAATAACTGAAGGGAAATAAAAATAAACTACAAAAATGACGGAAATAAAAACGATAAAATCTCCTCCCACACTTAAATCGAACATTGTCCCCAATGTTTCGAAGTAAGCTAAGGAGAAAGGAACCTGGAAAAACTAGTGAGGACCGCTGGTGCCCTCGCCGCCCTGTGCTGGATGCTCGGAACGACGGGATCTGCTACGGTGATGGTCTCGCTGGTCCATCCTAGCCTGCAAATCTACCTGAGCAGCTTTCACCTCACGAAGGTTACCTAAGATGGAACCCTGAGTGGCCTCCATAAGCTAAAAGTGCTGATGATTATATTGTTGTTGACGGGACTGCTCATTGGTGATCGCAAGCAGAGTACGGGAGATGGTCTCGTAAGATTGGTCTACTCTCTGCCGCGACTCTTGCATAAAGCTCATTTGGTCCGCCATCTGTTGCTGAATGGAAGAGAACAGGTCTTCATGCCGTGCTTCTCTAGCCATATGGTCTCGCCACATCTCCTCCGTAATATAAAATCCAAGAGCAGCTCCTGCAAAAGTGTTAGAAGCAGATGGTGCGGTGTGTGATTGTGTAGGGCGAGGGAGGGACACACGCTCTCTATGGTCATACTCATCATCTGTGTCGGGCCCCTCATTGTCATGGTCATTAGGAGGAATTGGACCTAGAAAAGGTGGGGCAGTAAGGTCATAGATCCAGTTCCTCTCGAATCGTACATCTGTACGTCTACTGCACGACATAACAATTGATTCGATGGCTACCCCGTGAATCATCAACTCATAACCACCAGCCCTCCTTGATCGGCACAATTTCATGTCTTTCAGAAATTTTAGATTAATTGTGCGAGGGGGCAGTGGTTCCAAAGTAGCTATCTCATCATTTAAATTTAGTGCCCGAGCAATAGACGTAATCAATCCGCCAAAAACTATCGGTCCACCCTTATTTACCGTTAAGCTCATATGGGCGATCATAAATGGAACCAGATTGATTCTTACATCTGTGAGGCATCCTTGCAAGAACAAAAGTTCTTTGCTATTAACTTTGTTTTGATTCTCCCGGCCAAAAATAGAGCATGCCAAAAGATATCTGAAAATTCTTATGGTCGGGTTATGAATGGTCGAGGCGAGTATTCCCTTAAAGGAATCAACAATAGTGCCTGACAACCTGCGCCAGAAGGCGAATATCCCGACTGACCATTCAGCATCTGAAGGAGCCTCACAAACAGCACCCTCCCCATGAGGGAATCCCAATAGACCTGCTAGTTCATCGGTACTGTACTCATACTCAACGGCAAACAGTCTAAAATGCACTGTACCGACTGTGCTAGCAGTGTCGGTACGAACGGTATAAACCAATGAACTCAAAAACTCAACCGTCATCCTCTCATAGGTGGGTTCTTTTGTGGTGAAAACAGTGCCTAAACCTACAAAGTCTAACAAATGAAAAATGCTATGATGAACCCCTAAAGCGTGCAAGCAAGAATCGTCGACATACCTCGTCGAGAGAATTTCTCGATCCTGAAGCTTTTGAAGTTGCCGCTTCTGCCTATTCCCGGCTTGTCCTTCCCGAAGAATGATTCCATTAAACTCCATTGATGAAGATGGTGAAGAGGGTGGAAGAAAAGTGGTATGATAAAGGTTGGATTTTTATGGGTTTTTGTTGATGGAAATTGAAATGGAAAGTTAAGGGATGATTGGTGAATGCTAGAGATATGAGTTTCAATGGGGTTTTATAGGAATTTTTCGGAGGGAAAAAATGGGTTTGAAGAGGTTGGAGGTTCAAAAATGGTGCAAATGGAGGTTCTGTCCCGAATTTACAGGGACGCTGTCGCGGGCGCGACAGGTGGGTCGCGGGCGCGACGTGAGTAAATTCGCTTATGGGCCTCAATTTGTCTTTTTGAATGGTCTTTTTGTCCTCCCTTTGGCCTCGGGGGGTCTTTTTAGCATTCCATATGTCCTAAAAATGTAGTTTTGCACAAAATTTTTACAAGCATATATATATATATATATATATATATATATATATATATATATATATATATATATATATATATATATATATATATATATATATATATATATATTCTTTTTATAATAAATTTTTTATATATTTTGTCAAAGAAAAATAAAACGAAAGAAAATATTAGCATATAAACATAAAAACTCAAATATAAATCGGAAATATATCAAATGCAAATAGTAGGAAATATGTCTGGGTGATACTGGAAGTAAATCAATGCATAAGAAATATAGTAAATAATACGAAAATGGAAATCAATATGTCTGGTCATCTCCACGGAGTCTCGCTATCTCACGACGGAGCTCCGCCATGTCTTCATACAGCACATCGTACTCAGTAGCGTGGGTCACCTCTGACACTTCCATCCTCAGGTGTAGGTCAGCAAGAGTCTGTCGGAGATTTGCTATCTCCTGGCGCATCATCGCCATCTGGGTCTGCATATCTGGAGTACTTAATGAATGATTATTTGACCATACCGTGGTCATGTCAGCTGGTGGAGCTGGAACGTACTCTGGCTCTGGGCAGGGTCCTGGTGCGTCTACCGTCTTACCGTGTCCTTCTAAGGCATATGTCCAGTTTGCTGGGTCATGGACACTGGTCATAACAGGATCTGGCAAAGTGAAGTGATGTATGGTCTCACCATCGATCAAGAGTCTGAACTGAGAGGGATTAAAGGAGTTCCTTCTCATCAGCCCCCGATCTAAACAAAAATCAACATCCATGGTGGTATGGCTGCAGTAGGGAGTCAAATGAAATAGCTTTCGGCCAAGGCCTAGAGCAGCAGCAATCTCAGTCACATTACCTCCTACATGTATAGGTCCTCCTGCCCAGGTGGCAACACCACTAAAAGAGTACAGCATAAAGTTACCACAAGCTAAACGACGTGACTGATTCGCACAAAACATGAAAAATATGTCCTCCTCAGTAACGTGGTCATCAGTATCTGCTCTCCCAAAGAATGTATGGGCAATGATCATCTGAAAGTATCGGAGAGCTGGGTTATGGATAACCTGTGAAATGTGAGTATCAGGGTCAGGGCCTCCACCTCCAGAGATGTCACTCCAAAATTTCTCCACGTCTCTATTCATGAAGTAACCCATGGGCAGCTCAGGGATAGCGCCAACTCCAGTCTCGAATCCAAGAAGATCACCGAACTCAGTATGGGTGAATGAATACTCTGTGCCAAATAACCTGAAGCTAGTGTGGCCATCTGGTCCCAAGTACTGATCATAGGAAAAAGAGCTGAGGAACTCCAGAGTGAGGTTCCTATAGGTGGGATGCAAATCATCAGCGTACTGGTCCCATTTGAGCTGGTGGGCCAAGTATCGGACACTGGGCTCTATGCCCAAAGCTTCCATGCAATCACTGTCTGGGTAGCGAGTGGGTGCCATGGGTCTGAGTGAAAGCATCGCATAACGCTCTCTCTGAGCGTCGTCTCTAAAGGTCACGTGCATGTCGTCAACTGGTGGCATCCTGAAAGAAAAGGTTAGGAAAAACAGGCCCTGAAATCAAACACACAAAACAAGTTAGACATATATGTACAAACAAGCAAGCAAACGTAAATCAAAATAAAAGAAAAATAAATACGAAAAGGAAAAGAACCATGGGTTGCCTCCCATGCAGCGTTTGTTTAACGTTGTTAGCTCGACGAGTTCAAGTCATGTATCTGGTGCGAGGATAGGTGGGTCTGTTAACGTGAACCTGGAGTAGTATGCTGGAATGTCACCTCCTTCATAATGCTTAAGCCTTTGTCCATTTACAACGAATAGACTGCAAGATTTGTTCTTAATTTCCACTACCCCAGATTTTAGGACTTTGGAAACTTCGAACGGGCCCGTCCATCTAGATCGAAGCTTACCTGGAAAAAGTCGCAGTCTTGAATTGTATATAAGAACGGGGTCACCTATGTTGAAGTCTTTCTTGATGATCTTCTTGTCATGCCATGCTTTGGTTCTCTCTTTATATATGATGGCATTTTCATAGGCTGATTGTCGGAGCTCTTCTAGTTTATGTATGTCTAAGATGCGTTTCTCACCAGCTGCTAGGTAGTTAAAATTTAAGGTTATGATGGCCCAATATGCTTTGTGTTCCAATTCAAAGGGTAAGTGACATGATTTTCCGTAAACTAGTTGGTAAGGGGTTGTTCCAATGGGAGTCTTGTAGGCTTTCCTGTAGGCCCACAGTGCTTCTGAAAGCTTCTGTGACCAATCCTTTCTGGATATCGAGACAGTTTTTTCTAAGATATGCTTGATCTCTCAATTGGATACTTCTACTTGCCCACTGGTTTGCGGGTGGTAAGGTGTGGCTACTCTATGTTTAACTCCATACTTCCTCAACAGTTTGTCAAAAATCCTAGATATAAAATGTGATCCTCCATCACTTATGACCAGTCTGGGAACTCTGAATCTAGGGAATATATTTTGCTTGAACATCTTAATCACTACTCGGGTGTCGTTTGTGGGTGCAGCTATAGCTTCAATCCATTTGGACACGTAATCGACAGCGACTAA
This sequence comes from Lathyrus tuberosus, assembly GCA_022829125.1. Lineage (NCBI taxonomy): Eukaryota > Viridiplantae > Streptophyta > Magnoliopsida > Fabales > Fabaceae > Lathyrus > Lathyrus tuberosus. The sequence continues at coordinate 296,173 of JALAZF010000574.1, read as the reverse complement.
AATATATTTGTTCCCTAAGGATGATGGAAAAGGTCCCATAAAGTCGATTCCCCAAACATCAAAAAGTTCTACTTCTTGAATGTTTCTTAATGGCATTTCATTTCTCCTCGAGATGTTTCCGGAGCGTTGACACGGGTCACACTTGGTTATATATGTATGAACATCACGCCATATAGTTGGCCAATAAAGACCAGCTTGTAAGATTTTAGCGTGAGTCTTAGATGTGCTTGCGTGTCCTCCGTAGGGTGCTGAGTGACAATGTTCTATAATATGGTGCACTTCTTTCTCTGGAACACACCGGCGAAAGATTCCGTCAGTGCCTCTCTTAAAAAGGAGTGGTTCATCCCAATAGAAATGTTTAACGTCATTGAAGAACTTCTTTTTCTGCTGATAACTGAGGTCAGGAGGTATTATATCTGCAGCAAGATAGTTAACAAAATCTGCATACCAAGGTACATTATTTACCGCTAAGGATTTTTCAGAATCTTCTAGGGTTTCTAAACTCTCATCTCCAATGGCATCTAGCTTAGCGATTAACCTGTCATAAGCAAAGTCATCATTTATGGGTACTACATCAGGTTTCAAGAACTCAAGCTTGGAAAGGTGATCGGCAACTACATTCTCGGTGCCTTTCTTATCTCTGATATCAAGGTCAAATTCTTGCAATAAAAGTATCCACCGGAGTAACCTAGGTTTAGCATCCTTTTTATTCAAAAGGTATCGGATGGCGGCATGATCAGTGTAAACAATTATTTTGGCTCCCACCAAATAGGATCTAAATTTGTCTATGGCGAAAACTACGGTTAGGAGTTCTTTTTCTGTGGTTGCATAGTTTAGCTGAGCGGCATCTAGAGTTCTACTGGCGTAGTAAATCACATGTAACTTCTTATCAGATCTTTGTCCTAGCACTGCTCCTACAGCGTAATCACTAGCATCACACATGATTTCAAAAGGTTTTGTCCAATCTGGTGGTTGCATAATGGGTGCTGAGATTAAATCTTGTTTTAAAAGGTTGAATGCTTCGTTGCATTTTTCATCAAAAATGAACTCGGCATCTTTCATCAGAAGACCTGTCAAAGGTTTAGTGATCTTAGAGAAGTTTTTAATGAAACGCCGGTAAAATCCGGCATGTCCGAGAAAACTTCGAACTTCTCTAATTGTTTTGGGTGGTTTAAGATTCTCTATCACCTCGATCTTAGCTTTATCAACTTCAATGCCTTTTTCAGAAACGATATGTCCTAGAACTATACCTTCAGTGACCATGAAGTGACATTTCTCCCAATTTAATACCAGGTTTACTTCGACACATCTCTTCAAGATCTTTTCAAGGTTGACTAGACAGTTATTGAAATCAAATCCGCAGACTGAGAAATCGTCCATGAATACTTCCATAATTCCATCAAGATAATCAGCGAAGATTGACATCATGCAACGCTGAAAAGTTGCTGGGGCGTTACAGAGTCCGAAAGGCATACGTCTATAGGCAAAAGTTCCATATGGGCATGTGAAGGTTGTTTTCTCTTGGTCATCAGGGTGTATAGGAATTTGGAAAAAACCTGAATATCCGTCGAGGTAACAGAAGTAGGAATATCTAGCTAGACGTTCCAACATCTGATATATAAAAGGTAATGGGAAATGGTCTTTCCTAGTGGCTTTGTTTAATTTTCTGTAATCTATGCACATACACCAACCTCCTTCTATCCGTTTTGTAACGTGCTCACCTTTTTCGTTTTGAACCACGGTGATGCCTCCCTTTTTAGGTACTACATGCACAGGGCTTACCCATTTACTGTCCGAGATCTGATATATTATCCCTGCTTCCAACAACTTAAGAACTTCCTTCTTAACTACCTCACTCATTATAGGGTTAATCCTTCTTTGGTGTTCTCTCGAAGGTTTAGCATCTTCCTCAAGTGAAATCTGGTGCATGCACACGGATGGACTTATTCCTTTAAGATCTGAGATGTTGTACCCTAGTGCTGAGGGATATCTTCGCAAGACATCTAAGAGTTGGTTTGTTTCATTTTGGTTCAGAACGGCACTGACTATAACTGGTCTGTCCATTTCTTTGTCTAAAAACTCATATCTTAGATTCTTGGGTAATTCTTTTAATTCTAAGGTTGGTTTGCTGGGGCTTTGTATAGGATCTGGAGTTAAGGATAGACATTCAAAAAGGATGTCATCTATGTAGGGTTCCATACTGTCATCATCTTTTTCAATGGGCGTTGAAGGTAGTTTTATTCTTCCTATCGGCTCTTCCTGGTTAAGTTCATGGACACATTTATCAATGACATCAACTGCATAACATGCATCTCCTATTACTGGTGCCGCGAGAAACTTTGCTAGGACAAACTCTATTTTTTCGTTACCTACCTCAAAAGTCAATTTTCCTTTCTTGACATCTATTATGGCTCCTGCAGTTGATAGGAAGGGTCTGCCTAGGAGGATTGGGATATCTTTATCTTCTTTGATGTCCATTACGACGAAGTCGGTGGGAATGAACAACTTGCCTATTCTAACTGGGATGTCTTCTAATACGCCTACAGGGTATTTTATAGATCTGTCAGCTAATTGGAGAGACATCTTAGTAGGTTGCAAATCTCCTAGTTTCAATCGTTCACAAACTGCAAGGGGCATTAGGCTTACACTGGCTCCTAAGTCCAGAAAGGCTTTATCTATGACATGATTCCCCAAAATACAAGGTATGGAGAAATTCCCCGGATCTTTGTCTTTTTTGGCAAGTTTGTTCTCGGAAATGGAATTACACTCCACTGGTTTTAGATCGTCAAGTCTACGTTTATTGGTGAGGATGTCCTTCAGGAACTTAGTATAAGATGGTATTTGGGTGATGGCTTCTGTAAAAGGAATCTCTACATGGAGTTTTTCTATAACTTTAATAAACTTTTGGAATTGGTCATTGATCTTAGTTTGTTTAAGTCTTTGTGGATAGGGAATTGGTGGTTTGTATGGCTGAGGGGGTGTTAAAGCTTCGTCCGTAACTTCTCCTTTATCTCTGTCTTTTGGTTTCTCAATTTCTACGGGTTCCTCACCTTCGGGGGTAGCATCCTTTTTGGAAACTTCGGAGTCACTCAATGTCAGGTTTTTAGGCCCTTCATAAGTGGTTCCACTTCGTAAGGTAACAGCGTTAGCTTGCCCTCGAGGGTTCTGTTGAGGTTGTCCAGGAAAGTCCTCCAGGAGTAGTTTGGGGTGCTTGCTTTAAGGCTACCTGAGAGATCTAGGTTTCAAGCATCTTGCTGTGGGTGGCCATTTGGTCCATTTTGGTTCCTAGTTGGGTAAGCAGCTCATTCACATGAATATTCTGATTTAGGAACTCTTTGTTTTGCTGGGCTTGTGCTGTCATAAAATCATTTAGCACTTTCTCAATATTTGGCTTAGGTGGCACTGCTTGCATAGGTTGGTTTTGTCTAGGTGCTTGATTGTTGGTTGATCTCGGAGGTGCTTGGTTTTGGGTAGGGTTATTGTTTTTGTAGGAAAAATTAGGGTGATTTCTCCATCCAGGGTTGTAAGTATTTGAGAACGGGTTTCCTTGGGCATAGTTGACTGGGTCTGGGTTAGTCTCGTTTAACAGATGGCAGTCAGCTGATTGATGACCTTTAGTACCTCAAGAGTGGCAGTACCGTCTCATTGGTTAAGGGGGAGCCAGAGTTATCTTCTTCCTCATGTACATCAACAATGACTTGGTTTGCACAATATTCCAATCATAGCCGCCACTCAGAGTGAAGAGACGTTCAAGATGTGTTTTAGCCAAAATTTGTCAAAAGGGGGAGATTGAAAGCACCTTTAGTTTGATAAATTTTAGTAAAACACATGGATGATAAAGATGAATAAATCTGGACTGAACAAAGATGTCGAAGAAGATGTCATAACTCAAAAGCATGACATCCTGAAGTACTGCAATGATTTAGCAAGTGGATTATTCGCATGGATCAAGGACTAAAGACTGAAGCCCAAGGAAGCAGAAGACACTATAAATAGAAGACTTAGACCTAGGTTTCTGTATGCCTTAGTACGCATGTTGTAACCTTGTTTTCTTGTGTAAGAAACAAGGTTTATGGTTTTGAGAGTCGTTGGCTTTCTAGGTTTTAAGTCTCCCTTTGTATCAGTTGATACACTGTGGTAGATATAGGTGTCACACAGATCCATAAGCCTTGAGGTATTGGATTGTGTATTGTTCTTGGATGAAGCTTTTAAGCAAATCCGAGTTAGCTTGTTTGTCAAGTATGCTTGATAGATTTCTGTATTGATAGGGACGATGAAGAAATCACAGTTGGTGGTTAAGGGAAGTGAGTGGGGTATCTCGTATCAGGGTTCTAAACGTTTGAGTTTAACCTTGGTAAAGATGTTCATGGGGTAGATGTTAGGGATAAAGTTGTAAATGTGGGAGTTTAACTTTGTAACAGTCTACACAATAGTGAAGTCTTCTTCCTGAATTGGTATCCCCCAGATGTAGGTAAGTTGCACCGAACTGGGTTAATAATTAGTGTGTTCTTTATCTTTCTGCAGATTTACGTTTCTGTTAGGGTTCACGATGAACATGTTGGATCAGATGTCGTGACATCTGTGATACTGCAGTTCTGATATTCAAGGTGTCAGTCTGCAGTTACGCTTCTGAGTTTAAAAGATTATGTAGCACAATGTCTTGACATGTGTTAGGACTTCTGCTGTCTGCATAGGCCAGAATTTCAGAAACATCGCTTCCCCGTCTTTTTGAACCAAGATCCCTCATCTTTTCAACCTAAAGACCAAAGCTTACTCTCTAAAATTTCCTCGATCATCATGGCCTCTAACCGAAACGATGATGCCCATCAAGATTCCGTTGTCACCGTCACTTTGGATGACGTCGACCACCACAACCTCGGAGCTGCGGTCCATGAGACCTACCACAGGGATAGAAACACTGCATCTCCTTTATCCGACGATGTGAAACCACGCATGCAGACTCCCGGTCACGTCTTTGAGCCCATACTTGTTCCTCAAGACGCTGATCCCAGCACTGCGGCCCTCATCGCCTCTTTCAACAAGTCCAACTATTTGATCTTCCAGCAGGGCGAGAAGATCCATATGCTGGAACATGCCCTTCAAGAGTGACTTCCTTCACAAAGGCCTCGCAGTCCATCTTCACGTCCTCAGTCTCCCCCTCAGAAACGTCGGCGAGACAAATCCTGGAGCATTCCCCCGTCAGGGGACGATCGAAATCAGAAGAACCTGAGCAAGAGGTCACTAGGAGACGACACCGTACCCCTCCTCGGAGGTCCAGACGTACTTCTGCCCCCAAGAGGACCAAGCCCTCAGAAAAACATTGTGAACATCGTCGTTAGCGCAGACACTCTCCTCGACACAGCAGAAGTCGCGGGCGCAGTCACTCTCCATGCAGGTCATCGAGCACGAGCGACGATGACGACGTCCATGGACCTCTATTCCAAGAGATCATGGACACCCGTATCCCTCGCGGGCTGGAGAAGCCTCCCCCTCTAGCACTCTATGATGGCACCAAGGATCCTGGCGACCACATAGAAAACATTGAAGTCATGCTCCATTATCACAACGTGAGTGGAGCCATCAAGTGTAGGTTATTCCCCATCACCCTCAGAAAGAGAGCCTTGACCTGGTATAAGAGTCTTCCCAGAGGCTCAGTCACCTCGTGGAAGGACCTGAAGAACCAGTTCGCCCGACACTTCACTGCTTTTAAACGTCATCCCAAGTCGGAAGCCACTCTCGAAGGCATTATTCAGGGCAAGGATGAGCCTCTCCGTGCCTACATCGAGAGATTCAACAAGGAAACTGTAGAGGTTCACACAACGGACCACATGAAGAAATACCTCCTCGAGAAGGGGTTGAGGCCAAAAAGTGTGTTTCGAAAAGCAGTGGGCATCGAAACACCTCGTACCCTGGTCGAACTCCTCCGTCAGGCCCAAGCTTATATACAATACGAGGAAAAAGAAGCCGCCTACAAGGCCCAGGATTCAAGGGATCAGGAGAATTCCAGGGCAACAAAAAAGGATGAGTCTGAGGCTCCCTGACGCGACAAGAAGAGGCGACGAGACGATCGTCCTCGCGAGCATAAGGGACATGTTGGTCGCTTCACAAAATACACCTTATTGACAACTCCCTGCGAGCGTATTCTCTCCGAATGCATTAATGCGGAGTTTAAGTAAGGGGGTGTCCGTTTCCCCAAACCAACAGCATCGAAGGGAAACACGAACAAGAGCAAATAATGCCGCTTCCATCGCAGTCACGACCACGTGACCGAAGATTGCGTTCATCTAAAGGAAGCCATCGAGATCCTCATCAAGGAGGGTCACCTGAAATAGTACAGGAAGAAGGGAGAAGCTTCCCAGTGAGAGACATCTGAGTCTAAGAAGGAAACGGAAGCTTCGCCATCTAGTCCTCCCCCGCAAGTTGCAATGTCTGTCACGCGGCCAGTGGACTTCTTCGTCCCTGAATACCTCGAGGATCCTCCCTAGCTTGCCGCACACGGTTCCTGGGAGGCCTTCCGCATGGCGATGGTCATCTTTGCGGAGGGTACAATGAGCTCACTGTAGAGTCAGTCAAAAGGAAGTTCGATCAGCTGATCGATTGTAGCCCTGACTGACTGTCCACACTCGAGAAGTTCCGAGGATGTTTTCAGCCCATCAAGTTCTATCGTGAAAAACTTCCTGGAGGTTCCCCAAACTCACACATCCCTCTGCTTATCAGGGCCAGACTGGCTAGCACAGATGTCCGACGAATCCTGGTCGACCAGGGCAGTTCGGTGGACATCATGTACACCAGTTTGTTCCGCGCCCTGAAGCTCAATCAGAAGAATTTGTCTCCGTACGTGGGATCAGACCTGTAAGGATTCAATGGGGCTACCACCAGGCCTTGGGGGTACGTGGAACTCCCAGTCACATTCGGGGAGGAGGAGGCCTCCAAGACAACCAAAACACAATTCCTGATCATCGACTGCCCATCGTTGTACCAATGTATTCTAGGGAGACCAACCCTCGCGGAGCTGATCGTCGTTCCTTTAACAGTTCATCTCAAGATGAAATATTACACAGAGAAGGGTCACGTCGCGAATTTGCATGGAGATATAGAGGTTGGAAGGAGATGCATTGAAGCAGCTACCAGAGGGCAAAGCTCGATTGGCACAACACCAAAAGTCGTCAAACGGGCAAGAGACAAAGATCTTCCCAGCAAAGAGAGCCAGCCCGACAAAAAGCCAGCTCTCATAGTGCACACCATTGTCCTCGACAGCTGAATCTCTGAAGAAGGCGAGGAGGACAACAATGACGACACTCCAGCAGTGAGAGGCAGCCCCCTCTGCATCAACCATCATGCGTCCTATACCAGATGGGGAATTCAAAGTGATCACCTTCGGGGACAACCCCAACAGAGGAGTCAAGATAGGCGCAGGACTTCCTGAAGAGGTAAAAGAGCAGCTGAGGACATGCCTGAGAAACAATCCAGACTTATTTGCTTGGAGCGCCATGGACATGCCCGAAGCGCAACACAGCGTAAACAGCCCGACGAAAAGGCACAGGCTGCCGAAAAACTTGAAAAAGACCTCTCTGAGGCGAAATTTATCTCGGAGGCCAGGTATATAACCTGGCTGTCCAATATTGTACTAGTCAATAAACATAATGGAAAGTGAAGGATGTGCATTGATTACACTGATCTCAACCGGGCTTGCTCGAAAGACGCTTATCCTTTGCCTAGCATTGATAAGTTAGTAGATAATTCCGCAGGTTTCAAACTCTTGTCCTTCATGGACGCCTACTCGAGATAGAACCAAATTCCCATGGCCGAAAAGGACAAGAGATATACCGCTTTCATGACTTCGTCAGGGAACTATTACTACAACGTAATGCCCTTCGGTCTGAAAAACGCTAGGGCCACGTACCAACGCTTGATGAACAAAGTCTTCCGATCAGAAATTGGAGACATGCTCGAAGTATATATGGACGACATGATCGTGAAATCCCAAGAGGAATCCGATCACACGATCCACTTGCAGAAGGTCTTCGACCAAGCAAGGAAATGTAAAATGCGATTTAACCCAGAAAAATGTACCTTCGGCGTGCGAGCAGGGAAGTTCCTCGGCTTCTACCTCACCGAGAGGGGAATCGAGGCCAACCCAGACAAATGTAGAGCGTTCGCTGAATTCCCCATGCCAAAGTCGAAGAAATCCATACAATCCCTCAACGAGATGCTCGCCTCACCATCTCGCTTCGTAGCCAAGTCTGCCCAACACGCTCTGCCCTTCTTCAAGCTTCTACGAAAAGAGGCAACATTCGAATGGACAGAGGAATGCGAGCAGGCTCTGCTCCACCTCAAGCGAGCCTTGTCTGAACCTCCAGTTCTATCACGACAAGACATCGGGGAGACGTTGTACATGTACCTCTCCGTCACCAGCGAGGCCATTAGTGCTGCCCTCATTCGAGAAACCCTCGATGGACAGAAGCCAATATACTTCACCAGCAAGGCCTTGCATGGGCCAGAACTCAGGTACTACCAAATCGAATAAGTTTCCCTGGTCCTCATCAATGCTGGGAGAAGATTAATGCACTACTTCCTGGCCCACACGATAGTGGTTTGAACAGACCAGCCCATAAGACAATTACTTGGCCGACCAGTCATGGCCGGCAGAATGCTCAAATGGTCTTTGGAGCTATCAGAGTTTCACATCCATTACGAGAGCCGGAAGGCCCTCAAGGCACAAGTCCTGGCCGATTTCCTGGCAGAAATGATGCCTCCAACGTCCCCATCTAGCATAGCACACAAATGGACCACCTTCGTCGATGGAGCTTCCAGCTACACAGGTAGTGGCGCAGACATCATCCTCGAGAATGAAAAAGGGATCCTAATCGAAGTATCATTAGTTCTATCCTTCCCTACCTCGAACAATCAAGCCGAGTACGAAGTATTCCTCGCATGCTTACGGTTGGCCGAGGACTTGGGCGCTAAGGAAGTGAAGATCTTCACGGATTCTCAGCTCGTGGCATCCGAAGTACGAGGAGAGTATCAGGCCAAAAATGATCATCTCGTCGAATACTTGACACTGGTAAAAGAGAAGATAACTAGGTTCGACGTGTGGGAAGTCCAGCAAATCCCCCGCGAACGAAACACTCGAGCAGATGTCCTATCAAAATTGGTCAGCACCAGAAAGAAAGGTGGCAATAAGTCTGTCATACAAGAGATACTTCCCCACCCAAGTATCGAAAATCCATCGGGGCTGCTTGACGTCCACGCCATTGGCGACAACAGCTGCTGGATGACCCCGGTATATAATTACCTCACCACGGGGGAGTTGCCCGAAGACAGCAAAGAGGTCGGTATAACCAAGTGAAGGGCCTGCTCATACGTCCGTGTCGATGACAAGCTCTACCGACGAGGATTCTCCATCCCCCTCCTAAAATGTGTTGAGGAGGACAAGGTCCCCGACGTTCTCCAAGAAATTCACGACGGGATCAACGCACAACACTTGGGAGGGAGATCCTTGGCACGAAAGGCCTTGCGAGCAGGATACTACTGGCCGACGATGCAACACGACGCTAAGGAGCATGTCAAGAAATGTGACAGATGCGAGTGCCACGTGGACATGCACTTGGCACCCCCTAACGAGTTGAAGACTTTGTCCTCCCCATGGCCCTTCGCCTGGTGGGGGATGGACATCCTCGGCCCCTTCATAATGGGGTCCTATCAGAACAAATTTCTAATCGTGGTCGTCGATTACTTTACAAAATGGATCGAAGCCGAAGCTCTCGCCAAGATTACAGCCTTCAACATATTTGTTTTTACAAAAGAAACGTCCTCGCACGATTCGGGGTGCCCCAAACCCTTGTGACCGACAACGGGACTGTCATACCCCAAATTTGTCCTACCTGTGCATAACTGACATCTGTACATTTTTTTCCAAACCATTTCTAATCCAAAATCCATTTCTCAATTTCTTAATCCAGCAAAGCCACTTATCCAAAAAGAAGTCAATAACCTTTTTCTTTCTAATAACCATTTATTTCTGTTACCATTTTTTAGTAGTTTTTATTTTATTTTATCCAGCTTTTATAATATCCAATTTAGATATCCATTCTTTAACCAAAGTCTTTTTCAATATCCATGTTGACCATTGTTTTTTAATCCATATTTTTATATCCACCTTAAACCATTTTTTATCCATATCCATTTTTACCTTTCCTATTATCCATTTCGTTATAAATAACCATATTTCATTTTAAATCCATTTATCCACTTTTCAACTCCGTATTTTCCAATAACCAAATATCCATATCCATTTGTGTTCAAAAACATATTTCTCTAAACTCAAATTCAAAATCCATTTCTCATATCCATTTTATTTCAAATTTATTATCCACATTTTAACCAAAATTCCACATTCACATTTCAAGTCCATCTCAATTAGTTAATGGCAATACAAAATTTCATTTCAATTTAAGTTCATGATTCAAATTCATCACAAGTTTCAAACTCATAGCCACTTTATTTTTAAGTTTCATAACCATAATTGCAAATATTATTGTTACATGTCCATTACAATATAAGAGGGCCCATTTTACATCAATTACAAAGTGGTGAACAAAATTTACAAAAAAAAGAGAGAGATCCTCTTCTACCACACAGTACAACACGCGACACTCCCAACCAAAACCTTGACCAAAATTTTGAAACCTCCGACCGTACCTCACTCTGCGTCAACAGCAACAACACCATGCTAACATACCACTCCAAAACAAAACCTGCAAAGGAAAGCTACATCCACAGACTTGCATAACCATACTTCTCTCCGTGCCTATGTTATCCTGCTACAAAACACTGCTACAACCTGGAGCAAAACAACAACAGCAGCACAACCTGCAAGGTGAAAGGGACACATCATAGCAACAAGACAAGAGGTTTGTACCAGAAACTTAGTGAGCAAGTTGTTTTTGGTTTTAAAATGAGAGGAGAAAATTGAAAAAAAGGGGGCATACACATACCGGCGAACCTCCAGGTAATCTCGGAAAAAAAAACACTCTTCCCTTCAAACCATTCCAAACCGTCTTCTAACTTTCCCTCCTTAACCTTCCATCTCTTCTACAACCAAACCTGTAACTTCCACCAATAAACTAATCACTCCCAAACACAGAACCTGACCCGAGACCTACCTCCAAGAGGAACTCGCAACACCACAACCTCTTTCGCAGCTTTCACGCACAAAAACCACAAATAAAACTCTACAGCAAAACCTTTGCCAAACCATGAACTCACTGCACCCATTTTTTCCCTAGTCATCAAGAACACCAAAAAACCCTAGCTTTAATCGAATTCTCAACAGCAACCTTAGTAGTGATTTGATCAAAAAAACCTAGACAGGCATCATCATATATCCAAAAACACTAGCCTTGAAACCAAAAAAAAAACCAAATATGAACATCAACAACAACCTCATTCGCTCATTTTTTCTCTCTCTCGCTGATGAAACCCCCTTTACACGAACTTACTCAACAGCCTTCACTTCAACACCTTTGAAACCACATTGCATGAACCACCAAACTCCTCCTTAACGTTTCCAACAACCTTACTCTCACCCGGCCAATACCTTCACCCAAGCTTCATAAATCAACACTCAACCATAAAAATCCCAAATCGATTTCCAACAAATCGAAAAACCGTTCAACACAATAACTCGAGACCCAAGAATAGAAGAAGAAGGAGTAGAAGTAAGATGGATTTTGCGAAGCAAAAGTGAAACAACAAACCTGATTGAATCGAATTCGGATTTGAACCGAGGGAGAAGAAGGGAAAGCGATTGAAATGGTGGCGAGAAACCTTGGTCGAACATGGAGCGAACAGAGAGAGAGATGAAGTGATTCACACAAAAGGAAGGTTGAGTGGCGCTGATTGTCGAACGTGTTGATGATGGTGAACCCAGGGCTTTTGTTTGACTGAAGCTTTATTCTCACCATTGTTTGGAAATCCAATCCTTAGCCGTGCCATTTTCATCACACGTAGGTTTTGTTCTAACCTTGTGTGTTTTGGGCTTGTGACCCTTATTGTTTTCCACCCTACTCTTCGTTTTTTTTTCTCTTCAGATCGTGTGAGATAAGGGGTTAAGCCCATTTTGGAATCCCATCACCCTGTTACAGACCTACACCCTTTCCTTGATTGTTTTTGTTAGTGTTTTTCCTTTATTCTAAGTTGTTTGATTAAAACATTGATTATCCTTTTTTTAATTGTTAATTAGATCTTAATTATTAGATTTTGATTATTTAAATTATTGATAATTTGGGTTTTGGATTTTAATCTTGTTTAATTAGATTTCAATTTTAACTTTAGTTTGATTTAGTCTTTAATTTAATTTTAATCACATCTTTGGTGTAATTAGATTTTAATATTGAGTTGAGTTTTGGGTTAAATGTTAATTTAGATTAATCTTTACTCTTGATTTTAATGTCGATATTTAGTCTTTATGCAATTCTGAAATTTTATTTTGCTTAAATTCTTAATGATACTTTTGTTTAGTCTTTGGATTATTTTGATTAAAAATTATTGATAATTTTGATTAGAATGTTCTTTGGTTAGAATCTTTGGTTAAACATTGACGCACCCTTGTTGATACTCTCCCGTGACCTTGATACTTGGTGTTTGAAGTTTCTACGAGTATTCTTGAGCTTTTTGTGCGTGTCGAAGAGGCAACGGACCTTTCTCCGTTAGGTACCCCTGGAATCTCAATATTATTTCTCTTTCAAGTATCATTCTATGACTGTATCCATTTTAGAAGCATATTTAGTACATCTGAAGCCTTACCTCGAAGTAGGCTCTGTTTGCGTATCGTGTTTAGTCCTCAAACTATTTTGTACGTACATTCAAACCTCGATCAACGTCGAGTATTTTTTTCAAATCAAATCAATAAACATAATCATACCTAAACACTACTTCTTAAAAGGTGAAAAGAGGGGGATCAAGTCTTTGGTCTTTCTCCTCAATTGTTTGGGTGCGAGTTCTCTTACTCGTGTGTGGACAATTGACGCCTTTAAAACACACGAACTCGACAGACGTTCAAACCTTTTTATAATCACTTGCCGCTTAAGACACGTAATCTATATTCAAACATTACTTTTATAAAAGGTGAAATGAGGGGGATCGAGTCTTTGGTCTTTCTCTTCGATTGTTTGGGTGCGAGTTCTCTTACTCGTGTGTGAACAATTGACACCTTTAAAAAACCTAAACTTTAACTTGTCGATTGTTTAGGTGCGAGTTCACTTACTCGTGTGAGAACAATTATCGCCTCTAAAAAACTTAAAACCTTAATTTGTCGATTGTTTGGGTGCGAGTTCTCTTACTCGTGTGTGAACAATTGACACCTCTAAAAGACATAAACTTTAATTTGTCGATTGTTTGGGTGTGAGTTCTCTTACTCGTGTGTGAACAATTGATACCTCTAAAAGACATAAACTTTAATTTGTCGATTGTTTGGGTGCGAGTTCTCTTACTCGTGTGTGAACAATTGTCGCCTTTAAAACATCCAACACATTAATTCAACTCCTCGCCCCCGTGCGATCCAGAACTCAAACACCCTTCCCAAAGAACATTGTTTAAGTCATTCTTTCGCACATATGAACTCGTGCTTCAGCCTCCCCTAGCGAGCAGACAAGCCAATGTTTAGCAGTTAGAATGCAACCGAAACTCTCGTTCGCCTAAAACACGTCCAAATCAAACATTTTTCTCAATCAAATCTCTAATACATTTAATTCATACTCAAACAACTTTCACAAAAAGAACATTGTTTAATCCATTCTTCTGCGCATATGAACTAGTGCTTCAGCCTCCCATGACGAGCCGACAAGCCAACGTTTAGCAGTTAGAATGCGAATTAAACACTCGTTCGTTTAAAAAACACCAACCAACCGTAGTCCCACGAACTACGAATGCTCTGACTTTCCCATTGCACGAGGGAATACGTAGGCACAAGGGTCTCAATCCTTGCCGAGCACACTAATAAAAAACCACCCCATTTCCCCCTTAAAAATAAATCCTTTTACCTTAGAAGATAACAAACAAACTTAACTAACTTTCTCACGAATCGAATCAAGAGGTTCACGTTGAGTACAACAGACGTAGAGGGTGCTAATACATTCCCTTTGCGTAACCGACTCCCGAACCCGAATTTGGTTGCGACGACCATGTCCTTATCTCCCTTTAAAGGTTTTATCGATATTTTCCTTTCCCTCCTTTGGGATAAATAAAGTTCGGTGGCGACTCTGTTTCGAACAGTTTTTTCCGCGTCCATCGTGAGGATCGTATTTTTCGAGGTACGACAGGGACCCAATTCACGGACAAGAAGTTTCAAGACTTCGTCGCTAAACTAGGCACCAAGCAACACTTCACATCCGTCGAACTTCCCCAGACTAACGGACAGGTAGAGGTCGCGAACATGGTGATCCTTCGAGGTCTAAAACGAAGGCTAGGCGAAGCCAAAAAAAGATGGGTCGAGGAGCTACATAGCGTGCTCTGGGCCTCTAGAACAACCCCACACTCAACCACCGGGGAGCCTCCCTTCCGACTAGCGTACGAAACCGAGGCAGTAATTCCGATGGAGATCAGGGAGCCCTCCTGGAGAACACAAGCTCATCTCGGCGAGGAACTGAACGACGAAGCTTTAAGAGAAGAACTCGACCTGGTCGAAGAGACCCGATCAGGGGCAACTCTCCGCGAAGCTTCACTAAAACAAAAAATAACTCTGCGCCACGACGCCATAGTCATAAAGCACGATTTCCAAGTTGGCAGCCTGGTCCTACGCAGAAATCAAAAGGATTCACGCGAGGGCAAGCTGGCCGCAAACTGGGAAGAACCATACAGGGTCAAATAAAAAACAGGCACCGACGCCTACTACCTCAAACAGCTGAACGGAGAACCATTTGCTCGACCATGGAATGCTGAAAAGCTCAAACAATATTACAGTTAGGACCAACAGTCAGGACTAACTTCCGACAAGCTCCCCCCCACTATGGAGAGTTTACTCGACTACGGAAGCATGCCCTGGTGCAAGCACAATCCCTAAAATTAAAACGAAGGCAAGTTTCTGCTCATGGGATGAGCAGACTCTGTGCCCAACGGGGATACCTCAATCGAGCTCCGCCGTTGCCGTTCCAGCATGACAGGACACCCAGCTCGCGATGGGAATAGTCCAAGCCCTGTGTGAACAAGACCTCGACCGAGATCCTAGTCCCACGACTGGGGAAACTACTTCGCCTCCTCGACAAGTTCCCCAAACTGTCGAGCATCAAAACGAGTCGAGCAAACTCCTACACCTATTGAGCACAACTCGCAAATATCAAAGCATACACAAAAAATAAGAAGCAAGGCATACAATGTCGAACACAAATATATATATATATACCATAAGGCCAGAAAATTGTTAATACATTACAAAATGTGGGTCAAGCCCAATCATCAATTACAACCAAAATGACACGCAGGCCAACAAAATACAAAGGTAAAAAAAAGAAAGAGCTAAGCTTCATCGGCGGGAAGCTCGGAAGGGACCACCCGGCCGTCAATAACTTGGTGCAAAACGCCCATTCCCTGGTGACCAGCTGGACGTCAGAATTCAAAGCCCTCATCTGCTCCACAACTGCGCTAAATCCGAACTCGGCTGCCCCCAGGTTATCCTGCTCGAGGATACGAATTCTCCCAATCAGGCCTGCCTGGGTTTTCAGACCTCTTTCCTCCTCAGTTTCATCTTGGCCGACAGCCGAGGAGACTTCCAGCCCAGCAAACTTCGCCTTCAGCTCGGCGTTCTCCTCCTTCAAACGTTGCAGCTCCTCCCTGGTCTGATTCATCTCTTTTAGAAGTTCAACCTTGGCCTCGTAATTGCCCTGGAGGGTCGTCAGTTTGTTGCACAACTCAGCATTTCCAGCTCGAGCTCAGTTTCCATGGCCTTCACCTTCTTAAACTCCACGTCCCCTAGGGCCATCGCCGCCTCCAGCACTCTCATCACAGCCGCTGCATCCTGGCACAGGAGTTTCCTCCTCACCTTAGGATCAGTAGACAGAATGGCCGACGCATCAAGGTCGGGGACAACGACTGATCTCTCTCCGTCAAAAATCTTTCCTTGCAGATAACAGGGTGGTATAACAAATTTTCCCCCGACAAAACTGCTCGAACCATCAACCGGGGGAGAGCTGATATCATCTCGCTTCCTTTTCTTCTGAGCATCTGGGGTAGGAGGATTCGACGTGCTTCCTGGAAAAGAGGAAGAACCACCGACAGACTTCTTCAGTGTCGCCTGCTGCTTAGACGCATCGACCTTCGGCACCGGCGCCTTCTTGAGATTTTTGGCCGCTGCGGACCTGACCAGGCGTTCACGCATGTTCAACATTTTCCCTGTAGAAATAAAAAAGGATTAGCACATTGCAAAAGACATTAACAGTACAGGAAAAAGGTTAATCTATACCAAGAAGCTCGAACGCGACATCCTCTTTCTCACATTCGAGGAGGGCCTTGGTATTTATGTAGCGGTCCGCCCGAGCAGGCTCCCCGTCCTCCCCGTACAACACGTTGTTGTCCTTGTCCACTACAAAAGCAGGGATAAAACTCTCCACGAACGCCGTCAACGCTCGAAAGGATTTCTTGTCCTCAGTGCTCATTTGGTCATGCTTAACGAAGAACTGGTCGTACCTATATCTAAAATGAGCAAACACTCATTCTAGTGGGAATTTTGACACCGGTCTCATTACTTCCCGACCATTCTTCTCCACGGCTTCCATGGTGTCCAGAGATTCCTTGGCCGCCTTCGAGATAGGCTTCACGACCAGGAACCTGAATTTAAAGTTTCGGACAGACTCCGAATATGGCCAAAACAGCCTGCTCTGTTGTTTAAAAGACACCTAACTTTGCTTTGGACCAGCCATGCTCCTCTGAATCTGGAAGATACAGAAAAAGAGCTCCACTGTAGCTCCGATCTTCAGATACCTGCATCAGCTCGAAGGCCCGAATAAACGCCAAAGCGTTCGGGTGAAGCTGGGCAGGACACAACTCGAGGTGACAAAAAATAGCCCCTTGAAAATCAGTAAAGGGCAGACGATACCCAGCCTTGGTAAAAGCGAATTCGTACATCGGAAATCTCATCCCCGGATACACCGAGCATATCCGGTCATCCTCTGAGGGGCAGATCGCTTTCTAACCCGCGGGTGTATCCTCTGCCTGGTCCTCAAGAAAAGGGAACGAATGGGCCTCCTCCTCGGTAAAGGTCGATCTCGTCACCAGTGGATCTTGGGCGATCCAGCTAAGATCCCCTTCAGCTACCCTAACATTGGCGTGCTCGACAGGTTGCGCAGCCTCCCCGTTAGCAATCCCAGCGTCGGGGACGACTTCTTCGTTCCTACCAGCCATTTCACCTGAAAAAGCAGAGGAAACAAAAGTGAATTCGAAGACAGATCAAATCCACCCTTCCACCACAAATCAAGTGAAAGGGAGAGGAATAAATACGAGGATGAACTCAATCCCTAGTCGACAATACTGGAACACGGGGAAATCCTTTCCCCCGAAGAACGGGGACGAGTCTCCGCGACTCTGCGAAAGGCTCCCACAAGGACGAGTCTCCTCGACAAATAAAACTTATCAAGCACGCGAAAATTAATTCTCGCGCCGGGGAGGCTTAATGCCCGACACAAACATGAACTACTTCTAACCAGAAACCTAGGAAGATCTACACAGTTCTACGCAACATTCAAAAACATTCATCTTAGGTTCATCATGTTCTTCAGGATCTTCATGAATTTCCCAGAAAACTCATGTGTTCATCGAAGAATACATGAACTTCAACCGGAAATTTCATGCGTTACCGGGAAAGTCAAACTAATTTCCAGAAACCCAAGAATTATCCTAAAACTAACAAGCAATGATGAAGAACTTACTTGAATCTGGAGGTTGAAGATGAAGATCTGGAGGTAGAAGATGAAGGTTGACGGAGGCGAGATGAAATCCGATGAAGAAATAAGTTGCAGAGCAAAAGAGGGTGGGGAGAGAAATTCGCGCGAAGTGTGCAAATGAACCCTCGTTCCCCCTTTTTATAAGCAGTTGCTCGCATGGAGAAGCGTAAAAGGCAGAAGCCATCATTGCCTAGCTATCCTAGACCTCCTAGGCCTTGACAACAACCCTCACACGTGTCAGAAGGAAATCTTCGTTTGGTGTTCTCAAGGTTAAAACGTTGCATTCCCTGAGGCAAGTCCTCTCCAGCTCTCCGCGGGCATACCTTCCTCGACAATTCATACAAGCCACCTCATCAGGGTTGGTCGACATGAAAAACGTCTTTTCTACGGACACCTATTCATCAGGGCTGGTCGACATGAAAAACGTCTTTTCTGCGAACACATCCTCATCAAGGCTGGTCGACAAAAAACGTCCTTTTCATGGGCTCATCCTCACTAAGCCTGGTCGATACAAAAACGTCATTTACGCGAGCACGCCCTCGCATACTAAGGAACTGTTGGGCTCATAAGCGACCAGCTGTCGACCACGCTTACCATAGACAAGCGAATGGCATGTCCCCGAACATTTTCATTCGAAAGTAACGACCTCAAAAAGCTACCCCGCGTCGCAACTCTTGCCTCTCGGTCAACCAACAAGGCTATCTCAAGTCATTACTCTTCACCTCAGAGCAAAGACTTGGGGGCTCCTGTTCTGGACTGGGCAGACACATGGCCCACAGTAGGGCAAGGCCTAACCCAATCCAATTTTTTGGCAAGTCCTAATAACTTGATTCAGCCAATCTAGCCATTGGGCACAATATAGTCGTTGGGCACGATATAGTCGTTGGACACAACATAGCCGTTGAGGATGTCCACCTCACGCGCTTGACAGTTCACACGACCAACTGCCCCTCCGGAGTTCACGGGGACACTTGGACCAGGTCAAAAGGTCACGCGCTAGACCTTCCACCTGGCAGTCTCCCATTGGCCGACCAGATATTTCGGCCACATGGGAGACCTTGGCCCCGCACTGGGGGTTTTCCTATAAATACCCTATCACTTGAGAGGGTCAGGTTTGATCAATATCCAATATTCACTAACTCCTACCTAAACGTTTTGTACTTGCTTTCTCTAGCCCAAAAACTTACTTTGGCATCGGAGTACCTTGCAGGTACACCCCTCCTCTCCTACAACCATCATCGCTTCCTTACACCCCTCCTCTCCTATATATATAATGTTCTGCTTGTCGCGATATTTATAAGCTCATATAACAATAAAAAACATGTTTGATAATAGTTTTTTTTATCACGAATTTTTTTATTATCATATAACTTATTTTACAAATGTTATTTTAAATAGTATTTTAATTTATAGCTTATCATTATTCTTCCACTTTTATTCTTATCATTTTAACTAAAATTCATTATTACCCATTATAATTTATTTTAATTTAAATTAAATAATTATTTATTAAATGTTTTTTGTCATTTTAATTTATCAACTAATTGAACGGCTAATTTTATCAAACACTTCAATTAACTTGTCTACTATCAACCATCAATTATAAGCTATAAATTATCAGTCATCAACCATCATTCATAAACTATAAACTATCAACTAACTGTTATATTTATCGAACAAAGTCTAGCTTATAGTAATTAAAGAATAAGATGTTATTCCTCTGACTCATCCCTCTATTGAATATGACGTTTAATTAGTACTAACATGGTTTGAAATTTATTTTATTTTTTTGATAAAATTAAAATTGAATTGTATAGAGTTCTTTTGGCTAAATATGTGTGGCCCGAATAATATTGTCATGAAAAAATAGTATTTAAATTTAAAAATTTAATAATAGTTGTATGACTTGAGTGAAATTAACAAGTAGACTACTGGATTTGGTATGTTGTTGTTAGAACATCCATTCTAAATATGCATAAGTCTGAGCTAGAAAAATGTTCCTTTTAACATATGTATTCAAGTCCCTTTTATTGGACAAGAGCTTTATCAGTATAGCAACTATACGTGTAAGGTTAAGGTATTAGCCTAATTTAACGTTCCTTACTTGGGACTCTAACTATAACACAAATAGAAGACTTAGGTTTACATCCCCTCTGTCATAGGTAAGACTTTGAAGCTTGGAAATATGAGGTTTTTAGTGCACGTCAGAAGAAATTACGGGTGGCCTGTAATTTGGTCTTACGGCCATAATTCCTTCAGTAGGCCAAACCACACGCCACTAAAAAAATAACGGGCAGGCCGTAATATGGCATTACAGCCGTAATTCGCCCATAATTCCTCAATTCCTGAGCATATCTGGCACCCTTCTTTTGTTGCCCAACAGAATGCATGTCCAGTAAATAACACTACAACATGAAAATCAAAATACAACTTTATGAATGCTCTACTAGAAATTTTCCAAAAACATCCTACCTACTAGGTTCAATCTAGGAAGTAAGAAATGTTCACCTATTTATGCACTGCCACATGACATAACTGACCTGCTACTCCAAAATTGGGCCAAAAGTACTGATCTGGATACTTGGCAGCTGGAGTGGCTAATAAAGTCAATCAGGCCAACCCAAAATTAAGAGAACCATTGAGTCTGATGCTGAGATTGCGCTGACACTAAAAATAATCACCTTGGATAAAATCTATCAACTTCAGCCAAATATGGAAAACAAATGTTGCAAATACCAAAACAAAGGTTTGCAGGACCATAAGCATTGACTTTTAGTCCACAAGTTTTACCATATTTCATTGATTCATTCCACTCGACTTTTCTTCTTTCTATTCTGATTGAAGTCATCCGAAGGCTCTTCTCGAGTATGAAATCTCTTGGTAGAGCATTCATTTTCATCATCACTACAAGCAATGGCATTCAAATCTGGTAAATGATATAGATTCTTAGTTGGTTTATCATATACAAGATAAACTGCTATCTTCTTCACAATGAAACTGTTCTCAAAAACAAACACAATCTCCACTTTGTTACCGGGTTCTAAACTTGATACTACTCTCTGCCTCTCTTCATCTTCAAAGGAGACTAATGCCTCTCTCTTGTAGAGTTGAATGGTGGCCTTTGTGTAATTGTTCAGTAGCACATTTTTAAGGCCATCTGTTGTTATGCTATCTGGGGTGGAGGTATAGACAATACACATCATTGTCTTCAAGTTACGCCCTTCCACTTGAGGGACTTTAAAAGTTACAGAAGAACCTTCAGAATTAAAGGTTAACCAATCTGGATAACTATCACCAGGGAGCAAACAACTACTACTCCCATTGACATCCATATTCTGTAAAAGAAAATATTGGCTCAAAACTTAATTGGCAAGTATATTAATATCACCATAAGTATCACAGAAGCATTACTACTATGAGACTAGTATCAAAGATAAGATCATGACCAATTAATGCCAACATGTATTGCAGTTATGAATATTCTTCTGCTCTTAACAATGAAACTTACTATGCATCTTGAGGTTTAAGAGAAAATTTTGATTATAAATACAAGCATTTCAATTATAGATTAGTGATTTAGTATAACTTATGTCAAAGTATGCAAAATAAGATAGTATATCTTGAAAAAGGTATAAATTATACCGTATAATGTTAGGGAGTCTGAGGAGTATCGGGAGTGTCAATGGGTTAAACGTTCAAGATCCAAGACTTTAGACAATAGGAGTATGGGTCCTTTCTATTATATGCCCAATATTTCCTCTATTTCTAGTCGATGTGAGATTTAACCACTTACACTTGAATTCAACTTATAATACAGACTATAATTCTTTCACACGTGTCATGTAAATTGTCAATAGCTGATAGCCAAATTTGGGAGAATATGGAAGACAATTTAAAAATAATAATGTTAAGGATTTCAATTTTCATGTATGTTAAACCAATAGAAAATAATTGTACACACTTACATGTATTTTACTAGACTCACACTAAAAGAATTCAAATGAATAAAGTGATACACATACAGAAAGGCAAACATAAAAGGGGAAAGCCAAACATAAAAAAGGGGACAGAGATAGTATGCCAAACCTTTAAAATTTTCGCTTTGAGAATATTGGTGACTTGGCAATCCATTCCCATTTGAATTAAAAGAGACTTCAAGGAATGTTTTGATCCCAAAACCTGAACTTGAGTGCAGTGTTGAATTAATGTAGTAGTCATATCTGATCCTTGTGATGTAGTAGCAGTTGATTCCAATTCCTTAGAAACTGTGGCATATAAAGTATCCACAATTATTTTTGAATCTAGAGAAAGTTGATCTTCAGATTTGCAATCCACCCAAAGACTTCGAAGCCTAGGAAGGTGGTTAGAAAAAGACGATAGTTCATCGGAACTACTACTTGGTACATCAAAAGAAACAAGAGATGACATGGCAGTAGGTGTTTGAAATAGAGATGTGACATTGTTTGTTGGTGACATCCAAGACCAAATGATAGATGGAAACACATCACGGGAAAATCCTTGATAGCCGCACATAGAAATATATCCAATGCTTTTGGACCTTACCACTGAAAAGGGCACTTTTGTTATTGCAGTGTTATTTGCAAGCAGTGTGGTTAAAGATTCCATTTGTTCCAAATCCTCTTCCAATTTGTCAATCTTTATACAACCAGAAAGAATGAGAATTTTCAAAGATTTCAACTTATAGATGCTTCTTGGGAGGCTAGAAAGGCTAATGCAGTCTTCCAAATTTATAAGAAGAATTTTATTGAGATGTCCAATGCTAGGAGAAACCTCAGACAACTTTGGGCAATCCTTAAGTACTAGCTTCTCAAGATTAGGCATGTATGAAAAGTCAGGAGTTTGTGTCAGATAATGTGAATGACTAAGATTGAGAATTTTAAGATTTTCCATCATCTGCAAGAACAAAAATGTTAAATGTTAAAGGGAAACTTATTTAAGAAGCTTCAAAAAATAAACAGAAGCAGTTACAATATCTCACTAACCTTAAGAGTGGAAAGAAATTATTTATAATAGTGTAACTTCAATTTTTCCAATACTAATATTAGTGCAAAATTTTGAAACAAGGCTAAATTTCTGTACATAATATTGCATAAAGTATTAAAAGCCATGTCTATTGCTAATTTCGATTCATGCTTAGTATAAAACTTCTTTAAACTATCTTCCAATTCTTTAATGCTAAAAGCTTGAAAAACTTTCATTATCACAACCACTTTACTTGAAATATGAGATGTTTATTAATGTGTAAATACATGATTGAACAACAGTGTAAAATAAGTTTGTAGAAAACAATATGCAATTTAAAATTTTAAAATCTAGCTGAACTATTGTTTTATAGCAAAATCTAATATGCTTTCCAATTGGTACTTGCAAAATTAGAAAGACTGACAGAAACAAAGACAAAAACAATTCCTAAAAGTGTCGTATAGTAAAATAATATTTCATTTTGAGATGCATACCGTAAAAAAAATTCATGAAATGCAACAACAACAGCAACAAAAAATACCTGGGCCTCTTTCCACAGAATTTTGATATTGCTGTTCTCTAACTCGATGGAAACTAAATTTCCTTGACAAAGGCTTGTAGGTATATGTGTTAAAGGAAATTTATTCCAAGATAGCCACCTCAGTTTTGTTGAAAGATACTCAAAATCTCCATCAAGTTTCACTCCAACAAGTTGAAGCAATCTTAGTTGCGTCATCTTCTTAAATGCATTGGTCCTATAACATTTTGCATTAGCTTTTGGTAACTTCAAAGCCAGTCCCTTTATAGTTTTTGTTCCCTATTAATTAAAATCAATCACAGCCTCAAATAATAGATACAAGGCACATTTATTAGCATTTAAACCAATCATTTATTACTAGCTAGAAGCACAAAGTGACAAAAAGATTCAAGCCAAACTAGTATTCAAATCACAACTAAACTAATGAGTGTTAACAAATGGCTCAAATTTTTTTGTTTTCCTTTCTCAAGCTCTAGATATTTTAAACCAATAGTTAAGAGATAAGTATATGAAGTTCTTACAGATTGATCTGATAATACATCATGCACGTCATCATGAAACCACAGTCTGCAACGTGCCTCAGGCTCTGGTGCTTTCTCACGAATGATTTCTCTTCCCATATCTCGCAGCAAATCATGCATTCCAAGCTTGTTCTTATCATCAACAGTTACAAGACTTCGCTCAATTAGAATACTTATTCCAATTTCTGCAAAAAGTCCACAACCATTTAATACAAGCATAACATCATTTCGGTCCATCCCAATAAAGAAACAAGCTATGTCAAGGAATGTTTCTTTCTCGGTATCATCATGTAAACCATCATAGCTTATTTTTAGCTTCTTTTGTACTTGGTCGTTAGGAATTTTTTTGAGTTTCTCCAATACACAATGCCACTCGGTTAGCCTCCTATCAAACAAATATGACCCAAGGACTTCCAGAGCCAACGGCAATCCCCCAGAATACTCGACTACATTTTTGGAAATTTCAACAAAATCTTCGGTAGGACTTGCTTGCTTGAATGCATGCCAACTAAATAGCTCAATTGATTCACTTTCATCCATATGCTTCATTTCGTACACTTGGTTAACCCTATTTCCACGAAGTATATCTCTATCTCTTGTTGTGATGATTATTCTACTACCTGAGCCAAACCAATTACGACTTCCACACAAAACATTCAGTTGATCCAATGCATTCACATCATCAAGGATAATCAATACTCTTTTATGACGGAGTCTTTCCTTTAAAATGATTTTTCCATATTCTGTGCTTTGTATTTTGGAAAACATATTCTTGCAGATATCAAAAATAAGTTGTTCTTGTAAACCAACTTGTCCAACATTTTGCTCCCAAACTTCCCTAATATTTGCTAGGAAGCTTCTACCTTCAAATTTGCAGCCAATTTCATTGTAAATGGCTTTTGCAATAGTTGTTTTACCAACTCCACCCATACCCCACATCCCTAGTAGGAGAACATCATTTGATTGTTGGATAGTACTATCTTGTTCTAGCAGCTTAATCATATCTAACACTCGAGATTCAACTCCCACGGGATTATTAGCAATAAATAAGGCTGTCTTGTCAAGCAATCGTGTAACATTTTCAACAATATCTTTGATAGCCTCACTTTCATTCCTACATAAAACAAACCAAATACCGTCTAGTTATAAGTAAAAGTTTGAATATATTTGCCGTAATTTTAAAATAAATATTATTTAAAAAAAACTCCAAAATTTTGTAATCGATTTCTGTACTATATTATTGCTTAAAATATTTATAATATCATAATTTAGAATTTTAGCAGTTCGCATCACAACATACACAACAACAACATCAATTTAAAACCGTGTTGGATTAGTGTGTTGTGTGTGCTTGTTCTTGAGTGACAAAAATTGACTCAAAATAATTATGTGTTGGATTAAATTCATTATTCAAGTCGCAGTATCACAGTCTCAGAATCTTTGCTTCACAGGAAAACTCTTATAAAAAAGTTATGAAAATTGATTGTGTAACTTTAAAATTACCTGGAATTTAGGACTACGAAGCCGGCAAGGCTAGCAGCCTGACGAAGCGATGTCTTACCCGCAATATATTCCTCCTCCATCGAAATCTTATCCAAAAGATTACGAAACGCTATTCCAAATTCACCAGTTTGATGACGCACTTCAGATGGATCAACACCGTAGAACACCGGCAGAACAATTTGGCCCATGGTTCTGCGACACTCCATTATTTTCACCAACTCTTTCAAACACCACCGCGATGCGGCGTAGTTGATTGAAAAAACGATAACAGAGATCTGAGAGCCTTCAATTGCTCGATATAGTGAAATTGAAATCTCGTCTCCTCTTTGAAGAGAATGATCGTCCTTAAATACATCAATTCCGGCGTTTTGAAGAGAAGCGTGGAGGTGTGAAGTGAAGGAAGCGCGCGTATCTTCGCCTCTGAAGCTTAGGAAGACTTCATGGAAGCTTGTTTGTTTTGTTTCTGTATCGTCTTCATCACTCAAAATTATTTCTGCGTCTTGGGGGCAGTCACTGGAGGGGCAGTCACTGGAAGAAGACATGGAATAAAACTAATTGGTGAATTAGAAAATTATTAGGAAGACTGTGAAGTGAAGAATAGAGAAGTGTGCGGATTCAACGAAGAAATAAAGAAAGGGAGAGCAGGAGGAGATGAAGTCAACATAATTGTTTACTTATTTATTCAGTCATATTGGCGCTCCACTTGTTGAATACTCCTTCCATATGTTTCTTTCTTTATAAGTGTCATTTTTTAGAAAAAAATCCGTTTCTTTCAAAATAAGGATAAAATAGAAAAAAAAAATCATTGTTTAAATAGTAACAACAATTATTATTTTTTTGATATGAATAAAAAGTCAAAAAATGACAGAAAGTATGTGTTTGAACTGCGTTGAAAGACCATTTCTAGCAATCCAAAACAATTTTCACGTGAAAATATAAAAGCTACAATACAAAGTGTATGTTTGGATTGACTTTTGAAATACCCAGAATCAACTTTAAAGGTGTAGAATTGATTCTGGATGATTTTAAAGTATTTGTTTTATCAAAAGTAAAATTGATTCTATCTCCAGAATTGATTCTACTAGAAGCTACAATTTGTAGCTTCTACCTCCAGAATTGATTCTGAATGATTTTTACACTGAAATTTATTATTTAACTCACTTTTACATAAATGTATCCAAACATAAATCAATTCTGCTAAACTCAATTCTGTTAAAATCAATTCTACCAAACTCAATTCTGTTAAAATCAATTATGTTCACCGCCAATCCAAACACACCCAAAGTCAACTTCCACATTAACGTGATTTTGCAATGCGGTTTTGGAAAACGTGATGCTATTCCAAACAGATGCTAAGTTGTAGTTCAGAGATGTTGAATCCATAACCTTAAGAATGCAACAATAATTATTTGTTTAATAATTGTTTAAAATGTATAATTATTTATTTAATCATTGTTTAGTAATATTATATAGTAAACAATAACTTTATTACGTTAATGTTAATGTAATGTATTTTACATAATATTTTATAAGAAAAAATTGAATATGCATTTAGTATAAAATAATTTTATACTCTCAACCAATCAAGCACCTTTATTTATTCCGCCATATCAGACTGTAAATTTTAAATTAATAAAATAATATGATAAATTGATGAATTTCTATTAAACGACAGTGTTAAATTATTTTATACTATTAGTACATATCAATTAAACTCATTTTATAATTGTAAACAATTATTTAAGGTAATGTAAAATATACTTTCAGTTAAATGTTTATTACGTTAGTGTTTAAATGATATTAAATGATAGTAAATAATTGTTTAACAATTACTCCCTCCGTCTCACAATAAGTGTCCTCTTTGAGATTTTCACACTTTTTAAGATAATAATTAATTGTGTTGATTTCAATGATAAAATGAGTGTCATTTACTAAAATAACTTTATTAATAATAGATAGTGGAGTAGTTAAATGAATTAAAATACAATAAATAAAGGTAAGTTAGTGGAAAGAAATAATAAATATTACATTGGTATTCTAAAGGGACAAATAATTTGAGACAAATAAAAAATGAAAGAGGACACCTATTGTGAGACGGAGGGAGTATTAAACTTTATTAATTAATTATTTTAATAATTATGCAATTATAATTATTAAACAATTATTTTGTTTACTATTAAAGAAAATTACACCATTATTAAAAATATTTAAATGATATTAAATAATAGTTTTACATTACATTACATTAACGTAATAATATTAATATATTACATTAAATAAATATTATTAAATAAAATATAATTATAGTTTATTATTAAATAACTATTTAACAAAATATATTTTAAATGACTATTAAATAACTGAAATTAAATAAATGAATATAAAATAAATATTCAGTTTATTATTCCTGTGTTCCTTTTTAAGTGTCACTTTTTTATTTTTTACAGATACCAAAAGCTAATCAATATTGTTATTTTTCGTACAATAATTATTCTTTTACGTATAATACTATTAATTATTTATTACATTCATTTTACTTTTTTTCTTTCTATAATAATTATTTAAAGGTAATTTTGACAAAAATGCATTTAATACTACCTTAAACTTTGCAAATAACAATTAAAAAGAAACAAACAATTATTCTAAAAGTGACACTTATAAAGAAACGGGGGGAGTATTAAATATTAACTAATAAAAAATATTTTTGAAAATAAATTGAAAGTATATTTTATTTATTATTTAAAAAACTGAAAATAAATAATAAATAAAAAATAATACTTATGTAAAATCAATTTTGAAAATAAATAATTAATTATGTAATATATAGATTTTGAAGGGACAGTCTACTCTACTTTCAACCCTTCAAAATACTATTGCATGATCTTACAAACTTGCCCTTCTATTCATTTTCATTTACACTAATAATTGGACAATTCAGTAATTAACAAATGTCACAATTAAAACTCTATCAAACCTTTCTTTTCTTGACAAGTGGCACACATCCATTAGCTCACAATTCAAAATGTCCTTACCATGTTTCTATTAGCACGGGTACCATTTTATAACATTTTAAGTTCTTACTAAGATAGATTAACGAGATATGCCATTAATATGTATATTTTCTTTAATCAATAATTCATGCTTTTGGCAGCCTAATTGTAAGGACATTTTAATGTTTCATGGATTTATTGCTTCTTACCTTCATTTAATTATTAGTTGTCACTAAAGTCCTTCTCTGTAAACTGTCCAGATGAAAGGACATTTGGAGTGTTGACAAAGCTGAATTTGATGGACAAAGGAACTAATGCTTGTATCCCCAATGCTTGAACCATTTAAAGGTTGCAGATGAGTAGGCTGCACTTTCCGTGCAGTCGATCAGACTAGCTATTGATAGATAGAGAAATTTCGAAACATGGTTTACGAAAAGAACATTTGAGAGGTGAATGCCATATTAGTTTTCATTGGATTTGCGAGCCTTTAAATTTACTTTCTGAATGATTGGTGTTGATAATGCTCACAGGATTTTATCAGAAACTTCCTGAATTGTAGAGGTAGCTTCCACTCAAACATGAGAACAATCATGGACAACAAACTTCAAATCACACTCTGCTTCTAATTTCACAAATATTGAAGCCAATCTACATTACTTACTACTGAATTTTAGCAACTCAGTTAGATAAGGCCAGTGAATTTTTTTATCCTACATTGTTCTTTCATACTTTATACATGTATAATAGGGCACTTAAACCATTGGTAGATTGATATATGTATATGTTCTGTCTATTTTTTTGTGTGCATCTATACTTAAACCAAGTTTGAACATGTAGATTGGATCAAATCCAATTTAGCAATTTGCTTAAGTATCCAACACTTATAGAACAGTAGTTTGAAGCATGATTCAACAAAATTAAGTATAAAAATTTTGTTATGTACTTAATATCATAATTCAACAATCGCTTCCGTGTTTCGTGTTCCTCCACTTCTGTTCAATTATCACCCTCGCTCTGTACCTTCCACGTGCTGATCTCACGAACTTCGTGCCGCACACGCTGCATTTTGAGCTCAGCTGCTTCATTTGCTTCTTCCGGTGGCAGTGGAAATGGAGGAGCTGGAGCCGAAAATGGAGGAGGTGGTGACGGTTCTGGTGGCGAGTTTGGAGATGTTAGCATAAAATTGATTGGAGATACAGCTCAAGAGCTTTCAACTCTTTCACCCCCATGCTATTATTCTTGATGTTTCAGTTTGAATTCATAATTCTGATTTTTTTTTTAACTTTTATTTTTCTTATAGTTTTTTTTAACAATTCAGTTTGTTTGAGTGCTTGATAGGGAATGGTATGCATGCGGTTGTTGCGAGCGAGGTTTCGAAAGTAATCTCTTTTGTTAAGCTTTGTTTAAATCCTGGTAAGTTATGGGTTCCTGTTACGTTTTTTAGATTCTATTATGTTCCTTGTGCTATTTTTGTAGATCTGGCCTGAAACATAATATACACAATGTAATTGCTTGGATTTATGAAATTTGGTCTTAAATTTAAATGTTTTTTTACTAGCACTTGCTACATACTTAAGCAAATAACTTGAAAGAAAATAACTTGAAGCAAATTGACAGTCTGAGTTGCTTTGGAGCTGACTATAATAACGCTCCCATGGTCTTGTCCTCTCCTTTTCACTTGCATTTTGCTTTACTTTGCCAGTTTAGTTGTATGGATCTAGCTTTGTTAAAAGCCATGTCTGATTTGACAAATACTGTTATCTCTTATTTTCATTTTCATTTCATCAAACAGGTCATGTACAACTTCAATGCTCCTTCGTTCTCGCCTCAGAACCACCATTCGATGTTGCACCACTTTATCCTCTACCTCTCCCGAAACCCCAACACCTACCTCAATCTCTATCAAGTAATTCACATTCAATTCAATTTTCATTTCAATTTTACGTTTATTCAACTAACTAACTAACCTCTTCTTTCTCCATGGGAAGTGAGTTGTCTCGGGAGTTCAACCTACCGGCTCAATTCACCTTGGAAATTATTTCGGCGCCATCAAGAATTGGGTTGCTATTCAGGTTTTTTTTTTCAATTGACTCTTATTTCATGTTTTTTCATAAATCACACACATTAGAAAACATTGATTAGTTTGCACGGCTTAAAACTGTGTTATTTTAAGAATTAACATTACTTCTAATTTGTTGCAGGATGTGTATGATACTCTTTACTTCATTGTGAATCTGCATGTGGTATCCATATTTCTCCTTCTAATGACTAAGCTCATATAACTCCTGGTGATCATTTTTTATTTCTCTTTTTGTTGTTCTGAGCTACAGGTCTGAGGTCATATAACTATATCTTTTTGTATGCATTGTAATGTGATAATTAAAGTTTTTTTTTTAATTTCATAATTCTCCCTCTACTTATGCTGCTTATGAGCTTTAGCGAGTTTACTATTATGCAAGCGTGGACTAACTATGAGGTCGTTCAATATTTCTTGGACAAATGTAGATAGGATTTATATTCTGAGTATCATTATCTATTATCTTTGTCGTTGTACTGGCATGTGTGATTATGTGGAGACAAGTATTGTGGTTTTAGTTCAAGCATCACATTCTATGGAGAATTTCCATCAACTAGCAACCACTTGTGACCATGTCAATAGAATTATAACAACATAAGTTCTGATATCAAACTAGATGTTATATCACAAAGTGATGTTTTGGAGCCCGAGTCCCATTTAATCATCCCTTAATGAATAATTTTTTTGACATTGGATGCTAATTATGTTTAAAATCTAAATAATGTTATTATAAAGAACCAGATTGCTTTAGTTCAAAAATTTCAATATGTAAGCATCCTGAATATTGATAAGAGCTTTATATTCAATATGATACTATGTCGATACTAATTGTATACCCATATACTAGGATATTGACAATACCAACTCTGAGATTAACTGTCATAAGGTCCAAATAGAGACATGACAAAAGATGATGAAGAAGTTGACTAAGGGAATAAAGGAGTCTTGAAAGGAGGGTAAATTTCAATTTTATGTTTTATTAACCGGGAGCATAAATGGATTAATGAGGTAATTTATTATTTTTGTTGTCATTGTTTGTGTTGGTTTGCTTTTTTTTTTTTTTGGAACTTTTAAGAGCACTAAAGTGGTGGTTGATCACGAAGCAGTTCCTGCATTTGTTGTGCTGCTCATTGCAGTTCAACACCATTATGTCTTATCAATTGTTATATTTCCATTAATTTGTTCCATTTATCTTATTGAATAAACTACTTTGATATTTTGTACTATGACTTGGTGATGACAAATCTAACTTCAAGCTAATCTCAGTGAATTTTTATTGAATGGACCTCTATTATGATTTTTTATTTCCATTAATTTATTCCATTTATCTTATTGAATGGACCTCTAACTTTTCAAGCTAATCTCAGTTATTTTTTAGACATAATTTGAGCTCTTATATATGTTTTGTGTCCTCCACTTGCTGCTATTAATTAGTTTATTGCATCAAGTCATGAACGTGTTTTTTTAGGATTTCTTTTCTCCAGTAACTGCAAAACTACTATTTCATGAATATAACTTTTCTATTTATACATGAATAGTATTTTTATATTAAATTATTTATCCACAAAATGGGTTATTGTTTTGAGAATGCAAGGGTAAATCAATTAGTTGTTATGGAATCAATTTATATATAGAACTAGAAGGCGTATGGCACTGTCACAAGTTCACAACTGTTTGGAATGTATGGTGTCAAATCAATGAGTTTTTTATCAATGAGTTTTTTGATAATATACTACAATGGTTAATATCATCACATTTATATTTTTGTAGGTTTTAAAACAAATGCTTTTGATGCTACAATTACATGGAGTACTTGCCGATGTAAAACTATTTTATGTTTTCTTTATAATGTAAAACTATTTTATATTTTCTTTATAATGTAAAACTATTTTATGTTTTCATGACAGTTGGATGCAGAATCCGTCGGAGTCTCATGTTGGTGATTTGTTTATGTTCGGATGACGATGTAATTCCACCTCCTACTCAAAACTATGGTGTTAGTACTGGTCATGCTCCTCAACAAAGCAACAACTCAGGCAAAAATTCAACAAAGCAATGCTATTTAAGAAATAATAACATATTCATATGTTGTTGGTGAAGAATTGACGAAGTACACTAATTTAATGTTTTATAGTTTGTAATTTGTATTAGATGTTTAATATTTTAATTTGTATTAGTTTAAAATACATTCATAGTTTATAAAATTGGTTGATGATTAATGTTAAATTTTCAGAATATATTTATGCATTTTTAGTCAATATCCAACATTAATGTTTGTCCCACTTTTTATAGTGTAGTGTAAAAAATTAATAAAATGCTGTAGAAAAATTAGAATAAAATAAAAAAAATCCAACATCTTTTAATCAATATCCAACTTCTTTTAATGAAATGCAATGCAATTATTTTGTTGTAAATATTCGGTTTTATTGCTCTTGGTTATGCTTTCTCTCATCATTTGAGTATTATATAGATTTATCAAAATTAATTTATCTCTATAATTACAAGTTGACTTTACTCTTGCGGGAACACGAGTATTCTACTAGTATATCATAAAAAGTAAACCAGCCTGGTGGTAGGCGTCCCTTGTATATATATAGAGAAATTAAAAAGGAGGCAAAATAGAAAAAATTTGAAATTGCAAGAATGAAATCTTGATTTTTTTTATCGGGAATTTTTTCAAAATGCACCTATATAGTAGGGGATAAAATACCTATTAATCCATGATTAGGGTAAATAAATAAACAGATTTGTTATCTTGATACATGTAATTACACTACACTAAATTACTAGTGTTCATACACACTAAAAAAATAATATAATATTCTAATCAAATTCTCTATGTTACAATTTCAATTTATCTTATTTCTCTCTCTACTTTTCACTGTTTTCTTCATCTTTATTTTCTCCTGCCATGTCATCTATTTTCCCACCATTTTCTTTTTGTTTTCCAACACTTAATCAACTATTTTATGCAAGTTTTATAATCAACAATGGAATGAAATTTGTTTCGCATCATTATGAAGATCAATATTTAAATTAGTAAGTTTTTTAATCCATTATAGTTTTATTCTTGAAATGATTCTTCATATTTTTACTTATATTTGCTATTGTTTATATTGAAAGATGAATAAAGAATGTTCAAAACTTTTTCTCATATATGGGTGTTGATTAATCAATGTATTCACATATTTAACTGAGTTTGTACACACCATTGACCAACTCTATTTATTGTTGATATCATATTTTTATCATGCTTGTTCATTAACCATATTATGAAATGTATTGTCCAATTTGTTTCACACCATTTGTCAACTTTATAATAAAAAGTGTTATAAAGTTTTACTCATTTCTGAGTGTTTATTAACCAATGCATACTGATCATTAATCAAGATGTTACACATTATTAACCAACTTTGTTAAAAATTTATATTATACATCTACTTAACATATTTTGTGCAATTTTTGTGTCATACTTTCTACCACAACTAAAACATAATGGATAGTTCAAACATTTTGGTTGTTTGTGATAGTACTCAAGGGGAAGATGTAGAAGTTGATCATGGTAATGGTGATGATGATGATGATTCACATTGGATTCCTGCTGTTGCGATGTGTTTTTTATGTGTAGAGGAAGTTAAAATATATTATCAAGAGTATGCTTTGAAAAAGCGGTTTAGATGGAGGATCAGATCATCGAAAAATGGAGATGAAGGGGAGCTTAACTACCTAATACTTGCATTTTCAATAGAGGGGTCCAACATTTCAAAAAAATTGTCTGCGTTAAAGACACTACCGTGTAGGGCGATTGGCTTGCCAAAGTTTGTATTGAATTGAAAGAAGATGGTTTGTGGTACATTACAAGATATAAATCTAATCATTCTCATGAGACCAACACTACAAAGGCAAGATTGTTCAAGGTTAACAAGAAAATGAGCTTGCATGTAAGGAGAACAATTCAGATTAATGATGATGCATGAGTAAGGATCAAAGGCTTTCCAATCGCTTGTTAAAGATGCAAGAGGGCATGAAAATATTCCATTTTGTGAAGAAAAAAACGCGAGGAATTATGTTAACAAGGAACAACGGGCAATTGGAAAAAAAAGGTGATGGTAAGGCCTTGATAAGCTATTTTTGTAAAATAAGAGAACAAAATTCAAATTTCTTCTATGACGTAGATTTGGATGATGATTTTCATGCGAGGAATGTATTTTGGGCCAATGCAAGAAAAAGAGATGCTTACAAATATTTTGGAGATGTTATAACGTTTTT
This sequence comes from Lathyrus tuberosus, assembly GCA_022829125.1. Classification (NCBI taxonomy): domain Eukaryota; kingdom Viridiplantae; phylum Streptophyta; class Magnoliopsida; order Fabales; family Fabaceae; genus Lathyrus; species Lathyrus tuberosus. Next base: position 261,359 of record JALAZF010000574.1, on the reverse strand, counting down.
CGCAACATACTTGACTAACAAGTATGACACGACTTTTGCTGCATTTGTATGTGTGAATCACCATGGTCAATCAACATTACTTTGTTGTGGATTGCTATACACATATTCATTTGTGCGACTTTTCAAATCATAGCTTCCTTTTATGCTAGAAAAAGTCTCTTTGGGTATTGTGACCAATCAATGTAAGGCTATGAAAAAGGATATTGAGTTAGTCTTCCCTACAACTCTCCATAGGTGGTGTTTATGGCATATAATGAAAAAAGTTACAGAAAAGCTTAGCGGTTATGGTGAGTATAAAAGGATCAAGTATGTAATGAAAGAAGCAATCTATAATACATTCACAGTAGCTAGTTTTGAAGAAAAATGGTGTTCGTTCATTGAAAAATTTGATCTCTAACAAAATGAATGGTTGAGTGAGTTGTATAATGATTGTCATAGATGAGCACCAACTCTGTTAAGGAAATATTTTAGGCTGGTATGTTAACTACGCAACATAATGAGACCATACATGCTTTCGTTGATAGATAATTAATTCTACAACAAGTCTACATCAATTTATGTAAAGAAGCGTATTAAGTTGGTTAGTATACTATATTGTAGATTATTAACTTGTAAAGAAAACCTAGTTAATGTTGCTCAAAGTTTGGTTAGTTTGCACCCAGACATCAAAACATAGAAATAGTTGTAACTAAAAGTTGGTTAATACTGCTTAAAAAGCTGATTAATGTTGCTTAAAGTTTGGTTAATATGCACCCATAAATCAAAACATTTAATAATTTTGCAATCAAAAGTTGGTTAATGCTGCTTAAAAGTTGGTTAATGTTGCTCAAAGTTTGGTTAATTTGCACACAAACATCAAAACATAGAAAAAGTTGTAATGAAAAGTGGTAATGAAAAGTTGGTTTATGATGCCTAAATAGTTGGTTAATGTTGCTCAAAGTTTGGTTAATATACACCCACACATCTAAACATAGAAAAATTTGTAATGAAAAGTTGGTTAATGCTGCTTAAAAAGTTGGTTAATGTTGCTTAAAATTTGGTTAATATGCACTCAGACATCAAAATATAGAAACATTTGTAATGAAAAGTTGGTTAATGCTGCTTAAAAAGTTGATTAATGTTGCTCAAAGTTTAGTTAATTTTCACCCAGACATCAAAACATAGAAAAAGTTGTAACTAAAAGTTGGTTAATGCTGCTTAAAAAGTTGGTTAATGTTGCTTAAAGTTTGGTTAATATGCACCCAGATATAAAAACAGAGAAAATTTTGTAATAAAAAGTTGGTTAATGCTGCTTTAAAAGTTACTTAATGTTGCTCAAACTTTGGTTAATTTGCACCTAGACATCAAAACTCAGCAACATTGGCAACATTACTTACTCATACGTACTAAACATGTAGTGCTATAACATATATCCGGACATGAAAATAAAGCAACATTACATACTTATACATACAAACACCATATATTGGTACACTTAACATATTTTCTAATTGTCAAGTTGTCAAAACAAAACCAAAAACAGATTGTGCATTACAAGTTTCCAAAACAGAACCACATTTTTATAAGTTCAACCTACTCTTTTGTTCACACATCCTTGGTTGTTTCTTCATTCTTGTAGCCATGTTTGATGCAAACTTTGGTTGAATTTTCACAACATCAACATCATAATTAAACAAAGTTCCTACCTCATCTTCATTATTAACTCCCACATCTCCCGCAAAAGTGTCTACTTCATCTTCATCCATAACATTCACAACAATATATGTGATAACTCTCGTATCTTTCATCATCTTCATTTCATCTTCAAGAATTGCTATCCTCTCTCTAAATTCTTTATTCTCAGCTATCAATCTTTGATGGTCATGAACATTCACAAACTGTTGTCCTTATTCAAACATAGCAACGCCAACTATGTCATGTTACAGTTCTTCCTCAGTTGCAACCAATATTTCAATTCTCTACCAAAACAAAAATCAATTCAAACACAACAATTAAGGGTAAAATATGTCTTACGAAACTGTAATGTAAATACTTACCATTTTTTTATCAAATGTTTTTTCAATATTTTTCTTTGGGATGCTTATAATTGCCAATTCAGAACCCATGAAAAAGAAAACCTAGAAACATCAGGAGCTTTCCCAAGAGATAAGTGGTTGAATGCCTAAATCTACAACAAACATTAAAAATTTTATATTAAAATTTGAACATAGAAGCTAGTGCTATAAAGTTGTTAAATTTATATACATGTAAGATGGTAGTTGTTTACCCTGAAAAATGGTAAACAACCGCTGGTTTCCAAGTATATGGTTTACTAGAAGGATCAACCAGTGAATTCTTAGGACATAGTGCTTAGTGACTTGTTTATTTTTATTTTCCCCGTGTCTTAGGATGATGGGCTTTGAATATGCCGAAGTGGATATGTGAGGATAACGTGATAGTGACTTTCTAAACTTCTTGCAAAAAATGTAAAGTAAAAGTAACAGTACTGAAAACATTCAAAAGAAAAATAAAGGCTAGGGAAAAGATGAAAATGAGGACAACAATGTAAATTGAATGAATTAAGAAACTTTGTATTGAACAGTAACCATGATGTTTCATATGTGCTTACATTCTCTCAGTCATTCACTCGTTTCTCTTAACGCTGATACTTTTAGTTTCTTTGTGAGATTTTTTGTAATACAAATGAACACCCCTAATCCACTAAAATGAACTATTATATATAAAAGTATAAAATAACTACCCTAACGTTCCTTTCCCTTTGATTCACCACGTGCAATTCTGCATGTATTTTTCCTTCCAACTTTCTCCACGTGTCCCTCAGAGATAAGAACTCAAGAAGTTACCAAGATTTGAACGTGACAACATCGCGCCCAAACAACTGCTTCTTCAACCAGCTTCACTGCGACGCTGCCTGCTTGGTCGAAGTGATTGGTGTTGAACTACTCACTTCAACAACCCAAAAATTCTCTAAGTCCCCAGAGCATGGTCGAACCACTACTCTTCGAAGACTTTTCCCTTGTTCACTGGGTTTTTTTTCATTTGTTGAAAATCCCAGTGTCATACCCCAAATTTGTCCTACATGTTTATTACTTTCACTTGTATTTCCATCTACTAACCATTATTCAAAAATCCAAAAAATATGTTGCTTTCATTTTCTCATTGCCTAAGTCCATGTTTCATTCAAGGGTATCTAGGCCAGGTTATGCAGGATTTATGCGGTGTTTGTCTGAAGTTTCAGTTAGGGCTTCTGTTCCAATTCAGGTTATCTATGTGTGGATCAAGTTGTCAGGCTGTGTCAAGTTGTCAGTGCTTCATGGTTAAAGATCATCAAGGATCAATTCATTTTCAATTAGGGTTTTGGACCAAGCAATTCATATCTCAAGTCATGTTCTTTTGATTTCATTGTTTCAAAGCCCTAATGCATCTGAAGAACCAGATTGTTTCATGATTCATTTTCTCAAGATTCATTCAAAGATCGTTGGGATTTGGTCCTTAGTGCATTTATGAATCCAATTTAAGTGTAGTGTTGGATTAAGATCATTCAAGGTGTGCATTTGTGGTTCTAAGTCGGTAATTCATTTTCATGATTCAAGTCTATTACCCATTCTCTATTATTCATTATCAAAATTCATTATCAATTTTTTTTAAATCCATTCTTCATATCTATATCCATTTTCACATATCTAATTCATATTTCCAATATCCATATTTCTAAACCACTTCCAAACTCCACATTTTTACAAATTCATTTCAAATTGTTTTACAAAAGCATTGTTCCAAAAAGTACATAAGTCAAAAATTCCACAATAAAAGCCCATTCATAGGACTCATTATACATTGCCACAATTGTTACAACGCCCATTATTTAAGTTCATCACAAATATCACAAAAATGCTACAAAAAGGATTTTCCAAGTTCTACAAAAAAGAAAAGGCCCATGTCACAAACTTCCAAAAAATCATCATAAGCCAATTTCCAACCATTTGCCATTACCATGCCTCCACACATAACCTTCAACCAAGTCTTGTTCAGCAGCCAATATATACACACAAACAAGTTGTCAACACGACATCCACCATATCCTGCAACCTCACATTATGAGCAACACAATAGCAATGCCAAGTCCTTTTACACCCACTGCCATAACAATAATAGCATAACCACAACCTGCAGCCAAACACATAACGCATGATTCATGATACACGCACCACCACAACAAGCTGTACAACACATTGCCAAACTTTTCCACAAGAACCTTTACACAACACACACAAACGAGTGCCAACAACCTTGCCAACCAAAATAACCTCACGTCATGAGCCAATATCACTCCATACAATTTTCATGCAGCCTCCAATACCCGCGCAAAAACCATAAACCATTGCAAGCCATCATGTACGTACTACACACAACCAATACTGCACCTCAATTACAATTTTTATGCACAACAAATACAAGCCATAACACGCACTCATGAGAAACGAACCCCAACTCTACAAAACCTGCACAATAAAATCAAAACAATGACACCACAACAAGGAGAAACCTCTCTCTCTCTCTCTCTCTCTCTCTCTCTCTCTCGACACAACAACCTATTCTTCACCCCGAAAACAAAACAGTTTCCTTTTGGCTACTTATCCCTTTTCGTTTCATCAAGAACAACACAACACACAACTTAAAAACCTTCTTCAATCCACCCCAAAACCAAAACAACCAAACCTGTTTTTCAAACAACTCACAATCCCAGTAATTCATATTCGAACTCATACTGAACCCTTTCATTCACTCTCCACCTAACATAAAAAAAAAACCTTCAATCCGACACACTCAAAACCACAACTCAACCAAACACGCAGAGAGAGAAAGGAGATGAATATAACCGAGATTCAACACACAAACTAAAACACAAACCTGATTAAATTAAAAGAGATTTGAGTGAGAAAACGAAATGAGCGAGAGAGATTGAGAGGGACGACCGAGTTGCACGAAGGAGAAGGTTGGATTAATTTGCTTCGTTTTCTTTTGACCGTGTTGTTACTTGTGTTTCTTCTCCATTTCCCTTTTTGTTTTCTAATTTGTTTTGCTTTTTTGAAGAAGAATGGATATTGTTCTAATTTTTGTTGATTATGTTGAATTCATTTTAAGAGAAAGGAACAATAACATTGCCTAGCTGGTTTTGTTGAAATCTAAGGTTGGACCGTGCTCTTGCCATGTTGAACCGCCTAACTTTGTTTAGGTGAATGGGCCGTGAGGCCCATGATGATCTCACCTCACACCTTCATTTTTTGCACACACCATGCCGTGTTTATTGATGGGTCTTAAAGCCCATGAATTTGATTCACACACACCACCCTCTTGATCTGCTGCACCTCCCTTCCTTGGTTTTTTTTTTCTTTTTTTCTTTTTCTTCTTTTCATTTATTCTTTTTTATTTTATTTCTAGATTTTTAATAATATTTATTTTGTAATATTATTTCTCTCTTGATATACTATGTCTTGATCTACCTTTCCATTTACATTTTGATTTCTCTTTTCAACTTTATTTCCTTCTCATTTTGGTCTATGAAGTTTTTAAAATCATGAATATTGGTTATCGAGGTGGTTTAACCTTCATTATTTTAAATCTGTAGGGAATGATCCTTTGAATCATTTTCTATACTTTGGGATTGTGATAGGTTACCTTCGATTAATCAATGAAAGTTTGTGATTAATACGAGGTCGTTCTCTTTTCTTTTCGTGTGGCACAATTCTTGGAGAATGATCTACATATCATTTCTTTATTGTGTTTTAGCACAAACATTGTTATTGACCGACCTCCCATAGTATGACCTTTCTTATAGGTTGTGTTACGATTGCTTAACATGGCGCTACACCGGACCCGATTCAAAAAGTGATCAGTCGATCAATGACAATTAATAACTAACACCTGACTTTAATTTCTGTTCATTATTCTCTTGCTTTATCTTCCTGTCACTATATAATTTCCTATATATCCTTGATCATATTATTGTTTATATTATCGTTATTCATATCATATTGTCATCTTCATCTTATTTGTTCATCTTATTCAAAAACACAAAAACATGATAAAATTATTGAAACCCTAAAAGAATTTCAAGTGGTGGACTCTGGTTACTATCTTTGGCATCATGGAGTGAGACACTATACAAAAACCCTAGCAAAGGAGTTGTGGATCTTGGTTATATCTATATTACTATGTCTTAGGACACTTTTGCACATCATTCATAGCTTACTATTGGGCTTTCTTAATACTTACAATGATACTTATTCAATCAATTACTTCTAGTTAGTCGTCTAAAAGCTAGCCCACTTTGCTAGTGCATGCTTAGTTTATTTACGTTGTTTGCTTATTATTTATTCCATCCCCATTTGAACAAATGTATCCGCACTCCCGTGACGTGTAATACCTTTTACCGCTTTCCCTTTGCTTGCTAGTTACTTAGGTTTCCCTAATTCAAGAATAAAATCAACCACACTTTTTCAAAAGATCATAAATAAGATTGATCCAACGTCAAGCATTTTCATAATAAATCAACTCAATAAGTTTCATCACCATCAACCTTTCAACCAATCACACTTCATTTGCATTCACCCTTTGTAAGTCGATTGCCTTGTGCATCGTCATTGACCTTACCCAACACCCATAGGACCTCCTTTCCATTAGTCATTGCACCTTTTTGCACGCAAATTCAAACCTCAATCAACATTGAGTACTTTTTCGATCAATTGAAAACACTTAATCATACTCAAACACTATTTCATTAAAGGTGAAAAAGGGGGGTTTGGAGCCTTCGTTTCCTCTCCTCGATTATTTGGGGGTGAGTTGCCTTTCTCGTGCTTGAACAATTATCACCTATAAGACATTCCAAAAATCGTAGTCCTAAGAAACTACGAATGCTCTGATTCTTCATTCTCATCCGAATGAAGATACGTAGGCACAAGGGCCTCAATCCTTGGTGAGCTACCTTTTCTTTTTCCTATCCAAACATTTTCCCGTAGTCCGAACTACGGATGCTCTGATTTCTCATTTCGCAATGAGAATACGTAGGCACAAGGGCCCTAATCCTTGACGAGCACCTTAATAATAAAAACCACCCATTTCCCCTTAGCAGAAAAAACCCTTTTCTCTTACTTTTCGTATTACTCGCTTAGAAGAAAACAAATAACATTAGCTAACATTCATCACAAATCGAACTAAGAGGTTCCCGTTGGGTACAACGAATGTATGGGGTGCTAATACCTTTCTCTTGCGTAATCGACTCCTGAACCTAAAACTTGGTTGCGATGGCCATGTTCTTATCTCTTAAAGTTTTTCTCGATATTTTCATATTCCTTCATTGGAATGAATAAAGTTCAGTGGCGACTCTGTTCAAAACATTTTTCCGTGTCCCGTCGCGAAGGCCATTTTTTTCGAGGTGTGACACCCAACTAACAAATTGCCCCCAAAAAAGGCCTCTTTCGACATTTTTAGGAGATATGGGCATTTTTGTCCTCACTGCTCACTTAATAGGATGACATCATCCCATCATGACATTTCTTTTCAATAGTCACTTCGAATCCATGCCTTTTTCCCACTTCCCATATCCCTCATCATCACGACACTGGATAAATAGGGTAGGGCCAGCTAGGTATAGTGAAACCTACCAACTGCCGTTTCCCCTTTGGTGACACATCACCCCACTAACTTGGACAACTTAGCAAAGGAACTGATGAGTCTCTCACGTTTTCCACTATAAATAAACCATCTTAAAACCTTCAACACTTTTCCATCATCTTCTTCAATCTGCAAACAAGGTTTTCAGACAATTTTCTTCAAAGCTTCAAACTCCTCAAAATGGCACCTTCTTGCAAGAATGCTCCATCAAAAGAGATCGTTCCTCATGCTTACACACTGAACCATGTTACTGCAGTTGGAAACAGGGAGTACGTATCGGAACCTCCTAATCTTGAAGAAAAGCTCAGGATCTTCAAATCACAGGTATTCATTCCTTTTACCCTTGCTGGTAAAAACAGTGCTCTTATGGGTCCTATGCATGATCCTAAAGAGGATCTTTCTAAATGCAACGACTTCTTCCCTTCATATCATAGGACTAATCCTGTTATTAGTGTTAAGATGCCAAAGAATTTGTTAATTCTTGTTGTTGGCTAGAATTTTGGTAAAACAATGTTGATGTCATGGTTGATGTTTCAACATGAGTTTTTAATAGCCTTGTTATGTTTAGTTAACATTCTGATTATGTTAAGTTTTTAAGGGTTGCAGTTTTGTGTTGATGTCAAACCCGATGTCATGACATCAGATGACAGAACATCAGTTTGGTAAGTTTTAGGGCTGCGCGTTGTCGTTCTCGGGATTTTCATCCAGGTACAAACGCGAAAGTGGCACCGAAACAGAGTCGCCAACAATGTGTATTTATCCCAAGAGAGGGAAAGAAAACACTGCATAAACCTGAGGGAAAGGAAAGAGCATGGTCTTGCGACCACGAGAACTGGGTTCGGGAGTCGGTTACGCGCGAGGAAGGTATTAGCACCCCCACGCGTCCATCGTACCCGATGGGATCCACGCTTGCTGCTTCAAACAAAAGGGTGATAGAAAGATACTGGAAAAAGAGAACTGCTGGCTGGAGAACTGGAAAAGGAAAGGAGAGAGAAAGAGACACAAATGTAGGGAAAATAAAAGAAGTGCTCGAATGGGCCCTACCCCACTGCTTACGTATCTCATCGGGAGCATGAGAATCAGAGCGACGTAGTTCCCCTCAACGAGGGTCGCTGTTTGTGTTTTTTAGGGAACGGCTGACATTCTAGCTCAGGTGTTACAACTCGCTGGATCGAGTGTGTTACCGTCTTGCAAGAGAACGAGGAGAAGCACGTTCATACGTCGAGAGTGAGTGAGATGAGAAGATAATTCCCGAAGGAAAGACGTTATTATTTGTTTGAAGTTTTTTAGAAAGAAGTGTTTTTTAAGTTAGTTCATGACTTGCATTGCGCCAAACTCTAGGGCACAGGGACGAATACTTAACGAATTGTCCCAAGACAGGACGCCCGCTAAGCACTCTAAAAAGATGAGAGGAAGCCCCTCATTTCTCATTCCCCACGCTTAAGGCTCGTGCTCAATACACTTTATCTTTATTAAGTGTTTTCAAGAAGTTTTGAGATGAGAAGAGAGAAGACCCAAAGGAAACTCTAAAGGGAATCTAAGAGTCCTAATGTTGTCATGCATGGATGACCTATGGTTAGTGAGGCTTAAGAGAGACAACTACCTAAAACCTAATGCTAATCATACTCCAAGCTTAATCAAAAATTAAGTTGGACTAGGTAGCTCTAAGGGGAAAGGAATCCAAGACTTAAACAAGTCTTGAGATTCAATGGGAAAAAAAGAGTGAAAGAGATGAAGAAGAAAGAGAAAGAGAAGAATGAGAAAAGGGATGGGGCAGCAAGCACATCATAATCATCATATCCAAATCACATCATTAAACATGCCTCGAGATCATACAAGAACATCTCAAGTATACAAGAGAAAGCACACAACAAAGGATGCAAGTGAACTTGAAAAAGAAGTACAATTAAGCATCAATGAACCTCACATCAAAATGAAATAGATAAGGTAAGATGAATATGGAACCAAGTCAGAACTTAAGAGACCTCATGATCAATCAATTCAAGCATACAAAAGTATCTCACATCACGATGCATTATGAGCCAAAGAAGCAACAAAACATTTGATAATGATATGCATCATACAAATCAAACCAAAATGATCATGTGAAGTAAAGACCAAGTAATGAACTCAAGAGGGAAGTAACATATGCATCAACAACATACCAAAATCAAACTCAAGTCACACAAGATGAATCATTAAGCAACACATTCAAAACATGCTCCAAATATACAAGACATCCACTTATCATTCATGCAAGCAAATAAAGAAACATGTGAAGCAAAAAGTGAAATGAAAATCACATGATGAACCCTAAATCAAGAGGAACAGAACCTCAAGCATGTCCCGCAAATCAAACAAAAGGTTTCATACATGAATTGGATCACATAAGGAAGCAATCACAAGATTAGGTTGAGCACACCAAAGGATTCAAGTCAAAACATTGTCAACTTAGAAAATCAAGCACAAATAGGAAAATGGAAAAATGAAGATGAATCCAAAGCCACAAACAAGCTAATACAGAATAGGATTACACCAAATAATCATCTCAAGTATCATTCAATCACAAGTAATCAAAAGCAACCAAACTAGGTCAAGTGTCCAAGCATGCTCCAATCAAACTCCAACCACAAGTAGGCATCAATCAAAAATAGGAAAATGACCCAATAAATTCTCAAAAAATAATCAAAGGAAAACTTAAACATCCAAATAGCATGTGCAAAAAGATTGAAACAGAACTAGCTCAAGAGCATGTTCAAAAGTGTTCCACAATTCAAGATATGCACATAACCGAACAAAGATTGAGTGACTATAAAAGTTGAATGGCAAGTCACTAAAAGTAACTCAAACCATCATCAAACCAGCATCAAAACAATCTCATGTCAAGGTCTAAGAATGACAAAAAAAATCAGCTTCATAAGGATGAGCAAAGTCACAAACATAAGTATGAATCACATGAATAAGTATGGAAGACACTTTGGAAAAGAAAGTCAGAATTAATTATGAAAATAAATGGAAAATGAAAATAAAATTCATAGAAAATTAAATAATACATTAAAAAAATGCTCATGAATTTTCTTTGGAATTTTTGAATAAAAGGAAATATTTTTAATAATAAAAGAAAAAAAAAGAAAAAAAAAAGAAAAAAAAAGGAATAAAAATGGAGGGTGCATTAGCAATAGCATCCATGGGAAGATTCATATGCATTCGTGATTAGGCCCCTAACGGAGAGGTACGGATAGAAAATAGGGCGCAAGGCCCATGAGAAATGAAACAAAAAATTCATCAGATTTTAAAACCAAAGAAAAAAATAAAAAAAGAAATAAAAAAGGTGACAAAAGTATGTAGACATTCATCAATTGGTCACATTTCTTTTAAACGCTACAGGACAAAACAATTAACCGGCCAGTCACAAGCCACCACGTCACCGTCTTCTACCTCATGGCATGCAAAATTTTCACGAAAACCAGTAGCAGTGCGCATGGAATCACGATAGACACTAGTACTAAAACACTAACTTGTTCTTCACATAACTTTCTCATTTTTCAGCGAAAATCAAATGTTCAAAAACCAAAAATGATCTATGCGACGAGAGGAATACCGCCATGCCATTAGTTTTCACAAACACATACTCTAACGCATGCAAATATGGCCTACAAGACACGGATTCAAGCACAAAAAATCACAAAATCATAAGTTCAACACATGCTCAGATTCAAATAAACACACAATGCTATCATTTCAGGCCTCTTTAGATGCAACACATAAGCATGATTAGATCTAGAAAAAAGGGTTTAAAGAAGGTTGAAGAAGCTTACCTAGTGGAGGTAAGTCCACTGCTTCTTCAATACTTTGTGAAAGCTTCAGAAAACCAACCAAACTTCCTTAGCAAACTTCACTTGAGCAAGAAAAATGAAGAAAACTTGAAGGAGGAAACCAACTCGAAGAGAGAGAAATTTTAGAGAGAGTGAGCTGCTCTGATCTGATCCTCCACACAATGAGAGTCCTGCCTTGGTTTCTAGGGTTTATTCCCTTTAAATAGGATGGGTTTAGAGTGATAAATGGGCCTGATAAGTTTGTTTTGCAAAACTTGAATTTTTGAGTGGAAATGAAAAGCACCCAGATTCAGCATGGTTTTAGTGTAATGTTGTGGTGCACATGAGCAAAGAGAGGGTACATAATGTGAGAGGGTGATGTTGATAGCAGGCACGTGATGGATGAGAGAATGAGGGTAGGTTGTACACTATGCCTTTCCAAGTTTGGCATGGAATTCAAATTAATGTACAAGGAAAGTAATGTGTGTTTGGCCATTTGTAGTAAAGAGAAAAGAGAGTGCATGCGTGAGGCTGGTGAGGAATACCTCTGCTGCCATATGCCAAGAGAAATCATACTTTAAAATTTAATGAAAACCATCATTTTACATGCACACAACTTGGTGAATACTACTCCAAACAACAAGCTCTCGTGTTCATCTTAAAGAGAGGCAAGAAATGAACAAATTTCATGTCCAAAATTCCTTGGGATAAGGTCCATACAATAACGTAAAATGACCGTGAAACCATGTCCCCAAAACTGGTCCAATTAACTTAGAAAAAAACTAAGTTTTAAGCTTACCATGAACATGAAAATCTTGGACTTCAAGAAGCCATAACTTGCTCAATATTGGTCCAATTAAAGCATACTTGTACTCTTTGGAAAGAGGGGATTGCCCTCCACAACTTTTATGTTAGAGTTCTCTCCATTCAAAACTTGGAAGTTGATCAAAATTTAGCATGAACATCGATGCATAAAACTGTCCCAAAATGACTTAGAAAAAATTCGAAGTCTTTGAGTTTCACAACTTGAAGATTCCAACTTTGGGACACCATAACTCTCTCAAAAATAATCCAAATGAGGAAAACTTTACATGGTTGGAAAGCTTGGAACAAGCTCTACAACTTTCATGTTTGAGAAAAATTGAAAAGAATCTTGTATCATGATGGAAATTGGCTTGGAAGACGGCTGAATTCATGTTAAAACTTTCCCAAAATGGCAACTTCCTAAAAACCTAGATTTCCAAAAATAGCAACTTTTCCACATTCTTGATTTTTCATGAATCCTTGAATATTTCTTGATCAAATCTCATACATGAACCATATTTGACTTGAAAATCATGATGTTGGCCTTAAAAGGTCAGGAGTTGACTTTTCCAATGCACAGTTGACTTTTATTCCCAATTCTCCTGATTTTGAAACTTCTGATCAGTTGAAAACCCTTATGAACCCGTTGATGGATGGTTCTCCATTCCTAGACACTTGGGGACATGAGGAATGCCATGGAATCAAATCTTGCCCAAAAAATCAGAAATAAACTGATTTTACGGCAAACCTTAGTTTTGGTGCCCTTAGTCTAGGAGGAATCAACACATCCTCAAAATCCAAATTCCTCTGAGTATGATGTGTGTCCTGTCCACCAATGATGATATGTGCCATTTGGAGATGATAAACAATCAAAGAGCTTATTCCTTTGAGGGTTAAACCTCAGAATCTCCAAAACCCTAATTTAAGAAATCAGGTTAGGAGAATGTGATTCCTTTGAATTCTCTTGCCAATCTTGATCTTATGATGAGATGATGGACCAAATAAGACACCTTGAGACTTAAGGTTCCCTTGTGGCTCAAGAATTGATAGTATCAGGAATTTTGTCTCCCCTTAGCCCTTTGAACAATGCACATGAACTGTTGCTTGAAACCCTGAAAACCTCTTCTTCCCTTGAGTTAAACCAAGTACCTTGATCCCATGCTAAGAGCCAAAGATATGCAAAGATGTTAATGCAAGAATGAAATGAAACATAAGCCAGTTAGTATCAAAAACAAAAAGGAAAATTTTGAGGTGTTACAGCTGCCCCTATTCAATCAACTGTGCATCTGAATGGATGAAAGCAACGGCTATCAGGAATTCAAGATACATAGGGATTGAATACAAAAATAACCGAGAAAATTTGCACTGTGTGGATAAAGAAGAAATGATGTACACGAAGCAATGATAAAGAAGAAAAGCTTGTGAGGAAGAACTTGGAAACATTGAACCCCATAGGAAACCTGTCGGGAATGGGTGAACTACCTGTCGGGAACGGCTAAAGTTTAAAACCTATAGTTACCTATCGGGAACAGTAAATGGGCCAGTCGGGAACGGTCAGGTTTTAAAACTTAAAGGTGCCTATCGGGAATGGCTAAAGTTTATAACCTACGGCTTACCTATCGAGAATGGTAAATGGGTCAGTCGGGAACGACTAGGTTTAAAACTTAAAGGTTCCTATCGGGAATGGCTAAAGTTTACAACCTACGGCTTACCTATCGGGAATGGTAAATGGGTCAGTTGGGAACGACTAGGTTTAAAACTTAAAGGTGCCTATCGGGAATGGCTAAAGTTTATAACCTACGGCTTACTTATCGGGAATGGTAAATGGGTCAGTCGGGAACGACTAGGTTTAAAACTTAAAGGTGCCTATCGGGAATGGCTAAAGTTTATAACCTACGGCTTACCTATCGGGAATGGTAAATGGGTCAGTCAGGAGCGACTAGGTTTAAAACTTAAAGGTGCCTATCGGGAATGGCTAAAGTTTATAACCTACGGCTTACCTATCGGGAATGATAAATGGGTCAGTCGGGAACGACTAGGTTTAAAACTTAAACGTGCCTATCGGGAATGGCTAAAGTTGAAAACCTATGGCTTACCTATCGGGAATGGTAAATGGGTCAGTCGGGAACGACTAGGTTTAAAACTTAAAGGTGCCTATCGGGAATGGCTAAAGTTGAAAACCTATGGCTTACCTATCGGGAATGGTAAATGGGTCAGTCGGGAACGACTAGGTTTAAAACTTAAAGGTACCTATCGGGAATGGCTAAAGTTGAAAACCTATGGCTTACCTATCGGGAATGGTAAATGGGTCAGTCGGGAACGACTAGGTTTAAAACTTAAAGGTACCTATCGGGAATGGCTAAAGTTTATAACCTACGGCTTACCTATCGGGAATGATAAATGGGTCAGTCGGGAACGACTAGGTTTAAAACTTAAAGGTGCCTATCGGGAATGGCTAAAGTTGAAAACCTATGGCTTACCTATCGGGAATGGTAAATGGGTCAGTCGGGAACGACTAGGTTTAAAACTTAAAGGTGCCTATCGGGAATGGCTGAAGGAATCCTATCCGGAATGATTCCTGAGGGGTAAGGTTGATCTATACATCTATCGGGAATGACTAAGGTTCAAGGCTATAAGGTGCCTATCGAGAATGACTGCGGGAATCCTATCGGGAATGGTTCTAAGAAACTTGCAATCTGATGTGGGGAGAAGAAAATGATGTAACCCTGGTACTGCTTTGAATTGCTTGGGGAATGAGCGAGGCATTCTATCTGGCTTTGTCAATGATATAAGAGGCAAAATTTGGGCTCTCGCACGAGGTACCAAAACTGGCTTATGCTTCACATGCATATGTTTGAATTTTGCCGTAATGCTCCACACGAAGTGGAAATTCTACGCGTTTTTGAGGATGCTATGCGTACTATATGCAAAATGCAAAGAGGCCCTCAGCAAAATAAATGCTGAGGAAAGGCAAGCAACTTCGCTGGGGATAACAAGCTGGATTGACTTGATCTCCTGATCTTGGCTTCGTCCTGACAAACCTGTTGAGGTCGCTTGTAGGGAATGATGACCTTGCTGGGGAGGTATCATCTAAACCAATCTGCTTGTGAAAGAACTATGACCATAGAACTCCGCTGGGGAAATCAAAATCCTCCGACTTAGCTGTTGGGGAATAATGAGTTACACCAAACTCTGCTGGGGAGAACCACTTCAGAGTGTCTCATGCTAGGGAATTTTCTTAAGAGAATTTTACAGAAGTGCCAACGTCTTCCAACTCTTATACAAAATTCAAGACTTGAGCTGGATTCAGTAGTTGAGAGGCCACTCTACTGGGGAACGATAGATCTGAAACACCTCCTGCTGGGGGCTTTCAAAATGTACCCTGCTTATGATGGTCAACAACTTTCTTTTGCTCCATGATATAGGGTTGATCAGAAGACAACATCCCAAGAGGATTTTACAAAAGATTCGACATCCTCCCAATTCCTGGACACTTACTACGTCTTGAACATTAACTGTGAGGTCACTCCGCCGGGGAATTTACAATTGTTATCGACACAGAAAAGCTTGTAGCAGTTGGAAACTCTGAATAGGAGAATCGACTTAATAAGATACAACGATGGAAACCCCTTCCTGAACATGATGGCTTCGGTACTACCATTTGACGACAACATTGCTGGGGATTATGAAGCTCTGTAAATACGCTGAGGATGTCCACCTCAAGGAAGAACTTTCTTGTTGAGGGACCCACTTCTGCTTGGGGAGAGCCATGACCATGGACTCCGCTGGGGAAATCAAACTTCCTGATGTCTTGCTAGGAAAAGGGATATTCAGATACTCAGTTGGGAAGATACTGAGAGGAACTCTGTCGAATTTTGCTGGGGAAAAGAGATCAAAGACGTCTCATACTAGGATTGACTTCAAGCTTTTGAATTAGTCCACTGCCTATCGATCATCACGAGTGAACAATGATTCAGTTAATTCTCGATTTGCCCCAGACTGCAAGGTCTATGAAAGAATTTCGCCTCGAGAGGATTTTACAGAAGACGTAGCATTCAAAATGCCCCAGTGTCTTCAAACTCTTTGAGAGGTGATTCTGACTAATCATCTTTTGAAAAGGACAACTTTCTCATACTCTTGAGGTGGCTTGCCTCGAGTCTTGAAGAAACTTTTCCCCTGACTAATCTTAGAGAGATTTGTCAAATCGACCTGATTGACCCCTATTACCCGCTTGTGGAGAGATTCAACGGATCTCGACATAATTGCCCCAGTTCGAACGCTTTTGGAGAGATTCAACGGATCTCAACGTGGTTGCCCCCAGTTTGGCTGAACTCTGAAGAGATTTCTCGACTTGACTGCCCCTGATTGATTACATCTCAAAATAATTGGTTGGGAACGCCTTTGCCCCACATAGTCTTTCAGCAACATGTCCTCTGGAGTCCTCAAGCATTTCAACTTGGCAGGATCAAGCTTCTCGACTGATGTTCATAATGTAGGCTTCTTTGATGTCAAACAAATGTATGCAAGCAGAAAATATTTATTCTGAAACTGATTATTCAAATGCAACACATGTTAATCTTGAAGTCTTTATTGAAAAGTTGTCGCAAAGCCATGTGAACGAATCACTGCTCAGGATACGACATTGATTTTTTTGAATGAAAGAAAACATGCATATGTAATACTAACAAGATCTTTTAGCATCACTCATGGGAGTCAGGAACGCTATCTCATTGAAGTACGCTCTCGAAATAAACCCTGTTTCAATTAGGACTTTTGAGGGTTGTATCGTGGCCTGATTCACGGTTTCGAGAAAAAAGGATTTAAGGCTCAAAGTTTATCGGTGCCCACCCACTCTTCGTGATGTTCTCCAGTCCTACATTCAGCTAATTTGCCCAAGCGCTCACCTCTAAAAAATAAGTTATGATCTTTAAGGAACCCATGCAATTGATGGTTTGAGACCCAATGAGGTTTTGGAGTAACAGTCACCCCTTTGTCTTTTGTTCGTAGTCACACGACTTTGTTCTTGCTCGAGGATTTTCTCTTTTGAATATTTCTTTTTCATTTTTCGCTTCTTTATTTCCCTGATTTTGCCTGGACTGATTCTTTCTGATTTTTTTCGATTTTGAAGTCCAGCGGGATGCCCTAACTTTTGCCTAAGTTGCTTGTTTTCAAGTTTCAACTTAGCGGGCTTTTTCATTTCTTTTTTTTTTCTTTTTCTTATTTCCTTGAACACGTCGTGTGACACTGGCTTGTCTTGACTTTGTTGAAAGGGTTGTGACTGCCTCACTCCTTGATTGTTGATGGATAACCAATGTAATGGATCCTCAGATGCACACTCCTTTTGAAATTTGAATGCTCGGTCAAATTAACTGACACCTACCCTGCCCCTGGGTTAAATTTGAGGGTTTTTTTGTACGAAAGAAACTCCTACTTCAAGGCTCAAAGGGGTTAACGAGGGTCTATCTCCCTTATATCTCCAGTGTTTGGGGATCTGAAACAATGCCTGTACATCCCCAACAGGGTTTTATCCAAGAGCACACAATTAGAGATTTTGCGTTTTCGAAACATCATCCTCCCTCAAGAGTTTAAAGCAAGAAAGTTGGTATTGCAATGCACATTAACATTAAATGAGTGAGCACAAATGAAATTCTTCAAGAAACACATATTCATTCCATTAAAATCATCATACCAAATACAAACAAGTTTTAACATGCAAACAGTGTTTAAGCAAACAAATGAAAGCTACATATGAAAATGCAGTAAAGAAGCTAAATGATTGTCCTTGTTGAGGAGGCTTGACTCCGTCTGGACTTACTACTTCTGATGATGTTTTTCTTCTTTTCCTTTTTCCGCATGCTTGCTTGGGAAGCTTTAGTTAACGTACAGACCATCTGCAGTGAAAATAATGATCCCAACATCAATCAGATCTTGCACTTTATGCCTGAACACCTTACAATTCTCAATGGCATGCCCCGGGGTCCCTGAGTGGTACTCGCATCTAGCATTCTTGTTATAACCTGGTGGAAGGGGATACGGGACAGGAGCAACTTCCCCTAACTGAATCAAAGAGTCTTGAAGTAAACGGCCGAGCAGCTGACTGTGAGAAACAGTAATGGGATCAAATTTCCTCTCGGGCTTTTTGGGTCTTTGATATCTCCTCTAGGAGCTAGTTTGCTGCTGATACTGATTCGGGTACTCCTCTCTTCCTGGCATTTTCCTTTTCAAACTTGGCTGAAGATCGGGAACGAGTTACTGATATGGGGATTTTGAGACCAAGGGCTGCAAGATAGGCCCTTGACTTGATGCCGCTTCCAGAGGGAACGCCGGGAGATTCATATGTTTTGCAACAGTAGGAGCAGAATTACCCTGTATGCTTACGCCGCCCGACGCGAAATCTATTGCCTTCGAATCAATCAGATCTTGGACCACATGATGAAAGGCTTTACATTTTTCCACATTATGCCCCGGCACACCAGAGTGAAAATCGCAATGGGCACTTGCATCATAATCGATTGGGAGCTTTCCACCAGGGGGATTTACCGTCCGAAGCTCAACCAATTGGAGTCGAAGTAGGTACCTCAACAACTGAGCATAAGGCATAGGAAGCAGATCAAAGATTCTGTCGGTTTTCTTCGACTTTGGTAAGTATCTCCTAGCCTTGGTGTTGTCTGGGAAACAAGAGGTAACTGCCGGCGAGTAAGTTTCAGAACTCCAGGTTGTGCAGAAAATCTGTGAGGCACATCACTCTTGGGGATAGGTTCCACAGGCAATGGTGGAACGACAACTTTTGTTATAGCCTCAGGTGTGGGATTATCACCTTTTCTGAGCACATTTCTCACAATTTCCATAACCAGACTCATCTGGGTCTTCACTTGGTTGACCTCTTCTCTCAGCATTTCCTGACCTCGGGATAACGCCTGAATGTCCACCATAAAATGCCCCAGTTGGGCCTTCATCTCAGCCACCTCCGCTCAGAGTTGTTCCATATCTGAACCTTGATTGTGGTGATTTGAGTGGTCGGAAGAAGTCATGTCGGCCGTCCTGAAACTGAAACTTGTCAGAATGAGAAACCCGCTCCGGAACACCTGTTATGCAAAAAATGCTCATGATTATGAAGATGCAAAACATGTATGAACATTATCAAGGCGATCTATCCCTTGATTCCAGTTTTAACAATAGAAGAACACTGAATTCCTGATCATATAAAGAGAATAAGCATCCGTTACAACATAAGTCTGAATAAGCATAAACAAAGACCCCGACCAACAAGCCTGGCGGTGATCCCGGAAATACAAAGAAAACAGCAGCAAGGAAACTAAGGCATATCATCAAGAATCAGCCGTGCTAGAATTCCCCATTCGTCATTCTTTTTGCACCAACTCTGCACTTCTTTGAGAAGCTTCTTGGTATTAGGATGCTCTGGTCTCTGAATCAACTCCTGAATTAAAAGATCCCTCCTGTGCAAGATTCCTGTTAAATAACGACTATGTAATTCCCAATCATCTTCTCCAGAAGCTCCACCTGAACTTGGACCTTCGCTTCTGGCTCTTTTCACTTCGGCTTGGATCTTCAGCTGTTCTATATCTGCCATGGTTTCCTTAAGGTTTTCCTCAATTACTCTCCTCTCAAAGATTCCTGCTAAAATCTCCTTATCCTTTTTCCGAAGCTTTGTCTTCAAACCTTCAATCTGCTCCAGATACTTGTCCTTTTTCAACTTGTTGGCAGTAATTGCTGTATTCCGACAGTCATGGAACCTGTGAACTCTTGACATAGCATAAGCCAACTCTTTCTTCTTGGACGAAAGGACCTTGCTAACACTTTTCAACGCTTGAGCCACTTTCTCTCTGGCTGTGGATTCTTTAGACAATTCTTTCTCCTTCTCAGCCAAAAGTTCTGACTTCAACTTGGCAACATAGATAGCTTCACCTTTTTCGTGCTTCAACTGACCAACTTCTCTGCTCAGCTCATGATTCTTCTCTCGGAGTTTCTCCTTCTCAGCCCATAACTTATCATACTTCTCTATATCAACAGTCGTGGGAGCCTCGATCATCAAAGGATACAAAGGTGGTTCCACCGGGAAAGGAAGAAACTCCTCTTCTGCTCTTTTCCTAATCCACTCTTCATAGGGAGGAAAACCCGGTTATTACATTTCCCGAATGAAGTTTTTCCTTTCTTGGTCACCTGCTTCCAAGCATTCACAATCTTCCTTATCATCTCTGGATCCCCAGTACCACTGAAGAATAAGGACTCTCTGATATCTCGTTCTTCAGGTGGACCTCTCAAAGGATAACCAAACTGCCTGATAATAAGGGAAGGATTATAGTTAATTCCACCTTTTCTCCCTAACAAGGGTACATTAGGGAATTCTCCGCACTTGCAAATAATCTCCGTCCCTAGCAAGTCATGGTTGAACCAAACAATGTTGTCAGTAGTCAAGCCCATTAATCTCTTTGACCACTTCAGAGAATCTCTCGTATTAACAAAAGCGCCAGCTTCGGGGAGATGACTCAGAAACCAAGTAGATAAGAGTGGTGCACAACAACTCACAGTTTTTCCACGCCTATTTTCATTCTTGTAGTGGACTGAGTGATACACATCACCTAGCAAGGTAGGTATATGATTCTTTGAAATAAAGATTCTGACAGCATGCATATCCACCAGATCAAGAACATTGGGAAACAGGACAATCCCATAGATGCACATAGCCAGAATAGCTTGGAAAGCAGTCCAATTCTTCTCCTTAACATGTATGCAAGCTTGATCAAACAAGAACTTCAATAAGAAACCCTTAGCTCCTTGTTTCTCCACAATATTACTGCTCAAAGCGGATTCACCAATATGAAGAGCATTGGCTATCTCTTCTATCCCGGGACGCTCTTCCGAAAAGAATACTATGTCATGCCTGATGGGAATTCCTAAAATAAATGAGAACTCTTCCAGTGTTGGAGCCAAAATGTAGTCTGGGAAAGTGAAGCAACGCAAAGACGGATCATAGAACTGAAGAAGTGTATGAATGACATCCTTCTCATACTTGGAGATATTGTAGACAAACTTCAGAAGTCTTCCATACTCTCCACCGAACGTTGTACAAACTCCGGGACCAGCCATACTAATCAGCTTGTGAATCAACGTCAAGGTCGGGTCTGGGAACGAATAAGCAACAGTCTTCTTTCTCTAGACATCCATGTTAAGGCAACCTCAGAAAACTGGAATCAAGAGTAAGATGCAAGCCCTGAAAAATGTCAAACATGTCAGACTGCAAGAAAAATGATATGCACATGCAAACATGGGACCAAGGCATCACTGCTGGATGTGCTGTGCTGCTAACTGATCGAGGACCACAACCCAGAAAACCAGAACTCTAGAATACCGATCCACTGATATAACCAGAAACCCAGATAATCAAACACTGATGAGAAATCTAGAAAACCGGGTAGGTTGAAGGTTTCGGTTTCCTGCAAGCCTGTAAACACCCATCCCATCTCACATAAGGGTTCTAGAAAGGCGAGGATCCTCAATATCACGGGCTCTCAGGTCGAGAAATGATGATACGTTCACCATTTCTGTTTTGGCACCATCATCAATCGAGGAGGCCTCAACTGATTCCCCTAAAAAACAAGGTCATCCTATGCGAGTCCCTCAGCATTGGGTCCTCAGATCGAGAATGTGCAATGGGTTTGCCACAGAATGTGGTCTGCCACTGTCACATCTCGGGAGGAGAGGCGCAACTGAGGTATCGGAGAAATAGTCACCAGAGTCGACTGCTCTCTAGATCAACACCCTAACATGCGCAAGACACACACATCAGAATGCGTCCCAAGATAGCCTCGTCTGGTTGTGAATTTCATGAACACACAAACGTACCAAGCGGGCACGTAGTTCCCACTACTCTCCACTCTAGTCCTAGGGTGTACTCAAGCCTGGGTATTGGGCTTATCTCTCAGAACAACCCAACCTGCCAAACAGAAACCAGCCAGCACAACACAACAATATCCAGTACGACAGTAATAAAATGAAATGCAATGCAATAAAAGCTGTAAAACAGTAATATACAACAAAATAAAGAATAACAATAATAGTAAACATCCAATGGAAAATAAACAAACAAGCGCTAGGATTGACTCGCTAAGGAAACCAGAGATTCTGGGTTCGGTCCCCAGCAGAGTCACCAGCTGTCGCTCCCGGGATTTTCATCCAGGTACAAACCCGAAAGTGGCACCGAAACAGAGTCGCCAGCAATGTATATTTATCCCAAGAGAGGGAAAGGAAACACCGCATAAACCTGAGAGGAAAGGAAAGAGCATGGTCTTGCGACCACGAGAACTGGGTTCGGGAGTCGGTTACGCGCGAGGAAGGTATTAGCACCCCCACGCTTCCATCGTACCCGATGGGATCCACGCTTGCTGCTTCAAACAAAAGGGTGATAGAAAGATACTGGAAAAAGAGAACTGCTGGCTGGAGAACTGGAAAAGGAAAGGAGAGAGAAAGAGACACAAATGTAGGGAAAATAAAAGAAGTGCTCGAATGGGCCCTACCCCACTGCCTACGTATCTCATCGGGAGCATGAGAATCAGAGCGACGTAGTTCCCCTCAACGAGGGTCGCTGTTTGTGTTTTTTAGGGAACGACTGGCGTTCTAGCTCAGGTGTTGCAGCTCGCTGGATCGAGTGCGTTACCGTCTTGCAAGATGTCATACCCCAAATTTTGACCACAAAGATTTCCCATCATTGTGCAAATCATCATCACAATATGGATGTACCTTTATACCTCATCAATCTCCTCAAGGGTTGTTGAGCATTCACTGTAATCAAAATTAGGGTTTCAAGCCCTCTCTGAGCTCTTAGACAAAGGATCAATCAAGGAATGACATGATCTTCAACTTGTCTAACCTCTCAAATATCCTCAGTGGATCAAGAGGACTCCCACTTCAAGGACTAAGCACAAGGCTGCTCCCTTTCAAGTGGATCAAGCTTCAAGATCGACAGTGTCACCAGATTAGGGTTTTGGTCGACCAGGGCCTCCAGGTGGAAATTTTCCTTTGGGAACAAGCCAATGATCCAAAACATAACCTAATGTACTCCATGGAACCTCATGGACCCTGTCATCAAGTCAATTTTGCCTCAAGGGATGCATTCATCAAAAATCAGGAATTAGGGTTTCTTGACCTAATTCACCCCTAAGTTGACTTTTGGGACAAATCATGAACCAAGACCTCAAGACATGATTTGAGGGTCTCTAATATACCATATTGATCCATTTGGAACAATAGATTGATCCAAGAAGCTTGAGCAACAAGTTTCAATTTCATCTGAACCACAGTTAGGGTTTTGCGGGAAAAGTCAACTGTAACTTTGACTTTTGACCAGGACATGCTCCCAAACCCTAGGAAATGATTCAATACACCCTATGACACCCATGGAACATGTCCATCAAGTTTGATTTAGGTCAAGGACAAGATTTCCTGAAGGATTGCACAGTTTGGAATTCATCTGATAAAAAGTCAACTGTGCACAAAAGTCAACTTTGACTTTTTGAGATTTTTCACTAAAATGGATTTTTAACCCTAAAATGATGTTAATGTATGATTTGAATCATCATTCATCAAGAAAAATCAAAGAAAGTGGGATAACTTGTAAAAGGGGTAACCATAAAACTTAGAAAATTTTCTAAGTTATGGAAAAAGTGACACTAATGCACCAACTTTGAAGGACCATAACTCCTAAACCATAAGGCCGTTGTTCCCCATTCAAAGCTTGATTTGTAGATCACATTGCCCTCTACAAAAACTTCATACTGACCTATGTCCAAATTCCTCATGGATTTTGAGTTATGGAGTGATCAAAATCAAGAAAAGTCATTTTGTTCCAACACTTGGTGAAAATTTTACTAAGTCAGAATCTGCCTTACTTTTTTCCAAATGTAGGGGGATTTTTCACTTGGGTTCAAAAGAGATCAAAACCAAACATGTTCAAACAGTTGTTGTATCATGTAAGGGCTTTCCAAAATGGCCAAGAACATCACCAAATTCAACTTGGGCCATGAGATATAACATTGGCAAGTTGCCTTGTTGAAATCTGTTAAGGCAAGGCAGATTTTGCACTTTTGCTTGATTTTCCAAAATTGTGCAAATCCAAACACTCCTATCCACTTGGACACATCTGAGGATTGAATCTAAAGGGGACAAACACTGAGCCAAGCCTCCTAAGTCCTTGGAACAAGAAATAGCATGTTGAACCTAGAATTGCCTAAAATAGGGACAAGACTCCAATTTTGGATTGGAGCATTCAATGGAAGCACCAAGGTGGCATAGACTGAGCCATTCTCAACTGAATTCAGTCAAGACTTATCCAAGACTAAGGGAACCAGCAGCCTGTGCCCTAACCTCTAGTCAATGGCTAGAGGAGACTTGGATTTTTATTTGCCAACATTGGCCAAACCTACTCAGCAGTTGCCATTCACTATTCCTTGCAAAACAAACTTGCTCTACTATAAATAGAGCTCAATTGTGATCAGTTTAAGTACACCAAAGGCCTACAACACTTGCCGTTCTCAAAATCTCTTTCTCTTGGCAAAAATGCCTTTCTTAGCAAGGTAGCTATCGGGTTTTGAGCTAGAGGGCAATTCCACTCAAACCAATCACACACACACACACACCCCTCATATACATCACATATGAGCTGATCAAACACTTAAACAACAACTGGAACACTGATTTCTCAGAATCACCAGTCAATTGCTCAAGGTTTTAACCAAAATGCAGTTGAGATGCCATGAAGTGATCCGACCAATTTCAATCAAGTCCAAGCATTCAAACACACTCCATAGGGTGTAGGGAAGCTGTTCAGATCATCACCACTCATCTGTAACACCTCCAAATAAAAAATCACACTGCACTTGCTGTCACGGCCTAGAGGTAAGCATAAACTTTGTCATCTCTCAATCTATGCATATTTCCTCGCACAATAATTTTGCCAAATGTTCATAATCATGCATGGAATGTTTCCCCTCAATTGATTGCATTGTTTGAATCGTGTATCAAAAATCCCAGCCTTCATGCAGAATCTAGGGTTCTTGAGGATTTTTCGTGATTTCTTGTTATATGTTTAATTTAAATGAAATTAAATGCCATAGACATGATCGTGAGGTTGAAACGAGTTGATTGATATGTGGATTGCATGATATGATTAAGTATTCAGTGAGATTGGATAGAAAATGCAAATCTGGGCAAACTGAAAAACGCGCGTGTTCTTGCCTTTGTTCTTGGTGCCATTTTCCAACATTTGAATATTTGAATTTTGTGATTTTATTTAATTGATTCAAAAATTAATTTCTCTCTGAGTTCTAATGATTTTGAGTTGATTCTTTTTTTAATAATTCACAAAAATGTTAAAATATTTTATTTTACCAAAAAATCCCAAAAATATTATTTATTTCATATAATTGATATTTTTGCAAAGAATTAATGTTTTATTTGTTTTTAACATTTAAAATATTTTTTCCTCTTGATTTTGTAAATTTTAATGACTTCTAATTATTTTGTAGGTAAATACTTGATTTTTGAAGCATTAATCCAAAGTCATAATTTGTTTCCCACATGTTAAACAATTTTTGATCATTTTAATTGGATTTTTATCCAATTACAATACATTTTGGAAATAAATTAGGGCTTTTGATTAATTCAACCCTCACAAATCATTTTCAAACACTTGGGCCTCTTGAGAGAGTGTAAGACCCACCCCCTTGTACAAAAAAGCTTTTTGGGCCTCACCTATTGTATAAGTCTCTCTATACAAGTAAACGGTACGACCGTCGTCCGTTTAAAACATCTGGGTCTACCCCCGAGTAGTAAGACCCATTTCTTTTCTTAAAACTCATTTGGGCCTCTATTAGAGTGTAAGACCCAATCCCCCTTTTAACCAAAATAATTTTGGGCCTCACTTATTGTATAAGTCCCTTTGCGTTAAAAATCTCGGCGCGATCGCCGTTTTTAAACTGAAAATCATCTGGGCCTACCCTCGTGTTATAAGCCCCACTCTTTTTCTTTAAAACTTTTTGGGCCTCTTGAGAGAGTGTAAGACCCATCCCTTTGTACAGAAAACATTTTTTGGGCCATAGTCACTTGTATAAGTCCCTCTGTACAAATTCAACAGTAAAACCCTGGGCCTCTCCTTGAGCTGTAAGCCCCAATCTTTCTTTTTCAAAGCACTTTCTCCTTTGATTTTGAATATACTGTTGTTTTCAATCTTTCTTTGTTGAATAACTAACCAAACAGCATGGAAGCTCTACAACCGAGTAAGTGTTTATACGCTTTCATTTACTGCTTTCCTATACATATAACTGTATTGTGGGGCTGTTTCGCTGTAAGTCTCCTTTCATAAACTCATATCAACTGTGTAATAATAGTATAGATATTTAGAGTTTCCCCGGAAACTACGTCTAGCACTAGGTAAAGCCGTTTCGTTTATTCGTAGAAATAGACAGCTAGATCCCCAATAGGACCACCAGATATAGTCTTCTCTTCGGCTGTCCTCATTAGGAATTGTTAAGAAACTCTACTCCCAAAGATGAATGTATTCTCCGTGAATGGCATCTTTGAGTTTCTTCCAAATTCTCGAACTTTCCTGACTTGATCTATTCCTTGTGAATAGATTGCCTTGAATTTCTCGGGGTTTGGGGACCCACGGGCTTCTTAAAAGCATCGGCCTCCTCTTGGGCATTGTACAAGGACCCTCAGGCTTCCTCAAAGCATCCCCGCCTCCTCTTGGGCTTAGTACAAGGACCCGTCGGCTTCTTAGAAGTATTCACAGCCTCCTCTTAGGCTTCATATAATGATCTCTTCCTCCGGGAATGATAGCCTCCTCTTGGGCTTCATACAAGGACCTCTCGGCTTATGAAAAGTTTCCAGCCTCCTCTTGGGCTTCGTACAAATTGTCCCGACGACCTCCTCGAGGTATAGGAACAGAAATGAGTCATCTTAATAAAACAGTCTTTCCAAGAGTCCACTACTGTTTCTCAAAACATAGTACAAAAGATAAAACTCTAGACTTGGACAATCTAATTTCCTTGAGTCTCAAAGACATTCTCAAGTCCCTTTCAAAAATAGGAAGAAACCCGTAGACTCAG
This sequence comes from Lathyrus tuberosus, assembly GCA_022829125.1. NCBI lineage: Eukaryota > Viridiplantae > Streptophyta > Magnoliopsida > Fabales > Fabaceae > Lathyrus > Lathyrus tuberosus. Next base: position 233,944 of record JALAZF010000574.1, on the reverse strand, counting down.
ACAGTCTCAATACCCTTTGGATTTCCCATTTCCTTAAAGAACAGGAAACAATCCCGATCCTCAGATCAAATCCATGAGTACAGTGTTACTTATATAAGAACTGATTTTCTCTTAATCAGTATACTGGACCTGTCACTTAACTGAGATAGCAAACCTTTCAGACTCCATCTCGGGCTTCGTACGAGATACAAAAGACTCCCTCGTTGAGTCAAACCCTTTAGCCTCTCTCTCGGGCTTTGTACGAGACACACAAAAGACTCCCTCATTGAGTCAAACAAATCTTCAGCCTCCTTCTCGGGCTTTGTACGAGATACAAAAAAGGTTCTTATTGAGCCAAACAAAACTTTTAGCCTCCATCTCGGGCTTCGTACGAGATACAAAAACACTCTCTTGTTGAGTATAAAAAACCCTCTTGTTGGGCCAATAGCCTCCTCTTAGGCTTTGTATAAGAAAACCACTGGTTGATCCAATTAACCTTTTAGCATCAAAGCTGTGCCTCGTTCACAGTACACAAACATCAACAACTCCTTCCCTTCATCTATTCGCTGTAAGTGGCAAGCCTCTGGATCATCTATATCCACGCCACTGTCCCTCCTTTAGCATGAGAAATTCCTAATGAAAGATGGCATTGCTCTACACTGAGTTAAAGTCTTCTCCTTCAGGTTGGAACTCCCCTATAAAGGAAATTATGGCATTGCCGGATTAACATATCCCGGTTAAAGTAATTCTCCTTTATAAACAGTTGTGACAAACAGACCCTCTTTAGAGATGACAATTTCTCTCTAAAGACAATCACCCTTTTAGCTTCACATCTTGGGCTTTGAACAAGATACAGACAAACCACCTTTAGCTTCATATCTTGGGCTTTGAACAAGATACAAACAACCTTTCGCTTCACGTCTTGGGCTTTGAACAAGACACCAAAACACCCATTTCCTCCCATAGAATAGGAGGAACTACGAACGCTCTGATTTCCCTGTTTCGGTAAACGGGAATACGTAGGCATAAGATTGAAAGAAAAATCTTAGCGAGCACACTAAACAAAAATCCTAAATCCCATATCAATTGAAAACACCAGTCCTAAACTTCCTGCCCATAGAATAAAACCGTCATTCTGTCAAAATAACACAAGAGAGGCCCCACTACCACATAGCATTCGTAACCTAACAGACCGCTGTTTAAACTCGGCATGCAAGCAGGGTTAATTGGAGACATCTATTTCCCTTCCTTCATCAGCTTTAATAGGATAAAAAATGAATCGACCTGTAGTAACCCCAAGAGAGCGACAGTGCTTAAGAACCACGTCCAAAATCGCTCGCTACAGAAAAAATGGCACCCACCGTGGGGCTTTTTTTCTCTCTTTTCTTTCTTTTCTTTCTTCTTTCCTTGTGTGGAGACCACAAAATGGTGACTCCGCCGGGGAGCCATTTTCTGTCAGGAACGTAGGATTCATAGCTTTAAAGTCTAGGACATTAGGACAAATATATATACTGCTTTTCCTAATTGATATATGTGTTTATTTTTCTGCTAATGGGAATGCGTGTGATGCCGCATGTAGAAAGATTGAGTATACACCTAGGAAAACCCCTTTAGTGGCGCAGAGGCTATCGGAAATAGTTGTCATGCGATGCCACCCTCTTCTGAGGACTCTTCAAAAAACATCACCTAGCACGGTTCCCGGCCCGCTGGTGTTTTCTTGACAAGAGTTGATGATGAAGAGAGACAGGTATAAAAGTCACTAGTAAACCTTTGGGATGGGTAGAGCCTTGACTCCATGACAACGACCCTTTGACCCCATGTTTTTCTATGTTTTTGTGTGCTGCATTCATGGATTCATTTAAAAAACATTAAAATAAAGAAAATTTTCTCCTCTCGTCTCTCTGTTTTTTCAAATTAAACTAAGACTGTGATTGCAAATATCAGAGAAAAGGATTACGCTAATGGATTTCGGTAGAAGGAGAACTCATAAGTATACCTTCAAGGCTCCAAAACTAGAGGATTTGAGAGGTTTGGCGAGAATGATCACAAACCAGGAGGCCTTCAGAGCCAAGTACGGAGGTCTGCTACCTCTGTTAAGAATCCATGTGATTGAGGGAATCATGGATGCACTCGTTCAGTTTTACGATCTGGTTTATCACTGTTTCACATTCCCGGATTACCAGCTAGCACCAACACTGGAGGAGTATTCTCACCTGATCGATCTACACATTACTGATCAAGCTCCATTTTCTGGACTGGAAGAAATTCCAAAGGATCAGACCATTGAAAGAGCAATTCATCTGGATGAGTCAGAAGTCAAGACTCATATGACTACCAAGGGTGGCATCCAAGGTTTGCCAGCCCAGTTCTTAACAAAGAAAGCTCTGTACTTTTCTAGTATAGGGAACGGAACTGCTTTTGAAAGCATCTTTGTTTTACTCACCTACGGATTATTTTTATTGCCCAACATTAATAACTTCGTCGATATCAACGCCATTAAGGTTTTTCTCATTGGAAACCCTGTACCGACTTTGCTCGCGGATGCGTATCATTCTGTACACTTAGGGAATTTGTACAGCGGAGGGGAGATCACATGTTGTGTACCTTTTCTTTACAAATGGTTTATCTCCCATTTGCCTAAGTCTGCTGCTTTTTGGGATCATAAGAGTGCCTTACGCTGGTCGCAGAAAATCATGTCTCTCACCAACTCTGACATTGATTGGTGTAATAGGATTTATGATGGAATAAGGATCATTAACCGTTGTGGAAACTTCCCCAACGTACCCCTTATAGGAACTAAAGGAGGAATCAACTATCATCTGATATTGGTTCGTCGTCAATTTGGATACCCGATGAGGCATGTTCCGCGCAATGCTCATCTGGAAGGTCTTTTCTTCAAGGAAGGAGAAAACGACAGAGCACTAAAGATGGAAATAGTGCACGCTTGGAAACATGTCCATAAGAAAGGACGGGAGTCTCTAGGAAAACTGGACTGTGTCTCGGTGGAGCCTTATCTCCACTGGGTACAAACTAGAGCTCTCAAGCTAAAAATGCCGTATCCTCGTTACGGAATTCTTCCGCCGAGGGAATCTGTCATGTACTTCATGACTGAAACGGAAAAGCTCCAGGTTACTCTCAACAAAGTTCAACGGGAGAGGAGGTCTTGGAAGAACAAGTACCGCACCTTCAATGTGGAGTGTATCCAAATACAATAACTACTGAAAGAGAAAGATGCTTTGATTGAGATCTTAGAGCAACATGCTGTGGATAATCAGGATGACCAAAGGAATTTGCTCGCTCCTTTCACCTGGCAAAGGAATGACAATCCGACAACGGCCCAAGAGCCCCGGTCAAAGAAAAGGAAGTACCAGAATCAGCACCCGAGTTCTCTCGGGACCCATTAGCTTAGGTTTCTGTTTCTGCACCTTGTAATCTACTGTATTTCCATTTCTCTAATCCTTTGAATTTCAATAAAAAGGGGTTTCCCCACAGTTTGATATTTGCAATCTAATTGTCGAAGTTTATTTTGTTTAAACTAAAAAACAATTAATATAATCATTGCATTTGTCATTCTCACATCACGTATTCTTCTTACCTACGAATCTCACGTTTGTGTCTCGATTCTAGAGTCAAACTGTCTCATTCGTACAATACTCGGGCCAATGGTCAGAAAAAGATGGATGATCTCGAGGAAGAGAACAGAGAGTTGAAAGAAGAGATCGATGCTCTGAGAGAGGATATGAGAAAGCTTCGTAACGACATGCAAGCCATGGCAGAAGCTCAGCTACAAAGAACTGTGATCTCAGAGATCACCTCAGCGCCCATAGTGGAGAAGTATGATCCTAGGTATCAAATGCCGAAAGATCGCCCCTGGGGCATGCCTGCTAACTATATCCCGGAAGGATATGTTCCGCCGATCGCTGAAGATCAGGGAATCACAACAGATGCCGCTGGTCCTGAAGGTTACAGACTTCGGGAAAGCGAAGATGCCAGAGGCATATTAAAGACTCCTGAAGGTTACAAACTTCGGGAAATGCCAAGATTCACTGCCGTAGTTACGGTACCACCCCCTGTGGTGCACACTGTCCCGGAAGGACAGATTCCACAGATACCTTATGGTAAAAAGGAAACTATGTTCGACCGAATGGATGAATTCCAGGAACAGTTCTTGGAAATGCAAAAGGAATTGCAAGCCATTCGCGGTCAGGATTTATTTGGAAAGGACGCCGCAGACCTTTGTGTGGACCCCAATGTGAAAGTTTCGCACAAATTCCAAGTGCCCGACTTTGAAAAATACAAGGGTAACTCTTGCCCTCAGAGTCATTTGGTGATGTACGCTCGACGAATGTTAGATCAGACAGAGAATCAAGACCTACTGATTCACTACTTTCAGGATAGTTTAACCGGTGCCGCCTTAAAATGGTACATGGGGTTAAGCCGTGCCACGATCGGCACATTCAGAGATCTTGGCACTGCCTTTGTCCAGCAGTACAAATACAATTTGGACATGGCACCCGACAGAGATCAACTCAAATCAATGTCACAAAAGGACAAGGAAACCTTTAAGGAGTACGCTCAGAGATGGCGTGAAATTGCCGCTCAAATTTGTCCACCTCTTGAGGAAAAAGAGATGACAAAGATCTTCTTAAAGAACTTAAGCTCATTTTATTATGACAGAATGGTCACCAGTGCGCCCAGTGATTTCACCGAGATGGTGGGCATGGGAGTTCGTCTTGAGGAACCCGTCCGAGAAGGACGTTTGGCAAAAGATGCTGGACCATCAAGCAGTACAAAACGATACGGTAGTGCTCTCCCTAAGAAAAAAGAGCAGGATATTGGGAATATCTCTCTCGGGAAGAAAAGGCGACGTTATCAACCAGTAGCAGCGGTAACTCCTGCTATTAACCCCGTGCCTATTCCTACGTATCAACCTCAGGTTGAGCAGAGCCAACCTAATCAGTAAAGGACACAACAGCCTCTTCAGCAGGCTCGTCCTCCATATAACAACAACCGTACAATGCGGTCACAAGGATTTGATCCAATACCCGTATCGTACGCAGAACTATTTCCGTTACTACTGGCTAAGGGGCACATCCAGACTAAGTCTCCTCTTACAGTACCGGAAAATCTGCCTTTTTGGTTTAAGGTGGATCAGACATGCCCTTATCATCAAGGAGGATCGGGGCATAACATAGAGAATTGTCTCAATTTCAAATCCGACGTGCAAAAGCTTGTTAGGAGCGGGCTCTTATCTTTCAAAGATACGAATCCTAATGTTCTCACGAACCCGCTGCCTCAACACGAGAAAGCTACGGTCAACCTGATTGAGAAAGAATCTAACAATGTCTATCAAATTCACGATGTACTCTTGTTGAGGACCAATCTGGTCAAGATGCATTGTAGACAGAGTAGATATGGCCATGTGCCACCTCATAATTATCACCAGTGTGATATCTGCTCTAAAAGAAATCAAGGATGTTCGGTAGTGCAATCAGCCCTATAGGAACAGATGGATCTCGGATGGATCCAAGAGCACCGAGTTCGTGAAGTTAATATGGTCTATACGAATTCTAATGTCATTCAAAACCACGACATCCGTACAATGAATGTCAACCTGGTGGCAATGCACTCAAGGCAAAGCCAGTACCATAATCTGCCGCGGCACGATTACAGTTCCTGTCTGACTTGCTCGGTAAACAAACAGGGATGCTCTTTCATATAAGAGGCCCTCCAGCGTCAGATGGATCTTGGATAGATCCAAGACTACCATGATAGGAACCCTTATCAGATCAACATGGTTCAAATTTTTGATATTCGCGTAATGAATACCAACCTGGTAGAGTTACATGCTGAGCAGGTCCGACTCGGATTCCTAATATCACATAATTACCAAAGCTGTAAAGCGGGTTGCGAAAATGATCGAGGTTGTACCCTTGTCCAGGAGGCACTTCAACACTTGTTAAATCACTGGTGGATGTCAATCTATATGGATGAAGATACTCAGCAAATTAGTATCAATAACAGGAATCCTACTCGGCGTCAGAGTCAGGATGTCCGATCTGTGGAGACTAACCTAGTGAGGTTACATTGTATTCAAAGTGGGCGTGGCCAGGTGCCACCACACAATTATGACCGTTGTAGAGTCTGTTCAGAAAGTAACCAAGGGTGCTACCTTGTGAGAGCAGCTCTTCAGGGTCAGGTGGATCGTGGAGAGATTCATCCGTATCTGAGTTCCGGACCTATCAACTGGACGCCGAATTATCTCACCGATCGAACTGAGGACGTTGTCGTAATCTCTAATCATCAGAGAACTAAAGATGTTTGTGCCATCATCCCTCTGCTTGACGAATCAAGAATTCCCAACTGGGAACGGATCGAGATTACGTACGATGGTCAGAAAAACCAGAAGGTTCCCATAGTCATCTATCTACCGGGACCACTACCGTATGAATAAGCTAAGGCGATCCCTTACAAATACGATGCAACAATAATCGAGAATGGAAAGGAAATTCCATTACCCTCCGCCGTAAATATTTTAGACATCAGTCGTGTAACACGGAGCAGTCGAATCTTCAACCGAGGAGTTGGAGAACCTAACAAAGAAAAGGAACCTCAGGCAGAAGTTCCTAATTCACCAGTCAGTCAATCCAGTAATCCCCACCTTTCAAAGAACAAAGATGAGATGCTGAAGCTCATCCAAAGGAGTGAATATACACATTGTTGATCAACTGTTACAGACTCCTTCAAAGATCTCAGTGCTATCACTTTTACTCAGCTCAGAAGCCCACAGGGAGGCTCTACAGAAAGTCTTGGAGCAAGCCTTTATGGAACAGGATGTAACCATCAGACAGTTTGATAGCATTGTCTCTAACATCACTTCCTGCAATAACTTGGGATTTAGTGATGAGGAATTACCTGAAGAGGGTCGCCGTCATAACATGGCACTCAATATCACAGTCAACTGCCAGGACGATGCTTTAGCCAGCGTACTGGTAGACACAGGGTCAGCCCTGAATGTTATGCCGAAGTCCACTTTGATGCAATTATCATTCAAAGGCCCTCCGATGAGAATCAGCGAGGTCATCGTCAAAGCGTTCGACGGATCCAGAAAAGTGGTTATCGGCGAAGTTGATCTTCCCATAACTATCGGTCCTCACACTTTCCAAGTCACTTTCCAGGTTATGGACATCCGGGCAACGTACAGTTGTTTATTAGAAAGACCTTGGATACATCAGGCTGGAGCGGTCACTTCGACTTTCCACCAAAAGCTAAAGTTCGTCAAGGGCGATCAACTCATCACGGTTTGTGGAGAACAAGCCTTGCTCGTGAGTAACTTATCATCATCTACTTGTGTAGAACCCGAGGAGGTTATTGGGACGCAATTCCAAGCACTGTCGGTGAGCAAGGACAATCAATCCGAAGAGGGAACCTCGATTTCCTCATACAAAGATGCTATTAAAGCGGTCGAGAGTACCGATACCACAGGATGGGGACAGCTTGTCATTCCTATTGACAATAAAACAAAGAAGGGTCTTGGTTTTTCTGCAACCTGCACCCAGACTGCTGCTAACGATGAAAGTCTTCATCCCATTCAGAACTTCTTCCATAGTGGAGGCTTCCTCCAACCAGTGACTCAAGTAATCCATGCTATCAATGAAGAGGATCCCTTTGACACAGATGAGGAATGGAAGTCCTATCTTAACGAGGACGGTTATATGTCTCAGGACGAAACACAAACTCCATTTTGCTATTCCGTACAGAGTCCGAGATTTATACCCAGGTCAGACGTCGAAATGATATATGGAGATTGTGATCCAGAAGGATGCCGTGCTCCACCAAATTCATTAGAGGAAGACACTCTAATGAAAGATAACTTTGACCACAACTACTATGGCTCGATGGATGGTCTGCCAATGTGGCAACCTTACCCATGAGACTTGGGGCCAGAAAGTCAGCCGAGTAATGACACTCAGCTGAGCATCATTGAACAGAATACATGTGTCCCCACCATGTCATGGGATCAACACTCAGGTCATTCAGAAACTACTCAACATGACGATGAATTCGCAACGTTTGCAGGACTGGAATTCATCAACTATGCTTTTCCCGAGGTCAACGTCATCGAGAGGGATGACTCCTCCAGTTCTAAAGAAGTGTGGGACACCTTGGGGCAACCAAGTGGAAAATACGACTATATGGTCAAGTACACTGCTCCTGAAAGCTCTCGTTTCAGGCTAGAAGATATCCAGCCAACTGGATGGGGAGATACAGCTGAGAGCACAAATACTCTGCAAAATGCAACCGAGGAATCCTCCTACGACAACGCTGCCTAGGAGACAGATTCCAATGATCCCGCTCCACCAGAAATCAGTGTTATTTCTGAAGATAAATCAAGGAAGGTTCCAGACTTTGTGATTCACCGAGGAGTTCGCCGCCAGTGGGTTGCCGTCGAGGTTCCGAAGGTCGTTCATCAGTCAAAGTAATTGCCATCTTTAACCTTTCACCCTGCCCAGGTGAAACGCATGTTCTGATAGGGCTCGCTTTCTGTAAATTTCCCTCTTCGCTTTGTCCAAAGCGACAGAGTTTTGTTTTATAGGGCTGTAGTTTCAAGAATCGACTTGTTCATTAATAAAATAACGTCGTTCTGTAATTTCCGCATTAATTGTTGTTTTCTCTTTTTGCTTTTCTTAGAAAATGGTAATCCTAAAAAACAATTCAAAAATAATAAAAACGAGCAGTAAAAGAAAAATACACTGCAGACACTCTTGCATTTTCTCTATCTCTTCTAAACATAAATCATCACGTCATGCAGATTGCTTATTTTACACCCCGTTGAAACATACGATCCAATGCCTTCTCCCAACTTTGAGTTCCCGGTATTTGAGGCCGAAGAAGAAGTTGACGACGAAATTCCAGAAGAGATATCCCGATTACTCAGACAGGAGGAAAGGTCTATCGAACCTCATAAAGAGCCATTGGAAACGGTAAACTTAGGTTCAGAAAAGGAGAGAAAAGAAATCAAGATTGGGGCACTACTCAGTCCAGCTGCTAAAGAGGGTTTGATAAAGCTTCTCAAAGAATTCCCCGATGTATTCGCTTGGTCCTATCAGGATATGCCAGGGTTGGATACCAGCATCGTGGAGCATCACTTACCGTTGAGGTCGGAATGTCCGCCAGTAAAACAAAGGTTGAGACGGATTCACCTGGGCATGGCCATCAAAATCAAAGAGGAGGTACGAAAACAGATTGACACAGGTTTCCTTGCTACGTCTGAATATCCTCAATGGTTAGCCAACATCGTACCTGTTCCCAAAAAGGACGGAAAGGTCAGAATGTGTGTCGATTACAGGGATCTGAACAAGGCAATTCCAAAGGACGACTTTCCTTTACCACACATTGACATGCTGGTTGACAGTACAACAAAGTTCAAAGTTTTTTCCTTCATGGATGGATTCTCGGGCTATAATCAAATAAAAATGGCGCCGAAAGACATGGATAAAACTTCGTTCATTACCCCATGGGGTACCTTTTGTTACAAGGTAATGCCGTTCGGTTTGAAGAATGCCGGGGCAACCTATCAAAGGGCCATGACTACTCTGTTTCATTACATGATACACAAAGAAATCGAGGTATATGTCGATGATATGATTGCCAAATCTAAAACAGAGGAGGAGCATGTGACCCATCTGTCAAAACTATTCGAGCGGTTGAGAAAGTACAAACTCTGCTTGAATCCCAACAAGTGCACCTTCAGTGTCCGTTCAGGGAAACTCTTAGGATTCATCGTCAGCCAGAAAGGAATTGAGGTTGATCCTGACAAGGTCAAGGCCATTCAAGAAATGCCTTCTCCGAAAACTGAAAAACAAGTCAGAGGATTCTTGGGACGTTTGAACTACATCTCCAGATTCATATTCCTCATGACCGCCACGTGTGCGCCGATTTTCAGATTACTGAAAAAGAACCAAGACTGCGTTTGGACAGAAGACTGCCAAACTGCCTCCGACAGTATCAAGGAATATCTGTTGAATCCGCCGATTCTATCACCTCTAGTGGAAGGAAGACCACTGATTATCTACCTCACAGTCCTAGAGGACTCAATGGGATGTGTACTTGGCCAACAAGACGAAACCAAAAGGAAAGAGTCTGCCATTTACTATCTGAGCAAGAAGTTCACCGACTGCGAGACTCGGTACACGATGCTTGAGAAAACTTGTTGTGCTTTGGGTTGGGAAGCCAAACGTCTTCGCCCATACATGATTCGTCATACTACTTGGTTGGTCTCCGAGATGGATCCAATAAAGTACGTCTTTGAAAAGCCTGCTCACACGGGAAGGATTGCCCGTTGGCAGATGTTGTTATCAGAATATGACATAGAGTACCACGCTCAAAAAGCCGTTAAGGGGAGTATTTTAGCCGATCATTTGACTCATCAACCGATTGACGATCAGGAATTAATTGGGTTTGACTTCCCAGACGAAGATGTCATGTATCTAAAAATGAAAGATTACGATGAACCGCTACCCAGTGAAGGGCCAGAACCAGGTTCCCAGTGGGCACTAATCTTTGACGGAGCGGTTAATCATTACGGAAATGGAATTGGAGCAATCATTGTTACCCCTCAGGGTACCCACATTCCTTTCACTGCCAGACTGCCGTTCAAATTTACGAACAACGAGGCCGAATACGAAGCTTGTATTATGGGTCTCGAAGAAGCGATTGATTTAAGGATCAAGAATTTGGACGTATACGGCGACTCAACCTTGGTTATCAATCAGATCACAGGATATTGGAACACATACCAATCAGGATTGATTCCTTACAAAGACTATGCAAGAAGGTTGTTGCCTTTCTTCGACAGAGTTAAGTTTCATCACATCCCTCGTGGTGAGAATCACATGGCTGATGCATTAGCCACTCTCTCCTCCATGATTAACGTAGGTCGATGGAATGACCTACCTAAGATTGACGTAATGTGCCTTAAACGGCCCGCCTACATCTTCGCGATTGAAGCAGTCATAGATGACAAACCTTGGTATCACGATATCAAATGCTTCTTTCAGAAACAAGAGTATCCTCCTGGGGCATCCAGGAAAGACAGAAAGACCCTCAGAAGGCTAGCAAGCAGCTTCTTCCTGAGCGGCGATACTCTCTATAAGAGAAACTTTGACATGGTCTTGCTCCGATGCGTCGACAGACCAGAAGCAGACATGCTGATAAAAGAAATTCATAAAGGATCCTTTGGCACTCATGCCAACGGACATACAATGGCGAGGAAAATTCTAAGAGCAGGGCACTACTGGTTAACCATGGAATCCGACTGCTACAAGTACATGAGAAGGTGTCACAAGTGTCAGATATACTCCGACAAAACCCGTACCGCCAACGCATCTCAAAGTTCTCTCTTCCCCATGGCCTTTTTCCATATGGGGAATAGACATAATTGGCTTCATTGAACCTAAGGCTTCAAACGGATATCGGTTCATTCTAGTAGCCATTAATTACTGTTAATTCTTATAGTTGACTAGAATTTTGGTAAAACAATGTTGATGTCATGGTTGATGTTTCAACATGAGTTTTTAACAGCCTTGTTATGTTGAGTTAACATTCTGGTTATGTTAAGTTTTTAAGGGCTGCAGTTTTGTGCTGATGTCAAACTCAATGTCATAACATCAGATGACAGAACATCAGAAAACCATCTGTGTGGTTTGTGGATTGCAGAATGTTATAGTGATGATGAGTGATGTCACATGCGATGTCTTGACATCACTATACCAGAACATCAGTCTGCTGTGTTTTTAGGACTGCGCGTGTTTCTGTTATTGGAGAGATATTCTACTGAAGAGAGTGAGAGATTGTAGGCGAATATCTTGGTAAAGATATATTCTGGTGCAATCATAAGTGGAGCAGATCTTGTTGCTATTTTTAGGGCTGAAAGATTTGAAGATAAAATCTGTTTTTAAATTCAAATCAAATCAGATATTTGGAGAAGATCTTGCAGCTGAATAGTGAAGATTTAAAAGATACATAATATCCTGGAAATATTATGTGGAGCTGAATTTAATGCATAAAGATATGGAGAATATTTAGAGTTAATGATTGAAGATTTAATTGAAGATTTGATTGAGGATTTAATTGAAGATCTATTTAGTAGCAGAATCTTTTGGAGATTTGGAACAGAAGATTTGATATGATTTGAAGGCCCAAATCCAGCTGGGAAATAGGTTATAAATAGAAGCATTGTAACCTAGTTTTAGTAAGCCAGCCATCATGTAGATTATAAGGGCTGTGTTGGTTGATGAACCACCTGGTTTGTGGGATGGTCATCGTGTTTATCTCGAAGCCTGTAGGTAAGAGATGTATTGTTCTTGGAGGAAGTTATTAAGCAACTCTAAGTATTGTTCTTAGTCATGAGGGTCATGTCTAGGTATTGTCATGGAAGTGTGTCTTCCAAGGTTATGTGTGTGAATGAATACGTTTAGGAAATCAAGTTGTTGATTCAACGGTGTAGTTGACTGCTAGATATCATCGAGATGATTGGAAGTGAGATGGAGTCTCTTACCTAGGGAGGACTTAGGTAGAAGGGTCATTGGGTAGGGATTAAATTAGGTAGATTGTCAACTGGTCTGTTGAGTCAGTAATTTGATAATACTAATAGTGGACTTCCTTCCTGGCTTGGTATGCCCCCAGATGTAGGTTGGTTGAACCGAACTGGGTGAACAATTGATTGTGTTCATTTTCTGTTTTTATTGTCTTGTTCATGCAACAGAGTTTGATGTTGTGACATTGCACCTTAACATCACACATCTGTACCAGAATTTCAATTGGTATCAGAGCAGGCATCCTGTCTGTTTCTGGATGAGATCTAGGGAAGATACTTTCTGGTTCATGGGCAAGGTAGGTGGTATCTACTGAAAAGGTGTTTGAACATGGAGAAGTTCATATTGTTGTTTGAATGGTCCCTTGAAGTGGAGGATGGACTATTCAGGACAGAGTATGTATTGGACCTGTCTGTTGATCTCAGGAGAACTGCTGTTATGAGTTTGATTTGTTGGCACTTGGTTTAAGGTGATGGTATGCAAGGATTATTGAGTAGTGCCTGAAGGTTGTTGAGGAGTTGTTGTGTGTTCCGCTGCATGGTATCTGATGTAACCCTGATTGGTTCTTGTATCTCTGGTGGTGAGATTCTAGGAAGGTATGCTCTTGGAAATACATTAGGGTTTGGTCTCCTCAGCAGGATATTCTATGATGTTGCAGTTTGCATGGGGATTATCTCTTATCTGTGTTTTGGGAAAGAAGTGATCAAAAGGTGAATAGGGTGGAGACAAAGCAAAAGAGTATCACTGTCAAATCTTTCATGCGGGAGTGAAGATCTTGATCAGTCATCTCTTAAGCTTATTGGTGGAAGTTGAGCTTAATATGTCAATTTGGATGTCTCGACATCGTGCTTCACATTAGCAGTTTATAGTAAATGCTAAGTCAAGACCTATTAGAATGTAGCTACTTAGAAGGATCACGGAAGCTGTGAAGTTGAACAATTGTTGAGATACTTTTCAGTAGGAGCTGGTTGAAGTGAAGGGAAAAGGCATCCAAGAGTTGGTGTGCAGTAGCAGGGTAATTCAGCCAGTGGTCAATTGGTGTTTGCTTGAGCTCTTTCTGTTTCGTGCCTTAAAGGATTCAAAGTAGCAGACTGTCTATGGTATGTTTCTGCAGAAGGATGGCAGTTATTACTCTTTGGTTAGAAGGTCTGAACCTTGTGCTTATTAGAAGAAGCCTCTGGAAGAGTGTGTTATGCAAGTTACTACAGTTTTGTTGGTCTAATCTTGAAAGATGCTGATATGCTCTCTTATGTTCCCTGCAAGAGTTATGTATGATTAGGAGTTGTGATTAAGACTAATGTCAGAACTGAGTTTGGAACATCAAGTCAGTTCTTTGCTCAGGGTGGAGTGAAAGATCAAGACACTGACCTAATCTGGAAGGCTTTGTGGTATAAGTGGTTTTCGTGGTGGTTTGGATCAGCAGATGGCGGTTGTGTGAAAAGGTTACCTCGACAGGAGTTGAGTATTTATCTGCTTTTGAGGATGTGCTGTCAACTAATGACAAAATACATTGACGGGAGACTATGTATATGTCTGATGTAAAAGTGCAAGTCTGTTGAAGTGTTGAGAATATACTTTTCTCTGTATGGCTCTTTATTAGTGTTGTTGAAGACTTCATAATCTTGAGGGTTTCAGCTTGGATCAGTTTATCTAAGTGGTTTGGAGCATGGTGTTTGCTCTGGTTGTGAAGGTCGAGGATAAGTGGCAGTTATCTCTGGCTTTCTACTGACGACTCTACAAAGGGAAGTGACTTTCTTTAGTATTGCTATGGGGTAGTCTTGGACTACTTATTTTCTGAAGATTCAGATGTGGTAGGTTTGAAGTCTTTGGAGTTTCTAAGCAAGATGGAGGTTGTCTACTCAAACTTGATTGTTGAATCAAGTCTATGAGAGCATGGAAATCTGTTTCTGCAAAGGGATGAGGTTCTTTTGAGTGGCAGAAGGAAGAGCTGAATTCAACAGTTGGATGTCATAACGTTCTGACATCTAGCTTAACATCAGAAGTCTCAACTGGTGATGTGGCACATCAGCTAATATAGAAGTGATCTACTGTAATGGAAGTTATGGATGCTTCATAAAGGTCTGTCTCATACAGTCTGCGGGAGCTGTGGTTTGAGAAGATATTACTGACTTAGAGATTCTAAGTGTAAGCAAGAGGAACATGTGATTTGAAGATCAATTTCAGTGGGTAGATCAGGATATCTTTGTGAGAGTTTTGACAAACGTGAAGAAGACAATTTATGGCAGTTGGCTTTTTCATATGAGGATTCATGAATGAGGTGATCAAACTGTGGCATTTGGTTGATCTCAGAAGTGGATTCGAAGAATCAAGATAATCAGAGTGTGGCAGCTGGTTATTATTGAGGATTGTCTTGGAACAAGTTACTCTTGGGTAGAAGGGTGATAAGTTGAAGACTTAAGGAGATTATTCTTCTTGAAGGTGGATGAGAGTTTAAGTCTCTAGGTCTTTGGATTACTATGCAATAGTAAGTCCAGTTGGTGGAGCATATCAAGAATCATGGTGATGATGTCTTGGTGTGTGGGAGATGTTCTAACTTGGTGTTGGGACATTATCTGGGTTGGATATCCTTGGTGAAGGATGTTTATGCTCTGGTTCAGGAGCTTGGTGCCTACATTATGCCTAAGGAGCGTCTACATAGTCATACGGGAGAATGATGAAGTAGAATGGAGAATGTAGAGAAGACTGTAGTAGATCAGGTATTGATTGATTGGAAGCCTGATGAGAATGGTCATATTTAGGAGATGATTGCTCCAGCATTATTTCAAAAGAGGTGTTTCTGACTTTGTGGATTAGAATGTGGAGATTCTAATCTTGGTTTGTTGTAGTATGTTCTAGCAAAGCATGTCTACTATTTTTGAAGACCTCACTAGTGGATGTAATGGCAGAGGAACTGTGTCAGATGAGGTGATTGGATCAGAAAATTTTGAAGAGATTGGATCTCAGTAAAGCTTTTAAGTAATCTGAGATTTCGTGGAGTTTGTGAGCAGTGTCATACCAGTCAGGATAATTGAATGTGTTCTCCAAGAGTGAAAGTACAATATGTGAAAGTGCTCAGCAAGTGTGCTCAAATGTTCATCTCCATCTAGAGCTTTAGTTAACCATGACAGGGGGAGTAATTGTCTATGGATTCTGCAGCAAAGGTGCATATATTGTGAAGCTTGCATGCTGATCAAGCTTGTGGAGATTGGTTGCCTCTTGTGAGGAGATAATGTCAGATAATATGTTATGACATCAGACTGTTGGATGACGTGTTGGTGTGGACATGAATGGTTTTAGCCATGTGGAGCCAATTGTTTGAATCATATGCGCACATGCTTCTGTGGAGGAGTCTGAAGGACGATTTTATTTGTGCAGATGTTGGAATTACTTTGTGAGGGTCTTTGTTGATGGGAGATGTCACACTTGTTTAGGTATGTGGTTTTAATTCAAAGTAAGAAGACTTGACTTAAAGTGTAGTGGAAGGCAGTGTATTTGTGGATGTATGAAGACTATGATCAAGAAATTCATTCCTGAGAGAAGTTGATCAGCTTGGCAAGATGTGAGTTCTGGAGCATGAGAAGATAACCACTTAAGAGGGAATTAAGCACTAAGTGAATGCGTTCAGCAGGTGAGTTGAACAGAGAGTGCGCTCTTGAAGACATGAAGATGAGTCTTATGTTTTCCATTCATTTAAGGTGTTCTTCTTGCAAAGGTGCACTGGTTATCTTAGATAGGGGGAGTTGATCTTTTCTCTGCTGATCATTGAAAGTAGTAGCTGTTGAGTCTAAGTTTTGTTCTGAGTATATTGGTTGGATGATTCAGAGTTTGCCTTTGGAATTTTTTTGTGCTTGCTGCTATGTTCAGAGTTTGTCCAATTATGGCTAAAAAGGGGGAGAGTTAGCCTAGTGGTTGCCAAGGTGTGGTTGTGAAGCCTTTTCTGATATGGTGCAGCAGTTGAGGGGGAAAGTGTTTGAACAGCTGTGATCTGGTTATGCTGATGTGAAAGTGTTCGTTTCTGCTGCAAGTTGTTCTGATGTAGGCTGAAATTGTTTTAGCCAAAATTAGCCAAAGGGGGAGATTGTTAATTCTTGTAGTTGGCTAGAATTTTGGTAAAACAATGTTGATGTCATGGTTGATGTTTCAACATGAGTTTTTAACAGCCTTGTTATGTTGAGTTAACATTTTGGTTATGTTAAGTTTTTAAGGGTTGCAGTTTTGTGCTGATGTCAAACCCGATGTCATAACATCAGATGACAGAACATCAGAAAACCATATGTGTGGTTTGTGGATTGCAGAATGTTATAGTGCTGAAGAGTGATGTCACATGCGATGTCTTGACATCACTATACCAGAACATCAGTCTGCTGTGTTTTTAGGACTGCGCATGTTTCTGTTATTGGAGAGATATTCTACTGAAGAGAGTGAGAGATTGTAGGTGAATATCTTGGTAAAGATATATTCTGGTGCAATCATAAGTGGAGCAGATCTTGTTGCTCTTTATAGGGCTGAAAGATTTGAAGATAAAATTTGTTTTTAAATTCAAATCAAATCAGATATTTGGAGAAGATCTTGCAGCTGAATAGTGAAGATTTAAAAGATACATAATATCCTGGAAATATTATGTGGAGCTGAATTTAATGCATAAAGATATGGAGAATATTTAGAGTTAATGATTGAAGATTTAATTGAAGATTTAATTGAAGATTTGATTGAGGATTTAATTGAAGATCTATTTAGTAGCAGAATCTTTTGGAGATTTGGAACAGAAGATTTGATATGATTTGAAGGCCCAAATCCAGTTGGGAAATAGGTTATAAATAGAAGCATTGTAACTTAGTTTTAGTAAGCCAGCAATCATGTAGATTATAAGGGCTGTGTTGGTTGATGAACCACCCGGTTTGTGGGATGGTCATCGTGTTTATCTCGAAGCCTGTAGGTAAGAGATGTATTGTTCTTGGAGGAAGCTGTTAAGCAACTCTAAGTATTGTTCTTAGTCATGAGGGTCATGTCTAGGTATTGTCATGGAAGTGTGTCTTCCAAGGTTATGTGTGTGAATGAATACGTTTAGGAAATTAAGTTGTTGATGCAGTAACGGTGTAGTTGACTGCTAGACATCATCGAGATGATTGGAAGTGAGATGGAGTCTCTTACCTAGGGTGGACTTAGGTAGAAGGGTCATTGGGTAGGGATTAAATTAGGTAGATTGTCAACTGGTCTGTTGAGTCTGTAATTTGATACTACTAATAGTGGACTTCCTTCCTGGCTTGGTATGCCCCCAGATGTAGGTTGGTTGAACCGAACTGGGTGAACAATTGATTGTGTTCATTTTCTGTTTTTATTGTCTTGTTCATGCAACGGAGTTTGATGTTGTGACATTGCACCTTAACATCACACATCTGTACCAGAATTTCAATTACTTCACCAAGTGGGTCGAAGCAGCGTCGTACGCTAATGTTACTCGGCAAGTCGTGGTCCGATTTATCAAAAACAATCTCATCTGCCGTTATGGTGTTCCAAGCCAGATCATTACTGATAATGGATCTAACTTGAACAATAAAATGATGAAAGAGTTGTGCGCAGAGTTCAAGATCGAACACCATAACTCATCTCCCTACCGACCCAAGATGAACGGAGCGGTAGAAGCGGCTAACAAGAACATCAAGAAGATCGTTCAAAAGATGGTTATAACCTATAAAGACTGGCACGAGATGCTACCCTTTGCTCTTCACGGTTATCGCACATCTGTCCGCACTTCAACAGGGGCTACCCTTTTCTCTCTAGTGTATGGCATGGAAGCAGTGCTCCCCATAGAAGTAGAGATCCCATTAATCTGGGTATTGATGGAAGCCAAGCTCACCGAAGCTGAGTGGTGTCAAAGTCGACACGACTAACTCAATCTGATCGAAGAAAAGCGAATAACGGCACTATGTCACGGTCAGTTGTATCAGCAAAGAATGAAGAAGGCGTTTGACAAAAAGGTCAGACCTCGCATCTTCAGGAAAGGAGACCTCGTGCTCAAGAAGATATAATCTTTTCTCACTGATTCTCGGGGCAAGTGGACTCCGAATTATGATGGCCCCTATGTGGTCACGAAAGCTTTCTCAGGCGGCGCCTTGAGACTTGCAACCATGGACGGAGAGGAATTTGCCTACCCCACGAATGTTGATGTAGTCAAGAAATACTTCGCCTAAAAAAAAAAAAAAAAAACGTCTCGGTGGATTGAAAACCCGAAAGGGAGGTCCAGGCAAAAGTTAGAGACATGAAAAAATCATCCCGGTGGATTGGAAACATCAAAGTACAATCCAGGCAAAAGTTAGGGACAATGGCAAGTAACTATGTTCAACAGAGGCAAGTCCCTTAGCAGCAGTTACATCACCCATCGGAGGAAAACTCCAGTCAAGGTCATCTTCGACAGAAGCTCAGGATGTCCGGAATTCAAAGTTGGTAGAAGGATAGTGGTCGTTATGTTTCAACGTAGCCCTTTTCCCTGTAAATTACCATTTTCTGAACTTTGTAAATACTCTTTGGAATCACGCGTTTGGCTGATCTCCATCTTATCAATAAAATTTGAGCCCTTGTGCTTTTGTTTGTAATTCTTATTTGTTTTAGCTTTACAGAATGACGTTTTAACTTGATTAACAATTCTTGAAATAAAACAAAAAATGAATTTACTTGTAAAACTTTTTCTGCTTTAAATTAAAGATGGCAATTTCTTTTGACTATTGAACATTAGAAGAACATCGGTCGCATCTCCAAAAGTGTTCGAACCTCAAAGTGCAGAATCAAAGTACTCCTTCTAAACCAGTACGCCTGAACGAAGGATCAACTGTATCAGATGCGACTTTCCCATCTGATGCCCTCGGCCGAGTTCTTATCTCATAAGCCCGACCAACATAGCTCCCAGCAGGGACTATTTCTCCTAAGCAAGGTAGAATTGCTACTTTTGGACCAACGATATTTCGACGCCCCGCGATGGCCGAGTATCCAGTCATGTTCATCTTTTAGTTTGTATGTTGTGTCAGTTTTGTCAGCATAACATACATACATCATGAATTTACATGCATATCAACTATCACTTGAGTCGGTCTTATCCTGCTATGATAACCGTCCTCTCAATCGAGTTTGTCAGTTCTTGCTTCGTCAGGAATTGTTATGTCCGATCAAACTCGTTTCTAGTGTATTTTTAGATCAGAGTCGGCAATTGACCACTTTGATAACTTGAATCTCTGAAAGACCAGAGAACCTTCAACAAACATCACTCTTCGCCATTGAAGATGATACCCTTGCTTTCCCGGATTAAGGAAAATCCCCAGAGAAAGCCTCTTAATCAGAGATTCGGCAGCACATCAGTTTCACTCCGAAAAAAGAACCCGCTGATGAAAAGGTCATCGACACCTCAAAATTGGACCACATCATATGGCGTTTCTCCAGAAAAATCCCGAGAAAAGTATGATGTAAGACTCCGAGCAGAAGCAGTCTCTCCAAATACTCGTTTTCCCCAGTAGAAACAAATGGCGTCTCCAATAGAGAAGTTTGTGTACCTCTACAACTCAGACGATTGGGTTCCCCAGCGAGTCTGACGTCAACTTTTTCCGCTCAAATGGCATCTCCCCAGGAAAATACGGCTAGAAGTTTGAGGAAAACCGCTACGAGTAGCGTCCCTTGTCAATAAAGTTTATTGACAAAAGAAACTAAGACCAATTCCTTGGTAGGAAACCAGGATCGAGGGGAAGTTTATATCAGAAACTGAGACCAGTTCCTTGGTAGGAAACCAGGATCGAGGGGAAGTTTATATCAGAGACTGAGACCAGTTCCTTGGTAGGAAACCAGGATCGAGGGGAAGTTTATTTCGGAAACTAAGACCAGTTCCTTGGCTGAAGACCAGGATCGAGGGGAAGTTTACCTTTTCTAAGCATCATTGCTTAGCAAAAGAAGATGAATGCGTGAATCACCATTCATAGATGCCGTCAAAATTTCAGATATTCCGATATTTAATCCTCTTGCACCCTGAATGCCCGAATACCTTCGCCATTCACACCTTCAGGTCCAAGAAGATTAAATAGGGGCATCTGTCATACCCCAAATTTTGACCACTAAGATTTCCCATCATTGTGCAAATCATCATCACAATATGGATGTACCTTTATGCCTCATCAATCTCCTCAAGGGTTGTTGAGCATTCACTGTAATCAAAATTAGGGTTTCAAGCCCTCTCTGAGCTCTTAGACAAAGGATCAATCAAGGAATGACATGATCTTCAACTTTTCTAACCTCTCAAACATCCTCAGTGGATCAAGAGGACTCCCACTTCAAGGACTAAGCACAAGGCTGCTCCCTTTCAAGTGGATCAAGCTTCAAGATCGACAGTGTCACCAGATTAGGGTTTTGGTCGACTAGGGCCTCCAGGTGGAAATTTTCCTCTGGGCACAAGCCAATGATCCAAAACATAACCTAATGTACTCCATGGAACCTCATGGGCCCAGTCATCAAGTCAATTTTGCCTCAAGGGATGCATTCATCAAAAATCAGGAATTAGGGTTTCTTGACCTAATTCACCCCTAAGTTGACTTTTAGGACAAATCATGAACCAAGACCTCAAGACATGATTTGAGGGTCTCTAATATACCATATTGATCCATTTGGAACAATGGATTGATCCAAGAAGCTTGAGCAACAAGTTTCAATTTCATCTGAACCACAGTTAGGGTTTTGCAGGAAAAGTCAACTGTAACTTTGACTTTTGACCAGGACATGCTCCCAAAACCTAGGACATGATTCAATACACCCTATGACACCCATGGAACATGTCCATCAAGTTTGATTTAGGTCAAGGACATGATTTCCTGAAGAATTGCACAGTTTGGAATTCATCTGATAAAAAGTCAACTGTGCACAAAAGTCAACTTTGACTTTTTGAGATTTTTCACTAAAATGGATTTTTAACCCTAAAATGATGTTAATGTATGATTTGAATCATCATTCATCAAGAAAAATCAAAGAAAGTGGGATAACTTGTAAAAGGGGGTAACCATAAAACTTAGAAAATTTGCTAAGTTATGGAAAAAGTGACACTAATGCACCAACTTTGAAGGACCATAACTCCTAAACCATAAGGCCATTGTTCCCCATTCAAAGCTTGATTTGTAGATCACATTGCCCTCTACAAAAACTTCATACTGACCTATGTCCAAATTCCTCATGGATTTTGAGTTATGGAGTGATCAAAATCAAGAAAAGTCATTTTGTTCCAGGAATGATAGCCTCTTAGAAGTACAAGGACCCGTCGGCTTCTTAGAAGTATTCACAGCCTCCTCTTAGGCTTCGTATAATGATCTCTTCCTCCGGGAATGATAGCCTCCTCTTGGGCTTCATACAAGGACCTCTCGGCTTCTTAAAAGTTTCTAGCCTCCTCTTGGGCTTCGTACAAATTGTCCCGACGACCTCCTAGAGGTATAGGAACAGAAATTAGTCATCTTAATAAAACAGTCTTTCCAAGAGTCTACTACTGTTTCTCAAAGCATAGTACAAAAGATAAAACTCTAGACTTGGACAGTCTAATTTCCTTGAGTCTCAAAGACATTCTCAAGTCCCTTTCAAAAATAGGAAGAAACCCGTAGACTCGGACAATCTCAATACCCTTTGGATTTCCCATTTCCTTAAAGAACAGGAAACAATCCCGATCCTCAGATCAAATCCATGAGTACAGTGTTACTCATATAAGAACTGATTTTCTCTTAATCAGTATACTGGACCTGTCACTTAACTGAGATAGCAAACCTTTCAGCCTCCATCTCAGGCTTCGTAAGAGATACAAAAGACTCCCTCGTTGAGTTAAACCCTTTAGCCTCTCTCTCGGGCTTTGTACGAGACACACAAAAGACTCCCTCGTTGAGTCAAACAAATCTTCAGCTTCTATCTCGGGCTTTGTACGAGATACAAAAAAGGTTCTTATTGAGCCAAACAAAACTTTAGCCTCCATCTCGGGCTTCGTACGAGATACAAAAACACTCTCTTGTTGAGTATAAAAGACCCTCTTGTTGGGCCAATAGCCTCCTCTTAGGCTTTATATAAGAAAACCACCGGTTGATCGAATCAACCTTTTAGCATCAAAGTTTTGCCTCGTTCACAGTACGCAAACATCAACAACTCCTTTCCCTTCATCTAATCGCTGTAAGCGGCAAGCCTCTGGATTATTTACATCCATGCCACTGTCCCTCCTTTAGCATGAGAAATTCCTAAGGAAAGATGGCATTGCTCTACACTGAGTTAAAGTCTTCTCCTTCAGGTTGGAACTCCCCTATAAAGGAAATTATGGCATTGCCGGATTAACATATCCCGGTTAAAGTAATTCTCCTTTATAAACAGTTGTGACAAACATACCCTCTTTAGAGATGACAATTTCTCTCTAAAGACAATCACCCTTTTAGCTTCACTTCTTGGGCTTTGAATAAGATACAGACAAACCACCTTTAGCTTCATATCTTGGGCTTTGAACAAGATACAAACAACCTTTCGCTTCACGTCTTGGGCTTTGAACAAGACAACAAAACACCCATTTCCTCCCATAGAATAGGAGGAACTACAAACGCTCTAATTTCCCTGTTTCGGTAAACGGGAATACGTAGGCATAAGATTGAAAGAAAAATCTTAGCGAGCACACTAAACAAAAATCCTAAATCCCATATCAATTTAAAACACCAGTCCTAAACTTCCTGCCCATAGAATAAAACCGTCATTCTGTCAAAATAACACAAGAGAGGCCCCACTACCACATAACATCCGTAACCTAACAGATCGCTGTTTAAACTCGGTATGCAAGCAGGGTTAATTGGAGACATCTATTTCCCTTCCTTCATCAGCTTTAATAGGATAAAAAATGAATCGACCTGTAGTAACCCCCAAGAGAGCGACAGTGCTTAAGAACCACGTCCAAAATCGCTCACTACACAAGGGAACGAGGAGAAGCACGTTTATACGTCGAGAGTGAGTGAGATGAGAAGAGAATTCCCGAAGGAAAGACGTTATTGTTTGTTTGAAGTTTTTTAGAAAGAAGTGTTTTTTAAGTTAGTTCATGACTTGTATTGCGCCAAAGTCTAGGGCACAGGGACGAATACTTAACGAATCGTCCCAAGACAGGACGCCCGCTAAGCACTCTAGAAAGATGAGAGGAAGCCCCTCATTTCTCATTCCCCACGCTTAAGGCTCGTGCGTAATAAACTTTATCTTTATTAAGTGTTTTCAAGAAGTTTTGAGATGAGAAGAGAGAAGACCCAAAGGAAACTCTAAAGGGAATCTAAGAGTCCTAATGTTATCATGCATGGATGACCTATGGTTAGTGAGGCTTAAGAGAGACAACTACCTAAAACCTAATGCTAATCCTACTCCAAGCTTAATCAAAAATTAAGTTGGACTTGGTAGCTCTAAGGGGAAAGGAATCCAAGACTTAAACAAGTCTTGAGATTCAATGGGAAAGAAAGAGTGAAAGAGACGAAGAAGAAAGAGAAAGAGAAGAATGAGAAAAGGGATGGGGCAGCAAGCACATCATAATCATCATATCCAAATCACATCATTAAACATGCCTCGAGATCATACAAGAACATCTCAAGTATACAAGAGAAAGCACACAAGAAAGGATGCAAGTGAACTTGCATAAGAAGTACAATTAAGCATCAATGAACCTCACACCAAAATGAAATAGATAAGGTAAGATGAAGATGGAACCAAGTCAGAACTTAAGACACCTCATGATCAATCAATTCAAGCATACAAAAGTATCTCACATCACGATGCATTATGAGCCAAAGAAGCAACAAAACATTTGATAATGATATGCATCATACAAATTAAACCAAAATGATCATGTGAAGTAAAGACCAAGTAATGAACTCAAGAGGGCAGTAACATATGCATCAATAACATACCAAAATCAAACTCAAGTCACACAAGATGAATCATTAAGCAACACATTCAAAACATGCTCCAAATAGACAAGACATCCACTTATCATTCATGCAAGCAAATAAAGAAACATGTGAAGCAAAAAGTGAAATGAAAATCACATGATGAACCCTAAATCAAGAGGACCAGAACCTCAAGCATGTCCCGCAAATCAAACAAAATGTTTCATACATGAATTGGATCACACAAGGAAGCAATCACAAGATTAGGTTGAGCACACCAAAGGATTCAAGTCAAAACATTGTCAACTTAGAAAATCAAGTACAAATAGGAAAATGGACAAATGAAGATGAATCCAAAGCCACAAACAAGCTAATACAGAATAGGATTACACCAAATAATCATCTTAAGCATCATTCAATCACAAGTAATCAAAAGCAACCAAACTAGGTCAAGTGTCCAAGCATGCTCCAATCAAACTCCAACCACAAGTAGGCATCAATCAAAAATAGCAAAATGACCCAATAAATTCTCAAAAAATTATCAAAGGCAAACTTAAATATCTAAATAACATGTACAAAAAGATTGAAACAGAACTAGCTCAAGAGCATGTTCAAAAGTGTTCCACATGTCAAGATATGCACATAACCGAACAAAGATCGAGGGTCCATAAAAGTTGAATGGAAAGTCACTAAAAGTAACGCAGACCATCATCAAACCAACATCAAAACAATCTCATGTCAAGGTCTAAGAATGACAAAAAAAATCAGCTTCATAAGGATGAGCAAAGTCACAAAACATAAGTATGAATCACATGAATAAGTATGGAAGACACTTTGGAAAATAAAGTCAGAATTAATTATGAAAATAAATGGAAAATGAAAATAAAATTCATATAAAATTAAATAAGACATTAAAAAACGCTCATAAATTTTTTTGGAATTTTTGAATAAAAGGAAATATTTTTAATAATAAAAGAAAAAAAACGAAAAAAAAAAGAAAAAAAAAAGGAATAAAAATGGAGGGTGCATTAGCAATAGCATCCATGGGAAGATTCATATGCATTCGCGATTAGGCCCCAAACAGAGAGGTACGGATAGAAAATAGGGCGCAAGGCCCATGATAAATGAAACAAAAAAATTCATCAGATTTTAAAACCAAAGAAAAAAAAGAAAAAAGGAAATAAAAAAGGTGACAAAAGTATGTAGACATTCATCAATTGGTCACATTTCTTTTAAACGCTACAGGACAAAACAATTAACCGGCCGGTCACAAGCCGCCACGTCACCATCTTCTACCTCATGGCATGCAAAATTTTCATGAAAACCAGTAGCAGTGCGCATGGAATCACGATAGACACTAGTACTAACACACTAACTTGTTCTTCACATAACTTTCTCATTTTTCAGCGAAAATCAAAAGTTCAAAAAACCAAAAATGATCTATGCGACGAGAGGAATACCGCCATGCCATTAGTTTTCACAAACACATACTCTAACGCATGCAAATATGGCCTACAAGACACGGATTCAAGAACAAAAAATCACAAAATCATAAGTTCAACACATGCTCAGATTCAAACAAACACACAATGCTATCATTTTAGGCCTCTTTAGATGCAACACATGAGCATGATTAGATCTAGAAAAGAGGGTTTAAAGAAGGTTGAAGAAGCTTACCTAGTGGAGGCAAGTCCACTGCTTCTTCAATACTTTGTGAAAGCTTCAGAAAACCAACCAAACTTCCTTAGCAAACTTCACTTGAGCAAGAAAAATGAAGAAAACTTGAAGGAGGAAACCAACTCGAAGAGAGAGAAATTTTAAAGAGAGTGAGCTGCTCTGATCTGATCCTCCACACAATGAGAGTCCTGCCTTGGTTTCTAGGGTTTGTTCCCTTTAAATAGGATGGGTTTAGAGTGATAAATGGGCCTGATAAGTTTGTTTTGCAAAACTTGAATTTTTGAGTGGAAATGAAAAGCACTCGGATTCAGCATGGTTTTAGTGTAATGTTGTGGTGCACATGAACAAAGAGAGGGTATATAATGTGAGAGGGTGGTGTTGATAGCAGGCACGTGATGGATGAGAGAATGAGGGTAGGTTGTACACTATGCCTTTCCAAGTTTGGCATGGAATTCAAATTAATGTACAAGGAAAGTAATGTGTGTTTGGCCATTTGTAGTAAAGAGAAAAGAGAGTGCATGCGTGAGGCTGGTGAGGAATACCTCTGCTGCCATATGCCAAGAGAAATCATACTTTAAAACTTAATGAAAACCATCATTTTACATGCACACAACTTGGTGAATACTACTCCAAACAACAAGCTCTCGTGTTCATCTTAAAGAGAGGCAAGAAATGAACAAATTTCATGTCCAAAATTCCTTGAGATAAGGTCCATACAATAATGTAAAATGACCTTGAAACCATGTCCCCAAAACTGGTCCAATTAACTTAGAAAAAAACTAAGTTTTAAGCTTACCATGAACATGAAAATCTTGGACTTCAAGAAGCCATAACTTGCTCAATATTGGTCCAATTAAAGCATACTTGTACTCTTTGGAAAGAGGGGATTACCCTCCACAACTTTTATGTTAGAGTTCTCTCCATTCAAAACTTGGAAGTTGATCAAAATTGAGCATGAACATCGATGCATAAAACTGTCCCAAAATGACTTAGAAAAAATTCTAAGTCTTTGAGTTTCACAACTTGAAGATTCCAACTTTGGGACACCATAACTCTCTCAAAAATAATCCAAATGAGGCAAACTTTACATGTTTGGAAAGCTTGGAACAAGCTCTACAACTTTCATGTTTGAGAAAAATTGAAATGAAGCTTGTATCATGCTGGAAATTGGCTTGGAAGACGGCTGAATTCATGTTAAAACTTTCCCAAAATGGCAACTTCCTAAAAACCTAGATTTCCAAAAATAGCAACTTTTCCACATTCTTGATTTTTCATGAATTCTTGAACATTTCTTGATCAAATCTCAATCATGAACCATATTTGACTTGAAAATCATGATGTTGGCCTTAAAAGGTCATGAGTTGACTTTTCAAATGCACAGTTGACTTTTATTCCCAATTCTCCTGGTTCCGAAACTTCTGATAAGTTGAAAACCCTTCTGAACCCGTTGATGGATGGTTCTCCATTCCTAGACACTTGGGGACATGAGGAATTCCATGGAATCAAATCTTGCCCAAAAAATCAGAAATAAACTGATTTTATGGCAAACCTTAGTTTTGGTGCCCTCAGTCTAGGAGGAATCAGCACATCCTCAAAATCCAAATTCCTCTGAGTATGATGTGTGTCCTGTCCACCAATGATGATATGTGCCATTTGGAGATGATAAACAATCAAAGAGCTTGTTCCTTTAAGGGTTAAATCTCAGAATCTCCAAAACCCTAATTTAAGAAATCAGGTTAGGAGAATGTGATTCCTTTGAATTCTCTTGCCAATCTTGATCTTATAATGAGATGATGGACCAAATAAGACACCTTGAGGCTTAAGGTTCCCTTGTGGCTCAAGAATTGATAGTATCAGGAATTTTGTCTCCCCTTAGCCCTTTGAACAATGCACATGAACTGTTGCTTGAAACCCTGAAAACCTCTTCTTCCCTTGAGTTAAACCAAGTACCTTGATCCCATGCTAAGAGCCAAAGATATGCAAAGATGCTAATGCAAGAATGAAATGAAACATAAGCCAGTTAGTATCAAAAACAAAAAGGAAAATTTTGAGGTGTTACACGCGTGTGCAAGTTTGTTAAGGATAAGATCTGATTGAGAGATTGCAGGAGAATATCATGGAATAGATATATTCTGTTACAATCAAATGTGGAGCAGATCTTGGTACTATTTGTAGGGCTGAAAGATATGATAATAATTGAAGATTTAATTGAATATTTGATTGAAGATCTATTTAGTAGCAGAATATTTTGCAGATTTGTAGCAGCTGATTTGTTGTGATTTGAAGGCCCAAATCAAGTTGGGAAATAGGTTATAAATAGTAGCTTTGTAACCTAGTTTTAGAAGGCCAGCCATCATGTAGGTTATAAGGGCTGTGCTGGTTGATGAACCACCCGGTTTGTGGGATGGTCATCGTGTTTATCTCGAAGCCTGTAGGTAAGAGATGTATTGTTCTTGGAGGAAGCTGTTAAGCAACTCTAAGTATTGTTCTTAGTCATGTGTGTCATGTCTAGGTATTGTCATGGAATCGTGTCTTCTACTTTTCTGTGATTGAAGAGTTTTTGGAAATCAAGCTGTTGATGCAGTGACTGAGATGTTGACTGCTAGACATCATTGCGATGATTAGGAGTGAGATGGAGTCTCTTATCTAGGGAGGACTTAGATAGAAGGGTCATTGGGTAGTGATTAAGTTAGTGGATTGTCAACTGGTTTGTTGAGTCTGTAATTTGATACTGCTAATAGTGGACTTCCTTCCTGGCTTGGTATGCCCCCAGATGTAGGTTGTTAGACTGAACTGGGTGAACAAATTCTATGTGCACTTTACTTTTCAGCAACTTCTTTAAATGTCTATAATTGCCTTGCTGTTTATGTCAGACCAGATGTCTCGACATCATGTAGGACATCTGAGATCTGTTATACCATAATTTCAATTGGTATCAGAGCAGGCATCCTGTCTGTTTCTGGATGAGATCTAGGGAAGATACTTTCTGGTTCATGAGCAAGGAAGAGAGTTTTGCTGAGTTATGGACTTGGTCAGTTCATATAGTTGGTTGTTTGATCCCTTGAAGTGAAGGATGGACTATTCATGACAGGGTATGTATTGGACCTGTCTGTTGTTATCAAGTGTGTAGCTTTGGTGGAGAACTGCTGTTGTGAGTTTGATTTATTTTCAATTTTTTTTTGGCACTTGGATTATGGTGATGGTGTGCAAGGATTATTGAGTAGTGCCTGAAGAGTGTTGAGGAGTGGTTGTGTGTTCCGCTGCATGGTAACCCTGGTTGCTTCTTGTGTCTCTGGTGGTGAGACTTTAGGAAGGTATTTTCTTGGAAAGACTTTAGAGTTTGGTCTCCTCAGCAGAAGAAGAATATATTTCAAATCAGGTATTGAAGACCAATCTGTCCAGAACACTGATTCCTTCCTTCTCAATTTTCTTAATAATGAAAGAAGAGGGTGGAGCCAAAGCAAAAGAGTATCACTGTCAAATCTTTCATGCGGGAGTGAAGATCTTGATAAGTTGTCTCTTAAGCGTATTTATGGTGTCCAATGTAGTTCTGGTATATCTGAAGATGAATGTTTCTGATTTTCAAAATCATGAACTGGAGGAAGTTTCATCAAGAAAGAAGCTGAGCTTGATATGTCAATCCTAATGTCTCGACATCGCGCTACACATCAGCAGTTTATGGTAAATGCTAAGTCAAAGACCTATTAGATTGTAGCTATTTTGAAGGATCACTGAAGCTATGAAGTTGAACAATTTTTGAGATGCTGTTCATAATGTCATAGCATTTCAGTTGGAGTTGGTTGAAGAAAAGGTAGTTATCTTGATAGCAGAAGAGAAGGAAATGATCCTTGTTTAAACTAAAATGCCTGAGGACAATTTTATAGGGAAAATGCATCCAAGAGTTTGTGTGCAGTAGCAGTGTAAATCAGCCTGTGGTCAATTGGTGTTTGCATGAGCTCTTTCAGTTTTGTGGCTTGAAGGATTGGAAGTAGCAGATTGTCTATGGTATGTTTATGCAGAAGGATGGCAGTTATCACTTTTAAGTTAGACAAGAGGTCTGAACCTTGTGCGTATAAGAAGAAGCTTCTGTAGGAGTGTGCTATGCAAGTTACTACAGTATTGTTGGTCTGATCTTGGAAGTTGATCAGATGTTGATATGTTCTTGTGTGTTCCCTGCAAGAGATATGTTTGGTTTACTATGGTTGTTGGTCTTATATCCATAGTAATTGGTGCAATCCATGTGATTTAAAATTGAAGTCTGCACAACGTTTACTGGTCTCCTACAACTTGTACTAATCTGTCTCTGTGATTTCGTGATGTCAAACAAAATGTCTTGACATAGTGTTTCAGTTTCTTTTGGAGGATCTGGTTGAGGGGGGATGTTATTTCTCTCCAGGGAATTGGTTTAGTTTTGATGGAGTTTGGAATAGTTTTGAATATCTTTACGGTGATCAAGGGATGTGTTTATTTTCTGAAAAGCAGTAATGCCTTCAGAACCAAGCTCAGTTTTGTATTTCAGAAGAAGGAAACTGAGGTGATATCCTGCTAACATGATGGATGCTTTGGATGCTAGACAAATGTGTGATGATCAAGTATGTTTGGAACCTACTCCTAACCTGGAAGAGGAGGCATCTATGCTTTGTGTTGAAGAAGGTTTCATGTTGAAGAAAGTAGGAGTGCAGAGGCTAAAACTTGTATTTTGGAGACTTGTTAAAGACATCTCAACAAAATTCTTCATGAAGTCCAGTCTGTATGTCAAGGACATTATCTCTAACATCTGGTGACCATAGGAACCAGATTTGTGCGTGTATAGAGACTTGTAGCAGCAGTTGTTCATGATCAGCTACTGGTGAACTCTTGTATCCCCTGCAAAGAGTTGTAAATGGATTGCTACATATGTTCCTCCAATACCATAGTAAGTGTCAAATCCATGTGTTTGAGATTGTTGTCAGATCTGATGTTGGAACAACATCTCAAAGGTGTTGAGTTTTCAACCAAGAAAGTTAGCTGTGCTCTTTGTGGAGTATCAGGTCAAGCCACTTACCTAATCTGAAGTGATCAGTGGAGTGAATGGTTGTCATGATGGTTTGTTTTGAAGAAGAATCAGTAGATGCCTGTTGTGTGAGAAGGTTACCTTGACAGGAGTTGAGTATTTGTCTGCTTTTGATAAGGTTGTGCTTTCAACTAATGGCAAAATACATTGACGGGAGACTATGTATATATCTGATGTAAAAGTGCAGGACTGTTGAAGTGTTGAGAATATACTTTTCTCTATGTGGCTGTTTATTTCTCTTCGTGGTGTGTTGGTGTGTGAGAACTTTGTGAAACAATCATGATGGTAAGATTGTGTGTTCTATAGTGTATTTAGAAGTGACTTTATTTGGTAGAGTTATGGGGTAGTCTTGGACTACTTATTTTCTGAAGATTCAGATGTGGTAGGTTTGAAGTCTTTGGAGTTTTTGAGCAGGATGGAGGTTGTCTACTCAAACTTGATTGTTGAATCAAGTCTATGAGAGCATGGAAATCTGTTTCTGCAAAGGGATGAGGTTCTTCTAAGTGGCAGAAGGAAGAGCTGAATTCAACAGTTGGATATCATAATGTTCTGACATCTAGCTTAACATCAGAAGTCTCAGCTGGTGATGTGGCACATCAGCTTAAGATAGAGGTGATCTACAGTAATGGAAGTTATGAATGCTTCAAAAAGATCTATCTCATACAGTTTACGGGAGCTGTGGTCTGAGAAGATGTTACATGACTAAGAGGCTTGGTGAATCCAAGATGTCTTGCTTTGGAGCAAGTAGTTCATATGACTTGAAGATCTGGTTTCATAGGTGGATCAGGATATCTTGTGGGAGTTCTGAAGAAGATTGAGATCAATCAAAAGGTGGAATTTGGTTGGTTTCATTGTGTGCATTCAAGCAGGATGCTTGAAACTGATTGCTCTTATGCAGAAGAGTATTTAGTTGAAAATGTAAGGAGGTTCTAATTCTCTTGGAGCTTTTGGCAGAAGTTCTAGGTTGAGGATGGAAGTATACCTTCTTTTGGTGGATGAGAGTTTAGTCCTCTCTGGCTTTCTAAAGCTCTCTTTGTTTAAGCTGGTGACGCAGTGTTCAGTTTGGATTACTATGCTGATAATAAGTTCAGTAGTGGAGCATATCTAGAACCATGGTGTGTGGTATATGTGATGTGTCAAGAATGTCCTAACAGATGTTAGAACATTTTTTTGGGTTGGTTATCCTTGGTAAAGGATGATTCTGTTCTGGTTCTGGAGTTTGGTGCATACATTATGCCTAAGGAGCATCTACATAGTCATACGGGAGAATGATGAAGTAAAAGGTCTGCCTTGGATGAAGAATGTAGAGAAGACTGAAGTAGATCAGGTATTGATTGCTTGGAAATCTGAAGATGAAGAGTATGATAGGGAATGACTGCTTTTGGAAAATTGGGGGATCTATGTGACTTTGATCTTTATCCAACAATTTGTTTAAAGGAGGATGGTGATCCTTTTGTTCCTCGCGAATAGCATGATGTGACTTCATGTGTGAGTGACTGCTGTTTCTTGTCAGAAGAGATTATGATGTGATCTGATCAGAACATTTTTTAAGAGATGTTCCTTTTTCTGCTACAAGTGTCCATTGAAGAGATTAGATCTCAGTAAAGCTGAGAATTTGGGGAGTCTGTGAGCAGTGTCATACTAGTCAGGATACTTGAATATGTTCTCCAAGAGTGAAAGTACAATATGTGAATGTGCTCAGCAAGTGTGCTCAAATGTTCATCTCCATCTAGAGCATTAGTTAACCATGACAGGGAGAGTACTTGTCTATGGATTTTTCAGCAAAGGTGCATTGCCTTCTATAAGGATATAATGTCAGATAACATGTTATGACATTAGGCTGTTTGTTGACATTAGGCTGTTATGTTCTGAGTATGTTGTTTGGCAGATTCAGAGGTTGTCAAATTGTGGCTAAAAAGGGGGAGAGTTAGCCTGCTGTTCCTGCTGTTGCTGTTGCTTGAGGGGAAGTGTGCGAAGTTGAACAGTTGGTATGCTGGTTCTTGTTTTGAGGGGGAGTTTGCAAGTTGTGGTGAGTGAGTTTGTTTTTGGTGCAGCTATTGGTTGTTGTTGTTGTTTGTGCTGTGCTTGTTAGTAAGTGTTTTTCTGCTGCAAGTTGTTCTGATGTAGGCTGAAATTGTTTTAGCCAAAATTAGCCAAAGGGGGAGATTGTTAATTCTTGTTGTTGGCTAGAATTTTGGTAAAACAATGTTGATGTCATGGTTGATGTTTCAACATGAGTTTTTAACAGCCTTGTTATGTTTAGTTAACATTCTGATTATGTTAAGTTTTTAAGGGTTGCAGTTTTGTGCTGATGTCAAACCCGATGTCATGACATCAGATGACAGAACATCAGTTTGGTAAGTTTTAGGACTGCGCGTGTGCAAGTTTGTTAAGGATAAGATCTGATTGAGAGATTGTAGGAGAATATCATGGAATAGATATATTCTGTTACAATCAAATATGGAGTAGATCTTGGTACTATTTTTAGGGCTGAAAGATATGATAATAATTGAAGATTTAATTGAAGATTTGATTGAAGATCTATTTAGTAGCAAAATCTTTTGCAGATTTTTAGTAGCTGATTTGTTGTGATTTGAAGGCCCAAATCTAGTTGGGAAATAGGTTATAAATAGTAGCTTTGTAACCTAGTTTTAGAAGGCCAGCCATCATGTAGATTATAAGGGCTGTGTTGGTTGATGAACCACCCGGTTTGTGGGATGGTCATCGTGTTTATCTCGAAGCCTGTAGGTAAGAGATGTATTATTCTTGGAGGAAGCTGTTAAGCAACTCTAAGTATTGTTCTTAGTCATGTGTGTCATGTCTAGGTATTGTCATGGAAGTGTGTCTTCTACTTTTCTGTGATTGAAGAGTTTTTGAAAATCAAGCTGTTGATGCAGTGACTGAGATGTTGACTGCTAGACATCATTGCAATGATTGGGAGTGAGATGGAGTTTCTTATCTAGGGAGGACTTAGATAGAAGGGTCATTGGGTAGTGATTAAGTTAGTGGATTGTCAACTGGTTTGTTGAGTCTGTAATTTGATACTGCTAATAGTGGACTTCGTTCCTGGCTTGGTATGCCCCCAGATGTAGGTTGTTAGATCGAACTGGGTGAACAAATTCTGTGTGCACTTTACTTTTCAGCAACTTCTTTAAATGTCTATAATTGCCTTGCTATTTATGTCAGACCAGATGTCTCGACATCATGTAGGACATCTGAGATCTGTTATACCAGAATTTCAGAATTCCTGACTACTGATACCATAAGACAATATTTTACTGATGCTTTCGCTTTCTTGTAGAAGAAATTCAACAAAGGTAAATCAACCCATATTAAAGAGATTCAAGCTTTACATAAATATTTTGAAACTGTATATGACCCAAACGATCTTAGGCGGACGATCAGCGAGGCAGCTAAGACTCTCAAAGATAAATTGATGGAGAAACTTCTAGATTTGAAAAGTTCTACTTATCTCAAAGATAGCTATACCTTCGCCCTCAATTTTTATCCTCCCAAGTTTCCCCTTGCCAATTAGAGATATGGCTCTTGCCTTTTCCCCTCTGTTTCCATGGTGGTTCGTTTGCGGAGAATTTTTGAAAGTACACAAAAACAAAAGTCTAAAGCTTGCGCAACGTGTGATTCCATCTAAGCTAGATCTATATAGTTTCAAAGGTCACCTTCATGTCAATATACAACATGTCAGTGTCGAAACTCCCATACATGATGGTGAGAAAAGCGTTAGATTTTCCTTCAGATTTACTCTCCATATTATTTTCCATTTCTAACTTATGGATTCTTTGATATTTTCTTCCTGCATCAATAGTTGTCGCTCTTAAAAAGAGGACTCGATAAAACATAAGGGTTGAAGCACTTCTTAATTAAAGCACTGCTGAAGGGACTTCATCTAACCCTGCTCAGGTACATAGGTCATAACCATCAACACCTTGATACTTAGCTTACCCAACATATATTTTACTTTTAACACTTTATCTTGCAGGCCGAAGATCAAGCTGTAGATTGTGAACCTGGTGCTACGACTACTGATCCTGCTACTGCAGAAGATTCTTTTCCGGATCGTGCTCCTCGGAAGAAGAAAAGTAGAGGTGTTGGCACTAGGAAAATTCCTCCTATCCCAAAAGTAGCTCTCATTTTCAAGGAAAAACAAGGAAAGAAGACTGCTACAAGCGCTGTGACGAAAGCTACCCTAGCTACTAAAAAATTGGCGTCAAATGAGAGTGCCAACTCCAGTCCTGATGGCGAAGCCCTAAAGGTACTTCTTTATCCTATCTTGCTCATTACTTATATATATATATATATATATATATATATATATATATATATATATATATGGGTGCTAATCGGGTACCTTATTTTTCAGGAACAACTAGTGGTGCAACCTAAAACGGCATCGACTGCCAAACTCAAGTCAACTGAGAACTCTCCCAAACAACAACCTATTACTACTGAAACTGCTCTGGGTGAAGTTAACAAACCCATCATCATTGAGGACACCAACTCTCACGAATCCACCAGTAAAACATCTCTTAGTGACATATCTTCCTCGTCTTCAAGTGAAGAAGAAAAAGAACGTTATCAAATGGGCTTAGTTCAAGAATCTCCAGAAACCAAATCCACTAACGAACAACCATTGTCGACCGCTGACCAAATTTAACCCATGGAAGAAGCTTAAAACATTCAGAATGTTGTTGATACATCCCAAGGTACCAAGGACATCGATCCCAAAATTGCCCCTGATGCTGAAATGGAGAAAACAGACAACTATTCTACCAATAAAACTGCTCCAACAGTCACTCCCCTTTTGTAGGAAGAGTTGGATACATTAAAGGCAAACGATCCCAAAGCTTACGTAAAACTGATCTTGAAAAGCCAAACTAGCTCCACTGAAATGGGCTCTAGTTCTTTGACCATGTGTGGTGGCACCTCTGGCCCTGATGCTCTTGATTCTATCCTCAAGCAACTAAAGACTCTTGTTAAGGACATAGATCTATTCGCAGCTTTAGAGAAGGACTTCTTCTATGGATATAATATCAAAAAACTCTTAAATAAATTAGACGTACCAGACACCCCTACTGAAGTGGTCGACTTCCTGGTCGCTTTTGGTCCTCTCTTTGACCAGGCGCAAGCTGACTACCAACGCCTTCATAATACTAAAACAAAGAGGGCACCTAAAGCGACTGAGAGGAATCAAGCATGGAACTTGGCCATCGAGTCTGATCAACATGCTGAAGAACTTGAAGCAAGCCTTCGTCTGGAGAATAACGTTGTCACAGTTTTGGACGACAAGATTTCTCAGTGGAAGAAAGTGATTGAGGAGCTACAAAAGAAAATTGAGGACGCTGAAATTGAGAAGACTAATCTACGAAAAACCAGTCAAACACAGCTAGATAAGGAGACTAAGAAAAGCATCAAGTATCTAGAGATTGTCGATGCCCTTGATTTTGAGCTCTCAAATTACAATTCCACCATCTCCCTAATTGAATGTCGAATCTGCTCAGCCAAAGCCCAATAGGAGCGACTAAAACCACAATTCCCTTTTTAGGATAACAATTTTACTTTTTCTATTTATCTTCTGCCGCCAGAAGCGATGTTTCTACTTCAATGTAATCCTTTGACAATGCCTTTCAAGGCGCTTTTAATAATGCTGAAGGATATCATTTATGGGGCCATTTTATTTTTTAAACTTTATTTATTCTTCTGTATCTATATGAATATCCTGCAAAGTAGGTCGATATGGCTTCAAATACTTGCCATTTATTCGGAGGGTTCGACCTTCCAAGGTCAATTCTTCGATTTCATACGCGTTATTTGAAAATGTTTGTAATATTTTGAAAGGTCCTTCCCAGTTTAGGGACCATTTGCCTAGCATTTTTTCCTTTCGGTCCATAGGAAGTATGACCTTCCAAACCAAATCGCCTTCACCAAACACTTTAGGTTTCACCAAACACCATAGGGACCCTTTCTTTTTGTTGCATCAGAACCTCAAGAGTAGTTAATCTATCTTCATCCAACTGAGCCAATTCACCAAACATCATTCCCCAATAAAACTCAGTTGGGATTTCAGATTGCCTCTAAATCCTTACTGATTGCAGGTAAATTTCCAAAGGCAACACTGCATCGTGTCCGTACACCAATCAAAATGGCGTAGAATTAGTTGATTCCTTTGGAGAGTTTCCACATGCCCACAAGGCTTGGTTTAGAGTATTATGCGAATTTTTTGGCTTTTACCCTACATGCTTCTTAATTAGCCCAATTAATATTTTGTTGGCCTCTTCGACTTGACCATTGGCTTGAGCATAATATGGTGTCGATGTTAAGAACTTAAACCCCACTGTCAAAGCAAATTCTACCATTTTACGCCCAGAAAAAACTGAGCCTTGGTCCGTTGTGATTGTTTCAAGGATTCCAAACCTATATATAATATGGTTTTGGATGAAACTCATAACTTCTTCTTGGTCGACATTAGGCAAAGGAATGGCCTTTATCCACTTAGTGAAATAATATATTCCTACCAAGATATACCTATGTCCTCTTGACGAAGAAGGCTTAATCTCGCCAATGATATCCAAAGCCCAACCTTTGAATGGCAACGACTTTACTATTGAGTGCAAATCACTAGCAGGCACATGTTGGATTCCTTAATGCTTTTGACATTCTTGATAGCCTTTGGCGAAGTCTATACAATCTTTCAACATAGACGGCCAATATACACCTAGTCAACAAAGCAACCATTTCATTTTGTAGCCAATTGGTGTGAACCACAAGACCCCTTGTGAACCTCAGAAATTGCAAAATAGGCTTCACTTTTGCCCAGGCATTTTAAAAGGAGTCCTTTAGGAGTCTTTTTCAGCAATTCATTCCCCATTACCACATAACTCAAAACTTTGTACTTAATTTTTCTATCCGCCGTCCCTGTTAGATTCTGCAGATAATCTACTATAGGTCCTTGCTAGTCCCTTCCAGTCATCGGGTCGATAGCTAAAACTTAAAAATTCATTACTCTATCGACTTCCAAACCGTCCAAACTTTGTAAATCTTCGTACTCTTCTTCCCCCTGAACTTTTAACATTGACGAGGCAACATGGACTTCATCCTCTGGGATTAGTTTCTCCTTGGCTTCTACCAGGTCTTCCAACCTTTCCTTCGATATTCTATATCCTGAAGCTATCTGAGACAAGTCATTAGCCTCTTGATTCTCCAAACGAGGGATATGGTCGACCAGAACACAGTCGAACTGTTTTAACAACCGGTTGGCTTGTATGAAATACAACATCAAATTTTCTTTTACGCACTTGTACTCCTTTTTTAACTGCCAAACTACCAGCTCTGAATCTCCTTTTATTTCTATTTCCCTTGCCTGCAAGTCCAGTAGAATATGGAGGCCTGTTATTAAAGCCTCATATTCGAATTCATTATTAGAACATGCCCCCTTGATCTTGTATCTGAACTTGGTGGGAATGTTCTCCAGTGACAATATGAAGACGACTACCCCTGAGCCATCTTTATGTCTGTATCCGTCGGAATATAACTTCTAACGTCCCATTCCGACATATGCTTCCTCTTTGTCAATCATTGAGTGATCGACAATAAAGTCTACGACAATCTGCCCTTTTACTACTTACAAAGGGCGATAAGTCAAAAAATATTCTTTTGTGAGTGCTAGCGCCCACTTTCCTATTCGACTATGAAAAATAAGTTTTGAAAGCATATGCTTAATAACATCAAAATGCGAATAAACATAAACTTCAACTGGATTTATATAATGTTTTAATTTTGTACAAGAGAAGTACATGCATAAGCATAACTTTTTAATCGAGTTATACCTAGTATCTGCATCTATAAGAATTCAACTGAGATAATATATGGCTCTTTTGACGCCATTATCATCCTCTTGTGCTAACATGCTGCCTATGGTCGAATCCGATGCAGTTATATATAGTTTTATGCTCTTATTCCTACTTGGAGGTAACAATATTGGAGGCTTCATCAGGTACTGCTTTATGGTGTCGAAGGCATCTTGTTGTTCAACCCCCAAACGAAATTGCTATCTTTCTTGAGTCAAATAAGTGGAGAAAATGATAATACTTTGCCACTTAAGTTTGAAATAAATCTTCTCAAGAAGTTGACTTTCCCAACAAGGAGTGGAGCTGCTTCTTTGTCAAAGGAGGCTTGAGATCGACAATTACTTTTACCTCGTTCTGGTTGATCTCTATGCCTTTTTTGTGTACTACGAACCCCAAGAAGTCCCCTGCACCAACACAGAAAGCATATTTCAAAGGATTCATTTTCAAACCATGTTTCATCATCCTTTGGAAGGATTGTCGAAGATGGTCTAAATTACCATCATCTGAGGAAGATTTTATAACAATGTCGTCTATATAGACCTACATAAAGGTCTCAATAAAATCATGGAACATTGAATTCATGGTATTACTATCCACTCGTATGTGCCTAACGCACTTAGGCTTCGAAATGTCGTTTTGGATACATCCTCTTCAGCTATAAATATTTGATTGTATCTGAAGTAACCATCTAACATACTTAAGTATTCATGACTTGTGGCTGAATCGACCAGCATTTCTGCCACAGGCATGGGCTATTCATCCCTAAATGTCCCACTGTTCAAATCTATAAAAGCTA
The DNA here is from genome assembly GCA_022829125.1 of Lathyrus tuberosus. Classification (NCBI taxonomy): domain Eukaryota; kingdom Viridiplantae; phylum Streptophyta; class Magnoliopsida; order Fabales; family Fabaceae; genus Lathyrus; species Lathyrus tuberosus. Next base: position 194,081 of record JALAZF010000574.1, on the reverse strand, counting down.
TGCAAACCCTAAGGGTACGATTTTTCTTTATTATTGGGACTATGTTTGCTAACCAATCGACGTACCTGGCTGACCTTATGAATTTTCTTTTGAGCAGCCTCTCGATCTCTTCTTTGATCTTAGATATCACTTCTGGCGCAAACCTCCTCGGTAACTGGTTCACTAGCTTCTTCCCAGGATTTATTAGCAGCTTCAACTCCACCATACTTCGACTTAAGCCTAGCATCTCGCTGTAATCCCATGCGAAGAAATCTTTGTACTCTTTTAATAATTCGACTAATTACTGCTTCATCTTTGGATCAACCTTTGCACTGCTATATGTTTGTCGTTTTTCTGATGTTTCTCCCAGATATATTTCTTCCAAAGGATCTTAGGCCTAAATTTTAACACTAGTTCCTAGCGGGTCTTTTTCAAACCCCCAAAGGCTCGCTGTCGTAAATGCAGTCGAGCCTCCGGCTTTCTGAAGCTATTTTCTGGCCCATAGGGCCTTCTTCATAGTTTTCAGAAGTTTCGACGGTGGCTTCGCAAGCCATGTTTTGAGATAACTCAACCTCTAGGGTCGAATTTATTTTGTTCTCAGCCATATAGGCCGAGATCCGAGTCAGCGCTTGTTACTCAACAGACATCTTCGTCTACCAGTGTCCAACCAGTTGGGGGTGGACTTCCTTTCTCGACAGGGGGCAGTACCCACCTGCTCTTTATCCCAAATGAACCCATAGTTAGGGTATAAATTTAAAGAGTAGGTTGTATCTCCTTCAGAGATGTAGACCTCTTCTGCAACATAGCCCGACAGAATTTTCGCCAAGTTCCTGTCGAAGTATTTCTTACCAACCTTGCCTATATCAGCCTTTTAGTAACTCTGGTCAGCTTTAATATTTTCCATAATGTCATCCTCTCTCCAGACGGCCACTATTTGGTGTAGGGTCGATGACACGACCCTAATGCCATGTATCCATTCACACCCCAAGAGTAAGTTGTAATTTGCGTTGGATCTGATAACCATGAACAAAGTTGGCTTGGATGTCGATCCCACAGACAGATCGACCTGAATTACCCCTAAGATGTTGTTGGTTTTACCCTCGTAGTTAGATAATACCATGTTGTGGGGTCTCAGATCTTTATCAACCTTCCCTAACTTCTTAAACACAAAGTATGACATCAGATTGATTGTCGTACCACCATCTACAAACACCTTGTTGACAGCTTTGGCATCAACCTTTGCCCTAATAAAAAGTGGTTTCAAATGATACCTCATACCAGGGTCTAGCTTATCAAACACCGCCTGTTGCTCTTCAACTACTCCGTTGTTTATAACATAATAGCATAAAGGCTTCTAATTGAGAGCCTCGGTCGGAGCAAAGCCCTCCTCGACCTATGAAACCTCTGACACTCGGTCGTACTTGACAAGCAACACTGGTACAATGCCATAGTTAATCTGGAGGTCTCCCTCTGACTCTTCACTAAAATTGTCTTCAACCATCTCATCGTATGAACCAGGGGTATACTCAGCTTCTTTGTTCCTTGGTCGAGGCGCATGAAAAGGTACATAAGTATCCTCAGTCTCAAGAGATTATTCAGGATCATAGTGATGAGGGTCTTCCTTGTTTGGTTTATGAGTGTGTCGCTCCCGGGATTTTCATTCAGGTACAAACGCGAGAGTGGCGCGGAAAAACAGAGTCGCCAGCCGTGTAAATTTATCCCGAGAGAGGGAAAGGGAACACTGCATAAACCTTAGGAAGAGGGAAAGGAATGGTCATCGCAACCATAACCTGGGTTCGGGAGTCGGTTACGCGAGGGGAAGGTGCTAGCACCCCACGCGTCCATCGTACTCGATGGGATCCACGCTTGTTGTCTATCTAAGGGTGAGTTACTATCATCTAGGGTTGTACTAAGACGGGGAAGGGAAAGACAAAGACAGACTCGGTAGGACGTCGACGTCCTAGGCCTACGTACCCCCTTTGTGCAATGGGGAATTCAGAGTCAACGTAGTTCGGACCAAGTTCTTTTAGTGTTTTTTATGAGCGACGTTAAGTTCGCGTCCGGCAGTTAGGGTCGATGCCTGTTTGCGACTCAGACGGAAGGTAACGTGCCCTTTTTGAAAATATCCTTTAAGTTTGAAGGTCCCGAAGGACAAAAAAGTTTGAGGTAGGTTTGTGTTTTTTAGGACAGAAGTGGCTTAAGTTAGTTCCTAAGCTGCATTGTACCAAAGTCTAGGGCACAGGGGCGAATACTTAACGCATCGTCCCAAGACAGGACGCTCGCTAAGCACTCTAGAAAGATGAGAGGAAGCCCCTCATTTCTCATTCCCCATACTTAAGGCTCGTGCGCAATACACCTTATTCTTATTACGTGTTTTAAAGAAGTTTGAGATGAGAAGAGAAAGAACACAAGGGTAACTCTAAGGGGAACTAACGAATCCTAAAGTCATCATGCATGGGTGACCTACGGTTAGTGAGGCTTTGAAGATAACCTAAACCCTAAAGGAAAGAAAGAGATGAGAGAAGGAAAGAGCAAGGGTAACCATGGATACCTATCCATACCCTTAAGGAACTTACCTTGATCCTGCATAAAAGGTTAGTGAAAAAACAGATATAAACAAAAGGGATGAGGTGAATGACACTCAAACAAGGGCAAACAATAATAAGCATAATCCAATCATGAATTTAGAAATCAAAGGGACACCCTCAAAGCAAATGGCATGGATGCCTTTCAAACAAGGTAATCATATAAGATCAAAGATGTGCCTGCAAGAAAATCTCAAGTGAAAATAACTCCAATAATTAGAAAAATGATTCCTAAAATTCTCAAATTAATCCTAAGGGATCCTCAACCAGAGGCAAACAATATATAAAAAGTCCCTGCAAAAATCCAAAATGTTAGACATTCAAATAATCATACAAATTCAAGTAAGGGATAGGTTTCAATTATGCCAAAGAGAAGGACCTAACTGCAACATGAAAAATATTTAAAAATGAAAGAAAAATATTTTTAAGCACTTTAGAATGTTCATGAATGAATGCAAAAAGAACGGATGAAAAACATTTTATAGATGAGGAGAATGAAAATAAATAAGTTTATGCATGCATGAGATGTGTAATTAAAAAGGGAATTAAGAAAATAATTAATTAGGAATGATGAAAATAAAATAAAAATAAAAAATAAAAATTGTAAAAATTTTATAAATGAATAAAGATGATGTATAATTTTTTGGGATTTTTTGAATGCAACTAAGTATTTTTAAAATTAAAATTATGAAAATGTAATGGAAATAAAAAAATAAAAATGGAATATAAAGACTGGGGGTGTGTTAGTAAAAGAAACAAGTTGGAATGGTAATTGGGCTGAAGATGGGGGTGCGAAGAGCATGGCCCATGTGTTAAATCCGTCTGAAAAAAAAAGAAAATAAAATAACCTGGGGGGTGCAAAGAGTGGGAAACCACATTGAGATGACGGTTGGGCCAAGGGGTGGGGGGTGCGTATAGCACCCCAGCCCATTAAACCATTCAGAAAACCAAAAATAAAAAAAAGAGTCCACCATGCTCCTACCACGTGCAGGGCGCGTGGCATTTTAATTCGCTGGCAAGCTGCAGTCCATTTGATGCATCATATGGTCCATGTTTAGTCAACAGGTCAATAGTCAAGAAAAACGTAAGCAGAACGAAATGATACCATTGGATGTGCACGGTAATTACCATGGGTGAATGTCCATCTGATCATTAATTAAATTTCAGAAAAAAAATAAAAAGAAAAAATATGTGGCACGATCTGGACCATACGATCTGGCCAACGGACGGCCAGGATTATGTCTCTGACCTCCCAAAACCCTACCTCGCCGGAGTTGCACCAGACGCCGGAACTAGGGTTCCGGTCGTCATCTCCGATCACTTGCAAGTGAAAAAAACCCAGAATGCGCGAACCCATATACCATTTTGTCCGGATTTTTGCAAGGAACACAAATATGCAATCAAAATTTAACAACAACCCATATATATTGAAAAACTAAGAAGTTAAGGTTAGGGCATGAAAATTCAAACACACATAGTAAGCGGTATGCACGTCCAAACACCACGCAAATCACATCAGCATACTCAGTGCCATTCACACAACAACATGCATGCTTAAAAAACAAATTTCACAATCAACAAAATTTCCCCTAACCTGAGATGGCTCCACACGCGTGCGTGCTCTTGGCTGCAAATGGTGATTGATATCTACTCCTTGGATCCCCAGGAAGATGTCTGTGGAAAAATCCTTTGAGAAAACCTTGTGGATCGTGAGTTTTGGTGAAAAAAGGGCTCTAGGGTTCAAGCTTCAATTCCTCTCCAAATTTTCGTGTCTCCCTTCAACCCTAGCATGAATTGGCTTATAAAGACTAGGGTTTTCTTCTGACAATGACTTGGGCTTGGGTAAATCCAAGTTTAATGATTTTTGCATTATTTCATTTAATATTGAATTTTAAATCCAATAAAAATAAAATAAAATGAGGAAAAATAAAATATATGCTCTTTGGGTCGTGCATGGCTTTATGTTTGAGTTTGGTTTAAGAAACTTATGGCCCATTTGTCAAAATTTGGATTTTAGGCATAGTTTGCTTTGTGCACCTCCTCAAAATTGCCCAACTTTGACTAAGCATAACTCCTTCAATTTTTAGCTCCTCAATGAAAATTAATAATTTTTAGAAACCTCAAGATGTCCTCTAACCAACCCCTTTGGTCCCATGTCAATTTGATCTTCCATGTTCAAGTTATGAGCTTTTGAAGAAGGTTGACTTTTGTTGACTTTCAAAATGACCTATAATGTCTTGGCTCATATCTCCCAAATGAAGCATTTCTGGCCTTGGCTTGTGAGACACAAAGTTGTAGGGAATTAAATTTCCTTCAATATGGGCTTTGGTTGAGGAATTTTTGACGAAGTATGTGGAAGTTAGGCCTGGTCAAAGTACAGTTGACTTTTCCTACAAAAAACCCTAATTTAGTAACTCCTGATTCTTGATGATTCTGAGGTTTCCATGATGAATCATGATCAAACCTTGATCAAATGATGAATTTCACCCCATAATATTGATGTTGACCAAAAATCTTGAGGTTTGACTTTGTGTTGACCACAGTTGACGTTTTGACCAAGTTACCTGATTTTCAATCCATTGGCCAATTGAACTTCTCCTAAATCAAACTGATGGACAATCTTTCACTCCTAGATACTTAGGGACCCAAGGAATACCATGGAATCAAGTCTTGCCCAAAAAATCAGAAATAAACTGACTTTATAGCAAACCCTAGTTTTGGTACCCTCAGTCTAGGAGGAAATAACACAGTCTCCAAATCTAAATTCCTCTTAATATGATGTGTATCCTCTCCAACAAAGATAAGATATGCCGTTTGGTGATGATAAAAACCCAAGGAGCTTGCCCATTGGAGCAATAAACCCAAGAATTCCAAAACCCTAATTCATGCACTGGTTAGGAGAGAGTGATCCACTTGAAATCCATTGCCACTTGTGAACCCCTGATGATGTAGTAGACCAGATAGGACTTTCTTGAACTGCCTCAGGCACCTTGACCCCATGCTAATGATATGCATACATGATAATGAAATGAAACATAAACCAGTTAGTAAAAAGTAAGGAGGGCAAATTTTGGGATGCAACAGAGTGTAGTCCACAACCTCATCCTCTAACTGAGGAGAGTACTCAGGGGTTTTCTCCCTCACCCTTAGTCCTCCTTTGACAAGGATATCGTGCGCTATTTTTGGTGCATACTGTGGCATTGCACCTTTGTTAACCTTCTTAGAGTAGGGCTTCTGGTTTGGCTTCTCCGTAGTTGCCTCATGCTTCTCTACTGGCGCACCATGCCCATTTGCGTGAGCCTCCCTCTCAGCTTTTTTTCCTTCTTTGATAACGCCTCCATTGAGTGTGTGTCATAAGATTTTTTCCTTTGTAGGTTGGAAGTACATGAGTTCTTTTTTGCCTCCTTCCAGGTCTTGTCATTTGGCACCCCAAGTTTTGGATCAACCTCTCTCTACTTTGGGTTACTTTCCCCCTTGTTGTTAGCAGGTTTCATCCATTTGTCTTTTGGCGCACCCGCAGGTGGCTTGAAGGTCTTCTGTCGAGGTTGTTGGAACTGCCTCCTGTAGTCCTCATTTCGACGAGACCTACCCCCATTTATGGAACAAACCTTGTCATTCGACCTCCACCGCGTCCACGACCGGGATTGGTCCTTTGGGATCTTTCCACTTTCTCCACAGCCTCTTCATCGAAGACTGTGCTGCAACGTGGGCACAATATATTTTTGAAGTCGTTCAGCTTGCAACGTTCCAGGAAGTCAATTAACCCCTCATCAGCCTGGGGGTAAACTTCTTGGAAGTCAGATTCATCAACAGCAGAGATCCTCTCTTCCTTGTCGACGTCCATGTTAGAGCCATCAGTAGCATCTACCATCAGGATTTCGAGAAGCTCAACATACTGTGCTTCCTCCATCTGTATGGGGTCGACATCCACTTTTAATGTCGATTTTGGATTCTCTCCAAATTGGAGTCTTCCATCGTTCAAAGCTTTTTGAACCAAGTCCCTGAAAAGAATACATAGAGAAGTCTTATGACCCAAGAAATTATGATATTTGCAAAAACCTCTTTTCTTCATTTGTTCTAAACGAAGAGTTTTCAAACCAGGAGGCACTAGTATTTGGCCATCTTTAACTAACAAATCAAAGATTTTCTCACATTTCGTAATATCGAAAGTATAAGTTCGAGTAGTAAGCTTCTCATCTTGTTAGTTTCAATAGGATTCTTCCCATTTGATGACTTTAAAAGTTTAGAGGTGTATGGGGGTCCTGGCTTCAACTCATCCACATTGACTTCATTTTCATCTAAATCACCCTTGCCTACGTAAGAGACGTACTCATCCGCGTCTATGTAAGTGACTTTTTCTTTCTTATGATACTTACTAGTTCTGGATTTTTCAGCTTTTAAGCGTTCAACTTGGCGAAACCTATCGGCAAGTTGCGCCATATCCCTTAAATATTGGGTATCTAATTTATTTCTAATTGAGTAGTCTAGGCCACCCGCGGCCATCTCAACTAACTCATGCTCTAGTACTTGCGTAAAGCACCTGGCTTTGAGAAGTCTAAACCTATTTAGATAATCCTCTATTGACTCAGGGACCTTTCGCCTAACACTTGCTAATTCTTTCAAACTAATCTTCGACTGTCCGATATAAAATTGTTCATGGAATAGCCTTTCTAACTGGCTCCATGTTTGGACAGACTAGGGAGGGAGAGTCATAAACCATGTAAAGGCGTTTTTAGTTAAAGAACTTGGAAAGTATTTTAGTTTTAAGTTCTCATTATTAGCTAAATCGCCAGCCTTAGTTTGATACCTAGCAACATGTTCTAGTGTCGACTCATTAGTGTCTCCAGCGAACTTGGTGATCTTTGGGATCTTCAATCTCTAAGGTACTTTCAAGTGTCGAATATATACCGACATTGGGAAATAAAATTTGGTCGATGGAGTCCCACATTCCAGCCATTCTGGCCCAGGATTTGTTCGACCACATTCGTTATATTGTTTTTCCCTGCAAAATTATTATGCTGGACTTACCTAAGTACCTTATCAACATTTTGGTTTCTCTGATATATTAGAGGAGTAAGGTTTGTGAGAACAAGATTTGGTTCTGCAATATTATCTCTAAGTTTTGATGATAACGAATGAGTATTGGCATGAACAATTTTGCACAACTAATGTTGTTACTTGTGAGAACCTAGAAAACAGGTTATGCTCCTGAGAATCAGCGCAATGTTTAAAGAAAGACATTTTGTCTATGCACTTAAAAGAGCTGAACGAATATCACAACAGACTTTAATTCGAAAGTAAAAGAGTATGAGTTCTGAAGATCTGATGACAAAGGTTCTGATGGAACGAAGTCCAAATGCTGAAGCCTCACGCTCTTTGATCAAAGTTCTGAAGATCTACCCAAAGTCGACTCTCATGCTTCAATCAGAGATTATTAGAAGCCGCTGAAGATATGAAGAAAGTGGATTAAGAAAACAAGATTCTGAAGACAAGTTCTGAAGATTCTGGAAGCGCAGAGCTGATGATTCGAAGACTTGGTAATCTCAAGAACCGAGCAATGTTTTCCCTTCTTACTCATGCTCACAAAAAGCCTCTGAAGTTGAGAAGCCAAGAAAACTTGTCACACTGTACAGCTGTACCACATTACAACGTTAAAATTCTTGAAGACTGTGCGAAATACAAACAAGACAATCTGACACTGATAGGACGCGCAACATGCAGACGATTTTGTACCTGTCCTCACGCTTCTAGCCGTAATCCTACTTAGCTATCATGATCCCATCTCAACGACTCTTTTCACTCGGCTATAAAAGGAAGCTCAAAGACTTGAAGAAAGATACACACGAGAACTGCTACAATACTTTCTAACTCTGTTATTTCTTAAGTCATTCTTGGTCTAAAGCTTGTTTACAATATCAGCTTGATAAGAAGCAATTGTCTGTAAACCCATTGTATTTGAACTTAAAGTTGTATTCCTTAAGAGAGTCTTAGTGATTAGATCTCTTGAGAAGTCTAGGACGTGTGTCTTAGAGGTTGTGCCTTAAGTAAGACTTGTGTTGTTGGATTACTTGAGAAGTCTAGAACGTGTGAGTTTTAGAGGTTGTTGTTAGTCACCAGCTGTGTAGCTCGTGCAGTGTACTATTTTGTTGAATAGTGGATTAAGACCTCATTGAGAGAGGCGAAATCACCTTGGCGGGTGGACTAGATTAACTTGAGAGGTTCTCAAGTGAACTAGTATAAACATAACATATTTATATCTCTTTGTTTAACCAAGTTGTTTTTCTTTAGAAAAAGGGGTAAAGTTTTAAAGAGGAAGTTATTTTAAAAAAACGATTTGTTTTGAAAAACCAATTCAAACCCCCCTTTCTTGCGTTTTTCACATCTTCAATTGGCATCAGAGCTCCGGTTCTGAGGTGATAAAAAGATTGAATTTTTTTTATCAAGCACTTAACAGTGTTCAGTACCGATCCAAGTGTGAAAAACAATGACTACACCACCACCAACAACTTCTGAAACAAATGTTATTGAAAGAGAATCTTACACTGCAAAACCTCCTATCTTTGATGGAGAAAAGTTTGATTATTGGAAAGATAGAATTGAAAGTTATTTCTTATCATTTGACCTAGATCTATGGGATCTAGTACTTGATGGCGATAGTCATCACAAAGCAAGAACCATTCTGTTGAACGCAATTTCTTATACCGAGTATGAGAAAATCATAAACAAAGAAACTACAAAGTCCATCTTTGATTCTCTTCGTATGACTCATGAAGGAAATGCTCAAGTCAAGGAGACGAAGGCTCTTGCGCTAATCCAAAAATACGAAGTCTTCAAAATGGAAGATGACGAGTCTGTTGAAACCATGTTCTCAAGGTTTCAAATGCTTGTTGCCGAACTCAGAGTTCTGAACAAAGGCTATTCTACTGCTGATCATGTCAAGAAAATCATCAGAAGTCTTCCGGTCAAATGGAGACCAATGGTGACTGCCTTGAAACTTGCAAAGGACTTGAATAGTATCAGTCTTGAAGAACTTATAAGTTATTTAAGAAGTCATGAAATAGAGCTTCAATGAGATGAACCTCAGAAGAAAAACAAATCAATTGCACTAAAGGCAAAGCCAGAAAAGAAGAAGGCGTATTAGGCAGAAGAAGAAATGGAAGAATCTGAAGAAGATTCAGAAGAAGATGATATATCACTCATATCAAGAAAGATAAGTCAACTCTGGAAATACAGAAGGAACAAATTCAAAGTACCAAGGAGAAGATTCGAATCTACATCTGGTTGTCGCTCCCAGGATTTTCATCCAGGTACAAACGCGAGAGTGGCGCGGAAAACAGAGTCGTCAGCCGTGTAAATTTATCCCAAGAGAGGGAAAGGGAACACCGCATAAACCTGAGGGAGAGGGAAAGGAATGGTCATCACAACCATAGCATGGGTTCGGGAGTCGGTTACGCGAGGGGAAGGTATTAGCACCCCACGTGTCCATCGTACTCGATGGGATCCACGCTTGTTGTCTAATCTAAGGGTGAGTTTTCCTAACATCTATGGATGCACTGAAACGGGGAGGGGAAAACAAGGACAGACTCGGTAGGACGTCGACGTCCTAGGCCTACGTACCCCCTTTGTGCAATGGGGAATTCAGAGTCAACGTAGTTCGGACCAAGTTCTTTTTGTGTTTTTTTATGAGCGACGTTAAGTTCGCGTCCGGCAGTTAGGGTCGATGCCTGTTTGCGTCTCAAACGAAAAGTAATGTGCCCTTTTTGAAAATAGCCTTTAGTTTGACGATCCCGAAGGACAAAAAGGTTTGAAGTTGGTTTGTATTTTTTAGGACAGAAGTGACTTGAGTTAGTTAATAACTCGACTTGAACCAAAGTCTATGACACGGGAACGAATGCGTCGCATGGTCGCCCCCAATGGAACGTATACTCAACACCCTAGAAGAGAGAAGGGGGACCCCTCAATCTTCATTTCCTATGTTTAAGGCTTGTGTGCAAGGCAAGTTGACCTTATTAAGTCTCTTAAAGATGTTTTGAGATGAGAAGAGAAGACACAAGGGAAACTCTAAAGGGAAACTAAGAGTCCTAATGTTATCATGCATGGGTGACCTACGGTTAGTGAGGTTTGACGACAACCTAAGCCTAAAGAAAGGAAAAGATGAGAGAAGGAAAGAGTAAGGGTGAACATGGATACCTATCCATACCCTCAAATAACTTACCTTAGTCCCTACACAAAAGGTTAGTACGAAATAGACATAAGTGACAATAAACCAAATGAAACTCAAGCAATGACATATAATAATGATTAAGTGACCAATAACAATCAAACATGAATTAATAAATCAAGGAAACAAACCCCCAAGCAATGGCACAAGTGCCTTTTCAAACAAGGTAACCAGACGTGATCAGAAATAGGCATACAAGAAGATTTCACACAAAGAGCAATTGAATAAATAGTAAAACAACTTCTAAAATCACCAAATTAAATATCAAAGTTGCTCAACCAGAGACGAACAACATATCAAAAATTCCTGCAAAAATTCAAGATGTTAGTCATTCAGACAATCATGCAAAGTTCAGATGAGGATCATGGTTCAACATGCAAAAGGAAAAGATCAAAATGCAATATGAAATAATTTTAAAAATGAAAGGAAAATATTTTAATGCACTTCAGAATGTTATCTAACAAATGTAAAAAGAATGGATTGCAAATATTATATGGATGCAGAGAAATAAAATAAACAAATTAGGTATGCATTACATGGATAATTCAAAAAGAAAATAAACTAAATAATTAATTTAGATGATAAAAAATAAAAAATAAAATTTGGAAATTTTTATAAAATTATAAAAATGATGCATGAATTTTCTTGGAATTTTTAAATGCATATAACTATTTTTAATAATTAAAAATGAAAACAATAAATTAATAAAAATAAAAAGTGAAGAAAATGGGTGAGGGGTACGTTTAGTAAGAAAAGCACGTTGAAATGTTAATGGGCTCAAAGGGGGGGGGGGGGGGCGCGGATAGTAAGCCCATGCGTCAAGTCCATCAGAAAATAAAATAAAAAAAGAAATACGCCTGGGGGGTGCAACGAGTAGAAAAATGCGTTGGGATTGAACCTGGGCTGGAGGGAGAGGTGCGAATAATAAGGCCCAACCACTAAATCCATCAGAAAAATAAAAAAAAATAAAAAAGGAGAGGTGCATGTGTGGACTTGGTCAATGGTTAACTCGTTACCTTCCATTGGATTGATCCTGCGCGCCTTAATCAGTCAATAAAATTAGCAAGTAAACACAACCAATGGCCCAGATTAAAAGTCCATGGCAATAATGGTGCACGCACATGCAACCAACTCACCAGCATACCATGCGCCGCCATGTGCCATGCACATGCATTTTTTAATGCGTTGTCAAGTTATTAGCCGTCTGATGGATCAGACATGTGAGATTAAGTCATCATAACAAAAAGTAATTAAAATAAAAAAAAACATGATTGGATGTGCACGATAAGAATAGTGGGGTAAATAACATGCAATCATAAAATAAAATTCAGAAAAAAATATAAAGGGAAACACATGGCACGCTATGGACCGTACGATGCAGAAAATGGACGGCTGGGAAGTCGTCTTCCCCATTCAAACCCTCCGCCGGACTGGATCAACTGCCACCCGCCGGAGTTAGGGTTCCGGCCCCCTACTCCGGTCACCTGCAACAAGAAATTTTCCAGAAAACGCAAGGGGGTACACTATCCGACCCAGAAAATCACGAGGAATTCGAATATGGCATCAAAAATCACAAACAAGTAACACCTAAAGCGAATCGAAGGAAATAAACATTGGGTCCAAAACTTTAAACTCAAAGTATGATCAATCCACACGTCCAAACACCAAAAAAATTACATCAGAGTTATCAGTGACAACCACACATCAATTTGCGCACTTAAAAACTGAGTTTTATGATGGTCAAAAGAATGGCTAACCTGAGATGGTGCACTCCTAATCCTTGCTTTTTGCTGCGAATGGGGGATGGTTTGCACTCTATTGATCACCAGAATGAAGATGGTAGAAGAATTTCTTGAAGAGTCCTTGTGGATTGTGAGTTTCGATGAAGGAAAGTTTTAGGGCTCAAGCTTTTGTTCTCCTTGAAATCACGTGTTCCTAACCCTAACCAGTGCATGAATTGGTTTAAATACATTAGGGTTTTCTACTGATAATGATTTGGGCTTGGGCAATTCTTTGTTTAATGAGTTTTTGAATAATTCTAGAATTTTACATTATGTTAAGTACACCCTCTTCCATGCATGGATGTCCAACTATTTCATGATGGATCACTTAACTTCTAACTGCTAATCACACCCATATTGAAATTGGGCCTTGAAACAATTTGATTCATGAGTTTCCAATGACTTAACAATTTTGAATAATGGAGAATAAGTGAAGAATAAACCATGGAATTTCTTGATTCTTGGGCCCAAAATAATCCTTGAGGAGTGTTCTTTGACATTTAGAAAGTGACATGAAGCAATGGAGTTAATTATAGGTCACTATTCCCAAAGTTGTGAAAATGGCATCATGAGAAACCCTAAAAACCACTTTGCCTTCTTTTGATCATATCTTGAGTTTCACAAATGATATGGAGACCCACTAGTACTTGTTGGAAAGCGGAGAAAAAGACCTTCAGCTTTCATGTTTAAGAAAAATTCATCTAAAGCTTCCTTGATGGTGTAAAGTCAGGTTGAATATAGTGTAGAAACTTGCCAAAAATGGAAACGTTTCATTATAGGTCACTTTCCAAATTTAGAAACTTTTGCACAAACTCCTGATTCTTGATAAATAGTATGAAATTTGGCCCCTGGAGATCATATGAGGATGTGAGACCTTGAAAACCTTGAAAAGGATCTCAAAATTTCACAGTTGACTTTTCTCTTTTCACTGTTGACTTTTCCCCAGATTTTCCTAATTCCCAATCCATTGACCAATTGAATCTCTCCTGAACCAAACTGATGGACAATCTTCCTTTCCTGGATACTTAGGGACCCAAGGAATACCATGGAATCAAGTCTTACCCAAAAAATCAGAAATAAACTGACTTTATAGCAAACCCTAATTTTGGTATCCTCAGTCTATGAGGAAATAACACAGTCTCCAAATCCAAATTCCTCTGAATATGATGTGTATTCTCTCCAACAAAGGTAAGATATGCCATTTGGTGATGATAAAAACCCAAGGAGCTTGCCCATTGGAGCAATAAACCCAAGAATCTCAAAACCCTAATTCCTGCATTGGTTAGGAGAGAGTGATCCACTTGAGATCCCTTGCCATTTGTGAACTCTTGATGATGTGACAGACCAGATAGGACCTTCTTGAACTGCCTCAAGCACCTTGACCCCATGCTAATGATATGCATACATGATAATGCAAAAAATGAAATGAAACATAAGCCAGTTAGTAATAAAGTAAGGAGGGCAAATTTTGGGGTGCAACAGCTGCCCCTATTCAATCAACTTAGTCCTGAGGGTATGATAGCGACGGCTTTCAGACAATCGGGATACACGGAGATTGAATACCAAAGAACCCGGAAATTTTCCATCCTCAAAAGGGGGACGACTCCACTAGAGAATCAGCCATGAATGTTGTACTGTCACAATACGGACGAGTGTCAGGTATGCTAGGTATAAAGTGAAACAAACTCTCCCAAGTTACGTCATCTCTGCTGATAAAGAGAACTGACAAAGGAAACTCAAAATATGCCATCCCTGCTGATAAAGGGAACTGACGAAGGAAGTCTTCACAAGATTTCTATCTCTGCTGATAAAGAGAAACTAGCAAAACAGATGCCATCCCTGCTGATAAAGGGAAACTGACAAAAGAAAATCTTCAAAAGATTGCTATCTCTGCTGATAAAGAGAAACTAGCAACATAAATGCCATCCCTGCTGATAAAGGGAAACTGACAAAAGAAAATCTCCAAAGGACTGCTATCTCTGCTGGTAAAGAGAAACAAGCAAAATAAATGCCATCCCTGCTGATAAAGGGGAACTGACGAAAGAAAATCTTCAAAAGATTGCTATCTCTGCTGATAAAGAGAAACTAGCAAAATGAGTGTCATCCCTGCTGATAAAGGGAAACTGACAAAGGAGATCTTCAAAAGATTGCTATCTCTGCTGATAAAGAGAAACTAGCAAAATAACCGCCATCCCTGCTGATAAAGGGAAATTGACGAAAGAAAATCTTCGAAAGATTGCTATCTCTACTGATAAAGAGAAACTAGCAAAATAAATGCCATCCCTGCTGATAAAGGGGAAGCTAACAAAGGAGATCTTCAAAAGATTGCTATCTCTGCTGATAAAGAGAAACTAGCAAAATAAATGCCATCCCTGCTGATAAAGGGAAACTGACGAAAGAAAATCTCCAAAAGATTCTTATCTCTGCTGATAAAGAGAAACTAGCAAAATAAATGTCATCCCTGCTGATAAAGGGAAACTGACGAAGGAAAATCTCCAAAAGACTGTTATCTCTGCTGATAAAGAGAAACTAGCAAAATAAATGCCATCCCTGCTGATAAAGGGAAACTGACAAAAGAAACTAACAAAAAGATTGCTATCTCTGCTGATAAAGAGAAACTAGCAAAATAAATGTCATCCCTGCTGATAAAGGGAAACTGACAAAAGAAAATCTCCAAAGATTGCTATCTCTGCTGATAAAGAGAAACTAGCAAAATGAGTGCCATCCCTGCTGATAAAGGGAAACTGACAAAGGAGATCTTCAAAAGATTGCTATCTCTGCTGATAAAGAGAAACTATCAAAATAACCGCCATCCCTGCTGATAAAGGGAAACTGACGAAAGAAAATCTTCAAAAGATTGCTATCTCTGCTGATAAAGAGAAACTAGCAAAACAAATGCCATCCCTGCTGATAAAGGGAAATTGGCCAGCAAAATATGTCAAGCAAGAACTGACTACCAGATGAGAACGGGATTTCACAAAAGAGTAGGGTCAAATAAAGGCAAACTCCCAACCGTCTTAAAATCTACTTGGTAAGATGACTCCGCTGGGGAAGGAAAAGTCTAAATAAAAGACTTTGCCGGGGAGCACAAGTATGAGGAACGCGTCCCTCCAAAATCTCCTGAGTTATGCCATCTCTGCTGAGAAAGAGAACTGGCAAAGAAATTATCAAACCTGGCTTATGCTTCGAATGCAAATGTTTGAATCGCGGCGTAATGCTCCACACGAAGTGGGAATGCTACGCGTTTGAGGATGCAATGCAAATGCTTATGACATGCAAAAAGGGTCCCTCCAGCAAAATAAATGTCGGAGAGAAAAGACCAATTCAGCTGGGGATGACAAAAATAAATTGTCCTCTGAATCCAGGAACTCTGCTAAGAAGGATCACACTGAACGACCCTTTGGATCAACAACTTCTGATGGGGATGAAGTCCCAAAAGAACATTCGCTCTACTGGGGATTATACATAACTCTTTGAAAAAGGAGGCCACGACCTGAATCAGAAGAGTGCCGAATATCACTTGGATTTAAAACCTGCTGGGGATGTCAACCACCGTTGAACATACTGTTGCGAGGATTACCACCAAACTCTGCTTGGGGGAACAGTAGATGCTGACATCCACCCTGCTAGCGGATAACATCGAGCTTACTCATCTGTTGGGGATCAGATCGCACCGTTGCTGCTGAGAAAAACATTTCCTGACTGGCTGAGGAAAATAAGTGTTTAGACTCTGTGGGGAAATAATGTCTTGATCAAGAGAAAATACTCCCCAAGTCTCCTGCTGGGGGAGGTCTGCTCTGCTGAGGAAAGTGAAATCTCCATGCTGGGGAGAACAAATTGCTGGGGAAGTACAATCCCGTTGCCCTGCAGCTTGACTTGTCTTTGTGGTCATAAACGGCTCTCTGAACTTTTCACTTGCCCCAGACCACCAGGTCTAATCATCTCAAGAGGATTTTATAGAAAACCAAGCGTTCGCACTGCCCCAAGGTCTTCAAACTCTTGGAGAGATTTATCATATCTCGACATAACTGCCCCAGTCTTCATAATCCATGAAGTACATTACCTCAAAAGGGATTGTAATGACTTGAAAATACTCTTCTTTAGTACCTTGAACCTTGAGGAGGCGCTTCAATTAACCATTTTCAAGAGTGGACAACCTCCCACACTCTAGAGGTGACCTGCCCCTATATGAGCTTTGACGTAACTTTGCCCCTGATCTTAGAATGAATGCCCCAGAGTAACTAAATTTCGGAGAGATTTCTCGACGTGACTGCCCCAGATTGGCTACATCTTAACACGACTTACTGGGGAGAGCCCACTCTACGCTGAGTCTCTTGGCAGCATGCCTTCTGATATGGTTGTCCTTCAGAATTTCCAAGCATCCCAAGTTGGCAGGATCAGGCTTCTTGACCGACTTTCACTGTGTAAGCTGCATTGATGCTTAGGCACATATACAAAAAATGTTTATTATGAGAATGACAATTCTAATGCACCGCTCATGTTAACCTTGAAGTTTTTTTTGAAGATGCGTTGCCCAACCTTGTGAACGAATCACTAGCTGGGATGCGACCTTGATTTTTGAATGGAAAAACAATGCACACATGCAATACCAACAGATCTTATTAGCACAACTTATAGGAGTCAGGAACGTTATCCTGTTGAAGTACGCCTTCGGAATAAACCCTGTTTCAATTAGGACTTTTAAGGGTGGTAACGTGGTCTGGTTCACGGTTTCAGAAAAAAGGATTTATGGCTCAAAATTTATCGGTGCCCACCCACTCTTCGTGATGTTCTCCTGTCCTATGTTCAGTTAATCTGACACAAACGCTCATCTCTCAAAAGGTTTACGATCTTTAAGGAACCCATGCCACTAATGGTTTGACACCTAAGGAAGTTTTGGAGTGACAGTCACCCCTTTTTATCTTTTGTGCCTGTGATCACACGAATTTGTTCTTACCGAGGATTTTCTTTTCGCCTTTCGTTTTTTCTTTCTTTTTCCCTATTTTTGCCTGGACTGACTCTTTTAAGCTTTTCGATTTTGAAGTCCAGCGGGATGCCCTAACTTTTGCCTAAGTCGCTTGTTTTCAAGTTTCGACTTAGCGGGCTTTCTTTTCCTCCTCTTTTTTATTCCCCTTTTGAACAAAGCGTGTGACACTGGTTGTCCTACCTGCTTGAAAGGGTTGTGACTGCCTCACTCCTTGATTGTCGATGGATAACCATTGTGGTTTCGCATCTCTTGGCATCTTGATGGTGGGATAGAAGGTAATGGATCCTCAGATGCACACTCTCCTTGAAATTTGAAAGCTCGGTCAAACTAACTGACGCCTACCCTGCCCCTGGGTTAAGTATGAGGGTTTTTTCGAAAGAAACTCCTACTTCAAGGCTCAAAGGGTTAACGAGGGTCTATCTCCCTTATATCTCCAGTGTTTAGGGATTTGAAACAATGCCTGTACATCCTCAACAGAGTTCTATCCTTAAACATACAACCAGAGATTTTGCGTTTTCGTCTCATCATCCTCCCTCAAGAGTTCTAAACAAGGAAATTGGTATTGCAGTGCATATAAACATTTAAGAGTGAACACGAATGGATTACTTCAAGGAAAACATACCCATTGCATTAATATCATCATAAAAAATAAACAAGTCTTACATGCATACAATGCTTTAACAAGAAAAGAAAAACTACAAATGAAAATGCAGTAAAGAAACTGATGACTGCCGTTGTTGAGAAGACTTAATTCTGTCTGGACGTACTTGCAGACTGAGTGCTCATTTGAGAAAGGAGGCCTCCATTGATGTACATATCATCTCCAGTGAATACAATGATCTCTGAGTCTACCAGGTCTTGCACCTTGTACTTGAACACGTTGCAGTTTTCAATTGAATGACCCCGTGTGTCTGAGTGATACTCACATCTGGCATCCAGATCATAATCAGGAGGAATAGAGTCAGGAACAGGCTTGGCATCCCCTAGTTGAATCAGAGAGTTCTTGAGCAAGCGAGCAAGCAACTGACTATAAGGAATAGGAATAGGATCAAATATCCTCTTGGGCCTTCTTGGTCCAAATTGCCTCTGTTGCTGATAATTCTGCTGTTGATGCTGATTTGGGTATTCATCTGGCTCAGGCGCTTTCCCCCTCAGACTTAATCGAGGAGTAGGTAGAAATTGCGGGCGTGGGGACTCTAAGACCAAAGACTGCAAGAAATGCCCCTGACTTGATGTAGCTTTGGTAAAGGCAACAGGGATATCCACCTCTTTTTCAACAGCTAGAGTAGGACCACCATGTATGTTTACGCTGCTCGGCGTGAATTCAATTGCCTTCGAATCTATCAGATCCTGGACAGCATGCTGAAATGCCCTACAATCTTCCACATTATGCCCCGGCGCACCAGAGTGAAAATCACAGTGGGATCTTGCATCATAACCTGGTGGGGGAGTACTAGAGGGAGGAGCCAAGGTCCTTTTCCGTACCAGTTGCAACTGAAGGAGATGCTGGAATAACTGAGAATATGGCACTGGTGGAGCCTCAAAATGCCTATTCCGCTTAGACGTAAATTGTGGCTGGCGCGGAGCATGATTATGTCGTTGTTGAGGTACACCCGGGACAGTCACAGTGGCAATCTGCTCACCCTTAGGGAGGGATCTCTTTAACAGCTGCGGAGAGACAATTCCAGCCGCAGCTCCAGGCATGGGAGTATTATCTTTGCTTAGCACACCTTTCACGACCTCCATAACCAGACTCATCTGAGTCTTTAGTTTGTTGACCTCTTCCTTCAGCGCTTGCTGCTCTTGCATAAGAGTTTGTATGTTCCCCATAAAATGCCCCATCTGGCCTCGTATTTCCCTCAACTCAGCTTGAATTTGTTCCATGATTCTCTTCTGATTTTGTCTGATAGAATACCGGTGGATGCGTTGATCTGAGATCCTGTACTGAGATTAGAACAAGATAAGAACATCAGAGATAAACACCTGTCATGTAAAATGATTATGCAACATGATTATGATTATGCAAATACAAATGAACGTGTTTGAATATTGGCAAGGCGATCCACCCCTTGATTCCGATTTAACAATAAGATAGAACGGAACCTCTGCTCATATATTAAGAAAACCAGAGGAAAACCAGATGTCAACAATCACAAATCCAAGATAGCAAGTCTGAACACAATAATCATAGATCCCAACCAACAAGTCTGGCGGTGATCCGAATATAATAAAAGAGAAAGAGAAAACTACGGCATGTCATCAAAATCCACAAGTGTCAATCCCCCCATCCATTATGCTTCTTGCACCAGTCTTGAATCTCCTTGAACAGCTTTTTGGTGTCGGGATGCTTCGGTCTCTGAATTAGCTCTTGAATGAGGATGTCTCTCCTATGCATGATCCCTTCCAAGTATCTGCAATGTAACTCCCAAGCGTCTTCTCCAGAAACACCATCCATGCTAGGTCCCTCACTTCTAGGTCTCTTCACTTCAGCTTGGATCTTTAGTTCCTCTATGGAGGCTATAGCTTCATTGAGTCGGTCTTGGACTACTTGTTTCTGAAATACCCCTGATAGAATCTCCGCATCTTTCTTCTTGAGCTTCGACTTTAACTGATCAATCTGAGCTAGATAACCGTCTTCCTTTTGCTTATTCTCGGCCATTGCAGTTTCTCGGTGAGCATTGAACCTGTGATTTTTAACAAAGCCTTGTCCAATTCCTCCTTCTTAGACTCGAGAACCTTACTGATACCATCTAGAGCTTGTTTCATACTTTGTCTGGATGATACCATAT
This sequence comes from Lathyrus tuberosus, assembly GCA_022829125.1. NCBI lineage: Eukaryota > Viridiplantae > Streptophyta > Magnoliopsida > Fabales > Fabaceae > Lathyrus > Lathyrus tuberosus. The sequence continues at coordinate 173,739 of JALAZF010000574.1, read as the reverse complement.
CAGCTAGTTCTTTTCCTGCCTTAGCAAGAAGCTCTGTCTTCAACTTGGCGGTATGAACAGCTTCACCCCGCTCATGCTTCAACTGATAAATCTCTCTTTTTAGCTCACTGTTTTCTTCTCGCAGCTTTTCTTTTTCAGCCCACAACTTGGTAAATTTCTCTATCTCAACTGTGGTAGGAGGCTCAATCAGTAAAGGGTAAGATGGTGGTTCTCTGGAGAATGGCAATAGTTCTTTCTCTACCCTTTTCTGAATCCATTCTTGGTACGCAGGAAATGTTTTGTTGTTGCTCTTCCCAAAATAAGTCTTTCCTTTTTTACGACGATCTCCCCAAGTATTTGCAGCTTTTTTTAACAGTTCTGGATTGGTTTCCCCACTCAGATACAAAGATTCTCGGACCTCCTCGTCTCTTGGCGGCTCTTTCAAGGCATACCCGAATTGTCTAATAGCAAGAACAGGGTTGTAGTTAATTCCCCCTTTCCTTCCTATTAGAGGCACATTTGGGAGACCTCCACAACTAATCATGATATCTTGGCCCAACAAGTCACGGTTAACCCAAAGTAGATTATCTGCCCTCAAGCCCATCAATCTTTTGGACCAATCCAATATTCCTTGAGTATCCACAAATGCCCCAGATTTAGGAAGACGATCAGCAAACCATTTGTAGAAGACTGGCGCACAAAAATAAAGGGGTCCTCCCCTCCTCTTCTCATTCTTATAATGCACTGAATAATATAGATCTTTGAGCAAAGTAGGTACCGAATTCTTCATGGTAAATATCTGGACAACGTGCATGTCCACAAAATCCTTCACATTTGGGAACAATACCGTTCCATAGACACACATAGCCAAGATGGCGTTGAAAACCGACCAACATCTAGCCTTAGCATACACAACAGCTTGTTCTATCAAAAATTTCATATGGAAGCCTTTACATCCTCCCTTACTAGCAACGTTATTTTTCAACAAAGATGGATCCAAATGCAAAGCCTCGGAAACCTTTTCTAAGTCAGGAAGTTCTTTAGAGGGATAGAATGGAGCCTCTTCTTTAATAGGAATATCCAGGATGAGAGCAAATTCCTCCAATATCGGAGCCAAAAGATAATCAGTGAACAGGAAACAACGCAGGTGAGGGTCATAGAATTGCACCAGAGAGTACAAAGCCCTATACTCGTATTCAGTGATGTTGCGAGCAAAATCCAGAATTCTTCCATACTCTCCTCTAAAGTCTGCCAATACCCCAAGCTCTGCCATAGACACAATCTGGTGAACATGCTCCAGAATAAGTGATGGGAACCTGTACATTATGATATTCTTTTTATTCTCAGTATTCATGCTTAATAGTCTTCAAAAACCGGAATCAAAGTTAGGATGCAACCCTGCAAATGAATAAACATGTTAGGATGCAGAAATGATGATGCAAATGCACACATGGGGTCAAGGATGCTGGACAACTGCTGCACTGAGTAACTGTATAATCTCAAAGATCTGCCCGAATACCCAGAAAACCAGAATAACCACAATGTCACACTGATAAAACTGCTGATCAGAAAACCGGGTATGTTGAAGGTCAAGGTTACCTGCAAACCTGTAAACTCCTGCCCTCTCACATGTGGGTACTAGAAAGCCGAGGATCCTCAATATCACGGGCTCTCAGGTCGAGAAATGATGATACAGTCACCATTTCTGGTTTGGCATCATCATCAATCGAGGAGGCCTCAACTGATTCCCCTCAAAAAGAAAAAGTCCCATGGCAAGTCCTCAGCTTCGACACCAAGGTCGAGAAGCAATAGTACATTCATTCCTCAGAGTACAGTACTATCGCCAATCGAGGAGTGCTTCCACCGATTCCTTTCCAGAGGACACCCTATAGCAAGTTCCCAGTATTGGGTCCTCGGATCGACATGTGCAATGGGTTTGCCATTTCTGGTCTGCCATTATCACGTCTCGGGAGGAGTGCCGTTACTGAGTTCTCGGGAATGGTCGCCAGAGTCGACAGCTTTCCAGGTTACATTCAATCATCTGCACTAATGCGCAGGATAGAACATTACCAAAGAAAACCTCGTCTGGATGTGGAGTTTTCGTGTATACTCTGTCTGGCCAAATGCCACACGAGTCACACAACTTGCCACGCTAATCCTACGTGTACGCTCAAGCCTGGGTATTGGGCTTTTCTCTCAAAACTCCCAACCCGCCAAATAGAAAAACAGTGCAGCAGTTGATAATAATATGCAATGCAGAAAAAATGCGGTAAAAATAAAACACAACAAATAAAGCAAAAAAAAAAAAACAAAAAACACCCAAAGACAAGTAAGCGCTAGGATTGACTCGCTTAGGGGATGGACCAGCATAGGTCAACCAGATTCCCCAGCAGAGTCGCTAGCTGACGCTCCCAGGATTTTCATCCAGGTACAAACGCGAGAGTGGCACGGAAAACAGAGTCGCCAGCCGTGTAAATTTATCCCAAGAGAGGGAAAGGGAACACCGCATAAACCTAAGGGAGAGGGAAAGGAATGTTCATCGCAACCATAGCCTGGGTTCGGGAGTCGGTTACGCGAGGGGAAGGTATTAGCACCCCACGCGTCCATCGTACTCGATGAGATCCACGCTTGTTGTCTAATCTAAGGGTGAGTTGTCCTAACATCTATGGCTGCACTGAAACGGGGAGGGGAAAACAAGGACAGACTCGGTAGGACGTCGACGTCCTAGGCCTACGTACCCCCTTTGTGCAATGGGGAATTCAGAGTCAACGTAGTTCGGACCAAGTTCTTTTTGTGTTTTTTTATGAGCAACGTTAAGTTCGCGTCCGGCAGTTAGGGTCGATGCCTGTTTACGTCTCAGACGAAAAGTAAAGTGCCCTTTTTGAAAATAGCCTTTAGTTTGACGATCCCGAAGGATAAAAAGGTTTGAAGTTGGTTTGTATTTTTTAGGACAGAAGTGACTTGAGTTAGTTAATAACTCGACTTGAACCAAAGTCTATGACACGGGAACGAATGCGTCGCATGGTCGCCCCCAATGGAACGTATGCTCAACACCCTAGAAGAGAGAAGGGGGACCCCTCAATCTTCATTTCCTATGTTTAAGGCTTGTGTGCAAGGCAAGTTGACCTTATTAAGTCTCTTAAAGATGTTTTGAGATGAGAAGAGAAGACACAAGGGAAACTCTAAAGGGAAACTAAGAGTCCTAATGTTATCATGCATGGGTGACCTACGGTTAGTGAGGTTTGACGACAACCTAAGCCTAAAGAAAGGAAAATATGAGAGAAGGAAAGAGTAAGGGTGAACATGGATACATATCCATACCCTCAAATAACTCACCTTAGTCCCTGCACAAAAGGTTAGTACGAAACAGACATAAGTGACAATAAACCAAATGAAACTCAAGCAATGACATATAATAATGATTAAGTGACCAATAACAATCAAACATGAATTAATAAATCAAGGAAACAAACCCCCAAGCAATGGCACAAGTGCCTTTTCAAACAAGGTAACCAGACGTGATCAGAAATAGGCATACAAGAAGATTTCACACAAAGAGCAATTGAACAAATAGTAAAAAAACTTCTAAAATCACCAAATTAAATATCAAAGTTGCTCAACCAGAGACGAACAACATATCAAAAATTCCTGTAAAAATTCAAGATGTTAGTCATTCAGACAATCATGCAAAGTTCAGATGAGGATCATGGTTCAACATGCAAAAGGAAAAGATTAAAATGCAATATGAAATAATTTTAAAAATGAAAGGAAAATATTTTAAGGCACTTCAGAATGTTATCTAACAAATGCAAAAATAATGGATTGCAAATATTATATGGATGCAGAGAAATAAAATAAACAAATTAGGCATGTATTACATGGATAATTCAAAAAGAAAATAAACTAAATAATTAATTTAGATGATAAAAAATAAAATAAAAAATAAAAAATAAAATTTGGAAATTTTTATAAAATTATAAAAATGATGCATGAATTTTCTTGGAATTTTTAAATGCATATAACTATTTTTAATAATTAAAAATGAAAACAATAAATTAATAAAAATAAAAAATGAAGAAAATGGGTGAGGGGTACGTTTAGTAAGAAATGCACGTTGAAATGTTAGTGGGCTCAAAGGGGGGGGGGTGCGGATAGTAAGCCCATGCGTCAAGTCCATCAGAAAATAAAATAAAATAAGAAATACGCTTGGGGGTGCAACGAGTAGAAAAATGCGTTGGGATTGAACCTGGGCTGGAGGGAGATGTGCGAATAATAAGGCCCAACCACTAAATCCATCAGAAAAATAAAAAAAAATAAAAAAGGAGAGGTGCATGTGTGGACTTGGTCAATGGTTGACTCGTTACCTTCCATTGGATTGATCCTGCGCGCCTTAATCAGTCAATAAAATTAGCAAGTAAACACAACCAATGGCCCAGATAAAAAGTCCATGGCAATAATGGTGCACGCACATGCAACCAACTCACCAGCATACCATGCGCCGCCATGTGCCATGCACATGCATTTTCTAATGCGTTGTCAAGTTATTAGCCGTCTGATGGATCAGACGTGTGAGATTAAGTCATCATAACAAAAAGTAATTAAAATAAAAAAACATGATTGGATGTGCACGGTAAGAATGGTGGGGTAAATAACATGCAATCATAAAATAAAATTCAGAAAAAAATATAAAAGGAAACACATGGCACGCTATGGACCGTACGATGCAGAAAATGGACGGCTGGGAAGTCGTCTTCCCCATTCAAACCCCTCCGCCGGACTGGATCAACTGCCACCCGCCGGAGTTAGGGTTCCGGCCCCCTACTCCGGTCACCTGCAACAAGAAATTTTCCAGAAAACGCAAGGGGTACACTATCCGACCCCGAAAATCACGAGGAATTCGAATATGGCATCAAAAATCACAAAAAAGCAACACCTAAAACAAATTGAAGGAAATAAACATTGGGTCCAAAACTTTAAACTCAAAGTATGATCAATCCACACGTCCAAACACCAAACAAATTACATCAGAGTTATCAGTGACAACCACACATCAATTTGCGCACTTAAAAACTGAGTTTTATGATGGTCAAAAGAATGGCTAACCTGAGATGGTGCACTCCTAATCCTTGCTTTTTGCTGCGAATGGGGGATGGTTTGCACTCTATTGATCACCAGAATGAAGATGGTAGAAGAATTTCTTGAAGAGTCCTTGTGGATTGTGAGTTTCGATGAAGGAAAGTTTTAGGGCTCAAGCTTTTGTTCTCCTTGAAATCACGTGTTCCTAACCCTAACCAGTGCATGAATTGGTTTAAATACATTAGGGTTTTCTACTGATAATGATTTGGGCTTGGGTAATTCTTTGTTTAATGAGTTTTTGAATAATTCTAGAATTTTACATTATGTTAAGTACACCCTCTTCCATGCATGGATGTCCAACTATTTCATGATGGATCACTTAACTTCTAACTGCTAATCACACCCATATTGAAATTGGGCCTTGAAATAATTTGATTCATGAGTTTTCAATGACTTGACAATTTTGAATAATGGAGAATAAGTGAAGAATAAACCATGGAATTTCTTGATTCTTGGGCCCAAAATAATCCTTGAGGAGTGTTCTTTAACATTTAGAAAGTGACATGAAGCAATGGAGTTAATTATAGGTCACTATGCCCAAAGTTGTGAAAATGGCATCATGAGAAACCCTAAAAACCACTTTGCCTTCTTTTGATCATATCTTGAGTTTCACAAATGATATGGAGACCCACTAGTACTTGTTGGAAAGAGGAGAAAAAGACCTTCAGCTTTTATGTTTAAGAAAAATTCATCTGAAGCTTCCTTGATGGTGTAAAGTCAGGTTGAATATAGTGTAGAAACTTGCCAAAAATGGAAACGTTTCATTATAGGTCACTTTCCAAATTTAGAAACTTTTGCACAAACTCCTGATTCTTGATAAATAGTATGAAATTTGGCCCCTGGAGATCATATGAGGATGTGAGACCTTGAAAACCTTGAAAAGGATCTCAAAATTTCACAGTTGACTTTTCTACTTTCACTGTTGACTTTTCCCCAGATTCTCCTGATTCCCAATCCATTGACCAATTGAATCTCTCCTGAACCAAACTGATGGACAATCTTCCTTTCCTGGATACTTAGGGACCCAAGGAATACCATGGAATCAAGTCTTGCCCAAAAAATCAGAAATAAACTGACTTTATAGCAAACCCTAATTTTGGTATCCTCAGTCTAGGAGGAAATAACACAATCTCCAAATCCAAATTCCTCTGAATATGATGTGTATCCTCTCCAACAAAGATAAGATATGCCATTTGGTGATGATAAAAACCCAAGGAGCTTGCCCATTAGAGCAATAAACCCAAGAATCTCAAAACCCTAATTCCTGCACTGGTTAGAAGAGAGTGATCCACTTGAGATCCCTTGCCATTTGTGAACTCTTGATGATGTGACAGACCAGATAGGACCTTCTTGAACTGCCTCAAGCACCTTGACCCCATGCTAATGATATGCATACATGATAATGCAAAAAATGAAATGAAACATAAGCCAGTTAGTAATAAAGTAAGGAGGGCAAATTTTGGGGTGCAACACTGGTCAAAGAAGAAACTATGGAAAAGATGTTACGTGCTTTGAATGCAAAGAACCTGGACATCTCAAAAATGACTGTCTAAAGGCCAAGAAAGAAGAAAGACCTAGGAAAGCCAAAAAGGGTCTCATGGCAACCTGGGATGATTTAGAATCTGAAGAAGATGCTGATGAAGGTCGGGTCAACATGGCATTCATGGCAGAAACCAGAAGCGACTCGTCAGAGGAAGAACTATCAGACTCCGACGACGAAAGAGAGGTACTTTCCTCCTTATCACGTTCTGAACTTGAATTAGGATTAACTTAACTTATAAAAAGATATCAAAACCTTCAAAGCAAATTTAAAATCTTGAAAAAGAGTTTTATAGGTTCTTCAAAAGATCTTACTAAAAACAAGAAAACCATTTCTGAACAAAATGAGAAAATATTCGTATTAGAAAACTCAAACACCGTCCTGAAATGTAAATTATCTAAGTTAGAAGAAGAAATTGTTTCAAACTCAACTAACACTAGTAAAGAAGACAAATATGATAACGTATTTAAAAACTTTCTTGCCAAAAGCGTAGATAGAAGCAAAATGGCTTCACTAATCTATGGAGTCAGTAGAAATGGCAGTAGAGGTCTAGGATATTCAGGACCATCTCAACCATATGATGAAACCAAAGACATCAAAATAATACCTCTGTCTAAACAGTTTATTCCCTCGGGTACTGGCCTTAAGCATTCAGAACCAAAAGGTTTAAACACTAGGATTACACAAACACACACACTAAAGAAATATCCTAAACACGAACACTATGCACAAACTCCACACCATTTTGCTAACGTAAGGAAATCTAAAGGGATCAGAACCTTTAGAAAAACTAATGTGAAAGGACCCACTAAATGGGTACCTAAAAATAAGATAATCTATGTTGCAGATATCCTTAATAGCTCCATTGAAACACCAGTCATGGTACCTGGACAATGGGTGCTCACGACACATGACGGGAGAAAGGATTATGTTCCAAGATCTGAAACTTAAGCCTGGAGGCGTCGTCGGTTTCGGAGGAAATAAGAAAGGAAGAATCATTGGCTCCGGAACTGTTGGAAATGCAAGTTTGATTCCAAAGCATAGAAATGTCTGTTGTTGGGATACTCTGAACACTCAAAAGGCTACAGAGTCTACAACACATAATCAAGAATTGTGGAGGAATCTATTCATGTTAGATTCAATGACAAGCCTGACTTAGAAAAGTCAAAGCAAGTTGAGAAACTTGCAGATTTGGAAATCAGATTCTCCGAACCTAAGGAAATAACAGATGAAGTTAAAGAACAACAAGATCCTACACCAGAAACCACTGAAGTAACTCAAAATACCCCATCTCAACGAAGAAGAAGACTATCCACATCCCATCCTGAGGAACTAATTCTGGGTAACAAAGACGCTCCTATCAGAACTAGATCAGCCTTTAGACCATCAGAAGAAACACTTGTAGGACTGGTATCATTGATAGAACCAACTACAATTGAAGAAGCCCTCATGAACAAAGACTGGGTTCTGGCTATGGAAGAAGAACTTAACCAATTCTCCAAAAATGATGTTTGGGATCTAGTTCCTAAACCTAAGAATGTTCATGTAATAGGAACTAAGTGGGTATTTAAGAACAAGCTAAATGAAAAGGGAGAAGTTTTCAGAAACAAAGCACGACTTGTTGCTCAAGGATACAGTCAGCAAGAAGGAATTGACTACAACGAAACATTTTCTCCAGTTGCTAGACTTGAAGCAATACATTTACTAATATCCTTTTCAGTAAATCATAACATCACTCTATATCAAATGGATGTTAAGAGTGCATTCTTAAATGGTTATATATCAGAAGAAGTTTATGTCAAACAACCTCCTGGTTTTGAAAATTCAGAAAAAACAGACTTTGTTTTTAAACTTAGAAAATCACTCTATGGTTTAAAACAAGCTCCCAGAGCTTGGTACGATAGATTGAGCAAATTTTTATTATAAAACAATTTCGCCAGAGGAAAGGTTGACACAACTCTTTTCTGCAAAATATATAAGAATGACATTCTTATTGTTCAAATCTATGTTGATGACATTAATTTTGGTTCTGCTAACTTTTCTCTATGTGAAGAATTTTCAAAGTTAATGCAGGCTGAATTTGAAATGAGCCTCATGGAAGAACTGAAGTTTTTCCTTGGAATTCAGATTGATCAAAGATCAGAGGCCACTTACATCCATCAAACCAAGTACACAAAAGAACTTCTTAAGAAGTTCAATATGACGGATTGCAACATTGCTAAAACACCAATGCATCCAACTTGTGTCATGGGAAAGGAAGAAACCAGAGTTAAGGTTTGTCAAAAACTCTATCGTGGTATGATAGGGTCTCTCTTATATCTAACTGCTTCTAGACCTGATATATTATTCAGTGTACATCTATATGCTAGATTCCAATCAGATCCAAGAGAATCACATCTAACCGTTGTCAAGCGAATTCTAAGGTATCTGAAAGGAACAACTAACCTTGGCCTGATGTATAAGAAAACATCAGAGTATACTCTTTCTGGTTACTGCGATGCAGATTATGCCGGAGACAGATTAGAAAGAAAGAGCACATCGGGGAACTGTCAATTCTTAGGAAGCAACCTAATCTCATGGTCAAGCAAGAGACAATCTACAATTGCTCTCTCAACAGCTGAAGCAGAATACATATCAGCTTCCCTATGCAGCACTCAAATGCTATGGATGAAAAATCAGCTGGAAGACTATTAAATATATAAGAGTAACATTCCTATCTTTTGTGATAATACTGCTGCTATTTTCTTAAGTAAAAATCCAATTTTGCATTCTAGGGCTAAACACATTGAAATAAAACATCATTTTATTAGGGACTATGTTCATAAGGGAACTCTATGCTTAAAATTCATTGATACAGACCATCAGTGGGCTGACATTTTTACAAAACCCTTAGCTGAAGATAGATTTCTAATCATTTTAAAACATCTGAAAATGGAATACTGTTCAGAATAAAAACATTTTCAGAACCTCTTGTGTTTAGTCAAAAGGAAAGTATTTTCAAATCATCAGAACCTTTTTCTTAACGCATCTCAAGTTCTGATAAATATATGATATGTCATATATTCGGGAAATTATTTTTGCATGTGATTTAAATAAAATTAAGTCACTTTACTTATTCAAATTGAACGAATAACATCTTTCTCGAGATTGACTCAATTTTATCACATTTATTCACCTATTCCCTTACGTGTCTATCCACTCAAATACTTCACAATCTCATAAATACCAGAACTTTTCACTCCATTAGAGAATAGTTTAACACGCGTAACCTAGATTATCTCTAATTCTTCTTGGGAACAATCCAAAGACGTTCATTCTTCTCCCTTCGTGTTCTTCAACTCTTCAAAATATTCTATCACTCTCACTCCTCACCAAAACCCTCAAAAACCCTAAATCTCTACTCTTCCTCTAAATCGCTCATCTTTTCAAAATGATGACCCCAATGCAAGAAGAAGCCGTCAAGTTCTCACAAGAATTTGAAGCATTGTCAGCTCCCTTAACCGAGCCATCCTCAACAATATCTCTAACAAACCAAATGGTCGCTTCATCTTCATCTCATTCTTCTCAAATAAACGAAGAACACATTACCCAAAGAGAAGCTTCTGACACCTGTAATCTTGTGAATCTAACTGTACTCAAGGAACTGCATGTAGATTTCCAGAATCTTGCCGAAAATGGATTTAATCTGGTCAAAGAAGTAGAAGCTCAAGGATGGACCAATTTCTTTGATAGGCTCAAAGGACCAGTTTTTGAAGCACTTGTAAAAGATTTTTGGAGACAAGCTGTCTGTGACAAGATCCATGTTGTCTCCTATGTCCAGGGAAGAAAGACCGTCATCACCGAAAAATCCATTGCCGATCTTTACAACCTGGAGTTTATGAAGAACAAGAGAGTCTATGGGATGAACAATACATCTTCATTTGTGGAAAAGAAGATCAACCCAATCATCTACGCTAACTATCAACTGAGCTAAAAGGAGTACAAGAGAGAAGATTTGCATACACACTTAAAAATCTGGCACAAGACCATTCTTGGCTGCATCAATCCTAGGCCTTCATCACATGTTGCAGATTTCTTCAATGCCAATCAGAAATACATGCTTCACTATCTGATCACCAAAGAAAGAATGTGCCTACCCTCTATCCTATTTTACTATCTGAGAGACATGGTTACAAAAACCAGGACAACCGGTGGATACAGAAATGACATACCAAGATACATCCCTTTTGGAAGAATGCTCTCAGACATTTTCTATGAAAGTGGTATAATAGACACTCTGGTTATAGAAGTCAAATACACAGAAGATCTGACCACAACCCTTGGAGAACCAGTAAATGCCACAACTCTTAAGCAAATGAGAATAATCAATAAAGTAAAGGTGAATCCTTTCACCATCTCTGATGATTTAAGTAAACGAAGGGTCACTGTGCCGGGTTATCCTAGCTATCATAGAAGCTACCAACTTGAAGAATTAGCTGTATATTTAGATGGAGTAAAAGCACGAGGGTATGATGTCTGTGAAATCAAGCATTAAGAAGAAGAGAGGGAGCTAACAGAGCAAACTAAGCAGACTGATCAATTGAATTCTGAACCAACTCTTATTGAGTCTCCTAAAAGGAAAAGAAAGCATGCTACCATCATCTCTAAGCCTCTAAAAAGGAAGAGGAGTAAAAGATAAAAAATCCTCGAGAATACAAGTTCATCTACTACATCAAAATCCTTAATCCAGCCTTCTGATTTTCCTTCTCCTAAAATCCATAACAATACACGTGAAGTATTCTCTCCTACCAATCAACAACAACCACCTGAACCTGCTGCTACTGAGATTGACTTATCTCAACAACCACCACCTGAAACCAACTCTGATAAATCCAACCTCGCTCTGGTTATCTACAATGCTCCACCTCCAACATCCTTTGAAGAATGTACAAGTCAATTTCATGATAAAGCACTTGAGATGTTTGCTAAGTTAAGAGCGAAACTTTGTACAAGCACAAAGCTCATGGAACTTGAGAGTGCCTGTCAAAGTTTTCAAAAATGGATGGACATGGAACTTACAAGAATTGTAAGTTTCTCAAATATAACCATACCTACTGAACTAGCAAAGGCTAAGGAAAGAGCAGAAGCTGAAGCAAGAGTCAAAGTACTCAAGTTCTTGGCTGCCAAGCAGAAAGAAGCTGAAGAAAAGGCTGCTAAAGAAGCAGAAGAGCAAGCTGCTAGAAAGGCACAAGAAGCTGCTAAAGCTGAAAAGCTAAAGAAAGTGCTATGATTGCTTCCACTTCTGATTCTATTATCAAGCGTCTGGGAGACGCCATTGATGAAATCAGAATTGAACAGAAGAACTTCAGAGAAAGGCTTGACAAGCAAGATACTGTCAATGAAAATCTTCAGATCATATTGAAGAAGATTTGGGACAAGATTTCCTCTGACAGCAAATAAACCTCTGTTTTTCTTTTAAAGTTTTAGTTCTATGTTTTTCACCTTGGACTATCCTGTGTTTATCTTTTTGATTCATGACAAAAAGGGGGAGAAAGTATATGAATGAGATAATTTAGATCTTATAGTCATTCTCTGAAAAACAATGCTGCTCACATTGCAAACAGATAAATCTATCATCTCTATTAGATTGTTTTTCTGTATTTTTCTTCTGTGCAGATAACTCAGAACTCTGATGATGAAGAAAGACTCAAAAGGTTAATGAAGTCAGGGAGAGCCCGAGCAAGAACCTTAATCAAATCTAATACTCAGGGGGAGCACTTCATAAAGAGGATAAGCTATCCTAAAAAAAATTTTTCATGTTCTCTGTGTTATATATTGATATATCAAAATTGCGTCATCAAATACATAGTTTTGTCATCATCAAAAAGGGGGAGATTGTGAGAACAAGATTTGGTTCTGCAATATTATCTCTAAGTTTTGATGATAACAAATAAGTATTGGCATGAACAATTTTGTACAACTAATGTTCTTACTTGTGAGAACCTAGCAAACAGGTTATGCTCCTGAGAATCAGCGCAATGTTTAAAGAAAGACATTTCGTCTATGCACTTAAAAGAGCTAAACGAATATCGCAACAGACTTTAATTCGAAAGTAAAAAAGTATGGGTTCTGAAGATCTGATGACAAGGGTTCTGATGGAATGAAGTCCAGATGCTGAAGTCTCACGCTCTTTCATCAAAGTTCTGAAGATCTACCCAAAGTCGACTCCCATGCTTCAATCAGAGATTATCAGAAGCCGCTGAAGATATGAAGAAAATGGATTAAGAAAACAAGGTTCTGAAGACAAGTTCTAAAGATTCTGGAAGCGCAGAGCTGATGATTCGAAGACTTGGTAATCTCAAGAACCGAGCAATGTTTTCCCTTCTTACTCATGCTCACAAAAGCCTCTGAAGTTGAGAAGCCAAGAAAACTTGCCACACTGTACAGCTGTACCACATTACAACGTTAAAATTCTTGAAGACTGTGCGAAATACAAACAAGACAATCTGACACAGATAGGACGCGCAGCATGCGGAAGATTTTGTACCTGTCCTCACGCTTCTAGTCGTAAGCCTACTTAGCTATCATAATTCCATCTCAACGGCTCTTTTCACTCGGCTATAAAAGGAAGCTCAAAGACTTGAAGAAAGATACACACGCGAAATGCTACAATTCTTTCTAACTCTGTTCTTTCTTAAGTCATTCTTGGTCTAAAGCTTGTTTACATTATCAGCTTGATAAGAAGCAATTGTCTGTAAACCCATTGTATTTGAACTTAAAGTTGTATTCTTAAGAGAGTCTTAGTGATTAGATCTCTTGAGAAGTCTAGGACGTGTGTCTTAGAGGTTGTGCCTTAAGTAAGACCTGTGTGGTTGGATTACTTGAGAAGTCTAGAACATGTGAGTTCTAGAGGTTGTTGTTAGTCACCAGCTGTGTAGCTCGTGCAGTGTACTATTTTGTTGAATAGTGGATTAAGACCTCGTTGAGAGAGGCGAAATCACCTTGGCGGGTGGACTAGATTAACTTGAGAGGTTCTCAAGTGAACTAGTATAAACATAACATGTTTATATCTCTTTGTTTAACCAAGTTGTTTTTCTTTAGAAAATGGGGTAAAGTTTTAAAGAGAAAGTTATTTTAAAGAAACGATTTGTTTTGAAAAACCAATTCAAACCCCCCTTTCTTGCGTTTTTCACATCTTTAAGGTTGTTTTGTTTTATCTACTCCCCATTTAAGGGGGGAGGGGATCTTGTTGCAACCCTTGGTTTTGGGCCACTGTGGCCAATGTTATCATATTCTCAGGGGTTACGACCGGTCTAACGTTAGATATCTGTGGAGTTGGTCGAATTGGTACTGGGGGTGTGCCAAAGAAATCAACAATACGCCATATCTGATTTTCAAATACTTCATAAGTTTAGTTTGTATTAGCAATCAATGGATTGAATATGGTCCCTAGTTGTTGGGTGAGAGTGTTTACCATTTTCATATTACTCTCGTCCTTTTTTTACCTCATAGCCATCATAGAAGTGGTATTTAATGATGGCGTATTCTGAGGGATATAATTTATCCTTGTTGGTCATGCCATATTATTGATGGTAGACATTGAGGCATTGTAAGTGTTATGTAATGGCGATGTGGCCATTACGTTGTCACTAAAAGTTGATACATTTGGTTTCAAACTTGCCATCATAGACGTTGGCATTCCATAGGGATATTCTCTGCCAGAGGGTGGCATTGAGAATCCAAACAAAGGCCACGCCAGCGCATAATTGTTAAGGGAATTTCCTGGTTGTGGAGGGGGTGTATTCCCCTGGGGTGTCATTGTTGTGACTGATGCCGCTGATGCAAATGGAACCGTCGTTCTAAGTGGCGTAGAAAGAACTAGTTTTTCATTGGCCGATATAACCGGCTGTTGCACCATATCTTGTGGGTTATTATGGGGATTACTATTTTCTGGAGGAGGTCGCAACATATTGGATAACGCCTTACCACTCCTTAAACACATGCAAAAATGCCCAGAAAAAATTTAAGAGTATAACCCAAATTTCTAACGTAAGAAAATATAGGCTAATATAAACGAAATACACCTAGCACTGTCTCACTAGGCGTGCTAATTTGTTTACCCTAAAAAATGGTAAACAACCGCTGGTCTCCAAGTATATGGTTTACTAGCAGGATCAACCAGTGAATTCTTAGGACATAATGCTTAGTGACTTGTTTATTGTTATTTTCATTATGTCTTAGGATAATGGGCTTCGACTATGTCGAAGGGGATGTGTGAGGATAACGTGATAGTGAGTTTCTAAACTTCTTGCAAAAAGTGTAAAGTAAAAGTAACAGTACTTAAAACATTCAAAATAAAAATAAAGGCTAGGGAAAAGATGAAAATAAGGAAAGCAATGTAAATTGAATGAATTAAGAAACTTTGTATTGAACAGTAAACATGATGTTTCATCTGTGCTTACATTCTCTTAGTCATTCGCTCGTTTCTCTTAACGCTAACACTTTGAGTTTCTTTGTGAGTTTTTTCGTAATACAAATGAACACCCCTAATTCACTAAAATGAACTACTATATATAAAAGTCTAAAATAACTACCCTAACGTTCCTTTCCCTTTGGTTCGCCACGTGCAATTCTGCATGTAGTTTTCCTTCCAACTTTCTCCACGTGTCCCTCTGAGATAAGAACTAAAGCAGTTACCAAGATTTGAATGTGACAACATCGCGCCTAAATAACCGCTTCTTCGACCAACTTCACTGCAACGCTGCCTGTCTGGTCAAAGTGATTGGTGTCGAACTACTCACTTCAACAACCCAAAAATTCTCTAAGTCCCTAGAGTGTGGTCGAACCACTTCTCTTCCAAGAATTTTCCCTTGTTCGCTGGGTTTTCTTCATTGGTTGAAATTCCCAGCTAACAGCAGCACACGCATTTAAATGTCTTTGTGCCTTATTTTTCCCCTCTTTCAACACTAGTGAAGACTCACATAAACTAGCAACCAAAAAGTTATAAACAACAAAACCCCAATTATATGTATCAGGCAAATGCAAATCATCTAATTCTTTTATAAATCTCGTAAATACCATATTTCTTGTTTTGGGAAAGTAGAACTCGACAAATAATAGCAATATGTTGAGTCTAGAAAAATTAACTATTCTAACACTGTGGACGCGAAGTTATTTCTCAATATTCAGAACTATTACCTTAGCCCCTTTAAATAGACCTAAATTTTCACGTTATTGGTCTTCTTTAACCACTAGGGGCTTACCAATGATAGACAACCTAAGAGAAAAACAAACATCAACCTGTGTAAAAGGAACTTATATCCCTAACTTTAAACCCCCTACTACATTCATCCCATATATTTACTAATTCCCATAATAGACCACCTGAGATTGAGAAGTTATTCGATATATCCAACGCCCACTTGAATAGGCTGCATTTGATTTTGGAACGTTGACCAGGTGATAACTTTTTATTGATACTACTCAACCTAATAGGCATATAACTATGCCTCATTTATAAATAAACGTAATGGAAAAATTTGTTAATTTCATTGATAAATAAAATACAACAGCAAAAATAGAATTACTTGATGTCATACTTACTTCAATTTAGGTTGAATTTCTTAATGATGTCATGTTTAAGCAACGAAGAACTTAAATTGATAAACCCTAACCCTTATTCCTACAACAACAGAAAAAATAAGATTTAAATTGGTTACTCAACCTGATAATCCCTAAACCTTAGAAAAGATAACCTTACTTTTTGTAACACCCCAAATTGGTAAGAATATTTATTTAATTTATTTAAATATAATATTCGTGAATTTTGGTAAATTTTGGTGGTTTGTATTGATGTTGGTATTTTGTTGAGTTTTGGTTATTTATTTAAATAATAGTATATAATATGGAATATATTGTATTATTATTTATTTAAATAATATTAGATGAATTAAGGGTAAGATGGACTTTTGAGGAGGATTAGTGAGGGTAAATTGGGGAAAGCCCAATTTAGAGGCCCAAGGGTTAGGTTTAACAAAAAGGAGAATTTGAGAGGAATATGATTCATTTTGTTAGATCGTGAAAAGAAGGGAAAAGGCCAGAGCTCTGAGGAAAGAGGGAAAAGCTTATGATTCGAGAAAGTTTCCAAGAACTCAAGAGAGAAACACTTGGAATCGACAATCTAAGGTATGAGGAGTATTCCCTTTCATTGTTTTCAATATAGGGATTCGATGTATTTAAAGTGGATTTTGAGGTTTATGTGATTTTTGTGGGTTTATGAGTAAACTGAGAAAGTTATGATGTATTAGTGAGGTTTATGTGATTTTGTGGGTTTATGAGTAAACTGAGAAAATTATGATGTATTAGTGAGGTTTATGTGATTTTGTGGGTTTATGAGTAAACTGAGGAAATTATGATGTATTAGTGAGGTTTATGTGATTTTGTGGGTTTATGAGTAAATGAGGAAGTTATGATGTATTAGTGAAGTTAATGTGATTCTTGTGGGTTTATGAGTAAACTGAGGAAATTATGATGTATTCGTGGGTTGATAACGAAGGTGAAGGGGTTGTGAGGACTTTGGGGGTATTGGGGTATTTTGAGGGTTTATGTGATTTTGAGGCTTAGGATAGTGTAATGAATTGGCCTAATAGTCGTAGGCTTTTGTGCCCTTGATGCTGTGATAGTGTATGATGGGTAATAGCATATTTAGGATAAAAATCCCTAATTTCCATGGTGGTTGTTATATGATGATTATATGATGAATTTGTGTGCCTTATATGTGTATTCTTTTTCTTTTGAGGATTGAACTTATATCCATCAATTTCAAAGGTTTTAGGCATAATCTTAAAATAATGATTAGATGGTTTAATTATGTTAAAATTGTAAATTTACTTGAGATAATTACAGTATTGGATGAGTTGTAATTTTCTGAGAGTTTGGGTTTTTACGGAATTGAAATCGGAGGTCCAGAAGGCCTCCAACGGTGAAAAACGCAGAAAATTCTGCATGCTGTCCGTCACGACTGTTCATGTTTTCGGTCGAAATCGTTTTGGTCATAACTTTTGATCCGTAAGTCCGTTTTGATCCCCGTTCGAAGTGTCGGAAAGCTAATGAATAGATCTATAACATAGTATAGATAAGAGAACTGGTTTCCCAATATTTTTATATCGAATATGTTTGGGAAGTCAATTGTGTATATGTTCTATTAATGGATTATTGTGATGTTTGCTGCCGGTTATGAAATTATTTGTGGATAATTTATCGAATACTTGTGTGTGTGTTTTGATGTATGAATTACCACGAGTATATTGATGATTATGAGATGTTTATACATGATGTTTGATGATTAGATGATGATATGAATTACCACGAGTATGTTGATGATTATGAGATGTTTATACAGGATGTTTGATGATTAAATGATGATGTGAATGACCATTAGTTATATTGATGATTATGAGATGATGATACATGACTATTTTGATGTGAATTACCATGAGTTATATTGATGATTATGAGATGATGATACATGACTATTTTGATGAATTACCATGAGCTATATTGATGATTATGAGATGATGATTCATGATGTTTTGATGATTAAATGATGATATGGATTAACATGAGATTTTGATGAATGATGATGCACGTAATGACTTTTTATTGATGATGATGATATTGACGTTGTGCATCATGCATTCATAGCATTATAGGACTTCGGTCCAGTGAGTTAGACTTCGGTCTATTGACGATTATAAGACTTTGGTCCAGCGGGTTAGACTTCGGTCTATTGTGGCTTTAATCCCATTGTGTGGATGTGAGGTATTTTGACGTGCTCCGGTTTTTGTGTGGAATCGATCCTATTGATGGGGATCTTTGGAGGGTGATGGCCTAGTGTCCATCGACTTTGATGAATTGGTACCACATGCATGAGTCTTGTTGTGCATTGCATTTATGTGGCCTCTTGATGTGATTTATGATGTTGTGACTTTTGATGCTTTTTTATGACCCTGATGATGTTGTATATGATAATGACACCATTTTATGAATATCCTGTTTTTATATTGATTATAATGAATTGTGATTACTCACCCTGCCTGTTTGAATGTTGCCTCCACGTGATTAATGTGTAGATGATCAGGCTTAGCGGTGGATGCCTTCGAGGACCTTTTGGAGTTTTTAGTACTTTTGGTTGACGTAGAGGGTCTTGCTCTGATAGTGTAACATCGGGTTGGGTCGTTGAGTCGAAACATGTTATGTTGACATTTTGTTGTTAGTTGATTATTATGGTTTTTATTTTAAAACCTTTTGATTTTGGATTATTGTGGCTATGGTGGTTCCGCTGCTAATTTTGATGGCTTTTGAATATTTTGAGGAAAATCCGTGTTTACGGAGCAAATGTTTTATTTTGAGTTTATTGAGAAAATGTGCACCCTTTTGAGGTGAATTTTACTCTGATAATTTGTGCATTTTGCCGTGTATATTTGTGGGGTAGAAAAGGGTGTTACATTAGTGGTATCAGAGCAGGTCGGTCCATCCGTCTAGGTTGTCTAATGTTGTCTATTCCCTAGTGTGTGATATGTGTGTGAAAACACTGTTGATGCTTGTTTTGTTTTCCATTTGCAGGATGGGAATGAAACAAGTTTGGGAGAAGATGGTGCTTCTCCAAAATGCTTCAAGTGTGGAGCGATGGTTGAGTGTGGTGTTGGACGCTATGATAGTTTGGTAAAGATAGTTTGTACCGCCTCATGATAGTTGACTGTTATTGACAAATTGAGGATTTGATCACCCTTAATCTCTTGTTGATAATAGACGGGATCATGTTGGATGGGATAGACGTGTCTTGCGAGCTTAAGTGGTGTGCGCAGTGAATTATTTGGAGTTAATACAAGTGCTTACAGATTGTTTTGATGAGTCAATGCAGGATGGTGCTGAGATGTTTATGTTGAGGGAAATTTTGAGTATTAGTGAAGGTGGAGAAGTTGGTGTTTTGCCTTTTGTTTGTGAAATTTCGGAAGTGTTTCTTGATGACGTAAGTGATTTTCCTCCAGAGCGTGAGGTAGAGGTTGCAGCGGACTTGATACCAGGTATGAGTCCGGTGTCAATGGCTACTTACCGGATGTCTATATCTGAGTTAGGAGAATTGAAGAAACAATTGGAAGAGTTGCTTGGGATGAAGTTTGTTCGACTGAGTGTTTCTCTGTGGGGTGCTCCTGTGTTGTCGGTGAAGAAGAAAGATGGTACTATGAGATTGTGTGTGGATTATAGACAGTTGAATAAAGTGACGATCAAGAATAAGTATCCGCTCCTGAGAATTGACGATTTGATGGATCAGCTGGTAGACACTTGTGTGTTCAGTAAGATTGATTTGAGGTTTGGTTACCATCAGGTTCGTGTTAAGCTTGATGATATTCCGAAGACGGCTTTCAGGACGAGGTATGGTCACTATGAATACATTGTGATGTCGTTTGGTGTATTTAATGCACCTGGTGTTCATGGAGTATATGAATCGGATTTTTCATGAGTATTTGGATAAGTTTGTGGTGGTGTTTATCGATGATATCTTGATATATTCTAGATCTGAAGAAGAACATGCTGAGCATTTGAGAACTGTGTTGCAAGTATTGAAGGAGAAGAAGTTGTACGCAAAGCTGTCCAAGTGTGAGTTTTGGTTGAAGGAAGTGAGTTTTCTTGGCCATGTGATTTCAAGTGGTGGGATTACCGTTGATCCTTCTAAAATTGATGTTGTGTTACAGTGGAAGACTCCAAAGTCTGCTACCGAGATACGAAGTTTTATGGGACTGGCGGGCTATTACCGCAAGTTTATCGAAGGCTTTTCTAAGTTGGCATTACCTTTGACTCAGTTGAATCGAAAGGGTCAAGCTTTTGTGTGGGATGTAGCTTGCGAAGAGAGTTTTGTAGATTTGAAGAAAAGGTTTACGATCACTCCAGTGTTGATTTTGCCTTATCCGAGTGAATCTTTTGTGGTGTATTGTGATGCGTCGAAGATGGGTCTTGGTGGAGTATTAATGCAGAATGGACAAGTTGTTGCCTATGCTTCGAGACATTTGAGAGTTCACGAAAGGAATTATCCTACACATGACTTAGAGTTGGCCGCTGTGGTGTTTGTGTTGAAGATTTGGAGACTTATCTTTTTGGCTCTAAAGTTGAAGTGTTCAGTGATCATAAGAATCTGAAGTACTTGTTCGATCAGAAAGAATTGAATATGAGGCAAAGAAGGTGGTTGGAATTACTGAAGGATTATGACTTTGATTTGAGTTACCATCCGGGCAAAGCAAATGTAGTGGCCGACGCGTTGAGCAGAAAGTCATTGCATATGTTGATGATTATAGTGAGAGAATTGGAATTAATCAAATAGTTTCGAGATTTGAGTTTGGTGTGTGAAGAGACTCCTGACAGTGTGAAGTTAGGAATGTTGAAGCTGGCAAGTGGTATTTTGGAGGAAATCAGAGTGGGCCAGCAAGTGGATTTGAAGTTGGTGGACCAATTTGTAGCGAGCGAATTTGGGACGTGGTTCTTAAGCACTGTCGCTCTGGGGTACTACAGGTCGATTCATTTTTTATCCTATTGAAGCTGATGAAGGAAGGGAAATAGATGTCTCCAATTAACCCTGCTTGCATACTGAGTTTAAACAGCGGTCTGTTAGGTTACAGATGCTATATGGTAATGGGGCCTCTTTCTTCTTACTTTATTTAAGGCTGAAATAACAGGACTATGCTATTGGTAGGACGTTGGGACTGATATTTTTTGATGTATGAAGGTACAGGATTTGGGTTTTTGGATTAGTGTGCTCGCTAAGATTTTTCTCTCAATCTTATGCCTACGTATTCCCGTTTACCGAAACAGGGAAATCAGAGCGATCGTAGTTCCTCCTATTCTATGGGAGGAAATGGTGTTTTGGTGTCTTATTCAAAGCCCAAGACGTGAAGCTAAAGGGTCTATTTGTATCTTGTTCGAAGCCCAAGATGCGAAGCTGAAGGGTTTTGTCTTCAGAGAGAATTTGTCATCTCTAAAGAGGGGTCTGTTTGTCACAACTGTTGGGTGACTGATTATAAAGGAGAATTACTTTAACTGAGATATGTGAATCCAGCAATGCCATAATTTCCTTTATAGGGGATTTTCAACCTGAAGGAGAAAACTTTAACTCAGTGTAGAGCAATGCTATCTTTCCTTAGGAATTTCTCAAGCTAAAAGAGGGACAATGTGTGGATGTAAATAATCCAGAAGCTTGCCACTTACAGCAGTTAGATGAAGGGAAAGGAGTTGTTGATGTTTGTATGCTGTGAACGAGGCACAACTTTGATGTTAAAACGTCGGTTGACTCAACCGGGGTTTTCCTTATACAAAAACTAAGAGGAGGCTATTGGCCCAACAAGAGGGTGTTTTTATGTGTCTCGTATGAAGCCCGAGGGAGAGGCTAAAAGGGTTGACTCAACAAGAGAGTGCTTTTATATGTGTCTTGTACGAAGCCCAAGACGGAAGCTAAAAGTTGTTTGACTCAACAAGAGAATCTTTTATACTCAACAAGAGAGTGATTTGTATCTCGTACGAAGCCCGAGATAGAGGCTAAAGGTGATCGACCCAACAAGAGAGTCTTTTGGTATCTCGTATAAAGCCCGAGATGGAGGCTAAAAGTTGTTTGACTCAACAAGAGAGTCTTTGTATCTCGTACGAAGCCCGAGATAGAGGCTATTTGAGTTTGACTCAACAAGAGAGTCTGAAAAGGTTAGCTCCGTTGGGGAGAATCATTTATACAAAGCCTAAGAGGAGGCTAAATGTGCTGGTGACTGTTTCAGTTGAGTGACAGGTCCAGTATGTTGCATAAAAGAGAAAATCAGTTCTTATAAAGAGACTGATTCCCGGTGAGGTTGTACTTTGGTACTGATCAGAAGATCGGGGTTATTTCTAGTTCTGTAAGGAAATGGGAAATCCAAAGGGTATTGAGACTGTCCAAGTCTACGGGTTTTATCTTTTGTACTACGCTTAAGAAATAGTAGCAGTGAGATCTAGACTCTTTGAAAGACTGTTCTATTAAGATGACTAATTTCTGTTCCTATACCTCTAGGAGGTCGTCGGGACAAATTGTACGAAGCCCAAGAGGAGGCTGGAAACTTTTAAGAAGCCGAGGGACAATTTGTACGAAGCTCAAGAGGAGGCTATCTTCCCGGAGGAAGAATCATTATACGAAGCCTAAGAGGAGGTTGTGAAAACTTCTAAGAAGCCGACGGGTCCTTGTACAACGCCCAAGAGGAGGCGGGGATTCTTTTAGGAAGCCTGTGGGTCCTTGCACTAAGCCCAAGAGGAGGCTGATGAACAGTTCCAGAAGGGGTTTCACTAGGAACAATGGCCATCTGTATATGAACTGTTCAAAGGGGAATTTCTTAGATCTAGTTATCTAAAAAAGGTCTTTACTGTTTAGGTTATGTTGAAACATCCGAGGTTCTGTCTAGTTCAAGACGTAGTTGCTGGGGAAACTTTAAATATCTATACTATTATTACACAGTCGATATGAGTTTATGAAAGAAGACTTACAGTGAAACAGCCCCACAGTACAGTTATATACATATGAAAGCGGTAAATGAAAGCGGGTAAACACTTACTCGGTTGTAGAGCTTCCATGCTGTTTGGTTAGTTGTTCAACAAAGGAAACTTTGATAACAATATTATATGTAAAATCAAAGGATAAAGTGCTTTGAAGAGTTTATTGGGGCTTACAGCTTAAGGAGAGGCCCAAGGTTTTATCAGTGATCGCACTGTTGAATTTGTACAGAGGGACTTATACAAGTGACTGAGGCCCAAGAATTATTTTCTGTACAAGGAGATAGGTCTTACACTCTCTCAAGAGGCCCAAAATGATTGAGAGTGAACAAATATGGGTCTTATAGCTCAAGGAGAAGCCCAGGATTTGTTTTACACGGGCGATAACCGCGCCGAACTTTTGAAATACAACGGGACTTATACAATAAGTGAGGCCCAAAAATAGGTTTGTATTTACAAAGGATTGGGTCTTACACTCTAATAGAGGCCCAAAAATATTTTTAAGAAAAGAAATGAGGCTTATAACACGAGGGTAGGCCCAGATGATTTTTGTTTGAAATGGCGATCGCGCCGAGATTTTGAAAACGCAGTGGGTCTTATACAATGACTGAGGCCCAAAATAGGTTTGGTTTTCAAAGGGGTTGGGTCTTACACTCTAATAGAGGCCCATGAGTGTTTGAAAATGATTTGTGAGGGTGAAAATCAAAGAAACCCTAATTTGTTTTCCTTTAAAAGTATTTAAAGAAAATCAAATAAAAATGATAACAATGCCAAATAAGTTTGAATAAACCATTTGTGACTTTTGTTTAAGGTTTGAAAAATGAGGGATTAATCACAAGATGAATTAAAACCTACTTGGTTCTGATTTTCAAAGTAAATATTCATTTTTAAAATGTTTAAAAACAAATAAAAGACATTTATTCACAAAAATACTAGTTATATTAAATAAATAATATGAATCTAATTTTTTTTGTGGAATAAAATATTTCAACATTTTTGTGATTTTTTGCAAAAAGAACCAATAAAAAATAATTAAAATTGAAAGAGTTATTAATTTTCCAATTAATTAACAAAACATGAAAATATTGGAAAAATAGCAAAAAGGTGAAAAAACACAAAATGGCATGGGTGGGGTTTGAACCCACGACCTCAAGGTTATAGGGCGCGCGCCTTACCACTTGGGTGGTGATACATCCATTGCTTGAAACAAACCAACAAATATACAAGGCTTGCCTTGTTTTATAGGCCTGGCCAAGGCAAGGCAAGGCAAGTTTTGGCAAGAAACGGGAAGGTCTATAAATTTCTCATTTCTCCATGGTTGGGGAAAAAATTTATATACATCTGGCCTAGAATTTCACAAGGAATCCAATGGTGGTGGTATTTTTTTCCAGATCATGCTCCCTCCTCAAAATCCGATAGTGGTTTTGAAATAGGCCTATAATTGCATTTTCTATGCTACACTTTGATACAGGCATGAATTACATGATGAATTGGTTTAAGCACAACATATATAACATGTATGAGATGTGCATGATCAGTGAACTTCAAATCAATGAATATTTTGGAGGATTCAAGTCATGATGCTTACCTCCCTTTTGAGCTTTTGGAGTTTTTGTGCAATCTGCCAAGTTCTTTGTTCCAGAAATGGTTTGATGCTTTGGGCACTCTCAAATGATCCCTTAGAAGCTTTTAGGATGAGTGGAATCAGTTGGAACCTGCAAAAACATAAACTGGCCCTTTCTTGCAAAAGGGGTTAAAATGACCAAAATAGCAACTCCCTCAAATGGTGTTCCAGATGGGGGAACCATTTGGGACAGTTCAAGGATGTTATTTGGAGTGTGTTTGAGGTTTTATCTGGTTTGGAAAGTGACTGATTCAAGACATGGCTTGAAAAATGCACAAAAGTACTATTTTGAGGTTTTGAGAGGTGACTTTGTGATTTAAGGATTACAGGTCACTTGTGTGAGTTTGGACAACTTAGATATGATATATGTGAGGTGTTAGGATCATGAGCTGTGATGGAAATGCTCTCTAACTAAAAAACTTAGAGTTACCTTGCTAAAGAAGGCATTTTGGCCTAAAGAGAGGGATTTTGAGGAAAGCATATGTTTGATGGCTTTGGTGTACTCAAACTGAGCACAAATGAGCTCTATTTATAGTAGGGCAAGTTTGTTTTGGGATCAATAGTGAATGGCAACCACAACAGAGGTTTGGCCAATGTTGAACAACGGGAAGCCAAGTCTCCTCTAGCCATTGACTAGAGGTTAGAGCACAGGCCTTTGGTTCCCTAGTTGTTGGATCATTCTTGACTGAATTCAGTTGCAAATGTGTCAGTCCATGCCACCTCTAAGCATCCATTAAATGCTCCAATCCAAAATTGGAGTCTTGTCCCTCTTTTAGGGATTTCTAGGTTTGGCATGCTACTTCTTGTTCCAAAGACTTTGGAGGCTTAGATCAGTGTTTGTTCCCTTTAGATTTGATCCTCAGATGTGTCCAAAGTGATGACAAGGCTTGGAATTATCTGATTTTTCCAAATCGAGCAAAAGTACAAAATTCTGCCTAGCCTTGGCAGTTTTCAGCAAGGCATATTACCATTGTCATATCTCATGACTCAAGTTGAGTTTGGTGATGTTCTTGGCCATTTTGGAAAGCCCTCGTATGATACAACAACTGTTTGATCATATTTGGTCTTGATAATTTTTGGATCCAAGTGAAAAATGCCCCTACATTTGGAAAAAAGTAAGGCAGATTCTGACTTAGTGAAAATTTCACTAAGTGTTGGAAAAAAGTGACATTTTCACTTTTTGTGATTTTGATCACTCCATAACTCAAAATCCATGAGGAATTTGGAGGGGGTGTAGTTGAAGCTTTTGTAGAGGGCCATGAGGGCTACAAATCCAACTTTGGATGGGGAAAATTGGCTTTGTAGTTTAGGAGTTATGATCCTCCAAAGTTGGTACCCTTGCCACTTTGTTCATAACTTAGAAAATTTTCTAAGTTTTTATGGTTACCCCTTTTATAAGTTATCCCACTTTTCTTAATTTTTCTTGATGAATGATGATTAAAATCAAACATTAACATCATTTTAGGGTTAAAAAACCATAATTGTGAAAAATCTCAAAAAGTCAAAGTTGACTTTTGTGCACAGTTGACTTTTTGTCAAATGAATTCCAAACTGTACAATCCTCTATGAAATCAAGTCCTTGACCTAAATCAAACTTGATGGATTGATTTCATAGGTGTTTTAGGGTGTATTGGATCATGTCCTAGGGTTTGGGAGTATGTCCTGGTCAAAAGTCAAAGATACGGTTGACTTTTCTCGCGAAACCCTAACTGTGGTTCAGATGAAATGTAGACTTGTTGCTCAAGCTTCTTGGATTAATCCATTGTTGCAAATAGATCAATGTAGTTTATTAGAGACCCTCAAATTATATCCTGAGGTCTTGGCTCATGATTTGTCCCAAAAGTCAACTTAGGGGTGAATTAGGTCAAGAAACCCTAATTCCTGATTTTTTATGAATGATTCCCCTGAAGCAAAATTGACTTGATGATTGGGTTTAGGAAGTCCCATAGAGCATATTAGGATATGTTTTGAAGCATTGGCTCATGCCCAGAGGAAAATTTCCATCTGGAGGCCCTGGTCGACCAAAACCCTAATTTGGTGACACTGGCGATCCTGAGGCTTGATCCACCTAAAAGGGAGCAGCCTTGTGCTTAATCCTTGAAGTGGGAGTCCTCTTGATCCATTGTGGATGTTTGAGAGGCTAGACAAGTTGAATATCATGTCATTCCTTGATTGATCTTTTGTCTAAAGGCTCTGAGAGGGCCTGAAACCCTAATTTTGATTGTAGTGAATGCTCAACAATTCCTTGAGGAGATTGATGAGGCATAAAGGTACATCCATATTGTGATGATGATTTACACAATGATAGGAATTTTAGTGGTCAAAATTTGGGGTATGACAGATGCCCCTATTTAATCTTCTTGGACCCGGAGGTGTGAATGACGAAGGTATTCAGGCATTCGGGGTGCAAGAGGATTAAATATCGGAATACCCAAAATTTTGACGGCGCTTAGGAATGGTAGTTCATGTATCCTTCTTCTTTTGCTAAGCAATGATGCTTAGAAAAGGTAAAAACTTGCCCTCGATCCCGGTCTTCAGCCAAGGAACTGGTCTCAGTTTTCTTTTATAAACTTCCCCTCAATCCTGGTTTCCTACCAAGGAACTGGTCTCGGTTTCTGGTATAAACTTCCCCTCGATCCTGGTTTCCTACCAAGGAACTGGTCTCAGTTTCTTTTGTCAATAAACTTTCTTGACAAGGGATGCTATGCGTAGCGGTTTTCCTCAAACTTCTCGCCGAATTTTTCTGGGGAGATGCCATTTGATGGAAACAGTTCTTATGTCAGACTTGCTGGGGAAACCCATCCGTCTGAGTTGTAGAGGTGTTCAAACTTCTCTGTTAGAGACGCCATTTGTCGACTCTGCTGGGGAAAACAAGTCTCTTGAGAGACTGTTTCCGCTTGGGGTCTTACATCATACTTTTCTCGGGATCTTCTCGGAGAAATACCATATGATGTGATCCAATTTTGAGGTGCCGATGACCTTTTCATCAGCGGATTTTTCAGAGAAAAATGACTGTATTGCCAAATTTCTGATTACGTGGCTTTCTCTGGGGATTTTCCTTAATCCGGGAAAGCTAGGATATCATCTTCAATTGCGAAGAGTGATGTTTGTCGAACATTCTTTGGTTTTTCAGTGGTTCAAGTTATCAAAGTGGTCAAGGACCCAACCTCAATCCAGAAATAAACTGGAGGAGAGAGATTGTTCAGACGCGACATTTCCTGACGAGGAAAGGACTGACAACTCGATTAAGAGGACTGTTATTATTAGGGGATAAAACCAACTAGAGTGATAGTGATGCAATATGAATATGAATGCAAATCAATAATGCATGATGCATGTATGTATATGCTGACAAAACTGACACGACATACAGACTAGTGGATGAACACAACTGGATACTCGGCCATCGCGGGGCGAAGAAGTACTGCTGGTCCAAAAGTAGCAATTCTGCCTTGCTTAGGAGAGATAGTCCCTGCGGGGAATACCGTTGGCCGGGCTTAGGAGATAAGAACTCGGCCGAGGGTATCAAATGGGAAAGCCGCATCTGATACAGTTGATCCTTCATTCAGGCAGACTGGTTTAGAAGGAGTACTTTGATTCTGCCCTTTGAGGTTCGATTACTTCTGGAGAAGCGATCGATGTTCTTTCGATGTTCAACAGTCAAAAGAAATTGCCATCTTTATTTTAAAAGCATAAATAAAAAAAGTTTTTAACAAGTAAATTCATTTTTGTTTTATTTCAAGAATCTTTAATCATATTAAAGTGTCGTTCTATAAAGCTAAAACAAATAAGAACTGCAAACAAAAGCACAAGGGCTCAAATTTTATTGATAGGATGGAAATCAGCCAAACGTGTGATCCCATAGAGTATTTACAAAGTTTTAGAAAATGGTAATTTAAGGGAAAAGGGCTACATTGAAACATAACGACCGTTATCCTTCTACCAACTTTGAATTCTGGGCATCCTGAGCTTCTGTCGAAGATGACCTTGACTAGAGTTTTCTGACGAATGGCATTACTGCTAAGGAGTTGAATTGATCAGACGTAGTTACTTGCCATTAGTTCCTAACTTTTTCCTGGATTGTACTTTGAGATTTCCAATCCACTGGGATGATTTTTGATTACGTCTCTAATTTTTGCTTGGATCGCCCTTTCGGGTTTTCAATCCACCGAGACGTTTTTTTTTATTTAGGCGAAGTATTTCTTGACTACATCAACATTCGTGGCGTAGGAAAATTCCTCTCCGTCCATGGTTGCAAGTCTCAAGGCACCGCCTGAGAAAGCTTTCTTGACCACATAGGGACCGTCATAATTCGGAGTCCATTTACCCCGGGAATCAGTGAGAAATGATTGTATCTTCTTGAGCACAAGGTCTCCTTTCCTGAAGACGCGAGGTCAGACCTTTTTGTCGAACGCCTTCTTCATTCTTTGCTGATACAACTGACCATGGCATATTGCCGTGATTCGCTTTTCTTCGATCAGATTCAGTTCATCGTGTCGACTTTGACACCGTTCAGCTTCTGTAAGCTTAGCTTCCATCAATACTCGGATTGATGGAATCTCTACTTCTATGGGGAGCACTGCTTCCATGCCATATACTAGAGAGAAAGGGGTTGCCCATGTTGAAGTGCGGACAGATGTGCGATAACCGTGAAGAGCAAAGGGTAGCATCTCGTGTCAGTCTTTATAGGTTATAACCATCTTCTGAACAATCTTCTTAATGTTTTTGTTAGCCGCTTCTACCGCGCCGTTTATCTTGGGTCGGTAGGGAGATGAGTTATGGTGTTCGATCTTGAACTCTGCGCACAACTCCTTCATCATCTTGTTGTTCAAGTTAGATCCATTATTTGTAATGATCTGGCTCGGAACACTATAACGGCAGATGAGATTGTTTTTAATAAATCGGACCACCACTTGTCAGGTTACATTGGCGTATGACGCTGCTTCGACCCACTTGGTGAAGTATTCAATGGCTACCAGGATGAACCGATGTCCATTCGAAGTCTTAGGTTCAATCATGCCAATTATGTCGATTCCCCATATGGAAAAAGGCCATTGGGAAGAGATAACTTTGAGATACGTTGGCGGTACATGGATTTTGTCAGCGTATATTTGACACTTGTGACACCTCCTCATGTACTTGTAGCAGTCGGATTCCATCGTCAGCCAATAGTACCCTGCTCTCAGAATTTTTCTCGCCATTGTGTGTCCGTTGGCATGAGTGCCAAAGGATCCTTCATGAATTTCTTTCATCAGCATGTCTGCTTCTGGTCTGTCTACGCATCGGAGCAAGACCATGTCAAAGTTCCTTTTATAGAGGGTATTTCCGCTCAGAAAAAAGCTGCCTGCTAGCCTTCTGAGGGTCTTTCTGTCTTTCCTGGATGCCCCAGGTGGGTACTCTTGTTTCTGAAGGAAGCATTTGATATCGTGATACCAAGCTTTGTTGTCTATGACTGCTTTAATCGTGAAGATGTAAGCGGGTTGTTCAAGGCGCATTATGTCGATCTTAGGTAGGTCGGTCCATTGAACTACACTAATCATGGAAGAAAGAGTGGCTAAGGCATCAGCCATGTGATTCTCATCACGAGGGATATGATGAAACTCGACTCTGTTGAAGAAGGGTAACAACCTTCTTGCATAGTCTTTGTAAGGAATCAGTCCTGATTGGTATGTGTTCCGATCTCCTTTGATCTGATTGACGACCAAAGTTGAGTCGCCATATACATCCAAGTTCTTGATCCTCAAATCAATTGCTTCCTCGAGACCCATGATACAAGCTTCGTATTCGGCCTCGTTGTTTGTACATTTGAACGTAAGTCTGGAGGTGAAAGGAATATGGGTACCCTGAGGTGTTATGATGATTGCCCCAATTCCGTTTCCATAATGATTAACTGCTCCGTCAAAGATTAGTCCCCATTGGGAACCCGATTCTGGCCCTTCACTAGGTAGCGGTTCATCACAGTCTTTCATTTTTAGATACATGACATCTTCATCTGGGAAGTCAAACCCGACTGATTCCTAATCGTCAATTGGTTGATGAGCCAAATGATCGGCTAAAATACTTCCTTTAATGGCTTTCTGAGCGTGGTACTCAATTTCATATTCTGATAACAACATCTTCCAACGGGCAATTCTTCCCGTGAGAGCAGGCTTTTCAAATACATACTTGATTGGATCCATTTCGGAGACCAACCAAGTAGTGTGACGAATCATGTACTGGTGAAGACGTTTGGCTGCCCAAGCCAAAGCACAGCAAGTTTTCTCAAGCATAGTGTACTGAGTCTCGCAGTCGGTAAATTTCTTGCTCAGATAGTAAATAGCAGACTCTTTCCTTTTGGTTTCGTTTTGTTGGCCAAGTACACATCCCATTGAGTCCTCTAGGACTGTGAGGTAGATGATCAGTGGTCTTCCTTCCACTGGAGGTGATAGAATCGGCGGATTCAACAGGTATTCCTTAATACTGTCGAAGTCGGTTTGACAGTCTTTTGTCCAAACGCAATTCTGATTCTTTTTGAGTAATTTGAAAATCGGCGCACATGTCGCGGTCATGAGGAATATGAATCTGGAGATGTAATTCAAACGTCCCAGGAATCCTCTGACTTGTTTTTCAGTTTTCGGAGAAGGCATTTCTCGAATGGCCTTAACCTTGTCAGGATCAACCTCAATTCCTTTCTGGCTGATGATGAACCCTAATAGTTTCCCTGAACGGACACCGAAGGTGCACTTGTTGGGATTCAAGCGGAGTTTGTACTTTCTCAACCGCTCGAATAGTTTTGATAGGTGGGTCACATGCCCCTCCTCTGTTTTAGATTTGGCAATCATATCATCGACATATACCTCGATTTCCTTGTGTATCATGTCATGAAACAGAGTAGTCATGGCCCTTTGATAGGTTTCCCCGGCGTTCTTCAAATTGAATGTCATTACGTTGTAACAAAAGGTCCCCCATGGGGTAATGAATGAAGTTTTCTCCATGTCTTTCAGCGCCATTTTTATCTGATTATAGCCCGAGAATCCATCCATGAAGGAGAAAACCTTGAACTTTGTTGTACTATCTACCAGCATGTCAATGTGTGGTAAAGGAAAGTCGTCCTTTGGACTAGCCTTATTCAGATCTCTGTAGTCGACACACATTCTGACCTTTCCGTCCTTTTTCGGAACGGGTACTATGTTGGCTAACCATTGAGGATATTCTGACGTAGCGAGGAAACCCGCGTCAATCTGTTTCTGTACCTCCTCTTTGATTTTGATGGCCATGTCCAGGTGAGTCCGTCTCAACCTCTGTTTTACTAGCGGACATTCTGATTTCAACGGTAAGTAATGTTCCACGATGCTGGTATCCAACCCTGGCATGTCCTGATAGGACCAAGCGAATACATCGGGAAACTCTTTGAGAAGCTTTGTCAGACTCTCTTTAGCAGTTGGACTGAGCAGTGCCCCAATCCTGATTTCTTTTCTCTCTTTTTCTGAACCCACGTTGATTGTTTCCAACGGCTCTTTGTGAGGCTCAATGGACCTTTCCTCTTGTCTGAGTAGTCGGGAGATCTCTTCTGAAATTTCGTCGTCAACTTCTTCTTCAGCCCCGAATATCGGGAATTCAAAGTCGGGAGAAGGCATCAGATCGTATGTTTCAACTGAGTTTAAAACAAGCAATCTGCATGACGGTATGATTCGTGTTTAGAAGATATATAGAGAATGCAAGTGTGTGTGCAGTGTTTTTATGGAAAACTGCTTGTTTTTATTATTGATTGTTTTTTAGGATTACCATTTTTTGAGAAAAGCAAAAAGAGAAAACAGCAATTAATGCGGAAATTACAGAACGACGTTATTTTATTCATGAACAAGTCGATTCTTGAAACTACAACCCTATAAAACAAAACTCTGTCGCTTTGGGCGAAGCGAAGGGGGAATTTACAGAAAGTGAGCCCTATCAAAACATCCGTTTCACTTGGGCAGGGTGAAAGGTTAAAGTAAAGATGGCAATTACTTTGACTTATGAACAATCTTCAGAACATTGACAGCAACCCATTGGCGGCGAACTCCTCGGTGAATCACAAAGTCTAGTACCTTCCTTGATTTGTCTTCAGAAATAACGCTGATTTCTGGTGGAGCATGATCATTGGAATCTGTCTCCCAGGCAGAGTTATCGTAGGAGGATTCCTCAGTTGCATTTTGCAATGTATTTGTGCTCTCAGCTGTATCTCCCCATCCAGTCGGCTGGATGTCTTCGAGCCTGATACGAGAGCTTTCAGGAGCGGTGTATTTGACCATATAGTCATATTTTACGCTTGGTTGTCCCAAGGTGTCCCATACTTCTTTGGAACTGGATGAGTCATCTCTCTCGATGACGTTGACCTCAGGAAAAGCGTAGTTGATGAATTCTAGTCCGGCAAGCTTTGCCAATTCATCGTCGTACGAGATATTTTCTGAATGACCTGAGTGTTGATCCCATGACATGGTGGGGACGCATGTATTCTTTTCAATGATGCTTAGCTGATTTTCATCGTTCGGCTGATTTTCTTGCCCCAAGTCTCTTGGATACGGCTGCCACATCGGCAGACCATCCATCAGGCCATAATAGTTATGGTCAAAGTTGTCTTTCATCAGAGTGTCCTCCTCTAATGAGTTTGGTGGAGCACGGCATCCTTCCGGATCACAATCTCCATATATCATTTCGACGTCTGACCTGGGTATAAACCTCAGACTCTGTGTAGGAAAGCAAAAAGGAATTTGCGTTTCGTCTTGAGACATATAACCGTCCTCGTTGAGATAGGATTTCCATTCTTCCTCCGTATCGGAGGAATCATCTTTATTGATGGTATGCACTTCTTGAGTCACTGGTTGAAGGAAGCCTCCACTGTGGAAGAAGTTATGAATGGGATGAAGACTTTCATTGTTAGCAGGTGTCTGGGTACAGGTTGCAGAAAAACCAAGACCCTTCTTTGTTTTATTGTCAGTAGGAATGACAAGCTATCCCCACCCTGTTGTAATGGCACTCTCGACTACTTTGATAGCATCTTTGTATGAGGAAATGGGAGTTCCTCCTTCGGATTGACCGTCCTTGCTCACCGAAAGTGCTTGGAACTGAGTCCCAACAACCTCCTCGGGCTCTAGACCAGTAGACGATGATAAGTTACTCACGAGCAAGGCTTTCTCCCCACAGAATGTGACGAGTTGATCGTCCTTGACGAACTTTAGCTTTTGGTGGAGGGTCGAGGTGACCGCTCCAGCCTGATGTATCCAAGGTCTTCCTAATAAACAACTGTATGTTGCCCGGATGTCCATGACCTGGAAAGTGACTTGGAAAATGTGAGGACCAATAGTTATGGGAAGGTCGACTTCACCGATAACTGTTTTTCTGGATCCGTCAAATGCTCTGACGATGACCTCGCTGGTTCTCATCGGAGGTCCTTTGAATGATAATTGCATCAAAGTGGACTTCGGCATAACATTCAGGGCTGACCCTGTGTCTACTAGTACACTGGCTAACGCGTCGCCCTGGCAGTCGACTGAAATATTGAGCACCATGTTATGAAGGCGACCACCTTCAGGTAATTCCTCATCACTAAACCCCAAGTTATTGCAGGAAGTGATGTTAGAGACAATGCTATCGAACTGTCTAATTGTTACATCCTGTTCCATAAAGGCTTGCTCCAAGACTTTCTGTAGAGCCTCCTTGTGCGCTTCTGAACTAAGTAACAGTGATAATACCGAGATCTTTGAAGGAGTCTATAATAGCTGATCAACAATGTTATATTCAATCCTTTAGATGAGCTTCAGCATCTCATCATTGTTTTTCGAAAGGTCGGAATTACTGGATTGCCCGCTTGGTGGATTGGGAACTTCTGTCTGAGGTTCCTTTTCTCTGTCGGGTTCTCCAACTCCTCTGTTGAAGATTCTACCACTCCGTGTTACCCAACTGATGTCTGCAATATTCACAACGGAGGGTAACGGAATTTCCTTTCCATTCTCAATTGTTGTCGCACCGTATTTGTAAGGGATCGCCTTAGCTGATTCATACGGTAATGATCCCGGTAGATAGATGACTATGGGAGCTTTCTGATTTTTCTGACCATCGTAAGTAATCTCGATCCGTTCCTGGTTGGGAATTCTCAATTCGTCAAGCAAAGGGATGATGGCACAAACATCCCTAGCCCTCTGATGATCAGAGATTACGACAACATCCTCGATTTGATCAGCGAGGTAATTGATTGATCCAGGACTTGACCATGGTTGAATCTCTTCGCGGTCCAACTGACTTTGAAGGGCTGCTCGTACGAAGTAGCATCCTTGATTATTCACTGAGCAAACTCTGCACCGCTCATAGTTGTGTAGTGGCACCTGGCCACGTCCGCTTTGAAGGCAGTGTAACCTTACTAGGTCTGTTTCCATTGACCGAATATCCTGACTTTGGTATCTAGTAGGATTCTCGTTAGTGATACTAATTTGCTGGGTGTCTTCATCCATATAGATTGGAAGCCACCAGTGGTTCAATAAGTGCTGAAGTGTTTCTTGGACAAGGGCACAACCTTGATCGTTTTCACACCCCTCTTTACAGTTCTGATAATCATGTGATACCAGGAACCCAAGTTGGACCTATTTAGCACGTAACTCCACTAGGCTGGTATTCATCAGACGAATATCAAAGATTTGAATCATGTTGATTTGATAGGGATTCCTATCATGGTAGTCCTGGATCCAACCAAGATCCATCTGATGCTGGAGGGCCTCTTGTACAAAAGAGCATCCCTGTTTGTTTACCGAGCAAGTCAGACAGGAATTGTAATCGTACCGCGGCAGATTATGATACTGGCTTTGCCTGGAGTGCATCGCCACCAAGTTGACATTCATTGCACGGATTTCGTGGTTCTGAATGACGTTGGAATTCCTATAGGTCATGTTGACTCCATGAACTCGGTGCTCTTTGATCCATCCGAGATCCATCTGTTCCACAGAACATCCTCGATCGCTTTTAAAGCAGATATCACACTGGTGATAATTGTGAGGTGGCACATGGCCATATCCACTCTGTCTACAATGCATCCTGACCAGATTGGTCCTCAACAAGAGTACATCATGAATTTGATAGACGTTGTTAAACTCTCCTTCTATCAGTTTGACTGCAGCTTTCTCGTGTTGAGGCAGCGGGTTTGTGAGAACATTTGGATTCGTATCTTTGAAAGATAAGACCCCGCTCCTAACAAGCTTTTGCACGTCGGATTTGAAACTGAGACAGTTTTCTATGTTATGCCCTGGTCCTCCTTGATGGTAAGGGCAAGTCTGATCCACCTTAAACCAAAAAGGAGGATTTTCCGGTACTGCAAGAGGAGACTTAGTCCGGACATGCCCCTTGGCCAGTAGTAACGGAAATAGTTCTGCGTACGAAACGGGTATAGGATCAAATCCTAGTGGCCGCGTTGTACAGTTGTTGTTGTATTGAGGACGAGCCTGCTGAGGAGGATGTTGTGTCCTTTGCTGTTGATTAGGTTGGCTCTGCGCAACCTGAGGTTGATACGTAGAAACAGGCGTAGGGTTAATAGCAGGAGTCACAGCTGCTACTGGTTGATATCGTCGCCTTTGCTTTCTGAGCGAGATATTCCCAATATCTGGCTCTTTTTTCTTAGGGAGAGCACTACCGTATCGTTTTGTACTACTTGATGATCCAGTGTCTTTTACCAAACGTCCTTCTCGGACGGCTTCCTCAAGACGAACTCCCATGCCCACCATCTCGGTGAAGTCACTGGGCGCACTGGCGACCATTCTGTCGTAGTAAAATGAGCTCAAGGTTTTTAAGAAAATCTTTGTCATCTCTTTTTCCTCCAGAGGTGGAGAAATCTGAGTGGCAATTTCGCGTCATCTCTGAGCGTACACCTTAAAGGTTTCCTTGTCCTTTTGGGACATCGATCTGAGTTGATCTCTGTCCGGTGCCATGTCCAAATTGTATTTGTATTGTTGGACGAAGGCAGTACCAAGATCTCTGAAATTGCTGATCGTAGCGCGGTTTAAACCCACGTACCATTTTAATGCGGCATCGGTTAAACTATCCTGAAAGTAGTGAATCAGTAGGTCCTGATTTTCTGTCTGAGCTGACATTCGCCGAGCATACATCACCAGATGGCTCTGAGGGCAAGAGTTACCCTTGTATTTTTCAAAGTCGGGCACTGGGAACTTGTGCGGAACTTTCACATTGGGGACCAAGCAAAGGTCCGCGGCATCCTTTCCAAATAAATCCTGACCGCGAAGGGCTTGCAGTTCCTTCTGCATTTCCAGGAACTGCTCCTGGAATTCATCCATTCTATCGAACATACTTTCCTTTCTACCAGAAGGTATTTGTGGAATCTGTCCTTCTGGGACAGTGTGCACCACAGGGGGTGGTACCGTTACTATGGCAGTGAACCTTGGCGTTTCCCGAAGTTTTTAACCTTCAGGAGTCCTCAATATGCCTCTGGCATCCTCGCTTTCCCGAAGTTTGTAACCTTCAGGCCCAGCGGCTTCTGCTATGATTCCCTGATCTTCAGTGATCGGCGGAACATATCCTTCCGGGATATAATTAACAGGCATGCCCCAGGGACGATCTTTAGGCATTTGATACCTAGGATCATACTTCTCCACTATGGGTGCTGAGGTGATCTCTGAGATCAAATTTCTTTGTTGCTGAGCTTCTGCAATAGCTTGCATGTCGTTACGAAGCTTTCTCATATCCTCTCTCAGAGCGTTGATCTCTTCTTTTAACTCTCTGTTCTCCTCCTCGAGATCATCCATCTTTTTCTGACGATTGGCCCGAGTATTGTACGAATGAGACAGTTTGATTCTAGAACTGAGACACAAATGTGAGATTCGTAGGTGACGAAGAATGATGAATGCAATGATTATATTAATTGTGTTTTTTGGTTTAATCAAAATAAACTTCAACAATTAGATTGCAAATATCAAACAGTGGGGAAACCCTGTTTTATTGAATTCAAAGGATTGCCGAAATGGAAATACAGTAAATTACAAGGTGCAGAAACAGAAACCTAAGCTAATGGGTCCCGAGTCCTCTCTGAAGAGAACTCGGGTGCTGATTCTAATACTTTCCTTTTCTTTGACCGGGGCTCTTGGGCCGTTGTCGGGTTGTAATTCCTTTTCTAGGTGAAAGGAGTGAGAAAATTCCTTTGGTCATCCTGATTTTCCACAGCACGTTGCTCTAAAATCTCAATCGAAGCATCCTTATCTTTCAGTAGTTGCTGTATTTTGGTACACTCCGCGTTGAGAATGCGGTACTTGTTCTTCCAAGACCTCCTCTCCTGTTGAACTTTGTTGAGGTTAACCTGAAGTTTTTCCGTTTCAGTCATGAAGTACATGACAGATTCCTTCGGTGGAAGAACTCCGTGACGAGGATAAGGCATCTTTAGCTTGAGAGCTCTAGTTTGTACCCAGTGGAGATAAGGCACCACCGAGACACAGTCCGGTTTTCCTAGAGACTCCCATCCTTTCTTATGAACATGTTTCCAAGCGTGCACTATTTCCATCTTTAACGCCCTGTCATTTTCTCCTTCCTTGAAGAAAAGACCTTCCAGATGAGCATTACGCGGGACGTGCCTCATTGGGTATCCGAATTGACGACGAACGAGCATTGGATGGTAATTGATTCCTCCCTTAGTTCCTATAAGGGGTACGTTGGGGAAATTTCCACAACGGTCAATGATCCTGATCCCGTGATAAATCCTATTGCACCAATCTATGTCAGAGTTGGTAAAGGACATGATTTTCTGCAACCAACGTAAGGCACTCTTATGATCCCAAAAAGCAGCAGACTTAGGCAGATGAGAGATAAATCATTTATATAGCAGGGGTACACAGCACGTGATCATTCCTCCGCTGTATAAATTCCCTAAGTGTATAGAATGATACACATCTGCGAGCAAGGTTGGTACGGCGTTTCCAATGAGAAAAACCTTAATGGCGTTGATATCTACAAAGTTATCGATGTTGGGAAACAAAAATAACCCATAGGTGAGCAAAACAAAGATGCTTTCAAAATCAGTCACGTTCCCTATACTAGCAAAGTATAGAGCCTTCTTTGTCAAAAACTGGGCTGGTAAACCCGGGATTCCACCCTTAGTGGTCATGTGAGTCTTGACTTCTGGCTCATCCAAATAAATTGCTCTTGCAATGGTCTGATCCTTTGGAATTTCTTCCAGTCCAGAAAAAGGAGCTTGATCAGTAATGTGTAAATCGGCCAGATGAGAATATTCCTCCAGCGTTGGTGCGAGCTAGTAATCCGGGAATGTGAAACAGTGATAGACCGGATCGTAAAACTGAACGAGTGCCTCCAGGATTCCTTCAATTACATGGACCCTTAACAGAGGTAGCAGACCTCCGTACTTGGCTCTGAAAGCATCAGGGTTAGTGATCATCCTTGCTAATCCTCTTAAATCCGCTAGTTTAGGAACCTTGAAGGTATACTTATGAGTTCTCCTTCTACCGAAATCCATGAGCGCAATCTTTTTCTCTGACATTTGCAATCATTGTCTTAGTTTAATTTGAAAAAGAGAGACTAGAAGAGAAGATTTTTTTTAAATGAATGCATGAATGCAGCACACAAAAACATAGAAAAAACATGGGGTCACAGGGTCAGTGTCATGAAGTCAAGGCTCTACCCATCCCAAAGGTTTATACTAGTGATTTTTGTACCTGTCTCTCAAAATCATTAATTCTTGTCGAGAAAACACCAGCGGGTCGGGAACCGTGCTAGGTGATGTTTTTTCGAAGAATCTCAGAAGAGGGTAGTATCGCGTGACAACTATTTCCGATAGCTTCCGCACTACTGAAAGAGGTTTTTCCTAGGTGTATACTCAATTTTTCCACATGCGGCATCACACGCATTCCCATTAGTAGAAAAATAAACACATATATCAATTAGGAAAAGCAGTATATATATTTGTCCTAATGTCCTAGACTTTTAAGAGCTACGAATCCTATGTTCCTGGCAGAAAATGGCTCCCCGGCGGAGTCGCCATGCTGTGGTACCTTCCCAATTTAAAGGTTTTTGACCTAAGATCCTAGTGAAGGCCGATTCTAGCAATAATGACATTGTCATGAAGATAACCTGTCCAAGGTTGTCACCTTAAATCGAAAGAAAAAGAAGGGCCCCACAGTGGGCGCCACTTTTCTGTAGCGAGCGAATTTGGGACGTGGTTCTTAAGCACTGTGGCTCTGGGGTACTACATGTCGATTCATTTTTTATCCTATTGAAGCTGATGAAGGAAGGGAAATAGATGTCTCCAATTAACCCTGCTTGCATACTAAGTTTAACCAGCGGTATGTTAGGTTACGGATGCTATATGGTAATGGGGCCTCTTTCTTCTTACTTTGTTTAAGGCTGAAATAACATGACTATGCTATTGGTAGGATGTTGGGACTGATATTTTTCGATGTATGAAGGTACGGGATTTGGGTTTTTGGATTAGTGTGCTCGCTAAGATTTTTCTCTCAATCTTATGCCTACGTATTCCCATTTACCGAAACAGGGAAATCAGAGCGATCATAGTTCCTCCTATTCTATGGGAGGAAATGGTGTTTTGGTGTCTTGTTCAAAGCCCAAGACGTGAAGCTGAAGGGTCTATTCATATCTTGTTCAAAGCCCAAGATGCGAAGCTGAAGGGTTTTGTCTTCAGAGAGAATTTGTCATCTCTAAAGAGGGGTCTGTTTGTCACAACTGTTGGGTGACTGATTATAAAGGAGAATTACTTTAACTGAGATATGTGAATCCAGCAATGCAATAATTTCCTATATAGGGGATTTTCAACCTGAAGAAGAAGACTTTAACTCAGTGTACAATAATGATATCTTTCCTTAGGAATTTCTTATGCGAAAAGAGGGACAGTGGCATGGATGTAAATAATCCAGAGGCTTGCCGCTTACAGCAGTTAGATGAAGGGAAAAGAGTTGTTGATGTTTGTATGCTGTGAACGAGGCACATCTTTGATGCTAAAAGGTCGGTTGACTCAACCGGGGTTTTCCTTATACAAAGCCTAAGAGGAGGCTATTGGTCCAACAAGAGGGTGTTTTTATGTGTCTCGTACGAAGCCCGAGAGAGAGGCTAAAAGGGTTGACTCAACAAGAGAGTGCTTTTATATGTGTCTTGTAAGAAGCCCAAGACGGAAGCTAAAAGTTGTTTGACTCAACAAGAGAATCTTTTATACTCAACAAGAGAGTGATTTGTATCTCGTACGAAGCCCGAGATAGAGGCTAAAGGTGATTGACCCAACAAGAGAGTCTTTTGGTATCTCGTATAAAGCCCGAGATGGAGGCTAAAAGTTGTTTGACTCAACAAGAGAGTCTTTGTATCTCGTACGAAGCCCGAGATAGAGGCTATTTGAGTTTCACTCAACAAGAGAGTCTGAAAAGGTTAGCTCCGTTGGGGAGAATCATTTGTACAAAGCCTAAGAGGAGGCTAAATGTACTGGTGACTGTTTCAGTTGAGTGACAGGTCCAGTATGTTGCATAAAAGAGAAAATCAGTTCTTATAAAGAGACTGATTCCCGGTAAGATTGTACTTTGGTACTGATCAGAAGATCGGGGTTATTTCCTGTTCTGTAAGGAAATGGGAAATCCAAAGGGTATTGAGACTGTGCAAGTCTACGGGTTTTATCTTTTGTACTATGCTTAAGAAACAGTAGCAGTAAGATCTAGACTCTTTGAAAGACTGTTCTATTAAGATGACTAATTTCTGTTCATATACCTCTAGGAGGTCGTCGGGACAATTTGTACGAAGCCCAAGAGGAGGCTGGAAACTTTTAAGAAGCCGAGGGACAATTTGTACAAAGCCCAAGAGGAGGCTGGAAACTTTTAAGAAGCCGAGGGACAATTTGTACGAAGCCCAAGAGGAGGCTATCTTCCCGGAGGAAGAATCATTATACGAAGCCTAAGAGGAGGCTGTGAAAACTTCTAAGAAGCCGACGGGTCCTTTTACAACGCCCAAGAGGAGGCGGGGATGCTTTTAGGAAGCCTGTGGGTCCTTGTACTAAGCCCAAGAGGAGGCTGATGAACAGTTCCAGAAGGGGTTTCACTAGGAACAATGGCCTTCTGTATATGAACTGTTCAAAGGGGAATTTCTTAGATCTAGTTATTTAAAAAAGGTCTTTACTGTTTAGATTATATTGAAACATCCGAGGTTCTGTCTAGTTCTAGACATAGTTGCCGGGGAAACTCTAAATATCTATACTATTATTACACAGACGATATGAGTTTATGAAAGAAGACTTACAGTGAAACAGCCCCACAATACAGTTATATACATATGAAAGTGGTAAATGAAAGCGGGTAAACACTTACTCGGTTGTAGAGCTTCTATGTTGTTTGGTTAGTTGTTCAACAAAGGAAACTTTGATAACAATATTATATGTAAAATCAAAGGAGAAAGTGCTTTGAAGAGTTTATTGGGGCTTACAGCTTAAGGAGAGGCCCAAGGTTTTATCAGTGATCGCACTGTTGAATTTGTACAGAGGGACTTATACAAGTGACTGAGGCCCAAGAATTGTTTTCTGTACAAGGGGATGGGTCTTACACTCTCTCAAGAGGCCCAAAATGATTGAGAGTGAACAAATATGGGTCTTATAGGTCAAGGAGAAGCCCAGGATTTATTTTACACGGGCGATAACCGCGCCGAACATTTGAAATACAACGGGACTTATACAATAAGTGAGGCCCAAAAATAGGTTTGTATTTACAAAGGATTTGGTCTTACATTCTAATAGAGGCCCAAAAATTATTTGAAGAAAAGAAATGGGGCTTATAACACGAGGGTAGGCCCAGATGATTTTTGTTTGAAATGGCGATCGCACCGAGATTTTGAAAACGCAGTGGGTCTTATACAATGACTGAGGCCCAAAATAGGTTTGGTTTTCAAAGGGGTTGGGTCTTACACTCTAATAGAGGCCCATGAGTGTTTGAAAATGATTTGTGAGGGTGAAAATCAAAGAAACCCTAATTTGTTTTCCTTTAAAAGTAAACATTTAAAGAAAATCAAATAAAAATGATAACAATGCCAAATTAGTTTGAATAAACCATTTGTGACTTATGTTTAAGGTTTGAAAAATGAGGGATTAATCACAATATGAATTAAAACCTACTTGGTTTTGATTTTCAAAGTAAATATTAATTTTTAAAATGTTTAAAAACAATTAAAAGACATTTATTCACAAAAATACTAATTATATTAAATAATTTATATAAATCTAATTTTTTTGTGGAATAAAATATTTCAACATTTCTGTGATTTTTTGCAAAAAGAACCAATAAAAAATAATTAAAATTGAAAGAGTTATTAATTTTCCAATTAATTAACAAAACATGAAAATATTGGAAAAATAGCAAAAATGTGAAAAAACACAAAATGGCATGGGTGGGGTTTGAACCCACGACCTCAAGGTTATAGGGCACACACCTTACCACTGGGGTGGTGATACATCCATTGCTTGAAAAAAACCAACAAATATACAAGGCTTGCCTTGTTTTCTAGGCCTGACCAAGGCAAGGAAAGACAAGTTTTGGCAAGAAACGGGAAGGTCCATAACTTTCTCATTTCTCCATGGTTGGGGACAAAATTTATATGCATCTGGCCTAGAATTTCACAAGGAATCCAATGGTGGTGGTATTTTTTTTCAGATCATGCTCCCTCCTCAAAATCCGATAGTGGTTTTGAAATAGGCCTATAATTGCATTTTCTATGCTACACTTTGATACAGGCATGAATTACATGATGAATTGGTTCAAACACAACATATATAACATGTATGAGATGTGCATGATCAGTGGACTTCAAAGCAATGCATATTTTGGAGGATTCAAGTCATGATGCTTACCTCCCTTTTGAGCTTTTGGAGTTTTTGTGTAATCTGCCAAGTTCTTTGTTCCAGAAATGGTTTGATGCTTTGGGCACTCTCAAATGATCCCTTAGAAGCTTTTAGGATGAGTGGAATCAGCTGGAACCTGCAAAAACACAAACTGGCCCTTTCTTGCAAAAGGGGTTAAAATGACCAAAATAGTAAATCCCTCAAATGGTGTTCCAGATGGGGGGAACCATTTGGGACAGTTCAAGGATGTTATTTGGAGTGTGTTTGAGGTTTTATCTGGTTTGGAAAGTGACTGATTCAAGACATGGCTTGAAAAATGCACAAAAGTACTATTTTGAGGTTTTGAGAGGTGACTTTGTGATTTAAGGATTACAGGTCACTTATGTGAGTTTGGAAAGCTTAGGTATGATATATGTGAGGTGTTAGGATCATGTGCTGTGATGGAAATGCTCTCTAACTCAAAAACTCAGAGTTACCTTGCTAAAGAAGGCATTTTGGAGGCTTCTTGTTCCAAAGACTTTGGAGGCTTGGATCAGTGTTTGTTCCCTTTAGATTTGATCCTCAGATGTGTCCAAAGTGATGACAAGGCTTGGAATTATCTGATTTTGCCAAATCGAGCAAAAGTGCAAATTTCTGCCTAGTCTTGGCAGTTTTCAACAAGGCATATTTCCATTGTCATATCTCATGACTCAAGTTGAGTTTGGTGATGTTCTTTGCCATTTTGGAAAGCCCTCATATGATACAACAACTTTTTGATCATATTTGGTCTTGATACTTTTTGGATCCAAGTGAAAAATGCCCCTACATTTGGAAAAAAGTAAGGCAGATTCTGACTTAGTGAAAATTTCACTAAGTGTTGGAAAAAAGACACATTTTCACTTTTTGTGATTTTGATCATTCCATAACTCAAAATCCATAATGAATTAGAAGGAGGTGTAGTTTAAGCTTTTGTAGAGGGCCATGAGGGCTACAAATCCAGCTTTGGATGGGGAAAATTGGCTTTGTGGTTTAGGAGTTATGATCCTCCAAAGTTGGTACCCTTGCCACTTTGTTCATAACTTAGAAAATTTTCTAAGTTTTTATGGTTACCCCTTTTACAAGTTATCCCACTTTTCTTGATTTTTCTTGATGAATGATGATTCAAATCATACATTTACATCATTTTAGGGTTAAAAAACCATAATTGTGAAAAATCTCAAAAAGTCAAAGTTGACTTTTGTGCACAGTTGACTTTTTGTCAGATGAATTCCAAACTGTGCAATCCTCTATGAAATCAAGTCCTTGACCTAAATAAAACTTGATGGATTAATTTCATAGGTGTTTTAGGGTGTATTGGAT
This sequence comes from Lathyrus tuberosus, assembly GCA_022829125.1. Taxonomy (NCBI): domain Eukaryota; kingdom Viridiplantae; phylum Streptophyta; class Magnoliopsida; order Fabales; family Fabaceae; genus Lathyrus; species Lathyrus tuberosus. The sequence goes on along the minus strand of JALAZF010000574.1, from coordinate 128,748 downwards.
CATGTCCTAGGGTTTGGGAGCATGTCCTGGTCAAAAGTCAAAGATACAGTTGACTTTTCTCGCGAAACCCTAACTGTGGTTCAGATGAAATGTAGACTTGTTGCTCAAGCTTCTTAGATTAATCCATTGTTGCAAATGGATCAATGTAGTTTATTAGAGACCCTCAAATCATATCCTGAGGTCTTGGCTCATGATTTGTCCCAAAAGTCAACTTAGGGGTGAATTAGGTCAAGAAACCCTAATTCCTGATTTTTGATGAATGATTCCCCTGAAGCAAAATTGACTTGATGATTGGGTTTATGAAGTCCCATAGAGTATATTAGGATATATTTTGAAGCATTGGCTCATGCCCAGAGGAAAATTTCCATCTGGAGGCCCTGGTCGACCAAAACCCTAATTTGGTGACACTGGCGATCCTGAGGCTTGATCCACCTAAAAGGGAGCAGCCTTGTGCTTAATCCTTGAAGTGGGAGTCCTCTTGATCCATTGTGGATGTTTGAGAGGCTAGACAAGTTAAAGATCATGTCATTCCTTGATTGATCCTTTGTCTAAAGGCTCTGAGAGGGCCTGAAACCCTAATTTTGATTGTAGTGAATGCTCAACAATTCCTTGAGGAGATTGATGAGGCACAAAGGTACATCCATATTGTGATGATGATTTGTACAATGATGGGAATCTTAGTGGTCAAAATTTGGGGTATGACACAATTGACGTTAATTAACCAAGGTAACAGAGGTGAATTCCGGATTGATGAGAATGGTGTGATGAGGTTTCGAGATAGATTGTGTGTTCCAGATGTTCCAGAAATCGAAAAAAGTATTCTATGAAGAAGGATATTGCTGAGTTCGTTTATGCTTGTTTGACTTGTCAGAAGTCGAAGATCGAACATCAGAAGTCGTTGGGTATGATGCCACCGTTGAATATTCTAGAATGGACATGGGATAGTATTTCCACGGATTTTGTGTCTGGAATGCCGAAGACTAAGAAAGGGACTGATTCTATTTGGGTGATTGTGGATAGATTAACTAAATCGGCTCATTTCTTACCGGTGAAGATTAATCATTCTATGCAGAAGCTAGCTGAGATATATATTGAGGAAATTATGAAGTTACATGGGATACCGTCGAGTATTGTGTCGGATAGAGACTCGAGATTTACGTCGAGGTTTTGGAAGAGTTTGCAAGATGCTTTGGGTACTAAGTTGAGGTTGAGTTCTGCCTATCATCCACAGACGGATGGACAGACATAGAGGACTATCCAGTCTTTAGAGGATTTGCTGAGAGCTTGTGTGTTGGATCAAGGTGGATCGTGGGATAGTCATTTGCCGTTGATTGAGTTTACCTACGACAACAGTTTTCATGCTAGTATTGGGATGGCGCTGTATGAAGCTTTGAGTGGAAGAAGGTGTAGGACTCCATTGTGTTGGTATGAATCGGGCGAGAGTGTTGTACTCGGACCTGAAATTGTGTAAGAGACAACTGAAAAGATTAAGATGATCCAAGAAGGAGGAAAATTGGACTTGAGATGTGAAGATCAGATAAGGGAGTCGTATCCGACTCTATTTCCTTGAGGTAATTTTCGAGAGCGAAAATTCTTTAAGTGGGGGAGAGTTGTAACACCCCAAATTTGTAAGAATATTTATTTAATTTATTTAAATATAATATTCATGAATTTTGGTAAATTTTGGTGGTTTGTATTGATGTTGGTATTTTCTTGAGTTTTGGTTATTTATTTAAATAATAGTATATAATATGGAATATATTGTATTATTATTTATTTAAATAATATTAGCTGAATTAAGGGTAAAATGGACTTTTGAGGAGGATTAGTGAGGGTAAATTGGGGAAAGCCCAATTTAGAGGCCCAAGGGTTAGGTTTAACAAAAAGGAGAATTTGAGAGGAATAAGATTCATTTTGTTAGATCGTGAAAAGAAGGGAAAAGGCCAGAGCTCTGAGGAAAGAGGGAAAAGCTTAGGATTCGAGAAAGTTTCCAAGAACTCAAGAGAGAAAGGCTTGGAATCAACAATCTAAGGTATGAGGAGTATTTCCTTTCATTGTTTTCAATATAGGGATTCAATGTATTTAAAGTGGATTTTGAGGTTTATGTGATTTTTGTGGGTTTATGAGTAAACTGAGGAAGTTATGATGTATTAGTGAGGTTTATGTGATTTTGTGGGTTTATGAGTAAACTGAGGAAATTATGATGTATTAGTGAGGTTTATGTGATTTTGTGGGTTTATGAGTAAACTGAGGAAATTATGATGTATTAGTGAGGTTTATGTGATTTTGTGGGTTTATGAGTAAATTGAGGAAGTTATGATGTATTAGTGAGGTTTATGTGATTCTTGTGGGTTTATAAGTAAACTGAGGAAATTATGATGTATTCGTGGGTTGATGACGAAGGTGAAGGGGTTTTGAGGACTTTGGGGGTATTGGGGCATTTTGAGGGTTTATGTGATTTTGAGGCTTAGGATAGTGTAATGAATTGGCCTAATAGTCATAGGCTTTTGTGCCCTTCATGCTATGATAGTGTATGTTGGGTAATAGCATATTTAGGATAAAAATCCCTAATTTCCATGGTGGTTGTTATATGATGATTATATGATGAATTTGTGTGCCTTATATGTGTATTCTTTTTCTTTTGAGGATTGAACTTATATCCATCAATTTCAAAGGTTTTAGGCATAATCTTAAAATAATGATTAGATGGTTTAATTGTGTTAAAATTGTAAATTTACTTGAGATAATTATAGTATTGGATGAGTTGTAATTTTCTGAGAGTTTGGGTTTTTACGGAATTGACATCGGAGGTCCGGAAAGCCTCCAACGGTGAAAAACGCAGAAAATTCTGCATGTTGTTCGTCACGACTGTTCATGTTTTCGGTCGAAATCGTTTTGGTCATAACTTTTGATCCGTAAGTCCGTTTTGATCTCCGTTCGAAGCGTCAGAAAGCTAATGAATAGATCAATAACATAGTATAGATAAGAGAACTGGTTTCCCAATATTTTTATATCGAATATGTTTGGGAAGTCAATTGTGTATATGTTCTATTAATGGATTGTTGTGCTGTTTGCTGCCGGTTGTGAAATTATTTGTGGATAATTTATCGAATACTTGTGTGTGTGTTTTGATGTATGAATTACCACGAGTATATTGATGGTTATGAGATGTTTATACATGATGTTTGATGATTAGATGATGATATGAATTATCATGAGTATGTTGATGATTATGAGATGTTTATACAGGATGTTTGATGATTAAACGATGATGTGAATGACTATTAGTTAAATTGATGATTATGAGATGATGATACATGACTATTTTGATGTGAATTACCATGAGTTATATTGATGATTATGAGATGATGATACATAACTATTTTGATGAATTACCATGAGCTATATTGATGATTATGAGATGACGATTCATGATGCTTTGATGATTAAATGATGATATGGATTAACATGAGATTTTGATGAATGATGATGCACGTAATGACTTTTTGTTTATGATGATGATATTGACGTTGTGCGTCATGCATTCATAGCATTATAGGACTTCGGTCCAGTGAGTTAGACTTCGGTCTATTGACGATTATAAGACTTTGGTCCAGCGGGTTAGACTTCGGTCTATTGTGGCTTCAATCCCATCGTGTGGATGTGAGGTATTTTGACGTGCTCCGGTTCTTGTCTGGAATCGATCCTATTGACGAGGATCTTTGGAGGGTGATGGCCTAGTGTCCATCGACTTTGATGAATTGGTACCACATGCATAAGTCTTGTTGTGCATTGTATTTATATGGCATCTTGATGTGATTTATGATGTTGTGACTTTTGATGCTTTTTGATGACCCTGATGATGTTGTTATGATAATGACGCCATTTTATGCATATCCTGTTTTTATATTAATTATAATGAATTATGATTACTCACCCTGCCTGTTTAAATGTTGCCTCCACGTGGGTAACGTGCAGATGATCGGGCTTAGCGGTGGATGCCTTCGAGGACCTTTTGGAGTTTTTAGTACTTTTGGTCGACGTAGAGGGTCTTGCTCTGATAGTGTAACATCGGGTTGGGTCGTTGAGTCGAAACATGTTATGTTGACATTTTGTTGTTAGTTGATTATTATGGTTTTTATTTTAAAACCTTTTGATTTTGGATTATTGTGGTTATGGTGGTTCCGCTGCTAATTTTGATGGCTTTTGAATATTTTGAGGAAAATCCGTGTTTACGGAGCAAATGTTTTATTTTGAGTTTATTGAGAAAATGTGCACCCTTCTGAGGTGATTTTTACTCTGATAATTTATGCATTTTGTCGTGTATATTTGTGGGGTAGAAAAGGGTGTTACACTTTTCATTACCAAACATAAAAGAATTTTATGAAAATATCAAACTCTCTTTCAACAACAGAGTTTATGGTTGATTTGTCAACATATAAAACACTCTTTCAAAGTTTCAATTCCCCTCTTTCAACAACAGAAAAGAGAATCTTGTGAGAGAAGAAAACGACACTGGAGAATTTGAGAAGGAGGAAAACAACACCATAGAATTTGAACAATTAACCTTAAGAGAGAAGAGAGCGTTGATACTAGATCGAGAGAGCGTCGATACTGGGTAGAGAGAGAGAGAGAGAGAGAGAGAGAGAGAGAGATACTGCAACTTTGTTTCTTGTTTCTCTTTGTTTCTCGTGAATTGTTTGTGTAGTTGGGGGGTTACCCTAAAAGTCAAAGCGAAATAACAAAATTACCCTTGCCAATTAGATGAATTACGAAAATACCAGTATATTTATACAGTGTAGTGTAACTCTGAGCGTAAACATATCATTTCTGATAAATAAATCAGTCTCTATACCAAAATTATATAGTTATTAAAATGATCGAACTGAATGACTCTATCTATAAAAAGTTCATGACACCTACAAAATTTTAAATTTTTTAAATATAATAATTTTATAATTTCATTCTTTAAATTTAATTTATAAACATAATCATCAAACATGACAAAATAGTACAAAATTCAAATCCAAATAAATTTTTAACAAAGTCTAATTGCAACATAAAATGAATAATGAAATAACTACATTTGATTTCAAAGAGGAAAAGTTGTTCCAAATAAATTTTGAATAAAGTTAAAAGATGTTCTGTAGTTTTCAAAAGATGTTGTAAGATATGATGTAATAGATGTGTATGTGGAACATAGTGTGGGGATACCTGAGATTATTGATGATAGTGAAGTCAATGCTAACATTGAGGATGATGGGGAAGATGATGTACAATGTACATGGTTTAAGAGTGTAGATGTTAACCTTGAGGCTGATTGTGAAGATGTTGTGCATGATACTAATGTTGATGAAGCTGTAGGAGATACTAATGTTGATGAAGTTGTAGGAGATACTAATGATGATGAAGTTGTAGGAGATACTAATGTTTATGAAGCTGTAGGAGATACTAATGTTGATGAAGCTGTAGGAGATACTAATGTTGATGAAGCTGTAGGAGATACTAATGTTGATGATGCTGGAGTAGATAGCATGGGTAATGATTATGTTGCAAGTGAGAGTAGTTTTGAGGATAGTGAGTTCCAATTTAGTGAAGACTCAAATGTGAGTGACATGAACTGGACTAAGGTTCTTTCCCAAGAGACATTAGGTGAGGTTGCTAGCTGCCAAAAGGATGTAGATCAAGCTGAGATGGTCCATGATGAAAGAGAGGACTCAGACCATTTATATACACTTCCTGGAAGTGATGATGATGAGGGACTCAAGTTGCCTACATATAAATCTGGTGAGGGGATGGAATTTTAATTAGGCATGATGTTTACTAACAAAGATATCATTAGGGATGCAATCAAGGACTATGGGATGGAAAATAAGAAGAATGTATTCATTAAGAAAAATGACTCCAAAAGGGTTGTGGTGAAATGTACTGATGGATGTAACTTCTAAATGAGATTTAGTAAAAGAATTGGTAACCAATTTTGGCAAGTTATGAGTTTGGTTGAAGAACACACATGTCACAGGACTGCTAACAATAGGAGTGCAAAGACCAAGTGGCTTGCCAACACTCTGAGACATACTCCCAATATGAAACCAGCAGGCCTCATAGCTGAAGCAGTTAGCATATAGGGAGTGAAACTATCCCATGACCAGGCATATAGAGCCAAAAGAATGGCAATGAAGTTGCTTCAAGGGGCTGGTATTGAGCAATTCTCTCATTTGAGATCGTATGGACAAGAGATATTGAAATCAAACCCTAATAGTACTGTTGTAATTCAATGTGGTGATAGTAATGGAAACCATGTATTTGAAAGAATTTATGTGTGTTTAGAAGCTTGCAAGGCAGGTTTGGCAAAGACATGTAGGCCACTAATTGGGTTAGATGCATGCTTCTTAAAAGGAGATTATGGTGGTCAGTTAATGTCAATAATAGGGAGGGATAAAAATAACCAAATTTTTCCAATAGCATATGATGTAGTAGAAGCTGAAGCAAAAGATTCATGGCAATGGTTTTTAGACCTTCTTCTGCATGATTTGGAAGGTTACAATCAGAGGTCTTATTCATTTATATCAGATCAACAAAAGGTAATTGTTTACAATTGTCATTTGTTTTTTACACTTACATTTTTATCATTTGTGATTTGATTTTACACTCACATTTTTATCATTTGTCAATTGATTTTACACTTACAGGGACTTGTTCCAGCTGTTCAAGGCATTAGTGCCAATGTAGAGTGTAGATTGTGTGTTAAGCACTTGTATGGCAACTGGAAGAAGAAACACTCTGGGTTGGAATTAAAGGAAGTGTTTTTGGGCAGCTGCTAGGGCAACAACAATTCCTGCCTTGGAAAAGGTAATGGTGAAAATGAAAGCAATGAAAGAATAGGCATGGAAGAATATGATGGAAGTCCCTGCTAGCCAATGGAGCATATCACACTTTAACACTTATTCAAAGTGTGTTTTACAGGTCAACAACATGTGTAAAGCATTCAATAAGGCAATTCTAGAGCATAGGCGAAAGCCTATTATCATCCTATTGGAAGGCATCAAACATTACATCACCAAGAGGATTGTAAGTCAGAAGGAATTACTACAGGGCTACACAGGATCTATATGCCCAAAAAATCAGTTGGTACTTGAGAAGAATAAGAAACAAGCACAAGGGTGGAATCCTACATAGCGTGGTGATGATGACTTATACATATTTGGTATCAACAATGACATTGATGCTTATTGTGTTGATTTTAAGAAGGAGACTTGCTCATGTAGGAAATGGGAATTGAATGGTATACCTTGTTGCCATGTAATTGCATGCATATGGAACATCAAAAAATAGCCCGAGGATTATGTTGCTACATGTTATAGGTTAGACTTATGTAAAATTTATAGCAATTTACTTCTTATGTTGAATATTATTGTATGATTTTTTTACTGTTGTGGTTGGATTCTGTATGAAATCAACATTTATGGAAAATTACTCCCACATTGTGTTTCCAACCAATGGACTACACTTGTTGCCTGTAGCTGATGTGAATAAAGTGGCACCACCTATTATGAGAAGAGCTATTGGAAGGCCAAAAAAAAGAGAAACAAAACAAATGATGAACCTAGAAATCCTCACATTCTTCCAAGGAAGTTTTCAACTGTCACATGTGCAAAATGTGGTGCTATGCGGCATAACAAAAGGAGCTGCAAGGGAAAAAAGGCTGCAGAAAGGGCTATTACAAAGGGTGGCAATAAACAAAAGAAGGCTAAGAAAGTGAATGCCCAGAAAGTGAAGGCTAACTCTAAAGAAAAACAAACCGAAATTGGTCAAAGTTCACAAGCTCGTCAACCAACTCAAGAGTAGTATCCTCTATGGTTTAAATTATTGTAATGTAGTCTAGGTTTCTTTTTTACTCAAGTTGTGTCTTGAGTGTTATTTTGGTTGGTATTATGTCTAGACAAAATTGTTACTGTCAAAGAATGTTACTGTCAAGCAATGTATAAGGCATGTTTATGGAAAATTTAAAGTATGTTTATGGTATGTTTTTGGTTAGTATTTTGTCTAGACAAAGTTGTTATTGTCAAACAATGTCACTGTCAAATTATAAGGCATGGTAATTGTTATGTCAACTTATAGGTCCACTGTGAAATTATAAGCCAAATTATAGGTCCACCATCAAATTATAAGGCATTGTAATTGTTCTGTCAAATTACAGGTCCATTGTTAGTTCATTAAAAGTCCATTAACTTTCAAATTATAGGCCCATTATTCCACTATCAAATTATAAGCCATTAACACAATAACATGGACTTTCAATCATTAACACAAAAACATGAATGCCATAACATTACAGACCCATTGTTCCACTATCAAATTATAAGCCATTGTTAGGTCATTACATGTCCATTATTCCACTATAGATTTATAAGCAATTGTTATAACATTAACATTAACTTTCAACCATTAACACAATAACATGAATACCATAACAATAACTTTCAACCATTAACTTTCCACCATTACATCAATGTTATGTCAAATTACAAAGAACTTTACAAATACACCATAACATCATCACATGAATCCAAGGTAACCAATACACCAACCATTACACCATCAGTCAACATACAAACCTAATAAACTATATCTTATTTCGTCATTGTTGTTATAACAAATGCAATGAACACTACAAATAACAAAATCCAAGTAATGTTCAACTGTTTCTTCAGGATCTTCACCTTCAACTTCAATTCGTCCTCCTTGGCTTTGTGGGTGTTAACCATCTCCTTCTCCTCATTCAAGTTCTTTACCAGTGAAGAAATTATCTGTTTTTCCCTAGGATCCATTTCCTCATCCAACCAAGAAAAGTGGGTGTATTTTTTGTATCCTTGAATCTTATACATTCCATAACCATAGAAACGATGACCTAGGTTCGAATTCGTTCATGTCGTCATCAATGGAGCATCGAGACCACACTTGCATACGTACCTTGAACGACTTAAGGACCTGCTTCTATGGCTACAACCGGACTGCTGAGACATTTTAATGGAAGGATTTGATGTTAACTTGAAGAAACTGGGTGAGAAGATGACGAACAGTGACTGGGGGAAGAAGAAGACGAAGACCAATTCAAAACGGGAAGAGGAAGACAAAAAATTTAATCTGATGTAATTTTAATATAGTATCCATAATTTATAAACAATTATATTTATGTAATACGTAATTAAAAAACATGACATGAAAAACATTTGATGACATGAAAAATATTTGGTGTCATGGAAAAAATATAGGACTGCCACCTCATTAAAAAACATGACACATCATCAGAATTGTATGGGGGACCAAGTAAGTCTAAAGTGGATGTAACTTAGGGGACCGAATTCGCAGGTTATGTAATAGGGAGATCAATTGTTTGATTTGCCCAAACTAGGGGGACCAAAACTGCATTTAAGTCTTTATTTTTTAAAAAATTATGTAGCTTTTTAATCCGTCAATTTTCCAAAACCATTTATTTGTTGATTTTTACATATTTTGGCCGATTTTTATCGATTTTTGTTAATTTTGACAAGTTCCCACCAATGCAATAGTTTTCTTGATCCAGCAATCAAACCAGACCAGTAACCTCTCCGATTTCTAATTTGAATGGTTCAACCGATCAGTCCGATCCAATTTTTAAAACACTAAAAACAATATCTTATTTGGACAATAAGTACATTGAGCTTAATTGTTTTTGTCTTATTGAAGAAAAGATAAATTAGTGATAAGAATATTATTTGAGTCATTATTAGGCTAAAAATAAGCCGAACTAACTCAAACATAGTTTGAAACTCGATTCGACAATTAGATCGTTGAACTTGGTTCATGAGGCAAATGAGGCGAATATGAACAAAAAAATTAAATTCGTTAACTAAATGAAGTGAACTTGAACTATAGGTTCGACTCGTTTGGCAAGTTTAAAGACTTACTCCAAATTTTAGCTTTTTATTTTCTTACAATCTTATAATTTTTATTTTATTTCAATATTTTTCTTTTGAAAAAATATTCATTTAAATTATCAAATATATAAAAAAAATTAAACTTAAAAAAATGACTTATAAATCAGTGAAATAAATTAGCGGAACCTAACGAGTTGAACCCAACTATTCGTGAACTTAAAATGAGTCGAATTTGAACGTAAAAAATAGTTCGAATCAAACTCGAACTGAGTTTTAAACTTAACCAATTCTTATCGAGTCGAGCCGAACTCGGAAGAGTTCGAATCAACTCGACTCATTTCCAGTCCTAATCACAATTATAAATAAATATTATATTTTTATATTTACTGAATAATTGTTATCTTTAAATATATAACAGATACAACAAATTTTTAATAAATTTTAAAATGAATATTTGTTTATAACAGTGATTAGAAAGGAAAGTAGTTTTTATAGTTAAGATGTGGTTATTTATATCCATATGCGTTAAATATACAACATTCCCTGTAATATAGGCGAGTTTCGATTTATCCCGCTGTAACAAAATTGAATCTCCCTTAAAATGTTAAAATTCTATGTTTTTTGCCCTCTAAGCGTCAAAGTTACCCCCCCCCGTAACATTGTTTATTTGGTTTACCCCCCTTAGATTCAGTGTTCAAATTGCACGCTTAGGGGTGCAAAACAAAAAAAAATATAGTGGGGGAATCCAAAAACAATTATAAGGGGCTAAACCGAAACTCACATATATTGCAGCAGGTGTTGTATATTTAACCTATTCATATTATATACTAGCTCCGTGTTTTTCTTTTTCCACCCTTAAACTTTTCATAAATTTTTAAAAATGACAAGATTTTGGATTAGCCATATCATGCATATTGAAATACAACATGGTGAAATATGATCATAGTGTTAGTCTGGAAATTTTATCTTAAAAAATTTAACAAAGAATAGTAATCACCATGTTGAAAAATGTTAAGTATCAAGAGTTTCAAATATAGCTTCGACATATTAACTACCTCGACTAAGATGATTCGACTGACCTATTAGATGAATTTAGACCTTGGGTATTTTAATGTCCACGAAGGCTGGTTTGGAAGAGTCTCGGGAACAGATCTACAAGATTAAGATCACTATGTCTTCGAAACATGTCCAAAATGTCGAAGGTATTTTCACAAATCAACACTTCGACAAGGTTCGAATTCGACACGTCCACCAGATGTTGGAGACTTAAGATATTCTTTAGTTCAAAGATTAGGTGATGTGAAGACATCTCAACAATATTATATGAGTTGGCCAAAAACCCTCGACATAGGCAATTAAGAAGTTCAAAAGCACTTATCAACACAGTTATTAACATAGTGAATAGTTTTCAACAATTTCAAACATGAAAAAATGCATGGAAGGAAGATTAGAGCATTGAAGCCCACTTAATGGGATACATATCAAATCTTGTAGAAATAGTCGTTGTCGACAGTTACTATTGTATTAGTATATATAGTCGATCTCATTGTTGAGTTATCTGGTGGTATTGGTTGGTTATTGCAGGATATGTTTGATTTGTTGTCTGATGTGGAGCCTAACCCAACAACTATAGACTATGTTTATTGGCTACCTGATACATCTCAGGTCTTCTTGGTGAATTTGTGTTTCAAGCTTCTATTAAATGTGGATCAGGCTGAGGACTTAAATGATGATTTGAGTTCTGATCTTAGTGAATTATGGAAGCTTAAAATTCCTTCAAAATTTCAGGGCTTTGACCGCCTTCGACCAAAGAACAATTTATTAAAGAGAAACATTCTTAACGGTGGGAGACACCAAACTTGTGTTCTTTGTTTAGCAGAAGAAGAAAATCTCAATCACTTGTTGCTTCAATGTTTGTGTTGTGAATATGATGCCTTGACACAAAATATTAACGGTTTCTTTATGATCAAGAAACTCACAAGGGTTAGGGTTAACAAAGAAAAGAAAGAAGAAGGATTAGGGCAAAATTGCTATACTATTCACTTTCTCATTTAGGGTTACAAATGATTACAAATGAATATCACAATTTGCCACACACAACAAACTGAGTGTACTAGCCTATTTATAGACTAACTAGATAACTTGCAGCCCAAGCTACCTAAACAATTGGATCCATTACAAAGGACCAATTCGACAATGCATTTCGACAATACATATTTGAACATACTTCGACTACAATATGTATACTACAACTACAACATGTGACCCAGCTTTGACTTCATGCTTGTCTCCTGTCGAAACATATGAAAGCTTTCCCTCGACACATCATGAGTTCGACCCAATAGTCTCACAAATCTCCACCTTGGATCTAACTCAACAACCAGGGAATCAACTAGCTTTCATCATGCAACTTTATCAACTGTATACAGTGGAAAAACTTGCAACTCGGCAAAGTCTTGGTGATCATATCAGCAGCATTGTCTTTAGTTAAAACCTTTAGCACCTGGACTTTATCATGCTCGATTATCTCTCTGACGAAGTGCAGCCTCACATCGATGTGCTTGGTCCACTCATGATAGGCTGAATTCTTCGACAGGTGTATCGCACTTTGACTATCACATTTAACAGTGATACTTTGACCTTGAAGTTTCAGCTCCTTTGCAAAACCTTCAAGCCACAATGCTTCCTTCACAGCTTCAGTAAGGGCAATATATTCATCTTCAGTGGTTGATAAGGCAACAACCTTCTGAAGCGTCGCTTTCCAACTGATTGTTGTGTCGAACATAGTGAACACATATCCAGAAATAGACTTTCTGGAATCCATACAACCTGCATAATCAGAGTCGACATAACCTTCGATTTTGACTTTACTATCATCACCACAGGCTCCACCATAAATTAGGACTCGACTCAGAGACCCATTTTTGTACCTGAGAATCTACTTTAAAGCTTGCCAGTGCGCCTTTCCAGGATTGGCCATATACCTACTTACAAGGCTCACTCCATACGCTATGTCTAGCCTCGTACTGACCATAACATACATCAAAGAACCCACTATACTAGCATATGGAATGCTACTCATATAGGTTCTTTCAGCTTCAGTACTCAGACTTTGAGTAGTACTAAGCTTAAACTGAGGATTTGTCAGAGTCACAACAGGTTTTGAATTCGACATACCAAACATGTTGAGAAGCTTATGTGGGTATGTCTCTTGAGATAAGCACAACTTCGACTGCTTTCTATCTCTCCGAATGTCAATCCCAAGAATCTTGGTGGCAGCTCCCAGATCCTTCATTTCGAACTCCTTAATGAGTTCAGCCTTCACCTCTATTACATCCTCAACATTGTTGCTAGCTATGAGGATATCATCCACATAAAGCAACAAAATAACAAGTGAGTTTCCAGGTCGAAATATGAAGTAAACACAATGATCGAACTGGCTCCTAGTGAAACCAATGTGTGCCATGAACTTGTCAAATCTCCCGTTCCACTGTCGAGGAGATTGTTTTAGACCATACAAGGACATATTCAGCTTGCACACATAATCTTCCTTATCCTTTTCTGCATACCCTTCAGGTTGACGCATCAGGATCGTTTCATCTAGTTCACCATACAGGAAGGCTGTCTTCACATCCATTTGCTCAAGTTCCAAGTCGAACTTTGCCACCATGGCTAACAGCATTCGAATGGATCTATGCTTTATAATAGGCGAGAACACATCATTGAAGTCGACTCCTTCTTTCTGAGTGAACCCCCTAGCAACCAGCCTTGCCTTAAAGCGCTTCGACATCACTCCTTCGATTCCTTCCTTGACCTTGAAAATCCACTTACAACTGACTAACCTTGCTCCTACAGGTTTCTCAATCAGCTCCCAAGTGTTATTATCATGAAGAGATTTCATCTCGTCATCCATGGCTTTTCGCCATTCAGTCTTGTTTCGACTCCTTATAGCTTCCTTGTAATCTCTAGGTTCTTCCTCAAGCACCTCACTTGCAGAGATTAAAGCAAAAGCTATAAGATTTGCATAACCAAGTCTCTGAGGTGGCTTGATGACTCTTCTCGACCTATCTCTTGCCAGTAGGTAGTCATCGACAGTTTCCTCAGCCTCTTCAGCATCTTGCTTTTCTTCTTCGAATTCATCTGGGCTATGCACTTCAGCATCACTATGCTCCACCTCAACAGACATCTCTACCTGTTCCTGCTCCTCTTCAGAGATTTCTGCACTTTGACCAGCATCACCAGTTTTCTTGAAAGCCATTTCGACTTCATTGAAAACTACATCACAATTTATGATACATCTTCTGTGACCTGGTTCTAGGCACCACACACTATAACCTTTGACTCCCTCAGGATATCCAAGGAACATGTATCTCAGAGCTCTAGGTTCGACCTTGTCTTGCCTAATATGAGCATAGGCTAAACAACCAAATACTCTCAGTTTGTCGAGATCTGGTGGATGACCCGACCAAACTTCTTCAAGTGTCTTCATTTCCAAGGCAGTCAAGGGACATCTATTTATCATATAAGCTGCTGTCGAAACTGCCTCCGCCCAAAACACATTCTTCAATCCAGCACTAACCAACATGCATCTAACCCTTTCAAGGATTGTTCGATCGAATCTCTCAGCTAAGCCATTTTGTTGAGGAGTACCTGCTACAATCTTATGCCTTACAATCCCAGACTCAACACAGTAACTGTCGAACGCTTCGTTGCAGAACTCAAGGCCTTTGTCGGTTCTCAACCTCTTAACTTTTCTGCCAGTTTGAGTTTCGACCAGAACCTTCCAACTTTTGAAATTCTCAAAAGTTTCATCCTTCGTCTTCTGAATGAATACCCATAATTTCCTAGAATAGTCATCAACGATGGATAGAAAATACCTTGCACCTGAGTGTCAAGGATTCCTTGCAGGCCCCCAAAGATCAGCATGAATGTAATCCAGGGATCCATGTGTTCTTTTCTTGCCATTGTTAAACTTTTCCCTACAGGATTTTCCAAGTACACAAGATTCACAAAACTCCAACTTTTCGACTTTGTCACCACCTAGTAGGTTCTGCTTCCCCAATTCGACCAGGCCTCTTTCGCTGACATGGCCCAATCTCATGTGCCATAATTCTGTCTTCGACACAGGTTTCATGGATGAAATATTTGTCAAAACACTTACAACCTCAGCCTCAAGGGTATACATGCCTTATTTCTTCACGCCTCTCAAGACTTCCTTCGACCCCTTCATGACTTTCAGGATACTTTTCTTTCCTTAGAAAACATATCCCTTCCTGTCGAATTCACCAAGAGAAATTAAATTCCTCTTAAGGTCAGGTACATACCTAACCCCAGTCAATAGCCTTATTGACTCATCATAGAGTTTGAATCTTACAGATCCAATACCTGCAATCTTGCAAGCTTTGTTATTTCCCAACACTAATCCACCATCTTGAACACATAATTCCTCAAACACATTCTTGTTTGGATTCATATGCCAAGTACATCCAGAATCCATAATCCACTCTTCGCAAGAGTTGCTGCTCGAAACTACCAGGACATCAGATGATTCATAACCATCTTGCATAATAGCTGCATTGCCATTGTCCTTACCTCCATGATTATTCAGGCGCTCAGGGCACATCTTTCTTATGTGACCCTCCTTCTTACAATGATAACACTTGATACCAGACATATCACCACCATAAGACTTCTGCTGAGCCTTACCTTTCTTCTTGTCAAACCTACCATCTTTCTTTGACGATCTCCCCTTCACGGACAACCCTTCGCCAACTGATGATGATGGTTTCTGCTCCATTCTTTCTTTCAAATCCTTTGAATATAAGGCTGCTTGAACTTTTCAAAGGCCATGAACTCTCTTCCATACAAGAGGATTTCTTTGAAGTGAGCATGAGTTCTGGGCAAAGCACACAACCGCAACAGTGCTTGATTTTCGTCATCGATCTTCACATCAATATTTTCAAGATCAAGAATCAGCTTGTTGAACGTATCCATGTAGCGTGGAAATTTGTGAGTGTAATCTATTAATTAACTTAACTCAAAAGTAAACAAGAGTCGCCACCGCACTTTTATTTTATCCACAAAGGGAAAGGAAAAAGAGCGAACAAAACCTAAAGAGTTCTAAAAAAACAAGACCAAACAGAGAATGGGTAAGGGGGGTTGGTTACGCAATGGGAAGGTGTTAGCACCCAAAACGTCTATAGTACCCTATAGGAACCCTTTGAAATATCTACTGCTTTTTGGTCTGAAAAGGTTTGCTTGTAAAGAGATTGAGGAGATGAGAAGAGAATTATTTTTTAGATTTTTTTGCGTTTGGAGAGACTTATCGTCTCATGCCTACGTACCCACGATGTGCAATGTAGGATCAAAACCCCGTAGTTCGTGGTACAAAGAACAAAAAATTGTTGGTTTTGATTGATTTTAAGTGTAAAGACAAGTCGTCATTTCTAAGCGAATAATTCCGCTTAAAGAAATGAATCATGTCTAAACTTATGAAAAGGTTTAAAAGAAAAAGTGCACATGGCACAAAAAGATTTGATGAGTTTTTGTAATTTTTATGTTTTTATGAAATGGTCAAAGTATGGTTAAGATGGATTGACATTTATTAAAGAAAAAAAATTTAAAAAAAAATCACTTGACCAAAGTCAAGGTTTTATTATGAAAGCGGTTTTAAGTTTGAAAACAAGAAGAAGATTTTGAAAAAGAGAGAGGATTTTGAAAATTTAAGAATGGGGGGGAGAAGAAGTGACTATCCTAGTGCATAAAATAAAAGCTAGGGAAAAGAAGGATCTAACCAAAATGGAGCCACTTCAAAGCAATATTAAAGGAATTCCATCTTTAAGCAAATTGACCAATAAAGGCAAGTCTTCAATCAATACTCCAAGCAAAGGGATAGGAAGTCCTAATTCTAAGTCCATAAGTCCAATATTACTTCCAAAAGAGATCCATAAAGAGATCACTCCAAAGCATAGGATAGTAACCCATAGTCCAAGATGAGGAGAATTAAGTTTTTTATGGTTTAAGCCTTTATTAATATTTTTGAGTCCAAATGGACAAAAGAAAAATGGCATAAGCATAAACATGTGTCCAACGGACAAAGGAAAAATTGCGGAAGTATAAACATGTGTCCAACGGACAAAGGAAAAATTGCGGAAACATAAACATGATATGAAATGAATCATAAAAATAAAAGAGATAGGGAGCGAGAAGGAAACATAAACAAAATTAATACAAAATATTGTTAGTAAGTTAGTGATTAGTTGTTAGTGTTAATGATCAACAACAATTGAATAATTGCACTTAGGTCAAGGTTGATGAAACTCATTAGAGAATTGATAAGACCAAAGCCTCCTAACAACAAGTTTCATGAGTTTTGAACCATAAGACAAATAATCAACCATTCTTGATAGTTTTCCTATACGGGACACATATTACGCTATGTTAAGCAATCGCCGAGTAATTTACGGAGTAATTACTCTACAATGAGGCCGGTCAATAGCTCTTTGTGCTAATGCATGCTAGATGAACGATATGTAGATCGTCATCCGAAAGTAATACCGCACGAAAAGAAAAGTGGTAGCGATCTCGTCTCGATCGAAATTCAATAAAAGAATTCCAAGATCTTTAGACTTTCATCGATCAAAAGAAAAGAGAAATAGATGAAGAGAAAGCCAAATTGAATTACAAAGTCAAGAACCTTTCATCTTCAAGTTCAATCACTTTTAATTGATAAGTTTAAGTGTTAAAACATATCACTAATTCAAAGCACCTCAAATGAATTCAACAATTCATTAAAAGATAGATTTGAACTAATGAATGTTTAATTACTCTAACCATATCCAAAGTCCATTGAAATTGAAGAGAAATTAATCTCAACAATGTGCTTCAAGGCTAAAATAAGAAGAAAGGGGAAGAAAAAGAAAGAAAAACCAAAACAGCCCCAAAAACAAGTGAAAATCACATTCTGGATGCTGGTTAATCGATTAACCAACTCACAGTATAATTATATTAATCGATTAACCAATGCAAACTTCCAGTTTTTGCGCAAAAACAAGTTGTTAATCGATTAACCTAATTGTACATGGTTTGGTTAATCGATTAACACTGTGAAAACAGCAGAAAATCAGTTTGAAAATTGCCAAATCCTTGATCACTCATTTCTTCAAACATCTTAGGATCAAGGATTCAATTGTGCACAAATTTTGGAGTAAAACAGCAGCAAAAACCAGCAATCAACACAAATTGCAAGATCCAAAGATCAAGCAAACAAGATCAACAAAGGATCTACATTATGGAAGATGAAGATGAAGCTTCAACAATGGTGAAAAGTGAATTACCAATCCAAATCAAAAAATTCTTCCAAATTGCAGCAAGATTTACACTCCAAAGCCTTGGTCTATGAACAAAAACAAGAATGGATGGAGGTTTAGCTCTAAATTAGTAAGAATCAATGTGAATTCTTACTAACTTATGAAAGAAGAAATTGAGCTTTTGGTGAATTTGTGGTTTGGGGAGAGAAATTGCAAGGGATTTGTTGGCTATCAAAAGCTTGAATAATGAATGAAATGAAGGCTCTATTTATAGAGTTTAGGCTTGGGAAAATTGGTGGTTTGGAATTAGGCTTGGATGATCAAAATTAGGATTGGAATTCAAATTTGGAGGGAAATCATAAAAGAGTGGTGATTAGTGATGGTACATGGCGGGGAATGATCAAAGTGATGTAGGGAATTAAAATG
Source organism: Lathyrus tuberosus (assembly GCA_022829125.1). NCBI lineage: Eukaryota > Viridiplantae > Streptophyta > Magnoliopsida > Fabales > Fabaceae > Lathyrus > Lathyrus tuberosus. Next base: position 110,093 of record JALAZF010000574.1, on the reverse strand, counting down.
AGATGATCTAGAATATTCCACATGTGATCAAAATGGTGAAAATTGGTGCCAATTACTGCAGAATTTGAATTTGACACATTTTTTCAAAAATTGCACATGTTAATCGGTTAACCACTTCACAGTGCAATTAGGTTAATCGATTAACACAGTGAAAAATGGGAAAAAATGGCTTTTTGATGTGCTGTCTTGGCTCTGGCTCGATTTTCTTGCTTGTCAAAGAAGGCATGGAAATAAACACATGAACCTTGGAGTCCCTTGAATGATAATCAATTAAATCTTGGAAACTCTTGATCAGATAATTTTTTAATTAATTGCATATCAACTTTGACTTTATTCAGATGAAATCCATTAGAGCTGAGGGACTGATGTTTTGGTATTTTTAACCTGTTCTTCCCCTGAAAAATGTTAGTGAAAGAAAAAAATATATTTTTGGATTTAATTAATGGTTAGTAAAATATAAACAAATTAAGCAATAAAACAACTAACAAAGGCACACAAACTCCAAAGATCTCTGCAAGGCACAATCCTATCAAAGAGGGAACCAATACGTGTGATCTTGTTTGTGGTATGCAAAAATGCAAATGACATGTGGGATCTTAGGGGTAAAAATTAGGGTATTACAGCTGCCCTTATTTAAGTTTCTTCTATCCGGAGATACGAAGATGGGCATCTTTGTCTCGACGAGATAGAAGAGACTTAAATATAACAACAACCCAATTTTTGGCCCTAAGAGACCACAAAATGATATGATCATGCAAATGATATGTAAACACCAGACCACTGTGGGGAGAATGTGCCACAGGAGATAAACACAAACCGGAGAGCAAAAGAAAAGAGAAAAGACTCCGCAGGGGAAAACACATCCCAACCAGGGAGGAAACAAACTGGGGATAAGTGTATGTGGAAATAAACCACATCACAACAAGGATAAAACCCAACAGGGAAGACTTAGCACAGCAAGGCTCCACTGGGAAAAACAATACCTCAACAATGAACTGTCCCATCAAACCGAAGAGACTTACCATTCATTGGAGTAACAAATCTCAACAACGAACTGTCCCATCAAACCGAAGAGACTTACCATTCATTGGAGTAATAAATCTCAGCAACGAACTGTCTCATCAAACCGAAGAGACTTACCATTCACTGGAGTAACAAATCTCAACAACGAACTGTCCCATCAAACCGAAGAGACTTACCATTCATTGGAGCCACAAAATCTCAACAACAAACTGTCCCATTAAACCGAAGAGACTTACCATTCATTGGAGTCACAAAAGGTATTAACTGCATTGCCTAAGGCTTCTCAAATAAAGGAATGCCACGAAATAGTATTGAACCTTCCAAAAGGGGAATCATACGCGGATTTTAGCTGAAGGGCGCAAAATCTTCAAAGGTGCAAAATAAATGCACTCTCAATCTAGGTTTCACAGCCTAGAGATCCAAACAAATGTTGTAGGGGACCAAAGTTCAATCCAGGAATAAGCTGGAGAGAAACGGTCAAACAAGACCCATCCCGAAGAGGAAATATCTCAACTGGGGACTAATTCCATCCAGATAATGAACTGGAGGGGAAACTGAATCACAATCTTCCACGAGAAATAAACTCAGTGGGGAATTAACAAAGATATGCATTTTCTGCTTAGGGGTCGACACTCTAAATGGAGAGAGGACACACACGCTCTACGAGGATAACAACACCAGAGAGCAAAGAAGCACCAACACAAATGCAAAAATGCACAATGCAACAACAACATGCTATGCACAACAAATGAATACGCATGCAATGCGTATGAGTTTGAATGTGCTGACAAAACAGGCATAAAGGATAAGCAGAGGGTGGAAAAACATCACAACACCACTGAATACTCGGCTAATCTCAACAAGATGGAGATATTATTAGCAGCTCTACTAGGGATTCGTCTGAAGAAATCCTGCAAGGGATAAACAAAAGTCATCAAAGGAAAATAAATCCTACTACAAGGCTCAAATATTGCTGGAGAAAGGAAGATACTCCTTGGGGAGAAACCCAAATATCAATCTTCTAACATCGATGATCCACAAAGAGGATAACAACATAAACTCTGCTTTGAAAATGGCAGGAAAGTTGTCGGGGAATCATAACAACCCAAATATTTCTGTCTTTCCCTGGGGATCATAAAGAATTCACAGGAATTTCCATGAAGAGATCTGCTGCGGAGAAATAATGAATCCGCTGAGGATTATACACATCTACGCAAAATCCACTGGGAATACAAGGCAGATCTGCTGGAGATACAAGAGAAAAGCTCTCTGAGGATTAACCAATTCGAAGAAAAGCATCCTGGACTTGCTGGGAAAATAGCAAAAGGTCAAGCTGTGGGGGATTTTAGATCAATACTCATCATAAATGAGAGAAAACCCAACAGGTGACTAATAGAGATATCATCAGCGACTTCACTGGGGAATAGCCGCAATAGTGATGCGCAATTTTCACTAGGAGGATAAATCTCTGAAAAATAATCTGGAGAGAAGTACACCTTGGACCTGCCAGAGAAAATGAGAAATTAACCTCACTGCTTCATGCTTTGAAATGATAATACACTGCCTCCGTTGGAGAATCGTCAAGGATAAATCCCTGGGAGAGAATAACCACGTCAATGCATCTTAGGAGAGAATAACATCACTCTCTGTTTGGGGACATCCAAATCAACGGCAACACGTCTAGAGGGTAAAACTCTGAGTGAAAATTCCTCATATGATTTCAGCTGGGGACAGCAAAAATGAATCTCTGCGTGGGGACCACCATTAAGGAGAAATGGACCTCAAAACTACTCAACTGCCTGACCATAAAATAATCAGCTGGAGAGGATTCAGATCAAAACCTATGTTGGGGGAGAAACCAAACAACATTGGTCCTTATGAATTCAACACATCATAACAAACCATGATCTTATAATCAATTAATCGCATTCATAGGAACAAACTCTGCTGAGGAAATATCAACAAACTCTACTGGGGAAATATCGACAAACTCTACTGGGGAGCTGTCAATAAATTCTGCCAAAGGAGCGAGAACGAACCCTGCTGAGGAAAACATCGATCTTACCATCCTTGGAATAACCATTGATGTTCCTTTTCACATTCATAACTCAAAGGAAAATGTTTTTATAATTTTCAAAAATTTAAATCAATTATTCACATTTTGTTTCAAAAATCATCATAAAAAATAAATAAAATTTTGCAAACAGAAACAAAATAAGAATTGCAAACAAAGGGACAAAGGCCCAAATTTTATTGATAGAATGGAAGTCCGCAAATGGCGTAATTCCATGGATCATTACAAAGTTTGAAAAATGGTAAATACATGGAAAGGGTTACATTGAAATACAATGACCACTATTCTCCCTAACAACTTTGAATTCCACTGTGCTCAAAACTTTAGTTGAGGATGATTAAAGCAAAATCCTTGATAGACAATGTTGCCTTCAAATGATCAAGACTGGCCAGATGCAGTTACTTGCCAGAATCCCTAACTTTTGCCTAGATTGCCCTTTCGGGTTTTCAATCTACCTGGATGATTATTTCTGTTTTTGTCTCTAATTTTTGCCTGGACCGCCCTTTCAGGTTTTCAGCCCACCGAGACGCTCATTTTTGCCTAAGCCGCCCTTTTGGGTTTTCAACTTAGCGAGCTGTTCTTTTTATTTTCTAGGCGAAGTATTTCTTGACTGCATTGGCATTCACAGGACGAGTGAACTCTACACCATCCATAATTATAAGAAGCAACGCACCGCCAGAGAAGGCTCTCTTAACAATATATGGGCCTTCATAATTAGGAGTCCACTTGCCCCTAGAATCATTGGTAAAAGTCGAGATCTTTTTGAGCACGAGGTCGCCTTCTCTGAAAACACGAGGTCGAGCCTTCTTATCAAAAGCTTTCTTCATTCTCTGTTGATACAATTGGCCATGACACAAGGCCGTCATTCTTTTCTCTTCAATCAAATTCAACTGATCATATCTGCTTTAGCACCATTCAGCCTCAGACAATTCAGCTTCCATCAAAACTCTCATAGAAGGGATTTCAACCTCTACCGGGAGCACTGCTTCCATACCATAAACAAGAGAGAAAGGGGTTGCCCCTGTTGAAGTGAGGACGGATGTACGATACCCATGCAAAGCAAAAGGGAGCATCGCATGCCAATCCTTGTAAGTAACAACCATCTTCTGAACAATCTTCTTAATATTCTTATTAGCAGCTTCAACAGCCCCATTCATCTTAGGTCTGTAAGGAGAAGAATTATGATGCTTAATCTTAAACTCATCGCATAATTCCTTCATCATCTTGTTATTCAAATTAGACCCATTATCAGTGATAATCTTGCTCGAAACACCATACCGGCAGATGATTTGGTTCTTGATAAACCGGACCACTACTTGCTTGGTTACATTGGCATATGATGTCGGTTCAACCCACTTGGTAAAATAGTCAATAGCCACCAATATGAAACGGTGTCCGTTCAATGCTTTAGGCTCAATCATTCCAATCATATCAATCCCCACATGGAGAAAGGCCTTGGAGAAGAGATAAAATTGAGAGGAGTTGGTGGTACATGAATTTTGTCAGCATAAACCTGGCACTTATGGCACTTCTTCACGAATTTGCAACAGTCAGATTCCATTGTCAGCCAATAGTAACCTGCCCTCAACATCTTCTTAGCCATTGCATACCTATTGGCATGGGTACCAAAAGATCCTTCATGAATTTCTTTCATCAACATGTCTGCTTCGTGTCTATCCACGTATCTGAGCAAGACCATGTCATAATTCCTTTTATACAACACATCATCGTTCAAGAAGAAACTACCAGCCAATCTTCTCAAAGTCTTCTTATCTTTCTTGGATGCCCCAAGCGGGTACTCTTGATTTTGAAGAAAGCATTTAATATCATAATACCACGGTTTATCATCAACAACCTCTTCAACCGCAAATACATGAGCTAGCCTATCAAGCCGCATAACATCAATTTTGGGCACATCATTCCACCAATTCACCACAATCATGGAGAATATATTGGCTAAAGCATCCGCCATTCGATTTGCTGCTCTGGGTACATGGTGAAACTCAACCTTATTGAAGAAAGTTAACAACCTTCTTGCATAATCTCGATAAGGAATCAAATCAGGTTTACGCGTCTCCCATTCTCCTTTAATCTGATTAATCACTAGGGCTGAATCTCTGTATACATCAAGAATCTTGATTCTTAAATCAATAGCTTCTTCCAAGCCCATAATACACGCTTCATACTCAGCCGCATTATTTGTGCAAGTGAACATCAACCTTGCAGTGAAAGGAATATGAGAACCATGAGGAGTAACAATTATTGCCCCAATACCATTGCCATACTCATTAACAGCTCCATCAAAAATCAAACCCCAACGGGATCCAGGCTCAGGCCCTTCATCAATTAATGGTTCTTCACAATCTTTAACCTTTAGATACATCACATCTTCATCAGGAAAATCAAACCTGATAGGTTGGTAATCATCAATGGGCTGGTGTGCCAAATGGTCAGCCAAAACACTTCCTTTTATCGCTTTTTTAGTTTGGTACTCGATATCATATTCTGACAACAACATTTGCCAATGAGCAATCCTCCTAGTTAAAGCAGGCTTTTCAAAGATATACTTGATTGGATCCATTTTAGATATCAACCAAGTTGTATGATTCAACATATACTGGCGGAGGCGCTTGGCAGCCCAAGCTAAAACACAACATGTCTTTTCAAGCATTGAGTACCGAGACTCACAATCAGCGAACTTCTTGCTCAAATAATAAATGGCAAATTCTTTTCGACCAGATTCATCTTGTTAACCCAGGACACAACCCATAGACTCTTCTAGCACAGTCAAATACATGATCAAAGGTCTCCCTTCCACGGGAGGAGACAAAATCGGAGGTTCAAGCAGATACTCTTTAATTCTTTCAAAAGCTTTCTGACAATCCTATGTCCAGATATAACCCTGATCTTTGCGAAGAAGCTTGAAGATCGGCGCACATGTGGCAGTCATATTGGATATAAATCGGGAGATATAATTCAAACGTCCCAAGAATCCTCTTACTTGTTTTTCTGTTTTGGGCGCAGGCATTTCCTGAATAGCTTTAACCTTACCAGGATCAACTTTAATGCCTTTTTGGCTGACAATAAAGCCCAACAACTTTCCAGAACGGACACCAAAAGCACATTTATTAGGATTCAAATAGAGCTTAAACTTTCTCAAACGTTGAAACAGTTTCAATAAGTACTCAATATGATCTTCTTCAGTCTTCGACTTACAAATCATATCATCCACATAGACCTCAATTTCTTTATGCATCATATCATGGAACAAAGTGGTCATAGCTCTCTGGTACGTTGCACCAGCACTTTTCAAACCGAAGGGCATCACTCTGTAACAGAATGTTCCCCAGGGTGTAATGAATGTTGTTTTTTCCATATCCTCGGGTGTCATCTTTATTTGATTATAACCGGAAAATCCATCCATAAAAGAAAAGATACTGAATTTAGCAGTATTATCTACCAACATGTCAATGTGTGGCAGTGGAAAATCATCTTTTGGTCTTGCTTTATTCAAATCTCTATAGTCAACGCACATTCGGACTTTTCCGTCTTTCTTTGGAACAGGCACAATATTGGCCACCCATTGAGGATACTCAGAAGTCACAAGAAAACCAGCATCAATCTGCTTTGAACCTCCTCTTTGATCTTCACAGCCATGTCGGGATGAGTTCTTCTCAATTTCTGCTTCACCGGTGGACATTCAGGCTTCAACAGCAATCTATGCTCCACAATATCAGTATCAAGACCAGGCATGTCTTGATAGGACTAAGCAAACACGTCAACATATTCTCTAAGAAGCTCCACAATCCTCTTCTTAACATCTGACTGAAGCAGTGCCCCAATCTTGACTTCTTTTATATCATCATCTGAACCCAAATTAACCAATTCCAACTGTTCTTCATGAGGCTGAATGGATTTTTCCTCGTGCTCAAGCAACCGAGAAATTTCATCTGGAATCTCCTCAATATCCTCTTCTTCGGCTCCAAACACAGGGAACTCAAAGTTGGGAGGGGGCATAGGGTCATTGTTTTCAATGGGATTAACAACCAATCTGCACAATGATTTATGTTTGATTTTAGAATATGAACAAAAAGTGCAAGTATCATGCAGACAAAAGTGATTATCACATTATTATTATTTTTTTGGTTTTTTATGTTACCATTTTTCAGAAATAAAGCAAAAAGGGAAAACATAATATGGATAAACAAAATAACATTTTATTGATGATGATAAAATTTGAAACAAAGCCCTCACAAATTCACTTTCACCTTGGGCAGAGTGAAAGGATTTTTGAAAGAAACAAAAACAAATTACTTTGAAATATGAACAACAATGGGAACATCAACAACTATCCAATTCTGGCAGACTTGTCCATGTGTCACAAAATTGGGAAGTTCTTCCTCTTCATCATCTTCAATGATGGCGGTGACTTCATATTCAGGTTCCTTAAACTTCTTCCGAGGGGAATAAAAAGGCACATATGCATCCTCTGGGGACATATACCCAGGGTCTTCCAAATAAGGCTCCCAATCTTCAGCAGGAATGACATCATCTTCAGAACCAAATGGGATATAGCCTACAGAGTCATCTTCAAGATTTGCAGCTGTAGAAAGATCTTTACTAGGGCAATCTTGAACCATATTGACAGATGCCTTGCCATGATTAGGCAGCGGATTTGATAGGACATTAGGATTAGAATCTTCGAAAGACAAAATACCACTCCTAGCCAACCTTTGAACTTCCATCTTCAATGGATAACAGTTCTCAGTATCATGCCCCGCTCCTCCCTGATGGAAAGCACAATGAGCTTTAGGCTTATACCACCATGGTGAATCTTTTGGAATAGCAGGTGGTGGACGGGTCTGAACAAGATTCTTCTTAATTAAACAAGGAAGCAATTATGTATATGTCATCGGAATCGGATCAAAATCTTTCTGAAAACGGCCCCGTTGATTGTTTGGCTGATTAGAACATTGTTGCTGAGCAGGAGCTGCCTGGACAACAGGAGCTGAACTGATAACAGGAGTGAAAGATGCAACATGTTGCTGATACTGATTGTTTCTATCATGAGGTCTTCTATACCTTTCTCGAGAAACGGCATTGGTCTCTCCTTTCTTTTTGGCAAATCTTCCACTATATTTCTTGGAATTTCCTGCAGAATTGCCATCTTTCGACAAACGTCCCTCACGGACACCCTCTTCCAATCTCATCCCCATATTAACCATCTCAGTGAAATCACTCGGGGCACTAGCAATCATACGCTCATAATAGAAAGGACTCAGAGTTTTCAGGAAAATCTTTGTCATCTCCTTCGCTTCCAAAGGAGGGTTGATCTGGGCAGCAATCTCGCGCCACCTTTGCGCGTATTCTTTGAATGTCTCCTTATCTTTCTAAGCCATTGCCCGAAGCTGGTCACGATCAGGAGCCATATCCACATTATACTTATACTGTTTCACAAATGCCTCACCCAAATCTTTGAAAGTGCGAACTCGAGTACTGTCGAGTCCCATATACCATTTCAAAGCTGCACCAGACAAACTATCTTGAAAGTAGTGAATAAGAAGCTGATCATTGTCTTTCTGAGCCGACATCTTACGAGCATACATAGTCAAGTGACTCAACAGACAAGAATTACCCTTATACTTTTCAAAGTCAGGGGCCTTGAACTTATGTGGGATCTTCACATTAGGAACCAAGCATAACTCATGAGCATTTTTTCCAAACAGCTCTTTACCTCTCAGAGCTTTGATCTCTTTCTGCATTTTAGCAAACTGGTCTTGAATCTCTTCCATTCTATCATACGCACTAGCATTCTCACTTGGAGCAGTATGGAAAATCTGTTCTTCACCAAAAGGAACGGTATGAACCACAGGCGGTGGTACAGTCATCACAGGTTGAATGGTAGGAATGACTGGAATTTCAGGAGGTGGTGGTGGTGGTTGATAACCCTCAGGAACAAAGTTAGGAGGCATGCCCCAGGGGAAACCAGGAGGCATGGAGTATTGAAGAACACTAGCAGGCGCCATAGAGATGGGCGCAGAGACAATCTCAGAAATGACTGTCCTTTGCACATGAGTTGAAAGCGGAGGAGGAGGTGGTGGTGGCTGATTCTGAGTAGCCACCAGGGCTTCCATCATAGCAGTGAGTCTTTCCAAACCATCATTCAGAGTTGATACTTCTTCACGAAGCTCACGGTTCTCTTGTTGCAATTGATCCATCTTTTTCTTCAGATTAGCTCGAGTATTATACTAGTGCGACAGCTTGGCTGAATGAAGACCAAAGGGAAACAAATAAGACACCTGGAAAAGGCAAGAAACAAAGCAAGAGAATGCTTGATATGCAAGATGCAAATGCAAAGTTTCAAGTAATTATAAGGCATATTGCAAACATTGTTATCTGAAATATCGAAATCTCATTCATTAATGATGGAAAAGATTACATCTTGGAAGTACAAATTCAAGAATCCTAAAACAAATAGAGAATGAAGAAAACTAGATCCCTAGAGAACCCTATGAGAAGAAGTCCCAGGTCTATCTTCTAGCTTCTTGATGTGGGCCTGCATCTGAGTCTTCTCAATCAGCAACTTATCGACGATCAACTTCCAAGGAGATTCTGAACTCTTCGGAATATCGGAAACTGGCTGAATGTGAGAAGAAAATAAATCCTCTTGCGCCTTTCTCTTCTTGTTGGCAACTTCATCTTCATTCTTCTTCTTGAAGTGCTCTTGAAGTCTTGCATTCTCTAACTCAACAATCTGATACTTGTTCTTCCATGCATCTCTCTCTTGTTGCATCTCGGCCAAAGTGATCTGAAGCTTCTCTGTGTCTTCCATAAAGTAGAGAATAGGCTTCTTATCAGTTAGAGATAAAGACTCTTGATGCTTATAAGGCATCTTCAAAGTAATAGCTCTATTTTTAACCCACTGGAGGTAAGGTTCCGAAGAGACACAATTAGGATTTCCCAAACTTTCCTTTCCTTTTCTACGAATGTTGCCCCAAGCTTCCACAATTTCTCTCTTGAGAGCAACCTGAGATTCTTCTTCCTTGAAAAAGAGACCAGCCAAATGAATGTTCTTCGGTACCTCTCGCAAAGGATATCCCAACTGACGACGAGCCAACACCGGATTGTAGCTGATTCCTCCCTTTGTACCAAGAAGAGGCACGTTGGGAAAATCACCACAACTATGAATAATCATCCTCCAGAAGGAACACGGCTACACCAATCAATATCAGAATGAGTGAGAAACATGATCTTCCGCGACCAATATAAACCATCCTTGAGATTCCAGAAAGCTGCAGACTTTGGCAAGTGAGAAATAAACCACTTGTAAAGCAAAGGTGCACAACAGATAATCATCCCTTCACCATGGAAATTCCTGAGGTGAATAGAATGGTAAGCATCGCCAAGCAAAGTGGGAATTGGATTCCCAATCAAGAAGATCTGAATACCGTTGATGTCGACAAAGTTCTCAACATTCGGGAAGAGGAACAATCCATAAATAAGCAAGGCAAGAATAGCCTCGAAAGCAACTGTGTTCTTCACACTAGCAAAGTGATGAGCTCTATCTATCAAGAACTTAGTGGGTAACCCAAGAATCTTTCCTTTGGTATCCATGCGAGCCTTAATCTCGAAAACCTTCAAGTGAGTAGCCTTCGCAATAACGTCATACTCGGGAGCAGGGTCCAAACCAGAGAAAATCCGACCATAAACAGGCAAACCAAGCAGGAGAGAATACTCCTCTAGCGTAGGTACTAACTGATAATCAGGAAATAGAACTGAACCAAATTAGCAAGCAATCCTTCAGCCATATCAACCTTCAAGAGAGATAAAAACCTTCCATATCTGGACTCAACCTTCTTGGTATCAACAACCAAAGATCCTAGCTCTCTCAAACCCTCTAACTTAGGACTCTTGAAAGTGTACTTCTTAGTACTTCTCCTTCCAAAATCCATAACAAAAGTTCCTGCAATGTTTGCAATAACACCTTTAAGTTCCTTGAAACCTTCCAAAAGAATGCTCATGAATGCATGAGTGCATGAATGCAACACCCACAAACAAGATCACACAAAGCACACGGGTCAAGGTTCAAGTCACGAGCATGAAGCCAAGGGTAAGAACCAATCCCACAAAGGTGTGTACTGAAGTTTTTGTCTTCATTGTACCTGCAGAAAACCAGAGGTTCTAACAGAGTGCCCAGGGTCCATAATGCACTATCAGACACACCAGCACACCGATTTGCTCGGAGGTTGGTAGTTATCCTCAAGAGAATCTAACCTGAGTGTAGCATCGCGTGACAGCTAAGTCAGATTTGCATCTTCATAGCTTCCGCGCTACGATCCTAAAAAGGCTAGGATGGGTTAAGGGTTACTACGGTCCTCAGTGTTATAGGCTTCTATGGAAAAAGTAATGCCTTCTCGATCGCTCGATCGACATCAGTAATTCCAAAGAGGCAACCACCAAGCGGATAGATTCTCAAGTTCTTCTTTTTCAGGATTCGACTCCTTCAAAGTTACCTTGACTATACTATCCTCCTATCTCAAAATGCACTCTGGTCCGGGTATAGGACCTATCTCACACACAGAGGAACTCCCAAACAAAACAAACAAGTAACAAGCAAATCAAACAAAAAGCAGTAAATAAATCAAAGTAGGCTAAACCCCTCAACCAGAGATTTTCCCCAGCAGAGTCACCACTTTTCTGTAGCGGGGAAATTTGTGAGTGTAAGCTATTAATTAACTTAACTCAAAAATAAACAAGAGTCGCCACCGCACTTTTATTTTATCCACAAAGGGAAAGGAAAAAGAGCGAACAAAACCTAAAGAGTTCTAAAAAAACAAGAACAAACAGAGAATGGGTAAGGGGGGTTGGTTACGCAATGGGAAGGTGTTAGCACCCAAAATGTCTATAGTACCCTATAGGAACCCTTTGAAATATCTACCGCTTTTTGGTCTGAAAAGGTTTGCTTGTAAAGAGATTGGGGAGATGAGAAGAGAATTATTTTTTAGATTTTTTTACCTTTGGAGAGACTTATCGTCTCATGCCTACGTACCCACGATGTGCAATGTAGGATCAAAACCCCGTAGTTCGTGGTACAAAGAACAAAAAATTGTTGGTTTTGATTGATTTTAAGTGTAAAGACAAGTCGTCATTTCTAAGCGAATAATTCCGCTTAAAGAAATGAATCATGTCTAAACTTATGAAAAGGTTTAAAAAGAAAAAGTGCACATGGCACAAAAAGATTTGATGAGTTTTTGTAATTTTTATGTTTTTATGAAATGGTCAAAGTATGGTTAAGATGGATTGACATTTATTAAAGAAAACAAAATTTAAAAAAAAAATCACTTGACCAAAGTCAAGGTTTTATTATGAAAGCGGTTTTAAGTTTGAAAACAAGAAGAAGATTTTGAAAATTTAAGAATGGGGAGGAGAAGAAGTGACTATCCTAGTGCATAAAATAAAAGCTAGGGAAAAGAAGGATCTAACCAAAATGGAGCCACTTTAAAGCAATATTAAAGGAATTCCATCCTTAAGCAAATTGGCCAATAAAGGCAAGTCTTCAATCAATACTCCAAGCAAAGGGATAGGAAGTCCTAATTCTAAGTCCATAAGTCCAATATTACTTCCAAAAGAGGTCCATAAAGAGATCACTCCAAAGCATAGGATAGTAACCCATAGTCCAAGATGAGGAGAATTAAGTTTTTTATGGTTTAAGCCTTTATAATATTTTTGAGTCCAAATGGACAAAAGAAAAATGGCATAAGCATAAACATGTGTCCAACGGACAAAGGAAAAATTGCGGAAGCATAAACATGTGTCCAACGGACAAAGGAAAAATTGCGGAAACATAAATATGATATGAAATGAATCATAAAAATAAAAGAGATAGGGAGCGAGAAGGAAACATAAACAAAATTAATACAAAATATTGTTAGTAAGTTAGTGATTAGTTGTTAGTGTTAGTGATCAACAACAATTGAATAATTGCACTTAGGTCAAGGTTGATGAAACTCATTAGAGGATTGATAAGACCAAAGCCTCCTAACAACAAGTTTCATGAGTTTTGAACATAAGACAAATAATCAACCATTCTTGATAGTTTTGCGATACGGGACAAATATTGCGCTATGTTAAGCAATCACCGAGTAATTTACGGAGTAATTACCCTACAATGAGGTCAGTCAATAGCTCTTTGTGCTAATGCATGCTAGATGAACGATATGTGGATCGTCATCCGAAAGCAATAGCGCACAAAAAGAAAGGTGGTAGCGATCTCGTCTCTATCGAAATTCAACAAAAGAATTCCAAGATCTTTAGACTTTCATCGATCAAAAGAAAAGAGAAATAGATGAAGAGAAAGCCAAATTGAATTACAAAGTCAAGAACCTTTCATCTTCAAGTTCAATCACTTTTAATTGATAAGTTTAAGTGTTAAAACATATCACTAATTCAAAGCACCTCAAATAAATTCAACAATTCATTAAAAGATAGATTTGAACTAATGAATGTTTAATTACTCTAACCATATCCAAAGTCCATTGAAATTGAAGAGAAATTAATCTCAACAATGTGCTTCAAGGCTAAAATAAGAAGAAAGGGGAAGAAAAAGAAAGAAAAACCAAAACAGCCCCAAAAACAAGTGAAAATCAAATTCTGGATGCTGGTTAATTGATTAACCAACTCGCAGTGTAATTATGTTAATCGATTAACCAGTGCAAACTTCCCATTTTTTGCGCAAAAATAAGCTGTTAATCGATTAACCTAATTGTAAATGGTTTGGTTAATCGATTAACACTGTGAAAACAACAGAAAATCAGCTTGAAAATTGCCAAATCCTTGATCACTCATTTCTTCAAACATCTTAGGATCAAGGATTCAATTGTGCACGAATTTTGGAGTAAAACAGCAGCAAAAACTAGCAATCAACATAAATTGCAAGATCCAAAGATCAAGCAAACAATATCAACAAAGGATCTACACTATGGAAGATGAAGATGAAGCTTCAACAATGGTGAAAAGTGAATTACCAATCCAAATCAGAAAATTCTTCCAAATTGCAGCAAGATCTACACTCCAAAGCCTTGATCTATGAACAAAAACAAGAATGGATGGAGGTTTAGCTCTAAATTAGTAAGAACCAATGTGAATTCTTACTAACTTATTAAAGAAGAAATTGAGCTTTTGGTGAATTTGTGGTTTGGGGAGAGAAATTGCAAGGGATTTGTTGGCTATCAAAAGCTTGAAGAATGAATGAAATGAAGGCTCTATTTATAGAGTTTAGGCTTGAAAAAATTGGTGGTTTGGAATTAGGCTTGGATGATCAAAATTAGGATTGGAATTCAAATTTGGAGGGAAATCACAAAAGAGTGGTGATTAGTGATGGTACATGGTGGGGAATGATCAAAGTGATGTAGGGAATTAAAATGAGATGATCTAGAATATTCTACATGTGATCAAAATGGTGAAAATTGGTGCCAATTGCTGCAGAATTTGAATTTGGCACATTTTTTCAAAAATTGCACGTGTTAATCGATTAACCACTTCACAGTGCAATTAGGTTAATCGATTAACACAGTGAAAATGGGAAAAAATGGCTTTTTGATGTGTTGTCTTGGCTCTGGCTCGATTTTCTTGCTTGTCAAAGAAGACATGGAAATAAACACATGAACCTTGGAGTCCCTTGAATGATAATCAATTAAATCTTGGAAACTCTTGATCATATAATTTTTGAATTAATTGCAGATCAACTTTGACTTTATTCAGATGAAATCCATTCGAGCCGAGGGACTGATGTTTTGGTATTTTTAACTTGTTCTTCCCCTGAAAAATGTTAGTGAAAGAAAACAAAATATTTTTGGATTTTAATTAATGGTTAGTAAAATATAAACAAATTAAGCAATAAAACAACTAACAAACACACACAAACTCCAAAGATCTCTGCAAGGCACAATCCTATCAAAGAGGGAACCAATACGTGTGATCTTGTTTGTGGTATGCAAAAATGCAAATGACATGTGGGATCTTAGGGGTAAAAATTAGGATATTACAATCCAGCTGCTCCGTCAACGCTTAATCTTCATTCATCTTGAATGAATACAACACCTGCTTCAAGTACAAACGATTTACCAAAGATTTGGTCATGTACAAGCTTTCAAGCTTCACCCATAACCCCGATGTCGTCGTTTCCTTTGATACCTGTCGCAGAACCTTATCACCAAGGCTCAACAATATTGCGCTGCGTGATTTCTCTTTCATGGTGGTCTTTTCTTTTTCCGTTAACGCAACGTCCATGGCTGCCATTCCCTTCAACGCTTCCAAAGAACCCAGCTGAACAGTAGGGCTTTCATCTTCAAGCGCCACAGACCAAAATCGTTCACTCCGGTGAACTTTTCAATCTCATACTTTGTTGAAGACATCTTCTCCACGCTCACCGCACCAATTTGTTGTGAATAGGATGTCTTGAAACAAAATATTAACGGTTTCTTTATGATCAAGAAACTCACAAGGGTTGGGGTTAACAAATAAACAAAGAAAAGAAAGAAGAAGGATTAGAGCAAAATTGCTATACTATTCACTTTCTCATTTAGGGTTACAAATAATTACAAATGAATATCACAATTTGCCACACACAACAAACTGAGTGTACTAGCCTATTTATAGACTAACTAGATAACTTGCAGCCCAAGCTATCTAAACAATTGGATCCATTACAAAGGCCCAATTCGACAATAAATTTCGACAATACATATTTGAACATACTTCGACTACAATATGTATACTACAACTACAGCATGTGACCCAACTTCGACTTCATGCTTGTCTCCTGTCTAAACACATGAAAGCTTTCCCTCGACACATCATGTGTTCGACCCAATAGTCTCAAAGTTTGGTTACTAAGAAAATATGGAGAGGAATCAAACTTGGTTGGGCTTTAATTTGGGAACTCATTTCATCTGTATTGACAACTTTAATCATCATTGTAGCATGCTACGCAAAGACAGGTTCGATTTGGCTTGCCATTTTTTAGAACTTTAATTATCATTGCAACTTTAATCATTCGATTTGGCTAGCCACTTTTTGGAACTTTTGGACGGGGATAAATAATACCTTGTTTTGAGAATTTGTTTTCAATGTAGATGAAGTTCTTTTATCTATTAAACTTCTCTATTGTAATTGGATAGTTACAGGTAGGGTGTTCAAAAATATGGTTAACTGAATTGTATACTTCAATTAAACCGCATTGCACTATAAAAAAACTGAACCACTTAAATAGTTAATGAATTGAACCATTTAATTAAAATAATTCAAATTCAGTTTAAACTGGTTCATAACCAATTTTAATTATATAAATTAATTAGTTTTTAATAAAAAGAATAAAAAATTAACTGAGAGTAAAAAAAAATTCTGAAAATAAAAAAAAATTTCAAAAATTAAAAAAATATCTAGAAAATATAATTTTTATTTCCTGAAAAAAAACTAATATCGATTTTGTCCCAAAAAAATCAAATTTTTCGAAAATACGAAACATCGATTTTTTTCAGAAAGACAATAAATCAATTTTTTTTCAAAAATACGAAAAAAAATCTAGTTTTTTCAAAAATACAAATAATCGAGTTTTTTTTCGGAAATATGAAAAAGTAGAGTTTTTTTTCAGAAATATGAAAAAGTCGAGTTTTTTCAGAAATATGAAAAAAGTCGTGTTTTTTCGAAAATATGAAAAAGTCGAGTTTTTTCGGAAATATGAAAAAAATCGAGTTTTTTTTCAGAAATATGAAAAAGTCGAGTTTTTTCGGAAATATGAAAAAGTCGAATTTTTTCAAAAATATGAAAAAGTCGAGTTTTTCGGAAAAATGAAAAAGTCGAGTTTTTTTAGAAATAGGAAAAAGTAGAGTTTTTTCGGAAATATGAAGAAATAGAGTTTTTTCAGAAATATGAAAAGTTGAGTTTTTTCGGAAATATGAATAAAGTCGAGTTTTTTCAGAAATATGAAAAAGTCGAGTTTTTTCGGAAATATTAAAAAATTGAGTTTTTCAGAAATATGAAAAAATTCGAGTTTTTTCAGAAATATGAACAAATCGAGTTTTTTCGGAAATATGTAAAAAGTCGAGTTTTTTCGGAAATATGAAAAAGTTGAGTTTTTTCAGAAATATGAAAAGGTCGAGTTTTTTTTCGGAAATATGAAAAAGTCGATTTTTTTTCCAGAAATATGAAAAAGTCGACTTTTTACGGAAATATGAAAAAGTAGTGTTTTTTTCATAAATTTGAAAAAATAAAGTTTTTTCGGAAATATGAAAAAGTCAAGTTTTTTCGAACATACGAAAAAATCGTGTTTTTTCAAAAATACAGAAGTTCGAGTTTTTTGGAAATACAAAAAAAAACTAATTTTCCAAAAAATACGAAAAATCGGGTTTTTTAGAAACAAGAAAATTCAATTTTTTTCGAAAATACAAAAAAATCGACTTTTTTTGGAAATGTGAAAAACGAGTTTTATTTCGAAAATATGAAAAAAATCAAATTTTTTTCGAAAAAACCAGAAAACATTTTTTTTCGAAAATACAAAATATGAAAATAAAAAAAAAATTGAATATATCTTTTTTCGAAAAAAAAATTCTTTAAATTTTTTTTTAAAAAATATAATTTTTTTAAAAATAAATATTTTGAAGAGTATTTTTTTAATATAAAAAATTTGATTTTTAAAAGAGTTTAAAATATATAATTGGTTTAAAATGGTAAGTTGATTATAAACTAGTTTATAAATATAAATTAGTTTTAAACTGAATCGAAACCATTAAGGCCGGCCCAACCGATATTGAGTGTTGTACCCCAAATTTTACCCCTTAAATGTCATAACATTTTGCACTTACATTCAGGGTTCATTCATCTGTGCATTGTTAATTAAACCACCTTATCTTGCTAGTTTGTTTCTTGTGAAAGCCAGGGTTTGCACAGGAAGGAGAACAAAAGCCTTAACTTGAAGATTCATTGAAAAAACCTCGTTGTGATCAGACAGTATCTTAAAGGATTCACCAGGATTAAAAACTAGGGTTTTATCAGCATCAGTCAACCACTACCCTTGATTCTGATCAAGATATGTTTTCAGGCTTTGGGACATGATTCCACATGATACTGGACATCCTTAGAGGCCATCTTTGGACCTTGGAAGAAAGTGAAGAAGCAAGATCCTCAAAGGTCATCCATTGGCATTCCTGAGGAAATTAGGATTTTGACCGAAGAAATCGAGCCTCCGATTTTGATGTTATTGGACCAAAATGAAGTATCCGAGTCATGTTTCATTTTAATATGATCGACCATTGACTGAGAGCACGAGAAATCATTAAGGCATTTGTGAATTTGAAAAGAGAAAAAAGAAAGAAAGAAACAAAAAAAAGGGAAAGAACAAGAAAAGAAAAAAAAAAGAAAAACAATGTGGTGGCGCCCACCTCACTTAAGCATGACGCCCACCACCTTTCAAGGGGCATGGCGCCCACCACCAAAGATCATGGCTCCTTCCATGTTAATGCATGGCGCCTGCCACATTAATTTGTGGCACCTGCTGTCGTAACCCGAAATTTGACCTCCCTCTTTTGTCTTTTGCATAAGCATGTACATTCGCATCGCTAGCATATGCATTCGCACTTTTCTTCGTATGTCTCTTGTTGCAGGATTTTCAGGTTTTTAAGCCCGATTAATCATATACTCATGAGGTCATCCCATCATCAAAACAAGCACAAAATAAAGGTTTCTATGCCTACTCATCAATACAAGGGATGGAAAATCGAAGCCGCGACCACAACATCCTTTTCAAGCAAAATTGGGCAAGTTTTTGACTGGTTAACCGGTTAACCATGTGGGTTAACCGGTTAACACCCCTTTCACATCGCCAAATTCAGCTTTTTAACAGCTGTTAATCGGTTAACCATGTGGGTTAATCGGTTAACACCTGTTATTTCAGCAAAAACTCAACATTTCCATCATATTTCAGCAACTCTCTCCACATTCTTTTGGTCTATTCAATTCTAGCATTGTGTGGAACATTCTAGACATCTCTAGATATTTCAACACTATTCATTTCAACTCAAGTGGATTGGTTCCGATGCATCACTCTAATTTAAGTGCACCATGTTACTTCATTTACCAACATGTCAACCTTTGGATTGGGAAATTCACATTGGGATTGTTACCGAGTTGGTCCTAACTAACCGAGTTAACTAACTTGACTCGGTGAGTTGAGTTTAACTAACTCCGACCCTAACTCCAAACCCAAACCTCATCCCGAACCTCACTCCAAAGCTCTCACACTCCAAACCTAAACTCTATTTAAACAAAGCCTTCACTCATTTTCAAGGACCCTCAACCACTTGCTCCATTTCATTCTCAATTCTCCCACATTTCTCTCATTTTTCTCTCTGATTTCTCTACTCATTCTTCATCTTCATCTCAATTCTTCTCCATCAAACCTCACCAAAAGCTCATTTCTACTTTGAAGATTAATCACTTTTCACATTGAAAGTGACTAATTCTTGAGCTTAGCCTTCATCACTTAGCATTCTTTGGTTGGATTTTTGGAACTTCATCTCATTCTACTTCAATCCAAGGGTTTCACACCATTTATTTTGGTGCAAGTTCGATTTTGGTGCATTTTCGCAATTTTGATCGATTTCGATACGGTTCGTCTACAAGTTGAAGATTCCTCTGGTTTTCTTTGATTTTCTGCATCAATAATCATTTGCAACATTCACCAAGCCAAATCTCCGGCTTGTAGGTTGGTAGATCTAACTAATTTTACCATTTCGTACATTCTCGTATTGCTCGCAATGTAGTCGATAAATGTTGTGTGTGATTTGGTTTTGCATTTTTTGATCCATGATCCAATTGAATTAGGTGATCCTATCTCTGTTTATTTGCTGTTTTCAAGTTCAATTTTCGTGCACAATTTCAATTCCTAGCATGTGGTAGTTGGCTTAAGTGATTATGTGTTGAAAACTACTTTTGAAAAGCTGTTTTTACTGTTATTTTTGCCACTGTCACAGTGTTAATCGGTTAACCATTTTGGTTAACCGGTTAACCAGTTCATTTTTTCACTAAAAACGCAGATTCGTGAACCGTTAACCGGTTAACGCTTTTGGTTAACCGGTTAACACTGTACCAGTAGGCCAATTTCTTACATTTTTAAGTGTGTTTGCCATGCTTTCTCCATTTTAATCTCCATTGATCATTATGCTTGATTTTATGGATGTTCTAAATGTCATCCCACTTCTTATTGAAGCATGTTTACGAGTTTTCGATACACATTTTCGATTATTCATTTGTTACATGTTCTTGGCATTGTATGTACATAGCAATCCTTGCATTATCTTTGTTCACATAATACATGACTTTGTGTGGCATTTTGATGATTATTTGGTATTATTTTGCACTTTCCAATTTCAGTTTGCATTGAGTTTATTTTCCATGAATAAGCTTAATATTGAATAATCAATAATTCACTCCTTTTTGCTTTAATGACTTTTCATTCTATATGGAAAGTTGTTAGCATGTTTATCCCTTGATTAATTGATCGAAACTTTGTTTCGATTAATCGATCTTCCCTTTTCCTCTCTTTAGGCCTCCTCTAGAACTTTTTCTCTCATCCCCCCCCCCCCCCCCCGTGGAGTTGGAGTTCGCGCCATGCCTTGCATCGGAGCACTGTACAAATTAACGTCGTTATGCTGTCCGTTTCTCTACGCAGGAGCACTGTACAACTTGGAGCTGTTGAGCCGTCCGGTTCAACTTCCGCATTACACCCTGTGTGTTAGAGAAGGAATGAGAAGGGAGAATTCCTACTCTCATTCTAACTACTTCAGGTAGGGGACGAATGACCCTGTGCGTGGCTTAGTCATCTATAACTCCAGGCGGTAGTGCATTCCCTTTTCCCCAGTCGATTCGATCCTTGATCACTCTTCGCTCTTTGCAATCTCTTTTGATCCTCGATCACTCCTATCTCTTTCAATCTCTCCTTTTGATCAATCACCATCCTTCTTGGTTGAGATCATTATTCTTGCGCCAGCAATTTCCCTTTTTTTCGCTACTCCTTTCTTCTTGTAATCAATCCTTGCTTTTGATTCCCCTGAGGAGTTTCTATTCTCTTTCTTTGGTCTAACACAGTTTTCCTATCATGACCATTCATCCCCAGGAGTTCGCAACCTTTCCTTTGGTTCCTCTCCCTTTGATTGGTTAATCACTTCCTGTCAGTTAAAACACCAATGTTTGCGATCTCTTCTTTCAGTTAATCACAGTCCGTCTGTTAAAATACTGAACCCTTTTCGAGTTAATCACCTTCTCTTGGTTCCTCTCGCTTTTCTTTTCGGTTAATCACAGTCCGTCTGTAAACACCGAATCCCCTGCAGTTGGCAACCTCCTCTTGGTTCGAATACTTGCACCCCTGGGTTAGCAACCTTTCTTTGGTTCAAATACCCTTTCTTCGGTTGAGTACTGTTTGTTCAGTTAGTTTACCGAAACCCTTTGGGTCACGACCTTTGCTCGGTCATACACCCGTCCTTTGGGTCACGACCTTCGCTCGGTCCTACACCCGTTCTTTGGTTAATCACAGTTTTCTCTGTTAAAACCAATGCTTCTCTATTCCCCTCAGAGTCAAACACCTTCTCTCGGTTCGGCACTCTACCTCTTGGTTTATCACAGTCCGTCTGTTGACACCAGCTTCTTTTCCCCGCCAGGGTCCTACTTTCCTTCTTCGGTTAACCACTGCCAGCCAATTAATATACCGAGTCTCCTTTTTGTCTCGGTTATGACACCATTCCTTTATTTGGATCCCCAACGGAGTTCTTCCTATTCCCTTTGTTCTTACTTTCTTGGTTTCGACACCAATTCTTTTTGTTATCCCCAGCGGGGTTCTTCCTTCCTTGGTTTCGACACCACTCTTTCCCTATTCTTTTGTGCAAACGCTCTTACTGTGCGGTCTTCCCCAGTAGAGTTTTTCCTTCATTCCTGTTCTCGGTTTTGACACGACTTTCTTTTCATTTTCCTTTACCGTTCAGTTCCACGAACTACGGAAGCTCTGATTCTGTATTCTTAGGAATGTATGATACGTAGGCACGAGACCTAATGTCTTGGCGAGCACACTTCCACCCTTCCTTCCTTCTCCTTTTCTTCCTTCTCTTCTTTGTCCCCTGGTCCCAAGAACTACGGCGCTCTAATTTCCTCATTGCACTCTGAGGGTACGTAGGCACGAGGGCTTCGTTCCTCCGCAAGCACTTTCCTCCTTTTCTTTCTTTTTCCCCTTTTTCTCTCTCTCCTTTCTTTAGCTAGAAGCCTTTAGATAGATAACCCATCCGAGCCTAGAAGCAAGCGAAATGGTTCCCGTCGAGTACGACGGATGCGTTAGGTGCTAATACCTTCCTTTCACATAACCGACCCCCCGTTCCTGTTTCTCTTCCCCTTGGGTTTTATTGATATTTTCCCTGTCCTTTGGGACTAAATAAAGTTCGGTGGCAACTCTGTTGTATCTTTGAGTGTGCGATTCACTCAGGTAGATTTCCAGCCATCTTCAGCTGGCGACTCTGCTGGGGATCGAACCCAGAATCTCTGGTTGACCTACTGCTGGTCCTTCCCTTGAGGGGTCTCGCCTAGTTTTGTTTGCTTTATTGCTTGTTTGAGTGGTTATCTTTAGCGCTTTACTTGCTTTATTTACTTGCTTTAGCTTTATGTTTATTTATCGCATTTCTGTACTGCTTTGAATATTCATATGCTGCATATTCTGGATATCTGTTGTTTTCTGCTGTTGATGGGATGGGTAGATATTATTGGAGAGAAAGGTCCTAACACCGGGCCTAGTATACACATAGGCTAGAACGTGGATAGTCGTGAGGCCTACGTTTTGCGCGTTGGGTTATCACGAGAGCCACATCCCAGATCGTGATTCGCTTGAGAATACTTCCGTCCTGTGAGAATTCACTACGGCGGGGATTTTCATTCTGAGTCCTATGGTTTGGGCGACCTTTTCTAGGGGCTACCTTGTTGTGTCTAGATCACACCTGTGAGGGGGATGGGTTTTTGCAGGAAAACAAGACACTTCATACCCTTGTTCTCACACACGCCAGATTTCCTCACCGACACATCGGATTATGTTGCACTGACACAGATTATATGCAGAAATCCATATTATTCAGACTTGATTATTCGGGCTGTGCTGACTGCTTGTTGCTGTGTTGCATATTATTTCATCATGTAAATTAATTTTTTGCATGTGCATTTCCAGGTATTTGAAGGCTTATCTTTTGTTGACATTATCATAGAGATGAGTACTGGTTGTCGTGGCATCATCAGCTACAAGTTTGTGGAGCCTAAGCTGGGTATTTTGAGAGGTTTGTCATCTTTGTTGGTTGGAGATCACAGAGGGGTTTTCATAGATGCTTATGGTAATCTGTTGACCATCCTCAACACTGAAGTCAACATCACTACTATTCATACTCTGGTTCAGTTCTACGACCCGCCCTATAGGTGCTTCACATTTCAGGATTATCAGCTAGCACCCACACTTGAGGAGTATGCTCATATTCTGGGGGTTGAGATCAAGAAGCAGGTTCCTTATGTTTACACTAGCGGTTGTCCGAAGTTTCATCTTATTGCTGATGCGATTGGCATTAGTAAGAAAGATGTGGAGGATAATCTCAAGACCAAAGGGAAAGGTATTCGAGGGTTTGCTTCGAAGTTCTTGGTTGACAAGGCCACTACTTTTGCTAAGGATGGAAATTGGAAGGCTTTCAGCGCCGTTCTTGCTTTGCTGATATATGGGATTGTCCTGTTTCCGAACATGGAGGATTTTGTAGATCAGGCCGCCATCAGTATCTTATTGTCCAAGAACCCTGTTCTGATGCTTCTTGCTGATACCTACCATTCTATTCATTCCAGGAATGAAAAGAAGAAGGGTACCATTGTCTTTTGTGCTCCTCTGTTGTACCGATGGTTCATGTCTCACCTTCCGCAGAAAGGTCCCTTTGTTGAGAATAAGGATAATCTCAAGTGGTCTCAACGAATCATGTCTCTCACCGCCGATGATATTTCTTGGTATTCTCGAGTCTACGGCGACATTCCGATCATTCTTCATTGTGGAAAATTCTCTAATGTGACTCTCTTGGGTACGAAGGGTGGAATTAACTATAATCTGAGAATGGCTTTCCGACAGTTGGGATACCCTATGGTTGACAAACCTGATCCTGAGGTAGTGGAAGAGTTCATCTTTCATGAAGGGGTTGGTGACATGGGTTTGCTGAAGAGGTTTAGCGCCGCTTGGACTCAAATTCATCTCGGAGGAAGAGCCGATTTGGGTAAGAAGAATTGATAGCCAAGGAAGCTTACACACTTTGGGTCAAAGAGCGTGTCAAAGAGATCTTATTGCCATTCTCTTTCGAGCCTTCCATGAATGCCAAGCTTCCTGAACTTGCCATTGTTCCTCCATCTGAGGTCGATCAACTCAAGCTGATTTTTGAGAAGTTGAAGAAGGAGAATGCCGATCTTCGTCTCAACCTTGATAGAGTCACTTCCGAGAAGGATAGCCTACAGATTGAGCTCCGTCAGAAGCGCGAGCGTATGCTCAAAGAGGTGGAGGTTGAACAGAACAAGCGTAGGAAGGTGGGTGATGCTTTGAAGAGCACCTATGAGGGACTTGCTTCAAAAAAGAGACAACTCGCCGATGCTCATTATCAGGCCTACAAAGAGGAGTTGAGCTACAACAAGCAACTTGAAGAGCTTCGAGGGAAGTTATCTGAATTCAAGGCAAAGTGGCAAAGTGAGCAAGGCCGTGCTAATCAGTTAGCCAAGGACTTTTCCCAATGTCAAGCTAAGCTCGACCAAGTCTTCATTGAGATTCAGAAGCTGCAGGATCAAGCACATCAGAGCCAAGAGCAGATTAGCCAGCTCAACACAGAGAGCACTCATTGGGAGCATCAAATCCGTCATCTACAGAACCTCCTGGATCAGAAAGAGGCCTTTCTTCAGGATATGCTTCAGGGACCTAATCATTCTTTGTTGCGCAACCTCATGAAGGATGCGAAGTACTAGAGTGAGAGGCATGGTCGTCTGGCCAGATTTGCTGAGCATGCATTGGAGGACCTACCAGGGTTGTTGAAGGATGCATATGCTGATGCATTACCACACCGGCTGCCTTGGGCAGTTTTTCATTTCTTATCTGTGTGTAGGGTGGTATTTGATAGGATCCGTGCGGATTTTGTTGTAGCCCAAAAGGCAGATATTTGACTTGTATTTGACTTGTACTTCTTTCCCCTATTGAATTAATGGATGAAGATGCTTGTTCACTCTATCTTTTATGCCTTTACTTATATGCTTTATGATTATTGTCAACAAAGATAAGTTTAAGAATTCCTGGAATTTAAAACTTTATTTTGCATGCATATCATACATTCATTTGCACACATATGCACGTCCCTTCATCCAAAACCGTTGCTCATCCTTGTTCACATTCCTTGTAGCAAGATGACGACACGACATCGGTATTTTACTCGCTCAAACAAATCCAGAATCATGGCTGATTTTGAAGCTGAGAACGCTTCTTACAAGGAAACTCTGGCACAGTTCCAAGGTCGGATGGATCAGTTTCAAACGAACATGGATGTCATTATGGAGCTCCTTCGTGCTCAGAGGGATGCTGTTACTGCTGCCACTGTTGTTGCAACCACTACTGATGCAACTGTTGTCACGCCTGTTGTGACTGTTCCTCCTGTTGTTACGGCTACTCCTGCTGTTGTTGTTCCTTCTCCTGCTAGAGTTGAAGTACCGGTTGAGCCTGTGAATCAGCCTGCTGTTCAGCCTAGTTTGAATCAGATGCCCGTTGGTTTCCCTTGGGGCATGCCTCCGAATTACACTCCTCAGGTTGCAAATAATGGTAGTGCCTTCATGCCATATCAGCCTTTTGTTGCACCCATGCCTAATGGGAATGCTGCCGCCTATCCATGGGTCATGCCTACTCCAGTCCCGCCTCCAGTGGTGAATGATGATCCTGAGAATCTTCAGGCGCAAAATCATCAAACTGCCAGATTGGTTGACACTGAAGCTCCTGATGATGAAGAGCATGTGTATAGAGGTCCTCCTATTCATGTTCCGGTTCCATCTCAAGCTGCTCAAACTGTCGTTCCGAATGTTCATCCTGGGATGTTCTATCCTGGGGCATCTTCCTCAGCTGCTGGGATGCCTCCTCCGAATTGTCCGTATGGTGTTCCAAGGGGTCAGAATGTTGGTCAAATGGTTAATCCGGGTTTGGTTTATCCTTCTCAATTTGCTACTTCGCAAGTGAATGCTCATGCCGCTTCTCAGTTGCCAAATCCTCAGATTCTTGTTAGGCCAACTAGTCAGAATAGATCTGTTGACTACAAGTTGTTGGAAGACCGTATCAGGGCTATCGAAGGGTTCTCTGCTTTTGGTATGGATGCCAAAGATCTGTGTTTGGTCCCGAATGTTGTGCTGCCGCAGAAATTCAAGATACCTGACTTGCCGAAGTACAAAGGTTTAAGCTGCCCGCGTAGTCACATTACTATGTACTGCAGGAAGATGGCATCCCATATTGATAATGATGAACTGCTTGTTCATTTTTTCAAGATAGTTTGTCTGGTGCCTCATTAGATTGGTACATGGGCCTGGAGCGCAGCAAAATCCGTACTTTGAGAGACTTATCTGAAGCATTCGTGAGACAATACAAGTATAACCTTGATCTGGCGCCAACTAGATTACAGTTGCAGAATCAGTCTCAGCACTCAACTGAAACATTCAAGGAGTATGCACAAAGATGGCGTGAGATGGCATCTCGTGTGCGACCGGCTCTCTCTGACAATGAGTTGGTTGACATCTTTATGGGTACTTTGCAAGGATCTTACTACGAGAAAATGGTGGGTAGTTCTTCATCAAAATTTGCGGATGTGGTAACGATTGGTGAACGGATTGAGAATGGTTTGAAGACTGGAAAGATTCCTAGAGCTGCTTCCCAGCAGCCGGCCACTCGGAAATCTCAGAACAGTCATTCCAAGAAGAAAGAAGGTGAAGCCAACGCTGTGACAGCTCAAGTTTCTCCTCAGTATCCAGCTCCCATGGCTCCCTTGCCATACTATCCACATTCGTACATTACTGTTGCACAGTATCAACAACCTCCATATCAGTACCATCCGCGACAATCAGCTCAGAATGCTCAGAATCAGCAGCAGAATCAACAGAATAAAAATCAGCAGAATCAAAACCGTCAGAACAACAACAATCAAGGAAGCCATAAGCGCCCGAATTTTGACAAGATTCTGGTATCGTACACCGAGTTGTTTCCTTACTTGGTTCACCAAGGGGCAATTGTCCCCAAACAGATAGCACCTGCGATTCCTCCATTTGGCCTTAAGCATAATCCAAATGCATCATGTGCTTACCATGCTGGATACATAGGACATGCAACAGAGGATTGCTTTGTTTTCAAAACCAAAGTTCAGGAACTCATTGATAAAAAGGTTATGACTTTCACTGAGGAAGGACTTAACATTCAGAGTAATCCGTTGCCGGATCACGGTGGACCTACAGTTAACATGATTGAGGATAGCTCAAGGGCTGAATTGATCTTGGATGTTGACGAAGTAAAGACCCCGATGGCTGTGGTTTTCAAGAAGTTAAAGGAACGTGGGCTGTTGAAAGGTTTGCATGGTAAGTGTCAAATTTGTGACGATAATCCCAACCAGTGTCGAAGGCTGAAGGGTTGTGTCCAGATTCTGATGAACCGAGGCGAAGTGCAATTTGCTAGATCTAACCCTGTTGAGGAAGTTGCTGCTATTGAGCCATTCACCATCGTCTATAGGAAGGTTCCTGTGGAATCCCCTAAACAGAAGAAGGTGCAACCTATCGTGGTTTGTCCGCCAAAGCCGTTTTCGTATCAGAATTCTAAGGAGGTACCATGGAAGTATGGGTCTTCTGTCTTTTCTGGAGGTCAAAAGATAAGGTTCGCTGAATCAGAGATCGTGAATGTTACCGCTGGTGGAGGTATGACTCGCAGTGGACGTGTGTTTGCTCCAAAAGTCACTACAAAGCCTGTTCAAGTTCCGACTGTAGTTCCTGTTGTTCAACAAGGGGCATTGTAATACGGTGGAGAACTGACTTTTTAATTTTGTTTTCGCAAAACATGTTGCGGTTAGCAAGAGTTGCCACCGACTTTTCTTTTATCCAATTTATTTAGGAAAGGTGAAAAGAACAGGAAATACCTTTTTGAAAAGATTTTGAGCTCGGGGGGTAAATTATGAAAAGGGAAGGTGTTAGCACCCCTTTTCATCCGTAGTTATCTACGGGCTCTTAATTGCTTGCTCACTTTAACTTGCTTTCTTTTTTGAAATGTGGTGTGTGTTTAGAAAATATTTTGTAAAAGTTGACTTTGTAATAATTCGTGTAACAATGTATACAAAGTGTTTGTTTTTGAAAATATTTTTGAAAGTGTGAGGTGTGAAAAGTATTTGTTTTTTTTTTTAGTTGTGAGCAAGCATTTAAAAGTTACTTACCCTTAATTTATAAGGTCTTTCTTGTACTTAACCTTTTCCTTGAGAGATAGTACTATCCATACCATTAGTGGGTAGGTAGTCCTATCTATTGGATGTGAAGGGACAGCGAAGGGTCATCGAATGGTCATAGAAGGCAACATGTAAGGAGGATACCTTATCAATTCGAAGGGACTATCATCATTTTTCCGTAGGGTCATCGAGGGACAAGATCATTTTTTGTAGGCAACTCGAAGGGTCATCGAGGGACAAGATCATCTTTTCGTAGGCAACTCGAAGGGTCATCGAGGGACTATGATCTTTATATCGAAGGGACTATGATGATATTATTCGTAAGCGTCTTTTGCTAAAGTATCCCTACGTTCGAGGGACATGACCATTATTTCGTAAGGCAAACGAAGAGAGGTTACCCTAGAGGTGCATGTATGTGCATTAGGTCGATGGCGATGCTAAAAAGCAGTCGACTTACAGGGTTTAAAAAAAGGGGCTCGATTATTGAATCGAGAATTGTTTGATATTTTTGAAAAAAAGGTTTTAATATTGTAGCAAGATATGAGCAAAATAAAGGAAAGCAACAAAATTATTTTACACATCATGGGAATTGGGATACATTTTGCCAATGGGGGATAAAATGAGCGATAAATATACAATTCAAACACGCAATAATTCAACAGTAATTAGCAAAAGTTTTAATCCAAACTTAATAACCAAATTAATAAAAAAAGATAACAATATTTAAATCTAAATTCAAACAAGATTAAGATTAAAATTGAAACAAGATTCACATCAAGAATTAAGAAAAATGAAATCACAATTATTCGAGAATTAATAAGAGAATATCGCTAACGCAAAAGATGTGATCATCGCAATAGGGATTAAGAGTGCGCGGATCTAAAATTATAAAATAAAAATGCATAGAAAAATTAAAATTTTAAACGTCTTAAACAATAATGTTGCTAACGCAAGAAATGCGATCATCGCTACCAGATCAAATTACACATGAATGTCACGCATCACGTACATAAATATACATATAGCGTATCGACACAATTCGATCCGAAAAATCTAATAAAAAAAGAATTAACGAACAAAAAAGAAGCAAATTGCTACCGCATAAGCGGTCATCGCAACCGGATCCACATCGTATAGATCTAAATATAACAAAAAGCAACTCAAAGGAAAAAAAATTTTAAATTTGATAAAAACCTCAACAATATTGCTATCGCGAAAACGCGGTCATCGCAACCGGATCCAAATCGTAAGGATCTAAAATTTTTTAGAGATAGAAAATGCATAGAAAAAGTAAATTTAACGTGCTAAAAAAAATCAATAATGTTCTCTAACGCGAAAATGCGATCATCACAACTGGATCAAATCAAAACAAAAGTCAGGCATCATGCACACTAATATACAAATAGCGTATCAACACGATTCGATCCAAATAATTTAATAATAAAATAAAATTAACAATATGTATATACAAATTAAAACAAAACTATATTATAATAAGATGAGATATATTATATATACAATAAAACAAATTATTATAATACATATTAAAATTTTAGTAATTTATATATTATAATATATTGAAACAAAAAGAATAATAACCAGAACGTATCTATCAGAACCATAGCATGAGTATGCATATATTAAGAATCACAAACAGTAGTAACTTAGAACCATGCCGCATGAACATGTATATTTTAAAAACTGCAAATGGTAGTTATCAGTACTATGAAAATCATGCTATGAATATATATAAAGAAAAATAAGAAAACTTGAGACTCATAGAATCTATATAAAAGAAACCGTAAATGATATTTACCACGATGTAGCAGTAGACCGGTAATATATGTATCAATGGGTTCTGGGTGAGGGGTTGATTTGTTGAACAGCCGCTTTTGTCTTTTTTTGGGTCTCCGTTATGTGTAAAACAACCTGTATTTATAGGTCTAAAAAATTAGGTTAAAAATTTTAAAAAGGAAAATAATAATCAGATTTAATTCCTATTGATCAAATAATATTTGAATAAAAATCAAATAATATCTGATTTTTACTTGGTCACCAAGTAGACATAAATTGACCAATAGAAAATGAGTACACAAAAAGAAAATATTTTTTTGTATTTATTATGATTTTTGCACTCCTTTTTGGTAAAAAGTACATAAAATCAAATAAATAATTATTTTTCAAAAATGCCTTAAAATAAAAAACGAAAATTAAAAACAAATAATAAAAAAATACAATTTTTGTGATTTTTTTAAAATAATTTAAAATGGAAAGAAAGTTAGTAACAAATAATAGAAACAAATTCAAAATGTAACATGTGAGATTCGAACCCGCGATCTTATACTTGCAAGCCTTATCTCCTTTCCAATTGTGCCAATTCATTTATTCGAAACAAAAATGCACTTGAAAGCATATGAAGGTCAAACAACTATTTGTTATTTAAACAATTTAAAGTAAACTGTTACCTTTTTTTGAGTAAAACTTACTGTTTAAATGTTAGTAAAAATTGAACAAAAAAACTTATGAAATCAAAGTTAAAAAAATAATTTAAATGTCAGAAATAGGGCGGGCAAATTTTGGGGTACAACAGCTGCCCCTGTTCAATCTTCTTAAACTTGAGGAGTTAGATTGGCATGTCTGCCATTCGTGATCTGAAGGTGGAAGAGGATTGAACACTTAAGTGCCCCAAAATTTGCACTCACGGATGCACGAAGTAACGCTTGTTGGTTGATTGTATTGCTTGAATGGGTTTAAAGATGCCATTCGGAAAGATGACAGGATGAAGATGGTCTTATAGATGCCATCCAAGGTAACTGCTGATAGGAGTATCAGAATGAGTCTAGGTTTGACTGTATCTGAGGAATATACTAGAATGTGTTTGTGTCCAACTGTATCTAGCAGACGTTTTGGGGAGTGCCAAAATGATTCTTATGCCTTGATTGTATCTGTATGATGTTCTAGAATGAGTCTACGTCTTGACTGTATCTATAAGGAGATCAGAATGAGTCTTTGCTTGACTGTATCTGAAAAATTAGTATTAGAATGAGTCTTCGACCGACTGTATCTAAAAGATTAGTATTAGAATGAGTCTTCGACCGACTGTATCTAAAAGATTAGTATTAGAATGAGTCTTCGACCGACTGTATCTGAAAGATGTACTGGAATAAGTATCAGAATGAATCTGTGTCTTGATTGTATCTGAACTGTGTCTAGAAGATGTACTGGAATGAGTATCAGAATGAATCTGTGTCTTGTTTGTATCTGAACTGTGTCTAGAAGATGTACTGGAATGAGTCTACTCCTGACTGTATCCAAAGGAGTATCAGAATGAATCTTCGACTGATTGTATCTGAAGGATGATAAACTGTTGACAATATTTGTCCGTTTGAGAACTAACCTGAAAAAACCAAGTTAGTTTTATGCAATGTCATGTTATATGCGTTTTGTATGTGTCATACCCCAAATTTTGACCACTAAGATTTCCCATCATTGTGCAAATCATCAGCACAATATGGATGTACCTTTGTACCTCATTAGTCTCCCCAAAGGTGGGTGAGCATTCACTACAAACAGGATTTAGGGTTTCAAGCCCTCGCAGAGCTCTTAGACAAAGGATCAATCAAGGAATGACATGATCTTCAACTTGTCTAGCCTCTCAAATATCCACAATGGATCAAGAGGACTCCCACTTCAAGGATTAAGCACAAGTTTGCTCCCTTCTAGGTGGATCAAGCCTCAGGATCGCCAGTGTCACCAAATTAGGGTTTGGTCGACTAGGGCCTCCAGATGGAAATTTTCCT
This sequence comes from Lathyrus tuberosus, assembly GCA_022829125.1. Lineage (NCBI taxonomy): Eukaryota > Viridiplantae > Streptophyta > Magnoliopsida > Fabales > Fabaceae > Lathyrus > Lathyrus tuberosus. The sequence continues at coordinate 77,664 of JALAZF010000574.1, read as the reverse complement.
CTGGGCATGAGCCAATGCTTCAAAGCATAACCTAAAATGCTCCATGAAACATCATAAACCCCATCATCAAGTCAATTTAGCCTCAGGGGATGCATACATCAAAAATCAGGAATTAGGGTTTTTTGACCTAATTCACCCCTAAGTTGACTTTTGGGACAAATCATGAGCCAAGACCTCAAGACATGATTTGAGGGTCTCCAACATACCACTTTGATCCATTTGCAACAATGGATTGACCCAAGAAGCTTGAGCAACAAGTTTCAATTTCATCTGAACCACAGTTGGGGTTTCGCGGGAAAAGTCAATTGTAGCTTTGACTTTTGACCAGGACATGCTCCCAAGCCGTGGGACATGATTAAATACACCCTATAACACCCATGGAACATGTCCATCAATTTTGATTTAGGTCAAGGACATGATTTCCTGAAGAATCACACAGTTTGGAATTCATTTGATAAAAAGTCAACTGTGCACAAAAGTCAAACTTTGACTTTTTGAGATTTTTCATAAAAATGGTTTTTTAACCCTAAAATGATGTTAATGTGTGATTGGAATCATCATTCATCAAGAAAAATCAAAGAAAGTGGGATAACTTGTAAAAGGGGTAACCATAAAAACTTAGAAATTTTTCTAAGTTATGAAAAAAAGTGGCAAGGGTACCAACTTTGGAGGATCATAACTCCTAAACCACAAAGTCATTTTTCCCCATCCAAAGCTTGATTTGTAGCTCTCATTACCCTCTACAAAAACTTCAACTAGGCCTAAGTCTAATTCATTAAGGATTTTGAGTTATGCTTGGATCAAAATGGCTAAAAAGTTAATATTGACATTTTTCAGCACTTAGCCAAAAATCTGCCTTGTAATTTCAGCACAATGTCCCAACTTCAAGGCTGTTTTTCTCCATGATCCAAGTTGAACCAGGTCTAATGTTAAACATCAAAGTCGAAGTACGTCATCTAAGCTTTCCGAAAAGTCCTAGAACGTCCATATAGCATACTCGAGCAGGGAGTTATGGATCTTACAAAATGGCTTGCTGAAGCTGAATTTTTCAAGGCAGATTTGCACATTTTTTGTGCCACACGAATTTTCAAGCCTTGTCATCAGTTTGGACACATCTAAGGATCAAATCCAAGTGGGATGATCTGATCCATGAACCTCCCAAGTCCAAGGAACAAAGAAAATCATGCCAAAGCCTAGAAATCCCTAAAAGAGGGACAAAACTCCAATTTTGGTTTGGAGCATTTAATGGATGCTTAGAGGTGGCATGTACTGAGCCATTCTCATCTGAAATTAGTCAAGACTTATCCAAGACTAAGGGAACCAGCAGCCTGTGCCCTAACCTCTAGTCAATGGCTAGAGGAGACTTGCATTTCCATTGGCCAACATGGAACAAACATCTGCTGCAGCCACCATTCACTGTGGATCCCAAAACAAACTTGCTCTACTATAAATAGAGCTCATTTGTGCTCAGTTTGAGTACATCAAAGCCATCAAACAGATGCTTTCCTCAAATTCTCTCTTTCACTCCAAAATGCCTTCATTAGTAAGGAAATTCTGAGTTTTTGAGCTAGAGAGCAATTCCACTCAAACTAATCACACACATACCTCATATATATCATATGTAAGCTGTGCAAACCATCACAAGTGACCTATAACACCAACATCACAAAGTCACCTCTCAAAACCTCAAAATGGCACTTTTTTGCATTTTTCAAGCCATGTCTTGATTCAGTCACTTTCCAAGCCAGATAAAACCTCAAACACACTCTAAATATCATCTTTGAACTGTCCCAAATGGTGCCACACATCTGGAACACCATTTGAGAGAGTTGGCATTTTGGCCGTTTTTGACCATTTCGCGATAAAGTGCACAAACTTGCTCCAGAGGTTTCCAGCCAATTCCAACCATCCTAAAAGCTTCTAAGAGGTCATTTGAGGTTGTCCAAATCATCAAATCATTTCTGGAACAAAGCACTTGGAAGGTTGCCCAAAATCTCCAAAAAAGAGGTAAAATCCACAACTTGAATTCTTTGAATCATGCTTTCCTTTGTTGTCCACATACATGCATCATATTGAACAATTCTTGAGGTAAAAATGTAGTCCTTAATGTGTATGTTGTGATCCTCCCACTGTTTGCATTTTGACATGTTTTTATGTGGAATTTTGGTTGTTTTGAAACCATGTTCAGTTCTGTCTTTTCTTCATTGGTGTGTTCTATACATTAAGTTTTAGTTTGCCTGAGTAACATCATTGGATTCCTTGCAAAAAATCGATCAAGATAGGTTTTTACGGATTTCAATTCCAATGAAAATAGAGAGAGTTACGCGCGTTGGAAATTTTACGCGAAACGGCGTCGAATTAACGATAGCGGTTCTGTTTTTTCGCTTTGTACAGTGAGTTTCCGAGTGCGTGAATAATACCATTGGATTCCTTACGAAGAATTGGTCAAGATAGGTTTTTACGAATTTCAATTCCGATGAAAATTGAGAGAGTTACGCGCGTTGGAAATTTTACGCGAAACGGCGTCGAAAACAATGATAGCAGTTTTTGTTTTTTAATTTCTGCGTATTGTGTGTCGATTTTCCGTGTGCGTGAGTGATACCATTGGATTCCTTGCGAAAAATCGGTCAAAATAGGCTCTTGCGGATCTTGATTCGGTTAAAAATCGAGAGAGTTACGCAAGTTGGAAATTTTACGCGAAACGATGTTTTTAACAACGCAGCAGCTCTGGTTTTTTTATCGCTGCATTTTGTACGTTGAGTTTCGGCATGCGTGAGCAATACCATTGGATTCCTTGCGAAAAATAGGTCAAGATAGGCTCTTGCGGATCTTGATTCGGTTAAAAATCGAGAGAGTTACGCGAGTTGGAAATTTTACGCGAAACGATGTTTTTACACGCAGCGGCTCTGGTTTTTTTATCGCTGCGTTTTGTACGTTGAGTTTCGGCGTGCGTGAGCGATACCATTGGATTCCTTGCGAAAAATCGGTCAGGATAGCCTTTTGCGGATCTTGATTCGGTTAAAAATCAAGAGAGTTACGCGTGTTTGAAATTCAACGCGGAACGATGTTTTTAATCGATAGCAGTTTTTGTTTTTTAATTTCTGCGTTTTATACGTCGATTTTCTGCATACGTGAGTAATACCATCGGATTCCTTGTGAAAAATCGGTCAGGTAGGTACTTCCGGATTTTGATTCCGATAAAAATCGAGAGAGTTACGCGTGTTGGAAATTTGGCGCGGAACGATATTTTCAAAACGATAGCTGTTTTTTCTGCATTTTGTGCATCGATTTTCCGTGCGCGTGAGTAATACCATCGGATTCCTTGCAAAAAATCGGTCAGGTAGGTACTTCCGGATTTTGATTCCGATAAAAATTGAGAGAGTTATGAGTGTTTGAAATTTGATAAAAACGTGTTGAAAATTAAAGTTTCGGTACTCATTTTTACTCCAAAAAAATGTCGGAGGTGATATTTTGATATCTTTCCTCTTTTTCTTACTTTTTAATTTCAAAACTCAACCAATTTTTTTCACATAGCAAAAAATCATCATTTTCCTATTCGTACCCCATAATATTTTAATCCAAAAAAAATAACAAAAAAAGTATTATTTTTAATATATTTAAAAATAGTGTTTTAAATTGTTTTAAATGCTTTTAAAATGATTTTTTTTTTCTTGATTTTTAAAACCAAAATGATTTTAAATATTTATATTGATAAAATATTTTTTTTCATAAACTTTAATCATTATTTAATGATTTTATTTAATATTTTTATCATTTTTTACTTAATTTTTCTTGAAAAAATGCCTAAAAAATGAAATTGGGGTTTTCTTTGATTTTCACCCTAACAAATCTTTTTTAAACACTTGGGCCTCTAATAGAGTGTAAGACTCAATCCTTTTTTGACCAAATCATTTTTGGGCCTCATTCATTGTATAAGCCCCGATACCGTAAAAAACAAACGGCGCGATCGTCGCCTTTTTAAGAAATAACCTTGGGCCTCTCCTCAAGCTATAAGACTCATTCAAAACTTTTGGGCCTCTATTAGAGTGTAAGACCCAATCCCCTTTTAACCAAAACATTTTGGGCCTCACATATTGTATAAGTCCCTCTGTGTTAAAAGAAAACTTCGGCGCGATCGCCATTTTCAAACGAAAATCAACTGGGCTTCTCTTTGAGCTGTAAGTCCCATTTCTTTTCATTTTTTAACATTTGGGCCTTTATTAGAGTGTAAGACCCAACTCTTTTTTAACGAAACAATTTTGGGCCTCAGTTATTGTATAAGTCCCGATACGTTAAAAATCTCGGCGCGATCGTCATTTTCAAACTGAAAATATTTTGGGTCTCTCCCTGAGTTGTAAGCCCCATCTTTTGTACAAAAATACACTTTGGGCCTCTAATAGAGTGTAAGACCCAATCCCTCTTTTTTATATTTTCTTATTATTTTTTAATAATTTGGAAAATTAATAACTCCCTCAATTTTGATTATTTTTTATTGGTTCTTTTTCTGAAAAATCACAAAAATAGTAAAATATTTTATTCTACAAAAAAATAAAATTTATATTATTTATTTAATATAGTTGGTATTTTTGTTAATAAATTCATTTTTAATTGTTTTTAAGCATTTTAAAAGTGAATATTCATCTTGAAAATAAAGACTATGGGCCTCCCCTCGTGTTGTAAGCCCCATTTCTTTTCTTTAAACTCTTTGGGCCTCTAATAGAGTGTAAGACCCAATCCCTTTGTAAATACCAAAATTTTGGGCATCAGTCACTTGTATAAGTCCCACGGTGTTTCCAAAACCTCGGCGCGACCGTCGCCCTTTTCAAAATTAACCATTGGGCCTACCCTCGAGTAGTAAGACCCATTTCTTTTCTTAAAACTCTCTTGGGCCTCTTGACAGAGTGTAAGACCCATCCCTTTGTACAAAAAACCTTTCTTGGGCCTCAGTCACTTGTATAAGTCCCTCTGTACAAATTCAACAGTGCGCTCACTAATAAAACCCTGGGCCTCTCCTTGAGCTGTAAGCTCCAAATCTTTCTTTTTCAAAGCACTTTCTCCTTTGATTTTGAATATACTATTGTTTTCAATTTTTCTTTGTTGAACAACTAACTAAACAGCATGGAAGCTCTACAACCGAGTAAGTGTTTACCCGCTTTCATTTACCGCTTTCATATGTATATAACTGTATTGTGGGGCTGTTTCACTGTAAGTCTCCTTTCATAAACTCATATATATATATATAACTGTATTGTGGGGCTGTTTCGCTGTAAGTCTTCTTTCATAAACTCATATCAACTGTGTAATAATAGTATAGATATTTAGAGTTTCCCCGACAACTACGTCTAGAACTAGGTGACGCCGTTTCGTTTATTCGTAGAAATAGACAACTAGATCCCCTATAGGATCACCAGATACAGTCTTCTCTTCGACTGTCCTCATTAGGAATTGTCAAGAAACTCTACTCCCAAAGATGAATGTCTTCTCCGTGAACGGCATCTTTGAGTTTCTTCCAAATTCTCGAACTTTCCTGACTTTGATCTATTCTCGGTGAATAGCATTGCCTTGAATTTCTCGGGGTTTGGGGACCCATCGGCTTCTTAAAAGCATCAGCCTCCTCTTGGGCATCGTACAAGGACCCACAGGCTTCCTAAAAGCAACCTAGCCTCCTCTTGGGCTTAGTACAAGGACCCTACGGCTTCATAGAAGTATTCACAGCCTCCTCTTAGGCTTCGTATAATGATCTCTTCCTCCGGGAATGATAGCCTCCTCTTGGGCTTAGTACAAGGACCCGTCGGCTTCTTAAAAGTCTCCAGCCTCCTCTTGGGCTTCGTACAAATTGTCTCGACGACCTCCTAGAGGTATAGGAACAGAACCTAGTCGTCCTCATAGAACAACCCTTTCATAGAGTCTACTATTGTTTCTCAAAGCATAGTACAAAAGATAAAACTCTAGACTTGGACGGTCTAATCTCCTTGAGTCTCAAAGACATTCTCAAGTGACCCCTTCGTTAAATAGGAAGGAAACCCGCAAACTCGGACAGTCTCAATACCCTTTGGATTTCCCGCTTCCTTAAAGAACAGGAATAACCCGGATCCTTGAATCAAATCCACGAGTACAGTGTTGCTTATATAAGAACTGATTTTCTCTTTCAAAATCAGTACATTGGACCTGTCACTTAACTGAAACAGTTACCATAGCCTCTTCTTGGGCTTTGTTCAATGATTCTTCCCAGCGAAGCAAATGTTTAGCCTCCATCTCGGGCTTCGTACGAGATACCAAAATTCTCCCCAGTGGAGTCAAACAACGTTTAGCCTCTCTCTCGGGCTTTGTACGAGACACATAAGAGACTCCCTCGTTGAGCCAATCACCCCTTTCGCCTCTATCTCGGGCTTTATACGAGATACAAAAAGGTTCTTATTGACCCAAACAAACAATCGCCTCCATCTCGGGCTTCGTACGAGATACAGAGACTCTCTTGTTGAGTCAAACTTTTAGCCTTCATCTCGGGCTTCGTACGAGATACAAAGACTCCCTCGTTGAGTCAATCAAACTTTTAGCCTCCATCTCGGGCTTCGTACGAGATATAAAAAATACTCTCTTGTGGAGTATAAAAGATTCTCCTATTGAGTCAACCCTTTTAGCCTCTCTCTCGGGCTTCGTACGAGACACATATTAGCCTTCTCTTAGGCTTTGTATAAGAAAACCACTGGTTGATCCAATCAACCTTTTAGCATCAAAACTGTGCCTCGTTCACAGTACACAAACATCAACAACTCCTTCCCCTTCATCTAATCGCTGTAAGCGACAAGCCTCTGGATCATCTACATCCATGCCACTGTCCCTATTTTAGCATGAGAAATTCCTAAGGAAAGATAGCATTGCTCTACACTGAGTTAAAGTCTTCTCCTTTAGGTTAAAATCCCCTTTAAAGGAAATTATGGCATTGCTAGGATCCGCGTATCCCGGTTAAAGTAATTCTCCTTTATAACCAGTCACCCAACAGTTGTGACAGACAAACCCTTCTTTAGAGATAACAAATTCTCTCTAAAGTTGAGACCTTCAACTTCATATCTTGGGCTTTGAACAAGATACAAATCACCTTCAGCTTCACATCTTGGGCTTTGAACAAGATACAAACCACCTTTCGCTTCACGTCTTGGGCTTTGAACAAGACACCAAAACACCCATTTCCTCCCATAGAATAGGAGGAACTACGAACGCTCTGATTTCCCTGTTTCGGTAAACGGGAATACGTAGGCATAAGATCGAAAGAAAAGATCTTAGCGAGCGCAATCAACAAAAAATTAAAATCCCATATCTCCATCAATCAAAAGCAGTAATTCAAAAGCATCAGTCCTAACATCTTAACCCTTGTTCCCCGCTAGAAAGTCCTAGAAAGAAAGAAAACAGTATTGGCGAAAATACAAATAACCAGTACAAAGGCCCCCCCACATTGATAGCATTCATAACCTAACAGACCGCTGTTTAAACTCAGTATGCAAGCAGGGTTAATTGGAGACATCTATTTCCCTTCCTTATTCAGCTCACAATAGGATAAAAAATGAATCGACCTGTAGTCAAAGCTCAAACCGCAGAGAGCGACCAGCGCTTAAGAACCGCGTCCAAAATCGCTCGCTACAGAAAAATGGCGCCCACCGTGGGGCTTTTCATAGTTAGATATAGGCACGGTCTTCCTTTTCACCTCTTGTGTGAAAAACTACAGAGTGGTAACTCAGCCGGGGAGCCATTTCTGTCAGGAACTTAGGATTCTTAGCTTTATAAGTCTAGGATGATTAGGACAAATATATATACTGCTTTTCCTAATTGCTATACGTGTTTATTTATCTGCTAATGGGAATGCAGGTGATGCCGTATGTGGAAAGATTGAGTATACACTTAAGATAAGTGATGGCGACGGGGTCGACCATCAACCTCAGTGGAGGCTGACCAACGCAACCCATTCACTCTTCTAGCCAATGGGCCGGTTGTTAAGTCTGAGAAGCTGAGGAGCCAAACCCTTTCGTAGTGCGGAAACTATCGAAAATAGTTGTTACGCGATACTACCCTCATTTGAGGCTGGTGATCTATTCTCGGTGAATGGCACTTACTCTAAGATTGCTCTACAACTCGCTGGCGATCCGCTTGTTGTTTTGCTTTCCTGGGAGGAGCTGATGATAATGAGTACAGGTACAAAAATCACCCTAGTATAAACCTTTGGGGATGGGTAGAGCCTTGACTTCATGACAACGACCCTCTGACCCCATGTTTTTTCTATGTTTTTGTGTGCTGCATTCATGCATTCATTTAATAAAACATTAAAACATTCAAAAAAACTTCTCTTCTAGTCTCTCTGTTTTTTAAATTAAACTAAGACTGTGATTGCAAATATCAGAGAAGAGGATTATGCTAATGGATTTCGGTAGAAGGAGAACTCATACGTACACCTTCAAGGTTCCAAAACTAGGGGATTTGAGAAGGTTAGCAAGGATGATCACTAGCCCTGAGGCTTTCAGAGCCAAACACAGAGGTCTGCTACCACTGTTAAGAGTCCATGTGATTGAGGGAATCATGGACGCGCTCATTTAGTTTTACGATCCGGTTTATCACTGTTTCACATTCCCGGATTACCAGCTCGCACCAACGCTGGAGGAGTATTCTCATCTGATTGATCTACACATTACAGATCGAGCTCCATTTTCTGGACTGGAAGAAATTCCAAAGAATCAGATTATTGCAAGAGCAATTCATTTGGATGAGTCTGAGGTCAAGACTCACATGACTACTAAGGGTGGCATCCAAGGTTTGCCAGCCCAGTTCTTAACAAAGAAAGCTCTGTATTTTGCCAGTATAGGAAACATGACTGCTTTTGAAAGCATCTTTGTTTTACTCACCTACGGATTATTTTTGTTTCCCAACATCAATAACTTCGTCGATATCAACGCTATTAAGGTTTTTCTCATTGGAAACCCTGTGCCGACTTTGCTCGCAGATGCGTATCATTCTGTACACTTGGGGAATTTGTACAGCGGAGGGGAGATCACATGCTGTGTACCTCTGCTTTATAAATGGTTTATCTCTCACTTGCCCAAGTCTGCTACTTTTTGGGATTGCAAGAGTGTCTTACGTTGGTCGCAGACGATCATGTCCCTCACCAACTCTGATATAGATTGGTGCAATAGGATTTATGAGGGAATCAGAATCATTGACCGTTGTGGAAACTTCCCCAATGTACCCCTCATAGGAACTAAGGGAGGAATCAACTACCATCCAGTATTGGTTCTTCGTCAATTTGGATACCCGATGAGACACATCCCATTGGGTGTTCATCTGAAAGGTCTTTTCTTCAAGGAAGGAGAAAACGACAGAGCACTAAAGATGGAAATAGTGCATGCTTGGAAACATGTTCATAAGAAAGGACGGGAGTCTCTGGGAAAACCGGACTGTGTCTCGGTGGAGCCTTATCTCCACTGGGTACAAACTAGAGCTCTCAAGCTAAAGATGCCTTATCCTCGTTACGGAATTCTTCCGCCGAGGGAATCTGTCATGTACTTCATGACGGAAACTGAAATGCTTCAGGTTACTCTCAACAAAGTTCAACGGGAGATAAGGTCTTGGAAGAACAAGTACCGCACCCTCGACGTAGAGTGCATCAAAATACAGCAACTACTAAAAGAGAAAGATGCTCTGATTGAAATTTTGGAGCAACATGCTGTAGAGAATCAAGATGACCAAAGGAATTTGCTCACTCCTTTCACTTGGCAAAGGAATGACAACCCGACAACGGCCCAAGAGCCCCGGTCAAAGAAAAGGAAGATACCAGAATCAGCACCCGATTTCTCCTCAGAGAGGACTCGGGACCCATTAGCTTAGGTTTATGTTTCGCATCTTGTAATCTACTGTATTTCCATTTCTGTAATCCTTTGGAATTCAATAAAAAGGGGTTTCCCCACCGTTTGATATTTGCAATCTAATTGTCGAAGTTTATTTTGATTAAACCAAAAAACAATTAATATAATCATTGCATTCATCATTCTCACATCGCGTAATCTTCTTCCCTACAAATCTCACATTTGTGTCTCAGTTCTAGAGTCAAACTGTCTCATTCGTATAATACTCGGGCTAATCGTCAGAAAAAGATGGATGATCTTGAGGAAGAAAACAGAGAGTTGAAAGAAGAAATCAACGCTCTAAGAGAGGATATGAGAAAGCTTCGTAACGACATGCAAGCCATGGCAGAAGCTCAGCTACAACGAACTGCGATCTCAGAGATCACCTCAACGCCCATAGTGGAAAGGTATGATCCTAGGTATCAGATACCGAAAGATCGTCCTTGGGGCATGCCTGTTAAATATATCCCGGAAGGATATGTTCCGCCGATCACTGAAGATCAGGGAATCGCAACAGAAGCCGCTGGGCCTGAAGGTTACAAACTTCGGGAAAGCGAAGATGCCAGGGGCATACTGAAGACTCCTGAAGGTTACAAACTTCGGGAGACGCCAAGATTCACTGCCGTAGTCACGGTACCACCCCCTGTGGTGCACACTGTCCCGGAAGGACAGATTCCACAGACACCTTCTGGTAAGAAGGAAACTATGTTCGATAGAATGGATGAATTCCAGGAGCAATTCTTAGAAATGCAGAAGGAGCTGCAAGCCATTCGTGATCAGGATCTATTTGGAAAGGACGCCGCAGACCTCTGCTTGGTCCCCAATGTGAAAGTTCCGCACAAATTTCAAGTGCCCGACTTTGAAAAATACAAGGGTAACTCTTGCCCTCAAAGCCATCTGGTGATGTACGCTCGGCGGATGTCAGCTCAGACGAAGAATCAGGACCTACTGATTCACTACTTTCAGGATAGTTTAACCGGTGCCGCATTAAAATGGTACATGGGTTTAAACCATGCCACGATCAGCACTTTCAGAGATCTTGGCACTGCCTTCGTCCAACAATACAAATACAATTTGGACATGGCACCCGACAGAGATCAACTCAGATCAATGTCGCAAAAGGACAAGGAAACCTTTAAGGAGTATGCTCAAAGGTGGCGTGAAATTGCCGCTCAAATTTGTCCGCCTCTTGAGGAAAAAGAGATGACAAAGATCTTCTTAAAGACCTTAAGCTCATTTTACTATGACCGAATGGTTGCCAGTGCGCCCAGTGATTTCACCGAAATGGTCGGCATGGGTGTACGTCTTGAGGAAGCCGTCCGAGAAGGACGTTTGGTAAAAGACACTGGATCGACGAGCGGTACTAAAAAATATGGTAGTGATCTCCCTAAGAAAAAAGGGCAAGATATTGGGAATATCTCTCTCGGAAAGCAAAGGCGACGTTATCAGCCAATAGCAGCTGTGACTCCTGCTACCAGCCCTGCGCCTATTCCTACGTATCAACCTCAGATTGCGCAGAGCCAACCTGATCAGCAAAGGACACAACAGCCTCTTCAGCAGGCTCGTCCTCCATACAATAACAACCGTACAACACGACCATCAGGGTTTGATCTTATACCCATGTTGTACGCAGAATTATTTCCGTTACTACTGGCTAAGGGGCACATCCAGACTAAGTCTCCTCTTACCGTACCGAAAAATCTGCCTTTTTGGTTTAAGGTGGATCAGACATGCCCTTATCATCAAGGAGGTTCAGGGCATAACATTGAGACTTGTCTTAATTTCAAGTCCGACGTGCAAAAGCTTGTTAGGAGCGGGCTCTTATCTTTCAAAGATACGAATCCCAATGTTCTCACGAACCCGCTGCCTCAACATGAGAAAGCTGCAGTCAATCTGGTTGAGAAAGAGACTAACAATGTCTATCAAATTCATGATGTACTCTTGTTAAAGACCAATCTGGTCAAGATTCATTGTAGACAGAGTGGATATGGCCATGTGCCACCTCATAACTATCACCAGTGTGATATCTGCTCTAAAGATAACCAAGGATGTTCAGTGGTGCAAGCAGCTCTACAGGAACAAATGGATCTTGGATGGATCCAAGAGCACCGAGTTCGTGGAGTTAACATGGTCTATACGAATTCCAACGTCATTCAAAACCACGACATCCATGCGATGAATGTCAATTTGGTGGCAATGCACTCAAGGCAAAGCCAGTATCATAATCTGCCGTGGCACGATTACAGTTCCTGTCTGACTTGCTCGGTAAACAAACAGGGATGCTCTTTCATACAAGAGGCCCTCCAGCGTCAGATGGATCTTGGATGGATCCAAGACTACCATGATAGGAATTCCTATCAGATCAACATGGTTCAGATCTTTGATATTCGCGTGATGAATACCAACCTAGTAGAGTTACATGCTGAGCAGGTCCGACTCGGATTCTTAATATCGCACGACTATCAAAGCTGTAAAGCAGGTTGCGAAAACGACCAGGGTTGTACCCTTGTCCAGGAGGCACTTCAACACTTGTTAAATCATTGGTGGATGCCAATCTACATGGATGAAGATACTCAGCAAATTAGTATCAGTAACAGGAATCCTACTCGGCGTCAAAGTCAGGATGTCCGATCAGTGGAAGCTAACCTAGTAAGGTTGTATTGTATTCAAAGTGGGCGTGGCCAGGTGCCACCACACAATTACGACCGTTGTAGCGTCTGTTCAGAAAGTAACCAAGGGTGTTACCTTGTGAGAGCAGCTCTTCAGGGTCAGGTGGACCGTGGAGAAATTCGTCCATATCCGGGTTCTGGACCCATCAACTAGACGCCGAATTACCTTGCCGAGCAAGTCGAGGATGTTGTCACAATCTCTGGTCATCACCATACCAGGGATGTTTTTGTCATCATCCCTCTACTTGATGAATCTAAAGTTCCTAACCGGGAACGGATCGAGATTACTTATGATGGTCAGAAAAATCAGAAGGCTCCCATAGTCATCTATCTACCGGGACCACTACCGTATGAATCAACTAAGGCTATCCCTTACAAATACGGTGCAACAATAGTCGAGAATGGAAAGGAAATTCCATTACCCTTCGTTGTGAACATTGCAGACATTATTCGAGTAAGACGGAGTGTTAGAATCTTCAACCGAGGGGTTGGGGAAGTTTACAAGGAAAAGGAACTTCAGACAGAAGCTCCCGATCCACTAATCGGTCAATCCAGTAATCCCGACCTTTCGAAAAATGATGATGAGATGCTGAAGCTCATCCAAATGAGTGAATACAACATTGTCGATCAACTGTTGCAGACTCCTTCAAAGATCTCGTTATTATCACTGTTACTCAGTTCAGAAGCCCACAGAGAGGCTTTACAGAAAGTCTTGGAGCAAGCCTTTGTGGAACAGGATGTAACAATCAGACAGTTCGATAGCATTGTCTCTAACATCACTTCCTGCAATAATTTAGGATTTAGTGATGAGGAGTTACCCGAAGAGGGTCGCCGTCATAACATGGCGCTCAATATCACAATTAACTGCCAGGACGATGCTTTAGCCAGCGTACTGGTAGACACAGGGTCAGCCCTGAATGTTATGCCGAAGTCCACTTTGATGCAATTATCATTCAAAGGCCCTCCGATGAGAACCAGCGAGGTCGTCGTCAAAGCATTCGACGGATCCAGAAAAACGGTTATCGGCGAAGTTGATCTTCCCATAACTATTGGTCCTCACACTTTTCAAGTCACTTTCCAGGTCATGGACATCCGGGCAACGTACAGTTGTTTATTAGGAAGACCTTGGATACATCAGGCTGGAGCGGTCACTTCAACCCTTCACCAAAAGCTAAAGTTCGTCAAGAACGATCAACTTGTCACGGTTTGTGGGGAACAAGCCTTGCTTGTAAGCAACTTATCATCATCTACTGGTATAGAACCCGAGGAGGTTATTGGAACTCAGTTCCAAGCACTGTCGGTGAGCAAAGACGATCAATCTGAAGGAGGAACATCAATTTCCTCATACAAAGATGCTATTAAAGCGGTCGAGAGTACCGATACGACAGGATGGGGACAGCTTGTCATTCCCACTGACAATACAACAAAGAAGGGTCTTGGTTTTTCTGCAACCTGTACCCAGACAGCTGCCAACGATGAAAGTCTTCATCCCTTTCAAAACTTCTTCCACAGTGGAGGTTTCCTTCACCCAGTGTCTCAGACAGTTCATACTATCAATGAGGAAGATTCCTCCGACACAGATGAAGAATGGAAGTCATACCTTAACAAGGATGGTTATATGTCTCAGGAAGAAGTGCCAATTCCATTTTGCTTTCCTACGCAGAGTCCGAGATTTATACCCCGGTCAGACGTTGAAATGATATATGGAGATTGTGATCCGGAAGGATGTCGTGCTCCGCCAAATTCATTAGAGGAGGACACTCCGATGAAAGACAATTTTGACTACAACTACTATGGCCCAATGGATGGCCTTCCAATGTGGCAGCCTTATCCAGGAGATTTGGGGCAAGAGAGTCAGCCGAACAATGAAAATCAGCTGACCGTCGTTGAACAGAAATCCTGTGTCCCCACCATGTCATGGGATCAACACTCAGGTTATTCGGAAACTACTCAACATGAAGATGAATTTGCAATGTTTGCAGGACTTGAATTCATCAACTATGCTTTTCCCGAGGTCAACGTCATCGAGAGAGATGACTCCTCCAGTTCCAAAGAAGTGTGGGACACTCTGGGACAACCGAGTGGAAAATACGACTATATGGTCAAGTACACTGCTCCCGAAAGCTCTCGTATCAGGCTCGAAGATATCCAGCCTACTGGATGGGGAGATACAGCTAAGAGCACAAATGCTATGCAAAATACAACAGAGGAATCCTCCTATGACAACTCTGCTTGGGAGACAGATTCCAATGATCCTGCTCCACCAGAAATCAGCGTCATTTCTGAAGACAAATCAAGGAAGGTGCCAGACTTTGTGATTCACCGAGGAGTTCGCCGCCAATGGGTTGCCGTCGAGGTTCCGAAGGTCGTCCATCAGTCAAAGTAATTGCCATCTTTAACCTTTCACCCTGCCCAGGTGAAACAGATGTTTTAATAGGGTTCACTTTCTGTAAATTTCCCTCTTCGCTTTGCCCGAAGCGACAGAGTTTTGTTTTATAGGGCTGTAGTTTCAAGAATCGACTTGCTCATTAATAAAATAACGTCGTTCTGTAATTTCTGCATTAATTGTTGTTTTCTCTTTTTGCCTTTTCAGAAAATGGTAATCCTAAAAAACAATTCAAAAATAAAAACAAGCAGTAAAATAAATACACTGCACACACTTGCATTTTCTCTATCTCTTCTAAACACGAATCATCACGTCATGCAGATTGCTTGTTTTAAACCCCGTTGAAACATACGATCCGATGCCTTCTCCCAACTTTGAGTTCCCGATATTCGAGGCTGAAGAAGAAAATGACAACGAAATTCCTGAAGAGATATCCCGACTACTCAGACAAGAGGAAAGGTCCATTGAACCTCACAAAGAACCGTTGGAAATGGTAAACTTGGGTTCAGAGCAAGAGAGAAAAGAAATCAGGATTGGGGCACTACTCAGTCCAACTACCAGAGAGGGTTTGATAAAGCTTCTCAAAGAATTCCCCGATGTATTCGCTTGGTCTTATCAGGATATGCCAGGGTTGGATACCAGCATCGTGGAACATCACTTACCGTTGAGATCAGAATGTCCGCCAGTAAAGCAAAGGTTGAGACGGACTCACCCGGACATGGCTATCAAAATCAAAGAGGAGGTACAGAAATAGATTGACGCGGGTTTCCTTGCTACATCTGAATATCCTCAATGGTTAGCCAACATCGTACCCGTTCCCAAAAAGGATGGAATGGTCAGAATGTGTGTTGATTACAGAGATCTAAACAAGGCAAGTCCAAAGGATGACTTTCCTTTACCACACATTGACATGCTGGTTGACAGCACAGCAAAGTTCAAAGTATTCTCCTTCATGGATGGATTCTCGGGCTATAACCAGATCAAAATGGCGCCGAAAGACATGGAGAAAACTTCATTCATTACCCCATGGGGCACCTTTTGTTACAAGGTAATGCCGTTCGGTTTGAAGAATGCCAGGGTAACCTATCAAAGGGCCATGACTACTCTGTTTCATGACATGATACACAAGGAAATCGAAGTGTATGTCGATGATATGATTGCAAAATCAAAAACAGAGAGTGAGCACGTTGAACATCTGTCAAAATTGTTCGAACGTCTAAGAAAATTGAAGCTCCGCTTGAATCCCAACAAGTGCACCTTCGGTGTCCGTTCAGGGAAACTACTAGGGTTCATCGTCAGCCAGAAAGGAATTGAAGTTGATCCTGACAAGGTCAAGGCCATTCAAGAAATGCCTTCTCCGAAAACTGAAAAACAAGTCAGAGGATTCCTGGGACGTTTGAACTACATCTCCAGATTCATATTCCTCATGACCGCGACATGCGCGCCGATCTTCAAGTTACTCAAAAAGAACCAGGATTGCGTTTGGTCAGAAGATTGCCAAAACGCCTTCGACAGTATCAAGGAATATCTGTTGAATCCTCCGATTCTATCACCTCCAGTGGAAGGAAGACCACTGATCATTTACCTCACAGTCCTAGAGGACTCAATGGGATGTGTACTTGGCCAACAAGATGAAACTAAAAGGAAAGAGTCTACCATCTACTATCTAAGCAAGAAATTCACCGACTGCGAGACTCGGTACACAATGCTTGAGAAAACTTGTTGCGCTTTGGCTTGGGCAGCCAAACGTCTTCGCCAGTACATGATTCGTCATACTACTTGGTTGGTCTCCAAAATGGATCAAATCAAATACGTTTTCGAAAAGCCTGCTCTTACGGGAAGGATTGCCCGTTGGCAGATGCTGTTATCAGAATATGACATAGAGTACCACGCTCAGAAAGCCGTTAAGGGAAGTATTTTAGCCGATCATTTGGCTCATCAACCGATTGACGATCAAGAATCAATCGGGTTTGACTTCCCAGACAAAGATGTCATGTATCTAAAAATGAAAGATTGCGATGAACCGCTACCCAGTGAAGAGCCAGAACCAGGTTCCCAGTGGGGACTTATCTTTGACGGAGCAGTCAATCATTATGGAAACGGAATTGGGGCAATCATTGTTACCCCTCAGGGTACCCACATTCCTTTCACCGCTCGACTTACGTTCAAATGTACGAACAACGAGGCCGAATACGAAGCTTGTATTATGGGTCTCAAAGAAGCGATTGATTTAAGGATAAAATACTTGGACGTATATGGTGACTCAGCCCTGGTTATCAATCAGATAAAAGGAGATTGAAACACATACCAATCAGGATTGATTCCTTACAAATACTATGCATGAAGGTTGTTACCCTTCTTCAACAGAGTTGACTTTCATCACATCCCTCGTGATGAGAATCACATGGCTGATGCATTAGCCACTCTCTCTTCCATGATTAGTGTAGGTCGATGGAATGACATACCTAAGATCGACATCATGCGCCTTGAACGGCACGCTTACATCTTCACAATTGAAGCAGTCATAGACGACAGACCTTGGTGTCACGATATTAAATGCTTCCTTCAGAAACAAGAGTACCCATATGGGACACTCAGAAAAGACAGGAAAACCCTCAGAAGATTGGCTGGAAACTTCTTCCTGAGCGGTGACACTCTTTATAAGAGAAATTTTGACATGGTCTTGCTCCGATGCGTCGACAGACCAGAAGCAGACATGCTTATGAAAGAAATTCACGAAGGATCCTTTGGCACTCATGCCAACGGACACACAATGGCAAGAAAAATTTTGAGAGCAGGGTACTACTGGTTGACCATGGAATCCGACTGCTACAAGTACATGAGGAGGTGTCACAAGTGTCAGATATACTCCGACAAAATTCATGTACCGCCATCACATCTCAAAGTTCTTTCTTCCCCGTGGCCTTTTTCCATATGGGGAATCGACATGGTTGGTATGATTGAGCCCAAGGCTTCAAACGGACATCGGTTCATCCTTGTAGCCATTGATTATTTCACCAAGTGGGTCGAAGCAGCGTCATACGCCAATGTAACCCGACAAGTGGTGGTCCGATTTATCAAAAACAATATCATCTGCCGTTATGATGTTCCAAGCGAGATCATTACTGATAATGGATCTAACTTGAACAATAAGATGATGAAAGAGTTGTGTGCAGAGTTCAAGATCGAACACCATAACTCATCTCCCTACCGACCCAAGATGAACGGAGCGGTAGAAGCGGCTAACAAGAACATCAAGAAGATCGTTCAAAAGATGGTTGTAACCTATAAAGATTGGCACGAAATGCTACCGTTTTCTCTTCACGGTTATCGAACATCTATCTGCACTTCAACAGGGGCAACCCCTTTCTCTCTAGAATATGGCATGGAGGCAGTTCTCCCCATAGAAGTAGAGATCCCATCAATCCGGGTATTGATGGAAGCTAAGCTCACCGAAGCTGAATGGTGTCAAAGTCGACACGACGAACTGAACCTGATCGAAGAGAAGCGAATCACGGCACTATGCCACGGTCAGTTGTATCAGCAGAGAATGAAAAGGGCGTTCGACAAAAAGGTCTGACCTCGTATTTTCAGAAAAGGAGACCTCGTGCTCAAGAAGATACAATCATTTCTCACTGACTCTCGGGGCAAATGGACCCCAAATTATGATGGCCCCTATGTGGTCACGAAAGCTTTCTCAGGCGGTGCCTTGAGACTTGCAACCATGGACGGAGAGGAATTTGCCTAC
Source organism: Lathyrus tuberosus (assembly GCA_022829125.1). Lineage (NCBI taxonomy): Eukaryota > Viridiplantae > Streptophyta > Magnoliopsida > Fabales > Fabaceae > Lathyrus > Lathyrus tuberosus. The sequence goes on along the minus strand of JALAZF010000574.1, from coordinate 58,974 downwards.
CCCACGAATGTTGATGTAGTCAAGAAATACTTCGCCTAAACTAAAAAAAAAACGTCTCGGTGGATGGAAAACCCGAAAGGGCGGTCCAGGCAGAAGTTAGAGACATGAAAAAAAATCATCCCGATGGATTAGAAACATCATAGTACAATCCAGGCAAAAATTAGGGATAATGGCAAGTAACTATGTTCAACAGAGGCAAGTCCCTCAGCAGCAGTTACAGCATCCATCGGAGGAAAACTCCAGTCAAGGTCATCTTCGACAGAAGCTCAGGATGTCCCGAATTCAAAGTTGGTAGAAGGATAGTGGTAGTTATGTTTCAACGTAGCCCTTTTCCCTGTAAATTACCATTTTCAAACTTTGTAAATACTCTTTGGAATCACGCGTTTGGCTGATTTCCATCTTATCAATAAAATTTGGGCCCTTGTGCTTTTGTTTGTAATTCTTATTTGTTTTAGCTTTACAGAACGACGTTGTTAACATGATTAACGATTCTTGAAATAAAACAAAAATGAATTTACTTGTTAAAACTTTTTCTGCTTTTTAATAAAGATGGCAATTTCTTTTGACTGTTGAACATCGAAAGAACATCAATCGCGTCTCCAAAGGTGTTCGAACCTCAAAGTGCAGAATCAAAGTACTCCTTCTAAACCAGTACGCCTGAATGAAGGATCAGCAATGTAAGAGACCATGTTTCGTCTGACATCCTCGGTCGAGTTCTCATCTCCTAAGCCCGACCAGCGTCACCCCCAACAGGGACCGTTTCTCCTAAGCAAGGCAGAATTGCTATCTTGAACCAGCGATATTTCTACACGCCCCGCGGTGGCAGAGTATCCAATCGTGTTCATCCCTTAGTCTGTATGTTGCGTCAGTTTTGTCCGCATATACATATATACATCATGCATTATTGATTTGCATTCACATTCATATTGCATCACTATCACTCTAGTCGGTCTTATCCCCTAGTGGTAAAAGTCCTCTCAATCGAGTTGTCAGATCTTTCCTTGTTAGGAAGTGAATCATCTAAGCAATCTCTCTCCCGTTTATCTCTGGATTAGAGACGGTCCTTGACCACTTTGATAACTTGAACCTCTGAGAAACCAGAAAACTTTCAACAAATATCACTCTTTGCCATTGAAGATGATATCCTTGCTTTCCCGGATTAAGGAAAATCCCCAGAGAAAGCCTCTTAATCAGAGATTCGGCGGTACGGCAGTTTTTCTCCGAAAAAACCACTGATGAAAAGGTCATCGGCACCTCAAAATTGGATCCCATCATATGGCATTTCTCCGGAAAGATCCCGAGAAAAGTATGATGTAAGCCCCCAAACGAAAATAGTCTCTCAAGAGACTCGCTTTCCCTAGTAGAATCGACAAATGACGTCTCCAAAACAGAGAAGTTTGTGTACCTCTACAATTCAGACGAATGGGTTCCCCAGCAAGTCTGACATCAAAACTTTTTCCACTCAAATGGCATCTCCCCAGGAAAATTCGGCGAGAAGTTTGAGGGAAAACCGCTACACATAGCGTCCCTTGTCAATAAAGTTTATTGACAAAAGAAACTAAGACCAGTTCCTTGGTAGAAAACCAGGATCGAGGGAAAGTTTTTCCGAAACTTAGACCAGTTCCTTGGTAGGAAACCAGGATCGAGGGGAAGTTTATTTCTAAAACTTAGACTAGTTCCTTGGTAGAAAACCAGGATCGAGGGGAAGTTTTTCCGAAACTTAGACCAGTTCCTTGGTAGGAAACCAGGATCGAGGGAAAGTTTATATCAGAAACCGAGACCAGATCCTTGGTAGGAAACCAGGATCGAGGGGAAGTTTATATCAGAAACCGAGACCAGTTCCTTGGTAGGAAACCAAGATCGAGGGGAAGTTTATATCAGAAACCGAGACCAGATCCTTGGTAGGAAACCAGGATCGAGGGGAAGTTTACAAAAGAAACTAAGACCAGTTCCTTGGTAGGAAACCAGGATCGAGGGGAAGTTTATTTCAAAAGAAAACTGAGACCAGCTCCTTGGCTGAAGACCAGGATCGAGGGGAAGTTTACCTTTTCTAAGCATCTTCGCTTAGCTAAAGAAGATGAATGCGTAAGCTACCATTCATAACCACCATCAAAATTTCGGGTATTCCGATATTTAATCCTCTTGCACCCCGAATGCCCGAACACCTTCGTCATTCACACCTTCAGGTCCAAGAAGATTAAATAGGGGCATCTGTCATACCCCAAATTTTGACCACTAAGATTTCCCATCATTTTGCAAATCATCAGCACAATATGGATGTACCTTTGTACCTCATTAGTCTCCCTAAAGGTGGGTGAGCATTCACTACAAACAGGATTTAGGGTTTCAAGCCCTCGCAGAGCTCTTAGACAAAGGATCAATCAAGGAATGACATGATCTTCAACTTGTCTAGCCTCTCAAATATCCACAATGGATCAAGAGGACTCCCACTTCAAGGATTAAGCACAAGTTTGCTCCCTTCTAGGTGGATCAAGCCTCAGGATCGCCAGTGTCACCAAATTAGGGTTTGGTCGACTAGGGCCTCCAGATGGAAATTTTCCTCTGGGCATGAGCCAATGCTTCAAAGCATAACCTAAAATGCTCCATGAAACATCATAAACCCCATCATCAAGTCAATTTAGCCTCAGGGGATGCATACATCAAAAATCAGGAATTAGGGTTTCTTGACCTAATTCACCCCTAAGTTGACTTTTGGGACAAATCATGAGCCAAGACCTCAAGACATGATTTGAGGGTCTCCAACATACCACTTTGATCCATTTGCAACAATGGATTGACCCAAGAAGCTTGAGCAACAAGTTTCAATTTCATCTGAACCACAGTTGGGGTTTCGCGGGAAAAGTCAACTGTAGCTTTGACTTTTGACCAGGACATGCTCCCAAGCCATGGGACACGATTAAATACACCCTATAACACCCATGGAACATGTCCATCAATTTTGATTTAGGTCAAGGACATGATTTCCTGAAGAATCGCACAGTTTGGAATTCATCTGATAAAAAGTCAACTGTGCACAAAAGTCAAACTTTGACTTTTTGAGATTTTTCATAAAAATGGTTTTTTAACCCTAAAATGATGTTAATGTGTGATTGGAATCATCATTCATCAAGAAAAATCAAAGAAAGTGGGATAACTTGTAAAAGGGGTAACCATAAAAACTTAGAAATTTTTCTAAGTTATGAAAAAAAGTGGCAAGGGTACCAACTTTGGAGGATCATAACTCCTAAACCACAAAGCCATTTTTCCCCATCCAAAGCTTGATTTGTAGCCCTCATTATCCTCTACAAAAACTTCAACTAGGCCTAAGTCTAATTCATTAAGGATTTTGAGTTATGCTTGGATCAAAATGGCTAAAAAGTTAAAATTGACATTTTTCAGCACTTAGCCAAAAATCTGCCTTGTAATTTTAGCACAATGTCCCAACTTCAAGGCTATTTTTCTCCATGATCCAAGTTGAACCAGGTCTAATGTTAAACATCAAAGTTGAAGTACGTCATCTAAGCTTTTCGAAAAGTCCTAGAACGTCCATATAGCATACTCGAGCAGGGAGTTATGGATCTTACAAAATGGCTTGCTGAACCTGAATTTTTCAAGGCAGATTTGCACATTTTTTGTGCCGCACGAATTTTCAAGCCTTGTCATCAGTTTGGACACATCTAAGGATCAAATCCAAGTGGGATGATCTGATCCATGAACCTCCCAAGTCCAAGGAACAAAGAAAAGCATGCCAAAGCCTAGAAATCCCTAAAAGAGGGATAAAACTCCAATTTTGGTTTGGAGCATTTAATGGATGCTTAGAGGTGGCATGTACTGAGCCATTCTCATCTGAAATTAGTCAAGACTTATCCAAGACCAAGGGAACCAGCAGCCTGTGCCCTAACCTCTAGTCAATGGCTAGAGGAGACTTGCATTTCCATTGGCCAACATGGAACAAACATCTGCTGCAGCCACCATTCACTGTGGATCCCAAAACAAACTTGCTCTACTATAACTAAAGCTCATTTGTGCTCAGTTTGAGTACACCAAAGCCATCAAACAGATGCTTTCCTCAAATTCTCTCTTTCACTCCAAAATGCCTTCATTAGTAAGGTAATTCTGAGTTTTTGAGCTAGAGAGCAATTCCACTCAAACTAATCATACACACACCTCATATATATCATATGTAAGCTGTGCAAACCATCACAAGTGACCTATAACACCAACATCACAAAGTCACCTCTCAAAACCTCAAAATGGCACTTTTTTGCATTTTTCAAGCCATGTCTTGATTCAGTCACTTTCCAAGCCAGATAAAACCTCAAACACACTCTAAATATCATCCTTGAACTGTCCCAAATGGTGCCACACATCTGGAACACCATTTGAGAGAGTTGGCATTTTGGCCGTTTTTGACCATTTCGCGAGAAAGTGCACAAACTTGCTCCAGAGGTTTCCAGCCAATTCCAACCATCCTAAAAGCTTCTAAGAGGTCATTTGAGGTTGTCCAAAGCATCAAATCATTTCTGGAACAAACCACTTGGAAGGTTGCCCAAAATCTCCAAAAAAGAGGTAAAATCCACAACTTGAATTCTTTGAATCATGCTTTCCTTTGTTGTCCACATACATGCATCATATTGAACAATTCTTGAGGTAAAAATGTAGTCCTTAATGTGTATGTTGTGATCCTCCCACTGTTTGCATTTTGACATGTTTTTATGTGGAATTTTGGTTGTTTTGAAACCATGTTCAGTTCTGTATTTTCTTCATTGGTGTGTTCTATACATTAAGTTTTAGTTTGCATGAGTAACACCATTGGATTCCTTGCGAAAAATCGGTCAAGATAGGTTTTTACGGATTTCAATTCCGATGAAAATTGAGAGAGTTACGCGCGTTGGAAATTTTACGCGAAACGACGTCGAATTAACGATAGCGGTTCTGTTTTTTCGCTTTGTACAGTGAGTTTCCGAGTGCGTGAATAATACCATTGGATTCCTTGCGAAAAATCGGTCAAGATAGGTTTTTACGAATTTCAATTCCGATGAAAATTGAGAGAGTTACACGCGTTGGAAATTTTACGCGAAACGACGTCAAAAACAACGATAGCAGTTTTTGTTTTTTAATTTCTGCATTTTGTGTGTCGATTTTCCGTGTGCGTGAGTGATACCATTGGATTCCTTGCGAAAAATCGGTCAAGATAGGCTCTTGCGGATCTTGATTCGGTTAAAAATTGAGAGAGTTACGCGAGTTGGAAATTTTACGCGAAACGATGTTTTTAACAACGCAGCAGCTCTGGTTTTTTTATCGCTGCATTTTGTACGTTGAGTTTCGGCATGCGTGAGCGATACCATTGGATTCCTTGTGAAAAATCGGTCAAGATAGGCTCTTGCGGATCTTGATTCGGTTAAAAATCGAGAGAGTTACGCGAGTTGGAAATTTTACGTAAAACGATGTTTTTACACGCAGCAGCTCTGGTTTTTTTATCGCTGCGTTTTGTACGTTGAGTTTCGACGTGCGTGAGCGATACCATTGGATTCCTTGCGAAAAATCGGTCAGGATAGGCTTTTGCGGATCTTGATTCGGTTAAAAATAGAGAGAGTTACGCGTGTTTGAAATTCAACGCGGAACGATGTTTTTAATCGATAGCAGTTTTTGTTTTTTAATTTCTGCGTTTTATACGTCGATTTTCCGCATACGTGAGTAATACCATCGGATTCCTTGCGAAAAATAGGTCAGGTAGGTACTTCCGGATTTTGATTCCGATAAAAATCGAGAGAGTTACGCGTGTTGGAAATTCGGCGCGGAACGATATTTTCAAAACGATAGCAGTTTTTTCTGCATTTTGTGCGTCGATTTTCCTTGCGCGTGAGTAATACCATCGGATTCCTTGCGAAAAATCGGTCAGGTAGGTACTTCCGGATTTTGATTCCGATAAAAATTGAGAGAGTTATGAGTGTTTGAAATTTGATAAAAACGTGTTGAAAATTAAAGTTTCGGTACTCGTTTTTACCCCAAAAAAATGTCGGAGGTGATATTTTGATATCTTTCCTCTTTTTCTTACTTTTTATTTTCAAAACTCAACCAATTTTTTTCACATAGCAAAAAATCATCATTTTCCAATTCGTACCCCATAATATTTTAATAAAAAAAAAATCACAAAAAAAGTATTATTTTTAATATATTTAAAAATAGTGTTTTAAATTGTTTTAAATGCTTTTAAAATGATTTCTTTTTTTTTCTTGATTTTTAAAACCAAAATGATTTTAAATATTTATGTTGATAAAATATTTTTTTTCATAAACTTTAATCATTATTTAATGATTTTATTTGATATTTTTATCATTTTTTACTTAGTTTTTCTTGAAAAAATGTCTAAAAAATGAAATTGGGGTTTTCTTTGATTTTCACCATAACAAATCTTTTTTAAACACCTGGGTCTCTAATAGAGTGTAAGACCCAATCCTTTTTTGACCAAATCATTTTTGGGCCTCATTCATTGTATAAGCCCCGATACCGTAAAAAACAAACGGCGTGATCGTCGCCTTTTTAAGAAATAACCTTGGGTCTCTCCTCGAGCTATAAGACCCATTCAAAACTTTTGGGCCTCTATTAGAGTGTAAGACCCAATCCCCTTTTAACCAAAACATTTTGGGCCTCACATATTGTATAAGTCCATCTGCGTTAAAAGAAAACTTCGGCGCGATCGCCATTTTCAAACGAAAATCAACTGGGCTTCTCTTTGAGCTGTAAGTCCCATTTCTTTTCATTTTTTTAACATTTGGGCCTCTATTAGAGTGTAAGACCCAACTCTTTTTTAACGAAACAATTTTGGGCCTCAGTTATTGTATAAGTCCCGATACGATAAAAATCTCGGCGCGATCGCCATTTTCAAACTGAAAATATTTTGGGCCTCTCCCTGAGTTGTAAGCCCCATCTTTTGTACAAAAATACACTTTGGGCCTCTAATAGAGTGTAAGACCCAACCCCTCTTTTTTATATTTTCTTATTATTTTTTAATAATTTGGAAAATTAATAACTCCCTCAATTTTGATTATTTTTTATTGGTTCTTTTTCTGAAAAATCACAAAAATAGTAAAATATTTTATTCTACAAAAAAATCAAATTTATATTATTTATTTAATATAGTTGGTATTTTTGTGAATAAATTCATTTTTAATTGTTTTTAAGCATTTTAAAAGTGAATATTCATCTTGAAAATAAAGACTATGGGCCTCCCCTCGTGTTGTAAGCCCCATTTTTTTTCTTTAAACTCTTTGGGCCTCTAATAGAGTGTAAGACCCAATCCCTTTGTAAATACCAAAATTTTGGGCCTCAGTCACTTGTATAAGTCCCACGGTGTTTCCAAAACCTCGGCGCGACCGTCGCCCTTTTCAAAATTAACCATTGGGCCTACCCTCGAGTAGTAAGACCCATTTCTTTTCTTAAAACTCTCTTGGGCCTCTTGATAGAGTGTAAGACCCATCCCTTTGTACAAAAAACCTTTCTTGGGACTCAATCACTTGTATAAGTCCCTCTGTACAAATTCAACAGTGCACTCACTGATAAAACCCTGGGCCTCTCCTTGAGCTGTAAGCCCCAAATCTTTCTTTTTCAAAGCACTTTCTCCTTTGATTTTGAATATACTGTTGTTTTCAATTTTTCTTTGTTGAACAACTAACCAAACAACATGGAAGCTCTACAACCGAGTAAGTGTTTACCCGCTTTCATTTACTGCTTTCATATGTATATAACTGTATTGTGGGGCTGTTTCATTGTAAGTCTCCTTTCATAAACTCATATATATATATATATATATATATATATATATATAACTGTATTGTGGGGCTGTTTCATTGTAAGTCTCCTTTCATAAACTCATATATATATATATATAACTGTATTGTGGGGCTGTTTCGCTGTAAGTCTTCTTTCATAAACTCATATCAACTGTGTAATAATAGTATAGATATTTAGAGTTTCCCCAGCAACTACGTCTAGAACTAGGTGACGCCGTTTCGTTTATTCGTAGAAATAGACAACTAGATCCCCTATAGGATCACCAGATACAGTCTTCTCTTCGGCTGTCCTCATTAGGAATTGTCAAGAAACTCTACTCCCAAAGATGAATGTCTTCTCCGTGAATGGCATCTTTGAGTTTCTTCCAAATTCTCGAACTTTCCTGACTTTGATCTATTCTCGGTGAATAGCATTGCCTTGAATTTCTCGGGGTTTGGGGACCCATCGGCTTCTTAAAAGCATCAGCCTCCTCTTGGACATCGTACAAGGACCCACAGGCTTCCTAAAAGCAACCTAGCCTCCTCTTGGGCTTAGTACAAGGACCCTACGGCTTCATAGAAGTATTCACAGCCTCCTCTTAGGCTTCGTATAATGATCTCTTCCTCCGGGAATGATAGCCTCCTCTTGGGCTTAGTACAAGGACCCGTCGGCTTCTTAAAAGTCTCCAGCCTCCTCTTGGGCTTCGTACAAATTGTCCCGACGACCTCCTAGAGGTATAGGAACAGAACCTAGTCGTCCTCATAGAACAGTCCTTTCATAGAGTTTACCACTATTTCTCAAAGCATAGTACAAAAGATAAAACTCTAGACTTGGACGGTCTAATCTCCTTGAGTCTCAAAGACATTCTCAAGTGACCCCTTCGTTAAATAGGAAGGAAACCCGCAGACTCGGACAGTCTCAATACCCTTTGGATTTCCCGCTTCCTTAAAGAACAGGAATAACCTGGATCCTTGAATCAAATCCACGAGTACAGTGTTGCTTATATAAGAACTGATTTTCTCTTTCAAAATCAGTACACTGGACCTGTCACTTAACTGAAACAGTTACCATAGCCTCCTCTTGGGCTTTGTTCAATGATTCTTCCCAGCGAAGCAAATGTTTAGCCTCCATCTCGGGCTTCGTACGAGATACCAAAAATTCTCCCCAGTGGAGTCAAACAACGTTTAGCCTCTTTCTCGGGCTTTGTACGAGACACATAAGAGACTCCCTCGTTGAGCCAATCACCCCTTTCGCCTCCATCTCGGGCTTTATACGAGATACCAAAAGGTTCTTATTGAGCCAAACAAACAATCGCCTCTATCTCCGGCTTCGTACGAGATACAGAGACTCTCTTGTTGAGTCAAACTTTTAGCCTTCATCTCGGGCTTCGTACGAGATACAAAGACTCCCTCGTTGAGTCAATCAAACTTTTAGCCTCCATCTCGGGCTTCGTACGAGATATAAAAAACACTCTCTTGTGGAGTATAAAAGATTCTCCTATTGAGTCAACCCTTTTAGCCTCTCTCTCGGGCTTCGTACGAGACACATATTAGCCTCCTCTTAGGCTTTGTATAAGAAAACCACTGGTTGATCCAATCAACCTTTTAGCATCAAAACTGTGCCTCGTTCACAGTACACAAACATCAACAACTCCTTCCCCTTCATCTAATCGCTGTAAGCGGCAAGCCTCTGGATCATCTACATTCATGCCACTGTCCCTCTTTTAGCATGAGAAAATCCTAAGGAAAGATAGCATTGCTCTACACTGAGTTAAAGTCTTCTCCTTTAGGTTAAAATCCCCTTTAAAGGAAATTATGGCATTGCTAGGATCCGCATATCCCGGTTAAAGTAATTCTCCTTTATAACCAGTCACCCAACAGTTGTGACAGACAAACCCTTCTTTAGAGATGACAAATTCTCTCTAAAGTTGAGACCTTCAGCTTCATATCTTGGGCTTTGAACAAGATACAAATCACCTTCAGCTTCACATCTTGGGCTTTGAACAAGATACAAACCACCTTTCGCTTCACGTCTTGGGCTTTGAACAAGACACCAAAACACCCATTTCCTCCCATAGAATAGGAGGAACTACGAACGCTCTGATTTCCCTGTTTCGGTAAACGGGAATACGTAGGCATAAGATCGAAAGAAAAGATCTTAGCGAGCGCAATCAACAAAAAACCAAAATCCCATATCTCCATCAATCAAAAGCAGTAATTCAAAAGCATCAGTCCTAACATCCTAACCCTTGTTCCCCGCTAGAAAGTCCTAGAAAGAAAGAAAACCGTATTGGCGAAAATACAAATAATCAGTACAAAGGCCCCCCCACATTGATAGCATTCGTAACCTAACAGACCGCTGTTTAAACTCAGTATGCAAGCAGGGTTAATTGGAGACATCTATTTCCCTTCCTTATTCAGCTCACAATAGGATAAAAAATGAATCGACCTGTAGTCAAAGCTCAAACCGCAGAGAGCGACCAGCGCTTAAGAACCGCGTCCAAAATCGCTCGCTACAGTATGCATATGCTATGATGTATTGTAAATGATGTATGGGTATGAAATGTCGCTGAAGGTAGCGGTGGCTTTGAATAGTAACATCTGATTGGGAAAAATAAATCCCTGACTGTTGCTGGGGATGGAGAAAATAAATCTTCAGATCCTGTTTAGAATGACTCTACTGGAGATTCATACTTTCCGTTTGGGAATATTCCGCTGGGGATCTTTGACTTCCGCTTGGGGATAGAAGTATTCTATCAAGAGAGTCGGTAGTTCGTCGTGCTTTTTATTGAAGGATTTGATTCTTATGTACCCTGACTGGGGATAAAAGAGATGGTTAATCCTCCGATGCACTATCTGACCAAGTTTCGGACGTGGGTGACCACTCTTCTGGGAGTAGCAACCATGGACGAAATCCTGCTGGAGAAGAGAACTCTGTCAGGTAATTTGTAGTGTTGGAGAAGGAAACCCCGCTGGGGAATTAAATTTTGTATACTTCCAAGAGGGAATATTATCTGATGGGGATCAAAATTCCATAGGCTATGCTGAGGACATATCTGCAATAGGTTGGGGAATGATCAAATTCCTTTATCTGTTAGGGGATCTATTGGGGAAGATGATCATGTCAAGCCTTCCGTTGGGGAGGTTTCTTTATGTACTCTACTGGGGACGCAATCTCGAATAGACTTGACTGAAGAGAGAAATTTTGTCGTGAAGGAGATGTTGGGGAAATAAACTCTGTTGGGGAACTCTCTGGAGCGTGTTGTGGAAAGAATCAAACTTCTGTCTTGTTGGGCAATCCTTTGGGGATATGGGAGTGAATTGCTGGAAAGTATCCCAACTGTTGCTTGAGAGTATGTTAATTCTGCCGGGGAGTATATCTCTGTTGAGGATGATCTCCACTGGGGAAGCAACGCTGCTGAGGAATAAACTCTACTGGGGACGAGCTTGTGAAAATAGCTCTGTAGAGATAGTTCCATGGAGATTGCTCTGTGGGGATATTACCATGACACCGGCTCCGTGGGGGTGATTCTGTTAAGATCTGTTGGATACAGGACTTGCTGGGGATTCCAACCTCCAAGAGTCTTTAGTAAATGCTGATTCTGTGACAGCAAACCGGGTGTAAAAGATCACTTCGGGCTTTAACTCTGCTATTGCTCCTATGTCTTCAAGTATTTCATCACTTGCTGTCGGTAGAAAATGATAGGATTGATATACGTTGTTTGAACGGAGTTGGCAATGAAAACTGGTACTGACTCGTAAGTGGATGATCCAACAGGACATAGTCGTACGCTTTAATCCCTAACTTCTGCCTGGACCGCCTTTTTAGGTTTTTAGTCCACCGGGATACCCTTTCTTGCCCAAGCCGCCTTTTCAGGTTTTCGACTTGCCGGGTGTACAATTCTTTTATATATGTCCCTAATTTTTTCTGAACCTTTTTGGTTCGCCGGGATGCCCTTATTTTTGCCTAAGCTTGTCAACCTAGCAGGTCTTTTTCATGCGTAGTATTTTTTTGACTATGTCCGCGTTCACAGGGTGCGAGAAATCTTCGTTGTCCATGGTAGTAATCCTTATAGCGTCGTCAGAAAATATCTTCTTGATTACGAATGGCTCTTCGCACGTAAGAGTTCGTTTGCCCCCGAGATCACCTGTATTTAGAACTTTCGATAGTCTCGACTTCCCCAAACAATTTCTAGGAATTATCATGACTGGATCCGAAGACATGATACTGACACCATCTGATACTATTGGCACAGACAAGTAACTCCCACAATGGCTCTTACTGAAACTCGGGATCAATGCCATGTAACAGGAGGAATGTGCTTCCAGACTGCGGTGGATCGTGTATTCCCTGGTTAATGGTTGAGGAGCTTGCAACTGAACTTGATCTGATCAGATTTGAAAACAAAGTGTTGCCCCTAGCAGAGGATGATTTGCCCCAGAATGGAAGTATTTGAAAAGAGCTGCCTCAAGAGAAATAACCGGGATGCCCCATGATAATATGCCCCTTGATTGGAAGATAGTGACCATGCCCCTTGTATACATTGGCTTTTAACCAACTGAGTCAGCGCAGGAAATATTTCTGCTTTTCGATGCACCTCTGAAGCAACTTTGTCTGTCGGGAGGACTTTTGTTCATTGAATGTTCATCATGTGAACTTCTCTGCTGTCAAACACTTAGTTATATGCAAACAATGATATTCAAAATGCAACTCTTATGTTTATCCTGAAGTTTTGAAAAAGAATTATTTAGCAAAACCAGGTTTGTAAAAACTGTGATGTCAACTCAAGATTTATAACAAGCCCTAAAGGAGTCAGGATACCTTTTGGTAACAGTATGCCTTCGAACTAACCATGTTTCAGCTAGGACTTTTAAAGGGTTGTAACGTGGCCTGGTTCACGGTTTAAGAAACAAAGGATAAAGGCTCAAAGTTTATTTGTACCCAACCCATTCTCCGTGATGTTCTTCAGTCCTATGCTCAGTTAACTATGCATTCAGATTCCTAAAGATTTTGGAATTTTAACATTGATGTTTGGTGATGGTTCAAAAACCGGAAGTTTATTTGAAAAGGCAGTCATTATTTTTTGTAACATTTTCTTTTGAGGGTTTGAAGTGACCTCTTTTTGACTTTGTTATCCCTAACTTTTGCCTGAACTGTTTATTTTGAGATCACAGTCAGTGGGATGTCTTAATTTTTACTAAGTCTCCTTCATAGATTTTGACTTAGCGGGCTTTTCTTTTGATAGATATTGACTGCCTGACTTAATGATTACAGGGAACCATCACTAATTGTGTACAAAAGATCAACTGGCATAATTGAGTTAACTGAGGAACTACCCTGCCCCAGGTTATGATTAAGGGTTTTAATTTGCATGAGAAGGAAAACTCCTACTTCTTAGGCTCAAAGGGGTTGACCCGGGATTAACTTCCTTATAACTCCACTGTTTAGGATTTGAAACAATGCCTGTACATCGTCAGCACGGTCTGTTCAAAAGCATGCCGTATGAAATTATGGTATCGTTTTCGTCATCCTCCCTCTAAAGGCTTACAGCTTTAACGAGAGTTAAATATCACAAAAGAGAAGTAAGAAGCATAGTTTAAATATAGTGAAACGAATGGATAAATTCAAGACGAACATACGCAATGCATTAATGTGAAAAAACCAAAGTTTGACATAATAGTAAGTGCTTAAGCCAACAAAATAAATTACAAATGAAAATTCAAATGATTTCAAAGCTTCCCTTCCTGAACCTGTCACTTCAGATGGTGTGTCTTGCAGCTTCGATATTAGATGGGCGATAGAAGAACTCAGTCTGACCATCTGGTGTGTACTCGAGGACTCCTTCGTCAATCAGGTCTTGGATCCTATGTTTCAATAGACCACAGTCTTCAGTATCATGACCAGGACTATTCGAATGATAAGCACATCTTGCGTTAGGTTCGTAACCAGGAGCAGGGTTGGCTGGAGCTGAGTATGAAGGCAACAGAGTTATCAAGTTTTGATTGAGCAATTGTTGCAAAGCCTGAGACAGCGGCTTGTGCAACGGGGTAAATGGTCGTTTAGGTTTGGATTTCCAAGTACGTTGACCACCATGCTGCCTACGCTGATCTTTCTGTTGTTGAACTGGTGGTGTGACAACCCTATAAGGCCTTCTTCCTTCAATTGAAAGACTATCAGTAATAACCTGTCTTTTTCCTTCTTTTATCCTCATCTTTTTCTCATCCAAGTCAGCTTGTTTCCTTGGAGGCCGACTGATGATCTGATCCCCGACTCTGTTGTCTTGAAGTTTATTGACGAGGACTCTCAGCTCTTCTTGCCCCCGAGCTAAGTTTTGGATAAGAGCCATCTAACCATACATCTGGATTCTCATCTCTGCCATCTCAGCTTGCAGTTGTTCCAATTGATCATCCTTGTTGTCTTCAGGATTTTTCTTTTTCATGTCCTTAGTGAGGAGGGCTTTTAACTCTTCTTGCCCCTTGAATAGGCTCTGGATCATCTCTTGGAATTGGGTGTTCAGAGTCTGGAGACCCTTGACAGCTTGTTCTAATGCCATTTTCTGCTGAAATAAACAGCGAGGAGATGAGAAACCCGTTGTGGAAACCTGCTATGATATGTATGTAAATGCATATGCAATGTTTTCAAGGATCTTTATGGAATCTAGTTTGCAACATTAGAAATTGAATTTGGTTGCAGCTTTATCTGAAGAACTTTGACTTTTCATCTTTGAACGTCCTTCTATAAGAATCAAGCTCGCCATATCAAGTGGGTCATAGCCTCTGATTCAGGATACTGTTCTTTTGAGTTTGAAGGCATCTGGCTAGAGGAAAATAAATCCTCTTGCCCCTTGATAGAAATCTGGCTTTTGATAATCCTTCCATAATAGCACCTACAAATTGTGCGCCATAAATCCCTAAGATCCTTGAAAAAGGTTAGTTAACATGCGATGTTATGATGGTATGTGGATGCTATGCATTAAGTAAAAGCACGAGGACAAGTAAGTCCCGCAAAGAGTTCAAGTTTTTAGAGTACAAACAAATCCTGCAAGGAATTCAAGTTGTTAGATAGTGAATACAAACAAGTCACACAAGTAGCCTTAGGTTTAAAGGCTTGCATGAAGTCCAAAGGTAAGTACCCTTCCCATACCAAGGTTTAGTTGGTTCAACCTGTCCTAAAATAGTAACTGGGTTCTAGGAATCTCATATCACGGATCTTTCTCGCAGGCTTTATTTTGGTGCGACACTCGAGCGGCCGACCAAAATATCCCGAAAGTCCAATCTCAATGAGCGTAGTCTCGAGTATCAACCAACTTCGGTCTAAATCTAAAGCCGGTCATCTCACTACCTTCTAATGGACAAAGATGAGTTAACTATGGTTCTAAAGACTGTGACCATTATATCAACCATATCGATACATGTCGTACAGTCTCCATGATCTATTGTCACTTACCTAAGGAATCACTAGGTCCGGGTGTAGGACCTTTCACACAAGTAACCCCAAAACAAATCCCATTAAAAATAAAGTACATAAGTCAAACAATTTTAAACAAGTGGTAAAGTGATCTAACTCTAAGGTAACCCCTCTTTAGAATTTTCCCCAGCAGAGTCGCCATTTCTGTAATACGGTGGAGAACTGACTTTTTAATTTTGTTTTCGCAAAACATGTTGCGGTTAGCAAGAGTCGCCACCGAATTTTCTTTTATCCAATTTTTTTAGGAAAGGTGAAAAGAACAGGAAAGACCTTTTTGAAAAGATTTTGAGCCCGGGAGGTAAATTATGAAAAGGGAAGGTGTTAGCACCCCTTTTCATCCGTAGTTATCTACGGGCTCTTAATTGCTTGCTCACTTTAACTTGCTTTCTTTTTTGAAATGTGGTGTGTGTTTAGAAAATATTTTGTAAAAGTTGACTTTGTAATAATTCGTGTAAGAATGTATACAAAGTGTTTGTTTTTGAAAATATTTTTGAAAGTGTGAGGTGTGAAAAGTATTTGTTTTTTTTTTTAGTTGTGAGCAAGCATTTAAAAGTTACTTACCCTTAATTTATAAGGTCTTTCTTGTACTTATCCTTTTCCTTGAGAGATAGTACTATCCATACCATTAGTGGGTAGGTAGTCCTATCTATTGGATGTGAAGGGACAGCGAAGGGTCATCGAATGGTCATAGAAGGCAACATGTAAGGATACCTTATCAATTCGAAGGGACTATCATCATTTTTCCGTAGGGTCATCGAGGGACAAGATCATTTTTTGTAGGCAACTCGAAGGGTCATCGAGGGACAAGATCATCTTTTCGTAGGCAACTCGAAGGGTCATCGAGGGGCTATGATCTTTATATCAAAGGGACTATGATGATATTATTCGTAAGCGTCTTTTGCTAAAGTATCCCTACGTTCGAGGGACATGACCATTATTTCGTAAGGCAAACGAAGAGAGGTTACCCTAGAGGTGCATGTATGTGCATTAGGTCGATGGCGATGCTAAAAAGCAGTCGACTTACAGGGTTTAAAAAAAGGGGCTCGATTATTGAATCGAGAATTGTTTGATATTTTTGAAAAAAAGGTTTTAATATTGTAGCAAGATATGAGCAAAATAAAGGAAAGCAACAAAATTATTTTACACATCATGGGAATTGGGATACATTTTGCCAATGGGGGATAAAATGAGCGATAAATATACAATTCAAACACGCAATAATTCAACAGTAATTAGCAAAAGTTTTAATCCAAACTTAATAATCAAATTAATAAAAAAAGATAACAATATTTAAATCTAAATTCAAACAAGATTAAGATTAAAATTGAAACAAGATTCACATCAAGAATTAAGAAAAATGAAATCACAATTATTCGAGAATTAATAAGAGAATATCGCTAACGTAAAAGATGTGATCATCGCAATAGGGATTAAGAGTGCGCGGATCTAAAATTATAAAATAAAAATGCATAGAAAAATTAAAATTTTAAACGTCTTAAACAATAATGTTGCTAACGCAAGAAATGCGATCATCGCTACCGGATCAAATTACATATGAATGTCACGCATCACGTACATAAATATACATATAGCGTATCGACACAATTCGATCCGAAAAATCTAATAAAAAAAGAATTAACGAACAAAAAAGAAGCAAATTGCTATCGCATAAGCGGTCATCGCAACCGGATCCACATCGTATAGATCTAAATATAACAAAAAGCAACTCAAAGGAATTTTTTTTTTAAATTTGATAAAAACCTCAACAATATTGTTATCGCGAAAACGCGGTCATCGCAACCGGGTCCAAATCGTAAGGATCTAAAATTTTTTAGAGATAGAAAATGCATAGAAAAAGTAAATTTAACGTGCTAAAAAAAATCAATAATGTTCCTAACGCGAAAATGCGATCATCGCAACTGGATCGAATCAAAACAAAAGTCACGCATCATGCACACTAATATACAAATAGCGTATCGACACGATTCGATCCAAATAATTTAATAATAAAATAAAATTAACAATATGTATATACAAATTAAAACAAAACTATATTATAATAAGATGAGATATATTATATATACAATAAAACAAATTATTATAATACATATTAAAATTTTAGTAATTTATATATTATAATATATTGAAACAAAAAGAATAATAACCAGAACGTATCTATCAGAACCATAGCATGAGTATGCATATATTAAGAATCACAAACAGTAGTAACTTAGAACCATGCCGCATGAACATGTATATTTTAAAAACTGCAAATGGTAGTTATCAGTACTATGAAAATCATGCTATGAATATATATAAAGAAAAATAAGAAAACTTGAGACTCATAGAATCTATATAAAAGAAACCGTAAATGATATTTACCACGATGTAGCAGTAGACCGGTAATATATGTATCAATGGGTTCTGGGTGAGGGGTTGATTTGTTGAACAGCCGCTTTTGTCTTTTTTTGGGATGTGTAAAACAACTTGTATTTATAAGTCTAGAAAATTAAGTTAAAAATTTTAAAAAGGAAAATAATAATCAGTTTTAATTCCTATTAATCAAATAATATCTGAATAAAAATCAAATAATATCTGATTTTTACTTGGTCACCAAGTAGACATAAATTGACCAATAGAAAATGAGTACACAAAAAGAAAATATTTTTTTGTATTTATTATGATTTTTGCACCCCTTTTTGGTAAAAAGTACATAAAATCAAATAAATAATTATTTTTCAAAAATGCCTTAAAATAAAAAACGAAAATTAAAAACAAATAATAAAAAAATACAATTTTTGTGATTTTTTGAAAATAATTTAAAATGGAAAGAAAGTTAGTAACAAATAATAGAAACAAATTCAAAATGTAACATGTGAGATTCGAACCCACGACCTTATACTTGCAAGCCTTATCTCCTTTCCAATTGTGCCAATTCATTTATTCGAAACAAAAATGCATTTGAAAGCATATGAAGGTCACACAACTATTTGTTATTTAAACAATTTAAAGTAAACTGTTACCTATTTTTTGAGTAAAACTTACTGTTTAAATGTTAGTAAAAATTGAACCAAAAAACTTATAAAATCAAAGTTAAAAAAATAATTTAAATGTCAGAAATAAGGCGGGCAAATTTTGGGGTACAACAGGCATCATCTACGGCCGTTCCAATACCGACTATCTCGTCTGAGGATGTTTCAAAGAGCAAGGAGACCCTTGATGATCAAGAATTCCTTAAGCTGATCAAGAAAAGTGACTTTAAGATTGTGGATCAGCTGGGTCAGACTCCCTCGAGGATTTCAATCTTGTCCTTACTTATGAGTTCGCCTGCGCACAGATAAGCTTTGTTGAAAGTATTGAACAGTGCCCATGTCATGCAAGATATATCCGTCGTCGAATTCGATGATGTTGTGGCCAACATAACTGCAAGTCGGTATTTGGGTTTCAATGAATCAGAATTACCTCCTAAAGGAAATGCCCACAATAAAGCACTGTACATATCTGTAACCTGCACAGACATCCTGTTATCTCATGTTCTAGTGGATACCGGTTCTTCTCTCAATGTGATGCCTAAGGGCACATTGAGTCAATTACCAGTGGAAGGAATCGAGATGAGACCAAGTGCCTTAGTTGTCAGAGCCTTTGACGGTTCTCGAAGACAGGTCATTGGAGAAGTGGACTTACCCATCAACATTGGGCCACATCTGTTTACTATTACTTTCCAAGTGATGGATATCAACCCAGCGTACAGCTGCCTTTTGGGTCGTCCATGGATCCACGCGGCAGCGGCAGTTACCTCCACTTTACACCAGAAATTGAAATTCATGTTTGATGATCAGCTTGTCATCGTCTGTGGTGAAGAGGATCTGATTGTAAGCGAGTTATCGTCCTTTTGATATGTCGAGACCGAAGAAGGCATATCTGAGGTGCCGTTGCAGTGTCTTGAATTCGAAGATGTCAGCTCTGCGTCAACTAGTCAAAGTAGATCACCACAACTGACTTTAGCATCTGCTAAGAGTGCTAAAGAGACCATCGATAGAGGTGTCTTGCCAGGCTGGGGGAACGTGATTGATGTCGTAGAAAAGCGCAATCGTTTTGGAGTGGGTTATCATCCTGGTCGGCAATCTGGTTTCTCTAATCCGAAGCAATACAACTTTATCAAGTTTCGCAGTGCAGGTTTCCAGCAAGGTGACATCATGGCAGCTGCTAATGATGCTGGTCCCAGCAATCAGATTTCAAGCTTTGTGCACAAGTGTCCGCCGGGTTTCAAGCTCAACAAATGGACATCTACTGTGATTCCTGTGGTTTTCCCATATAACATGTAATGCATTTTGCTTTTTCGTTCCCTCGTCCTCGCCCGAGACGAGTGGATAGCTTGTAAAGGGCCTCGCGTTTTTGCAATATTATGTGATCAATAAATGAAAGTTTTTTTTGCATTCAAAATCATGCTCTATTTTCTTTCTTTATTTTTACTTTTTCACAAATAAATGGCAAAAGTCTCTTTTGTTTTTCACCTTTAAAATAGCTCATTCTGAACATATTCATAAACATGCAGAACTAATAAAAGCATTGATAACAACATGGCAAACATCCATTGTAATTCTGGAATTCCAATTAACCAACCCGAAGAAGATGGTAAGGAAGATTCTGAATTACCGGCTGAACTGGAAAGGCTCCTTGAGCACGAGCGTAGAGAGATTCAGCCACACAAAGAGCCAGTGGAAGTTGTCAATCTTGGTACTGATGAGGTCAGAAGAGAAGTCAAGGTTGGCGCATCCCTCGCAAAGCATGTACACTCCGAGTTGGTCAAGTTATTGAAAGAGTATGTTGATATCTTCGCCTGGTCCTATCAAGATATGCCTGGGTTGGATACCAACATCGTTGAACATCACTTGCCACTCAAGCCCGGATGTCCTCCTGTCAAGCAGAAACTCAGAAGGACCAGACCCGACATGGCACTCAAAATCAGAGAAGAGGTAAAGAAGCAGCTTGACGCTGGGTTCCTAGCCACTTCCGAATATCCTGAATGGATTGCCAATATCGTCCCAGTTCCCAAGAAGGACGGCAAAGTCAAAATGTGTGTGGATTATCGAGATCTCCACAAGGCAAGCCCGAAGGATGATTTTCCTTTGCCTCATATTGATGTCTTGGTAGACAACACTGCGCAGTTCTCTGTCTTTTCCTTCATGGACGGGTTCTCAGGATATAATCAGATCAAAATGTCCCCAACTGACATGGAGAAGACTACTTTCATCACGCCATGGGGTACATATTGCTACAAAGTCATGCCATTCGGTCTAAAGAATGCAGGGGCAACATACCAGTGTGCCATGACAACCCTCTTTCATGATATGATTCATAAAGAGATTGAGGTTTACGTGGACGATATGATTGCCAAGTCCAAAACTGAGGATGATCACTTGGTTCATCTAAAGAAGTTGTTTGACAGACTCCGAAAGTTTAGATTGTAGTTGAATCCTGCGAAGTGCACCTTTGGAGTCCGATCTGGCAAACTATTGGGCTTTATTGTAAGTCAGAAGGGCATTGAAGTTGATCCTGACAAGGTTCGGGCAATTCAGAACATGCCGCCTCCCAAAACAGAAAAAGAAGTCCGTGGCTTTCTCAGAAGACTCAATTGCATTTCAAGATTCATTTCTCACCTGACGGCTACCTGTGAACCAATATTCAAATTACTAAGGAAAAATCAATCGGTTGAATGGAATAATGATTGTCAGGAAGCATTTGACAAAATAAAAGAATACTTGCAAGAACCACCGATCTTAGTACCGCCGGTTCCTGGTAGGCCTTTAATCATGTATCTCACCGTTCTCGATGAATCAATGGGATGTGTATTGGGTCAGCATGACGACACTGGCAGAAAAGAACATGCAATTTACTATCTGAGCAAGAAGTTCACTGATTGTGAAACCAGATACTCACTCTTGGAGAAAACTTGTTGTGCTCTGGTCTGGGCTGCTCGACGCCTGCGACAATACATGATTTGCCATACTACTTTGTTGATATCCAAAATGGATCCGATAAAGTACATATTTGAAAAGCCTGCTGTCTCTAGAAGGATTGCTCAGTGGCAAATGCTGCTAACTGGGTATGATATCCAGCATGTTACCCAGAAAGCAATAAAAGGGAGCGTCTTGTCTGACTACCTTGCTCATCAACCTGTAGAGGGTTATCAACAGATGAAGTTTGACTTTCCCGATGAGGATGTTCTGTTTATCAGAGATTATGAGACTCCCGACCCTGATATAGGACCCGAACCAGGGGCGTGATGGACGCTTGTGTTCGACGGTGCCTCCAATGCTAAAGGTCGTGGAATCAGTGCTATCCTCATCTCTCCGACGGGTTTTCACCTTTCCTTCACTGCTAGATTATGCTTTGCATGCACCAACAATATGGCTGAATACGAAGCATGTATCTACGGCATTGAAGCGACCATTGACATGAGAATCAAGATTCTTGAGGTCTATGGAGATTCTGCCTTGGTCATCGGTCAAGTCAGAGGGAATTTTGTGACTCGGGATTCCAAGCTGGTTCCGTACCAACAACATATAGCGAAGTTAATTCCTTACTTTGATGAGATCACTTTTCATCATATTCCCAAAGAGGAAAATCAACTAGCTGATGCTCTTGCCACTCTAGCATCCATGTTCAAGGTCAAGTGGAAAAATGAAGCTCCTCATATCCGCATTGATCACTTGAACGAACCAGCATACTGTTTAGCAATCGAGGATGAGTCTGATGACAAGCCTTGGTTCTACGACATCAAAAGATATCTGGAAAAACAGGAATATCCCGAGGGTATCACTATCACTGACAAGAAAGCTCTTAGGCGGCTTTGCGCCAAATTCTTCTTAAGTGGTGGTATACTGTACAAGAGGAATTATGATTCCGTGTTGCTCAGATGCGTGGATAGACACGAAGCAAACACTATCATAAGGTCCATACATGAGGGCTGTGAGGATGTACATGCTAAAGGTCCTGCTATGGCCAAGAAGATCCTTCGGGCTGGGTATTACTGGACGACAATGGAGGTAGATTGTTACAACTTTGCCAAAAGATGTCACAAGTGCCAAATCTATGGAGACAAGATCCATGTGCCTCCAACTCCATTGAACGTGTTGACTTCACCTTGGCCATTCTCCATGTGGGGTATAGATATGATTGGAATGATCGAACCGAAGGCTTCCAACGGTCATCATTTCATTCTAGTTGCTATCGACTACTTCACCAAGTGGGTTGAAGCTGTTTCCTATGCAAATGTTACACGATAAGTGGTTGCTAGATTTATCAAGAAAGAGATAATATGTCGCTATGGCATTCCTAGCAGCATTATCATAGACAATGCAAGCAACCTGAATAACAACATGATGAAGGAGTTGTGTCAAGAATTTAAGATCGATCACCACAACTTTTCACCATATCGGCCCAAAATGAATGGCGCCGTTGAAGCAGCAAACAAAAACATCAAGAGGATTGTCCAGAAAATGGTCAAGACTTACAAGGATTGACATGAAATGCTTCCCTTCGCACTGCATGGCTACCGAACTTCAGTTCACACTTCTACTGGGGCAACTCCGTATTCACTCGTATATGATATGGAGGTTGTTCTACCTATTGAAGTCGAAATTCCTTCGCTCAGAGTCATCATGGAAGCAGGTCTTGATGAAGCCGAATGGGTTCAATCCAGGTACGACCAGCTGAATCTCATCGAAGAGAAGCGCCTTGCAGCTATTTGTCATGGTCAATTGTATCAGAGACGCCTCAAACGAGCTTTTGACAAGAAAGTTCTCCCTCGAACATTCTGTGAAGGCGAGCTCGTGCTCAAGAGATATTCACCTGTTCACTCGGATCCACGAGGCAAATGGACTCCCAATTACGAAGGACCCTTTGTTGTCAAGAAGGCCTTCTCAGGCGGAGCCCTGATCCTCACCACAATGGATGGGGAGGAGTTGCCATCGGCCGTGAACTCCGATACAGTCAAAAAATATTATGCCTGAAAAAAAATGGATAAAAGTCTGCTAGATCGACATCCGCAAGGACAATCTAGGCAAAAATGGACGTCCCGATGGACCAAAAAATGAAATGTCCATGCAAAAGTTAGGGACAATGAAAAAAACAATAATAGTCCGCTAAGTCGAAAACCCGAAAGGGTGACTTAGGCAAAAATGGGCATCTCGGTGGACGAAAAAAAATGTGAAAATATGTCCAGGCAAAAATTAGGGATAAAGACATTGACTGTGAACACTTGAGCCTCTTTTCCTCATGGCTAGACCTCAGACGGTAATAGAGCAATCCAATCATCATCAACTGGGGCAAGGCGTTGGAACCCAGACTTACAGGGGATGGTGGCCAATGTTGTAATCAATGCAAAGCATGATTTCCCTTTGCCATTTACATTTGTTTTCAATTTTATTGCAAATTTCCTCATCAAGGATTTTGCATCCTTGTACACACCTTATCTACAACAATTTCACATTCAATAAAATGCATTCTTTGTTATCTCAATTCGTTTTCATTCCAGTATTTTGTTTGCAAAATAAACAATTATTTGTGATCACATAATACTAAAAAACGTTGAGAACAATAAAAAGCTAAACCAATCGAGAAAGCAATATGCATTGCATGCGTTACTGGAAACTCCTGCAGGGTGATCGGTAATATCCATTGGTAAGCCTACTGCTCGGCCGGAAATGCTTTGATTTAGTGAAGAAGTTGTTGTGTCCTCGGCAGTTCCTCAGCAGAGTCATCATTCTCCCCAGCAGGTTGCCAAGGTGTTCCCCAGCAAAGACGCTTTGTTCACCTTTTCCCCAACAAGGGTTGTGCATCTTCTCCAAATGATTGGAAGCTATCTGTCACCAGCAGCCGTGGTTTCTCCTCAGCAGAGTCAGCATAATTCAGGAATCTCTTTTCCGCACGCAGCGCCAGTCTTGGTAGGAAGGATTGACTTGGTTCTTTCATCCCCAACAGGGATAGCCATGAGGATTTAGAAACCTGAGATGTCCTCAGTTTCTTTCCCCGGCTAAATCATCATCCTTTGTGAACTATCTTCTCCAGCAGGGATTGTCTTCATCTGCGGGTCATCTCCCCGACAAAAGGGTGCCGAAGTTGTTTTGCTACAATTTCTGCCTAACCGCTTCCCTGTGCCTTATCTTGAGCCGTTGCATTGCATGATATCAAGCATCATGTAGAAACGCATACATAGCATATGCATTGATCATACTCCCTCTCCTTTTTTGCCTGACTTATCTCCTAGCAAATTTTCAGCTAACCTTGCCCTTATCTATTCTACCTTGCACCGCTCTGTTTGTCGCCGTCGGCCAAATTCTCGAGCTACTCTCTTATTTAATCCCCTTTTACCTTGAATCATCTAAAAGCTAGTGCAATTCATACATTCAGGTCCAAGAGGATTAAATAGGGGCAGCTGTCATAACCCGAAATTTGATCTCCCTCTTTTGCCTTTTGCATAAGCATGTACATTCGCATCGCTAGCATATGCATTCGCACTTTTCTTCGTGTGTTTCTTGTTGCAGGATTTTCAGGTTTTTAAGCCCGATTAATCATATACTCATGAGGTCATCCCATCATCAAAACAAGCACAAAATAAAGGTTTCTATGCCTATTCATCAATACAAGGGGTGGAAAATCGAAGCCGCGACCACAACATCCTTTTCAAGCAAAATTGGGTAAGTTTTTGACTGGTTAACCGGTTAACCATGTGGGTTAACTGGTTAACACCCCTTTCACAGCGCCAAATTTAGCTTTTTAACAGCTGTTAATCGGTTAACCATGGGGTTAATCGGTTAACACCTGTTATTTCAGCAAAAACTCAACATTTCCATCATATTTCAGCAACTCTCTCCACACTCTTTTGGTCTATTCAATTCTAGCATTGTGTGGAACATTCTAGACATCTCTAGATATTTCAACACTATTCATTTCAACTCAAATGGATTGGTTCTGATGCATCACTCTAATTTAAGTGCACCATGTTACTTCATTTATCAACATGTCAACCTTTGGATTGGGAAATTCACATTGGGATTGTTACCGAGTTGGTCCTAACTAACCGAGTTAACTAACTTGACTCGATGAGTTGAGTCTAACTAACTCCGACCCTAACTCCAAACCCAAACCTCATCCCGAACCTCACTCCAAAGCTCTCACACTCCAAACCTAAACTCTATTTAAACAAAGCCTTCACTCATTTTCAAGGACCCTCAACCACTTGCTCCATTTCACTCTCAATTCTCCCACATTTCTCTCATTTTTCTCTCTGATTTCTCTACTCAATCTTCATCTTCATCTCAATTCTTCTCCAACAAACCTCACCAAAAGCTCATTTCTACTTTGAAGATTAATCACTTTTCACATTGAAAGTGACTAATTCTTGAGCTTAGCCTTCATCACTTAGCATTCTTTGGTTGGATTTCTGGAACTTCATCTCATTCTACTTCAATCCAAGGGTTTCACACCATTTATTTTGGTGCAAGTTCGATTTCGGTGCATTTTCGCGATTTTGATCGATTTCGATACGGCTCATCTACAAGTTGAAGATTCCTCTGGTTTTCTTTGATTTTCTGCATCAATAATCATTTGCAACATTCACCAAGCCAAATCTCCGGCTTGTAGGTTGGTAGATCTAACTAATTTTACCGTTTCACACATTCTCGTATTGCTCGCAATGTAGTCGATAAATGTTGTGTGTGATTTGGTTTTGCATTTTTTGATCCATGATCCAATTGAATTAGGTGATCCTATCTCTGTTTATTTGCTGTTTCCAAGTTCAATTTTCGTGCACAATTTCAATTCCTAGCATGTGGTAGTTGGCTTAAGTGAATATGTGTTGAAAACTACTTTTGAAAAGCTGTTTTACTGTTATTTTTGCCACTGTCACAGTGTTAATCGGTTAACCATTTTGGTTAACCGGTTAACCAGTTCATTTTTTCACTAAAAACGCAGATTCGTGAACCGTTAACCGGTTAAGCTTTTGGTTAACCGGTTAACACTGTACCAGTAGACCAATTTCTTGCATTTTTAAGTGTGTTTGCCATGCTTTCTCCATTTTAATCTCCATTGATCATTATGCTTGATTTTATGGATGTTCTAAATGTCATCCCACTTCTGATTGAAGCATGTTTACGAGTTTTCGATACACATTTTTTATTATTCATTTGTTACATGTTCTTGGCATTGTATGTACATAGCAATCCTTGCATTATCGTTATACACATAATACATGACTTTGTGTGGCATTTTGATGATTATTTGGTACTGTTTTTCACTTTCCAATTTCAGTTTGCATTGAGTTTATTTTCCATGAATAAGCTTAATATTGAATAATCAATAATTCACTCCTTTTTGCTTTAATGACTTTTCATTCTATATGGAAAGTTGTTAGCATGTTTATCCCTTGATTAATTGATCGAAACTTTGTTTCGATTAATTGATCTTCCCTTTTCCTCTCTTTAGGCCTCCTCTAGAACATTTTCTCTCACCCCCCCCCCACCCCCCCCGTGGAGCTGGAGTTCGCGCCACGCCTTGCATCGGAGCACTGTACAAATTAACGTTGTTATGCTGTCTGTTTCTCTACGCAGGAGCACTGTACAACTTGGAGCTGTTGAGCCGTCCGGTTCAACTTCCGCATTACACCCTGTGTGTTAGAGAAGGAATGAGAAGGGAGAATTCCTACTTTCATTCTGACTACTTCAGGTAGGGGACAAATGACCCTGTGCTTGGCTTAGTCATCTATAACTCCAGGCGGTAGTGCATTCCCTTTTCCCCAGTCGATTCGATCCTTGATCACTCTTCGCTCTTTGCAATCTCTTTTGATCCTCGATCACTCCTATCTCTTTCAATCTCTCCTTTTGATCAATCACCATCCTTCTTGGTTGAGATCATTATTCTTGCGCCAGCAATTTCCCTTTGTTTCGCTATTCCTTTCTTCTTGTAATCAATCCTTGCTTTTGATTCCCCTGAGGAGTTTCTATTCTCTTTCTTTGGTCTAACACAGTTTTCCTGTCATGACCATTCATCCCCAGGAGTTCGCAACCTTTCCTTTGGTTCCTCTCCCTTTGATTGGTTAATCACTGCCTGTTAGTTAAAACACCAATGTTTGCGATCTCTTCTTTCAGTTAATCACAGTCCGTCTGTTAAAATACTGAACCCTTTTCGAGTTAATCACCTTCTCTTGGTTAATCGCTCGCTTTTCTCTTCGGTTAATCACAGTCCGTCTATAAACACCGAATCCCCCGCAGTTGGCAACCTCCTCTTGGTTCGAATACTTGCACCCCTGAGTTAGCAACCTTTCTTTGGTTCAAATACCCTTTCTTCGGTTGAGTACTGTTTGTTCAGTCAGTTTACCGAAACCCTTTGGGTCACGACCTTTGCTCGGTCCTACACCCGTCCTTTGAGTCACGACCTTCGCTCGGTCCTACACCCGTTCTTTGGTTAATCATAGTTTTCTCTGTTAAAACCAATGCTTCTCTATTCCCCTCAGAGTCAAACACCTTCTCTTGGTTTGGCACTCTACCTCTTGGTTTATCATAGTCCATCTGTTGACACCAGCTTCTTTTCCCCGCCAGGGTCCTACTTTCCTTCTTCGGTTAACCACTGCTAGCCAGTTAATATACCGAGTCTCCTTTTTGTCTCGGTTATGACACCATTCCTTTATTTGGATCCCCAACGGAGTTCTTCCTATTCCCTTTGTTCTTACTTTCTTGGGCCATTCTTGTATCTTCGCAAGATGACCGCTTACACCAGAAATCAGAAGCTGCTTATCCACTATTTTCAGGATAGTTTGAGTGGAGCATCACTCAATTGGTATATAGGTTTCGAGCAAAACTCCATTCACTGCTTCCAAGATCTTGTAAATGCCTTCATGAAGCAGTATAAGTATAACCTTGACATGGCTCCTGATCGCCGCCAGCTGTAAAATATGACTCAACATGAGAAGGAATCTTTTAAGGAGTATGCTTAGCGCTGGAGAGAGTTGGCTTCCCAGGTTGAACCTCATTTGGCTGAGAAAGAGTTAACTGGAATGTTCATGGATACCCTGTCCCCGTTTTATTGGGAGAAGATGATTGGAAGTGTTTCCTCCAATTTCACTGATTTGGTTACTATTGGCCAGAGGCTCGAGGAAGGTCTTAAGAAGGGAAAAGTATCTAGGACTTCTGAATCTTCCAATGCTGTGAAGAAATCCTACGAAAACTTCTAGAAGAAGAAGGAAGATCAGACTAACGCTGTAATGGTTGAAGTGAAAAGGCCTCGTCCCCAACCTCAATATGCTATTCACCCTATTGTTGCTGCTGTTACTCCCGTGGTTACTGCTCCATGACCAACTCAACGTCCGACTGTAGGACAAAACCAGTACCGTAATAGGAATCAATTTGATCCTATTCCCATGACATACACCGAGCTTTATCCTGGTATGGTTCAACAAGGTTTGATTACCACAAGGCCTTTGCCTCCTCCTCCAAATCCTCTTACAGCCGGCTATAGAGCTGATCTTCATTGTGAATACCATCAAGGTGGTGCAGGTCATAACTTGGAAGGTTGCTTTGCATTGAAGGCTAAAGTACAAGAGCTGATGAGAAACAAAATCCTCTCCTTTAAAGACAATCCCAATGTCCAGAGTAACCCTCTGCCAGGGCACACCAAGTGAAGCTTCAGTCGACTTCAGCAGACTATCTTCCTCAGAGCCAGTGTTTTAGATAAGACAACTCATCTTTGTTTCTGATTAGTCACTAAACCATGTTTCTTGTTGTTTGCATTTTCCTTATTTTGTATTAGCTGTTTGCTTTTAAATGATGTTTGTACTTTCAAAATTAATGAAATGAGCATTGTAACTTTTGATTTAATTCATTTTGTCCACTATTTACATCTCTATGCTTTCTTTTGCATAATATTTTATCTCTTTTCCACTTTCTTTTTTAATTATGCAAAGATTGGAGGGAGGATGATGAAAACGTAAATAATCATAATTGTTGTTGGTATGCTTTCAAATAAAAACTTTGCTGACGATGTAAGGCATTGTTTCAATCCCTAAACACTGGAGAAATAAGGAAGTTAATCCCTCGTCAAACCCCTTCGAGCCTAGAAGTAGGAGTTTCTTTCTTTACAAACAAAAACCCCTTAAATCTCAACCTTGGGGCAGGGTAGTTCTCAGTTTAACTTGGTTATGCATTCTAACGCAAGCGCTTCATGCAAGACACCGGTCAGCTCTCTCAAATCAAATGACAATAAAAAAAGAGGTCTCGTAATCTCAACAAAGACAAAAAGAGGTATCATAACCTCAACAAAGACAACAAGAGGCCTCAAAGCCTCAGAGAACAAAGAAGAGGTCTCATAACCTCAACAAGGAAGAATAAGAGGGCTCAAAACCTCAGTAAAGACAAGAAGAGGTCTCAAAACCTTAGCAATAAAGGACAACCAAATGTTGTAAGGGAGTAATGACAACCTAAGGTGTCTTAATCATCGACAACTATCATCAGATCAATTCCTATCCTATGGGAATCTGAATGTATATCATGTTTTAACTGAGCATAGAACTGAAGTTCATCACGTAAATTGGGTGGGTCACAAATAAACTTTGAGCTTTTATCCTTTTTTTCATAAACCGTGATCCAGACCACGTTACAACCCTTAAAAGACCTAATTGAGGAAAGGTTGTTTTGAAAGCATGCTACAACAAGGTTGTGTAAACTGACTCCCAAAGATCTTTCCAGATCATCTGTTTTGGCATCATACCTTTCACTTTTAAATGTCTTGAACCACCGTGTTCAGACCAGTGACTCATTTTGTTTTGTATCTTTCAGAAAATTGATTTGATTTCAAAGGTTGCATGAGATTGCTCTAACATTACCATGTTTGTACAAATACTATTGTTTGTAAACTGGCTTTCCTCTCAAGGAATTTTCAAACAATTAAGAAGCTTGGTCGGTGATCCTATCAGGGGCAAGTCCTTCTCAAAATTTGTTTACCCAGAAAATTTTTCAAGACTCAGACTGGGGCAAGCTTTCCAAAGAGCACCGTGAAACAGTCATTTCAAAATCAGACAAATTGAAGCAATGATCAGTTCACCTACAACAAGACAGCTAATCTGGGGCAGTTTACTTGGATAATCCCCACACAACTTTCCATCCTTCTTACAAGGATCATCACTTGATACAATTTACCAATGTGGCAGAGATTGTGTTCATTAGCATCTCTGGTCCCCAAGCAGAATGACAGTGATCGCCGTGTTGAGGAATCAGTCTTCCAGTTTTGTTCTCTCACCAAAAGAGTCGAGTTGTGTCGTCAGCATCTGCATTTGCTGCATAATTCATATACATATGCATATCATGAGTGTTTCATCCTCATTTGCATTTCTCCCGAGGTTGTGTCGTTATCCACGTCTTACCTTGTGGTCAAAATCCAATTTACTTGGCGTCTACCAAAATGTTATCCGTCCTTTCATTCAGTGCCATTCCTGAATGTTGATGTTTCCTTGAGCATCTAGTCCTGTTCCTAGATGTCTGTCTCTTTCTCACTCCAGTGCCATTCCTGGATGTCTGTCTCTTTCTCACTCCAGTGCCATTCCTGGATGTCTGTCTCTTTCTCACTCCAGTGCCGTTCCTGGATGTCCGTCTCTTGTGATCTCCAGTGCCATTCTTGGATATCTTATTCCTCTTGTTTCTCCCAGTGCTATTCCTGGAAGTTTTGCCTATCTCCTGTAAACCTATCAAATTTTCTTGGATATCTTTCAGTGCCATTCCTGAAAGTCTTATCTATTCATTCAGTGCCATTCCTGGATGAGTTTTCTCCTTTGCATTCAAAGCCATTATTGGATGTCTTTCTCCCTATCATTCAGTGTCATTCCTGAATATAGTAATTTGCCTTTACTTTCAATACCATTCCTGAAATTTCACAGTCATTCAATGCTGTCTTCGATACGGTGATTGCTTTATCCAATGCGTTCTTGGATTTCACTTTTGTTCACATTCTTCCAATGCTTTCTTGGATATTGTGATGTTTTCTTGGGTATCTCCTTGTTTATTTTCGTTCAATGTTTTCTTGGACGTTGTGGTTTTTTTTATCCAATGCCTTCTTGGATTTCACCTTTTGTCTCATTTGCGTCTGATGCCTTCTCAGATAGTTTTACCTTTCATTCAAAGCCATTATTGGATGATTGTTTTCTTTGTATCCAATGCCTTCTTGGATCCCTGCTTTGTTCACTTTTATCTAAAGCCATTATTAGATATTGTGATTTGTACCTTTCATTCAAAGCCATTATTGAATGTCTGGTGTCCTCTTATCTAATGCTTTCTTGGATCTCTACCTTTCTCACTTTTATATGATGCTTTCTCAAATATTATGATTTGTACCTTTCATTCAAAGCCATTATTGGATGACTGGTTTCTTTGCATCCAATGTTGTCTTAAATCCCTACTTTGTTCACTTTTATCTGATGCCTTCTCAGATATTGTGACTTGTACCTTTCATTCAAAGCCATTATTGGATGTCTGGTTTCTTTTGCCATATGATGTTTTTCTGGATGTGTCTTTCTTTGTCTTTTTTGGATTTTCTTGAAGATCCGGTTTGAACTCTTCAGTATAAGAAAATCCCAGAAAATCTTTTGTTGATGTCTATCCTCTTATTTCAGGCTGATCCCCAGTGGAGATCATGTCTTCTTTCTGGTTTCATGCCCAGTAAGAGTGTCTTTTATTTCCCCAGTGTTGTCCTGTCACCTATAAACGTGTCGTCCATCTCCCTGAACATTTCCCTAGTGGAGAACACCTCTCTGGCTCTTATCTCTAGTGAGGATCTGTGAGGTTTCCCCTCAATTTTATTTATCTATCCCCAGTGCTTCCTTAGAGTCTCCCCAGTGAGTCTCTTTTGTTGGTCAGCATGTATCCCCAGTAAATCTTCCTTGTAGATTTTAGCCTTTATCCTTCCCCAGTAAGCTCATCTGTGGTGGTTTGCTCCTCATCTCTGGTGTCTTATTTGTCTGTATTTTTGCACTATCATGGCATCATATCATCATACTAGAAGTTCATGGCATGTCAACATCTGCATGTCTATTGCCCGTCCTTAGCATCTGCATCCCATCTAAGGGCAAAATTTTCGGTTTGCTATATTTAAATACCTTTCACCTTGATGTCTAGAGGACCTTCTTTCCCCGTGGCATCTGGTAAAGCTATTTAAATAGGGGCAACTGTTGTACCCCAAATTTTACCCCTTAGATGTCATAACATTTTGCACTTACATTCAGGGTTCATTCATCTGTACATTGTTAATTAAACCACGTTATCTTGCTAGTTTGTTTCTTGTGAAAGCCAGGGTTTGCACATGAAGGAGAAAAAAAAGTCTTAACTTGAAGATTCATTGAAAAAACCTCGTTGTGATCAGACAGTATCTTAAAGGATTCACCAGGATTCAAAACTAGGGTTTTATCAGCATCAGTCAACCACTGCCCTTGATTCTGATCAAGACATGTTTTCAGGCTTTGGGACATGATTCCACATGATACTGGACATCCTTAGAGGCCATCTTTGGACCTTGGAAGATCCTCAAAGATCATCCATTGGAATTCCTGAGGAAATTAGGATTTTGACCGAAGAAATCGAGCCTCCGATTCTGCTGTTATTGGACCAAAATGAAGTATCCGAGTCATGTCTCATTTTAATATGATCGACCATTGACTGAGGGCACGAGAAATCGTCAAGGCATTTGTGAATTTGAAAAGATAAAAAAGAAAGAAAGAAACAAAAAAAGGGAAAGAACAAGAAAAGAAAAAAAAAAGAAAAAAAAAAAGAAAAAAAAGAAAAACAATGTGGTGGCGCCCACCACACTTTAGCATCGCGCCCACCACCTTTCAAAGGGCATGACGCCCACCACCAAAGATCATGGCGCCTGCCACATTAATTTGTGGCACCTGCCATGAATTAATGTGGCGTTTGCCACCTTACAATCTGTACCATGTTTTAATTAAAATAGTACTTTTTTTACAAGATCAATGCAAGTGGGTTCATTTCATCATGAAAAAAGAAAAGCTTTTCAGTAAAGTATGGTTCACGTCTCTTCAGCACAATCTATTTTCTGGGCCTATTCTGATCAATGAAGA
This sequence comes from Lathyrus tuberosus, assembly GCA_022829125.1. Taxonomy (NCBI): domain Eukaryota; kingdom Viridiplantae; phylum Streptophyta; class Magnoliopsida; order Fabales; family Fabaceae; genus Lathyrus; species Lathyrus tuberosus. The sequence continues at coordinate 25,616 of JALAZF010000574.1, read as the reverse complement.
CTTTTAAAACCAAACACTTGTACTTGCACGAGGATTTGAAAAAAGGGTAAACTTGGTAAAGCTTCAAGTTCTCCATTTTCTCCTATAAATAGGATGTTCCTCTTCAGTATCAAACACACCAGATTCACCCAAAAAAATAGGTTGAATACTCTCATTATTTTTCTCCCCCCACTTATTATTAATATTGCTGCAAGAAGAATTTTTGGTTCGAGTTTTCATTTTCCACCTTCAGTAACTGGATTTGTGAGGAAGAAGAAGTTCGTTCGTTTTTCCCGAATACATACTTGTGAAGAGGCAGTGGACCGTCTCCACTAGGTAACATTCACATCTCCGTTTCATTTCCGTTTCATCTCATTTTCATAATATCATAATCATCTGCTTCATGTTAATATTATATTTTTGTTAATACTTGATTCTTGATTAAATGTCATGTTTGATCTTGTTGTGATTCCATTTTTATGAAGGTTGTTACTTAAAAGAAAAATAAAAAAAATAAAAAAAGGGGAGGGATTGTGGCGCCTGCCACAATTATATGTGGCACTAGCCACCAAGAGTGGCGTCTGCCACCATTCTCCAAGCCCACATAGCGCCTGCCATGCCTCTACAAGGGCATTAGCTTTGTTTTAGTGGCTCCTGCCACAAGTTCATGAAGGGTGGCGTTTGCCACAATGTTGTGGCACTTCCCATGCATTGTTGGCGCCTGTCATATGCTCTATGGCACATTTTAAGGGTGACTGCCATCTTAAAACTTAGTTTTTATTTTATTTCTTTCACTTCTCATATTTGTTTTCTTCCTAAAATTTCAAAACAAAGATTTGCATAATATCTTGTTTAACTCCTGAACCTTTTTTGGGAAAATTATCAATCACTTCATGAAAACTTTTAAGAACTCTTTTGAGTATTCTGTTTTTTGTTTGAAAATTATTCCTTGACCTTGGTTGATAAGTTTCATCATTCACCATGCCGCTGATTTTAAACTTGAAAAAGGTTATCCATGTTTTCCATGTACATCTTTGAAATTTCAGTTGGTTAATGTTTACTGTCTTTGAACCTTTAAAATCACATTGTTCACTCGACTTTTGTAAGTTGTTTCCCTTTTATTCCAAAGGAAAGTCTCTTTATTGACCGCAAGGTCATAGATAACTCATTACCCTTTTAACCTAGCCTTAGGTTTAGAGTCGCCGCACTCCACGTAGGCGTCTTGCTGTCAGACCCTACTTTCCCATGAACACTTCATTCCCTTTTAACCTAGCCTTCCTAAGAGATAGCCATTAATCTCTTATAACTCTTAAACCTTTGTTTAACCTTCACAAGAGATAGCCATTAATCTCTTCTCCTTCATGACGGTCTAACCCTTCACAATCCTTTCACAAGAGATAGCCATTAATCTCTTCTCCTAAACAATCAATCCTCACAAGCTTTGCTTTCAAGCTTTTCACCCTACTTTCCCTTGGAACCTTGACCACAGTCAAGAGTTCCTCACCTCGTCCAGGGGAACTACAGACGATCTGATTTCTCAAAGTACCCTTTGAGAATACGTAAGCATAGGATTGCGACGATCCTAGCGAGCCACCTTTTCTTTTTTCTACCTTTTTCTTTTTCTACCTTTTTTTCCACCTTTGTTTCCTTTACATCCAATGCCTTCTTGGATTTCACCTTTTTTTTCTCACCCTTTTACCCCGTATTGAGGGGAACTACGAATGCTCTGATTCCATTCCCGTCAGGATACGTAGGCACGAGATGCGATGTCTTGGCGAGCATACTTAGTGTACATACCCCTAGGTCTTTACCTTAGCACAACTCATTAACAAGCAAATAATAACTCAACACAAATACTAACAAGAGGTTCCTATAAAGTACTACAGATACTTAGGGTGCTAATACCTTCTCTTAGTATAACCAACCCCCAAACCTTAGATCTCTAGCTGTGTTCCTGCATAGCGCACTTAGGGTTTTTCGGTATTTACCCTTTCCTTTGGATAAATCAAAGCTCGGTGGTGAATTTCAAAGATTTGTGATTCAAGTTAATTAATAGCTTGATATCCGATTCTTACCACAACATTGAGGCCTAAGGCGAATTTCATAATGAGAATTTTTAAATTGCTTACATAATTTTTTTTTTTACAAAACTAATATTTTTATTTAAAAGTCAACATTTTACATTTTTTTAATTATAAAATTATTTATTAAATATAATAATCAATTTTGTTCAATATTTTATGTAAAATTTAAACTATTTTTATTTTAATTCTATAGTTTTTTATTTAAAATTTTAAGATGACATTATTTTAATTAAAATACTAAACATTTTACAATAAACACAAATATATAAAAAAATCACCAAAAGTAAAACAATTAAATAAATATAAAGATTTTATATTTAAATCTAAATAATAAAATGTAAAGATAAATTAAAATCTATTTGTATTTTTTCGCAATACTTTTTCTCTTTCTACTTTAAAAGAAAAGTGGAAGCACAATGATGGGTGTTTATATATTAAAATAAAAATATAATAATAATATAATAGTAAATAGATTTTCGTTGATAAACAACAATAGATAATTTTAGTTATTTATGCACATTCATCCAACTTTATACTACTAGTTAGGTAAATATGTGAATAAATTAGATCATAAACATAGTGCTAATAATAAAGGTAAATATGTGAATAAATTAGATCTGCTAATAATAAAGTGTAGTTATTCTCACTTTATTGAAAAGGAAAAATAGTAATAATAAAAATGAAAAATTAATAGTATTAATTAACTTTTTTTTAACAAGATATATAAATAAGTTGTAGCTAATAAGAAACTAAATTTTGAGGCCATAGGCAATTGTCTAGTTTGCATGCTTCTAAGACCGGCTATGGAAACCATTTTACCGGTTATCTGAATTTTTATTGAAATAGTTATTTGAAACTGAATCAAATTATAAATATGATTTGGTTCAATACAGTTCATGAATCATAAACACCCCTGTTTATAGGGAACAAGAGTAGAAAAATGTGTAACGTTAATGATTGGTTCGCTTCCTCTTGAATTGTTTGAATTCTAAGTAGTTGTTTGTCTTGGTTTTGTTCAGGGTTACAGTACTCTTTCTACTAAGTTTTTTGGTAATGAAATCTTATAAAAAAGTTAAGATCTCTTTAGGAAATCAAATACGCACTTGCATGAATCATAAACAATGTATGACTACTTTTGGAACCTATTACAAACCATAACCAGGATGCTAATTTAATGTTAAAATCGATATCCCCAGCATCACCTATATCTTCCTTAAACATTACATCCATGTAATGCATTCACAATATTTATCTACCTTTCCTACACTGTTGATTCATGTACTTTGTTCATTTCAAACAATTGTTTGATTTTTTTTATCTAATATCGATTTCCTAGGCCATAAACATGTTACTTCATCAGTTGATTCGTCCAACAAACTCCACTTGATCATGACATAACTTACAATGATATACTCGTATACATAAGATTGATTGGCAGATTGTTGTACCTCATGCTAGATATATTACATTTATCTCCTAACAACTGAGTCAAATCCTTTCCAACTACACGCCTTCTCATTAAAATACTGCATCCATAACACTCAAATATTTGAAATAATGCATTGCCTGTGAACTCTTGTTTCCTAGAGATTCAAACATTCAACTCTGGGGATTTTATAAGATGATGACTGGGTATGTTGTGTAGGATCAATGAGCTCTATTTGTGGTCAGTGATTCTTCCTTGTTAATTCTCTAATTTTATGGATAACTAAGAAGCAATTGGAAGTCTCGACTCAAGATCAACTTTTTAATGATTTCTCTACTTAATTAAAGATTTGCAGGTTGAATGCACAAAACTCTCGGTGTTGTATTGTGATAGCCTGAGTGCTATTCACATAGCAACTAACCTAGTGTTTTATGAGAGAACCAAACATCATGAAATCCATTGTCATCTTTAAAGGGAAATTCTCCAAGTAGGTATCTTCAAATTACTCTTAGTTTTTTCAAAAGATCAAGTAACTGATTTTTTTTACAAGTCATTCTTTTAACATGTTTGGATGCAGGAATTATTCATAGCTAAGAGATGGAATATGCAAATACATGAATGATGTATCATACCGCAAAGATTGGAAAATTGAAAGACTTGAAAGATTGGAACATGATGACATTCATGATGTTATATGTCCAATACTTCATATGTGAATCTAAAAAGTAATATTATTTGAATTGGAAAAGTTGTTAATTCATATGGATTAAACTGGGTTTTGGTAATTACTTGAGTAGTTTGTGTCTTAGTCAAGTATATTAATTTAAGTCGATGGCTAATGATGAAAAGATTTTTCAAATTTCAATATTTATATTGACTTGCTCTATAAAAAATGAAAAGTTGTTTTTAATTTTTACACAAAAAACATGTTATTATATAGACTAATATCTAAAAGTAGTATTATATTAATTGAAAAAATTAATATATTCAGACTTATGATTTTTGAATTTATTTATCTGATGGATAGATGTGAATGTATCTTCAAGATACTAGATGTAGACTGATAATTTTAATGTTCGTCTTTAACAATCTTTCTTTTATTCGGTTTTATATAACTGAATGTTAAAAAAAAGGTTATATGGTTTATTATAAATACAGATCAACGCTTAAAAATTAATGCTATTAATAAATATTTGAAACTATGTAAATATTTATGAAGTGCAAAATAAATTTCATAACTAACAAGTGAGAATACAAATGTAAATTCAGACGAGACTCGTACAATTATGTTGTTAATTAGTAGTTGTTTGTTAAAATTTTTGTTATGTATGGTCCTAAAAATTTTCATTAATTATTTGACTCTATCGGATAACAATGAATTGTATTTTTAATATTTCACTCGCCATTATCATAGTATGAATTTCACATTAAAGTATATGTCAAATCTAAGTTGGAATCTAGATACGGTGGTGAGAGATATATATTCCTATAAACAAATATACTCCAAATTACATGTGATTTTGGTGCGTGGAATTAGAAAAGATATAGCAGCAGCAAGCAGTCACTGAAACCAGACAAGAAAATATTATTTATTAAGGAAAAAATAGGTCAAGGCAACATAGAACACTAATTAAGGTCGTCTTTGAGGGTGTAAAGCGGACTATCGCTAAGAGTCTTAAATTTGTTATAATTAACCTGTAGCTAAATTGGATCTCGTAAAATATTTGTACTGATTAAAAAATTGTCAAATAAGGTCTCTATTTATTTTTCAATCATTAAATTACAACTAATCTACACCGAGCTTCGAAAAAATTGAGACGATTCTTCACTTATCCGTATTAGAAGAAAAAATTCAATACAACTAAACACTTCACTAATGAAATAATACTTTTCCTAATTAATCATCAATTGAAATCTTTCAGTCTCTTTTGAGCATATCGATTGATTTCTTTTTAGCACTTTGCTTTATATTCTTATAATCAAGTGCATAGTAATTTTTCTCTCTTATGACAGAATTCTACTTGACAAAAGATTGATTAATTGACTTGCTTCTCTCAAATGAAAGATAGATTCAGTTAATAATATCTACATCTTCTTGTTCAAGAAATTGTTGGAGACTTTTTCTCTCCTGTTTAATTTTCCTTTGCTTCAATCTCTTCCCTAGCAGCTGAATGAGCAGCTTTAGCTTATTTTCTAGCTTCTATTTCAGAAGCTGCCCGAGCTACTCTAGCTTCTTCTTCAGCAACTGTAAATTTATCAGCGTTCATCAATGCCTCTTCTTTTACCAAATGACATGCGACCAATTTTATATCAAAACTCTTCTTCGTTTCACCAGCATAAGCAGGAAAATTTTGTTAGTTATAATTTAATTCCAGCTCCAGTTGTTTTTAAATTTGATTTGCATTTAGCTTGGTCTTGTGTATATAAGCTAAAAACTTAGTCTGTTTGAATAGAATTTATTGTAACTGTTTTTTTCAATCAAAAGTAAAGTTAGTTGCAACATTTTCTCTCTCTTCTTCTTTTTCATATTTAACCTTGTGCTCCAACAATTGGTATTAGAGCTTGATTCTCATTCAGGAACGGGAAACACGAGTTTACGTGAGGCGTGTGTGATTGATTTTGTTCATTCAATTAACAGTGAATTGAAGATGTAAATCGAAACAGAATCACATTTATTGATTCTGAGGGATTTGAAAACACGAGTGTTTGTGAGATCTAAGTGAATTTGCACAAGAACGAAGATGAACGGTGGAAACGGTAACTTGAACACAAAGTTTCCAATCTTTGATGGAAAGAATTGGAATCGGTGATGCATGTGTTGTTTGGTACTCAAAATGTTTTTGATCTCGTCAATGACGGTTACATGGCGGTTGCAGTAGATGCAACGAAAGCGCAGAGAAATGCGCAAAGAGAAACAAGGAAGAAAGATTAGAAAGCGTTGTTTTATATCCATCAGCGTGTGGATACGAATGTGTTTGATAAGATCGTTGATTCAACGACGACGAAGGTTGCATAGGACACACTGGTACAGTGCTACAACGGTGATGCATCAGTGAAGAAGGTGAAACTTCAGTCTCTACGTAAGCAATATGAGAATCTCACCATGAAGAACAATGAGAAGGTAACTAATTACATCTCCAGAGTGATTTTGATCACAAATGAGATGAAATATTGTGGAGAAACTCTCTTTGAACAAGTAATCATTGAAAATGTATTGAGATCACTTACTCCTCAGTTTGATACATTATTATAGCAATTGAATACGCTAAGTGTAACGCCCGAATTTAATTAATTACTTAATTAAATTATTAAAGGATTTAATTGTTGGAAATAGTCGAAGTTAAGAATTATCGGTATTATTCTAAGAAGTAATTGAATTAATATGTCGCTTGGACGGTTAAGTTGATAGTCAGATTATTTAGTCGGTTAGTCGGAGAATTAATTTTAGATATAATATTAGATTATTGGATTATTGATTTAATTAAGTTAGTTTAAATTGTTGAGTGAGAATTAGCAATTTTGGAGGTGTTGGCTAATAGGCCCATTAAGAGTATTATTTTTGTGTGGTTGGAGTTAAAAAGAAATAATACTATTATTATTAGTATTTTTATGAATTAGTGGAATACGGAGGTATCAGTGAGAGAAAAGGAGGTTAAGAGGAATAAAGGTTGTACGTGGTAGAAGAGAAAAAAAAAAAAAAAAAAGGAAGTTACGGAAGTAGCAAAGCGAGGGTTTTGGAAGCACCGGCGGTTGGAGAGGAGAGAACACGAGAAATTGCCGGAAAAAGTTCTAGCTTTCGACCGGAGATTCGAGCGGCCATCAATTAAGGTAAGGGTGGGTTCGACTATTATAAACGGGATTATGATAATTTTTATGTGGGATTTAGGTTACATGAATTTGCTATAAATCCTGTGTTTGTGATGAATTTGTGATTCTGCAAATATCTTGGGTGTATCGCGAAACTAGGTTGTTCTGTGCATTAATGTTGCTCGCAGTGTGCGACTGTGAGGATTTACATTTAATTTCCATGTAATATATTTGATGTAATATATTTGGTGAATTGAAGTTGTTTTATTAGAAAGGAAAAGAATAGGAATTGGAGGCGGGGGCCTCAAAGTAATGGAGGTGAGCACCCCCATTTAATTAAAGGATGGAGGCGAGGGCCTCCAAGTATTGAGGTGGGCGCCTCCAATGACATTTTGGGATTCTTTGGATTTTTGCTGGCATGTATACACATATATTGAACCATTTTACAATATATATATATATATATATAATATTAATTATGATAGTAATAATGGTTAATGGATAATTTAGTAACAGAGTTGTTGGTATTTGTATCTAACAGACTAATTAGTAGCAGCATACGATTACTAGAGATAAAACAGTTAATTAATTTCAGTATGAGTTTATAGCAGTAGCAGAATCAATTAGCAGTATGTGTGGTTATGTCGTAGTAGCAAATAGCAGGTTCGATGATTAAGTTGCAGAGGTCTGGTATACAATTGATATACTTATATGAGTAGCAGAATTAATATTTGAAGCAGGTTTGGTTAAATGGCAGAAGAAACTCAAATAGCAGCACATTGAAGTTAGCAGTATAGTAAATAACAGAGTGTTGTAAATAAATAGCAGGAACACAACGTAGTATTAGCAGCAGATTTTAAGGGAGTAGCAGACCTTGGTATTATAAAGCAGTGTTGAAATGTTGTTGACAGCAAAGGTTAAGTAGCAGAAAAATAAACTGGCCGCAGAATTGGGACAGAAGACAGTGCCGAGAGCAAAATTAAGCGGTATATTTAGTTGCCCGGAATCGAATTAAAATATATGGGAAGGTTTGTAATAATTAGTAGGTAGTGTGGTGATTTATTTTGTTGAAAAGATGCTGGGAGTTGAAAACAGTAGGAATTTTAGTCGCCCGGTAGAATTAAGTGGAAAAATTAGTTGTCCGAAATTTAACGAAAATTGTCGAGGTAGTTCGTAATAATTAGTAGGTGATTTTAGTCGGTTTGTTTTGTTGAATTAAGTTGAACGCGTGGAATTGCAGGTATAGTTGGATAAGTTGTATTGTCCCGATTTACGGGTGAAGTATTTAAGTTGCAGGTCTTATGACCAATGTTGTTTGAGTTGTGTTGTTGTTGATTAAGTTGTAGGTCGAATGACCAATGTTGTTTGAGTTGTGTTGTTGTTGATTAAGTTGTAGGTCGAATGACCAATGTTGGATTAAGTTGATGCTATTGATGCATGTTTGAGTTGTTGTTTTCGTTGTTGTTGTTCTGGTTGCTCTTGTTGATGATGTAGTTGATTGTATGCATTTGATAATTGTCGCATACATTGTATTCATGAGTCGGGGCTGTATGCTCACACCACGTTGGCTTTGATGGCATTGATTAAGTTGGCCTTGATGACATTGATTAAGTTGGCCTTGATGGCACCACGTTGAAGGCTTATGCCTTGTTGAAATGCCTCGATAACCTGGCATATGTTTAAGTTGGGAGTTTTACTCCGATGGTACCACATGCATGTGCATAGTTGTGTCACATTTTGAGTCGTTGTGAAGTTGCTGTTGTTCTTGGTTCGTTGTTGTTGTGAAGTTGCTGTTGTTGTGAAGTTGCCGTTGTTGTGAAGTTGTTGATTGTTATAAGTTGTTATTGCTATGTCTTGTTGCTTGATATAAATTACTAATGTCGTGAGCTGTTGTTATATATGTTGTTCTTACTATAATTTGCATCTTTTATATAAGTCGTTGGTATATGTTGTTATTTGCTGTCAATACCAGTTGGGGTTGTTATTAAGTTGTTTATTTCTAGTTGTTGCATGACTGTTGTATGAAGCGGTGAAATTCGTATGATCCTAATCTAGCATATTAATTATCATATTTTGTTTATAATATTCGATATCTCACCCCTTCTGTAATGATGTTACCTATTATGGGTAACTGAGCAGGTACTCAAGAGTAGCTGCAGAAGTTGAGGTATAATGTGAAGTCTTAGATGCTGTTAGCTCGAGTTGGTCTTGCTCTGATACGTAGCACTCGGGGGGATGAACGATTGTTGTTTATTTGTTGTTATTGTCTTAGTAGTTGAATCTTAAATTGTTGTTATTAAAGAATTGTTGTTTCAAAGTTGTTTTGAGTTGGACATGAGGTTATGTCATTATAAGTTGAATTATGTGAAGCCGCTTATTAATAAAAGTTGTTTTGTTTTCAAAAGGATAATTCAGGTTGTTATTAGTTCATCCGAATCAGTGTTATGTATCTGAATTATTTGTGATTAATATGAAGCTGTTTTCTGTTGAAAATGTGACATCTTGGTTATGTTGAAGAATTTTTAAAATGAAAACTCTGATTTTATTACTTATCCGCCAGGTAGAAATGGGGTGTTACATTAGTGGTATCAGAGCAGGTCGGTCTGTCCGGCCAATGTTGTCTAATGCTGCTTGTCCCTTAGTACTCGACATGTGTGTGAAACACTGTCGGTACTTGTTTGTTAGTTTCTAGTTGTTGTCTGCAGGTGTTGGTTTGAAACAAGTGGGGGGAGAGGCTTGTCTCCCGGACGTGTCGTTGGTATGTAGAAGTTGGTTCAAGGTGATGTTGATAGCGAGGGTGCAAATGTTGTTGGAGCGATGTTATTGCGGACCGGCGAGAGTTTGAACTCGCGAATCCGTATCGGTCAAGTTGGAGATGTGCGTAGAGTCTGGACGGTGAATCAAAGATGATTGAAATTAAGGAATTATTCCGAATGGAATGATAAGTTGGTGGATTAATTCGGTAAGTTGTATATCTTGAGTATAGTTGGATTAAAGTTGAGTGATTTTCGTAGTTGGATGAAAGGAAAGGGTTGCTGGTAGATTTTGGAGCAAGTGGGAGAGAAATGGAACTTATGTTCATCGACCTCAAATTCTGGTTTTTGCGATTTTGGAGCAGCTGTCAGTAAACGAGGTATAACTTTTGACTCGTGATTCGGATGGAAGCGGTTCTGGACATTTTGGAAAGCTTACGAAATTCCCTACAGTTTTCATATAAGATTTGTCTTCAGGAAGTTTGTGGAGAGGGAGAAAAGTGTGTTTTAATATTTGGGTCTGGTGCTGATTTTTGGAAAATTCTGCATACGGAAATTCTGGACCAGTCCCGTTGTGTGGTTGATAACACTTTACTCCTAAATTGGATTTAAGCGATTCTTGAAGTTCTGGAATCTACACAAAATTATCTTCATTTTGGAATATGATTTTGTGATTGAGGGATCTGTATTGAAGGAGATATATATGGTTGAAGTTGAGCGACATTTGCTGAAAAAATTTGGAAGGATGAAAACAAGTGTGGAATATTATTAAGAATAAAATGTTGGTATTTGTAAGATGTGACTGTGCCGGAGAATGCTTGGAGATGCAATTTATGTTGAATGAGGATGATTAAGATGATGATGCTAAGTAAAGGTAATGTTGAGAGAAATGTGAATGTTGATTTGTGTTGCTAAGAATTTTCACCTTGGTTGAAAGTTGTGATTGGAGCGAGCCGAGTTGGATAGTACTTGAAGTATTAGCGATTCCGGTGTTGGGAATATATTTAATAATTGTGTTGTGCTACGAGCATGTATAAGAGATTACGTAATGGATTTTGAACGTTTTTGTATCGTTGACGAAGTTGAAACTAAAGAAACTAAGAGTGGCATTGGTAAGCCTTAGAAAGTTGGCGGAGCATTATGCTTACGGACTTTGGGCACAAGTTGAAGTACGCTATTGGGTTGGGTACTGATGATTTATTTCACCGTTATGGTTGTCGGCTGTCTATTGACAAATTGAGGAACTGATCACCCTTAATCCATTGTTGATAGTAGACGGAGTCATAATTGATGGATAGATGTGTCGTGCCAAACTAGTATAGTATGTACGTTGAATTGGTCGAGGTCAAGCCAAGTGCTTGAAGGTTGTTTGTTTTACTGATACAAGTTCATATGTTAGAATATTAGTTGAATTTAAGGAGGACAGCACGAAGCTGTGTTTGATTGATGAGTAGTATGGAAAATTTCAGTTGAGACTGGAGAATGTGAGGGTTGAGTTACAGGTAGAACAAGAAGTTAAATTATAAGTTGATTTGTAAAAGTGGAGTTTTGGTTGGTAAAGATGATTGATCTTGTTGAATTTAAGTGGACTCAGGTGTCAAATGTTGTTGTAATGTTGTTATGCGCCTAAGGTAATTTTGGGAACTATGTTGATAAAAGATAGTAAAGTTGTAATTTATGTGTGGTGTTAACGGGGAGATCCCGAAGAGTTAAGTCGAAAGCCTTGGTATTATGTCGATTTTGATGATTGGAAGTTGGAGCTCAACTGAGTAGAGTTAGTACCTTGAAAGTAATCAGAGTGCGCAGCGAACGCGTAGTGTATTGCGGTTGTTCAGACGTGAATTGTACCGATGTTGATATTTGGTTACGTTGATGTTGTGTTTAAGTTGGTATTCTTAAGTTGTTGTGTTCTGGTTCTTAAACCGGTAAATTCTTAAGTTGGTTACTTCTTGTGTTGCGATGTTAGTTGTCAGTTGCATCACTTGGGTAGTATTCGCGTTGTTGTCGCCGTTGAGGTTAAGAACCGTTGTTTGTGTTATACGTGGGTTTCCTTCAGAGTATGGACATAAGGATCGTATATGTGTTTTGGTGTTGTTTACGTTGCTGCGGTAATGATGCGATGTTGTATAGTCGAGTATAGGCAAGTGAAGGTTGTTACTATGTTGTAAGGTGATTGTTTCAAGGTATTATTAAAATGGTTGGCGAATAGTAACGATCATGATGTAAGAGTAATTGAAGTATCAGAGTATACATATTGGGTTTAAAACTGTGATTGAGTTGTTGTTGGACTGGAAGATTAAATACAAGAGTTGGGATAAGGATGGTGGTGTCGGATAGATTTTCGAGGACGAAAATATTCTAAGTGGGGGAGAGTTGTAACGCCCGAATTTAATTAATTATTTAATTAAATTATTAAAGGATTTAATTGTTGGAAATAGTCGAAGTTAAGAATTATCGGTATTATTCTAAGAAGTAATTGAATTAATATGTCGCTTGGACGGTTAAGTTGATAGTCAGATTATTTAGTCGGTTAGTCGGAGAATTAATTTTAGATATAATATTAGATTATTGGATTATTGATTTAATTAAGTTAGTTTAAATTGTTGAGTGAGAATTAGCAATTTTGGAGGTGTTGGCTAATAGGCCCATTAAGAGTATTATTTTTGTGTGGTTGGAGTTAAAAAGAAATAATACTATTATTATTAGTATTTTTATGAATTAGTGGAATACGGAGGTATCAGTGAGAGAAAAGGAGGTTAAGAGGAATAAAGGTTGTACGTGGTAGAAGAGAAAAAAAAAAGGAAAAGAAAAAAAGGAAGATACGGAAGTAGCAAAGCGAGGGTTTTGGAAGCACCGGCGGTTGGAGAGGAGAGAACACGAGAAATTGCCGGAAAAAGTTCTAGTTTTCGACCGGTGATTCGAGCGGTCATCAATTAAGGTAAGGGTGGGTTCGACTATTATAAACGGGATTATGATAATTTTTATGTGGGATTTAGGTTACATGAATTTGCTATAAATCCTGTGTTTGTGATGAATTTGTGATTCTGCAAATATCTTGGGTGTATCGCGAAACTAGGTTGTTCTGTGCATTAATGTTGCTCGCAGTGTGCGACTGTGAGGATTTACATTTAATTTCCATGTAATATATTTGATGTAATATATTTGGTGAATTGAAGTTGTTTTATTAGAAAGGAAAAGAATAGGAATTGGAGGCGGGGGCCTCAAAGTAATGGAGGTGAGCACCCCCATTTAATTAAAGGATGGAGGCGAGGGCCTCCAAGTATTGAGGTGGGCGCCTCCAATGGCTTTTTGGGATTCTTTGGATTTTTGCTGACACGTATACACATATATTGAACCATTTTACAATATATATATATATATATATATATATATATATATATATATATATATATATATATATATATATATATATATATATATATATATATATATATATATAATATTAATTATGATAGTAATAATGGTTAATGGATAATTTAGTAACAGAGTTGTTGGTATTTGTATCTAACAGACTAATTAGTAGCAGCATACGATTACTAGAGATAAAACAGTTAATTAATTTCAGTATGGGTTTATAGCAGTAGCAGAATCAATTAGCAGTATGTGTGGTTATGTTTTAGTAGCAAATAACAGGTTCGATGATTAAGTTGCAGAGGTCTGGTATATAATTGATATACTTATATGAGTAGCAGAATTAATATTTGTAGCAGGTTTGGTTAAATGGCAGAAGAAACTCAAATAGCAGCACATTGAAGTTAGCAGTATAGTAAATAACAGAGTGTTGTAAATAAATAGCAGGAACACAACGTAGTATTAGCAGCAGATTTTAAGGGAGTAGCAGACCTTGGTATTATAAAGCAGTGTTGAAATGTTGTTGACAGCAAAGGTTAAGTAGCAGAAAAATAAACTGGCCGCAGAATTGGGACAGAAGACAATGCCGAGAGCAAAGTTAAGCGGTATATTTAGTTGCCCGGAATCGAATGAAAATTTATGGGAAGATTTGTAATAATTAGTAGGTAGTGTGGTTGATTTATTTTGTTGAAAAGATGCTGGGAGTTGAAAACAGTAGGAATTTTAGTCGCCCGGTAGAATTAAGCGGAAAAATTAGTTGTCCGGAATTTAACGAAAATTGTCGAGGTAGTTCGTAATAATTAGTAGATGATTTTAGTCGGTTTGTTTTGTTGAATTAAGTTGAACGCGTGGAATTGCAGGTACAGTTGGATAAGTTGTATTGTCCCGATTTATGGGCGAAGTATTTAAGTTGCAGGTCTTATGACCAATGTTGTTTGAGTTGTGTTGTTGTTGATTAAGTTGTAGGTCGAATGACCAATGTTGTTTGAGTTGTGTTGTTGTTGATTAAGTTGTAGGTCGAATGACCAATGTTGGATTAAGTTGATGCTATTGATGCATGTTTTCGTTGTTGTTTTCGTTGTTGTTGTTCTGGTTGTTCTTGTTGATGATGTAGTTGATTGTATGCCTTTGATAATTGTCGCATACATTGCATTCATGAGTCGGGGCTGTATGCTCACACCACGTTGGCCTTGATGGCATTGATTAAGTTGGCCTTGATGGCATTGATTAAGTTGGCCTTGATGGCACCACGTTGAAGGCTTATGCCTTGTTGAAATGCCTCGATAACCTGGCATATGTTTAAGTTGGGAGTTTTACTCCGATGGTACCACATGCATGTGCATAGTTGTGTCACATTTTGAGTCGTTGTGAAGTTACTGTTGTTCTTGGTTCGTTGTTGTTGTGAAGTTGCTGTTGTTGTGAAGTTGCCGTTGTTGTGAAGTTGTTGATTGTTATAAGTTGTTATTGCTATGTCTTGTTGCTTGATATAAATTACTAATGTCGTGAGTTGTTGTTATATATGTTGTTCTTACTATAATTTGCATCTTTTATATAAGTCGTTGGTATATGTTGTTATTTGCTGTCAATACCAGTTGGGGTTGCTATTAAGTTGTTTATTTCTAGTTGTTGCATGACTGTTGTATGAAGCGGTGAAATTCGTATGATCCTAATCTAGCATATTAATTATCATATTTTGTTTATAATATTCGATATCTCACCCCTTCTGTAATGATGTTAACTATTATGGGTAACTGAGCAGGTACTCAAGAGTAGCTGCAGAAGTTGAGGTATAATGTGAAGTCTTAGATGCTGTTAGCTCGAGTTGGTCTTGCTCTGATACGTAGCACTCGGGGGGATGAACGATTGTTGTTTATTTGTTGTTATTGTCTTAGTAGTTGAATCTTAAATTGTTGTTATTAAAGAATTGTTGTTTCAAAGTTGTTTTGAGTTGGACATGAGGTTATGTCATTATAAGTTGAATTATGTGAAGCCGCTTATTAATAAAAGTTGTTTTGTTTTCAAAAGGATAATTCAGGTTGTTATCAGTTCATCCGAATCAGTGTTATGTATCTGAATTATTTGTGATTAATATGAAGTTGTTTTCTGTTGAAAATGTGACATCCTGGTTATGTTGAAGAATTTTTAAAATGAAAACTCTGATTTTATTACTTATCCGCCGGGTAGAAATGGGGGGTTACACTAAGGACCTCAGAACCATGAGAATTGAAGAGTTCTAGAGTAGTCTTGAGGAACAAGAGTTACATCTGACTGAGAAAAGCTCTAAAAGAGAAGTATATCAGGCTCTAAAAGCGTCTTCTGGTAAGAAGAATCAGAATAATTCTTGGTCAGAGGCTAAGAAGAGACATGGTGGTAGTTATCAGAAGTCAGAAGCCTCCAACTCTGATGATAAGAAACATTAGAAGGGAAATGAAAAGTTTGACAAGAAGAAGGTTCAATGCTACTATTGTAATAAGTTTGGCCACTCTGTTGCGGACTGTTGGTCAAACAAGGAAAGGAAATCAAAAGAAGCAAACATAGCCTGAGGAGGGTCTGATGATGAACCTATGCTATTGATGGCTTCTGAATCTGATGGTGGATATTTTGTAGACTGGTGGTATAGGGACACTTGATGCTCAGATCACCTAACTGGAAACAAACAATGCCTGATTTGTTTTGACTCTAGAAAGAGGGCAAAGATCACATGCGCTGATGATAAGTACCTAAATGCTGAAGGAATGAGAAATGTCAAAGTAAGAGTGAAGAATGGAAAAACTGTTATGATCAAGGATATTTGGTATTTTCTTGGCATGAAGAGCAATCTGATGAGTGTAAGTCATCTAATTTAAAAAGGTTTCTCAGTTACTATGAAGAACAATCTCTTGAAGTTGTATGATTCTGATCAGAAGCTGATTATCCAATCTAAACATGGAAGTGATAGAACATTCAAAGTTAATTAAATGCCTTATTGTAGAAGGTGATGAAGGTGACAGTGAGTTGTGGCACAAGAGATTGGGGCATTTGAACTTTAGAAGCTTAGGACATCTGAGTTCTAAGAAGCTGGTACATGGTATTCCTAAGATTGTGAAGCTTGGCAAGTCATGTGAGATATGCATGAAAGACAAGCAACTTAGATTGTCATTTGCATCAGAAGTGGCTCAAAGAGCAAAACATGCTTTGGGAGTAGTGCATTCTGATGTATGTGGATCATTTGAAGTACCTTCACTTGGATGGAACAAGACATTTGTGGAGGTGTTGATTGGAGTGAGATTTTTCACCTTTATTGTTTATCGGTGAGATTGTTATTCCCTAGTGTTACTAGGAAGACTTTGTATTCCCATGGTTTATCGGTGAGATTGCTATTCCCTAGTGTTATTAGGAAGACTTTTGAGTGAGACTTTGTATTGATATAATTAAAGATTTTACAGGACTAGGTCTCGTGATTTTTATTCTCTCACTTTGAGTGAAGTTTTCCACGTTAAAAAGTTGGCGTTCTTGTAATTTTAATTTTATGTTATTATTATTGTGCTATGAAATTGGTTCTGTTGATTGTCTGTTTAAATTGCACAGGTTTGGAAAAGTATTCCGCTTGAAAAATATTCCAACTATTTTATTATTTCCCAAAAAATAATATCAGAGCCTAGTTCGACTATGGCTCCTTGTATCGAAAGTCTTTCTAACACGAGTGTTCAGACGACGTGTTCCATTGAGGTCGTCCAACAATGATGAAAGTAGATATGAATATAAAAAAACTCTCATAGAATGAATGGAGTCACACTTGAGAAAACCCATAGACCCATGTCTTAAGGTGTTTGGTTAATATGTGGTGTTTCTTTCATTTATGTGGTTGTTCCTAAAACCCAATGTGATATTCCCCTCATCACCCAACATGATGTAATTAGTAATTGCTTGTTAAAATTTTTATTATGTATGGTCCTAAAAATTTGTATTATCATTTTATTTTGATAAATGTTTCATTAAATATTTGAATTGTATTTTTAATATTTCATTTGCCATTATCATAGTATGAATTTCTCATTAAAATATATGTCAAATCTAAGTTGGAATCTAGATATGGTGGTGAGATATCTATATTCCTATAACCAAATATACTGCAAATTACATGTGATTTTGGTGAGTAGGATTAGAAAAGATATAGCAGCAGCAAGCAATCATTGAAACCAGACAAGAAAAGATTCTTTATTTAAGGAAAAATAAGTCAAGGCAACATAGAAACACTAATCCGTATTAGAAGAAAAAAATCAATACAACTAAACACTTCAATAAATGAAATAATACTTTTCCTAATTAATCAAAAATTGAAATCTTTCAGTCTCTTTTGAGCATATCCATTGATTTCTTTTTAGCACTTTGATTTGAAATCAACAATTGAAATCAAGTGCATAGTAATTTTCTCCCTTATGACAGAATTCATGAAATTCTCAGGTTGACTACTTGACAAAGATTGATTAATTGACTTGCTTCTCTCAAACAGCTCGTAACTATATTCCTTGTAGATTTCACCCAATCCAGATGAATAAAAATTCTCGTCCGCGAAACCCTCACATGTCATAAGATCATTGTTAATATTCAAAATTGCATTCGCATTAAACCTTTTAACACTATCACTAAGAAAAGCAGCCACAATTATATTGGAAATTAACTTGCTCAACTGCACCAATTCCAACTTTGTACATATCATCCAAGGGTAAAAAAATTTTGTAGCTTCTATTTTAGAAGCTGCCCGAGCTACTCTTGCTTCTTCTTCAGCAACTGCTAATTTATCAGCGTTCATCAATACCTCTTCTTTTGCCAAATGACATGCGACCAATGTTATATCAAAACTCTTTGTCTCACCAGCATAAGCAGGCCAATTTAAGTCCTCATTCGGTTTTTGTCTCATTAACAGGCGACTCTGGTGCCTGATCAGGTGACTTTGTCTCATCAGCAGGTCACTATGAGTCTCATCATGTGATTTTGGCTCGGCAAAAGGTGATTTTGGATCCTCCTCCTCCGATGATTTTTTATTAACAGGAGGTGATTTCGGATCATCATCAACAGAGTAACATAAAGTGACTTTGAATCTTCCTCGGGTGATTTCGGCTTAACAAGAAAAATGATGCTTCTATTGAGAACTTTATCGTCAAGACAAAAAAAGAAGGAGAAATAGTAAAATGATATTCTCAGAAGTTATACAAATACATTATTCACCAATTTTGCTTCCCTTGATAAAGTCACTTTGGTGAAGAAAGATGATACTGTTGGGTTTGGACTCCCTTTCTATTTGGAGAAAAACCCAAATATGATGAGTTTATTTGTCTCACTTGTTTAAGTGGAGATGATCAATTTAGGGTTGAGAGAGATATAGAAAAAATAAGAATTCAAATGAGAGAAACGAGGAGAGAAACTCATTCCTATTTTTTTGCAGCCAGTCTCACTAAATCGACGATCTCCGATTCATTAACCTTTGGATCGAGCTCAAATTAAGTGGACAGGTTCGTAACACATATATCTAACTTGCCGTTCAGATTTTCAAAACAACGTCTGAGATGAAAGTTATTTGCTTCACACTGAAGCTGCAAACTTGGGAAAATTTTTCAGCTTTTTTATTCTTATTCGTAAGCTAGTTTGCTTTGTGATTTGCGGTTGTTAGTGTAACGCCCCAGTTTTTGTCAGTTTTATTTAATCGAGTCTATTTGATTATTTTATTATTATATTATTTTATTATTGACTTTTATTTGGCAATATATTATTTTTCACCGTTGTTTAGGTTTTATCGCATTTTGAGAGCGTTTAGGAGATATTTGAGTTGAGGGGTAAAATGGTCTTTTTAGGGGATTAGATATTTTGAATAAATAGAAAGTGGAAAGAAAAAGAGAGAAAAGAAAAGGAAAAGAGAAAGAGAAGAGAAGAGAAAGGAGAAGAAAGAAAAGAGAGAAGAGGAAAAAGAGGAGAAAGAGGAAAACTCGGGAATTCATCCGTTTCAAGCGGGAATAATCGGGTAAGGGTGAGAAGTTTCGATTATATCATGCTTGTATATGTATATGTATGTTTTGTGTGAATGTTTGGGTGAAAAATATATGTTTTCTATTTGGTTGAATTTGTGAGCAATTGATAGAAATCGATGTTTTAACAGTTAGAATGCGGAATAGTTCGCGTAGAATAGTCGGGAAATGATAGGATTTATTCGGGAATACTTGTTGGTATGATCGGGGGGTTTAAGGATGAGTTTGGAGGGATTTTAGGTCATAAAATTATGGGTTTTCTGATATTTCGCGACGGTTAATCGATTAACCAAATGCGTTAATCGATTAACAGTGTAAGTTTTCAGAAAAATATTATTTTCAAAAACCCATAACTTTTGATCCGTAAGTCGGTTTTGGTCCCCGTTTGAAGCGTTGGAAAGCTAACGAAAAGTTCTTTCTATTAAAAATGGTTTAGATGGTAAAATATGATTTAATTAATTCGTGTTTTTGAAAAATAGTCGGGTTGTCGGGTTTTTATCGCGTTAAATGCGTGCGGTTGGTGTTTTACTATGTGTTGTGCTATTGTTATGTAACGTGTAGCTTGTGTGCCGCTATATGATGTGAATATATGTGATGAAATGTTGTGCATGATTGATACGCATTGGTGATGGATGTATGATATTTGAATGGTGTTGTTTTGTCGACTTTTGTCGTTGTAATTATGTGTAATTGATGTGTATCATGCAAGGTGCTTTTGATATGGATATTGTATGACTTGTGTGATGTATATGATGTGAATGCACGTGATGACATGTGATGATGATGATTTGTGGCCTTACGGCAAGAAATTGCAATGTGTTGTAATGGTTGAGTTATGCATGATTATGGATAAGTAAATGTGTGCATATGAATGTCATGAGTCATTGTATGCCAAACATCATAATATGCATATTGTGAAGTCGGGTACCATGAGGGTACGAGCGACGGTTTGATTCCAGAGGGAATCTGCTATAACATCGTGAGCCTAAAAAATATGAGGTATGAATCGCCTGAGGACCTAAAGCGATGGTTATAGACGATCGTGTGCCCATGTGGGGATCTGTGGCGATCGGGTTGTGTGCCCATACGGGGACCTAAAGCAATCCATAAACGTCGTGTGCCCATGCGGGGACCTAAAGCGACGGGGAACATCGTATGCCCGACGGGGAGTTACACTAAGTAACGAGCGATGGTTCCAATAGTTCCTGAGTGAACTGATGATGAGACATGAGAAACATTGGAAGTCGGTACCGCATGGCATTTGCATAGAGTCGTTGTGTCGGTCTCTGTGCATTTGCATAAATCATAAAGCATGGATTCATTATGTGTGAGAATTATGAATGGATTGATTATGTGATTATGTGTGGGAAATTGTGAATTGATTGAATATGTGTTGAGATTTATGATTGGATTGGTGAATTGGTGTGCATATGTGGATAATATGTTTTATGTATAGACATATGTTTTGTGGTGATGTGGTGGTGTGGTTCTATGTGTCATAACTTTGGTGTGCATTATGTGTGAATATGTGTTTACGTTGGTATAGTTGATATATGCTAGGTGGTAGGATTATTAGAAAATATGTTATGCATCTGTGGCTGGCTATATGTATTGGTATGTGATGCGTGAGGTGAGAATAACTATGTATGTGAATTTATATGTTTTGCATATTATTATGCAATCTTGATTTAGTTGTTATTTCTCACCCTTCTGCTGTTTTATAATGCTCTATGAGGCATTGCAGATTTGTAGTCTTGGAGGCTTTTGTGGAGATTAGTCCTCCGTCCTTTGTCGTCTGTCTGCTCTGATACGTAGCAAGGGAGTCGGGGAACGATTATGTTATATATGTATATAATTGTTGAACATATTGGGTATTACCTTTGTATTTATATTTTGATGTTATAAAACCATTTATTTGTAAAACAAGTCGGTTATGGATCTTTCCGCTTTATTCCATAATTGACCTTTCCTTTTGTTGGAAAAAGTTTCCCCTTTAAGGGTATTCTATTTTGTGCTATGTATCAAAAACATTGAGCAGGGATTGTATTTTATTTCTTTAAGTGTGACATCCTTGTTTCTGTCGGAAAAATAAATTTTTAGTTACTCTGATTTTATTTATTATTATTTATTCGCGATGGGAATTGGGGGTGTTACAGTTAGCACTAGTTTATGAATCACTTTAAGACTCTCTTGTACCCTTAATTGATTATAGTGGAGTTATTTCTTTGGTCTGTACGACTCGTGGTTTTTACTCTCATATTGAGGGGTTTTCCACGTTAAAAATATCGGTGTTTTTTTGTGCCTTTAATTGTTCGATTTGTCGTCTTATATTTGTTGTTAATCCTCAAGATTCCTACAAGTTTGAGAAGTTTTATATCCGCTGCGTATTGATCTATTATTGTGTCTTAATTTCCCATCAGAGTGGCATCAGAGTCTGGTTAAGGGCTATTTTACTTGTTTGAATTATGGAGTCAAATACAAAGATGGAGATGGTATTATTGAATGGTTCTAATTATCATTTATGGAAGGGCAAGATGAAAGACTTACTATTTGTGAAGAAATTGCATTTACCGGATTTTAGTTCTGCAAAGCCGGATTCTCTGTCTGATGAAGAATGGGTGTTTGAACATCAACAGGTATGTGGTTTTATTCGACAATATGTAGAAGATAATATTTATAATCATATTGCTAATGAGACACATGCATAAACTTTGTGGGAGAAGATAGAGTCCTTGTATGCCTCTAAATCAGGGAATAATAAATTGTTCTTGTTGAATAACTTCATAAATTTGAAATATAAGGAGGGGACTTCTATTTTAAATCACTTGAGTGAATTTTAAGGCCTCCTTGATCAGATGTCAGGAATGAGTATCAAATTTGATGATGAACTTTTGAGACTATTTTTATTGCTATCTTTACCAGAGTCTTGGGAGATATTTCGGGTTTCTATCACAAGTTCTGCTCTTAGAGGTGTTATTTCTTTGGAAACTGCTATGGGTGGTATTCTTAATGAGGAGATGAGAAGGAAGGCACAAGGTTCTTCATCTCAACCAGAGGTACTTGTCACTGAAAATAGGGGGAGAAGTCATAAAAAGGAACCAAAGGGTGGTAGAGAGAATAGCAGAAGCAAGTCCAAGTCGCGATACAAGAATTTAATTATTGTCACAAAACAGGACACGTACAGAAGTATCACTATCAGTGGAAAAGAGATAACAAAGGCAAGAAGGGTAAGTCTAAACAAAGAGACCATGAAGATCATGATGATGATCGTGTTATTACTACTACTACTAGTGTTGATCTTGTTATTCTCCGTAATCACGAGTCTGTTAATCATGTATCAGATGAGAGCATGTGGATAGTTGACAGTGGTGCTACATTGCATGTTACACCAAGGAAGGATTTCTTCACATCTTATACTTCTGGTGATTTTGGAGTGTTGAAGATAGGTAATGGTGTATGTAAGGTAATTGGTGTTGGTGATGTTTGCTTGTAAACCAACATGAGAATGCAATTGTTGCTTAGAGGTGTCAAACATGCTCCAGATGTCTGCTTTGATTTGATCTCTGCGCATATGCTAGATGATTGTGGTTATGATAATCACTTTGGTTATGGAAAGTGGAAACTCAACAAAGGTAACTTGGTTGTGGCTAGAGGAGAAAAGCTTTCTAAATTGTATTGGACAAAAGCTTTGGTTGCTAGGGATAGTGTGAATGCTATCGACATGGAAGCATCTTTGTGGAACCGAAGACTTAGTCATATTAGTGAAAAAGGGGCTGAATGTTTTGTCCAAAAAGGATGTTCTTCCTGGATTAAAGAATGTAGATTTGGAGAAGTGGTCTTATTACATGGCTGGTAAACAGACTAGAGTATCTTTCAAGATACATCCTCCCTCAAGGAAGTCAAAGTTGCTTCAATTGGTACATTCTGATGTTTGTGATCCATTAAAGGTAAATTCCTTTAGTGGTGCACTTTATTTTGTTATCTTTATTGATGATTGCTCCAGGAAACTATGGGTTTATGCATTGAAGACAAAAGACCAAGTTTTGGAAAAGTTCAAAGAATTCCATGCTTTGGTTGAGAGGCAGACATGCAAAAAGCTGAAATGTGTTTGTTTAGACAATGGTGGAGAGTATTGTGGACCATTTAATTCCTATTGCAAACAACATGGTATTGCACATGAAAAGACTCCTCCTAAAACTTCTCAATTGAATGGTTTACCAGTGAGGATGAATCGAACACTAATTGAGAGAGTAAGGTGTATGCTCTCTGAAGCTAAGTTGCCCAATCATTATTGGGGTGAGGCACTTTACACGGCAGTTCATGTTCTTAATCTCACTCCTACTGTTAGTTTGAACAATGAAGTTCCAGAGAAAATTTGGTTTGGAAAGAATGTCAAGTATGATCATTTGTGAGTATTTGATTGTAAGGCTTTTGTGCATATTCCAAAGGATGAAAGATCCAAGTTGAATGCAAAGTCAAAACAATGTATCTTCATCGGCTATGGGCAAGATGAGTTTGGCTACAAGTTATATGATCCCATAAGGAAGAAGCTTATTCGAAGCCGCGATGTGGTGTTTATAGATGACCAAACTATTGAAGATATTGATAAGGTATAGAAGGCTACACCCAAGGAATATATTAGTTTGTCTAATGTTGATCCAGTTTGGTTACCTAGACATAATATGGATGCTATTGGTGGTGATGATCACAATGGTGAGCCATATGATTATGTTGATGATCAACAACTTGAAAATGAGGTAAATATTCCAACTAATGATGATGAAGGGGAGAGCGATTTGTCACGGGATGAGAATCTTGGTGAAACTCCAGAATCATCTCAAGTTCAACCTAGGAGGTCTAACAGGCAGAGACATCCTTCTACAAGGTATAATTCTGATGAGTATGTGACCTTGACTAATGAGGGTGAACCCGAGTGTTTTCAAAAGGCCATGGAAAGTGATGAAAATCAAAAGTGGATGGATGCAATGCATGATGAGATGAAATCATTGCATGATAATCACACTTATGACTTAGTGAAGTTGCCTAAAGGCAAAAGGGCTTTGGAAAACAGATGTATTTATAGAGTTAAACATGAGAGCAACTCTAAGTTTCCAAGATATAAAGCCAGATTAGTGGTGAAAGGTTTCTGTCAAAGAAAAGGTGTTGATTTTAATGATATTTTCTCACCTGTTGTAAAGATGTCATTAATTAGAACCGTGTTGAGTTTGGCTGCTACTCTTGATTTAGAGGTTGAACAAATGGATGTGAAAACGACTTTTTTTCATGGTGATTTGGAGGAAGAGATCTACATGAAACAACCCGATGATTTTCAAGTTAAAGGTAAATAAGATCATGTGTGTAGATTGAGAAAGAGTTTATATGGGTTGAAGCAAGCTCCAAGGCAGTGGTACAAGAAGTTTGAGTCTGTTATGTGTGATCAAGGATACCAGAAGAATGCTTCAGATCATTGCGTCTTTGTTAGAAAATTTTCTAACGATGACTTCATTATTCTGTTGTTATATGTTGATGATATGCTTATTGTAGAGAAAAGTATTTAAGCAATTGGGAGAGTCATTTGGCATGAAAGACATGGGAGCAGCAAAAAATATTCTTGGCATTAGAATCATGCGTGATAGAAAAGAGAAGAAACTTTGGATGTCACAAGAAAATTATATCGAAAGAGTATTGCAAAGATTCAAAATGGAAAGTTCTAAGGCAGTAAGCACTCATTCGCTACTCATTTCAAGTTGAGTTCTAATCAAAGTCCTTCAATGTATGCAATGAAATATGTTCCTTATGCGTCTGATGTAGGTAGCTTGATGTATACAATGGTGTGTACACGACCAGATATAACACATGTCGTCGGTACAGTCAGTAGATTTTTGTCAAATCCAGATAGAGAGCATTGGAATGCTGTAAAATGGATTTTAAGGTATCTTCACGGTACTACTTCTATGGGGCTTTGTTTTGGAGGAGATAAGCCTACTCTAGTAGGGTACTGTGACTCTGATATGGCTAGAGATATTGATTTCAGAAAGTCCACTTCAGGCTACATGATTAAATTTGCAAGGGGAGCTGTTGCTTGGCAGTCCAGATTGCAAAAGTGTGTAGCATTATCTACTGCAGAGGCTGAGTTCATTGCAATTACCAAAGCATGCAAAGAGATACCATGGTTGAAGAAATTTTGCAGGAG